>BSBM01000318.1:170000-1520000 GCA_027924585.1 Larix kaempferi | reverse complement strand
ACATTGTTATGGTTAATTAAAAATTCTTTCAATAAAAATTTAATTGCATTATTGAAAACATGAGTTCCTTGATCTTTTAAAAAAGTTAGAGGGAAACCAAATCTTGTGATTATGTTTTCATAAATGAATTTATTTGATTCTTCTTTTGTGCAATTCCCTAGTAGTTTTGATTCTTCCCATTTGGTTAAGTACTTGAATTCTATAATGATGTACCTTGCCCCTATTCTTTCCTTTCTTAGGAAATGGTCCCACAAAGTCAATTTCGAAACTCTCAAAATGAAGGCTAATATTTACTAGTATCAAAGGAATTTCATCTCTTTTTTTTGGTCAAACAATCCTTTGGCACTTATCACATTAGTTTACCTTATGTCTACAATCCATGAATAGTGAAGGTCACTAGATTCCTACTTGTAATATCTTTTTGGATATAGTATTTGAGTGAAAATGACCACCAATGGGTCTTGCATGTGATTCTTGAATTATGTTACCCCACTCATGTTGTAGACCGCATATTCTCAATACCTCATCAAATCCTAATTTATACAAGCATCCATTTATAAGTGTATATGGAGCATATTTCATTACAAGAACTTTCTTCTTCTTTTTTGTCAGATATTCATGTGCTTTTCCTTCTTGTAAAAATTGAACAATCTCAAATAATTATGATGGTACAACTTCAAATGTAAATAAGTGATCATCTAGTAGGTCACCATCTATGCCTATTGGTTCTTCTCCAGATTCAATTCTCGACTGGTGTTTAAATATGACGTTAGCTTTTCCTAGTCAAACTGTGACTTCAAATTAGAATTCTTGGAATAGTAATAGCCATCTCTATATTCATCTTGGATAACTGGTTTTTTAACTAACTACTTCAAATCCTAATGATCCGTGAAAAATGTGAATGGGTTGCAAGTAAGTAATGTCTAAATTTTTGAAGGGAAAAACTCATTCCCAATCCTTCTCTTTCTATAGTTGAATAGTTTATTTATTCTTCTTTTTTTTAATTTATGACTTGTGTATGCCTTTGGATGGTCTAGTCCTTCTTCCCCTAGTTGTGCCAATATGACTCCAAGTGCAATACTTGATGCATGGACATGAACGTGAATTTTGTTTTACAATTTGGGAAATCTTAGAATAGGTTCTTTGACCAATTTTTTCTTGAGTATTTTAGAAGATTCATTACACTCGACACTCCACTTGAATTATGCATCCTCCTTGAGTAATTATTCAAGGGGGGAAGTTATATTTGACTAGTACCTAATAAATTTTATGTACTATGTTGTATGTCCCAAAAAAAATCCCTACTTTCTTAGCTTTACTAGTGGATTTATGTCAAGTATCAATTTTATTTTTGCAAGGTTGACCTTAATTCCTTCTCTACAGACTACATGAACCATAAGGATTCCAATCTGTGTGAGGATTATATGCATTTCTTTATATTTAAGGATAGAAAACATTGTTTACAATGTTACAACATCAACTGAAGCGACATTATATGGTTATTTAGTAAGCTATAAATTATCCAATCATCAAACTATACTTCCCTGTTCATATAGATATATTCTTGAAAAGATTTCATCATGACTATTCTTGAAAAAATTGCCTATGCATTTTTTAGCCCAGATGGCATGACTCTATATGAAAACAAATTGAACTCTGTCATGAATGTAGTTTTCTATTGATCTTATTTTTCTATTGGAACTTTGTTATACCTAGATAATTTTTCTATGAATGAATAACACTCATCTCATGTGCTTCATTGATTATCTCGTCTACAAATGGTATTGGGAATGGGTCTATAACTATCATTTTGTTGAAGCCTCTAAAATCAACATGTATTCTTAGTTTTTTTGGGTCATGATTTTTAGGTTGGATGACCATTGGACTCACCCATTTCAACTTTCTGATTTGGAAAATGATAGTGGCTTCTATCATATTTTCTATTTCTTTGTGAATTATCTCCTTGTATTTATGCATTATTTTGTATGGTATTTTCTTGACAAGTTTGGCATTAGGTACAAATTCAATCTTCATTTCACCTATTTATTTGACCAATCCTTCAATATATTTATAATAATGTGCAAAGAAGTCTTGGTATTCCTTCAATAAGTATACTAATTATATTATATATTGATTTGACCAGTAGTTGCATATCCTTTCCATCTTTAGTAGATCATTATTTGAGATGTTTGCTTCTCTAATTTTTATTTATGAATCCATCCATTCAGGGGGTTTGGATTCATCTATTTTCATGTCTCCCTCTTTGACTTCATTTTATGGCGGGGGGAGTTGAATTGTTCATTTTCCTCCCTTTTTTGTTCTTTAGTTGCTTGAAATATAGATTTTATTTCTTTGAAAACCTGTGGATAATCTCTTCTCCATCTGAAATTATTTCCAAAAAAAAAATCATTTTCCATCTCTATTTGTGTTACTTTAGGATTTTCATGGCATATAATTTTGATTCAATTATAATTCGACCTTATGTCGACTTTATCCTCACCCTTATTCGTATTTTTCCCTCAAATAGTTGCTCTATAAATTTCTGAATCACTTCTACTACTTCTTCTAATTCCATTTCTATTAGTGCAAAGGAGAAAACATCGACAAAAATTTATCTTATGTTTTTCCATTTCAATGTATCTCCTCATGCCTCTTCTATTTTGTACCATCTGTTGGGTAGGTATTTTATGGTATCAAGGAAGAGATGTGGCCATACTCTTCCATCTCTGAAGTTGATTATACACCACACATGCTGACATTCTTCTATTTTCATTTTAGGGTCATAGCCATGCTTAAATTTTGTGATTTGTGATGAGGTTGTGAGCTTCTTTCCACCAAATATTTCAACAAAGTATGTAGTTGTTGTTTAGTTCTAGATCCATGGGCCATGCATTCCCCACCATCATGATACTTCTCGATAAACGGATAAAAAAGGGTTTGTAGACAACCTTGGTTTTTGACATTTCTAGATACTTAATCTATGTGAACCACAAGAGAGTCTCTTTCTATAAATTTTAATTTTGGTATTATAGTTGAGTCAATATCGGTCAGTATCAAACTAGGGAATTGTTGAACATTCTTCTCCTTAACATTCAGAATTGACCGAATAGAGAAATTGGTTTTAAAAATATTCGTTTGTATAGAATATATAGTTCAATTGTGTCTTGATCTGGCTTTGGAGTTCTCCATCTTGCAATCATATAGTTCTATTGGAATGTTGACCAAGTGACCAAGGATAACCAAAGTGTAACTATCCATGGGTTTTTGGTTTGACAAGGTCTTAATTACCTTGGATTGCTTGGTAAATATTTCTAATATATGCATCTTCATCGCATGAATTCGACCAAGGTTCACCTTCTTTTGGGTCAAAGGGAAAGATTATTCTTATCCCATCTCCTTTTCGTACGATTATATCATTTTCAAGGGAGATATTGGATTTCATTTTCCCCCCACATGGTCAATTGACTAAGGAAATATTAGTCATTCCATTAATTACATCAGTTATCTCAAATTTGGCTTCTATTGTGATTCCCATTATCATTGTTTCAACATTTCTCAGCAATCCAAAAGGTTCCATGAATATTTGGTCTACAAGTTTCAAGAAGTTCCTTGATCGAGTAAGATTAGGCCATCCTAGTTTGATCCATGTATCTTTAGTTCGAATGTTTACTCAAGATCCGAAGTCCACTACAAATTTTGAGATGAAACAACCTTGTATATTCAAGATGACTTGTGGGTCCAGATATTAAACGATTTTATCTTCTTTGTTCAAATGACACAAGTTTCTCACAATTTTTCCTTAGCCTTGATAATTTTTTAGTTTCTCCATTAATTCTAAAAATCGGGTGATGGACTTTTCTTCTCCTAGCATTGTTAGAAATTCATCAAGCAGAGTGGCATGTTTGTTCAATTAGTACCATCTTTATAATGAAGGTCGTCTTGTTTGGATATCTCATCAATCAAAATTAATGGCTTCTTTATATATTTTCTTCTATCTCCCGGGGTCGGTATACTAGTATTTTCCTTTCTTATTTCATTAAGAATGATGTTTTTTAGTCTCAATCTACTTACTACATGCATATTTTTGGAATTCATAGCTTTTTCTTTCAGTATGCTATACAGTAGATTTACATTTTTCTTATTCATTATCTTTTAAAAGATAATGGGGAAATATTTGAAAGAATAGTCTTTGACTCCACATTTAGTACAAAATTTTAAGTTATTTATGTCTTTAAGGGGATAGTTGGGACTTGTATGGTCTTATTTATAACAAATGAAGTGGTATTTCATGTTGAATCTTCCACATCCTCAATGTTTCCCCCCTCTTCCTTCATATCAACCCCATCCATTGTACCTTTCTAGGCCTATACCTCAATATCCATTATTATTTTATTTTGGTCATTCGATTGAGTCTAATATACTTTTTTATATTTAGATTGGTTCTTTCCATTAAGATGACATTACATTGTATTATGAGACAATTTTTCACAAATGGCACACCCCTTAGGTTCTGCATTCTTTAGATTGTGCAAGGAGTCACATGTGGTGTGGTTCATCCCACTCTCCTAAATAATTTCACAATATCATTCAGTGTGTACTATTCATACATCTTGGTGTCTCTCAATGGGTTTTATGTATTTCCATTCATCCTTATTATGCTCATCATTTTTGCATACAATTCACCATAGGTTAGTTCTTCTTAAAAAAAGTTAGCTAATTGATCTTTGCATTATCTCAAGTTTTTCTTCTAAGTCATCTATTTGTGAGGATGGTCGTTCCATCATTTCCTAACTCAAATTTCTATTCCTTCCAAAGGGAATCTTTGCTTGTTTTAATCTAATGTATTATCAAGGAATCCCTTATTCCTTGTCAAATTTCAGCCCCAAACCACTAGAATATAATTTTTGCATCGATTGTTTATGGGATTTGACTGAGAAAATATTTAAATTTCTTGCAGTGCTCCCTCGTTAAGTCTCTTGGCATTTTCTTTATTTCTTCGAGTATTTAGGTTGTTGATTTTTTAACATCCTAAGTTTTGAAGAATTGAAATAATGCTTGCGTAATTGTTTTCTTGGTTCTATTTTGGTTTTATGTATAATTCATGAGCCAAGTAAGTGCTCTTTTTATTAGCACTCCCACAAAATCATCCATTTTCTTTCCTTCATCTTATATATCCTAAGAATCTTGAACCTTCTCACATACAAACCAATATCTCTTGGGGTCTTCATATAACTCATATAGAGGAGGGATTTCGATAGGATTTGTAGGATATAATAAAGGTCGAGATAGCAATCCATTATTATTCACAAGGTTAGCCTGAATGGACTAAGTCGACATGTCTTACTGTACTTATGGTATATACTAGATCACCAAATTAAATTGAATCTCAGTAGTCAATTGAATCACAGGGGTGGACTGAATCACACAGGTCAACTAAGCCAAGTCTCCAACTCCGACGATTCAATTTATTTTTTCTTCCTTGTTAACAATGTAATCCAGATCATCTGTCAAGAAAGACTTGTCTTTATATTCTATGATACTATTTGTTTTCAGACACGTCTCTTCAGTACACATCTCACTTACTGGCGATTGGATTTCCTTAAATATTAAATTCGATAAGGGGTTAGTTCCATGAAATCCTTGAACTAATCAATTATATTATTCCAACATTTTTAGGGGTAATTTTTATCCAATTTCCTTCTCTACTTGATCTTTGCAAACATATATTATTAATTACTTGTCCATTTTCATCTATTTGACTCCATATTCATGAGAACATAAGTTATAGATTCAACCGATGCCTTAAAATATGATTTACTATGAGACAATTTCATGTAGAAGGGGTTACAAATGGGGATTCATCAACTTCCATTTCATCTATGTTTAAAACTTCGAGGCTATTTTTTATCATTTGCAATTCTTCTCCCATGTTGGAAACCATCGCTTTGGCTTCCTCTTTTCCACCTCATCAAATATTTCTTAACTTAGACATATTTAGTTAACCATCGACCTATCCTTCCTTGGGAATTTCTAGAGCTATCATAGTTACCTCCTCTTCCATAGCTGGTTGAAATTGTCTTGACTTAGAAAACATCAGTATATTATTGACTTGATGCTCTATAGTGCTTTCTAGATACTTTTTTCCTTTGGGCATATGGCTAATCCCACATTGCTGACCTCTTTTGGTGCCTTTTATCACTTTCTATTTTTCTCAAGTTAGGTAAAGTTTTGTAACCATCCATCCTTTTCTTTTTTCTTCTTTTGGTCTTTTCATCAAGTGTATATTCACATTCAGGAAATATTCCTTTTCTAGGAATCATTGATCTACTAGTCATCCTCTCTTACTCCAAGGAAAATTTTAGGGGCGACATTTAGCACATGGGCTATTTTTTGACATTTTTGCAAAAAACAAACAATTCGCCAATTTGCCTTTTTTTCAAAGGTGGTTCGCCCAAATTCCATGGGATATTTTTTTTTACTCTATAAATCGCCAAAGTTATCCAAAAACTATATAAAATCCTTTAAAATTTGAATAGTTTTTCAAAAAAATATCCAAACACTTTATGGTTGCAAATTTAAGAATTATTAAGATTTGCCAAGGTTTTTACATGTTGAAAAAATTATGGATCCTTAAAATTTTCCCTGTCTTACTCTTGCATGTTGGATAGGGTTTTGATTTGGTCAAGGCATCTCACGATTCTCCTACCCCACAATGTTTGGACATAAACTTATTCATAGTCGAAGAGGGTGACCTTGGTTTTTTATTTACTCGAAAATTGTTCCCACTCTTCTTGTTTTTTCTTCCAATGGTTGAAATGGGAGTGTTTATTGGTGATATTAATTCAACTATGTGTCTAAATCCTTTGTCTATGATAAATTTATGCAATAGTACATGTAAAGTGGAGAATAAATTATCATGTAGACCATCATAGAATCTTCTCTTCATGCTATCAAAATGTGTTCTTTCCTTTATCGCTTTCTCTTCACAAAAATCGCTAGAAATTTTCTCTAACCACTCATACAATTTTGTTCATCCTCTATTTTTTAATTTTGATAGTAACTTGTATTCTTTGTTTTTCTTATTCATCAACAAGGCCATCCAACAATTTTTTGACCTCACATGGAATGTTTGCCAACAATTTTTTGTGAGTTTCATTAGTATTAGTAACTTATGCTTCCACAAATGATAGTTGGTTCACTCTAGCGTTGTTTTTCAAGTAATTATTCACTTTTCATGTTCACCGAAACCATATATCTTCCTTAGTTATCATTTATGTATGTCCTATCTACTTGCAAATTCCCCAAAAAAATTCAAGTCCTGGTAGCGAAACCAATGCTGTAATCTATGGGATTATATTGAAGTAGTTACAAATGATACAACATAAACAAATATAGACATACAAAACAATATACTAACATACAATAATCATACATAGATTAGGAAGAAGAGATAGGGTAGTAGTGGAACTAGCATCAAGTAGTATATCATATTAGTATATCATATTAGATCAACATGACAATACAAGATAATACATATTCTCTTACATATTTAGTCCTTTACATACTGTTACATTCATGTGGGTAGTTACAACTTCCTTAACTACCTCAACCAATCAACCTGCCCAGTCGGTCATCTGACTCAACTAACTTGATTGATAGTTTGATTATGAATACTTAGTCGATAGGGCCAACTAGGGCCCTACAACATGTGCAACCAATGGAAAAGGTGGGGGGGATATAGGTGATGACATACTCTGATGGGTTATAGGATAGAAGGAATAACCTTGGGGGGATACATCAAAATACTAATGCATGGAACAAGGTGGCCAAGGACTAGACCAACACTATATTGCTACATGTGTGGAATGGGTGGAGGATGGCCTCAGAAAGGTGGTGGTGTTGAATTCTATTCTAATTATGCTTCATATATACAAGTTTATAGTATGATGATTAGTACAAAAGCATGAAAATCAACCAAAATATGAACAAATTTCACATTAAAACCAAATTTAACTTGACACATGATACCTAGAATTGGGATGAGCTATCTACCCCATGTGGAGATGGATTCTTAGTATCCTCAAAGGAAACATGTTGAAATGAAACAATACATACTCAAAACCATTTAAAATTTTCTTTTGGTCATTTCCTAACTTATCATAATTTTTTACATCAAGTTATTTATTTACATTGCTATGCAAAATTGTGACGTGTGACTTGCATGTTCTTGTATGACAATTGTTAAGATGGTAATTTGTTCTATTTTGTTCTCATATTTTAATGAATATATTAAAAATTACTCAAGTTTCTTTCACAATTGTATGTTATGCATACCAATACCTTTGTAAAATTGGACTCGAACCTCCACATGTTTATGATGATTACATTGGTCTAAAGCATGAATTTGTGTAATTGTCAACCTATGTATGAAATTGTATTTGAGTAGTTTGAAAATGGATTTAAATTCTCAAGAAGATGAATTTAACTCTCAAAATTATTTTACAAACATTCAAAATAGTGCTATGGACATTTTCTGTAGTGCTATGTGCATCTATATCATATCATCCTAAATGTTAGAAATAAACAGTATATCATATCAACCTAAATATTTTGGATCTAAAATTACATTTGCACCATATAGAATTTGTATGTTTAAGATGAAACCAATATAATCCAACTATTACATTAATGTATCTTAATACACAACCTAAATCAACAAAGGCCGATGTGTCAACTTATTAACCCTAGGAAAAAAAATGGGCATTCATTTATCAGATGCAAACATGAAAATACATATGCAAACATGAAAATACATAATTTGCAAACATACACAATTTTATGAAAAGGAGGTTTCCTATCACACCAAAGATGCCAATTAATAGGTTCCAAGTGATTTAAATTTAGGCCTTATAATGACATATAATGCATAACACTTTTAAATGGTAAATAAACAAAGGATCAACTAATAGTATCCCCACTTGCATTAAAGATTTTGATGTTTCCTTTTATTTATGAAAATATTAGAAACAAAAGTTCGTAGTAACAAACTACCAAGTCATATAAAAGCAATGTTCTAGTTTCAAATATCTAATGCTTATTTAGAAATGGAGGATGGGTTTCTTGCTAGCAGAAGAAACACATGCTTGTCCTTTAATTTGGCATTCCCCTCCTTTATGTATGTGAATTAGAAATTATAGGAACTTTTCTTCTGATTTATATGGGTAAAGTTATGCACAATAGCTCTCTAGAAGCGATACTAAGAGAAGTAGAATTTGCTACAGAAAATGAAAAATCATTTATTAAATTAATTGAATACATAGTGAGCATGGATGAATATTTTAGGGAAAAGGTGTGTCTGCATAAGAGGAATCACCCTCGATTCTCAACACATAATACCCGTGTACATAGGAGAAATTATTGTTAACAATGTCGATGTTCTAAATACATTTGAAAAAAAAAACACTAGGTTTAAGAGAGCGTGCTCAATTTTCATCATTTTGCATCAGTGACACGAGGATGGAAATTAACCTCTATACAAGTAATTATGAATATAAACATGTTTGTATTCTATTGAATTTTATACTTAAAATCTACAAATCTCCAAATTTTATGTTCTACCTAAGCCTATAAGTAAGCGAGTTGCAATTTACTTGTAGAATTGATTAGTCACTAATTTTAGGCACATTTACATCTAGGTTAAGTTTGCATTCCTTAGTTTTTTCTGTCCTTTAACTCATCTAAGGAATCTGCATATTAAAAACATTTAAAACATACACACAAACATAGGGGGGAAATACCATAAATTCATCTATATACCTAGGTGTAAGGACCACAAAGGGAACAAGTTGTAGCAAGCACTGCATCAAGTCTGAGAGATTAGATTCCCTGCCACTTAAAAATGCATGTTTTTTACCTTACAACAACTAGATGTGCCAAATACAATGAAAGTTAAAAATACTTTAGAGTTTTAACTACCAAATATTTGTCAAATTCAAAATTCAATACATGGGAAATGAAAATATAAAAATTATGTGATACTAACCTCATTCGGAAAACTATCTTGAATAGGATTCTCTCTCAATCCGTGATAAGTATGTCTTAAATGCGAGCATCAATCAGGATCAACTAGCCTAGAACTATCTAATGGAAAACCTAGCTAAATGAAGGACAAAAGCTAGGCATCCTAACATCATCACATGATGTCTCTCAATTATAAGCCAATACAAATGCACTGTGATGGACTAAACTATGTGTCAAGGATGATATGACAATATTAGGATCTTGATCTTATATCCAATATGAGTTGTTTGGGGTGTAGGTGGGAATGCACCTAAGAGTAGATTTCCCTCTCACTGGATTATGCTAGCAATTTCTCAATCTTGAGTTGTGTCAATATCAATCCGTTAGAATTTACCAATGTCAAAATAATTGACATGGTATCCAAGAATGAACTCAACCAATAATTTTTTAACAAAATACAAGGGAACCTCCTTGTTATTGTAGAGAGGTTTTTCAAATACCATAATCCATCGATCCATTCAGTGGTCTCTCCATGGCTGGAATGTACACGAGTCCATGCAAAGATGCCTCTTTCCTAAATTATGTGGTTGGTTGGTTACAAGTCAATGAACAATTGAACAACTGATTATTTGGTTATATTCAATCTTTCAACAACATTCTTATTGATTCCACTAGAGTAAAAATCTCTCATCCTCACCCTATATTAAGATATATCAAATAACTAGTCATGGGTAGCGACCTTCTCTCATCCTCACCCTATATTTAGATATATCAATTACTGGCCATGGGCATGGCCAATGGAAGAAACAATCATATAAAGGGAAGAAGCTAGTGAAAGGCATGATGGTTCTATTATATTCCTCAACACCCTAATTAAGTTTCTAACATCATCTAAACATTGGTTTCTTCCATTGAATGGGTCTTTTCGGGAGTTAAGGTTTTGGTTTGTGTTTGGATCAATATTTTATACCATCTTTGCAGAATAAGAACTACAATTCAACAATAAAAACATATTTAAAAAAAAATATGGACATTTCTAAAATGTAATTTATTATAAAAATGGTAGTTCACAAATAAAAATTACTTGGAAATGCTCCCTCACAACTGGAAATACATGTATAATTGTAGCTACTTGGATGAGTGTAGCTCCTCCTAGAATGTGCTCACATTACCTTCTTGTACAAAAGTCATTGCTGGTTTGGTTAGGACAAATAAAAAATAGTAACTATCCCTTTTTGTTTGTTTGTTTATACAAAGAGGAACAAACACATCCTAGTGCATGTGTGCTAGGAATCTCATGTCCTCTTTCAAGAATGTGCATGCATTCCTAATGCATGTGCATTCTTTCAATTTCAAAATATGAGGTGGAATTTATATATTTAACGTGGCATATGGTTTCGTGGACATTCAAGAGAGGGGGTGAGGGTAAGAAGTTGTTTGAAAATGAATGTGTTCCGACTCTTACAAGCATGCATTTGCTCTCATTACAATCAAGAGGAGAACCAACTTCTTGCAATCCCTTACATATACATTGGAATGCACATGCACTTATGAATGTGCATGTGTTTCTTTAATGCTTGGATGGTACTAATCTCTCTCTCTCTCTCTCTCTCTCTCTCTCTCTCACACACACACACACACACGCATTGAAAAAATAGTCGTGCACAAGAACAATGTATTGTCTACAATTGTACAAAAAATTTAACAAAATTTCATCATTTAAGTACTTAACACTTGCGCTTATGGGAACATATGCATTTATTTTGCATGAAGAATAATTTGTACCAATGTTACAAAAAAAAAATTTAATATATTTATACAAAAAACTAGTACATAAAACTTATATATTTGAAAGCTAATTCAATTTCCTACATTTCATCTTCTTACACCATATTCAAATTCATTGTGAATATCCACAAAGAAATTTACCAAGAATTTTATTTTTTTTAAATGTATGTACACTCAAACACATGGATTTATATATATGGCCCCAAAATATGAGCTTAATATTGTAGACTATTATTTAATCTTTTTTAAATTTTCTTTATCGTGTCCCAAATTCTACTCTTTTAATTGGAATTGACTTTCCCTAATTAATTAATTGTTATTATGATATAAAAAAATAAGGTGCTAATATCCCTCGAATGGATGATCATAAACTTGCCTTATTAATAATTACTAATATAAAATGTTGACCAGCTTCACAAGCTTATATGATAAACTTGTAAATATCATAGATACATTGATTTTATAACTTCACGCCCATTTTATAACATTTTTTAAAATGTTAAAAATGCTCATCTGAAATAAGTTTCAACACTAAACCTCATTTTTTCATACACTTCTTTCATTGTTATGCTCATTTCCCTCTTTAATCTTCTTTCTTTCTGCATTTTCAAGACGAGCTTTCATCCATGCGCTAATTTTGACCTCTAAAGAACGTTAATATATTAATGTAACGGATTTTAAAATACGAGTATACTGTTTAAGGACTATCAACATTAAATCGAACAATTGGTATTTAGGTATCGTGATGGAAAATAGGACAAACACATCTATGTCGGAATAGTCCGAGACAATCTGCACTACAAGATCTTAGGTCGGTGTATTTTCTCTCAAGTAGACAATCTGCACTGCAATAGTCTTAGGTCGGTGTAATTTCTGTCAAAGTAGAAAATCTGCTCTACAGTAGTCTTAGGTCGGTGCAGTTTCTTGCTCAAGATGCATGCATAGAGGGTACATTTCATAAGCTTTTTCCAAATCTGTAACCTTGACAGCCACTGTTAACTCAGGAATTAATTCTATGTTGCATCCTGTTTGCTGATATGATCCATTTGTGTTGTTGTTCTCCTTTGCTCTTTGCGCCTGTAGAATCCAATCCGTTCTCAGCAATTCATTTAACATGAGAGTGACGCAGGACGCTTGAGCTGCAAGCAAACCCACCCATATTCCCAGAAATTGAAATTTGAATACAAATGCCATCATAATTGCAACGGGCATACCAATGAAGTAGAATGCACCCAGATTAATGTTGGCGCTGATGGTTGGCCGAGCGCTGCCGCGTAGAACTCCACATCCTGTGGTCTGAGGACAATTACCCAGTTCACAAAGCCCTACAATGGGAAGGGCCACGGATACCAGGGACAAAATCCGTCCATCGCTCGTGAACATTCTACCCCAAGTGTGACGCATGGCTACAGTAAAGCAGACGGCTATGAAACTTATTACAACTGCACATCCAATGCCTACTATCATGGTCACCCGGGCCTTTGTTGGCCTGTCAGCGCCAAGCTCGTTTCCTACTCTCGTCGAAACTCCCAGACTAAGCGACGAAGGTAAGATATAAAGAAGAGACGTGGTCTGAATGAGAATTCCCATGGCTGCCACTGTGGCCTTTGGATCTAACAAAAGCCCACAAAGAATTATCATAATTTCATACCACCACCATTCCAGGCAAACAGATGCACAGCTGGGAAGAGCCAGACTCAGAAGCGATCTCCAACCATTGAAACATTCTTTTGATGGCATTTGCCACGATTTCCTATAAACACCTGATAAATAAATGTAGCATATCAAGGCCAATACCATATTGAAATTTGTCCACACTGCAGCCAGAGCGACCCCCCTGATTCCCATATCGAGATACACCACTAAGAGAAAATTGAGTGGAACATGAAAAAGAAGAGCAATCGCTGCACACCATGGGAGCGGCGCTGTAATGTTCTGAGTTCTCAGGTAAATCCTGAGAGGATTAAGGAGGGCCTGTGTTATTAGATCGGGCAGGGAGAAGACAATGTATGTGCTTGCCAGGCTAGTAATGTTTTTGTCCTGGCCACACAGTAGAAGAATTGGCTCCATATTACACCACAAAACTCCAATGGGAACTGCGGCGCAAAGAAGCATAAGGATTGTTCTTTGGAGCGTAAGACCCAGAATAGCCCATCGTTTTGCTCCAAAGGCCTGGCCACATATGGGCTCCATTCCCATGGCCAACCCGGATATGACAGAATACCCTGTTATGTTTGCAAAACCCATCGAAAGAGAGCCACCCGCCAGTTCCAACTCTCCAAGGTAACCCAGGAACAGCGTTGATACCAAACCTCTCAAGTATAGAAGCAGACCCATCACTACCATTGGACCTGTAATTCTGCCCAACGTCACCATCTCCTCTGATACCTGCAAGTATAAGTTACATTTTTGTAAATTCTACTAGAGATCTGGTTCAACTGACTGACATACTGAGACAAAATCACAATTGCAACCAAATCAAAACAGAAAATCTTGCAAACTGAAATACAATGTTATTGATCACCTCGTTAAGTGTTGGCCAGCGCTTGAATTCGTCGGAATTATGGTTCGAATTCTGATCTCGGGATTCACAACTGTTATCTCCGTGCTCCTGTAGAAAATTCGTTTTGTGGGATATGCTAGAGCATTGTTCATGACGGCACACATGGAGATGCTCTTCACAATTTTCACTTGATCCAAACATGGCTTCAATCTCACTGGTCAGCTAACAGATACGTATATTACCCTATAATAAGTCCCCGCACACTTAACTAATCAGCTTCATGTTCACGGTTATAACTACCCGTGATCAAGAACATACCGATACGGACGAAAATCGAAACTCTAGTGGCTATGAAAGGAATAGAATTTTGACAGATTCAAAGTGATAAAGAATGGACAGCTTCCATTCCAGAACAGATTGCTTCGTATACACGGAAATAATGACAATCTACAAAGACCTACAGATCAACTAGGGTGGCCACATTTAAGCCCCTGGACTTCAAAAGAGAGGGCAGTACAAGCAGAAACACTGGCGATTGCAAGAACTCGAGCCCGACTGTTTTGATTCTAAGTTTCAGCGTTAAACGGGTAACGCAATGCTCCTGGTATATTCAGGTGCGACAATAGGTATATTCAGGAGCGACAATAGGGATCATTAAAAAGTATCGTTGAACACTCGCGAGTCGCGGGGTTGAATTTTTCTTTTTGTTGTTGACTAGTTAGTATCTTTTAGTCCTGATATTTTAGAATTTAGAATTTATGGTGTATGAATAAGTATGTTGTTCCTATATTGTAGGAAGATGAGACAACTGTATTTCCAGATTGATTTTATGGATATCTTTTTAAATTGAAAATAAACAATTATATAAAAAAGATAATGCATGGATTACAACTACTCATAAAGAACAAGTAACATATAATTTGTTTATGGCATAACAAATTATAATTTCTATCATTACTCATTACACCATGGGTGTTGATATTTTAGAATTTCTGGTTGATTAAATATCAGAAGTTTTCTTTTTGTTGTTGACTAGTTAGTATGTTTTACTATTGATATTTTAGAATTTGTGGTGTACTAGTAAGTATGTTGTTCCTAGATTGTAGGAAGATGAGACAAGTGTATCTCCGACTGATTTTATGGGTGTCCTTTTAAATTGAAAATAAACAATTATATATAAAAAAAAGGTAATGTATGGACTACAACTATTCATGAAAAAGAAGTAACAAATAATTTGTTCATGGCACTTAACTTGTGACATATAAATGTTCATTGACCACATATTAAGTGGCTCTTGTACTATAAAATACAAAGACAAAAACTTTAAAAGTTAATATCTTTTTCATATATAAATTCAAAATAATAATAATTTAATTTTAAAATCTTAGTTAAGCTAAACACAAAATTAAAATTAATATATAAGATTTTTTTTATGGAATAAGAGATTTCTTCTTTTAATTAAATCTATGAAGATATACATATCTTATCTTTTCTAAAAACAAATTTTTTATTAATTTTAAATTTTATTTTAATCATATAAACTAAAAATAAATTTCTAAACAAAAATATTAAAATTAAGTTAAACTCAACCTAAAACTTAAATTATAATATATATATATATATATATATATATAATAAAATTCTTCTAACTTTTGTAGTATTCTTATAAAAATTATGAGAACTTTTTTAACAAATATAACTTGTATCTTAAGCACGAAAATATAACTAGCATGAAAATATAACTACCACTGTTAAATTTGTAAAATGAGATTCATCTTTATTAATTTGGATATAATCCACATAAAATTATTTTTTTTTCAAATTTTTAAGCACCAAAATATAAGTACCACCGTTAAATTTGTAAAATGAGATTCATCTTTATTAATTTGGATATAATTTACATAATTTTTTTTTTTTTAATTTTTACATTTATAGGTGTTTATTATATTATAAGTTTTGAGATATTATTTTAGATTTTAGGTTTTTTTAAGGGGATTAATAAAATTAGTTTGAATATAACAAGTGTACAATCCCATGGCCGTCCTATTTTATTATACTTAAATGCATCTTGATTAAGATTTAAATAAGCTTCAGAAAATGATAACAATAATGGCAAAGGTTTAAGAGTGAATTTTTTGTTTATGTTTAACAATTAGCCATCTCCACAAAATTTGCGTTCATCGGCCACTTTACTCAAGTGGTTGTGCTAGTAACCAGATTGATTTTATGGCGGTCGTTCAAAATTCCAAATAAACAATTATAAAAGAAAAATGAATATAAAAAATAAGTGGTAGTTGATGCATGGAGTTACCATGGATAACTCTTATTTGATGCATGATAAGGGGCTTCTTGGAAAACAACAAGTAATAAATAACTTATTGCTTATTTGTGACACTTAATAGGTGTTCACGGACAATAGGTTAAGTGGCCTTAAAAAAAATAGACTAGCACAACCACTTAACTTGTGAATACGGATAGGTCATAAGTTAAGTGCCATGACCAAGTTATGTGTTACTTGTTCTCCATGCTTAGTTGTAATCACTTGTCATCTATGCCTAAGCTATATGTTAACTTCTTTAGTTAAATGAGTTGTCTATCACTACCTATTATCCATGCATGAGCTACTAGTTATCCATGCATCAGCTACCAATTATTTTTTATATGTTTTTTTTAAATTGTTTATTTGAAATTTTGAACAACTACCATAAAACCAATGTGGAAAGTACACTTGTCCCATCCTCCTTCAATCTACTAAAAACATAGATGATAGTTTACCCCAAATTCTAAGATATAAACACCTATTGATGTAAATATAAAAAATAAGTAGCTATGTATTAATAACTAATAAATTTAATGCATGAATAACTCGTAGCTAATAGAAACACTTTGTGTAATTATACATAAAGAACAACCACAAATTAAATTGCTATGCTAATACGATTCCTCAAATCTTAAGCACCAAAATATAAGTACTATACTTAAATTGTAAAGTTAGATTCATTTTTATTATTTCAGAACCATCTAGATCGAATTTAGTTTCTATTGAATCCACTTTTTATGGGTACGGTCTTTAGATATGCATCAATAATCCTGCAAAACAATCTATATACACCAATAATGATAAATATTATAATCCATACAAACCAATAATGCTGTTTTTTAATATAAGAATGGCTGATCGATTTGATACACTCCCAGTGATATAATTTAAAAGGATGGAGGCCAACCAATTGTCTGTACCGAGGACTCATTGCAGAAGTCAGTGATAAACTCCCAGTGATATAATGTAAAGGTTGGAGGCCAACCAATTGTCTGTGCCGACGACGCCTTAATTGCGGAACCCGGTTTGATCAACTCCCAATGACATATTGCATGATTGGAGGCCAACCAATAGTCTCTGCCCACGACGCTTTCCTTGCAGAACCCGCTTTGATCCAGCCCTGTTGATATATTGTAATGGCTGGTGGCCCACCAATTGTGTATGCCCACGACGCCCTCCAAGAGACGGTACCGTCAGCCTTCTCAGCTAGCCCAGAGTTCCTCGATTGTAGACGGAATCAATAGGGACAGAGAAAAGCACGCATGGATAGCAATTAGTTTGATAATAAGAGGAAATATCGGAGAGGGTAGTACTGGCTGTCGCCCGTATATACATGTGAACGACAGGGTGGAACCGTGGATGTGTGATAATTTCATCTCAAACATCCATCGGTTGCCCTTAAGGAAAGCGACGTGTCAGAAAGGTCTATTTGAAGACAACCAAGTCAGAGTAGCAAGGCAGGTAAGGTAAACGAAACGTAGTCGCATTAGTCATAGTCATAGTCATAGTCATAGTACCGTTCCTTTGCTCTTTTAAGTCCACTACCTTTTCCCTCCATGGTCCCACGTGATGTAGGGTACAACCGTCTTGTGCACATCACGTCAGTAATCAAATCTTTAAAGATGTTCTCGTTGTGGTGCACTCGGCCTTTTGGAATTTTGAAGTGGCTTTAATTAGGTTATGTTATTTCGCCCATTTTAATGGAGGGTTATGTGATCTAAATTTGGGTGGATTAATATTTATAT
The DNA here is from genome assembly GCA_027924585.1 of Larix kaempferi. Classification (NCBI taxonomy): domain Eukaryota; kingdom Viridiplantae; phylum Streptophyta; class Pinopsida; order Pinales; family Pinaceae; genus Larix; species Larix kaempferi. The sequence goes on along the minus strand of BSBM01000318.1, from coordinate 1,501,624 downwards.
TTTTTTTAAATTGCATTATTACGAGGTAAGTGTATTATTTAAATTGATTGCAATGAGGTGTTTTACAGTATGGGGGAGATGTTGTAATGTTACACTACCTTTTTTCTCCATGGTCCCACGTCTTGTAGTGTACAACTGTCTTGTGCACATCACGTCAGTAATCAAATCTTTAAAGATGTTCTCGTTGTGGTGCACTCTGCCTTTTGGAATTTTGAAGTGGCTTTAATTAGGTTATGTTATTTCGCCCATTTTAATGGAGGGTTATGTGATCTAAATTTGGGTGGATTAATATTTATACTTTTCTTAAATTGCATTATTACGAGGTAAGTGTATTATTTAAATTGATTGCAACGAGTGAAACGAGGTGTTCTACAGCTGAGTATGGGGGAGATGTTGTAATGTTACATGTAACGTTTGTCTTTATCGACTAAAAAGTAAAAAGTAATACTATGAGGGAGATCTTGTAACATTACATGTAACATTTGTCTTTATTATTGTCGGCCATTAATTAAAATGTAAAAAAAAGTAAAAAGTAATAAATATTTTGACGGCCATTAATTAAAAGATGTGTTTTCGATTGTGTGTTTCAGATATTATGTTTTTTTTAATTAAAACAGAGAAACGATGTACTCTATAGCTAACAAAATAATTAAAAAAAATCATGTTAGCTCCTAAAATAAAATATTATGAAAAGTAATTAAAAAATAGATGTTCGTCTATAAAATAAAAACTTAAAACTTCAACCTAGATCTATCAATCAAAAGAGATCAAATTTCTTGAGTTTAAATTTAAGAAAAGAAATACACTTCAAGAAATTGGATCCCTCTTGGTGCTGGATAGATACGGGTTTAAGATGGACTATGCTGGTTTTATGGCAATCATTCCGAATTCAAAATAAACAAGTATAAAAGAAAAAATAATATAAAAAATAACATGTATGCATAGATAATTGGCTTTATGGTAAACAACATGTTTAGCTAGAAGACGGTTAGTGATAATATGTAGGTGAGGCATAAACAATGGGTGATTACAACTACCCATGAAGAACAAATAACAAATAACTTATTTATAACACTTAACTTTGATGTTGACTCCACTAAACCAATTAATATAGAAATTTAGAAACCCTGAATTCTCACTTGTCGTACATATAAAAAAGATTTAACTGATTGAATCCAAATCAAGCAAACCTTAACCCTAACTCCACAAAGAAGCAAGCAATCCACAAGCGGCGAATGAAGCAAGCAATTAGGTGATCTAGTATAGCTTGCCACTAAAAGAAGAGATCATCAAGTCTATACCATTTCAACTTGTTTTTTTTTTAAAAGGTGGTTTGCCGTTTGTTAGAGGGCTAGTCCACCTGGGGAAATGGTCACCACCTGTTATTCTAGAGAATCAAGGTGGCACGAATTACAATCATTACAATATGGGATCAACAAGAGCAATATGTCACTTACAAGAATTGAACCTAGGTGGGGAGGGTAACAAACATTCCTCCCAACCACCCAGACTACAACCAATGGACACCATTTCAACTTGTTATCAATTAAAACATCATATTTTATATTTTTTTAAAATATAATCACAATTTTTTATTCAATTGAGAATTTATAATAGGAATTATTTGCTAATCTTATCAAATCATCTGTATTTGAATTCAAATTTCATAACTACGTATGCAATTACAGATTAAGGATTATGCACTTTGTTACATTAAAGAGTGACTTGTTGAGGAGATGCTAACACATGTGTGGCAACTATGAAGCAAATTCATTCATGATTAGTAATAGATTTGAGGGAGACCTCCATGGTAGAGCTCTCAAGCATAATGTTATAAGTTGTATTTGCATTCAATGTATGTTAATGGGAATAAGAAGAATATTTTTCCCACAATATATGTTTTATTACTTTTTGTATATGAGTTGAAAACGTGTTAATATCTATGACAATTGATACTTCCTTTAAGTTAAGGAGTTAAAATGGGTTATTTGTGTTACCTCAATTACATTGTTTTTTTTAATGTAGCATTCAAGTCAGAAGTGAAATTTATAATAGAACTAAGTGAGTAAAAGGAGTAAAATGGGGTTAATTGTGTTACCTCAATGACGTTATTTTTTGGCGTTTTAGTGAGAAGTTAATGAAACTAAGTCATTGAAAGGGTTAAGAAAAAGTAACAAGTAACTTATAGTTCCTAAGTTTAATGGCTAGCATAAATGGTAAGAGAAAGGGGAAGAATGACAATAATCAGAAAAGTACAAACAATGAGAAGAATAATAAAGGTGTTGGGAATTAGAAAACAAAATAGAGAAGATGCGAGGTTCTTTAAACAAAAAAAACATGAGTGTTGAATTTTTTTCTTATCGTGGAATTAATTCATACAGTAGTTATGCATAAATGGCAAGAGAAAGGGGAAGAATGACAATAATCAGAAAAGTGCAAACAATGAGAAGAATAATAAAGGTGTTGGGAACTAGAAAACAAAATAGCGAAGATGTGGAAAGTGGGTAGGGACCAAAAGAGAAGAATACAATGAACGTAAGGCATATCTTCAAGCAATGTTGATAAGGTTCTTTAAACAAAAAGAACGTGAGTGTTGAAGTTTTTTCTTATTGTGGAGGCTTAAAGACAAATAAATTAATTCATACAGTAGTTATGCAAGATATAGAAACATTGAGTTTCAAAGAGTAAACGACACCTGGAAAATTAGGTTTATAAGTACCAAGTTGAAGTTACACACTTTTATTTCTCATATGGGGTGGAAGAAAGGAAACATGGTGGTGGGCGTGCCAACCAGTTGGAATCGCCATGGATCTTGGAAATTAGCGAGGGTGTACTCTCCCACCCTACAGAGAATGATAACCAAGTGAGGGTGTAAGTTTGTGAGCAAGGTCAATAGGATGCTCCAATGGTGGCTTGTACGATGGAAGGATCATGATTCTACACATAATTTCGTTATGATGCTTGTCGAAATGGACATGGAAAGCCATGTGGGGATGGGAACTTGGCATAATTAAGAGGGAAGCTAGAAAAATATCCTAGTTCTATCTGGAAATTCCACCTTTGTGATTTCGAATAGTAGTGGTAAGATGGTTTTTCCTGGTTGAGACAATTATATTCACTTAAATATGTCTGGTTCTCTAATTTATTTTCTCAGCGAGACTCTTGGCTTTGTTCTCAACAATTGAGTACAAAGCTTTTGCTTGTAGAGGGTTCCACAAAATTTACCCTATATTTGGTCATAATTAGTTAGTAGGGAAGGGATTCCTTTTCTGTACTATTTCCATGTGTGTGGTGGTCGATACTGTTAAGGGTGTGTAGAATAAATTACTTCTTATGGGAACAATAAGGGTCAAGGTAGGCGAATCCAAGCTCGAAGAGGAAGCAACGTAGCCTCTCAGACTTGTGTTCAATAGGACATGTAGGAGGATCACATTGTTTATATGGAGTAAATTCCTAAGGAGGATAAAGATAGGATCTCCCATGAAGAACGATGGGTTAAAGTAGAGAAGGATGTCATTGACTCAAATTAGATTATTGAAGAAATGCAACCTTGGTCCAAGGACATTGGCAATATGAGGACATGGGATATGAAATATTTCAAAACCCTCACTCTCTACTAGCAGGTTAAATCTCTGTTGGGGAAAGTGTTGGTTGAAGGACATGAGGAGAGAAATGAAATTCTACTACAAATGAATGAAATTCAAGATCAGATCAAACAATTCATGGAGGCTTGAAACCCAATTTACACAGCCACCATAGGGATGGATTTTCCAATCTATAGTTCTCCTCTTGGTTATGATGTTGATCTTGCTTATGTTCCTAAGTGGGCGGATTGATGCGAGATCATGGGAGATTGATTTCCTATGTTTCTATAGCTTGCCACTAAAAGAAAGTGGGTGGATTGATGCGAGATCATCAAGTCTATACTATTTCGACTTGTTATCAATTAAAAAATTATATTTTATAATTTTTTTCAATATAATCACAATTTTTTTTATTGAATTGAGAATTTCTAATAGGAATTATTTGATAATCTTATCAAATCATCTGTATTTGAATTCAAACTTCATAATTACGCTGTATGCAATACGAATTATTTGCTAATCTTATCAAATCATTTATATTTGAATTCAAGCTTCATAACTACGCTGTATGAAATACAAATTATTTGCTAATCTTATCAAATTGTCTGTATTTGAATTCAAACTTCGTAACTACACTGTGTGCAATTATAGCTTAATTTGTTGAACAAGGATTATGCACGTTGTTACATTAAAGAGTGACTTGTTGAGGAGATACTAAGACATGTGTGGAAACCATGAAGCAAATTCATTCATGATTAGTAATAGATTTGAGGGAGACCTCCACGGTAAAGCTCTCAAGCATAATGTTATAAGTTGTATTTGCATTCAATGTATGTTAATGGGAATAAGAAGAATATTTTCCCCACAATATATGTTTTATTACTTTTTGTATATGAGTTGAAAACCTGTTAATATCTCTTACAATCATACAGAGTTTAAGTTAAGGAGGTAAAATGGGTTATTTGTGTTATCTCAATTACATTGTTCTTTTTGGCAGCCAGAAGTGAAATTTATAATAGAACTAAGTGAGTAAAAGGAGTAAAATGGGGTTAATAGTGTTACCTCAATTACATTATGTTTTGGCGTTTTAGTGACAAGTAAGTTAATGAAACTACGTAATTGAAAGGGTCAAGAAAAAGTAACTTATAGTTCCTAAGTTTAATGGCTAGCATAAATGGTGAGAAGTAAGTTAATGAACTAAGTCATTGAAAGGGTCAAGAAAAAGTAACTTATAGTTCCTGAGTTTAATGGCTAGCATAAATGGTAATAGAAAGGGGAAGAATGTCAATAATTAGAAAAGTACAAACAATGAGAAGTATAATAAAGGTGTTGGGAACTAGAAAACAAAATAGAGAAGATGCAAGGTTCTTTAAACAAACAAAAAAAAGTGAGTGTTAGATTTTTTATATGGAGTAAAATCCTAAGGATGATAAAGGTAGGATCTCCCGTGAAGAACGATGGGTTAAAGTAGAGAAGGATTCCATTGACTCAAACCAGGTTATTGAAGAAATGCAACTTTGGTCCAAGTACATTAGCAATATGAGGACACGGGATATGAAATATTTCAAAACCCTCACTCTCTACTAGCAGGTTAAATCTATTGGGGGAAGTGTTGGTTGAAGGACATGAGGAGAGAAAAAAAATTCTACTACAAATGGATGAAATTCAAGATCAGATCAAACAAGTCATGGAGGCTTGAAACCCAATTTACACAGCCACCATAGGGATGGACTTTCCAATCTATGGTTCTCCTCCTGGTTATGATGTTGATCTTGCCTATGTTGCTAAGTCCACTCATGAAAAGGAGGTGCCTTATATTCCTATTTCCAATGATGAACCTACAAAGTAGTTGTTGCTGTCTATAATTTCAGTCTTTGATCATCAGTTATCTCATGTATAGTTCACGTTTAATAGTTACTTACACTCATAAGGATATATATGGTCAAGGGCATCAAGAACTTCTTTTTGTTGTTGTTAGGCATGTTAAGTCTTTTAGAATCTCTGATGAGAAATAATTTTTATATTTTTTTTTTTGGTTTCCAACGGGGAAGACCAATTTTGATATCTATGTACTTCTTTGTTTAAAGTAATACAATTACCTGAACTTATTTGTAATGCCTATCAAGGGCATTGAGAATTTTAAACTAATTAAGTATCTATTTTATTTATTTATTTTTGAAATGTATAAGAGTGTCAATACAAGCTCAATATACCTCATGTAACCATAACAGCATATAAACAACACATAAGCATTTTACAATAGCATCTAACAAATTTACAACATTCTATAAACAATTTGAAACCACAAGAAAAGTACCTCGATATAAGAATGTGACGAAGTCCAAACGGAAGCAAGCTTCCTTCTTCATCTCAAGTTGCTTCTATCGTCATTTCCCAAAGTGGAACCACGGTTTTCCTCCTAGCCAACTAGGGGACTAGCCCGCTCCCTAGCCCCAGGAAGCCATCTAAATGGTCCCATCCAAATGGCTCCTGGCCCTCCATGCCCGAGACCCCCAGAGAACATAACAGTGATGCACCAGTAGGCTATGTATCAAATCTTCCAAGAGTTCTCAAACTCTTCCAACTCTTCAGAACTTCTCATACCCCAAAATACCCAAAATTCTCCATCCGAGAATACTCTCACCAAAACAATCTTCAAGAGAAAAAGAACCTCCCTCCTTCCACTCTCAAGTCTCATATTTATATCCAAAATCCTCATCATCCTCCTCATCCATCAATAAATTCCCATAAATAATAATCATCCATCAATAAATTCATTTTCTCCAAAAAATAGAAATTTGATTTAAATAATTAAAATATTAATAAACATGGATGCAAAGTCTCACTTGTCATGCTTCCATCTTAATGCAACTATGACAACCATTTTCTAAAAATTTGTGCAAATCCTATCTATCCATTTAATTATATTATCCTTTCATTCACAAGTCAATAAGATGTTTTCATATACTATATTATACTATGACATATTTTAGATTATATGTATATAATTATATATGTTATTTAATAATCCAATCAATTTATATAAATCTAAATCATATTAAACAAGTCAACAAAATCATACTTTCAACACACAAGTAATGCTTTCATCAATCCGTCAACCAAGTTAATAATAGATAATATAATCATATTAATTTATTCATCGATCGACCAATCATAGTAATGTAATCACGAATTGACATATGCATGGCCAGTGCACACGTCTTAAGCGTGAGTACTAATAATCACATTTAATGCTCCTAATAAATCATTATTACATCCTCACAACAACATATAGAAGAACAATTAAACACTGCATCATTCATCATTCATAATCATTCATACAGAAACAATAAGACAAAACTAGATAAACATAATGGTGAAATCAAACATATAATCATGATGGTTAATAACAATCAAGAACACCATCCAATCCATCATTGGTACCATCCATCACATCAGTAATCCAGCCCCCAAATCACCACTACTTCCATCTCCTGACCTCACCATCCCGTCCTCTGCTGCAATATACTATGGCATCGACTACACAACCTAACCACATATAGAACCCGTAAGCTAAAGTGTCGATCGACTACATCGACCAAGCTTCCCCAGCAGGCATCCGCTAGTCGTTATCACACGTTTAGGGGAGTGCGCTACACAAACCTCCCACGAATCTAGGTTTCGGGGGATAAACGGTGGGAAATTCCTCCACCCCCCCTAATAGTACTAGGGTCAACACCCTACATCAACCATACTGTGCCATCACTGTTCTAAGGGGTCCCGTCATTGAAAAACCACTTTGGGAAAGTCACAATTCCTGTCAAAACTCATACTCACCCACAAGTCATAGAAATATTGGAATTCACAATTAAATAGCATGAAATTTGATATAACATCATTATACTCATGATGTTTAATACATCTCGTGCCCCTTTGCAATATAGGAATCCACCTATCTCATAGCCAATCAACATGTGGAATAGTTCATCATTAACATGAAACATATATATATCCATACCCAACTCTTTCAACTGTTAATCCATATCACTAATACAACATTTACGGATAATCATGTAAGTACTTTTGCAAACAACTAAATTAACATTCCACGTATGGATATTCTATATTCAATTTGTATGTTCAATATGAAGTAACATATCCATTGCCATTAATAGATTAAATAGTAAATTCCATTTACAATACAACCTCACTGGAGTCCACATGTGCACATAACAATCATCTTAATCAATCTATCTTCGCCAAATAGATAATAAGCAAATACAATGCTAAGCTAATTCACATTAGAGTTTTTAATTAATGACTATCAATATATGGGGCATTACATACACCCACCCTTCAAGAAACTTCGTCCCGAAGTTATGGTCATTCATAATTTTAAGAAAAATATCAACACCATATATCTTTTCTTTCCGACTAAAATACCTTAGCCATGCTAGTCCCATGAGACCTTCACATGATCAACATGTCGTTATTATATAGTTTTACATCTTCCATCACATAGGATGTGTTATCAAGTTACACTTTACATGTTATATACACAATTTATCTAACTTCATCAAGGTTTATCAATTCATTTTGTCTTAGTTAGTTAACATATAATCTTAATATGTTGTTGTTTTCTATATCATAGTTCATAAGAATACCTTGTCTCCCCTATCGCATTTCCTTAGGTTCAAGGTATATTGTTATGACCATTTATCGATTCTTAGTTTTACTGATCTTCTTTCTAACAAACACCATTTACTTTTTCACTAGTATATTTAATTAGATCCAAACCTCCATAGTATCTTGAATGAAGTACTAATAACAACTCCAATAGCATCATGTTTACCCACCTAGTATACATTATTAGTCAACACTTTAAAAATGAGAAATTTTACTTAGGAGTCGGATATCATACACAAAGTACTTACGGTTTTAATTTTAACACATATCATTTCCATCCCTAAGGTAATGACTAAATTTGTCAATAGTGCAATCATTGATGCACATCATGAATCTCGACCTACTAACTCTCTTTACTATCTATCGTTGCTTATCATTCCAAAGTATTATCATGACACTTGTTACTTATACTCAGCTTGATATGTTGTTCTCACTATAATTGCACTTAAATTGCCCATTATTATTCACGTCTACTGCTACTATTCACATTCCTTTTCTTATTTGACTAAAATTTGTGTGAATTATGTTCCACAATAATCTTATTTTCATGGCATTCAAATCTCACATGCTTCATACTGACATTGACATGTTATCAATTATGTAAGAATATACATATAACCTTTATATTCCTTGTGGTATATGATTTATCTATTTATTTGTATCTGAAATTACTATATTTATTAACATCTTCATATAACCCTTCCACATGTACAATATGGGAAGTTGAACCTTAAAATTAATATACATTTACTTGCTATTCAAGCTTCACATATCAATTTATATATTAGTGGAGGTCAATATTTAAATAACAATAAGGATGTGTTTGTTATGTTGTTTTCATATTTATAACCTATTTATAATTCCTTTACTACATTACTACCTATAATCCCACCTACCTCTTTACAACCTTGTTGTTTGATTATTAGTTTGTTATATAATTATAAATTGTAATTTAATTACACCAGCATAGATCCATCCCAATGTGGATCTATCAAGCCTAAAGGCATCCATCAAGGGTATAAGTTTACACTAATTCCTCCTCACATAGATCTACAACCATGACGTCCTCAAGGCTCCCCATTTATAACACATATGTCAAGGTTTATTGTGCGTAACTAGAGTGTCATCCACAATAATTTAGACACTTTGCAACATTTTATAGTCCTTTTGGTGTTACGGTTCATAAGAAGATGTTATTTGCCATATAACATTTATTTTGGTTCCTGGGGTATTATTATGACTTTTTATTAATTGCCCACCTTATTGATTTTCTCTCAAATTTACGGCACTTACTTTCTCATTAGAAATTTTAATTAAGATCCATCTTGATAGTTTCTTGATTGGTCTACTGTATATGATAACATGAACAACACCATGTTTATTATTCAAGTACCCTTTATCTCTCAATACTCATTAAACATAGCTCTTACCCATTGAATTGCACATTATACATGTAGAATACTTACAACTGCATTTCTTTCTTTCTTTCTTTTGTTTTTACACATAGGTAGAGCCTAGCCTACCACTTCTAGATAGGTGTTTGATACAACTATACATTATGACTAGGCGTGAAATACACATACTCATGCTTTTATTTCTAAAATTTTCATCAATGTCCTCATTCAAACCTTTGAGTACCATAGATATGCTAGGTCAACTTCAAAGCTATCTTACACTTCTTATAATTACTTAATAGTTGTTAATATTGAGGTAATAGTACATATTTGTGGTCGTTATCTTGTCTTCAACATGATGATCTCTTTATATATATAGATAAGAGGGAGACAAATTCTTTCAGGAAAATATAAAATACATTCCTAGTATTTATTAAAAGTAGAAAATATTTACATATTGTGATATTTGATCCGATGTAAATTTTAAGACCATGACATTTCATCATTTAATTTTGACATCTCATCGTTTATATATGAGCTTTTATTAGAACATCCCCTCTACAAATTCTATGATTTAAACATAAGAACAATAACCCTATATTCTTAGTCGAATTCAAAGTCAACTCATTGAGATGGCTTACAAACTTAATCTAACATAATTAAGCATTAATTAAAAGAAATGTAATCTCCTTTATATATATATAAAATATGTTATTTTCCTTCTTTTTAGGAACTTAGAAGCCTTGATGTTTCAACTACTTGGATTATGACTTTACTTTTACTCCATATATGTATATGTATATGGACTTTTCAAGGAAGATTAATATACTTGTATATAGACTTTTACATTAACAGTATAATTAATATTAAATTGGGATTTTTTTTTCTATGTGCCGGTCAGCCCACTATATATTTACTTGAAATGGTTGTACTTATTGAATCAATTCATTTTCTTTTTCACGGGTCAAACTAAGATCTCTAACCTACATTTCTCATTAATACCTTGTATTTATATATATATTTTCGTTAATTTGATATTATAATATTATAATATAATGTAATTGCTTGGAAATTCCTGTTATCCATGTAATTAATAAAACAAGACGTTACATATATTTATCATGTTAACACAATCTTTCCAGAATTTCAATAATTCTTTTCTTTAAAATAAAATTAGAATTTTTCTTTTAAGCCACACGCCTATTTTCTGAATTTCCATATGCTTGCATATATATATATATATATTAAAACAATGAAGCTCCCTTACCTTTTGTTTCATTACTTTTATTTTTAAGAGGACCAGCTAAAGGCATCGTGGCCATGAATGAGCTTTTAAATAATGAATAAATATATTTTATAATAATAATTTCCAAATGCTGAAAGGAATATATCTCACCCGAGCGATGAACTTGATCGACTTGCTCTCGATTCAATGTCTATAGCCGTGGCCTTCAAACCTTCTCTATAAGAGCATTGTTGGGAACCAGGAGCCGAAACTCGACATTAAAAGTTGCTCAAGCCTTTTTGCATTTGGAGCTACCATCACAAAAGTCCCTTACTCACACCATACCCTTCTAGAAAAGCCTATTCCACAATAACAACGGAGATTAAAAAGGAGTTGTTCCTTCAAAGATAACTAAAGGAACCCTTGGGTTATAGTGGTCCTTAACAGATAATACAATTTGCAAGGTCCCTCCCTTTCCAGTGTAAACGTTGCTTGATGGATGGGGTAGTGCCCCAGTGGTAAAGCACTGCTTTATGGCCGGGTTTCCAAATGTTATGACCCACAAAGGTTCTCCACATAGGAACCTTTTCCAGTGTTAACAGTAAAAATTTAAAAGTTGAGATTCAACTAACATTTTTTTTTTCAACCGGGTTCTGCACAAAACACAGTACTGTGGCTTACTAATTATATATATCTTAGAATCATCTAAGTTATAGGGTCTGATTTTAATAAAAAAAAATTTGTTTTTTTGTTAAGTAAGTTTTACTTTCTACAAAATAATACACTTCAAATTAGTTGGATTTTAGACATGACTCAAATTCCAGTAGCTCTTGTCTTGTCAATATTTAAGGCTTACAAGCGATGGCCAAATTATTCTTAGATGGCATTAAACGCTACATACAGGTCATGTCAATTACTTGGCTCGAGGTTCTATTGTCCAGATCCTTTATTGGGCCTTGGTTCGATGTCAGCTCCGTCATGAAAGTCACATGAAGGGAAAAATACCATAAAATACATTATGGTTTGCGTGGAGATCTAGAACTTATCTTGCAATAATAGTTGACCTACTCATGGAAGAAATGTGGTGTTAGTAATACGTGAGTTCCTTCTCGCCTAAGCTCGGCCTAAGCTCGGCCGGGAGCCCCTGTTGTTTTATTTATTTATTTATTGACCCCAATAAAATTTTATATTCTGTGCTAAAGATGTGAGGCTCAAAATAGTTGGGGTAAGAGGGGGTGAAGCTGTTGGAAGGCCGCCTGGAGCATATATACTTATTAGCGTGTATAATTTTGATTCCATTAAACTAACAGCTGCTCCATAAACGTCTCTTCACCACCACATCTCATTAGTGTATTCTCTGTTCTTTATTGGAAAAGTGACATAATTTTGCCATTTTCGAAAACATGCCAATCACTCATGAAAATGAGATAGTTGGGAACATGCTGAATAAGAGTGATATGTGGGGATTTTGAGGGGTTGAGATTTTTAGGACATGATAAAATGCTTCCATGTGGTCCTTTAAACGTAATATAATTATTCATAGGACTATAAATTAGATCCAAGCTTCTTTCCATCCAGTCTTGCTTCCAGTGAGACGCTCTCGCTCTCGCTCTCACCTGTGCCCTTTAGGTTTCTGTCATCAACCTGGATGAAAGCCACCATGATGCTTGAGACATAACGACTTTGACCTTATTGCCCTCCTCCGCGTCTATGCATTTTACAGTGGGGTTTTGTTGATCAACACCCCGGATCGTTTGGCAGTCATTTCACATTCGCATTCCTCTGGTGGCGTGTTGGCCAAGTTCTCTCAAAACCTCTCCTGCCGGACCTTGGAAAAGCACATGCCCCGTGGTTTTCATTTATGATGCTGGTATCTATGTTGATGTTGACGGGATGAAAAGCAAGAATCCTGAGGATTTAATAATAAGTTTTTGAAGCATGAGTGGGATACACTCCAAAATATCCCATCAATACACACATCAACTCCTCAATCCAATAGATACTATTTAATAATAGCGGCCCATAAATATTTGACTTCATTTCATTGAGTTATTGGACTTGGTGTACCCAATACCCATCCATCCAGTCAAATGGGTTCAGCCTAGCATTTATATGATTTGATGGAAACATTAATCATTACACTGCATATGCCATAATTCAGGTTAATGCTTATATTCATTCTACAGTTGGTTTCTTCATAGTCCGTGGATTTCTTCCTTGTGCACACACAAATTTCTTGTTCAATATGTACGCAATTCTGGGTAGCTGTCACAATATCTCAGCATTATATTATTACTCAGATTAGACCCTTCACTTAAAATAGAGAGCTGATCAAAGTAGAGGGAAATAAAGCTTACTCTTTCTATTGTCCAATAATGTGTGAGAGCCATTAAAAATGGTGTTGGAACACACAACGCATCCGCTGTATTACTCTACTAATTATAAATTGGAAGTTGAAAGCTGTATTTCTCTACCGCCATTAATGCAATTGGAAGGAGGCATACAATAGCATCATTTCTTATTATTTTTCAAATAGTTGCATAATAAGAGAAGAATCATACTAGACGAAGAGAAGAATCCATCAAAAACTCATTTAAATCCCATTGAGTTTATATATATATATAGGAAGGGATGACCCCTAGGGTAACCCTAGATGCACAACACCCAAAGCATGTGTGATCGCAGCATGGGAGTGACAGTGAAACGACTGGCTATTATACACACTACGCACCTTCACTTATTGTATTCTGGGAGTGGGGACTCAATTAAATGCACTTTTCACCTGTAGCTTAGATAATTAAGAAGAACGTTGAATGGAAACTGAGGGGACTTCTGTTATAATAATAATTAAATGGTAAATTCCAAGAATCTATATCTCTATTCTTAAATATGTGTTTAATAGCAGATATTCCAGGTAAGGTGCCAAATCACCGGCCCATGTGCGAGCCATCACTACCACTTGCAGATGTATACTTTCTGCCTCCAGAACATTCTAGGCATTTTGCTCTTTTAATATTTTCTTTTACTTTTTATCCCCCATTATTTAACTGTTTGTTTGTTTTTTTTTTTTTTTTTTTCGCATGGCTCAGTTCCCTCTCTCCTACTTTATTTTTTTTCGCATGGCTCTCTTAACCATACCCCTTCGGCTTGCATTATGCTCCCTTACTAAGCAGTGAGAGGTTCGATGCCCCCAGCTCAGTGTGGAAAGACTGGTATCTACTAAAGAATAAGAGCTGCCGAGTATGGAAACATTGGCAACTTGTTTAACTCAGACATAGGTGGACTTACAGGCCAACTCCATCTCCTATTGTCTCAAGCCATTGGATCGGAGGTGAAAAATTTATCAGAGGGTGCCTCCCTCTCATCATTATTGTTTTGGAGGACTGTAGATTATAATGCCTTTGTTTGGCACTGAGATTCGATTATGGTTTTTATTATACCCAACGGAGATTTTAATGGCTTCTGCTTCTTCCTGTGTTGGGTTTTCTCTTGGCCATTCTTCAGGAAGAGCATTGGCAATGGCGGCAGTGCTAAGCACGATTGATACTTTGGGTTTGATTCGACAACCCACATTGACAAGCATTAGAAATTAGATATTATTTGATGGGAAAAGAATATTCAATGTAGTTATCACAGGGTTGTTCGTCTGTCAACACCCTGTACTAGATAATTTGGCTTCTTCATGCACTGATATGATATGATTAGGTATGTTGATTGATCATATACTCAATAATATTTTGCGAAAATTTGTAGGTGTAATGCTAATGATGAAACACACTGGTTTCAAGATTAGCATGGGCTTTGAATCCGAAGAGGACGATATCTTCCTGAGGAGGCTGAAGAAGCTCAGGGGTTTAAGTTACAGTGAGTATACTAACTAAGTGGCCACTTGTTTTTGACATCTCTATGTGTGGGGATTTCTTTTGACATTCATACTTCCCTCCACCGTATGAAATGATTCGTATAATTTCAGTCTTCAAGTGTTGGACATTGGAAGAAGGGTTTTGGGAGGCGGGGGGCTAAAACCTGTAAATGGATATATCTGCTTTAGCGACCTCTATCTACACAAAGAGCCCTGGTATGGCTTGCACGAGCCTCTCTGTCTCAAATTTCAACGGAAGTTGCCGGCCTGAGAGCCGAATGCGGAGGTTAAGTAGCTGCAACAAGGTCTTCGTTGATGGCGGACTGAGAAGCCAGTTAGTAGGCAAACCTTTTGTTGGAGGAAGCCAGCACAGTCAACTGGCCGGGCAAGGGTTATTTTCTATCCGCAGAAAGCTGCAATTGGCATCACCCCGTTCCCCTGGCACCTGTGGCATTATTACCATGGTTATTCCCTTTCAAAGAGGAACTGCATGGGAGCAACCGCCTCCAGATTTGGCATCCTATTTTAAAAGTCGAATTGTCTATCTGGGAAGGTCACTTGTTCCAGCTGTGACAGAATTAACTATGGCATAATTACTCTTTCTGCAGTACGATGACCCTGATAAGCCAATCTACATGTATATCAATTCCACAGGCACCAGAAAGGATGGGGAGAAGCTAGGGTACGAGATTGAAGCCTTCGTAGTTTATGATACAATGCAGTAGTGTCCTGATTCTATAAACTTGTTTTTATGTAATTTGGATTTTTTTGATTAATCCTATTTCATTGTTTTATGCTAAGCGAATGATCATATATCAAGTAGGTTTACAAAAATATGATATTTAAATATCAAATTCTATAATGTCCTAGGTCTACACAGAAATATAATGTCCTAGGTCTACACAGAAACCCTTAGGTGAGTGTGGGCTCAACATTTCATGTAATCTAAGTAGGTCCATGGAGATAAACAACTTTCAGTTTCCTCACACAATTTTTGCAGGTCCCAAAGGTGGTGAATGTTAAGTTTTTAAACATAATTCTCTGAATTTAATTTAAAATAATGATTGTAATGGCCTCCTTAAATATGAAATTTTATGTTTGTTTTCTTATGCCAAATATGCAATGTTTTTTTTTTGTTTTCTTATAAAATTTACAAAATTCTTACTCTACGGATATATATATATATATATATATATATATATATATATATATATATATATATATATATATATATATATATATATATATAACTGACTATTTCTGATTTTTATGTTTGTGTAGATAAACTACTGTTACATAAATTAGGGAAGAAGGTTTGGAAAATATTGAACATTGATTTCAGATTTCTGCATAGAGTTCTACATAGATTTACAGATATTTTTGCTTAGTGATGCTTAGTTTCTATTTCCTGTAGGCCATTAGGTTCAAGAGTTCGAACCTTGCTTTGATACCACGTGTAATGCCTATCAAGGGCATTAAGAATTTTAAACTAATTAAGTATCTATTTTATTTATTTATTTTTGAAATGTATAAGAGTGTCAATACAAGCTCAATATACCTCATGTAACCATAGCAGCATATAAACAACACATAAGCATTTTACAATAGCATCTAACAAATTTACAACATTCTATAAACAATTTAAAACCACAAGAAAAGTATCTCGATATAAGAATGTGAAGAAGTCCAAATGGAAGCAAGCTTCCTTCTTCATATCGAGTTGCTTCTATCGTCATTTCCCAAAGTGGAACCACGGTTTTCCTCCCAGCCAACTAGGGGCCTAGCCGGATCCCTAGCCCCAGGAAGCCATCTAAATGGTCCCATCCAAATGGCTCCTGGCCCTCTGTGCCCAAGACCCCCAGAAAACAGAACAGTGATGCACCAGTAGGCTATGTATCAAATCTTCCAAGAGTTCTCAAACTCTTCCAACTCTTCAAAACTTCTCATACCCCAAAATACCCAAAATTCTCCATCCTAGAATACTCTCACCAAAACAATCTTCAAGAGAAAAAGAACCTCCCTCCTTCCACTCTCAAGTCTCATATTTATATCCAAAATCCTCATCATCCTCCTCATTCATCAATAAATTCCCATAAATAATAATCATCCATCAATAAATTCATTTTCTCCAAAAAATAGAAATTTGATTTAAATAATTAAAATATTAATAAACATGGATGCAAAATCTCACTTGTCATGCTTCCATCTTAATGCAACTATGACAACCATTTTCTAAAAATTTGTGCAAATCCTATCTATCCATTTAATTATATTATCCTTTCATTCACAAGTCAATAAGATATTTTCATATACTATATTATACTATGACATATTTTATATTATATGTATATAATTATATATGTTATTTAATAATCCAATCAATTTATATAAATCTAAATCATATTAAACAAGTCAACAAACTCATACTTTCAACACACAAGTAATGCTTTCATCAATCCGTCAACCAAGTTAATAATAGATAATATAATCATATTAATTTATTCATCGATCGACCAATCATAGTATTGTAATCACGAATTGACGTATGCATGGCCAGTGCACACGTCTTAAGCGTGCATACTAATAATCACATTTAATGCTCCTAATAAATCATTATTACATCCTCACAACAACATATAGAAGAACAATTAAACACTGCATCATTCATCATTCATAATCATTCATATAGAAACAATAAGACAAAATTAGATAAACATAATGGTCAAATCAAACATATAATCATGATGGTTAATAACAATAAAGAACACCATCCAATCCATCATTGGTACCATCCATCACATCAGTAATCTAGCCCCCAAATCACCACTACTTCCATCTCCTGACCTCACCATCCCGTCCTCTGCTGCAATATACTATGGTGTCGACTGCACGACCTAACCACATATAGAACCCGTAAGTGGAAGTGTCGATCGACTACATCGACCAAGCTTCCCCAGCAGGCATCCACTAGTCGTCATCACACTTCTAGGGGAGTGCGCTACACAAACCTCCCAGGACTCCAGGTTTCGGGGGATAAATGGTGGAAAATTCCTCCACCCCCCCTAATAGTACTAGGGTCAACACCCTACATCAACCATACTGTGCCATCACTGTTCTAAGGGGTCCCGTCATTGAAAAACCACTTTGGGAAAGTCACAATTCCTGTCAAAACTCACACTCACCCACAAGTCATAGAAGTATTGGAATTCACAATTAAATAGTATGAAATTTGATATAACATCATTATACTCATGATGTTTAATACATCTCGTGCCCCTTTGCAATATAGGAATCCGCCTATCTCATAGCAAATCAAGATGTGGAACAGTTCATCATTAACATGAAACATATATATATCCATACCCAACTCTTTCAAGTGTTAATCCATATCATTAATACAACATTTACGGATAATCATGTAGGTACTTTTGCAAACAACTAAATTAACATTCCACGTATGGATATTCTATATTCAATTTGTATGTTCAATATGAAGTAACATATCCATTGCCATTAATAGATTAAATAGTAAATTCCATTTCCCATACAATCTCATTGGAGTCCACATGTGCACATAACAATCATCTTAATCAATCTATCTTTGCCAAACAAATACAATGCTAAGCTAATTCACATTAAAGTTTTTAATTAATGACTATCTATATATGAGACATTACATTATAAAAATAAATTACACACTTCTAAATAAATTTCACTTCTAAATAGATTTCAAAATTTGAAGTAGTGTTTAAAAAAATACAAAATCTAGATAAAAGGAGAACATACATATACAAAATTATAAATAAGAAATTTACAAAATTAGATATGTGGATTGGACACATTCGAAAAGAAAATGAATGATTTCAAGATATATAAATTCTTTGAAATTTACAATACACTATGATATTAGTCTTCAAAACGTACCTATTGTTGGTGCTAAAAATAAAGTAAATGGTAGCATACAATGTGAGTACATAAAGCTTTATTGTTGATGCTAAGAATAGAGAAATGCTAGCCTACAATACTATAAGAAAGAGCTTTGACAAAGAAGGAGATGCATGATTTGAAAAAATCACAATGATTAAAGAAGTTTTAGAGGATATTATGGATATGAAAAAAATGTGATATTTATATATAAATTTTATAGAAAAATAAATATAAAATAATTATATATAAAATAATAATAAATGATTAAAAAAGTTTTTAGAAGATATTATGGATATGAAAAAATGTGATATTTATATATAAATTTTATAGAAAAATAATATAAAATAATAATAAATTTAAAAGAAGACCAGTTTCAATTTTTATATAAATATATTTTTATATATCATGATATTAATAATCTCATCTTTTCATATACTAATTAATTTATACTATTTGTTTTTTTATGAATTTCAATCGTTCTATGGATTATTATTTAATGACTTACTATTCATTACCTACATCCAAATATGATTCAACTATATTTGGTCCATTTAGATTTCTAAGTACACCCACAAAGAACTGGTGACCTATTTTACAACATGTTCTCTAGTTTCACTTCATTTATCAATCAAACTGTATTACTCTGAATTACATTTAATCGTTGTTTGTTGAGTAATTTGGAATCGAGTTGTCTAAAATTGTTACGATTTAGTCTGGAGAAAATTGTATTTTCAGACTTTGCGGGAATTTGGGATAGAATTTTTAGAATTTCAAATCACAGTATTAATCCTGCATAATTTGGATACCTTGGGGTTTTCCAGAATGTTGAATTTATCTAGATGTTCAGAAAAATGATTTAATCAACACAAATTACCAGATTTTTAAATTTCATAACCCCAAATTCCGACCAAGTTTTGACGAGACAACCGAAATCATTACACTTTTAAACCGCTTCATTTGAAATTGAAATTACAACCAAGTCACAACCGAGTCACTGTTTGAGACCCATTCATCAGAAAGGGGGCCGAGTACAAAGATTTAAAAGAAAACATTAAAAATTGTTGGTATGCAGTCCATTGTTCCATGGCAGCAAGGAATGGCAGACACTTCGCATGATCAGAAGGTAGAAAAAGTGCTAAAAGACAACAGAAAACGATGAACAGTTCGATCGCCTTATCTCTTTTGTTCCGTTGTGTGGGTATTTTACGACATAGAAAAATCCAAGGAACAGTTACAAAGGTATCCAGCGACAATCTACTACTTACAGCTGGAAAGGCCGCCTGCATATACAGAACATACCAGACTGTCAGACAACGTGCTAATTACAACCGAAGAGAGCGCCCATGAGTATGCAGAGTATGTATGCCATAATTCAAGTGACAAATTGACAGTAGGCAGCGACGTTTCGTACGACCGTCGACACCCTTCTACAAGGGGGTTAATTAAAGTAAGACATCAGAGTTAGAAATGCTTGGATATAAAAGTATATATATACATGGAAGTTGCCTTTCAAAAATTCTATGAAAAAGGCATAAACAAATATTCTTCAAGATTTTATTTTTTTTATTGATGAAGGGTACAAGTAGAAAGTTTTTCTAATTAAATTAAGAAATAATTCTGAAAGAGTATTGTTAAGCCAGACTTTCTATATATACATACAAATATAAAAAGATTGGACATTCCTAAAGTATTCGTAAACTTTTATGTAGACTTTGGTATTCAAATCATTGAACTAAGATGTGACTTTAAAAATAAATTATTATTACTATTATTATAAAAGAATTATGTTTCCTTACTTTCTAGTTATCAAATTCTCACAAAATAAAAAAAACTTGTTATGCATTATAATGAATCAAAGTTACATTTGCAAATCAATATATGTCTTCTCTCACCATTGGTCAATCACTAATCAAAGCTAAGAGTCATTACAATCAAAGGAGTAACACATTCAAATTGATTACATGATCTATAGCTAAGTAAAACTTCACAACCCCCGAGAGTACAAAATTACAAACATATATACTCAATATCCAACTACTAACCGGTTCTTAACTACAGAACTTGTAGATCTTGTCCTGATCACAAAAATATGCTTTTACAAATTGTCCAAAACTTGACACGACACAAAATTCCTAATAAACTAAGAGATCTAAATGCTGCCATTGTCTTTCAGATATTGTCCTTCGAAAAGTTCATAGTGAAGATAACCTTCATCATATCCCAAAGCTTTTTAGGTACGAAATCAGCTTCATAGTTAAAATGCCTATACACATGATTGAATGTGAGGTTATAGTTGAAAAAAGATTCCAGTCTTTCAATTATGTCTTTCCATTGATTCAGGAAGGAGACATCAAGATTAGCTTTCCCATCTGCCCAATCAACTATTACATGAGAGTCTCCAGCCACCTGTAATGAAAAGAGATTTTTGTTATGAGTAAAAAGCAATAAACCCCACAATGCCATGAGTTTTTCCCTGGTGTTAGATCCATTCCATAAACCCATCCAAATTTCATATTTAATCAACCTATTGAATTTGACAAGCATTCCTTCTCCACATAATGTTCAAAGAAAGAAGGAATAGTGTATTGTTTGATTGTCCTTTCTATAATATATTTATGGTATTCTTTATATGACCCTACAATTTTAGAAACAACCAAAGTAAGGTTTACCTTAGAATCTTAAAAAAGTATATTGTTTCTATGCCTCCAAATACCCCACATAATAACAAGTGGTAAATTCATATGTATGTAGTTGTGCTTAGTCCACTACAAAAGGCATTCTTCAAGAGTCAGTTTTGTCCAACATAAAGGTATATGAAGGAAATTTGCGATCTCCATCCAAACATATTGAGCAAACCTACATAATACAAACAAGTGATCAACAGGCTCCTCATTGTTTTTACATAAAATGCATATATTTGGCCCAACACCTCCCCTTCGAATATAATTATCCCAAGTCATCATTTTATTTTCTAGCAATAGCCAACAAAAAAGATTTAGTTTTAAAGGAACCCACCACTTTCATATTTGATGATACCACAATTTATATTATGTTTCCACAGTGGATGTGATGATAGCCTCATACGTTAATTTAGCAGTTGCATGACCCACAACAGTATTATAGGACCACACCAACCGATCCTATGCATTAGAGAGTCTAATTTCACAATGAATAAGACATTTAATGAACTTATTCCACTCAACAACTAAATGATCATACAAACCCAAATCCTTAGCACAATACTAGTACTTAGTATCTAGTTGATTTGTGATCCAAATTTTAGGGGGCATATGGTCTAAATTCGGATGAATAAGCCATAAAAACATTAAATGGAGAGGCCACCCTCTCCCATCCATGGTATTTGGTAGCACATAGTTTTGGCCCATGGTATGGCCTCAAGACACATTGTAATAATGCTCTATAAAGGCCTAGCAAGCCTTCTCATAATAACAAGTTACTCATTTGGTTTCTCTCATATTTTCTATTGTTTATTATGAGATTAATTAGATTTCAGTGACTTCTTTGAGCCTCACCTCCCATTCACTTCATATGTTTTTGTTCATGCTTATTCTCATGCAAGATTAGTGTTTTTCATGTGAATTTGACAGATTTACATACTTAATCTCCTCCTCTCTTGGCATTCAAGCCTTAATTCTTAGCTCCCAAGACACGGATCAGTGGTATCAGAGCAGGTACGCTCTCCATCGGAACAAGGGTTTCAAGCATTCTACTGGTTTCAAATATTTGCAGCAATCACCAACTTCTTTTTGGTACGATCGGAATCCATTTGTTGGGCCATACATGGATTTGGATCTACTACATCCATACATGGATCTGGATCTGCTACATCCATACATGGATATGGATTCACTACATCCATACATGGATCTGGATCTGCTACATCCATACATGGACCCACTACAGCCATTGGTTTGCAACATTTTTAACAAACTTTAAAGAGGCTTTCTGGACTCTACGAGATGTTTCAGAGGGTTTATCATATCTCATTTCGAAGAATTTTTTGTCATCTCAAATGGGTATTTTACGGATTTTCATTTCGTTTCTCGGTTTATTAGATATGCTTGTTTGAAGTAGCACATGTTTTTACACATTGCGACCGCACGTACAGTCAACTTTGAACAAGTGCCACATACTCTACAGGATGTTTCAGAAGGTCTACCATAGTTCATTGGAAAGCTCTTTCCGTCATCTAAAATGGGTATTTTTCGGAATCTCATTTCGTTGTCCTATTTATGAGATATCATTGTTTGAAGCAGCACATGTCTGTAACCAGCATGGCTGCACGTCCTTCAAATTCGGCCTGCTTTTTCTCACTCCATGAACCACCTCAGAACATATACCATATACTGATGGAAAGATATATTCAGTAGCTCAAATGGGTCTTCAACGGAATTGGATTTCATCACCTGCAACAGAAGTTATGAATAAATTTGCAGAAGGATGTTCAAAACCCCCAAAGTCATGATTATTCCATTTTTTTTTTTTTGGCTTTTCTTAAAAATAAAAAATAAAAAATAATGTAAACGGTTATGGGTCAACCACAAACCCACCGTTATGCATCAACCACACAAAACCCTTATCTTTATTGGTAACTAGCACATTGTAATCATGGGTCTCTTTTTAACAGGAAGTGATGGGGACCATCATTTTCTAAGGGGGGAGGAATGATCCAAATTTTAGGGGGCATATGGTCTAAATTCGGACGTATAAGCCATAAAAACATTAAATGGAGAGGCCACCCTCTCCCATCCATGGTATTTGGTAGCACATAGTTTTGGCCCATGGTATGGCCTCAAGACACATTGTAATAATGCTATATAAAGGCCTAGCAAGCCTTCTCATAATAACAAGTTACTCATTTGGTTTCTCTCATATTTTCTATTGTTCATTGTGAGATTAATTAGATCTGAGTGACTTATCAGTAATTAGTTTCAGAGGTGGGGCTCCTCTTTAAGCCTCACCTCCCATTCACTTCATATGTTTTTGTTCATGCTTATTCTCATGCAAGAGTAGTGTTTTTCATGTGAATTTGACAGATTTGCATGCTTAATATCCTCCTCTCTCGGCATTCAAACCTTCCGGTTCTCAGCTCCCAAGATCCGGATCAATTTGCCTTGGGTATTTTTGCATGAACTAGATATCTAAAACCACAATATTTCAAATAAGAGACAAGACCAGGAGATAATCTAAAGTATCTTTCACCTCCAATGTAAGGATCCTCTCCAAGTCTGATATGCTAACCATTACCCACTTTCCAAGCCATCCAATTGTGATAATCTGCAGGGATCTAGCAACTGTAACAACCTCACAATCAAACTCTCAAGAATGTTGCAAAGAAGAAGAGATGCATGCACTCAATAATCACTCATAAACACAGAATAATGAACAATAACAGTATCATACAATGAATAATGAATGTAAAGAATGTGATACAATAATCTATGATGAGGCATCATATAGGATTCGAATTAGCCAAGTAGGGAATTCGAATCTGAGCTCAAAGTCTAGCTTGGATACCTACGGAGACATCATCCAGTCAGTAGTATCAGTCATAAATGGTAAGAGTCAGTCAAGTGTGTCCAACTGAGTCTAACAGAACCATCTAGGCATAAATCAGGGAATGGAGACTCCAAGGGGGGCGCATGAGGCTGTCTAGCTTGGATAACAATGGAGACATCATCCAGTCAGTAGTATCAGTCATACATGGTAATAGTCAGTGAAGTGTGTCTAACTGAGTCTAACAGAACCATCTAGGCATAAATCAGGGAATGGAGACTCCAAGGGGGGCGCATGAGGCTGTCAAATAGTCAAGTGGAACTCCAGAACTAGCTAATTAGAAGCTACAAGCAGTCAGCATGAGCAATCAGTGGAAGAACTACTCAATCAATGCACTAACTGAATGATAACTCCCGGTAGGTGAGATAAGGCGTCCTAACTAAGTGATAACTGAAGGTAGGTGAGATAAGGCGTCCTAACTAAGTGATAACTGAAGGTAGGTGAGTAAAGGCGCACTAATAGAGTGTGGTAGGGGAGAAAGGTGCACTTGCCATGCAGAACAGTCAAGAAGGGCGCATCAGCTAGGTAGGAGGCCAATTGGGGGCTGTAGACAGGCTCTGGAGAGCTAGAAGCAAGCTATAGGTGTTGGGGAGACCACCATGATGATGACTGGATGCATGTAGTGACATGCAAATCATGCAGCATGCAAATTTGCATGCAACATGCAAAATATAAAAATGATGGTGTGAATATTCGAACACCCCCCGCAAGCTATACTATGAGATAAAAATGAAATCTGAAAAATAGGGCCCTGGTGACTAAGACCAAAGGTCACCCCGTACAATCAATCTAAATAAACTAAGTGAGGAAAGAGGGAAAACCCAGTGGGAAGAAAGCCCTCCCTCAAAATAGACTGAAGGATGCTAATATAGCATATCATCACTCACCCCTGAAGGAGGTAAGTGTCCTTCTTTTCCGAAGAAGGCTCGATCGATCTGAAAATGGATCAGCAATGTGAGAAGGATGAAACCTTTCATTCCAAAATCTGATCTAGTTCTTCTATGATCATGTGGATCACCAACCAAATCACCAGAAGATCGGAGTGTAGTGGCTACCCATTGAGGAAGAGGAGGAATATCAGGTGAGATATCTTCAGGTTCTTGTGGATATAGATCTCCCATTTTATAATATTCATCATCAATTGCTAGACCTTCAAGTTCTTTTTGATCTGGATCTAGCATTCCATCATCATCATCTCCATCTTCGGATTCTGAATCTGAAATATCATGTGAAGATGCATCTATAGCTAGCTCATCATCACATCCAAACTCTGAAATCTCATGTGAAGAAGCAAGTACAACTGGCTCATAATCACATCCAAACTCTGAATCTGAAATCTCATGTGATGATGCTTCGCTCTCTTGATCATCAATCAAAGGAGGAGGTATCTTCCTTTTGGAAAGAAGTGGATCATGCTGCACAAACATAATATGAAGATCATCATGAAGCATGTGATTCGAACCAAATGAGGTAGAATCAAAACCATGAAAGTGTAGATAGTTCCTTGATACCTCCTTTGAACCAACATAGGTGAGATCATGACCAAAGAAACTATGACATGATGATGGTGAATCTTCAACAAGATCACTGGTGGATGCAATAGTGATGGTGGTCCATGAACCAACAGGTGCTAGATCTTCAGGTTCTTGTGGATCTGGATCTAGCATTCTCTCAAAAAGAGTTATCTTCCTCTTGGGAAGAAATGAATCATGCTCCAAAAACATGTGCTTGAGTTCTCCAACAATGGATGCAAGCAAATCAGATCCAAGACTTGGAAGATGGTTTCTCATGATCTCCTTTGAACCAACAGGGGTGAAATCGAAACCAAAATCACAGAAAGGTGCATGAGTCATGAACCCAAGCGAATGATAGAGTCTTTCATCGTCAGTGAAACTTTGAAAACATGTGCCAATGACCAAATAGGAATCCAAAGAAAGCATATGATGAGGGAGAGCGAATGCATTACCTTCCAAATCTGATTTTTCCTTCAAAATACTCAATAGGTCATCATCTTGCACATCAACAGGTGCATCAACTCTATGAAAGTGTATGTAGTTCTTTGATATCTCCTTTGAACCAACAGGGGTGAGATCAGAATCAAATGAACCATGACATAATGGTGATGGCTTGAACTTCAAATGAGATCCAAGAATTTGAGGATGGTTTCTTATGATCTCCTTTGAACCAACAAGGGTAAGATCAAAACCAAAATCACAAGGATATGCATGAGACTTGAACTCAAGCGAATGATACAATCTTCCATCTTTGGTGAATCTCTGAAAACATGTTCCAATGACCAAATAGGAGTCCATAGGAATATTTTGATCAAGGAGGGCGAATGCATTGCCTCCCAAATCTTCCAAAATGCTCAGTAGGTCATCATCTTGCACATCAACAAGCTCATGGGAAGTAGAGATTGTGAAGGTCTCTTCAACTTCTAGAGTAGTAACTGATATCTTTTGCTCAGACTTCAGATAGGAAGATGGATCAACTGAAACCATGTGTTGTACTTCGACTTCATCTTGAACAACTTCATCATGGGAGATGATGGAGGCCGAGTCATGAATAAAGAGAGCACTGTAGGAAGTATCACTGGGCTTACTTTCCACATGGCTAGCATCAACCTCTTCCTCTTGAATTCCAAATAATCTGTCCAATCTAGTCCATAGATCACTTGGATGTTCATAAAGATCAATGAGGTATTCCATATTGGAAAACATAGTAACACATATATTTCATGAGGCTCTTTCACAAGCATCAAGCCAATCTTCTTTCTCTCCATCGGAAGAAAAATATCTCTTAATACCAGTACACACATAAAAAAGACCAAGTCTCTTCAGATATGATATCTTCTTTGGTTTCCACTCATCATAGTTGAATGGAGTGAGAGAAGGAACTCCTTCCAGATACATAGAAGATGTTGTTCAATTCGAATCTACTGCTGCAACTGCAAAAACTGTTGCAACTACAAAAAACTTCGAAACCTGCAAAACAAGAAGATTTTTTGCTGATGGAGAATGCTACACTTCAACTGAACACTACCTTTTGAACACTGAGCACATAGACTAATCCCTTCACACCTGGCTAGACCTCACTAGATTTCTCCAATGAATTCAAGTAATAGCACCAAGATTTGTTGTGGAAACTCAGAGGCTTCTAGTGCTCAAGTGAAAGATAGTTTCTCAAATAAATGTTGCAACTGCTGCAATTCAAATAGCTGCTGACTGCTCTAATACCATGTGATAATTTGCAGGGATCTAGCAACTGTAAAAATCTCACAATCAAACTCTCAAGAATGTTGCAAAGAAGAAGAGAAGCATGCACTCAATAATCACTCATAAACATAGAATAGTGATCAATAACATTATCATACAATGAATAATGAATGTAAAGAATGTGATACAATAATCTATGATGAGGCATCATAGAGGATTCGAATTAGCCATGTAGGGCATTCGATCTGAGCTCAAAGTCTAGCTTGGATAACTATGGAGACATCATCTAGTCAGTAGTATGAGTCATAAATGGTAAGAGTTAGTCAAGTGTGTCCAACTGAGTCTAACAGAACCATCTAGGCATAAATCAGGGAATGCAGACTCCAAGGGGGGCGCATGAGGCTGTCTAGCTCAAAGTCTCTTGGATAACAATGGAGACATCATCCAGTCAGTAGTATCAGTCATAAATTGTAATAGTCAGTCAAGTGTGTCTAACTGAGTCTAACAGAACCATCTAGGCATAAATCAGGGAATGGAGACTCCAAGGGGGGCGCATGAGGCTGTCAAATAGTCAAGTGGAACTCAAGAACTAGCTAACTAGAAGCTACAAGCAGTCAACATGAGCAATGAGTGGAAGAACTACTCAATCAATGCACTAACTGAATGATAACTCCCGGTAGGTGAGACAAGGCACCCTAATTGAGTGATAACTGAAGTTAGGTGAGTAAAGGCGCACTAACTAAGTGTGGTAGGTGAGAAAGGCTCACTTTCCATGCAGAACACTCAAGAAGGGAGTATCAGGTAGGTAGGAGGCCAATTGAGAGCTGTAGACAGGCTCTAGAGAGCTAGAAGCAAGTTCTGGGTGCTGGGGAGACCACCATGATGATGACTGGATGCATGCAGTGGATGCAAAGCATGCAACATGCAAATTTGCATGTAGGCATGCAAAATATAAAAATGATGGTGTGAATATTCCAACACCAACTTTCAAGGAAAATATGAGAATCAGTTAAACCCCTCCAACTATTAAACACATTTGAAAACTTCTTAAGAGGTTTTGTAGCACCCCAAATAATTTATCCTCATTTATGCATATAATTCTTCTTATTATATATGTTTAATCTTCAGAAGGTATTCTTAACCAAGTTAATATTGGATTTGCTCCAATTTCATTCTTTCTTAGGTTTAATTATCAACCCATAATAGGCTTGCACAACAGCATAAAAATTTATTCATGTTTCTCATCAACCATGTTTGAATATGAATTGTATCGCAAACTTACCAAATTGCTTGCATTTACAATGATTACGTTACTATATATGATGGTCATCCTTACCATCACCCATTGTACTTAGCATTCTTCTTATTTTCCATTTGTTTATATTGTAACATAGACGTATGAATGAATATCATTATTCACCCTATGAATTTGCTTACTTTATTTATGATTCCGATCTTATCTTATGAACAAATATTATATCTTGCTTCTGATTTATTATTGTAGCATGCAACGTAGAATCTTCATCATTTTTGCTCCGCGAAGGGAGCTTACTTAGCTTACGCTAACACCTTGTATGTCTTGTGCAGGTGTGTCACGAGTCTCTCAACTCGTGGTGAAAGGGCTTTCCTTTGCATGAGCCATGTTTCATTATTATTTAACATTCCAAGGTATCGTTCTAGTTATTAATGTGAATGATTATACACTATAATTGAAGAGTGATCTTGGTAAATCGTTCTAATTTTAAACATGGAAGGGGTTGCAACATTAACGTTGAACGAACCCAATGACCAAAACATTCACGTGGAGGTTGAACACAACGTGGAAATACAAACTTGATGTAGCATTTAATATGGAAACCAACTGGCAGTTCATATCTCTATCACTTGGTGTAATTTCATATCTCTATTAAATAATTCGTACAAACTCTTTGTAAGAAGCATTGAGGGTTTACACCCCAACGAAGCTTCACGATGGCTCATTTTGTTGTGTTCTTTGCTGGTAAAGCTTGCTCGACGAATACGTTGAATTGTTGAGCCGGGTTCGTGCCTCGCTCAGGCTAACCCTTGCTATGAGATACATTTAAAAGCGTCTTGTGAGTTTATACTCTTGCTATTATTCTTTTGGAGAGATATTACCAAAACCGCGCTTGGATCTACGCTTCAATGGGATGCATGAGTCTTCTCCCAAGTCTCTCGAAGGTATTGTGCCCTCTGAGCTCTCCTTAGTTTCATATTTTTAATTTACAGTCTTTAGTACTTGTATTAACTATTTCTTCTTATTGTTTACAGGTTACGTCTAAAAGAGTGAAGCTAATACATAGTTGAATATTCTGAAGGGGGAGCCTAAGGTAAGCCTCCCTTCCTCGAGCTTCAATAATGGAAACCCATCAATTTCCTACTTTCATCCAATGTTCTTTCTGCTCTATTAGAGCTCAGGCTGTTAAGCCTTGTAATCATTTTTCTTTCGTGGTTCTTTAGTGAATAGAAAACAGGGTTTTTACACCTTCTTTGGTTCTAAGGGTCTTGACTCTTGTTATAAAGTTTTGTGGCTTATATTTTCTCTCAGAATCTCTACGTTTTAATTTGAACAAATATGTGTATATTGTTTATCATAGTAATTATCTTGCTAATAGAATACCCTTCATGATCTTAAGTCATTATTATCATGGCGTTTATTTACTTCCATTTACGTTTCTATTTGTTGTTTCGTAGTAAGGGTTCTAACCCTGATATATTACAGCATGAACACGACCATGTGTTTGACCCATTTATAATGTCATCAACAAATAGCTGTGAGGATTTAACTCTGTATTGAAACACAATAATGGTCGAGTAGTCGTTTTTATTTATTGTATATTGATAAAACACTGTATATTTCATTCTCTGTAGGGTATTGTTTTAATTCGAATGTGTCAATTGTAATGTCCAAAGTTCTTCATTTATGAGACTAGCCATAAGGTTGTGAGGTCGTTTCCCTAGCCTTGGCTTTGATCCTCTTTGCTTGAGCAAATATTTATTTATATCATGGTTCTGTATAAAGAAATCGAGTTATTTTTTTGCATGCCAATCGATATTAAATTGTGGCTCTCGCGACTCTGTATACTCTACATTCGTTTATTAAATCTGTGCTAATGTATTCTCATGAGCTCTTTATGCTAGTTAAAGAGGCTCGCTACCATTCCTATAGTGGCTCGTTATGATTATACGAAGCTTGATTACTTTTTATATGCAAAGGATGTTTATTGAGGGGTTTCGACCTCATGTTTACATGATATAAATGTTATTTGTATTAAGTTTCTATTTATATGACTTGAATATTTTATATGGTTGTGTCTCATCGTTCACATAATATATATGGCATCTCTGTTTATAGATGAGTCAAGTTCCTTTGTTATGGCTCTCTTTGTATTATAGTTATAATGTATCACCCTTATATAGGGTTTTGTTGCTCTTGATTATGGAATTTGATGTTATGATATATTATTTATATTATGTAAATCATGTTTGTTCACTTGCTCTCATCATGAACATAGGTATGGTAACTTTGTGAATGGTTTACATCATTTCCTATCGCAATGAGGGTTAAACTAGGAGTTTTCTCCATTAAAATTTATAACATAGTTATTATATATTTTCTGTCATTTTATGTTTATGTAAATAAAATTAATATTATTCTAAAATCAACTATTTGTCCATAAAATAAAACTTTGAAATAATACAATTGCACAAATCACTGAATTTAAATAAATTAATTCTAGTCTAACTATAGATATTCTGAAGCTATTCATGGCCTTGAATTTAGATAATAATAAAAAAAAAACTGCTAATAAACATAATAATAATGCCATAGAATTTATATCAGGCCCTACAACAATTTATTGAAAATATTCACACACCTGAATTGAAAACATTAATCTTTTATTCAACCATTGCTCTAACCAACTATTTAATAAACATAACTTTAATTGAACAAAAACTTAATACAACTTATCTGTAAAACCTTGCTTCTTCCAACTTGTTATGGAACTGCCATGTTCCTCCCTACCATAGATTACTGCTTTTGTTCATAAACTCTCAACATGAGCATATTATCACCCCCGAGCTAGACCAAGATCACTAAGAAACTAGAACCTAGGATTTTTTTTCCCGTGTGTACTCTTCTTTAATGTAGACTTTGTCAATAGGATCTCTTTAAACAGTTCTCTGGTTCCTATAAATAATCCATCCTTTTGTTTAAGGAGTGCACACTCCAAGACCTCTACTTGGACCAAAAGAAATCAATAGGATCATTAGGAAACCAGGATGGACATGTACTGCGGAAAATGGGAAGCCCTGCCTCTGCAGTCTCCCTTATCTAAAGTTCAATTTTCATCTTCTTAATTCATTTTTAAGAATGGATTTCCTCTCCATTTGGCTTCGAGAAGTATTGTTAGCATCTTCATAAATTCTTGAAGAGAAAAAGAGAACAAAGAGCAACCTCTCCATTTGATTCTTTTTCCTTATATCATTTCTTGCTTTCAATAAAGAGTAGTTAGGGTTTATTTTTTTTTTCTCTCAATTCTTGAAAATCACAAATTAATATTTCTCTCATCTTATTTTTCTTTTATCTTTTTAATTTTTAATTAATCTCTAGTCCTAATTCCCTAGTGAACTTGGTCTCTCATTTAACAAGTAGTCCCATAGCAAGTAGGTAGAATAATATAAAAGTAATAAACCCCTTTAATCTCATAAAGTTTCATTTGTCCATGATACCTTGCATCATTTATAGGTCCAAGTATCAAAACATATTTACATGCAAATTAATTATTTATTTACATAGGGGTAAAACTCTTGGGATGCTACAGGTTCTCTCAACCATTCTAAGACACTTTTTTCCCTTAAATATTTAGCCTTAATGATTTCACTCCATAGGATTTTCCCCATAATACCTCTCCATAAAAAATTTAGTTCTAAAGCTTTCCCAAAACTGTTTTTTTTTAATTCCCACCCACCTAAATATTGGGGCAAAGAGATTCCGTCCCACTTAACAAGATGAATACCTTCCTTAACTCTTTTTCCCGAGCACAAAAAACTAAACATTCTCTGTCTAATCTTGTTTAGAATATACTTAGGGATTTTATATAATGAAATCCAATAGACATGTATGCTTTCTAAGAGAAGATTTACAAGAACCAACCTGCTCCCAAGGGAAAGCCATATATGAAACACTAATTTTTTGTCTTTTTCTAAACCTTCCTTAAAATCCAGATCCATTCTTGCTTAAGATAACAGTTTGGTTTAATAAAGTAACCGAGATATTTAAACCCCAAATCAATTGGGTCCATCTTATATGGGAAAAACACTTTAATCTGACCCAACGTTTCATCTTCAAGTGCACTGAACAAGAAACTTGAATTTTGAACATTGACCTCCATTCGAGAAGCCTCACAGAAGACCTTAGTAATAACATTTTTTTTCCATTCGTCAATTGCGCCTTTGTCAAAAAGGAGAACATCATCAACAAACCGAAATGTGTTATAAAATGATGAGTAGTAATATTAACACCTTATAATCCACCTTCTCTTCTATCCTTTTCTATGAGTTTTCTCAATCCTTCAATCATTAGAAGAAATAGTAAAGGAGATAAAGGGAACCCCTGTATACGTACCTCTAAAACATTTGAATAAATGTGTAGGCCGAGAACCATTAATCAACTCAAAAAAATTCAGAGAAGTCACACACCCCATGATCCACCTAACCACTTTGATATTTAAGCTAGTTTGAAAGAGAACTAATCTCAGAAAGGTCCAATTGACTTTGTCATATGATTTGACAAGGTCCATTTTTAGAATCATAACTTTCAACTTTTTTTATCTTAATGATGGTATGTAGACTTTCCTGTGCCACCCCCACTGCATCCAAATTTTTTATGTTATGTACAAAGATGAATTATTCCTTTGAAATGGTCTTAGCCAACAATGGTGTCAATTTGTTTGCAATTACCTTGGATATCACTTTGTAAACCAAATTACACAAGGATATAGGATTAAAATCATTGAAATTATTAGGCTTGGAGGATTTAGGAATTAAAACTATAAATGTGGTATTGATTTCCCCTGACACTTCACCAATAGATATTGATTCTTCTACTACCTTTAAAATTTCTTCCCCAATAAGATAAAAAAAGGCAAAAAAATTCAACTGTCCATCCATATGGACCTAGGATTTTGTACTTGGAATTTTTTTTTAATATATCCTCTATTTCCTTTAGTGAAATACGTTCCAAAATCTTTAATATTCTTCAGGAGAAAATAGAGTAGGATGTCATTGAAGAACCTGCACCTGAGAGCCTAGGAAATTTCCTTCTTCATCCTTAAAGGGAGATCCAAAATGAATAACAATTTCCTCCTCTAGATCTATTTGAGAAACTATATTATTCACATTTGGTCCTTTAACTTCCCAAATAGAATTATTAATTCTTCTATGTTCAACATATTTTTGGAAAAACTTCATGTTACTGTCACAACGAGACAACTACATAGCAAGACTTTTGAGTCTTCAAGACTCTTCATCATGTCTCAATATTCTAGATTTCCTTGCTTCCAAAGAACTAATCACATCGTTATCCATATACGAAAATACCCCAAAGATATTATTTATGTATCTTAAATGGATATCCTCCTCAACAGAAACTAGTTCATCTTTCAAATAATTTTTCTTCTGCTTTTCCCAAGCAACAACCTCACTTTTCATAACCCTTATCTTATAGGACAACTGTTGCATAGTTGAAATATCTATACAACCTATCAAATAATCCCATTTGTTTTAAACTAAAGTAGTTATATTCTCTTCCATAATCCACAAATGGTTAAATTTAAAAGGAAAATTTACCTTAACCAATTCCACTTCAAATTGTAACATTATGAGCGCATGACCAGATATACCAATATAATAAGACTAGGATCTAAATCTATCCAAAAGACGAGAAAATTTTTTGGAGATAAAAAATATGTCAAGTTGCTTAGACACAACTACTGAACCAACTTTGCATTCCTCCAGGTTGGATCCATTTTAGTTGGACACCCATCTATTAGTTTCATCCTCTAAAATAAATGTCTGAAATAATCATCCAAATGATCCAATTTTGACTTTCAACCCCAAACCTATGAACAAGAAATAGTATGATTAAGATATCCTCCTGCTATCAAATTAGGTTCCCTTAATAGTCCACTATCCAAAACCTTCTCACAGAGATCTTGTCTATTCAGGTAAGGTCACAATTATGAATTTTTGACTGTTGATCCATATCTTTAATCCTTCCTTCTAATATAATTCTTGCACAAGTTAGAAAATGAGTGAAATTAACCTTCTTAGGGTTCCATGCTGAAATCATTCCCGCAGAAAGACCAATTTCATCCACAGTGCAATAGTGCCAATCTGGAAAGATCTTCAAAAAATCCTCCCTAGCTTTAACCCCAATCACCATTGTTTTTTCAAAAATCCCTACATCAGGAAAAAATACCTCCACTAATCTCTCCAGGGATAAAAATTTTGGAGTACCCCGTACTCCATGGATTTTGAAAGACATAATTTTAATTAAGAACTATAATAAAGGGGTGTATCTACTCTAAGGGCCCTACCCTCAAACACAGAAAAGCATCCCAAGTTTCAACAATAACACTAACCTGAACTGAAACAAGACTAGTAGAAGATACCAGTTCTTTGCTAGATCCCCTTGAACAATCCCTTCCTTTAGCTTCCTCCCTTTCCCTCCATTTTTCCCTTCACTGTGACATTCAAACAATGGAGAGGATTATCACTTAGCTCTACTAAAGAAGCAACCTTCATTTTTTAATACGAATGAAGATGATTTTTTTTGTAACACCTCTTTTTAGTTATTAAATTATGGTAATAAGGGAATCAATATGTCTAGAAAAATAAATTGACAATAGTTTAAAAAAAAATCTTGCCGAAGGAACCTCAATTAAAGGTTGCTTGAACCAATTGAAATGTTAGAGGATGAGAAGCAAGAGAATCAAGATCTCAAAAATAAATTTGGCAAGTCAAAAAATGATGAAACAATTTGCCACTTAAGGGACCATAATAAAGTTTTCTTATGCAAACAAAGAATTTAAAAGGTGAAAATCATAGGTTTCAATAGAAAAAAATAGAGGAACCTACTTGCAAGTAGTAATTAACCGATAAAGAAACAAGGAGTGATATAACTAAATTAAAAAAATTGTTTATTTGTGGAGAAAGGAACCAATAAGTAGATCGAGTTGACATAAAATATCACAAAGATGTTTAACTTGAAATATTTTCAACCAATAAATCTCCAAAATTAACAAAATATGAAGGTTCCAAGGACAATACACAAGATGCAGGGATGCTTTATCATCATACTAATTATAAGAGTCATTTTATTACTCAACAAAATAACCAAAGTTAAAAATTCAATGTGATGACATAACCGAAGATCCTAATATATCAAAGAGAAGAAACTCAAGTGTGGAATATTATAATCCACCAAATCATCAAAGTCATTGCCACATAGTTCTATAGAAAATCAAAATAGGACGGTGCGTCGCTTACATAACATGACAATTTTTCTCAACATTGTAGTGATCCTTAACCCATAAATTGAATCAAAACAAAGATATAAAACACTTAAACTTCAAAATTAACCAAAATACATTCACCATAAGAATAACACCAAGATATAGAGAAACCCTTAAGGTAGGGTAACGCCATCAAATACTCATTAAGGAATGAATCACTCCACAATCCATTCTTGTACAATAATAATCTCCAACATGACTAATACAATGGTACTCATCTCTATTTATACTTTCTCATGAGTATACTTAGGGGTCTATGCCTTATTATTACATGGTTTCTTCTAACCAACCCCCAACCACCAATAATAATCTCTAACATGACTAATACAATGATACTCTTCTCTATTTATACGTTCTCATGAGTATACTTAGGGGTCTATGCCTTATTATTATATTGTTTATTCCAACTAACCCCAACCACCAAATGGACCATATTCCATTATTAATGGCCACATTACATTAATTACCCCCATTGGGTACACATTACATAGTTTATTCCCTTTTGCATACCCATTACATCATTTATTCCCCTTAGGTACCTCCCTAGGTACTCCATATTATTCCCCCTAGGTATATAACAAACACTTTGTATATCATACTGTTTTATGGCATCAACCATCATGGCATAACGAATGAAGAATCATGAGAAGGAATAAAAATAAAGAGAAAGAATGAAGACAGAGATTTCTTCCTATAAATACTTTGAGGACAAATCATCTTTGAAGAGAGAGTCAATGCGATGAATAATAATAATAATAATAATAATCATCATCATCTAAAGGACAGCAACCTAAGGGACATTCACTATGATGACTAGTATTTGATAAGTATATATTCGTATGCCATTTTATTAATCATCTAATATATCTCATATCTCATTCAATGATTAGAAACCAAGATTTGAACCCAAAATCCGACGACTTCATCCGACAAAATCCCAAAAATTGACCGTGTCATCGGATATTACCTTTATAGTTTTTAATTTTCTTTAGTTTTTTTTTTTAAATTTGACCCCGATTGGCATTGGATATTCGACGGTCGTCGAATATCTAACTAGAAGCGTAGAATATCTGACGTGTTCAAGATATATTTTCATAACATTCAATAGTCAAATGCCATCGGATATCCGATGACCTTTTTTTTTAGAAACTTGAAATTCTATAAATATTCCGCATATTTGCTATACTAGCGACTGTTTGCAGATATTATAACCTTTGCACAAATTGTTTTTCGTTCAAAAAGCCATAATTATTTCAGTTATTACTATCATTACAAATAGTGAAGTGTGGATCTTGACTTTTTAAGATTAATAATCATAAGTCAAGCTTGGTAAAAGAAAATGTCACATAACAATATTTCTGATCCAGAAGAATAAAATCGATAATTACTTGCTAGATTGTGGGTTGGAGTGAAAAGAAAGAGTGATGGGAAATGTTATTGTCCTTGTATTCAATGCAAGGGCTTTAAAAGGAGAAGAATAAAGATCAAAACAGCTAAAATACATTGTAGAGAACATGGACACATTGAGGGGGGACATGAATATCGTCCATTAGTAAGTTGTTCATTATATATGTCTTTATATTGATCGTTTTTGTAAATGTATGTATCATTTTAATATTTGTTATATTCACACTAATATCTCTTGATGATTTGTAATTATAAAGGAAAGGCCTCCTAGGTCATATTGCTCAGAGGATGTGCTTGTAGAACAAGCACTAGAGGAACATGGAGCTATAAATATTGAAGATCAATTTAATGGTCATATTGAAGAAGATGATCATACTGATAACATAGTTGAATATGATGGTACAAATAAATTGATCCATGATACATTTAATGTTAGAATGGATGATGACAATGATCATGAAAATGATGACTTTGATGATGTTCATGATTTACCTTTTCTTGAGAAGGAATACAAACCCATTTATGAAGGCTCCAACACAACTCTTCTCCCTGTTAATTGTTGATACTAAACTTGAAGGTTATGAATGGTGTTTCAAGCACATCAGTCACACAAATGTTAAGGTATGTAATATATTCCATCACATATATATGATCATGATAAAGGTTATCTTTGTTCCTCTAATAATTTTATTGTTAATTCATAAGTAAAATTAATAGGGATGAAATATGTTTCATTAATATTATTTATATATTATATTAACTAGTTTTTTTGTTTTTAATTTGCTGTAGCTTGATAGCCGAATTTTGTTACCACCGTAAAATATTTTACCTCGTACGTACCGATATTTATTTGGCATCATGAAAGATATTGGAATGCAGTATCAAGCAATTGATGCATGCCCCAATGATCATATTATATATTATAAGCATCATGAATTTGAAACAGAATTCCCAAAATGTCATAGCACTAGATATCAAACATATCAAGTAACAAAAAATGTGTCTCTCAAGATTCTTCATTATATTCCCATTATTCCACGTTTGCAAGGACTGTTCAGGTGCAAAAACATAGCACAATTTATGGATTACCATGCACGGGACAAAATTGAAGATGGCATTCTTCGAATTCTTGCAGATGGTTTTGCATGTAGAGACATGGAGGAAAAATGACCACACTTTAAAGAAGAATCTCGTAATGTTAGGTTTTCTTTGGAAGTAGATGATGCTAATCCATTTGCAGATATGAGATCTATTTACTCGGTGTGGCCTATTTTTGTTATCAACAATAACATTCCTCTATGGATGTCAATAAAGAGGGAGCATATAATGTTGGCAATGATTGTTCCAGGTATGTGTTTACAAAAATTTTCTTTTAATGTAGTAGCAATATCTCATTTGTCGTATTTGTTGCATAATGTCATATTTTGTTTTCATTTATTCATATATATTATTTATATATGTAAAATGGTTGGAATAATTATGTAGTGTATATGTTCAAATCAATTAGGTAAGTACCAAGTTAAAGATATGAATGTATACATTGAGCCTCTTATTGACGAGCTACTAAAGCTATGGAATGGCATCACTATGTATGATGTCTCTAGACCAATAAGGAAAACGCAATTTCATGCAATGCTTGTATGGATAATTCATGATTCCCCAGGGCTAACCCATTTTTGTGGTATGTAATTATAACGTCCACTTTAATAGTATTTAATTTTATGAAGTTGATATATTAATCATGCATGCTTTTTAAATAATCCATTCATTATATATAATTATAATTGACATAGTTAATCCATCTCTTGCAGGTATTCAAATAAAGGGAAAATTTGCATGTCCAGTTTGTGGTCCTAAGATGAAATCTCATCATTCAAAAAGTTTATGAAAGGAGGTGTTTGATGATTATAGGCACTTCTTCTCTAATAATCATAGGTATCAAACTACCGAAAACCATCTTTTCAATGGGAAATAGGAGACTTCATTAAACCCATAGAGAATGACACCTCACATATGGAAGTTGAAATATAATAGAGATCATCAAGGTACAGATCAAATTGTATATCTATCATCATATATGAATTTTTTTGATTTTTTTTTATATTGTGTGTTGTTTACTATAATTGACAATGATTTATGTAATTTCTTTATAAACTATGATTCATGATGGCCATCATGATCATGAAGGAATTAATGCGCTTCCATGAGGAATGAAAATTTATCCCAAAAAATTTAGTAGGTTTCCCTACTATGAGCAGCTACAACTTTCTCATTTGTTTGATACAATGCATATCAGAAAGAATGTAGCTGAAACATTATAGTGAATGTTGGATGGAAGGAGTGACAAAGAAAAATTGTCAAAATTTGCGATGACATTTAGGAAGCCAATCATGCAATGAAAGATGTCATTCAATTAAATAGCAATGGAGACCTGTTGTAGATACAATAGATCCCATGTTTTAATCAAACATGGGAGCCCCAATTTTTTATATGCTGAGGTAATGTTTAAATTCCTTAGTCATTTTTGGGGCTTTATCTTGCTTATCATGATTTTTATGTATTTTTCATGATTGGATTCAGTTAGTAATTTTCCCTTTGAAAATTCTTTCATATTTTGTGTGTTTTTCTGAGTTGCTTTAATAAGTAATTTTTCCAAAATTTACATTTCTGCAACCCGCAATCCGCAATGCGGATTACAGAAGCTTGGTTTTTGGAATGTTTTCTTTCCGCAACTCGCAATCCACAATGCAGATTGCGGATGTGGAAATATTTGTCAATAATCGCGGTTTGTTGCACCAACAACCCGCAACTCACAATTATGGAATGCGGGAAGTATGTCGAAATAAATTGCACTTTGCATTTCCGCAACCCACAACCCGCAAATTGCAGATTGCGGATTGCGGAAAGTTCTTATTTTAATTTTCGTCATTTGTGTTTCCGCAAGCCGCAACCTGCAATTGTGGATTGCAGATTGCAGAAACTTTTGGTTTGTTATATTTAGAGTTGCGCTTCTGCAACCCACAGCCCGCATTCCAGATTGTGGATTGCGGAAAGAATGTACATATTTGCAAGCAATAAAATTCCGCAACTCTCCTCCCGCATCCTGCATATTAGATCTCAGCCAGTGATTTCTGGTCATCCTACGGCCTAGATTGCATCCGACAGAATTGTTAAATGCGTTGATTTTTTCTATTTTCTTTATCATTTTTCGATTTTGAGAATTTACCTGCTGCAAGGATTTTTCACTGCGAATTTTTACCAAGTTAGTTTTCTGCCTATTCGTGTCAGCATAGGTTGGTTCACCCTCGCCTTTCATTGGTTGTTTGTGGATTTGGTTAATTTTAAACTATTTTTTAATTTGTTTTAATTTATCTTACCAGAATTTTCCAATTTCCACCATGTCGAGAGTTACCTGTTCTAAGACTGCACAGAAAGACCCATTGAACAAACACCCCAATTTTGGATACCTTGTTGATACCAGTGACAGAGTCTCGGAGACCTATCAGATTGACTGGGCTAAAATTTATGCCATTT
This sequence comes from Larix kaempferi, assembly GCA_027924585.1. Taxonomy (NCBI): domain Eukaryota; kingdom Viridiplantae; phylum Streptophyta; class Pinopsida; order Pinales; family Pinaceae; genus Larix; species Larix kaempferi. The sequence continues at coordinate 1,460,616 of BSBM01000318.1, read as the reverse complement.
TCGACAATGACAACCTCTAAGACATTCAAGAGAACCGATCGGTCTATGAGAAGATTAGAAATTCCCAGCTTCACGTCATAGCAGCCAGACCTTCCCTTCTACCTTACACGGACGTAGTCAAGTGGATAATTGACCATGAGAACCTCAAAGACCATTCCTTCAATAACAATGCAGGGTCACTTCTGGTTTCCTTCTGCCCTGAAGTTTTCATTAGGGCTTATGCCCTTAAGATGACCACCCATCTTCTTAACATTGCTTTCCTGGAATCTGCCAACTCTAGGTTTAACTTTGACGAGATGATTAAGTCTTGGATGAATAACCCTTCCAAATTCACACATAAGGCCGATAACCTATACCCTATTTCACAGTTTAAGGAACCTTATTCCCTTTTAGCAGCAATGCTTTGCAGGTTGTATGGTCTACCTAATTGTTCCATGTTCAAAGTTGAGTGGGCACCCATGGCCCATCACATTCTTACAATTGGAGAGTCATTCAATTGGGCTTCGGTTCTCTCAATGGAGTTAAAGTCAGCTATTGAGCGGTATCAGAAGACACTAGCAACAAAAAATCCCTCTTTCTTTTATTTAGCATATGTTATTGATGTGTTCTGCTCAGAATTTTAGTACCCTTTCATGGGATGGAATTGGACACTTTCAGATCCCCCATTCACATTTACTGTTCAACATTGTGGGAGAACAATTTTGTTCCTTCACTGTATGAGATCTTTGATCACTTCTTCAGTACAATTTATCATCATATATTCAGGGAAGATGCACCATCCTTCTCCCCTAATGACAAAATTCTCATTAATACCATTGGTGACTGGTATGTGGGAGAATTCTTCCCCCATATCAGAGTTTGGGGAAGTAACATAGTACATCTGTTGCCAAGGATAGTCCCAGACAGGTTACTCCTTGAAGAAACAGCCTTCCAGACTGTAACAGATGGGGTATTCCTCAAGTTGACTGGACCCAAAAGAAAGGGATGGCCTAAGTTCCCTTTGAACCTTGGACCTTTGGTCATTCCAACATCAACATATGCTACATTTATGGGAAACAAGATTGTTTCTTTAAATTTGGGATCAGCCCCAAAAAGAATGCATGATCCCAAAGGATTCCTGGCAGCTCATTTTTCCCAAGAACATATGAAAACAACCTATGTGCATGAGGCTGCTCCTGATGACTCTATTTACCAAGGAGAAAATATGTTTTATGAAGTCTTGGTTAGGGATAAGACTAAAGAAGAGCAGAGCTTCATCCTTCAGTACCAGAAAGAGCTCACGACTAAGGTTTTAAGTTACAGGAGAATGGAGTTGCAACTAGTAGAGTAGGTTGAAAGGGAAAGGGAAGAAAAAGAAGCACAAAAGGCAGCTACTCCTCTGATGTTGACATATCCAGATGGAGGAAAATGCAAGGACCTTGTGGAAGATGTTCAACAGACCAAGGAGATCCTAATTCAATCAACTGATGAGTTGAAGAAAGAGATGGCACATATGACTTCAATGCTTGACACCCAAATCATTGCTGCAAGTAGTCTAGCCAGTGATACTCAAGTGGTTGTGAGTAAGCCAACAAAGAGGCAGAAGATTCAAACCCCTGCATCTACTATACCTACATTGAATATTGAAGATAGTGATGTCGAGGATGAAAGAATTCCTCCTATGACTGTTGTGCAAGAGATAACTGAAGGTTCCCAGGAAGATGCTGATTTTCTTGAGAACATAGTTATAGAGGATCCTATTCAAGATCACCATTTTTATCAAGTCACTTCTACGGTTGAAACATTAACTTTTGCACCCTTACCTTCTTCTCTTGAACTTACTTCCACCTCTTCTGTTCAACTTCCTTCCACCTAATCTTTTGAGACTACATTACCATCATCCACCATATCTCAAATATTCGATGGGCTGACCTCCATCACTACTTCACCTTCGACTTTGCCAAGTCCACCTATCACTCCATCACCAATAGTCACTGAGATCCATCTTCCAACGGTTTCTCTACAGCCCTCACTTACTGTTGACTCAACTTCCCTTGTTGAGTTTGCCACTCTATTTACTTCTCCTCCTTCTCCACCTTTAGTTTCTGCTGCAACTTCCCCTTTGATATCTACCTCTCAGATTACCATGTCTATCCCTAATGCCACTGTCACCCAAACAACTGCTTTGGTTGCAATAGGTAACAGTATCACATCTGCTACAAGTAACATTATTTCATCTGCAGCTGAGTTGACAGTTGCTCCTGAAGATGATTTTGTGGTTCCCCTTGGGGATTACTTTTACAACAAAAGTAGTGGTTAAAAAGGAAGCAATAGAAGCAGGGGATCAGTTGTGTTGCAAGTACTTGTTCCCAATTAGATAATTTGGGCTAGATAGTCTGATGACATCCAAAAGGAAGCATTAGAAACTGCAGCAACTATGGGGGAATTTGCTGGAGCTAATTTTGACACAGTAACCTCTCTAAATAAAGAGATTGATACCAAGAAAGAGGAGTTGAAGGAGCTACAAGAGCGGTTGGTTAAACTCAATCAAGAGCATGAATCTTAGATTCGTGGATTGAGGGATCAGTATGAAAATCAGCTGAATGATTTGTAGGAGCATAATACTTCTCTTAAGGAGGAGCTGCAGGATGCACAAGTCCTAAACACTGCAAATATGGAGAAGATAGAAATATTGGAACAATAGTTAAAGGATGCAACTGAAAGTGCAACATTTTCTTCTTTCTCTAGGTTTTCATAGGAAGAGTTCAAAGACTTGGCCAATAAAGTCAATGAGGAGCATTGTGAACTCTTAGCTGAGTTGTTCAATTCCTTGAATGACATTCAGGAAACTCATGGTGCTTTTGGATGAATGTCTACTGTCCTTGAACAACACATTGAGAAGAGCCAACAAGCTTCTAAATCTTATGATGATCTTGTTGAGTGGAAGAGGTTTATCAAGGACAAACCAGATGGCATCCCAGTTTTTGATAGCTTCAAGTTCAGAAGAATAAAAAAATCTTTGAATGCCTGGCATAATGTTTCTGACATGGTTGAAGAAACAATGCAGAAAGCACAAGCCATCTATGGCAGACGATGGTATGCTACAGACAATATCATGGTTAAGCTGCAGTTTCCTACTATGGATCTTATTGAGAAATCTTTCCCATCGAAGTTGATGATAGAATAGGTTGACACTAGATGTGAGAAGGTCAAAGAGTAGATTCAACAGCTCGAATACATAGGGATTTCAGAAGTTGAAAAGTTCATCAAGCAACCTGCTAGCTTAGAAGGCAAGATCCATATTTTTCTGCGCACTTGACATAAGCTGTCCAATAATGAGATGGAATCTTTTACTTGTGATGCCTAGTTGGGGATCGAGTCAGCCCATTATCTAGTTTTAGATGAGCTGCTAGAAGTTTGGACCAAGTGGCAGGATGCCGTTGGTCATGCTTAGAATAGTTTGATTTTGTAATCCCTGTTTTATGGGAGGTCTATCCTTTGTAACTATTTTTGTAATTATTATTTAAAGGGTAGTGGTCTCATGGGGAAGGGGGGAGAAAATCGACAGAGAAGGACTAGAGAAATGTTGTTTCACTTGAGATCTTGTAATTTTTTGCAGACCTAATAAATCAAAGTTAGTTTCTTTTAGCATCTTCTTTGTCTATGTTGTCAAATTTCTTTGATGTTATCTGATTTCTTCACCTTAATCATTGAATGAACACTATTTGATTTTGAAATCACTATTTATGCATTGATCACTAGTTTAGATTTCTCTTCACTCATGGTCTGTGTATTATATGTTTTAACTGAATTTATTTAATTAAAACATTTATCTATTTCTGCAAATGCTTAACATATATTATTAAGTTAATGTTAATTTTTCAATTGTCATTCCAGATACAGGATAAGCTTGCATGTACCTAATCCTTAAGCTACTATCATTTTATTTTTATATTTTGGTTCTATCTTAAGTTAATGAGTAAAAGATCCAACTTTACATTTTTTTCAAACTGGTGAAAGGACTTATTAAAACTCAAACCAAGTTATCCTGCACATAAACAAAGCACTTTTATTTAGATTAGATCCGACTTAGTTTAGATTTCTTTCGAAGCTGACTTATTTAGAGACATAAAACTTTTAATCTTCCCTCACAGGAAGACAAATCCTTTCAGGATCAAACCCCATAAGTGCTAGCGGAGGCCTTTATATATGTGGGAGTTAACTATACCAAATAGTCTGGGGATAGAACTGCTCTTGCAGAGAGTTTTTTTAAGCCTTTCAGGATGGGTTTTCACCCTCTGTTTCTAGCCTTGGAACCCATTCCAGCAACCTACATACCCGCGAGGATTCAACACATGGCGCTAGAAAGAGGGCCAAGTGCAAGTTATGCCTAAACGAAACATCAGTAGACCTTCTCCAGCAAGAATACCGATTGTCACCCGTAGTCACATGCAGGCATCAACCTCTGCAGAAAAACCAGTGTAAGATCCAACTACCATTCTTGCTACCCCTGTGATAGAGAAGGAAACTAGGAGGAACGATATTGTTTTTATCTCACCCACTAGGGGACCCCTCACACTTGAACAACTATTGAAAGGTTCTTCTGATAGTGTTGCTAGGTTACAACAAAGGATCGCACAAGAGCGTAATATTGGAATAGCAGCAATTCAACATCACCAGAACATCGATCCACAAGCTAATAATTCAGGTGACCAAAATCTTGAACAACATAATCCACCACGCCACAATCTGCTCCTTGATTTCAACCTTGATACATTATTCGGAGAAATAGAATAAGACCAACCAAATGTTGCCACAGGTGGACCACCACCGACACCCCCTTCATCTTCATCATCCTCATATGACGAATCATTAGATCGTGAGTCATCCTCCAGTTCATCTTCAGAGGACATACCCATGGAAGAAGGTGGAAACAGGCCCTAGTTGGACCAGGATGCTGTATTCGTTATTGGTGAACAACGCAGACTCCCCAAGAACCCTGAGAAATGGATCCCTAATTTTAACCCTGATGACAAATCACCTGCACTTGATCACATCAAAATTTTCATGCAGGCCATTAGACTTAGGAGTGTCATACATGAGGATGTAGTTTGTAGATTGTTTCCATACACCTTTGAGGGAAAAGCATCCACATAGTACTTTTCCCTAGAAGCCCGATCTATTTCTTCTTGGGATGAATTTGAAAAGATTTTTATCCAAAAATTTGGAGATGACAAAACTCCATAGGATTTGGTAATAGACTTGTCTTCAATGAAGATTAAAGGAAAGGAAAGGGTGAAAGATTATAATTAAAGGTTTTCATACTTAAAGAATAGAATCCCTACCACTATTCTTCCTGCTGAAGAACTTCTGGTTACCTATTATATCAAAGGTTTACCTATTCCCATTGCTATGTGGGTCAAACGAGCACATAAGGAGAACTTGCAGGAGGCTTTTGCTGAAGCCATTTAGGTAGAGAAAGATATGTTCTGCTTGAAAGATAACCTTGATGCTTCAGTTGAACAACCTTCCACCTCCAAAAGAAAGCAAGAAAACCCTCCAAAACCCACAATGCCAAACAAGGACCCATTTGAGATGAATGACATGAAATTTTTTATCCAAAAGATCTCAAATGAAATGGTAGACCTAAAAAAGAACAACACAGAAAACCAGAACAATAACAGGGGGTTCAATAGACAACCTTTCAGAATACCTTATCAACCCCCATAGAACCAAGTCCCACCTAATCTTGATGAAGGATTGAACTCAGAAGAAATTCTTTCTATCTTTAAATATTTGGTTTAAGAATATCACAATTCTCCTGATCACGCAGATGAAAACCCATAGGAGAATCAAGATCCTGAACCACCAGATGAAGTAGAGGACCAACAGATAAACGCTATCAGCTTCTTTTCAGAACTTCCCATGGCTGAGGAGGAAGATGAGCCTGATGTTGTCTTCAATGTCCAACATCCCTATAATACAAGGAGTAAAGGACAACCAACACAAGAAGATTCCACTTCAACACCCACACCAAATAGAGGCAAAGCACCAGCACATAAAGACATTGTAATTCCTGAAATAGAATATAGTCTAATTGATGACTTAAAAAGAGTGAAAGCCAACATTTCTCTTTTTGAACTTCTGAAAATCCCTACAATGAGAGATAGTATGCCCAAAAGCATGATTGTTAACAAACCTAGGGAGGACCAGAACAACAATTTAGAGACATACTCTAAACCTGGAAATTAGAAACTAGGTAGCAAGAAAACACCTCCTTTCCTACTTACTTTTGAATTTTTCAATAGGAATGTCCACAACTCTATGATAGATTCAGGTGCTTCATCAAATGTGATGCCTCTATCTGTCTGCAAAAATTTGAATGCCTCTTCGGAGCCCTTCCCTACTCAAATTGTTCAACTTGATCGATCCAAAGTTAGGGTAGTGGGAGAATTGAAGAATGTTCTGTTGACACTATCTGTTGACCCTAGAATCCACCAGACTGTGGATATTATTGTGGCTGACATCCCAAAAATGTATGGAATGTGGTTGACCAAGGATTGGTCAGAGAATCTCAAAGGCTACTTTGCTACTAACTGGTCCCACTTATGGCTTCCCTACAATGGATGACCAAACGGAATCAAAATCAGCAGGGAACCTTACATGAAACAAATTGTCACAGACTTAAATGATCCTAGTGAGCCTACTACATACTTCAACTCACATGTGGAACACTACACTTTTGATACTTTCTTTTGGGATCTACTTACGGATTTGTCACTAGCTGAGAATGCACAGAATCAGTCCCGGATTGTCAATCTTACTTCTATTCCATTCTCATGTACTGTTGTACATAATGTATACAATGTAAATACTAATTTTAGGATAGATTTGAATGCATGGACTCTATTTTTTTATGTCTCTAGATCTAAAGATGGAGCTAGTGCAGGTTGTGTCTTAATTGATCCAAAAGGGACCAAAACTATGATTTCCTGTAGACTCGAGTTTGAATGCACCAACAACATAGCTGAATATGAGGCCATGGTCCAGGGACTCAGGAAGGCGATTGATATGGGTGCTCAGGTAATCGAATGTTATGGAGATTTTGAGATCATAGTAAAGCAGGTGAGAAACAAAATCCATTGTTTATCTCCTCATTTGATTAACTATCAGGATCTCACTAACGCTTTTTCTGCATTTAAAATCAAGTCAGTCCCCAGATCACAGAATTTTGATGCAAATTTACTGGCTAATACTGCATCTAGGTTGATCCCACCCGAAGGTTTGTCCCCTAACACTTTCTCAATTGAACTTATGTACAGGCCTTCTATTCCTGATAATGTGACAATTTGGAAGGTGTTTGATGATGACCAACAAATATTAGACTTTCTCACAGCCCATGACACTTTACAAGATGTGGCAATAGATGAGGATGAGCATGAGAAATCTCTGTTTGATTCCACTCATCCTTCCAATCTTATCCCTAAATCAGTCATCAACCTAGAGAAATACTACGATTTGCAAGATAAATTCAAGCGAAAGACCAACTGTAAAACCCAGAGTTCATCCCTCAACTATGAGCCTGTCAACCTAGGAACTGAACATAACCCTTGTTTCATCAATCGAGGGGTTGACTGCTCTGCTGAGGAAAAGAAGGATTTTATGAAATTGTGCAAGGAGTTCAAAGATGTCTTTGCATGGAGATAGGATGAAATCAAAGCTTTTGACAAAAGTATCATACCAATGAAACCTGAGGTAAAACCTTATTAGCAAAAGTTAAGAAAAATGCATCCCAGTCTGGAACCCTCTATCAAGAAGGATCTTGAGAAATTAATGGCAGCACGAATCGTGTTCCCTGTCAAAAATACACAGTGGATTGCTAACTTGGTACTTGTTAGGAAGAAGAATCGGGAGATTAGGCTCTGTCTTGATTTTAGGAACTTAAACAGAGGTTCTGAAAAGGACAATTACCATGTTCCTCCTATGGAGCGGATTCTACAGAAAGTAGCAGGTTTTGAGTTGTTTTCTCTCCTTGATGGATTCTCAGGATATAACCAGGTCCTAGTTGCCCCTGATGATCAACTAAAAACAGCTTTTAGGACCCCTTGGGGAACCTTTTCCTACAGGTGAATGCCTTTTGGGCTGATAAACGCTGGTGCTACGTTCCAGAGAGCTATGGATATAGCTTTCAGGGGATTAATGCACAATTCCATCGTTTTCTATTTAGATGATATTACTATTTATTCTAAAAAACGACATGAACATTTGTCCTCCCTAAAACAGGTGTTCGAACGTTGTAGAAGATATGGAATCTCATTGAACCCAAAGAAATCTATTTTTGCAGTCACGAAGGTAAGCTGTTGGGTTTTATTGTTTCTAAAGAAGGCATGGTCATTGATCCAGAGCGCACATAAGCCATTTCGAAGATCGGCCTACCCAGTTCACGTAAAGCCATGTAATATTTTCTTGGTAAGATTAATTTCGTTCGTAGATTTGTTCCGAATTTTGCTCAAATTGTCAAGCTGCTGCAACAATTGGTTAAAAATGATTCCCATTTCAAGTGGTCTAAGGAACAAAGAAATTCCTTTGTTGAAATCTGGAAGGCCATTGTGGAAGCCCCCGCTCTGATGTCTCCAGAATTCAACAAAGATTTTATTCTGTACACCTTTGCTACTGACTTCTCCTACGTAGCTGTCCTTACACAGAAACATGAGAATGATGATGAAATCCCTATTTCATTCATGAGATCCACGTTCAAAGGAGCATAATTCAACTACTCCCAGATCGATAAACAAGCTTACATGATCTATAAATCGGTAAAACATTTTAGACCATATTTATTGAAATCTCTGACTAAAGTCATTGTTCCTTATGCAACTATCAGAAACGTTCTGCTTCACAAGGAGCTAAGTGAAAATAGAGCTCACTGGATGACATCTCTGTAAGAGTTTGATTTGGAGATTAGACCAACAAATATTGTGAAAGGCCAAGGCTTGTGTCTGCTCACTACTCAATCAAATGATCTTGTACAATAGCAGGTGGAGTGGGAACAAGAGGAAAGTACAACAACAGGTTATGTTAATGTTATTACAACTCAAACATTCGAATGGTATGATGACATTAAGTTCTTCCTTACCCATGGGTTTGCTCCTAAAACCCTTGAATTTAAAAAACGTAGAGCTTTAGGGTTAAAATCTACTCCATATCAATTCATAGATGGGGTTTTGTTTAGGAAGAATTATGATGGTGTTTTTCTCAGATGTTTAGAGAAAGAAGATACTGATAATATTCTTTTGCAATTTCATGCAGGTCCTGCTGGAGTGCATTTCTCAGGGGAGACTACTGCACATAAGATCCTAAGAGCATGATACTAATGGCCCACACTATTAAAATATGCCTATGCTTATGTCAGAAAATGTGAGCCCTTCCAAAAGTGTGCTGGAAAATTAAAAAAACCTGCATTTCCCCTCTAGCCAGTTACAGTCCAGTGTCCATTCCAACAATGGGGGATGGATTTTGTTGGACCCATCAACCCTGCTTTCTCCCTGCAACACAAGTACATATTGACAGCCACGGACTACTTTACCAGATGGGTAGAGGCAATCCCTCTCAGACAATGCAATAAAAACCAAGTGATATCCTTCCTTGAAAGCCAAATAGTCACTAGGTTTGGTGCACCTGAGTTTCTAGTGTTTGACAATGCATCTTATTTTTCTTCCATTGACCTTACCCAATATGCCCTTGAGAAAGGGATAAAACTGAAGTACTCTACCAATTACTATCCATAAGGGAATGGACTAGGTGAGTCTTCCAATAAGAATTTGATTAATATATTAAAGAAGACAATAGCTACTCACCATAAAGATTGGCATACCAAACTATACAATGCTCTTTGGGCAGACCGAGTCACCCCAAAAGCAGCCGTAGGAAACTCTCCTTACTATCTGGTTTATGGTAAAGAGGCCATCTTACCATCCAACCTCATGATCCCTTCACTATAGTTAGCACAGTCCATACAGGAACATGACTCTTCCCCACTCCAGCAAAGGATTGATACACTACTTAAGCTGGAAGAAGATAGGGAGAAGTCTAAAAACAAGCTGTATCAACATTAGCAGCTGGTGAAGAGGTGGTTTGATGAGAAGTCCTCATCTGATAGGGAGTTCACTGTGGGGGGTTTGGTGTTGAAGTGGGATAAGCAACACAAAGATAGGAATGATTACACCAAGTTCCAACGCTTATGGCTAGGACCATTCATTGTTACATAAAATCTCGGTCCTAGTACTATTCAGTTGCAGACACTGGAAGGTATTGTAGAAACCTATCCAGTGAATGTACAACTGCTAAAAAGTACTTTGTTTAGAGGAGCGTATTGGATCACTTGTACATAAGTGTGGTGTGTTTCATTTGTTTTTGTTATCTACTTTGTTTGTTTTCTTCCTACAATTCTGGCTTTCTGTTTTTCATTCAAAATAAGTTCCACACATTTTGGCAAGGGCTGTTGATCAATATGTCTTAGGTTAGCACAAGTCTGAAGTTTTGAGGTAACAGTGTCAGTTTTATTTCACTCATACTGTAGATGAAAATGTTTTTCATGAAATTAAACAATCAATATTTGCAAAGCCTTGATTGATACCCTCCCACCTTAATCACTATCTTTATGGATGTTTTATTTGGTTAATTGAATTTGAGGAAGCAATTAGATTCTCCTTCCTTATGTTTCATTAGTGAATGGAAGCATATATTTATAGCCTCTTCATCCTTACCTATTCTGGATCCCACTCTGATCACCTTGAAAATAATTAACTTTAATAATTATAGATTATGAGATGGGGGGTCTTATTACAAGCCAACCCATTATGTTCATAGATGTTTAAGTGGACTGACATCTCCACATCAGGACACCAAACTTGGGAGGTGACTTTCAGCTACTGTTGGAAGGTGGAAGATCCTATCACAGGTTGGCCCATTCATGATCTACAAAATATCGGTGACTAACACTACTGTCATGTGGTTACCAAGGAATGGTAGTGTCTTGTAATCTATGCACTAATATTTTTTTTTGCCTTTGTAAGATAGTTTGTTGTATATGAGGATAAGGGGGGTCTTATTACAAGCCATCCCTACCATGATCATGGGTTTGATTTTGGACTGAAATTACCACTTATGGTCACCAAGCCATGGTAATTGATTTTAGTGTCAAAAGATGAAAGACATGGAGTCTCCTTACCGAGCTGGCTTGTTCAGTTTCCAGATAAGGTCTGTGAATGGCATTGCCAATATCTGATCACCAAGTCAGGGAAATGGCCTTGTATCAACAAAGTCTTGTTTGCACATTTTCGTTCTGTTTTTAAAGAAGAAAAATAAAAGAAAGAAAGAAAGAAATAAATGTATATATTGCGAGTAATGCATTTGCACATAAATAAATGATTAATAAAGTCAAGGTGATTCAAGATTTGGTAACTCATAATGGCTCTAAGTTTTCTCTAAGGCTCATCATAAACTGCTTTCCTATGACTGCATAATGGTAAAGGATTCCTGCTTACTTCTAAGACTGCCTTTCCATATGAACATCATCATTAAATGGTTTTGGGTGGGGATATATCAATCATATGACTAACTCTGCTATTTTGATTGTGTTTTATGAGAATATTATGTAAGTTACAGGTTAAAACATCAAGTTTGCTGACATATCTTCCTTGTAGCTAAAGAATTCTTTCACATAGATAATTGGTTCGTCCCAGCCAGTCACCATTTCTTGTAGATACAACAGATCCCATGTTTTAATCAAACATGGGAGCCCCAATTTTTTATATGCAGAGGTAATGTTTAAATTCCTTAGTCAGTTTTGGGGGCTTTATCCTGCTTATCATGTTTTTTATGTCTTTGTCATGATTGGATTCAATTAGTAATTTTCCCTTTGAAAATTCTTTCATATTTTGTGTGTTTTTGTGAGTTGCAGAAATAAGCAATTTTCCCAAAATTTGCATTTCCACAGCCCGCAATCCGCAATGCAGATTGGGGAAGCTTGGTTTTTGGAATTTTTTCTTTCCGCAACCCACAATCCGCAATGCAGATTGCGGATGCGGAAATATTTGTCAATAATCGTGGTTTGTCGCACCCGCAACCCACAATTGCGGATTGCGGGAAGTCTGTCGAAATAAATTGCACTTTGCATTTCTGCAACCTACAACCCGCAAATTGCGGATAGCGGATTGCGGAAAGTTCTTATTTTAATTTTTGTCATTTGCGTTTTAGCAACCCATAACCCACAGTTGCGGATTGTGGACACTTTTGGCTTGTTATATTTAGAGTTGCGCTTCCGCAACCCGCAGCCCGCATTGCGGAAAGAATGTACATATTTGCAAGCAGTAAAATTCCGCAACTCTCCTTCCACATCCCACATATTAGATCTTAGCCATTGATTTCTGTTCATCCTACGGCCCAGATTGCAACCGACAGAATTGTTAAATATGTTGATTTTTTCTATTTTCTTTATCATTTTTCGATTTTGAGAATTTACCTCCTACAAGGATTTTTCACTGAGAATTTTTACCAAGGTTTTTTTCTTCCTATTCGTGTCAGCATAGGTTGGTTTACCCTCACCTTTCATTGGTTGTTTGTTCATTTGGTTAATTTTAAACTGTTTTTTAATTCATTTTAATTTATCTTACGAGAATTTACCAGTTTCCACCATGTCGAGAGTTACCCGTTCTAAGACTACACAGAAAGACCTGTTGAACAAAGACCCCAACTTTGGCTACCTTGTTGATACCAGTGATAGAGTCTTGGAGACCTATCAGATTGAATAGTCTAAAATTTATGCCATTTTCAACAATGATGACCTCTCAGACATTCAAGAGAACTGACCGGTCTATGAGAATATTAGAAATTCCCAGCTTCACGCCATAGCATCCAGACCTTCCCTTCTACCTTACACGGACACAGTCAAGTGGATAATTGACCATGCGAACCCCAAAGACCATTCCTTCAATAACAGTGAAGGGTCCCTTCTAGTTTCCTTCTGCCTTGAAGTTTTCATTAGGGATTATGCCCTTAAGCCGGCCACACAACTTCTTAATGCTACTTTCCTAGAATATTCCAACTCTATTTTTAACTTCGACAAGATGATTAATTCTTGGATGAATAACCCTGCCAATTTCATACCTAAGCCCGATAACCTATACCCTATTTCGTGGTTTAAGGAACCTTATTCCCTCTTAGCAGCCATGCTTTGCAGGCTGTATGGTCTACCTAATTGTTCCATGTTCAAAGCCGAGTGGGCACCCATGGCCCATCACATTCTTACAACTGGAGAGTCATTCAATTGGGCTTCGGTTCTCAATGGAGTTAAAGTCAACTATTGAGTGGTATCAGAAGACACCAACAACAAGAAAGCCCTATTTCTTTTATTCAGCATATGTTATTGATGTGTTCTGCTCATAATTCCAGTACCCTTTCATGGGATGGAATTGGACACTTTTAGATCCCCTTGTTCACATTTATTTTTCATCATTGTGGGAGAACAATTTTGTTCCTTCAATGTATGACATCTGTGATCACTTCTTCGATACAATTTACCATCAGATATTCAGGGAAGATGCACCAACCTTATCCCCTAATGCAAAAATTCTCATTAATACCATTGGTGACTGGTATGTGGGAGAATTCTTCACCTATATCAGATTTTGGGGAAGTAACATAGTACATCTGCTGCCAAGGATAGTCCTAGACAGGTTACTCCTTGAAGAAATAGCCTTCTAGACTGTAACAGATGAGGTATTCCTCAAGTTGACTGGACCCAAAAGAAAGGGATGGCCTAAGTTCCATTTGAACCTTGGACCTTTGGTCATTCCAACATCAACATATGCTACATTTATGGGAAACAAGATTGTTTCTTTAAAGTTGGGATCAGCCCCAAAAAGAATGCATGATCCCAAAGGATTCTTGGCTGCTCATTTTTCCCAAGAACATATGAAAAAAACCTATGTGCATGAGGCTGATCTTGATGACTCTATTTACAAAGGAGCAAATCTGTTTTCTGAAGTCTTGGTTAGGGATAAGACTAAAGAAGAGCAGAGCTTCATCCTTCAGTACCAGAAAGAGCTCAAGACTAAGATTTTAAGATACAAGAGAATGGAGCTACAACTGGTAGAACAGGTCAGAAAGGAAAGGGAAGAAAAAGAAGCACAAAAGGAAGCTACTCCTTTGATGTTGACATATCCAGATGGAGGGAAAGGAAAGGGCCTTGTATAAGATGTTGAAAATACCAAGGACATCCTAATTCAATCAGATGATGAGTTGAAGAAAGAGCTGGCACATATGACTTCAATGCTTGACACCCAAGTCATTGGTGAAAGTAGTCTAGCTGGTGATACTCAGGTGGTTGTGAGTAACCCAACAAAGAGGCAGAAGATTCAAACCCCTGCATCTACTATACCTACATTGAATATTGAAGATAGTGATGTCGAGGATGAAAAAATTCCTCCTGTGACTGTTGTGCAAGAGATAACTGAAGATTCTTAGGCAGATGCTAATTTGCTTGACAGCATAGTGATAGAGGATCCTATTCAAGATCACTATTTGGATCAAGTCACTTCTACTGCTTAAACATTAACTTCTACACTCTTACCTTCTTCTCTTGAACGTACTTCCACCTCTTCTGTTCAACTTACTTCCACCTAATCTTGTGAGACTACATTACCATCATCCACCATATCTCAAATATTAGATGCACTGACCTCCATCACTACTTCACCTTTGAATTTTCCAATTCAACCTATCATGACATCACCAATAGTCACTGAGATCCAGCTTCCAACTGTTTCTCTACAGCCCTCACTTACTGTTGACTCAACTTACCTTGCTGCGTTTTCCACTCTATTTACTTCTCTTCCTTATCCACCTTTAGTTTCTGCTACCACTGCCCCTTTGATATCTACCTCTCAGATTACCATGTCTATCCCTAATTCCATTGTCACCCAAACAGTTGCTTTGGTTGCAACAGGTAACAGTATCACATATGCTACAAGTAACGTTACTTCATCTGCAACTGACTTGACAGCTGATCCTGAAGATGATGCCATCGTTCCCCTTTGGGATTACTTTTACAGTAGAAAAACAAAAACAGTGGTTAAAAGAGGAAGCAATAGAAGCAGGGGATCAGTTGTGTTGCAAGCACCTATTCCCAATCAGATAATTTGGGCTAGACAGTCTAATGACATCCAAAAGGAAGCATTATAAATTGCAGCAGCTATGGGGGCATTTGCTGGAGATAATTTTGACACAGTAACCTCTCTGAATAAAGAGATTGATACCAAGAAAGAGGAGTTGAAGGAGATACAAGAGTGGTTGATTAAAGTCAATCAAGAGCATGAATCTCTGTTGGGCCTAGCCCAGGTGGGGCATTTTTTAGCAGGAAGGATTTTTAGAACTACGGAGTTGAGCGCAGTTAAGTTGGAACAATTTTGGGATAAGTTTGGGTATGCTACAAGGTTGCACGCAACACAGTTTCGGAAGAGCTCCGAGGTCGGTGCTGCAAGGAGTACAATGCCGTGATGTGCCACGTTGATGGAGGTCCATCCTAGTAGAGTGTTGGACGGATGATGGCAGTTAGTTCGGTTAGGTCACAGGAGACCTATTTTTGGAAAAGATCGCCGATAACTACCAAGCAGTTGCTAGGTGCAGATCGGGAGGTAGTTGATTGATCACACAAACAATGGACTACTACTACTTGAACCAACCATCTAAGGCCGTGAAAGAAGGAAAAATTTGGAGGAAGAAACCCATTGGTGCACGTGTGATAGAAGATCCACTATCAGACATCTGCAGTCTGGTTTTGGGAAAAAACCGTGACAGTTTTGTAAACCTAAGGGTTTTGCCTTTGTATTGTAAAGAAATGACCCACGGGCATGATCTATATATAAGGCATTTTTGTATGGGAAAGGGTTAACCAATTTTGTATTTGGGTATTTTTGAATATTGTTAGAAGTTCTGAGCGAGAAGCCATTGTAAAGGCTCTGCAGTTGAGTGCACAGAGACCTAATTTTGAGGAAGAAGAACGTCTGCAGCTGAGTGCACAGACGAAGAACTGTTGTACCCTTTCTTGAGATAATAAAACAACAATTCTTGGGGATGTAGCTTCCCATCCGAGGGGGTGAACCATGTTAAACCTTGTGTTATGTGATTGTTGTGTATGATTGCCATAATTTTTGCTTGAATTACTTACGGTGCCTGCATGAAGTTACTGTTATCTGATATATGTTTACTTTTATCTGTATTCACCACGGAAGGGATGGAATAAGATGTTAGTAGTTCGTGTATGGATGAATCTTAACAATCAAACACCTATAAGTCCTCGAAGGAATGGATTTGTTAGATAAACACACAGTTAAGTGCTAAAGTTGAATCATGATACCAGAGCACACAACATGGCACATCACACTCATTCGCATAAGTTATGATGCTTATCGAGCTAAGTAATGATGAATGATTAAGGATTATCGAATAAGATTGATTAGAAGGGATTAGGCCTCATAACCCCACTGCGTAGTCTGTGGATGCGTTGTTTGTGCAAGTATCTTTG
The DNA here is from genome assembly GCA_027924585.1 of Larix kaempferi. Lineage (NCBI taxonomy): Eukaryota > Viridiplantae > Streptophyta > Pinopsida > Pinales > Pinaceae > Larix > Larix kaempferi. The sequence goes on along the minus strand of BSBM01000318.1, from coordinate 1,444,052 downwards.
CTTGCTGAAGTACTCGATGTAAAGTAGAGGACTTCGCATAGTCATTGACCACAGCACGCAATCTGTCACCGCGTTGCGCATTAACCAGCTTAACAATCGCATCACAAGGTTGTGGAAAGCTGCTTCTATAACCACTCCCTCAACTTCACCTCGGGTGAGACCTCAGACTACTCACAATCTATTGTCGAAAGGGCTGGTGAATAGGGGTTTTGTTGGTATCTTGCATCGTGAAGTACCTGGGTCTACATTGGGAAACCTCTAGATCAGTATTGCGACCAATAAATGGTTTCGTTGCCGCGCTAAGACTCAGTGATGCGATAGTGAGTTTGGGAAAGTAATTTGCGAAGAAGGAAACAAAATCCCATTAGGATTAGACAGTTGGCATCCAGAACAAAAAGAGATCTAGACTTGGTGCGATAAGATCGAAAGACATTTTGAAAAGAAAGAAAACAAACACCCATGTCTATATGATGTAGAGTGGTTGAATAGATATTTGTGGAGTGACATCCACAAGATTTTCTGGGCATCGTTTCCAAACGAATTGCAAGCGTGGATATCGTGCCTAGTAGAAAGAAAGAATTGGTCTCAAGGAGGAGTAACTACAGACTAGAATCCAAAGGTTATTGAACAACTCAAAGAAATAGACATCCCACTGTCTCGAGCAGTCAAATTTTGGGTTGATCGCATACTTGAAGGATTTGTGACCGAGTTTGCTGTAGACACACTGAAATCCTGTATCCAAGCTGAAGCATACTTTTTCGAAGCATTCAGAGGTAAGTTTCTGAACAATCTCAGTCTATACATTAAAATGCTTTTAACTGAGAAAGGTGTTTTAAGAATGCAGTAATAGATTTGAATCTGTCATGGTAGAAAACACATACATTGATTCTGACAAAGAAAACCATACTTTGCGAAGTGGAAAGAGATATAGACTTACTAACGAAAAGAAACCTAAAGGCTCTAGAAACCACATAGATACCGCAATTCCTTGTGACCTCAATAATCAGAACACACGCATATGAGCCACAATCCAGCGTATTACACCGTAGAATCCACTGGGTGTTAATATCGCGCCGCCCCTATCTCAGATTTTAGCAGTCCAGAACCCACCCACTGTGACCATCGTGCAGCCTATCCCACAGATCAGTAACACCACAGGACCAAGTGCTCAGAACACTATGAATCAGACCATTCCACAGAATACTATCCCTAGTACGACCCAACAGCCTGCATCTACTTTTGTAGCAAGGAACTCATCTCAAAACCGTACACAATCTGGAAGGAGAATTACAGATAACGATATAAAACTGCCGATATTCAAAGGAACGGGTCAGGAAGACCCTGATCAGCATTGGTTTTTATGTGAAGCCGTGTGGAGCATCAAGCAAGTTACGGATGATGCTATAAATAGAGCGCAGCTTATAACTAATTTTAGAGATAGAGCATTGCACCGGTTTATGAAGTATTCTCAAGCCCAGCCGAGAACCCTAGAAGATATTAAGACCGCGATTGCAGCAGAGTTTAAGAAACCCAAATCAGAATCATAGTGCATAACAGAGTTGAAAGAAATCAAGCAAAAACCTACTGATTCGGTCTGGGAATTTGACCAGAAATTCAAAACATTGTTTTACCAAGTAAGTTTTGTTATAGCTCCACAACAACATAAAGAATGGTTCATTGCTGCGTTGTTGCCCCATATTAGACAACCACTGATGCAACAGAAGGTTGTATCTCAGGCTGAGGCCTTGGAGATCGCAATGAAGCTGGAGGCTTCACCAATTGGAGAAAGTAGTTCTGGGATGTTACATATCTAGAACCAATTGGCTACCTTGACATTAGAATTGCAAGGTGTGAAGAATGGAAAGGAACAAAGACATGAACAACAACATGAAGTTTGGTGCACATGATGCAAAGGAGAAGGCGACACCATAGAACATTGCCCCTTACTTCAAGATTACCTCAACAGTGGTGCACCAAACCCAATAAATATGAATCAGAACCATGCATCGTGGTGTGAAATTTGTAGAAGCAGAGGACACTGGCCTGAGGACTGCTACCTAATACAAAAATATCTAAAGACACCTAAAAAATTATACTGTAATTTTTGTAAGTCAGATGGACATGATGAGTCCAACTGTCGCGCTTATGAAATGATGAATGAAAGAATGCGAGATATGGAAGCAATGCGAGGTGCTGGAATGTATCGTGTTCAGGAAGAAAATCAGCCAAAACATGAGAACACCTAGTATGATCAGGGTGGATATAGAGGGCGCAGTGGTGGATATCGTGGGAGAGGGAGAAATGCTGGCCCAGCTCAAGGAAGAGGCCACGGCCAGATAATATGCTATAATTGTGGCCAGCTAGGTTACCTATCTAGAGATTGTACCAATCCATGCACAACATGCAACTACTGTAAATCATTTGATCATGTGATTGAAGACTGCCCCGTACTTGAGATAGAAATGCATGAGTGGAGAAGAACAGAAACAACGAACTCTAACATTCAGTTGATTGCAGCAAAAAACAGAACTATAAATCCGAGTGTAAATGTAGTAACGCGAAGTGGCGCTGGTACAGGAAGAGACAAAAGCGCAGAAGCTTCCACTTCTGGAACAACCGATGCTAAGAAGACCCCAAGAGAAACAGTAGGAGTTAGGAAAGCTCTTGGAAAATCATGTCCCTTGGACTTACAGAAAAATAAAGAAGTCTTTGAAGAAGCAAAGGACATATTCAAACAACCACCACCTACTTCACCAAGGATCCCATTGTGCAGTGAAGTACCGAAAATTGAAGACATGGCACTAGCATATGATCAGATGCACGCTGCACCAGATACAACCACTTATGTTGCATAGTTCCTATGGAGCTGCATCAAGTTATTGAAGAACAAAGATACTCTTATGGAATTTGAAAAACTGATAAATCAGTATGAATCACACAATGAGAGGAGGACTGCCCATGGCGCAGTACACAACATCAGGAGTCCCAAAAGAAATGGGAGGGAAATGTGATTCATAGCACAGATTGGAGACTACGAGATGGACGAGATCATCCTTGATCTCGGATCTGAAGTAAATGTTTTGACCAAGCAGACATGGCAGGCAATGGGGAAACCAAAGTTACAGTGGTCACCTATACAGTTAAGAATGGCTAATCAAGGCATAGTTATACCGTTAGGGAGGTTACCCAAGACCATTGTCGACACTGACGGAGTGCGAAGTTATGCAGACTTCAAAGTAATTTAAATTGTGGATGATACCAATCCGTATCGAGCAATGTTTGGTATCGATTGGGCTATGACGAACTCCACCATCATAAATCTGAAGACAATGAAAATGATATTTGAAGGCAATGACATAAGGGTTGTCGCACCATTGGATCCTTCGTAGGGAGAGAGATATGTTTAACCAATTCAAGAAGAGTACAGAGCACAATATCTTGACCGTATCTATAAGATGACAACAAATGCTCCGTATTATATTCATCCTATTGCGGATGGAATGCTCAATTGGAGCTGCGATAGTTCTTGCATATTAGACTCAGAATCAGGATTAGAAAAATGGCAACATAGAATGCATGAAGTATCTGCTAGGAGATGTGCAACAATTACAAAATCACTTTGCTGGATTGGAAAGAAGGTGAGTCCAATTCCCACTTATGATGGTTCAGCTAACGTCTATTCATTTATCAAAGAGTACACTGCAGCAGTTGCAATGAACACCGTGTCTCAGCATTAGATATGGTATTGCACAAGACACCTTCCAAATGGTGGGTTACACATAAGAAGACACTCACAAGTTGGGACCAGTGCAGAATAAAAATGCAAATCAGGTTTGCTGATAAGGTTACACTACCTCTTGATAAATACAATGGCCAGACGGATCCAGCGGGTCATATTTCAGCTTGTGTGGAAGCTTGGAAAGAAAGACCATAGACAGAATGGGTACATCTCTTTGTGCATACACTGGAGGAGCCTATTCCAAAGAAATGGTATCTAGAAGAGGAGCTGCGCACAGAAACTGCGGAGTGGTCTATCCTCACTGTGACCTTCCAGAAGGACTTTAGCTTTGAAGACGACCATCCTACTATCAATGACGCACTGCAGCTCATCAAGAAGAATATATTACTACCAGATTACACAAAGGAAGATATAACATTAGAAGCATTCTTTGAAGAAGGCAGCGTATTTGCGAGTCTACAACCAAATTGGAAAGAACAGGAAGAGCAGGCCTTGGACTGTTACAACATAGCTGAAGAGAATGGAGATAGCAGCAAGGAGGACCCGGGCAACATAAAGATCCCTGAATTAGAAGGAATACGTGAGGTAGAAGGAGCTCCACTAGAGATTCCAGATATGAGTGGACCGGTTAAAACAAAGAAAGTGAACATCGACACCAGTGAAGAGCCGAAGTTCGTAGCAATAGGAGACTATTGGGATAATGCTACAGTTGCAGAGATCGCAGGTATATTACAGGAATACCAGGAAGTATTCCCGACCAAGTTCACCGAGATGAAAGACATTCTGGGAGACTTAGGAGTGATGAAAATTCCTCTTAAACATGGCGCTAAACCCGTGAAGCAAAGGCCATATAGATTAAATCCACGATACAAAGAACGAGTTAAGGCAGAACTCAAGAAGATGCTCGATGCAGGGATCATTGAGCCAGTCGAAGAATCTGAATGGATCATCCTGATGGTCATCCAAGACAAGAAAGTAAAGGGTGAAATCAGGATCTATGTTGATCTTAGAAAGTTGAATGATGCTTCAATGCATGACCCATTTCCTACTCCTTTTACCAACGAAGTTCTTGATAATGTTGGAGGGAATGAGGCATACTCTTTTACTGATGGATTTTCTGGATACCATCAGATAAGAATTGATCCAATAGACAGACACAAGACTACGTTTGCAACAGAATAGGGGTCGTTCTAGTATACAGTAATTCCATTTGGTCTAAAGAACGTACCAGCCATATTCTCTAGAGTCGTGATTGCAGCATTTAAAGAATTCATACATAAGTTTTTAGAGGTTTACTTTGATGATTGGACCTTTTTTGGGTTACTAGAAAACCATGCCGCGAACCTCAGGATGATGCTAGAAAAATGCAGACAACACCAAATATCTTTGAATTTGAAGAAATGTATTTTCTGTGTTCCTTATGGGATTCTATTGGGGCACATAGTCTGTAAGTAGGGATTCATGGTTGACCCTGCGAAGATCGTAGTTATTGTAAACTTGCCTACACCAAATTCAATTAAACAATTGCGCACTACACTAGGGCATACTGGGTAATACAGTAAATTCATAAAAGGGTATAGCCAGATAACCGCAGCAATGGAGAAGCTTTTAAAGAAATATGCACCATTCATTTGGAACGAGGACTGTGAGAAAGGATTTGACACATTGAAAGAAAAGATGGTCACTGCGCCGATCCTAGTTTTTCTAGACTGGGAGAAGCCATTTCATGTCCATGTTGTTGCTTCATGTATAGAATTGGGAATTGTTATTGCCCAGCCAGGGGAAGAAGGAATTGATCATCCCCTTACGTTTTCCAGCAGAAAACTGTCATTTGCTGAGAAGAACTATACCACTACTAAAAGAGAAGGACTCGCAATGGTATACGCACTGCAAAAATTCAGACACTGTTTGCTTGGTGCACACTTCTCAATGTTTACTGACCATTCTGCATTAAAATACCTGGTCAATAAGCCAGTGTTAGGGGGGCGGATATGCAGATGGCTGCTACTCTTCCAAGAGTATGATTTTGAAATAGTAGTTAAACCGGGTAGGTTAAACTTAGGACCTGATCATCTATCCAGGATTGAGCTAGGAGAAGAGCCTACGAACCTTGAAGACAATATGCCTGACGCGCATTTGTTTGCTATACAGGTCGCCGATGAGTATTGTCAAGACATTATTGAATTCCTAACTACAGGATTCATACCTGAACAATTCACTATGCAGCAGAAGAAACAGCTGGTAGTATGAGCTGCAAACTTCACCATTATTGCAGGGCAGATATACAAGTTAGGACCTGATGAAGTATTGCTAAGATGCGTATTGGACCATGAGAAGCCATATATATTGGCCAATGCACATTCAGGAGTAGCAGGAGGCCATTATGTAGGAAGGGCTACTACGCAAAAGATATTGCGCGCAGGACTATGGTGGCCAACAATCCATAAAGATTCGAAGGAACATTGCTAGAGCTGCGATGTTTGTCAAAGGAAAGGGAAGCCATCAAGAAGAGATGAAATGCCATTGAATCCTCAATTGACCTTGCGGGCATTCAAAAAATGGGCAATTTATTTCGTGGGACCCATCAACCCACCGAGGAAAAGAACTGGTGCGAGGTACATTATTACTGCAACTGACTACCTCACCAGATGGGCAGAAGCAAAGCCAGTAAAACACTGCACCGCAGCCACAGCTGTCGAGTTTATCTTTGAGAGCATCCTTACGCGGTTTGGATGCCCAAAAATTCTGATGAGTGATCAAGCTACTCATTTTCTGAACAGAACTATTGAAGCTTTGACTGAAGTATTCTACATTCATCATCAACACAGTACGCCTTATCATCTGCAAGCGAATGAAACTATTGAAGCATTCAATAAAGTACTTGAGAATGCACTAAAAAAGATATGCAACGTAAACCAAGATGAATGAGACCTGCGAATTCCATTTGTATTATGAGCATACAGAACAACATGCAAGAAATTAACTAGACATACACCTTTCAGATTGGCTTATGGGCAGGAAGAAATAATGCCAATGGAATATATTATACCCAGCTTGAGATTAGCTGCATTTACAGGGATGGCAGATCCCGCAGCACTGGAAGAAAGGCTGTTACACTTGGTTGGTCTGGAAGAAGATCACTTCATCCGAGGCTTCCACAAACAAGTACAGAAAGAGTGTGAGAAAGCATGGCACAATCGCCACATCAAGAGCAAGTCTTTCCAGGTAGGTGACCTAGTCCTCTTGTATGATAGTAAATTCATGAAGTTTTCGAGGAAGTTTAAAATGCATTGGCTTGGGCCATACACTGTTATCCATGTTACTGATGGTGGTGCAATTCAGTTAGCAAATTTAGCTGGTGATACATTACCAAATCTGATAAATGGAAGTAGACTAAAGCTTTACCACGATAGTCCTGCTTCATAGCATCCAGTCTGATCAAGAAAAATGGGAAAAGTTTCTAAGTTCCAAGTACAATGGAATTGGGCACTAAAAACTGCAAGGATTCTGTACACAAAGTGTAAGGATAGATCAATGTATCGCATAGCATTGCTGAAGCTGTGCGACAAAAAAAAAAGAAACAATGCGCTATTGTGACACTCAAAAGGCAACCTTGAAGAAAAATAGAAATCAGACACCGCAAAGTAACTGCGCAGAAATAAAGATGACCTGCTGTGCAATTCGACGCAATGCTCCAGAAAATAGCCGTTACAGTGTTGGTCAGAAATATAGCCATTATGCAGTACTTTCCTACCGACCGCACGAGCATTTAAAGCATAGATATCCTTTCTGAACGACTTAATAACAAAATTGACTGAAGCATCTGCTGGAATTGGCTAACGGATACTACATTTAATGCTTATCTAACCATTAAGAGGTGCAGAGGAGGATCAGCCGTGGCTATAAATAATGCAATAGTTAGACTCGCGGGCATTACCAAAGCACTTAGAATTTCTTGCACATATTGTTTTCTGAGTTAGATTTGCAAGTCTTCCACTGGTTAGCCGAATAATATGCAAGTGAATGACACATAGGTCCCTTGTTGACAAAGAATTCACGCTCGAAGAGACTGTGAGGTTGTTCCAACACAAAGGAATTGACAAGTTAATGAGAACCCCAAACAATAAAGTCATCACTGAACCAAAATAGGGTCCAAGAAGATCACCAAGACACAACCCCTCAATGCAGGACAAAGGTAAAAATCCAGTAGCACCAAGATCAAAATTACTGAAGACAAGTTCCATGGGGCCATATAAACCCATTGCCGATAAGGAGATACCTTTAACTATGACTCCAGACTATATCTCACCACATGCAGTGGATGCACCGGCCATTAGACTATTGAAGAGCCCAAAGTATGAGATACCACTCTCGCTGATATCGAAGCATGTTGAGGTGGACAAAAATCTATTGGGAAAAATTCCAGAATGTAAATTGGAGGACTATGATCTGCTAGCAATGCAGAAGGAGAAGACCACCGAACCAAAGTTCCCACAGTTCCAGCCCGACAAATACATGTGTTGGAAGAAGAATACAAAGGGCGACCTCACTTTGGTCGCCGAAAGTTGGCTGTCCGGAGTAGCCAAGTCGGGGCTGCTCAACCTGCTCAGGCTACCACATTTCGACATATCACCGGAGCTCAACGCGGTGGTGCGAACTCTTATGGCACGCATCCACCAAGGGTATTTATGGATGGACCAGAATATCGACCTGACAATAGACTTAATCCATCAAATAACTGGATTGAGCAAAAGGGGAGAAAACCCAAAGAAGTTCTTTCAGGGGAAAACAAAGGATAAAGAGGTAGCTGCATTGATGAAGCAAACACAGTCTATTATGAAAGGGAAGCGGTGCTTCTAGACGGATGACATAAAGGAGCAGGCAATAAGGTTTGTCACTCAGTTGTTAGTGGGAAAAATTCTAAGAAAGTGCAGATCGCTAGAAGTCTCTGCGGGCACAGTACTACTTGGCACTGCAGCCGCCGAGGGAGAAGAATTCAATTGGTGTCAATATCTACTAAATGAGTTCCTAGAGGAACTGAATGACACGCAGATCAATGGTGGAAACTTCCATTTCACTTGGCTAATAGTACTGATCGCCTTCCTGGGATGGAGGGAGCCGAAGCAATATGTCGGAGTGATCACGGACACTTCGGACTGCAGAGGTGCTCGCTATCAGAACCTATGGGCAAATTTGAATCCCGAAAGATAGCACGAGACAGCACTGGTATTTTATACATATTATGACCAGCTACGTGGGGCCATCATGCTTACACCTCAGATACCAAAGCAAGTAATAAGAAAATATATCCACATTATCAACTTTTATGCTGAGATGAAATGCATCTCGATTTCAGCTAAAGCGTAGACAAAGAATCCTGACTAGTACCCAGGAAACTACCATATGTACAAGGAAGATATTGAGAATATTATGAAGGAATGGCCAGTTGAATTCCGAGTTGAGGTTGTGGAAATCCAAAGTGATTCTGGTGAGGATAACCCTATCCCGTGCCCCATAGTAGAAGATAAAGAGTCAGGAAAAAGGAAGGATGCTGGGAGTCCTTCAGGGAGAAAGGAACCAAGGAAGAAACAAAAATCAAGTAAAGACCAATTAGACACAGTGCTTCGCGAAGATGACTACCTAATGATCACCGCGAAGGTCACTGAACAAATGGAGGAACTCTCGATGGACAAAGAAAAGAAGGAAAAGAAAATTCAGGATAGTTTGGACCAGAACCTGACTACACTGCAAGGAATATCCCAAAAGTTTGATGAAGTAAGCAGAAGATTACCCTTGCACCATGAATCAATAGCTAAAAGGGAGTCGGTGGGAACTTCGCAGCAACAAATCACTGTTCCCACGAGGTCCCGTGTTGTCCATTTGCAACCACTATCTATAAGGTTGCCATTACCTGATCAAGTAATGCTAGATATGAAGAATGTAGAGCGCGTGGAGCTTGATCTTGCAAAGATACCATTTCCTGCACTACATTACTTACAGACACAAGTCTATGAAGAAATGCATGACAGAACCGTAGATGCACTGAAAGGATAGGCTGAGCTACAAGTAACTAACAGGAATCTAGAAGAAGATAGCTCGTGAAGAATCATGGAAATCCAAGATGAGCAGGATCGTCGGCTAATATTGGAGTCCACTATCATTGCAGTTGCAGATAACATAGAAGAATTTGAAGTACAACAAGACCGAGTAGATACTATTGTCAAGATTGGCGATTTGGTCACTAGTCTTAAGAACGAGAAGGAAGACATGGAGATTCTCCATGAATCTGAAATCACTGCCTTGAAGGCTCATATCAATCCACAGACCCCACCAGATGAAAAGCAATTAAGACAAGGAGTAGTGAAGACTGCAGCATAGAATATTGCTCCCGAAGTGGCTAAGTGCCAGAGTTTACTAGAAGCAACATCGAAGGAATTTAATGCCCTTGAAGAATATCAACAATTACTGGAAGTAAAAGAAAATCAAGAGTCACTCGAAAAGATGGTTGAAGAAGTTAAGGTGCTACCAACAAGAGAGAAGCTCCTAAAATACAGAGAAATCAACACCCTAAAGAAGGAAGTGCAAGCTTTGCATGAGAAGGAGACAGAAATGGGTGATAAGTCGCAGCCATTATTAGAGGAAGCCGGCACGATCTCGCAGGAGATCGAAGAAAAGTTAAAGGAGCTGAACCAGAATCACGAGCAGGTGGAAGGCCAGATCGGCCATGAGATAACACTTGAGATGCTAGAAAAAATTGGGCAAATTGAGCAGGATACGAAGACCGCGGTAGAAAAGCTGATTGACACATTCAAAAGATAACCCCACAATTAGTGAAACACTTTCAAGAAGTTGCAAGTGGCTCAGGGGTGAGCCACATGTAAGTGTTAGGGGCCTGTTGGGCCTGGCCCAGGTGTAGCATTTTTTAGCAGGAAATATTTTGAGAACTGCGGAGCTGAGCGCAGTTAAGTTGGAACAATTTTGGGATAAATTTTGGTATGTTTCAAGGTTGCTAGTAGCACAGTGTCGAAAGAGCTGTGAGGTCGGTGCTTTGAGGAGTAAAATGTCACGATGTGCCACATCGACGGAGGTTCAGCCTAGCAGAGCGTTGGACAAATGATGGCAGTTAGTTCGGTTAGGTCACCGGAGACCTATTTTTGGCAAAGATCGGCGATAACTACAAAGCAGTGGGTAGGTGCAGATCGGGAGGTAGGTGACTGATCACACAAATGGCAGACTACTACTACTTGAACTAGCCATCTAAGGCCGTGAAAGAAGGAATAGTTCAGAGGAAGCAACCCATTGGCACGCACATGATAGAAGATCCGCTATCAGATATCTGCAGTCTAGTTTTGGGAAAAAACTGTGACAGTTTTGTAAACCTAAGGGTTTTGCCTTTGTATTGTAAAGACATGACCTACGGGCATGATCTATATATAAGGAATTTTTGTAGGGGAAGGGTTAACCAATTTTGTATTTGGGTATTTTTGAATATTGTTAGAAGTTCTGAGTGAGAAGCCATTGTAAAGGCTTTGCAGCTGAGTGCACAGAGACCTAATTTTGAGGAAGAAGAACGTTTGCAGCTGAGTGCGCAGACGAAGAACTGTTGTACCCTTTCCTGAGATAATAAAACAACAGTTCTTATGGACGTATCTTCCCATCCGGGGGGGTGAATCACCTTAAACCTTGTGTTATGTGATTTCTATGTATGATTGCCATAATTTTTGCTTGAATTACTTACGGTGCTTGCATGAAGTTACTGTTATCTGATATATGTTTACTTTTATCTGTATTCACCGCAGAAGGGATGGAATAAGATGTTAGTAGTTCGTGTATGGATGAATGTTAACAATAAAACACCTATAAGTCCTCGAAGGAATGGATCTGTTAGATAAACACATAGTTAAGTGCTAAGGTTGAATCGCAATATCATAGCACACAGCATGGAACATCTCACTCATTCGCATAAGTTATGATTCTTATCGAGCTAAGTAATGATGAATGATTAAGGATTATCGAATAAGATTGATTAGAAGGGATTAGGCCTCATAACCCCACTGCGCAGTCTGTGGACGCGTTGTTTGTGCAAGTATCTTTGCTTGCTGAAGTACTCAACGCAAAGTAGAAGACTTCGCATAGTCATTGACTGCAGCGCGCAATCTGTCACCATGTTGCGCATCAACTAGCTTAACAATCGCATCACAAGGTTGTGGAAACCTGCTTCTGCAACCACTCCCTAAACTTCACCTCGGGTGAGACCTCAGACTGCTCACAGTCTGTTTCCGAAAGAGCCGGTGAATAGGGGTTTTGTTGGTATCTTGTACCGCGAAGTACCTGGGTCTACATTGGGAAACCTCTAGATTAGTATTGCGACCAACAATCTCAGATTCGTGGATTGAGGGATCAGTATGAAAATGAGCTGAATGATTTGCAGGAACATAATACTTCTCTTAAGGAGGAACTGCAGGATGCACAAGTCCTAAACACTGCAAATATGGAGAAGATAGAAATATTGGAACAACATTTAAAGGGTGCAACTGAAAGTGCAGCCTTTTCTTCTTTCTCTAGGATTTCTCAAGAAGAGTTCAAAGACTTGGCCAATATAGTCAATGAGGAGCATTGTGAACTCTTAGCTAAGTTGTTCAATTCCCTGAATGACATTCAGGAAAATCATGGTGTTTTTGGACGAATGTCTACTGTCCTTGAACACCACGTTGAGAAGAGCCAACAAGCTTCTAAAGATTATGATGATGTTTTTGAGTGGAAGAGGTATATCAAGGACAAACCATATGACATCCTATTTTTTGCTAGCTTCAAGTTCAGAAGAATAAAAAAATCTTTGAATTCCTGGCATAATGTTTCTGATATCGTTGAAGAAACAATCCAGAAATCACAAGCCATTTGTGGGAGAAGATGGTATGCTGCAGACAATATCATGGTTAAGCTGAAGTTTCCTACTATGGATCTCATTGAGAAAGCTTGCCCACCGAAGTTGATGATCGAACAGGTTGACACCAGATGTGAGAAGGTCAAAGAGCAGATTCAACAACTCAAATACATATGGATTTTAGAAGTTGAAAGGTTTATCAAGCAACCTTCCAGCTTAGAAGGAAAGATCATTTTTTTTCTATGCACTTGGCATAAGCTGGACAAGAATGCAATGGAATATTTTACTTGTGATGCCCAGTTGGGGCTCGAGTCAGCCCATTATCCAGTTTTAGATGAGCTGCTAGAAGTTTGGAACAATTGGCAGGACTCCCTTGGTCATGCTTAGAATAGTTTGATTTTGTAATCCCTATTTTATGGGAGGTCTATCCTTTGTAACTATTTTGTAATTATTATTTAAAGGGTAGAGGTCTCATGGGGAAGGGGGGAGAAAATCGCCAGAGAAGGACTGGAGAAACGTTGTTTCACTTGAGATCTTGTAATTTATTGCAGAACTGATGAATCAAAGTTAGTTTCTTTTAGCATCTTGTTTGTTTATGTTGTCAAATTTCTATGATTATATCTGATTTCTTCACCTTAATCATTGAATGGACACTGTTTGATTTTGAAATCACTATTTATACATTGATCACTAGTTTAGATTTCTCTTAAATCATGGTATGTGTATTATATGTTTTAACTGAATTTATTTACTTATAACATTTATCTATTTCTGCAAATGATTAACAGAGATTATTAAGTTAATGTTAATTTTTCAATTGACATTCCAGATACATGATAAGCTTGCATGTACCTAATCCTTAAGCTACTATCATTTGATTTTTATCTTTTGGTTCTATCTTAAGTTAATGAGTAAAAGATCCAACTTTACGTTTTTGTCCAACTAGTGAAAGGACTTATTAAAACTCAAACCAAGTTATCCTGCACATAAACAAAGCACTTTTATTTAGATTAGATCTCACTTAGTTTAGATTTCTTTTGAAGCGGACTTATTTAGAGACAGAAAAATTTTAATCTTCCCTCACAGGAAGATAGATCGTTGCAGGATCAAACCCCATATGTGCCAGCGGAGGCCTTTATATCCGTGGGAGTTAACTATACCAAACAGTCTTGGGATAGAACTGCTCTTGCGTAGAGTTTTTTAAAGCCTTTCAGGCTGGGTTTTCACCCTTTGTTGCTAGCCTTGGAACCCATTCCAACAACCTACAAACCCGAGGCTTCAACAAGACCAAATTAATATTCACTCACTTCCACGTTTTTTAACGGAGTAGCAAAGCAATGTTGGAAAAGAAGTCATGCGAAAAATTGTTAATTTTTCGATAATTGCATTCAAACATTATCTAGGATCCTACTAAGAGAATAACAAGCATATCATAACAATCATAAATACAAGAGACATAGAGTTTCCTTGAGGAAAACCAAGAAGGTGAAAAACCATGCAACTTCCTCAGAGATAGAATAAGCCCCAATACAAAGATCACAATGATCAATCCCCACAAGATAGATGACTCCAGCAGCTACTCCTCCTCCACTTGTGCGCACTCGCCTCTCTCAACTATGTGAGTTGGATGAGTGAGTGAATGAATATAATGAGAGACACCCACTCTCTATTTATACACAACTTAACCTACCTTTAACTCTAACAGGACCGACTTCCTAAGGAAGCATAATAACTCGACCACATGACTCATACAGGGCCGACCCCACACTTGTGGTCTAATAACCCATCAAATATAAGTTGTGAAACTTGCAAGACTTACGACACTTGTGAAACTTGCGACACTTACAAATACAAATGACGACACTTCTGATTGGAGGAATAATACATCTCCATCATGAATATAATAAAGTACAAGTGTAATACATAGAAGAATATCTTCCGAAGTTAAAAATACATCAACACTCCCTCTTAACTAGGAAGGTATTCTCTAGACACAGGTCATCAATACATATCGCCACAAGTCTTCAATTCTGGAGCTGGATCATCATCATTGGATAATGGAGTAGCATCGTCACTGCTGCTATACTCGTCATATCGATCACTGGGCTATATCTCAATTCTTCTCGTCATAGGAAGTTCTACATAGCCATCCATTTTTCGTGTTGGCTATCGACCTATCCTCCTGTAGGTCTTCAACATCTATGGCCATCCTATGGAATGTGCATCAAAAAAACCTTGAAAGAGCATCCTAGGACTTTTATGAGCACATAGAGCACAAAAATCAACGCATCGGATCTCCCAGGATCTTTTACATGTGACCACCACAAAACCTCGAAAGAGCATCCAAGCTCAAACTATCGGCTCTCCCAGGATATTTTCTATGTGGTTAGGAAAAACCTTAAAAGAGTGTATTGCAACTTGCAAGATCTCTAAAGAGCATCCCAGTACTTTTACGAGCACACAGCTCAACCTATCAGATCTTCAGGACTGATTACATGCCTCCTGTAGCAAAACCTTGAAAGAGCATCCGAGCTCCAACTATCGGATCTCCCAGGATCTTTTCTATGCTACCTGCACAATTTGTCCATGGCCATAGAGTACCATCCTGATACTCATGATCATACTGATCATCATCATATAGTACATCATCCTGATGCACATCATCATCACATGATTACCCTGATCATGTACACAGCATCATCCTGATGCATATCATCTGGAGCATCGTCTTGATGCTCATCACACATGAACATCCTGATCATCATCATAGCATCGTCCTGATGCCTATCATCTGGAGCATCATCCTGATGCTCATCACACATGATCATCCTAATCATCATCATAGCATCGTCCTGATGCCTATCATCCAGAGCATCATCCTGATGCTCAACACATAGCATCATCTTGATGCCTATCATCTGGAGCATCATCTTGATGCTCATCACACATGATCATCCTGATCATCATAAATAGAAGTAACCAGAGCATCGTCCTGATGCTCATCACACAGTGCTTACATCCACGGCTATGGGAAGGATCCTCCTACCACCATGCTTGGAATGGATCCTGCAAATGTGTCCCATCACTTCTTCCTTGAAGTATCTTCTATCTGAACAACACCAAGACTCTCTCTGAAGTACTTGAACTTCACTCTGGCTAGTGGTTTGGTTAACACATCTGCAATCTACTCATTTGTCGCAACATACTGGAGCTTCACTGCTCCTCTTTGCACCATATCCCTGATATAGTGGTATTTGATCTCGATGTGCTTCAAGTTGTCATGGAACATCGGGTTCTTTGACAACTTCACACAACTCGGGTTGTCACAATAGATACAGGTAGCATCCAACTGGATATCAAATAAATCAGACATAGCTTCCTTAGCCATACTGCCTCACAACTAGTAGAACAAGCTGCGACATACTCTGCTTCGGTTGTACTCAGTGCTACACAGGATTGCTTCCTGCTAAACCAAGAGATAATACCTAATCCCATACTAAAGCAACACCTTGAAATGCTCTTCCTATCTACAGTACTGCTTGCCCAATCTGAATCAACATAACCCTCTAGGTTAAAATTTTGATTCGCATCATACTTGAGCCCATAATCAATTGTACCCTTCAAGTACCTCAGAATCTGCTTTACATTAATCAGGTGAACATGTCTAGGATCTGTCAGAAACTGGCTCAAGGTGTTCACGCAAAGCAAATATCTGGTCTTCATGTTCGTCAGGTACATTAAGGACCCAATCATCTGACGATACATCATGGCATCAACCAACTTTGATGAGGCATCATTCAATAGCTTCAGGTTCAATGCCATAGGTGTGGCCATGGCCTTGCAGTCCATCATCCCGGACTGCTTTAGGATCTCTATTGCATACTTCCCTTGTCCAAGGAATATTCCATCTGCACTCTGCCACACCTCCATACCTAGAAAATAATGCATCATACCCAAGTCCTTCATCTCGAACTTGATAGCAAGCTTCCTCTTCATGTTGGCAATCAATCTATCCTCACATCTCACAAACAGGTCATCCACCTACAGTAGGAGTATCACTGGATTTCCTTCCTCAACCTTGTAGTAAAGGTTGGAATCCGCTTTACTCTTGGTGAAGCCGAAATTGGACAGGAAGATGTCTATCCTGTTGTACCATGTCCTAGGTGCTTGCTTCAAGCCATACAAGGCTTTCTTCAATCTGCACACATATGACTCTCTGTCATGTGTCTCAAAACCGAGTGTCTGCTCCACATACACTTCCTCTTCGACCACACCATTCAAGAAAGTTGTCTTGACATCCATCTAGTGTATCTTCCACTTCATCATTGCAACCGGAGCAAGTATTGTTCTGATGGAAGTGTATCTGGCTACAGGTGCAAAAGTCTCTTCATAATCTATCCCCTCTTTTTGGGAGAATCCACGAGCCACAAAACTTGCTTTGCATTTCTCTATGCTACCATATGCAGCATGCTTGATCTTGTAGATCCACTTGGAAGTCACAACATACTTCCTTTCTAGTCTCAGGACCACATCCCAAACATCATTCTTCATGATCGATTGGTATTCCTCAATCATGACATTCTTCCATTACTGCATCCCAGATCTTGGGAACTTCAGATTATTCAATATCTTCAATAGATAGTTTTCTTTGAATTTCATTGCTGGAACAAATGTTGTAGTCCTTCTTTTGTAGTTGATTGTACACGATCTTTCCTACAAGTCAAATTCATATGCATGATTAGAAACTTCTCATAGTTTACAGAACAAAGTCTTACACATAAAGGCATATGTCATACAATCATGCAATTATATTAGCTAATGCTTCAATACAACATTCATCCATATCCCGTATTCATACGGTAACTTTCTAGATGCCTTCCATCTCTACCAGAACATTGTTAAGAGTTTGCACTACTCCCAACATGTCAGCAAAGAGGTTTCATTCTAGATAAGTAACAATGGAATGTTGTACAGTGCCATAGGCCACTTACCGATCACATCCATATTAGTAGTATATTGTTCATTAATGCAATTATTCTAATATGCATAATACACAACCTAAGTCTAGGAACATAAGTATATACATCATCGAACAATATTATTTAAACAATCAGATATAGAATAAATGATGATTCAAATACTTATCTTTGCTTCCTTTCTGCAACTCCATTCTGTTGTGGATTGTGATGAGTGGTCAACTCCCTCTTAATCCCTGAATCACTACAGAGCTTCTTGAATTCTGCTAAAGTGAATTCTCCACCATTGTTGGATCTAAAGGTCTTGATCATCTTTCCAGTGTGGTTTTCTATCAAGGCTTTGAATTCCTTGAATTTGATGAATACTTCATCTTTGATCTTCAAGAAATAAATCCAAATCTTCCTAGAGAAATCATCAATGAAAGAAACATAATATATATACCCACTCCGAGAACTGGATGACATCGGACCACATACATTGGAGTGGATAATCTCCAAGATTCCTTTTTATTTGCTTTCACTGCTTGGAAATGCCTTCTTTGTGTTCTTTCCTTTTGCACATCCTTTGCAAACACCTTCATGCTTTGATTGGATTTCAAGAAGACCTTCTACTGCTTTGATTGCAATTGGTAGTGCACATGTGCAAGCCTTCTATGCCAAAATTCACTTGGCTCCATGGATTCATGTAATATGGCTTGTTTAGGTTATCCCTTCAATTTATACAATCCTCCCTCTTGCTCTCCAATCAATATTGCATCACCTATGGTCTTACCTTTTTGCCACATAAGTACTTGGACATCCACAAATGAAACTCTCATCCTTTTTGCATCCAAATATGATATGGAGAGAAGATTATTCTTGAGTCCAAGTACATATAGAACATCTTGCATCTTTAAAGACTTCCTAGAGTCTAACTTGTAGGAGGCTTCACCACTTCCTTTTATAGGGTATTGATAGTCATCCCTAAGTTTCACCTTATGACGTGACTCATGTTTAGATAGGTCCATAAGAGATTCTTTGAATCCCTTCATATGTTTAGAAGCCCCACTATCAATAAGCCAATCATTACACCCATGTGTAATAGTACCTGTGAGAGCATAGATTAGAACATATTCATCGTCACTCGAAGAGTCTTCACTTTCTACCCTAGTCTTCTTCCTGGAAGGTTCATCATCCTTAGTAGCATGAGCATGATATCTCTTCTTGTTGCTCTTCTTCTTGTTTTTGTTGTTGGAGTTCCTTTTGTTCTTGGGACATTCTGAGGGAAATTGTCCCTTTTCATTACAAGAGTAACATCTAAGGCGAGAGAGATCTTTCTTCTTTTGATGGAAGTGAGAAGATTTCTTGTGATGAGTTTGCTCCCTCTTGAACTTACCTTTCTTGGTGTGTGCTATGAGAGCTTGGTCTTCACTTCCCATCTTCTCTTCTCAGACCACAAGCCTAGCTTCTTCTTGTGAAAATTCCTCCCATAGTCTACTGAAAGAGATTAATTTCTTTGGTGCATAGATACCTTGGATGAACAAGTCCCATGACCTAGGTAGGCCATTCAAAGTGGTCATGACAATTTCTCCATTCTCCACTATTTCATCCACAGCTTCAATTTGTTCTTTGATTTGAGAGACCTTAGTAAAGTAGGATTGGATGGTCTCTCCATTCTGGATCTTTACCCCTTTCAATTGGTTCCACAGAGTCATCTTCCGATCTATGTTCTTTCCTTCAAGCAACTTGGTCAAGGATTCAAACATCTCCTTAGGTGTCTTTAGGGAAGACACATGGGGTATGAGATGGTCTTTTATAGAATCAACAATGATTCTCTTGGCCTTGATCAAGTTCTTCTTGTGTAAGGCCTTAGCCTCATCTCCCTCTGGAACTGGAACCTCTTCTTTTATGTAGGTGTCCAAATCATTCTCTTCTAGGATTAACCCAATCCTATACTTCTATGCTCGGAAGTTGTCAGCTCCTTCAAGCTTATCCTCAAGCTTGGTGTGGTGAGACATCTTAATGAGAAACTCAAATGGAAATAAAAGATTTAGGTCTTACCACTTGATTTGCTGAAAATTGGATCTAGAGCTGGATTAGGGTTTGTCAGAGAAACCCCAAAAATTAAAACTTTGAATTCCAAACTTCTAAATGGATGGAAATATGCGCCTTGCTGAGCTGATCAAGCTAGTATACTTCAATTTTGAAATATGCAAAATTTGACCCCTCAAAATTGCCTTTGAAACTAGGGTTTGATAATGCCTGGGGTTTGCCCAGCCAAAACGTTCAATCTTGTGCTCTAAACTTCAATTTTTCTGAGAAGCATCCAGCCGTGGTCACAAATTCCAAAAATTTCAACTTTTGCAGAAACCCTAATTTTCCACCTTTCCGATCAAAATCTCGAAATAGGGTTTGATGATGCCCGAGGTTCTTCCCAACCAAAAAATTTGATCTTGGTCTCTAAAATTCGATTTTCTTGAGGAGCATCCAGCCGTGGTATCGGATTCCAAAAATTCCAATTTTCTCCAAAACCCTAATTTCCCGCAGCAGTGACGGGCCAAAAAGTGAAAGTGCTCAGAATTGAATTCTGTCTCGACAAAAAGATGCGCCCTTGCAAGGAGAGTCATCCTAGCCTCCTGCCTTTGATGATCTAAGGAGAGAAACCCAAAGATTAAGAAGCCCTAGCTTCCGCATCTGCACAGTGTCTTCTTCTTAGCACGGCTTTGATACCATGTTAATTTTTCGATAATTTCATACAAACATTATCTAGGATCCTACTAAGAGAATAACATGCACATTATAACAATCATAAACACAAGAGACACAGATTTTCCTCGGGGAAAACCAAGAAGGTGAAAAACCCAGCAACTTCCTCAGAGATAGAATAATCCCCAATACAAAGATCACAAAGATCAATCCCCAGAAGATAGATGACTCCAACAGCTACTCCTCCTCCACTTGTGCTCTCTCCTCTCTCTCAACTATGCGAGTTGGATGAGTGAGTGAATCAATAGAATGAGAGACACTTACTCTCTATTTATACACAACTTAACCTGCCTTTAAATCTAACAGGGCTGACTTCCTAAGGAAGCCTAATAACCCGACCACATGACTCATACAGGGCTGACCCCACACTGGTGGTATAATAACCCATCAAATATAAGTTGCGACACTTACAAATATAAATGACGACATTTCTGATTGGAGGAATAATACATCTCCATCATGAATATAATAAAGTACAAGTGTAATACATAGAAGAATATCTTCCAAAGTTACAAATACATCAACAAAAATTAAATTTCCGACTAGATTTTGTTCGAACATGAAGAATATATTAACAAAGATAGGTGAATTTGGCGGGGTGAAAATGCATGATTGACATATCTTCATCAAGGTAATTATTCTAGTATATATATTGCTATATTTTTTATACTAGTGCATGCTGTTGGTATTTTTTGTCTACTTTTGTAAAAAATAATGAAACAATTTTATTGGTACAATATGTTCTACCTCTATCTCTCCCATACAAATTCGACAACAATGTCAAACAAGTTATATATGATCTTGGAAAATACATGAGGTAAGTAGTGATATTTTGCATGCATAAAGTGTTTGTTTAATTCATTGTAGAACTTATATTTGACATTTGTTTTACTAATTATTATGTAATATAATGTTTATTTTTGTTAAATGTCGTGTTTTGTTTGCATCACTTGTGGATGGTTGTCATCTAAAGAAATCCATAAAGAATATATAAAGTATTGGAGGAGATAAATTCCTTGTCTCATGTGTGAAATGCAAAATTATCTACCTTCGACATTTTTTAATGCTCAAGAACACTACCTCATACACCAAGTTGAGGAGATTAAATTGTGTGGACCTATACACTCAAGGTCAATGTGGATGGTCGAGAGGCATTCGAAATTTTTGAAGGCTTTGGTTAGACAACAAGAACGTCCCGAGGGTCCTATGGTGGAGGGATATATGGTATACCAGAACATGGTGTATATTAGTGAATATCTTCCTAAACTAGTGTCAAAGCTTGATTTAGGTCGGATTTGTGATCCGAACTCCATTAACAAATTCAAAGGGGAGTACCTGAAGGGGAAAGGTAGATCGAGGAAGGTGAAAGGTAATTTTTAGATGTTGGAGATTAATTATAATACATTTGAATGTTTCTTTTTTGTATATATCATACTTATTTAATTTTTAATCTTCAATATGCATCAATTAAAAATGTATACTGTGTTAAATAATTATACATTTGTGAATTAATTTGTCATTTTATTTTCATAATGCAGCTGGTCTAGAGTGGGATGCACTACATTTATACGTCACAAAAAATATTGATTGGATGAAGGTATGGATTGAATGATATAAACAATTTGGTCATGGAATATCATGGGAAGGTGTCGCTTCATTGGTTAAAGCAACTCATCGCAATGGAGATAACAATCTTACACAAAGGGAAATTGATTTAGTATATCGTTTAAAATATAAATAGGAAAGCACATTAATCAGCCATGCTATTTAATTTTTTTCAATTATATTGATGTACAAGTTGATTTTTTTTCTTTGCATACATTCCAAGCATAAATATGTACATAATCATCAATTGATGATGTAATCTTTATTTGTATGGCATATTGCAGGTAAAACACCATAACGCTATGTGGTGCAACGGTCGTAAATTTCGCATAAAAAAATGGATGAAATGAAGAAAACATCTGATTGTAGGATAACTGCTGTATTTGAGGTGACGAATGTTTCCTATAGAAGTGACATACATCCAGGACTCTCACAAAATTGATACTATGGGTATTTGGAAGATATTTTTTAGTGTGACTTTAAATCCTTCAAATTAGTTATGTTCGTTGTCAAATGGTACAGGTTACAATTGAATCAACGTGATCCCGATAGAACTATTATTGAACATGCTAATGGATTTACCATGGTTAATATAAGGTTGTTTGAGCTCGGAACATAACGCTATGTTCTTCCAAGACAATGCGGACAAGTATTTTACTAAGAGGTTCTAGGTAGAGGGGGTTGGTCATTTGTTGTGAGACATGATCCAAGGTGAAGGCCGATAAAGTATAATGTAAAGGAAGATCAAGAAGGTCTTGAAGAAGAAGATGATGTAGAGAATCAACATGATTTAGATGATCATGTTCCAGAGGAATATATCAAAGAATTAGTTGAATCAGATGATGTAGTAGACAATGTTCATGAATATGATATCGACGATGACATGATTATCGAAACTGACATCGATAAAGATGATGATATGGCCAACCCTTACAATGCTAAATCTGGATCACATGACACAGATGTGGACTTGGATGATGAAGATGATGAAGTGCATTGAAGTGTATGAGGCATGCCTTAATATATATATTGAATTAATATTGATAGAATTATTGACTTGTATTGGTACATATAAATTAATTGTTTTTAATTTTTTTGCCATTTTCTAGTATGTTGGCATATGTTGTAAGAGACATTGTTTCTTAATTATGACAAAAATCACAATCATTTATTTTATAGTACATAGATTTTTTTTGGTTATGGGGAATTGAGAATGACGTGACGGGGGGGGGGGGGGGGGGTAGATGAGCTTCCACCTTCGCGTGGTTGGCCCTATTAAGTAGATAATATTAAACTATTCTTGAAACAAAGAGAATCTCGGTAAGGTAATGCACAACTATGCTTATTTCACCTTCATTATGATATGATATTTCATAACCCAAAAATAAGTCGTTCCTTCTTATGCACTTGACCCTATGATGTTATAACTGCCATGTGAATGGGGCCATTGTTGAATTTGTTTTAATTTGTGCTTGTATGGACTGAAATTTGGCATGGTTAGACTAGATGCATGCATTGATGGTATGGGAGGGTTTCTAGACTCAAACATGACTCACATAAACAATTCGATAATCAAACAACAAACCTATAGAATAATTAATGTACAAAATGGGACCAACGTTGAAATTTTTTCAATTTGTGCTTGTATGGATTGAAATTTGGCATTGTTAAACTAGATGCATGCATTGACGGTATGAGAAGGTTTCCAGACTCAAACATGACTCACAGAAACAATTCCACAATAAAAAAACAAACCTATAGAATAATTAATGTATTGGATGGGGACAACGTTGATTTTTTTTCAATTTGTGCTTGTATGGATTGAAATTTGGCATGGTTAGACTATACAAATGCATTGATGGTATGGGAGGGTTTCTAGACTCAAACATGACTCACATAAACAATTCTACAATAAAAAAACAAACCTATATATTCTTGGCATTAGAGGGAGTAGTCTGATCCTTCAAAACCTTGATTTCTCTTTATTTTAGCTTACAACTTATGGTAGTGGAGGAAGACGGGTCAAGGATTATAGAGGTCACTAATTAACATGTATAGTTATTAGGTGTTACTAGCTGGATTTTGTAATGATTAGAAGTTACAAGTCAACGATTAGGTATTTAGGATCAAGGACTACTGTTATAGGGGTTATGAACTTAGTGTTAGGGGTTAATTTCTATATGGAATATGAATTTTATATTTTATTGGGTAGTGGTGATATAGTTTATGAGTCATAGAAGATATACATTTATTGGTTCAAGGGGAAGTTGTATATGGTTACTATTTATAAAGGTTACGAGTTATGGTTAATGGTTATAAGGGTTAGGGAGAAAAATATTACATGATATAATCATTAGCTGTTAATGTTTAAGGTTTATAGAGGTTGGATATTAGAAGGATTAATGATTATATATAGTGGTTAAAATGGTTAGTTAAGAGTTATAATGGTAAATATTTACATGGATTAGGAGTGATATAGGTTAGTGGTTGTAGTTATACTGATTAGTATTATAGGGTTTTTTATTCTAATGTTTGGGGATTACATATTATAAGGATTAGGGGTTATATTATTTTATGATGATATGGTTTAGGGATTATAGTGTTTCAATAATATGAACTATATGATTTTAGGGTTATAGTGGTTATGGGTTACACTGCTACTAGGATTTATGGATTATAATGGTTAGGATTCATAGTTTTTTGAATTTTTAGGGATTCATATTTGTGGATTAGGGTATGATCATGGTAGGGGTTAAGGAACTATGGTTTACGAACTATGGTTTTTAGGGGTTAAATTTGTTATGTATTAGTGATTATAGAGGTTAAACATTCTAGTTATTAGTGATTATTCGTGGCATGTGTTAGAGGAGGCTAGTAACAGAGACGATACATGTTAGACATTGCAGGCCTTAGGGTCTTAGGATTAGGATTATAATTGTTATGATAAATAAATGTTGAGGGTTATAAGTGTGACCAATTAAGGTTTATAATGGTTATTCACTAGCATTTTTTAAGGTTTCTAGGGATAATTGATTTCAAGTGTTAGGCATGATAGGGGAGAGAGGTTATATTGTATGTGTTATATGGGTAATGTGCCCAACTAGATGCTAGGACATTTATTGCTTTCATTTGATTATGCCACTACTAGGAATGATATGAGTTTCATGTTAATCCTAGCCCAGTACTACCCATGCTATAACCTCTAGATTAAGCCACCTAGGTTGCATTTTGCATTCTTGTAGAGTCATGTACACGCTCTTTAATATATGTGCATACATCACACTTAACCTTTAATTTTGACCACCATTTACTACACTTTGACTACCTCTCCCCTTTGCTATAATTTTTACCTTTTTACCCTTTTTTACATATCCTTAACCATCTTGACTTTACTTTTACCTCTGGACTATACTTTTTCCACTTTGATCCCTTTGTTTAATTTTTACCATATTGACCATATATACTTTCCTTTGATCTTTTTATTTTATTATACTTATTTTATACACCATATACCTAGTGGTTTACTGAGTCCATCATGATGTCACATGTATGATCTTTGCACTATTCACTTTACTCATGACAATGCTCTCCCACTCATCATTTTTATTTTTACTTTTACCTTTTACACATTGACATCATCGTTATTTTATCCTTTTTTATTGCATATTTAAATACCCTTTTTTTTTTTTATGTCCTCTTGGTCCACCAGTATCCTTTTTACTTGATTGTTTTCCTTTTGCCTCTTTATTTTCCACTCTACTACTTTATTATTTCCTTTTGATTTTGATTTTATTGGAGTACTACACATATTTTTGTATTGCTTAATTACTTGATTAACTACTTGTATCTTGAGTCATTTGCCTCTTCTTGTTTACCCCATTGGCTACTATATCTTGTTTTTGGTTCACCATGACCTCCTTATTGACTTCCATTTAGTTCTCATCTTCTTATCTAAATTTTGGTAGCTTCCTATGGAGAGAGGTATTACATTGCAGCATTACCCCTAGGTCTATGAGACTATATAAAAGAGTTCATCTTAGTTCTCCTTGACATCTCAGTTATTACACATATTAATCAATAACACTCCATTGTAATCTTCCCCTTACCTATTTTTTGGCCTTACTAGGCCCATCTTCCACTTAAGTCTTCTTAGGTATCATTTCCCCCCTTTATTTCCTTATAATTACTTTGGTATCATTACCACCTTATGCTTCATCACCTAGGTATTTCCCTTAATAGGTTGGCATCCTTCATCTAGGTCTACTTAGTTGTTTCTCCAAACTCTAGCTATTTTAGCATAGCTTGGGTAGCATTTATTTTTCCTAAGTATCTATATTACTTTTTTCCTTTGTAGGTTCTTCCTTCATTCCACCTACAACCCTTGTAATTAGTAATCCAAAAAAGTGATATTTTTCTCGACTCATTCAAATTGGGTTGTTATCATCCCACAACGTTTGTTAGCCATGCATAAGAATTTAATAGTGAACCTTTCTCTTTTCATTCTATCTACTCATGATACATCATAAGACTTTTGGTATATCTAGTTCTGCCTCACCTAAGGTGTCCATCAGGAGGACTTAAACGTGTTGTAATTCAACAGATCCATCCTTATGCCATCACATTTTATTTTCAAGTATAAGACATTCTTATGTTGAACCTGATATGAAACTAGTTTGATGTTAGTTTACTTTCACATATGCCATCTTTTTATTTTATATTAATAATTTTCCCTCCTCTTTTTTAGCTCCTCATCGTGCCTGTCACCCTTTATATTTTTCTTTCGCTTTTCATCTTTCAATTTTTTACTTTTAGGGTATATTTGATTTTGTTCCATTATCTCTTTGCTTGGTCCTTTTTCTTTTGACATTTAATGAAATTTTTTCTCTTTTTTTCCTTAGACTTGTTCTTTGTTCAATTATTACTTCTTATTTTTATATCTAAGTGACATTGCCTAGACTACCTTCATACTACCATTATCTAAGACATCATTAACAGAATGGTTGACTAACACCTAAACCATGTTGAATCCATGATCTCCAATGACCCAAATGACACCACTTCTCAGTTATATAGAGATCCTCATAATACCAGCTAAATTTGTGACCACCCTATCAACTATTATTATGTTGACCTCCCTACCTATTGATTCATAAGGTTATAACCCCACATAGATCCATGGGCATGCCTCATGAGTGGGATGGAGATCTATATTACTTCAAACACATATAATGTATAATAAATAGCCACTTATATGGTTTGATAGGCTGGTGAACTATGTTCCTAGCTCCTGCATTGGCATTTTTGAGATATTTCTCCCTCCAACTAGAGCACATTTTCACCTTCCTTCACTCCCTCCAGATCTTGCACAGGACACATAGTTCGTAGAAGAGGTGGAGGAGGTTGCATAGGTCACCACAAAGGTTGCAAAGGAGGTCGAGGAGGTTGCAGAGCAAGTCAAGGAGGTCACAAAGGAGGTCTAGGAGGTTGAGTAGGTCACATAGGAGGTCAAGGAGGTCATAGAGGAGGTCGAGAAGCCAAAGAGGAAACAATTCCTCTGAAATTGGTCATTACCCATTTTTATTTACCATTTGATTGAACCAATATTGCTTGCTGTGAGAGGGACCAAAACATAATTCAAAAGATTGGTTCCCACAAATCCTTGGAAGAGGAATGGAATGCAAAAGGAATCCCATGAAAGGTCCAAATCCCAGGTCCTACAACATAGCAATAATGAATGGCCTCTCCACCCTATGACATTATATTTCAATGTCAATTTTAATGAACATAAATTCTAATATAAACTCCTAACATGCTCCATACCTTTCCATATAACGATGATATTGACTAGGATATAATGACCTCTGCTATGAATATTTATTTAATATTATTATTTATTAATTAATAGATTATTAGGTTACTAGTGAAAGGGCGTAACCCTTCACAATGTTGGATCAAGCCCTATAAAAGGCGATCTTATTGTATCTTTATATCATCAATAAAATATATTATTATTATCTATTATTCAATATGAGAGTCGGATTCGACTATTAACCTAGTGAACAGATTCGTTCACTGCATTTGGTATCAGAGCCTGGTTTCGGCTCCTTCAACCTGAGCTCGGATTCAGCTCCTCCTACCATCGAGCTCGGTTTCGGCTCACATATCCTAAACTGAGCTCGGACTCGGCTCATCAATTCCTGATTTTTTCCGCTGCTTACTCCTCCATCCAATTCGCACGCGCACACAGCTCCACCATCTCCATCTTCCACGCATTGGTCTCCTCTCGGTAGCCCTGTACACCTCCACACCGCCGCCTGGTCACTCCCCATCACCCCTAGCTCTATAAATCCGTGCACCTTCACTGCTGCCACCCTCCATGCTCATTCTGCAGCTCCCCGCTGCCTCCTCTTCCCTCATGCTTTCCGTTAACTCCATTCACGCCCCCCCTTCTCTGCTCCTGCACACGCCATCACCACCTCGGTCACGTTCCCCCCCCTCCCTCTCCTGCACGCCACCCCCACTTCCACGCCACCACCCCTGTGCCTACACACGCCACCACCCCCGCCCTCCATCTCCCACCACCCCCGCGTCCATCACCTCTGCCCTCCATCATTTCTTCATTCCCTACGTCTCCCATCCCCACAAACCCTGCTGCACCTCCACTCCTGCGCAGCCACCACCAATCCACCTCCTCCCACTCGTCTATGCGCAAGCCCTCCATCCTCAACCCTACTGCATCCCGCCCTCCTGTGCTGCAACGTCCACGCCCGCCCTCCAACTTCACAAATCCCTCTCTGCCTCGTTCCCTTCCCCCATTTCCCATCGCCATCACCCAATTCCACCGCCGCCTCCCCACTATCATCTCCTGCCACTCCGAGCGACCTGCACCAATCAAACAAAAAAAAAGTTAATAATAATAATTTTTTTATTATTATATTTTTTTATATATAATAAATTTTTTATTATAATTTAAATAATAATTATTGTATTATTATTTTTAATATATAATAAATTATTATTATAATTTAATAATATTTATTGTATTATTATTTTATCCCTACCCTAACTCTTATCCTAAACACCAAAATCGATTCCAAATATTCACCTCCCCACACCCGGTCAAGAACCATGGCAGAGTTACGAGACCGACTAGAAAAATTAGAAAAAGACCAAATTAGAGATTTAAAAATCGTCGAAGGTCTAAACTCCAGAATGGACAAACTTGAGAAAGTGTTTCAAGAAGATTTAAAGGAAGAGATGAAAAATAACAATGTCGTGCTTAAAAAAGAAATTAAAGATGAAGTTGTTCTGGTACTAGAAAGAAGGTTGAGTGAAACATTTGACACTCTAAACGAAAAACAAAAAGACTTGGATGACAAAATGAGTGTTATGACTCAGAACATAAACACGATAACCCAGAACTTGAGCACCTTGACGCAGAACCATAATATATTAATGGAGATGTTACAAAGACTAACACCTAAGACATACCAAGTCAGTAGTCTAGACATGCTAGATGCCTCATTTCATATTTTCGCACAGGAAGCACTTGCGAAGAATCAAGAAGAATTGCAAAAAGAAATAAAGATTAACAATGCAACGCTTAAGCAAGAGATAGAAACAAAAGTACTGCCAGATATGGAGGCACGATTTAACAGCCAAATAGAAGCTATCAGTAAGATAGTAGAGAATAAAAAAAAACAAAAATCACCGCCAACAACGAAGCAGTTCAAATATGTCACTTACGTCATCCAGTAGTTCCGATCCACCATCAAACCATAAAGCAAAAGGGAAGCAATATCACCCTTACATAGTGTACCCACCTAAGGAAAAAATAGAGTTGTCGAAATACAATGGAAGTGAAGACCAATGCGTTGCTTGGCTAAACAAAGCAGAAGAATACTTCGAAATTTACAATATTCAATCTGACGAGGAGAAGGTGAAATATGCATCAATGCATATGGTGTTGAGATATTGTAACTTCAAAGAATATTATATTTGTACTTTATTATTCCGGAGATGATTCATTCCTCCGTGAAGATCTTACTGTATATCCGGAGATGTTTATTCCTCCGTCGGAATGTGGTAACTCGGGTTATTAGACTTCCCTAGTGGGGGTCGGCCCTAAATGTGTTATGTGGGTCAAAGGGTTATTAGACCACCCTAGAGGGGTCGGCCCAGTCAGTTATAATGGGGTATTTAACCTAATGGTTAAATACGATTCTACATGTACTTGTGTAAAATACATATTAGAGAAGTGTATAAATAGAGGAGGTGTGTTCCTTATTATACACACTCTCACTTGAGAAAGGCGCACTTGTGGAGGAGAGGTCTGCTATGGAGAAGAAGGAGCTTATGCTCAGGGTTTGCATCTTTGTATATTGCTGGTCATCTATATTGAGGAAGCTTTACTGGGTTTTCTACCCCATGAGGGTTTCCCACGATAAATCTCTGTCTCTTGTGTTTATGCTATGCTTGTTGTTTCTTCAGTGATCCTATATATGATATTATTGCAAAATGGAATGTAATGCTGCTATTTTCTGTCTTAGCATATTGAATTTTAATATGGTATCAGAGCTAACCTGAAGGAAGACAAGGTATGGCACTAAAGACACTTGCTTTACTTACGACAATTTGAAGGTTAGGGTTTTACATAGCAAAAACCAGTCATCGTAGCACTTTCGCTATAAATCCGTTTTGGCGAAGTTTTCGGATCTGAAATTGTTACAGGACGAAGATAAAATCTCCCGGTACCTTGTGTCCAAAGGACAACCTCTAATTCGTTGTACTTTGTGATTTATGATCTGTACAATATAGGGTTTCTGCCTCTTCCAGATCTGAGTCAAAATCAGGTGACCTTGGGAAAAAGGTCATATCTTGGGCTAGGAAGCTCCAAATGAAATTTCGTAAAAAATGACAGGTAGTACACAGTCTGCACTATCTCAGAAAACTTTTTCAGAGGCCGAAGTTGAACCAGTGACACGTGGCACTCCGTACAAGTTCGCTCTCCTGTATTATCCCATAAACAGGTCATGTTGCGACACTTGGCATAACTCTCTCTCAGAAAATCCAATTGAGGTCAGACCTATAAAAATGGAAAGATAACAGGCTGAGCTATCTCAGAAAACTTTTTCAGAGGCCGAAGGTCAAACAGTGACACGTGGCACGCCGTACAAGTTCGCTCTCCTGTATTTTCCCAAAACAGGTCACGTTGCGACATTTGGCATAACTCTCTCTCAGAGAATCCAATTGAGGTCAGACCTGTCAGGATGGAAAGATAACAGGTCAGGCTATCTCAGGAAACTTTTTCAGACCCTCTGGATCAAAAATTTCAGAGTTACACCAGAAACAATCAGGTACATATTTCTGTCAAAACAGAATTATTTTTTGGTACCTTCATTCATGACTTCCGGAATTTAGGGCTTCTGTAAAAATGGGAATTTTTGAAATCTGTGACCACGGCTGGAAGCTCCTCAGAAAAATAGAAGCTTAGAGCTTTGGATCAAACTTTTTTATGGGGAAAAAGAGTGGGCTTCATCAAACCCCAGTTCAGGGTCACGTCCAGTGAATCCGAAAGTTTCAAAGGAAAAATTGAGGAGTAAAACTTTGCAGTTTTCAAATTCTGAATATATCAGTTTGATCAGCTCATCATGGCGCATATCTCTATCCTTTCGGAAGTTTGAAATTCAAAGTTTGAATTTTTGGGGTTTCTCTGACAAACCCATATCCAGCTCCAGGTCCAGTTCTTGCAAATCAAGTGGATAGGGTTAATCCTAGAAGAAGATGGATTGGTCACCTACATAAGTGAAGGAGTTCATGTTTCAGAGGGAGATGAGGCTAAGGCTTTACATAAGGAGATTACAAGCGATCTCGATAGGTATGACTCATCGAGGTATGTTTTGAGATTTGTTTGTCTTCATGTTATTACAGTTAATCTTGATTTTAGATTTGTTGTATCACCTTAACAAAATTATGAATGCATGATAGAAGATATTCATTGGTTAGGGTGTTGACACTTATGATTGTACTAATGCATTATGGTGTTGTGTGAGGTTGAGGTTGTCTGCTAACAAGATACAGGTACATCACAAAAGACAAATCAGGCTCCATGACCATGAAAACATGAAGACAAAGACTCATCCATAATCTTTGTTCTACTTATGAGGTATGTATGACTTTGTTATATTATGCTTAACCTATGAGACATGCAGGTTCTAGCTCAGGATCTCTAAATCATTGAAGAGATTGTTTAGGTATGTTGTACATAACCAAGTAGATATACTAATCCAGGTATGTTTCCCATGAATCTTACCTTGTGTTAGGATCCCTTATATAAGTATACTTGGAATGATTGGTTATGCTTATTCATAAAGTTAGTAATCAAGGGATTATGCATATTATATCTTTTATCAATGATATGCATGAGTAAAAGAAGACTTCCCTGAAATCTTGAATACTAATGTTTATTAACTACAATCATGACTATACATTTTCAAGATTATTTAGTACTATAATGTTTTGATAGCATTTAGAATATACTAATGAGTGTATGTTTGTGTATGAGATTATGAGGATGACTCTTGAGCATGCACAGTGGTACAGAATGAATAGAAGTTCAAAAGACATACAGAAGATCAAGCGGGAGGCAGCCACACAAACATAAAAGATAAGTATTTGAGTTGCTATTTGAAATAGTAATGATATTGCCTGCATGCATATTTGTATTCCTAGAATATATAATGCTGAGTGTAAACATTCATAGAGCATTGAACAGTATACAACTAATGTGCATATGTTTGGGCAAACATTCCATTGTTGCTTGTCTAGAATGAAACCTCTTTGCTGACATGCTGAGAGTTGTGCACACTCTTGATAGTATGTTCTGGTAGAGATGGAAGGCATCTAGATAGCCACTGTATGCATACAGGATATGGGAAAGTGTTGTGCCAAAGTATTGGTCAAAATAGTTGCATCACTATGTAAATGATATCTGTATGCATAATGGGTTATCTTTTGATGATTATGAAGTATTACTAATCATGTACTTAATTTTGATTTGTAGGAAAGGTCATGAAGAATGATGGACACCGTACAAGTGGCGGATGTTCAAACAAGAAGATTTACAAATCAAACAAAATATAGAAGGCTCATGGCTAGAAGATTCTCTTAGAAAGGGGAAGAGAATCACGACAAGATGTTTGCTCCAAGTATGGTGTAATTAAAGAAGAAGTATGAATCAGGTTCTGTATAGGTACCTAGGATCGATAATAATTTGATAAGCTTAATGATCACCATGGGTGATGTGGATCTCAACCTTTGCTACAAGGTTGAAAATGATACACATATGACATGGATGCAAGAAGGAACTCATCACAGAGTTCGAATGATATTGAGGCTCATATCAGTAGACCCATCTAACGAGAGATGGCACAGATAGATATGCAGAAGATCATTCAATGCAGAAATGAAAAATGAAAGATCTCAATTTGATGCTTTACTTCCTAGGTCTGGAAGTATGGCAAGGCTCAGAAGGAATATTTCTCAACCAGGGAAAGTATGATGAGAAATATGACTTGAGGTGTTGGAATGGCCACTCTTATGGATTCCAACTTGAAGCTGTTAGGGGATAACTCATCAGAGTTAGTGGATATAACTCTGTTCAGTCAAATTATTGGGTCTTTGATATATCTAACATATACTAGGTTAGATATATGCTTTGAACACCTTGAGTTAGTATCTAATGGAAACTAGATGTGTTTACCTGATAGTTGCAAAGTATGTGATGAGGCACATAAAGGACACGATAGAATTTGATCTATGCTATCTTGAAGATCATGACTTCAGATGGCTATTCAGATTCTGTTTGGGCAGGAAGTGTATCAGACAAGAAGAACACATCGAGAGGATGTTATTGTCTGGGATTAGCCATGATCTCGTGGTTTAGCTGGAAGTAGTCTAGTGTGGCTCTCAGCACAAGCAGAATTTATGGCTGCTTGCTCTGCTAGTTGTGAAGAAGTTTGGCTTTAGGATTGTTTGACTTAGAGATAGAACCAACTGAGATCCTATGTGATAATTAGAGTTGTATCAAGATGACATAGAATCTAGTGTTCCATGATAAGTCAAAGAACATAGGGAACTAACAAGATATGACACAGAAAGGAACTCTAAAAGTTTGAATTTGTAACAGGTTACCGTTGTACTAACTAAGCCTCTACGTCAAGTGAATAAGTTACCAACCAAACCTCTGTCTCGAGTGAAGTTTGAATACTTCCGAGACAAGCTTGGTGTAGTTCAAAAGGACCCTCCTCGAAAGGGGGAGTAGTATAGTCACTACTGATGAGATTGTCTCATCAAACAACAAGGTCGTTGATGAGGTAACTTGTTCTCTACACCCAGTTACTTAGAAATATTTAGATTTAGGACTCTTATACTTAGAATACTTAGCTTTACTTATACATGCTTTTGATGATAGATGTATTGGTGAGAATACATGCTAGATGTATACATGTTTTGGTGTGATGTATACATGTTTTGATGTATTAGTAAGAATACATGCTAGTTGTGATGTATACATGTTTTGGTGTGATGTATACATGTTTTGGTGTATTAGTAAGAATACATGCTAGTTGTGATGTATACATGTTTTGGTGTGATGTATACATGTTTTGGTGTATTAGTAAGAATACATGCTAGTTGTGATGTATACATGTCTTGATGTTGATGATACATGTTATACATGTTTTGATGATGATAATACATGTTGTGGTTATACATGTCTTGATGTTGATGATACATGTCCTATATGTTTTGATGTTGATGATACATGTTGTGGTTATACATGTTTTGATGATGATGATACATGTTGTGGTTTTACATGTTTTGATGATGCATGTTGAGGTGATACATGTTATGATGATGAGGATACATGTTCTTGATGAACATGTGAGAGGATTGGATCATCCCTGGACTTTCAAGTCCTAAAGAGAGCCGTAGACGTGAGGTCTCCGAGAATGAAGTCCTTAGTGGACAGTTGAGGGGATTGGATCATCCCTGGACTTTCAGTCCTAAAGAGAGCCGTAGACGTGAGGTCTCCGAGAATGAAGTCCTTAGTGGACAGTTGAGGGGATTGGATCATCCCTGGACTTTCAGTCCTAAAGAGAGCCGTAGACGTGAGGTCTCCGAGAATGAAGTCCTTAGTGGACAGTTGAGGGGATTGGATCATCCCTGGACTTTCAGTCCTAAAGAGAGCCGTAGACATAAGGTCTCCGAGAATGAAGTCCTTCGTGGACATGTGAAGGGATTGGATCATTCCTGGACTTCAGTCCGAAAGAAGAGCCGTAGACGTATGTCTTCGATAATGAAGTTCTTGATGAACATGTGAAGGGATTGGATCATTCCTGGACTTCAGTCCGAAAGAAGAGCCGTAGACGTATGTCTTCGATAATGAAGTTCTTGATGAACATGTGAAGGGATTGGATCATTCCTGGACTTCAGTCCGAAAGAAGAGCCGTAGACGTATGTCTTCGATAATGAAGTTCTTGATGAACATGTGAGGGGATTGGATCATTCCCGGACTTCAGTCCTAAAGAAGAGCCGTAGACATGAGGTCTCCGATAACTGAACGACAGGACTGAATCGTCCCTGGACCTCGGTTCAAAATGTACATGACAAATCCTAGAATTACTCTAGGTTACATCCAGCATGAAATAGGGTTGGCTCTGTAGTTGTGATACATCCAGCATGAAACAGGGCTGGCTCTGTAGTTGTGATACATCCAGCATGAAACAGGGCTGGCTCTGTAGTTGTGATACATCCAGCATGAAACAGGGCTGGCTCTGTAGTTGTGATACATCCAGCATGAAAGAGGGCTGGCTCTGTAGTTGTGATACATCCAGCATGAAACAGGGCTGGCTCTGTAGTTGTGATACATCCAGCATGAAACAGGGCTGGCTCTGTGGTTGTGATACATCCAGCATGAAACAGGGCTGGCTCTGTAGTTGTGATACATCCAGCATGAAACAGGGCTGGCTCTGTAGTTGTGATACATCCAGCATGAAACAGGGCTGGCTCTGTAGTTGTGATACATCCAGCATGAAACAGGGCTGGCTCTGTAGTTGTGATACATCCAGCATGAAACAGGGCTGGCTCTGTGGTTGTGATACATCCAGCATGAAACAGGGCTGGCTCTGTAGTTGTGATACATCCAGCATGAAACAGGGCTGGCTCTGTAGTTGTGATACATCCAGCGTGAAACAGGGCTGGCTCTGTAGTTGTGATACATCCAGCATGAAACAGGGCTGGCTCTGTAGTTGTGATAGGGATTGATCATCCTGGAACTTGATCTAGATTGCATCATCCATGGACTCATGTCCTAAAGAGAGCAGGATTGATCATCCTGTAAATCTGATCGTGTGATGACGATGCTGCTGATCGTGTGATGACGATGTTGCTGATCGTGTGATGACGATGCTGCTGATCGTGTGATGACGATCCTGATGATCGTGTGATGACGATGCTGATGATCGTATGATGACGATGCTGATGATCGTGTGATGATGATGCTGATGATCGTGTGATGACGATGCTGATGATCGTATGATGACGATGTTGATGATCGTGTGATGACGATGCTGATGATCGTGTGATGACGATATTGATGATCGTGTGACGATGATGATGATGATCGTGTGACGATGATGATGATGATCGTGTGATGACGATGCTGCTGATCGTGTGATGACGATGCTGCTGATCATGTGATGACGATGCTGCTGATCGTATGATGACGATGCTGTTGATCGTGTGATGACGATGCTGCTGATCGTGTGATGACGATGCTGCTGATCGTGTGATGATGATGCTGCTGATCGTGTGATGACGATGCTGCTGATCGTGTGATGACGATGCTGCTGATCGTATGAAGACGATGATAAAGATCGTGATGTTGATGATTGATGTTGACAGTGATGTTCCAGTAACTACTTGAGTTACTGATGATGTTGAGAAAGCTTCCAGTGATTTATAGATGTATCATGTATGATGTTGATGACTCCTTGCTCGGGAAGATGCTGTTATAATATCCTTCTCGTTAAGGGGGAGTGTTGAGATATTGTAACTTCAAAGAATATTATATTTGTACTTTATTATTCCGGAGATGATTCATTCCTCCGTGAAGATCTTACTGTATATCCGGAGATGTTTATTCCTCCGTCGGAATGTGGTAACTCGGGTTATTAGACTTCCCTAGTGGGGGTCGGCCCTAAATGTGTTATGTGGGTCAAAGGGTTATTAGACCACCCTAGAGGGGTCGGCCCAGTCAGTTATAATGGGGTATTTAACCTAATGGTTAAATACGAGCCTACATGTACTTGTGTAAAATACATATCAGAGAAGTGTATAAATAGAGGAGGTGTGTTCCTTATTATACACACTCTCACTTGAGAAAGGCGCACTTGTGGAGGAGAGGTCTGCTATGGAGAAGAAGGAGCTTATGCTCAGGGTTTGCATCTTTGTATATTGCTGGTCATCTATATTGAGGAAGCTTTACTGGGTTTTCTACCCCATGAGGGTTTCCCAGGATAAATCTCTGTCTCTTGTGTTTATGCTATGCTTGTTGTTTCTTCAGTGATCCTATATATGCTATTATTGCAAAATGGAATGTAATGCTGCTATTTTCTGTCTTAGCATATTGAATTTTAACATATGGAAGGGTATGCCTATAATTGGTACTTATGGTGGAAGAGAGACAATTTTGCCTACACCTGGACCTTGTTCAAAAATGATTTTTTTAATAGGTTTCAAGGTATCAAAGAAGATGAATTTTTCAGTAAACTTACCAGATTACAACAGATTGGAAGCGTTGAGGAATTCACACATTAGTGGGAATCCTTATCGACACGAGTATTTGGGTTGTCCGACAAACAAAGACTCGAAACCTATTTAGGAGGTCTAAAACCGTACCTCCAAAAAGAGTTAAAGTTACATGACATACCTAATGTAGAGGTAGCAAGACATAAAGCAAAAGCCGCAGAACTCAAATTGGAAGGAATAAAAACAAGAGGTGATAACCATTATCGACAAGAAAACGAGACACAATGTAGGTACTGGGCAGATACTTGGTCACCCGGTCATCAATGCCACAAACCTCAATCATATGCCCATGAAATGGAAAATAGATCAAAGTCATCTAACAGTTACTCTGATAATAGAAAAAAGAAGAAAAACATATGTCGTCGATGCGGTGATGATTGGATCCCAGGCCATAAATGTAGGAACAATCAGACAATACAGTGCAAAATCATCAATGGAAAGGAAGTGCAAGTCTCTACACAAGAAATTGCATCCGATTCTAATATCGACACTGAATCTGAATGAAGGACGACATTAGAAAAATACTCAAGCTTTGAGGACAAAGCTTTCAAAAAGGGGAAGGCAATGCTATGAATATTTATTTAATATTATTATTTATTAATTAATAGATTATTAGGTTACTAGTGAAAGGGCGTAACCCTTCACAATGTTGGATCAAGCCCTATAAAAGGCGATCTTATTGTATCTTTATATCATCAATCAAATATATTATTATTATCTATTATTCAATATGAGAGTCGGATTCGACTATTAACCTAGTGAACGGATTCGTTCACCGCAACCTCAAATGAATTTGGTGCTAAAGAGAAGCTCTTCTATCCATTCTCAAACATATGTTCAAAGAGAGAGAGAGTTATTTACATTATAGTTCAATTGTTGCACATCTTCAATAATTATGATTTCCCTCTTTTTAGATCAATTTATATAATTTAGTTTTGTTTTCCTTCATTTTACCAACAAGATCCTATACCATCCTAACAAGAAGAGGTTGAAAAAGAGAATTTTTTCTAAAGAGTGATTTCTTTGACTCCATATCCTAATTGATTAAGTCATTATTTTTCTCTTTCAAGTGTCTAGTTCTTGGAACCTAAGGGGGAGGAACCATTCCATAGTAGGATCCTATAGTTTCCACCTAAAATTGATCACCATACCTTGTGGGCCTTCTTTGGGTGAAATTATGAATATTCGAAAAATGATTAATTTGAATGCAATGAGTGATTGGAAATTTTTTAAAGGTTATTAATCAACATGGAAATGACATAATTCATTTCCAAGACTGTGAAGTACAAAAATACAACTATAAAAAATCTTGTTAGAATGCCCATTTTCTTCTCTATTAAAATAAGCATATCAAAGAGGAATTAAAGGATATAGTGTATTTGGCTATTTGAAATCACCACATGTCTATTATGACTTGATTCTAATGGGGTGTGGTTTTGATTCCACATGTAGAAAATATAGCAACATGAAGCCTAAGAACTATTGACCAACACGACCTCAGTCGACAGGGGTTCGCCTCACTGTCGACACATACCGCAGTCTCCCTGGGCACCGGCCCGGGCAAGTTTGAGCCCACCTAGCAACACCCACAGAGTGGATGAGGTCTCACTCGAGGCGTCCAGGAAGAGCAGACATAACCATGTTTCTGCCGAGGGAGGAGGAGAGTTGTGGCTGCACGGGCTAACTCTATTGTGGTACTTAAATAGAAACTTTAAACATTCGGCAAGGAGTTATACCAGATTACTTCATCGCAGCATTTATCATCACATTCTACATAGAACATATTACTTAATCGCAACATTTATCATTATAGCAACAGTAAACATACATTGCATCAAACAACATTCATTCATCACAACATTGCACAAAGTTCATACCAAAACATTATCATCATATTACCATCGTGATCATATACCAGAAGCAAAAAGACAGATCTCGTACAATTGGTATTCTTCACTCCTATCTACCCCTCTCTATGCTTGTCTATTCTCCCTCTCTAACACTTACGACTCTCATGTATTTATAGGCTTCTGCCATTACAATATTTGTCCACTCACAATTGACTTCCTAACCGACACTATGGACAATTGATCCAATATCTAACTGACTTGGTCCAAATGACCCCCAAAACCCGCAAACCACGGTACACTGACTCACTATTTCATACTATGTGGTCCAAGTGACCCAAAACCCGCCAACTACGGTATTCTTTAACACAAAATACTCCTTTCGTGCCCTCCTCTGGTGAGTCGCAGCGTTGGTGGTATCGCGACATTTCCCCATCAAACCGCCTGCCAACAGGCCCCCAACACAATCTTGTGGCTCGCCCTCGAGCCACGTCAATTGCTGGACATAGTTCCTTTGAACTGAACTATGTTTCGGTAACTATTCTTGCTGTCTGGATCACGCAGTGTTGGCCCACTCCTTTTGCTACACTGATCGTCGACTCATTGTGTTGTATGTTTAACCCAAAATCATCATCGCCTGACTTGCTGTCATGTACTTCTCAAACTCATCCTCGAGTCTCTTGGAAGGGTACTTACGGGAAGAAAAAGAGGACGAACAGTACCAAGGTGCGAAATTAGCAGATGACTCTGGCACATCTGTTTTGCACCGACAACTGGTTCTTACTGTGCGTGGGGAGCTACCACCCCAACTCACTTAGGGGTACAGAAGAGCACAATCTTTCGAACAACTACTGCGTACTTAACCATGCTGAACCGACCCTCAGCTCGGGCATACCATAGTGTAAGTGCACCCGCCATATCAAGGTGCTCAGGGACACTTGTCGTTCGGGCTTGCAAGGCCCCTGGGGTGCTTCCACGAGAAACGAAGTGAAGCATTTCCGCAGCCTCCTTGGAATTCCTCACAACTCAACTCGCAAACTGATCAACTAGCATAACCTCCTGATTTCAGAACAAATTCGTTGTAGCAAATGATCAGCTGCCTCGGTTACTTATAGCCAGACTCTTCCCGGGTCATGACAAGGGGAATGATGCTCCACTACCTCTCATTTGCATGTGTAACCCCATCAACTGACGCAATGGGGGGGGTGACCATACTGTCATCGAAGATCCCACATGCCGACGGGTAAGAAATCTCCTCAGATCGTTCTGATCATATCGGCCCAACGTGCCATGTGCAAAACATGCCGTCGTCGTGTGGGAGTTCGGCCGAACCTGTCTGGTGCAATCATGTATAGGGATGATGGGCAGTAGTGAAAAGATATGAGTGGAACAGTAGTCACAACACTGCCCCGTACCTCCCAAATCCTCCGTAATCATCACAAAAATCATTCAACAAAAGCTACCGTCGGTCCTGGTCGCCATACTGCCATGAATCTTCGACAGTTCCAAACTTGCGACACAAGCCTCCCTGCTTCCACATACCTTCTTCTGTTGGTGCACCATCGACCACCAAGCAACCTACAACACAACTTTTTTTTTTCATCGATGTGACTCAGATATTGCACTGCTCCAAGCCCAAGCGATAGGGCTTCAACCTGTGACCATTTACCAGCTTTGGGAGCATCGCCCCATCCAACCGCTGCAACTGAACCACTCCTCCTAAAGTAATACTATGGATGCAATATGGACCTAGCCAATGCATCTGCAAATTCCCTAGATGTTTCATAAACCTTCTGTCGTATAATAACACTAAGTCGCCTTGCTGAAACTATTTACTTTTGATGTGGTGATCATGCCATGCCTTTTGGTGATCCTTCTCTACCCCTTGGTGAAAGCCAGCAATAAATCAATCCTCTTCCAGCTCCACCAATTGTGCTAGACGTTCATCTAATGTTGCGACGTCATCCATGCTCGTAACATCCGCAATTCGTATACTTGGAACAATGTACTCCATAGGCATAATTGCTTCCTTCCCATATACCAGCTTGAAAGGTGTTTAACCAGTCAACCTTTTACATGTGGTGCGATAGACCCACAACACTGCTGGGACTTTCAAATCCCAGTCGTCGCGGTTCGCATTGCACACCTTTGTCAATGCATGCTCCAACACCTTCTTAAATGCCTCCACCGTTCCATTCGCTTGTGGGTGATAGGGTGTACTCTTCTTATGCTGTATCTACAATTCCTCCGTCAATGCGCTGATAGTACGATTAAGAAAGTGGCTACCTTGATCACTTCGCAATATCTTGGGGTAGCCGAAACGAGTGATGATGTGATCAAACAAAAATCTAGCAACCGTTGCGGTGGAGCAATCAACTACAGGTGCTGCTTCATCCCATTAGGTCAAGTACTCTGTCGCCGTAACAATATACCGCGCACCTGTGCGTTTCCCTGGTGGATGGATCGGTCCGAAAAAATCCATAGCCCATTTTTCGAGCGGCTGCAATGTTACTTGAGGTAGCAGCGGCATCTTGTTGCGTCTGGACGACTTTCCAGTTCGCTGACAAACATCACAAGACCGCGCATAGTCTGTCTCATCATTATGTAATGTGGGCCACCAAATTCCTACACGCAGTACCTTCCGGGAAGTTTCCTGACCGCCATAATGTCCTCCCGCAACTCCACCATGTGCCTCAGCCAATATCTGCACTTGCTCATGCGGGAAGACACATCTGCACAATATCTCATCGGCGCCCAATTTATACAACTCTCCCACGATCAGTTGAAATTCAACAGCCTTGACAACCAATTGCTTCTTCTGAGTAGTGGTAAAGTCAGCGGGCGCGGTGCCGGTCACCAGAAACTGAAGGATGTCATCAAAGTATTGATCAACAGCAGCAACGTGAAATAGTTGGGCATCCGGCAACCCGTCTTCGATATTAGTCGATTCCTCCCCTGTGTCGATCTGTGACAAATGATCTAGTCCAACATTCAATCGCCCCGGTTTCACAATGATTTTGAAATCAAACTCTTGGAACAAAAGTAGCCAGCGACAGATCTTCCCCCCCAACACAGGATTATTGATCAAGTATTTCAATGCAGAATGATCAGTGAACATTTTAAAGTGGCCACCCAACAAATAATGCCTGAATTTCTGTAGCGTGTAAACCATGGCCAGACCTTTGCGTTCTGTGGTAGTGTAATTGCGTTCTGCAGAGGACATCTTCCGACTGGAAAAAGCAATGGGATGATCAAGGTCGCCTTCTCCTGGTTGATCCAACACAACCCCTAATGCAACCGATGAAGCATCAACA
Source organism: Larix kaempferi (assembly GCA_027924585.1). Lineage (NCBI taxonomy): Eukaryota > Viridiplantae > Streptophyta > Pinopsida > Pinales > Pinaceae > Larix > Larix kaempferi. Next base: position 1,401,072 of record BSBM01000318.1, on the reverse strand, counting down.
TGGACATGGAATTCGTTACTCCATTCCAGAAAGACCAAGATTGGGGCTGACGCCATCTTCACTTTGAGGATTTCAAAACTATCTTGACATTTCAGGTTCCACTAGAATGCTGCATCCTTCTTCAACAACTTTTCCATAGGGGTAGTAATCGCAGCATACCCCCTAATGAACTTGCAATAATATCTCATGTGACCCAAGGTCACGCGCAACTGCTTAACGATGGTCGGTGGTTGCAGCCCCAAAATGAGTGCAATTTTGGTTGGATCAATCAGCAATCCCTGCTTACACACAATATGACCCAGCAATATCCCAAATGGTGCACAGAAAATACATTTCTTCAAGTTCAACAATATCTGGTGCTGGCGGCATTGCTCAAGCATTAACCGCAGATTGGCTAGATGATCACGAATCAATCCATAAACGGTCCAATCATCCATATATACCTGTAAAAACTTTTGAATAAAGTCTTTGAATGCGGCAACAACAACCCAGGAGAATATCGCAGGTGCATTCTTCAAACCAAACAGCATTACCGTGTACTGAAAGCAACCCCATTCAGTAACGAAAGTTGTCTTATGGCAATCTTCCTAGGCAATGCGAATCTGATGATAGCTAGAGAATCCATCAGTGAAAGAGTACATCTCTTGGCCATCGACTCCTTCAAGTACTTCATCAGTAAACGGGGTCGAAAAAGGGTCATGCAAGCAGGCATTGTTCAACTTCTGCAAGTCGACGCAAATGCGCACTTCACCTATTTTCTTGTCCTGCACCACCATAGGACTGATCCATTCAGACTCTTCCATAGGTTCGATAATACCGGCATCCAACATGTGATCAAGTTCCACCTTGACCTTTTCTTTATGTCACGAATTTGGCCGATAAGGTCACTGTCAGACTTGCTTAGCATCTGGTTTCAATGGAATCTTCATCTCTCCTAAATCACCTGGGATTCCATTCATTTCTAAAAAATTCGTGGGAAACACATCTTGAAACTCATGAAGTAACTCAGTAACCTTACTCATCATCTCATCGTCCCAATAATCCCCAACATTAGCAAACTTGGGAGTAGCATCGGTGCCAATATTCATTTTGTGAAGCTGCAATGGTTAACTAAACGAATTACTTGGCGCAATGTTAACATTTTGGGGATCATCATCGTCCTCCGAGCCACCACTGATGTTGAAGCACTCCATGAGAGATTGTATCTGACAGTGTGTGTGCGGGTCGGCAGGGTAGACCATCGGAACAACTTGAAATATCACGTCGCGGATGAGCTGCAAGGCGTTATGGACATCAGGGTTGGCATCGTCAAAAGTGAATGTATGAGTGAAATAGATCGTCAATGCCCCCCATGTTGTAATGTATCGGCACAACTCGGCTGCAGTGTACCACGAGCGCGGTATCTCATCCAAAGTATGGACAAAAGCATGGACCCACTCATCTCTGGGTCGCGCTACCCATAAGCGTTGGCACTCCATCACATGATCACTGGGATCAGTCCGACCATCATACTTTCCAGTGTGATAAAATTTAGTATCCCCGAACCGAACAATCATCAGCCTTTGACACTGGGACCAACCTTTAATGAATTTCTTATGTATCACCCACCATCGTGTTAGAGCAGCCTTCAATGCTTCGTCCAAAGCCAGCAATCACTGTGGTTCTGGGACACGGTCTTCAAACTCTGCTAAAAAGGTGTTTAGGCCAGGAAACCCCTCATAGACAGGCAATGTGATCATTTCTGTCACAACACGACATAAGGATTGTGTAACTAAGCCACATTTCCGGAATGGTAATTCATGCATTCGGTTTTGCCAATATTCCAAGGCATCATCAGAGTCGGAAGATGCAGAGCTCTTGTTGTGCCACTCCAACTCACCGTGGACAGTAGGATGAATATAATCTTCAGAAATATTGAATGCACGGTCCCATCCAGCGGGATCAACATCTCTTACAGTTTCAATGTATCGGCATCCTTCAGCTGGATCCAATGGGGCTATGACCTGGAAATCGTGATTCTCAAAGGTGATCATGTGCTTCTTGAAGTTGATTATAGCTCCACTATCGTTATCCCATCCAATCCCCAAGAGCGCTGGATAAGAGCTTACTCCCTCAACCACTTCAATAAAATCAAAGTCAGCGTCAGTCTTCATGCCCTCAATATCAATCGTGAGCCACAGAAATCACCCAATCGGTGTTACCTTCACATGGTTAGCCAACCGGAGCTGTACAAGAGACTAGCTCAATGGGGGACTCCCCATCTTCTGCCACGCCTACTTGGTTAAGATGTTAACATCCGAACCAAGGTCAAGAATCACAGAGTCAACATCATATTCGCCAATCTGAATATTCATTTGCATCTCCTTTCCAGTCTTTCGTTGCTGTAGGGAGTTTACTGCCGACTCCTGCCGTCCTTTCGGAAATCGCTGCAACCATCCCTCAATCTCAACCAGGGAAGTTGGGTCTCATGCCAATGACAGACAGCTTAAGGAATTTTTGCAATTTCCTCGGTGGTGGTGGTCGATCAGCGTCTGATGTAGCATGAAAGATAGGCGGCATATCGCAAACAACAACCTTACCACGGTCTTTCTCCAGAGTGCGATGTGCCTCCAGGAATGTCTCTCACTCCGTATCAATGTCAAAGGGTACCGTCTTCTGACCAGCCAAATGGATCAGTGGTCGCAAACCATCTTCCCCAGTTGTCTTGCCTCCACGAGTGACAACAGCCACTGAAGCATCTTGTGGTCGTGGTTGTGCAGAAATGGTTGCAATATTTGCACCCTGCGTCTGGTTCTGCTGCAAATTCCCTGGTTGATTGAAATTTTGATTGGCGTTCAGCGGTGGTCACGGGGGCTGGTTTTGTAATGGTTGTTGTACCGAGTTCTGTACTGGTTGCTGTAGCTGGGCCTAATTTTGTAGCTGCAGAGAGTTCCCAGCCTGCCATCGTGCAATCAACTGTGGACAATTCTCAACCGTATGATCATTACCAAAACAAAACGTACACTGATTCTGTAGCAATGGGCAGTCGCGCTGATAAAGCCCCCATACCGCATAGTGGTAACATTGAACAGGTCCACGACCACCTTGGCCTCCTCCTCCACGACCAAATCCGCCACCACGTCCGCCCCTATATCCTCCCTGGTAGCCACCCTGCTGTTGGTATTGTTGCTGCATTGGTGCTGGTGGAATCCCTTGCCCTTGTGGTGCATACTGCGGTTGTTGTACATATTGTGGCTGTGGGGGATCTATCTGCATCTGAGTGTATTGCGGCATGAACTGCTATGGTTGTTGTTGCTGTGGTGCAAACTGCATCTGTGGCTGGGCTACCTGCGGTTGCATTTGTGGTTGTTGCACCGCTTGCTAATCGTCCTTGATGTAGAATGCATGACACATCCTCTCCTGTAGCAACCCATATGCACGACAATCCTTGTCATCATCACCCACTGACTTGCAGAATGTGCAATAAAGATTTCACGGGGTTGTGACCATTTTCTGCATGTATGGGAAATTATCGTGACTGTGCCCAAACACATGACAAACACGACACCACGGCATACTTCCGCCATTCAACGGGTTTGGTGCACCTGACACCAAATAATTACAGAAATCCGGGTAGTTATCCTTCGTATGCCCTTCTCCTCGGCATCACGTACACCATACTTCATCACGCCATTCCTTGTTCTTCTTCAAATCTTGCAACTGTATAGTCAGGTTAGCGAGCTGTGTCTGTATTTGCGACATCCCGGTTGCATTATCTCCAATCGGTGATGCCTCCAATCGCATTGCAATCTCTAGAGCTTCACTAGGCATCGATATGTTTTGTTGCATCAGCGACAGCCGAATGTGGGGTAACAGTGCTGCAATGAAGCATTCTTTATGTTGGACAACGCTCATATCAAAACTAACCTTTTCCATTAGTGTCTTGAATTGTTGGTCGAAATCCCATACCGTCTCATTGGGATACTGCTTAATTTCCTTCAATTCAGTAATATATTGAGCCTCCGACTTAGGCCGTCTAAATTCAGCAATCATCCCATCCCGAATCTCATCCAGTGACTTCTCTGGGGCCCCCATAGGGACTAAAATAAATTTCATGAACCAATCTAATGCACGACCTCGCAGAGTCGTTGCTAGCTTTCCTTTCTTAGCATTGGCATCAGTGATCTGTTTCATGGTCCAAACCGCTTCACACAAAAAAAACTACTATTCTGGGTTGTCTGTCGCACTTCCATGGAACAACGGTAACTTAGCATCATCGCCCGCCATCCTGGGCTTCCTTTCTCTTATCGCTGTGCTACTACCAATTAACTTCTACGGTATTGACGAACTTGGCGGTGTCGAAGTAGTATTTCTTGTTTGTTGAAAGTCAATGAGCGGAGGTGTGGGTACGTTGGTGCTGGGGTTTGGTCCTGCCTCTATCCTGGGCGTAGCTTGGTCGTCCCTATCAGGACTATGAGGTTGCTTCATCCCATGTGGTCTTCCTTCGCAGTTTTACGATTCGATCGCAGCAGGACCTTCTCCTATCCTCTGCCTCTTCTCCTGTCGAAACATCGCTCCTCCTCTTGTAAGACCATTTTCTTCCTCGGCTTCGCTCACAGTCTCCTCATGGTCTGCACTCATCTACCCCTTACCATTCCATATACTGCCCCCCAGCAGTCGTGGTACCCACGGCCTCCGCTCACCAGGCTGTCTACTGATCAAGGTGCATCTTTAATATACCCTTTTCACAGATTAGCATCTTAATCGACAGTTGGAGCGACAACAAAAACCTTCCCCTCGGTCCTCGGAAGAAGTATCTTTCAGCTTCACTATAGGATTTCTTCATGTTGACCACAAATTCAGTGATATATCCTTCCAAGATGCTATCAAGCCAAACTTCGACAACCTGCGATGCCTTATTATCGACTTCCTGCAGCTCCTGAATCAACTCCGGGGTCCAAGCCATCGGCTCACCACCCTGGAAGTTCCTCTTCTGGAAGGTCATCTTTGACAACCATTCATACAAAATGACCGGGAATTCATAGAAAAATCATTCATGCAGACCTTCATGAATATATCTCCCCAGCCAGTGATCTACTGTAAGTCTCGTGTTCCAGCTTTCTTCTTCATCAAACTCCTGCAACTTCTGATCGAACCATTTCTGTATCTCCGGCTTCGTTGGGTGCCACAACATGACCTCCTTCTACTCTGCACACGGTCTCGGCAACAGAACCATTTGTTGACCAATGCGACCTCAGTCGACAGGGGTTCGCCTCACTGTCGACACATACCGCAATATCCATGGGCACCGACCTGGGCAGGTTTGAGCCCACCCAGCAACACTCGCAGAGCGGACGAGGTCTCATTCGAGGCATCCAGGAAGAGCAGACGGAACCATGTTTCCGCCAAGGGAGGAGGAGAGTTGTGGCTGCACGGGCTAACTCTATTAGGGTACTTAAACAGAAACTTTAAACATTTGGAAAGGAGTTATACTAGATCACTTCATCGTAACATTTATCATCACATTCTACATAGAACATATTACTTAATCGCAACATTTATCATTATAGCAACAGTAAACAGACATTGCATCAAACAACATTCATTCATCACAACATTGCGCAAAGTTCGTACCAAAACATCATCATCATATCACCATCGCGATCATATACCAGAAGCAAAAACACAGATCTCGTACAATTGGTCTTCTTCACTCCTATATCCCCCTCTCTATGCTTGTCTATTCTCCCTCTCTAACACTTATGACTCTCATGTATTTATAGGCTTTTCCCATTTCAATATTTGTCCACTTACAACTAACTTCCTAATCGACACTATGGACAATTGATCCAATATCTAATTGACTTGGTCCAAATGACCCCAAAAACCTACAAACCGCGGTACACTGACTCACTATTACATACTATGTGGTCCAAGTGACTCAAAACCCGCCAACTGTGGTATTCTTTAACACAAAATACTCCTCTCGCGCCCTCCTCCTATGAGTTGCAGCATCAGCGGTATCATGACATTTCCCCATCAAACCGCCTGCCAACAAGAACCAAGGAATACATTAGTCTTAATGGGTTTATGGGAATTTTCAATGCAAAACTCAGTAGTTAGTTATCCCACATCAAACTGGAAATTGAGAAACTATTCTAGAATATTGATGATGAGGGAAAGGGATACTTGTAACATAATTTAGGTTGATGCAAAGCACATAATGAGGAAAATTTTGGGAACCAGAATCAAACTCAATTTCCTCAACTTTTGATGCATAGGACTTATATTTATTCATGAGTTTTCCATGTTTCTTTGAGCCTAAAAATGACCCATATCCATTTTCAAGGGGCTAGAATGCATTGCAACTAAAGAAACTGGGTGTGAAAACTTTGTAGATTTTTTTTTTTACCTTGGATTTACATTGAGAGTTATCCATATTTGTGCATTTATTTGTGGAATAATCTACAAAAATTCTAAGTCATCAAAGGGCCAATCTATGGATAAATTTTCATAGTATATTATTGACCTTAGTTGCTATGGTGACTAGATGAAATTTAAAGCCATTATTTTTTCTTACATAGGTTACAAAGTGCATTATTTTATGTTATTTTGGGCTACATTTTCAAAGCCTCAGTGAAATAAAAGTTGAGGTATTTTGGGTGATAGTTTTGATGGTACAAAAGGTTTTCAATTTCCTCTATTAACAAGGTTATTGCTTGTTTAAAATGGTTGTGAATGACCAAGCTCACCCAAATGGATATGATCCAACAACCAATTATTTAATGCAAATTTGAAGAGGAGGGGGTACTTAAAAAAGGCCATTATCCCTCATTTCCATCAACATATTCTCTCATTTAATGGCTTATATGCAAGGGATGGTATGTTCATTCCTAATGTATTTGAAGGCTATTTGGGCCTCTTTTGGGTGTGTTTAAATATAATATTTAAATTTTCAACTACCCACCAAAATGAACCACTTAAACTCTATTTTTCACCTCTTAGGTGAATGCCATATCAACCTTCTTTTGTTAAGGAAAAAATTATAACTTTATATTTAAAGAAATAAAAAACTAATTTAAAAGGTATGAAAACATCACTAACATAGAATATTTTAGAGTTCCAACATATGGACAATCTACATTTCTATTAATTTGTAAATGTTCCTATATTTATAAAAAGGAGGCTCATAGCCTCACATAAAGAGAAATGGAAGTTCTAAACAAAAAATGGAAACATCATCCAATTTTGAAGGGAATTAATTTCCATAAAAAATTAACAACCCATCGAAAATCAAGTATGTAGAAATAAAAAACATAATTATGTGACGGAATCATATATCTCTTCCATCATATGTTTCCTCCTTGTAATGTATTTTTATCTAAACATCAACCATATCCTTTAAGAACTCATAAACTCTCATATTGCGTTCTCAATATACACATTGAAAGGTCATTTCATGAAACTACCCATCCGGTTCTTTGATTTGATCTAGAAGTGGTCCCAAGAGCACACTTTGGAGTTTCAATGTTCCCTTGATGCTCTCTACGACCATATTTGGGTCTCCACATACATTAATATTCACCACTTACTTCTCTATAGTTAGTCTTAATGGAAGTTTTAGCAAATGGAGTTAGACATAGTTCTTATTATTCATTCCTAAGTTCTCCTTAAAAATAAGTTGTGAATAATAGAGATAAATATAATAGCTTGAGATCCATTAGTCCTAAGATTCCCTTGACTATCCCTATTGGAGAAACTCCAAGATTTTGGTTGATTTTTCTCTAGATACATATAAAGAGTATTATGTAATAGTTTGATTCTATACAAACATGAGTACCATGCATGAGTTAGGGCACAATCTCACATAATTTATATGTTATGCACAAATTTAGGTTTCTTTACCAAACAAGTTCCTTACTAAGAAAGATCAACCACACCAAAAAATGCCACATCTTTTCTCTCTTCCTCTTCTTCCTTGCATGTGTATACTATATCAAGATGTGAACATATGGAATGTGGATTTTTAAGCCCTTTTGTATTGCCTTGCATTATAGTATCATTAACCTTTAAATGTAATCAGATTAGAGTTAGATTGTAGTAGATTGTGAAATTCTTGTGCCAATATTGCATGTTGAGTTAATTTCTATATATCTAATTGCTTAGTAAATGTTTTGTCATAATCTAAAGTGTGTAAATGATATGTTCAATTTTTTGTTGTTGAAGCACTTAATTACATTAAGTTTATTCTTACTTGGGTTACTTACAGTGTTCCAACAAGCTATAGTATGTTGATGTATATGTAACTTCGGAATGTATTTCACCCATGTATTTCATATATGTATTTTGTATTCCTATAGAGATGTTATTATTCCTCTATACAGAAGTGTCGTCATTAATATTGTAAGTGTTGTAACTTATACTTGATGGGTTATTAGACAACCTTGTTGGGGTTGGCCCTGTATAAGTCATGTGGGTAGAAGGGTTATTAGACCACCCTATTGGCGGTCAGCCATGTGGGTCAAAGGGTTATTAGAACACCAAGTGTGGGGTCGGCCCGGATTAAGTTAACCATGGGTTAAGCTAGACATGTAGGCCCCATTAGTTTACTAGGCAGGACAGAACAAGTATAAATAGAGATCGGGAGATCTCTATTTGATCATTCATTCACACACTTCTCTCATTTGGAAAGTGGCGCACTTGTGAGGAGGAGGCTCTGCTGCTAGGAGAAGACTATCTCTTGTATTCTAGTTGTATCATTGCTCTATCTATCTCTGAGGAAGTTATTGGGGTTTTTCACCTTTATGGTTTTCCCCAAGTAAACTCTGTGTCTCTTGTGTGCTTGCATTATTGTGTCCACGATTGATATGCTGTAGATTTGATGTACATGTTGTTCTCTCAGTTAAGATCCTAGATCAGATTGAAGTAAATTCTGAAAATTTAACATGGTATCAGAGCTAGCTTGAAAGAAGGCATGGTATGGCATGTATGACACTTGTTGCACTTACGATGCTAGGGCTTGATATAGAAAAAACCAGTCATCGTAGAAATTTCGCTATAAATCCATTTTGGCGAATTTTTTGGATATGAAACTTTTACAGGCCGAAGATCCAATCCCCATGTACCTTGTGTCCAAAGGAAAACTTCTAATTCATTGTAATTTGTGATTTATGATCTGTACAATATAGGGTTTCTGCCTCTTCCAGATCTCAGTCATAAACAGGTGACCTTGGAAAAAAGGTCATAACTTGGGCTAGGAAGCTCCAAATGAAATTTCGTAAAAAGTGTCAGGTAGTACACAGATTGTAATATCTCAGGAAATGGTTTCAGAGGCCGAAGTTGAACCAGTGACACGTGGAATGCTGTACACGTTTGCTCTCCGTTTTTATCCCATAAACAGGTCACGTTGCGACACTTGGCATAAGTCTCTCTCAGAGAATCCAATTGAGGTCAGACCTATCGGGATGGAAATATGATAGGGCAAGATACCACATAAAACATTTTCAGACCCTATGGATTGAAAAGTGTGGAGTTACACCAGAAACAATTAGGTACATATTTATGTCAAAACAGAATTATTTTTGAGTACCTTCATTCATGGCTTCCAGAATTTAGGGTTTCAGAGAAAGTTGGAATTTTTGTAATCAGAGACTATGGCTGAATGCTACACATCAAAATAGAAATTTAGAGACCAAGATCAGAATTTTTGGTTGGGCAGAAGACCAGGCTTGATCAGACCCTAGCTCGGGACTTTGATTGGAAAAGTGGAAAATTAGGGCTTCTGTAAAAATGGGAATTTTTGAAGTCTGTGACCATGGCTGGAAGCTCCTCAGGAAAATAGAAGCTTAGAGCTTTGGATCAAACCTTTTGATTGGGAAGAAGAGTGGGCTTCATCAAGCCCTATTTCGGGGTCACGTCTAGTGAATCCGTAAGTTTCAAAGGCAAAATTGAGGAGTGAAACTTTGCAGTTTTCAAATTCTGAATATACCAGCTTGATAAGCTCATCAAGGCACATATTTCTATCCTTTCGGAAGTTTGAAATTCAAAGTTTTAATTTTTTAAGTTTCTCTGACAAACCCTAATCCAGCTCCAGATCCAGTTCTTGCAAATCAAGTGGATTGGGTTAATCCTAGAAGAAGATGGATTGGTCACCTGCATAAGTGAAGAATTTCCTGTTTCAGAGGGAGATGAGGCTAAGGACTTACATAAGAAGATTACAAGCGATCTCAACAGGTATGACTCATTAGGTATGTTTCGAGATTTGTTCATGATTATGTTTATGGTATGTTTGTCTTCATGTTATTATGGTTAGTACAATCTTGATTTTAGATTTGTCATATCACCTTAACAAAATTATGAATGCATGATAGAAGATATTCATTGATTAGGGTGTTGACACTTATGATTGTACTAATGCATTATGGTGTTGTATGAGGTTTATGTTGTCTGCTAACATGAAAGGTACACCAAGAAAGACAAATCATGTTCTAGTTCAAGAACATATGATCATGATTACATGAGGACAAAGATTCATCCATTGTCATGGATCACTTAGAAGATCTACTTACGAGGTATGCATAACTTGGTTCTACAATGGATAACTTATGAGACATACATGTTACTGGCACAAGTCATTGAAGAGAACCAAAAGACATTATGCGGGTATGTTAGACATAACTAGCTAGCATGCTAATCCAGGTATGTTTTTCCTATATCAAGCTAGAATCCTACCTTGTGTTAGGATCTTATACTTTTGTGTTGTTGATAATAATTATTCATGAAGTCATAGGTTTGAATAGTCATGGTTGTATGCATATTATATCTCTTATCTTGATTGATGATTTAACTAGCCAGAAGAGTCCTATGATCAAATAAGAATATGTATGAGTAAAAGAAGACTTCCCTGAAACCTTGAATACTAATGTTTATTATCTGTGTTTGAAATGCTCCTGACTATACATGCTTGAGATTATTGTGTTTTGATTATACTAATGAATGTTTGATTATGTATGAGACCTAGAGGATAACACAATGATGATACTAACAAGCATGCATAGGGATCGAGAATGAATATAAGTTCAAGGATAGGTAATCCAGGAAGCAAAGATCAAGAGGGAGCACACTCCAGTAGTTTCTGCAAGGATGCAGATATTCAGAAGGAGTTGAGCACTTCTCACAATCCACATCAGAATGGAGTTGCAGAAAAGAACCAAAGACTGAGAGGGAGTCAACCCAACAACCAAACAAAGATAAGTATTTGAATTGTCATTTCTTACATATTTGTTTGTTTAAAAAAAGAAATGTTATTCAATGATGTATATGGTTATGTTCCAAGACTTAGGTTGTGTATTATGCATATTAGAATAATTGCATTAATGAACAGTATACTACTAATATGCATGTGATGGGTAAGTGGCCTATGGCACTGTACAACATTCCATTGATACTTATCTAGAATGAAACCTCTTTGCTGACATGTTGGGAGTTGTGCACACTCTTAACAATGTTCTGATAGAGATTAGAAGGCATCTAGAAAGTTACGGGATATGGATAAATGTTGTATTGAAGCATTGGCTAAGATAATTGCATGACTGTATGACATATTTCTTTATGTGTAAGAATTTGTTCTGAAAACTATGAGATGTTTTCTAATCATGCAATTTAACTTGTTGCGTAGGAAAGATCATATACCATCACCTACAAAAGAAGGACTACAACATTTGTTCAGCAACAAAGTTATCTATTGAAAATATTGAAGATATTGAAGTTCCCAGGATCTGGGAAGAATGCCATGATCGAGGAATACCAGTCGATCATGAAGATGTTTGGGATGCAGTCCCAAGACATGAAGGGGAGTCTGTAGTGACTTCCAAGAGGATCTACAAGATCAAGCATGCTGCAGGTGGTAGCATAGAGACTTTTGCTCCTGTAGCTAGATACACTTCCATTAGATCAGTACTTGCTCTGGCTACAGTGATGAATAGGAAGATACACCAGATGGATTTCAAGACAGCTTTCTTGAATGGTGTAGTTGAAAAAAAAGTGTATGTGGAGCAGCCACTTGGTCTTGAGACACATGACAGGGAGTCATATATGTGCAGAACTTGGTATGATAGGATAGACAGATTTCTATCCAGTTTGGGATTTACCAAGAGTAAAGCGGATTCCAACCTTTAGCACAAGGTTGAGGAAGGCAATCCAGTGATACTACTTTTGTATATGGATGACCTGTTTATTACAAGTGAAGATAGATAGATTTCCGACATGCAGCGGAAGCTTGCTGCCAAGGTCGAGATGAAGAACTTGGGGATGATGCACTATTTGTTTTTGGCATGGAGGTGTGGCAGAGTGCAGATGGGATCTTCCTTGGACAAGGGAAGTATGCAGTAGATATCCTAAAGAGGTTCAGGATGATAGACTGCAAGGATATGGCCACACCTCTGGAATCGAACCTGAAGCTTCTATGTGATGCTTCATCTGAGCCGGTTGATGTCTATATGTTTCGTCAGATGATTGGGTCCTTGATGTACCTGAAAAACACGAGACCAGATATTTGCTTTGCGATGAACACATTGAGCCAGTTCCTGACTGTTGATGTATATGTAACTTCGGAATGTATTTCATCTATGTATTTCATATATATTTATTGTACCCTTATTAGAGATGTGTTATTCCTCTATAAGGAAGTGTCTTCATGTGGATTGACAAGTGTCGCAAGTGTGTGTACTTGCCGATGGGTTATTAGACCACCATGTGTGGGGTCAGCCCTGAAATATATATATTATAATGTGGATGTACCTAGCTAGACAAGTCGGCCCCATAAGGTCACTAGGAAAACAGGTTAGTATAAATAGAGATTAGGTGATCTCTATTTAGATCATTTGGAAAGTCATATCTCTCTCACTCAGAAAGTGGCGCACTAGTGAGGAGGAGCATCATCTGCTACTAGGAGACTATCTCAGTGTATTTTGGTTGTACTTTGGTTGAGCCATTGCTCTCTCTATCTCTGAGGAAGTTGTGGGGTTTTTCACCTTAGGGTTTTCCCCACGGAAACTCTGTGTCTCTTGTCTCTCATGCTTTTGATTCTTGTGATGCTTGTCATACTTATTGTGATTGTTATGTATTGATATACTGTACATGTTATTCTCTCAGTGAAGATCCTAGAGTATTGTGAATTAATTCTCAAAATTTAACATGGTATCAGAGCTAACCTGAGAAAAAGACATTTTGCAGTGACGGAAACTTGAGTTTCTTGTTTATTGGGTTTCTCTCCACAGATTTTGGAAAATAAGTATAGTAGATTGACTCTGCTCATCAAGGTGCATCTATCTGTCCAATAAGAATTCAATTCCGAGCATTTTCAGATTTGACCCTAAAAATTAGGGTTTCCACAAAAATAGGAATTTCTGAAATCTGAAGACATAGCTGGAAGATCCTTGCAAAAATCGAAGTCTAGAGCTTTGGATCGAGATTTTTGGCTGGGTAGATCTCCAGGAAACTCAAACCCTAATTCAGGGCTCTCCCTAGTGAACCCGGGAGGACAAATAGGAAAATCTGAAGGGTAAAACTTTGTTGATCTCAAATTCTGAATGCACCAGGATGATCAGCTCATCAAAGCGCATCTTTCTATCCTTTCAGAAAATTGAAATTCACATTTTGAATTTTTAGGGTTTTTTCGACAAACCCTAATCTGGGACCAGATCCAGTTTTCAGCATTTCAAGTGGTAAGACCTAAATCTTTTCTATTTCCATTTGAAGTACTCTTTAAGATGTCTCACCACACCAAGCTTGAGGATAAGCTTGAAGGGGCTGATAACTTCCGAGCTTGGAAGTATAGGATTGGGTTAATCCTGGAAGAGAATGAGTTGGACTCATATGTAAAAGAAGACATCCCTATCCCAGAGGATGAAGAGGCTAAGGTATTGCATAAGAAGAACTTGGTCAAGGAAAAGAGAATCATTGCTGATTCTATTAAAGACCATCTCATACCCCATGTGTCTTCTCTAAAGACACCCAAGGAGATGTTTGACTCTTTGACCAAGCTATTTGAAGGGAAGAACATAAATCGGAAGATGACTCTGCGGAATCAATTGAAAGGGGTCAAGATGTTGAATGGAGAAACCATTCAATATTACTTCTCTAAGGTCTCTCAGATCAAGGAGCAACTTGAAGCTGTGGATGAAGTAGTGGACAATGTTGAAGTTGTTATGACCACTCTGAATGGCCTACCTAGGTCATTGGACTCCTTTATTCAAGGAATCTGTGCAAGAAAGAAATTGATCTCTTTCAGTAAACTATGGGATGAATGCTCTCAAGAAGAAGCTAGGCTTGTAGCTCGTGAGGAAAGATGGGAGGTGAAGATCAAGCTCTTGCAACTCACACCAAAAGAAGCAAGCCCAAGAAGGAGCACTCTCGCTACAAAAGATCATTTCAAAAGAATAAGAAGGATCTAAGATGCTTCACATGCAATGAGAAGGGTCACTTTGCTTCAGATTGTCCCAAGAACAAAAGGGATAATAACAACAACTTCAGCAAGAAGAAGAAAGGCAGCAAAAGAAAGTTCCATGCTCATGCTGCCGAGGATGATAAACCTCCAAAGAAGAAGGCTAGGGAAAACAGTGATGATAGTGATGATGACTCATCAAGTGAAGAAGAGTATGTTCTAATCTCTGCTCTCACAGGTACTATCTCCGATGGTTGTAATGATTGGTTGATTGATAGTGGGGCTTCCAAACACATGACTGGGTTTAAGGAATCTTTTGTGAATCTATCTGAACATGAATCACCCCATAAGGTGAAACTTGGGGATGATTATCAATACCCAATCAAAGGAAGTGGTGAAGCCTCCTACAACCTAGATTCTGGAAAATCTTTGAAGATGAAAGAAGTCCTTTATGTACTTGGGCTCAAGAAGAACTTACTCTCCATCTCTGCATTGGATGCAAAAGGTATGAGGGTTGCATTTGTGGATGGCCAAGTTCTAATGTGGCCAAAGGGAAAGACCATAGATGATGCAGTAGTGATTGGAGAGCAAGAGGGAGGATTGTATAAATTGAAGGGACAACCTGAACATGCCATGGTGCATGAATCCATGGAGCCAAATGAACTTTGGCATAGAAGAATTGCTCATATGCACTATAGGGCACTTCCAATTACAAGCAAGGCTATAGAAGGTCTTCCTGAAATCAAGACCAAACATGAAGGTGTTTGCAAAGGATGTGCAAAAGGTAAGAATATTAAGAAGGCTTTCCCAAGCAGTGAAAGCAAGGCAAAAGGCATCCTGGAAATCATCCAGTCAGATGTATGTGGTCCTATGTCATCCAGTTCTCTGAGTGGGTATGTTTACTATGTCTCATTTATTGATGACCTCTCCAGGAAGACTTGGGTATACTTCTTGAAGAGCAAAGATGAGGTGTTTGATAAATTCAAGGAATTCAAAACCTTAATGGAGAATCGGACTGACAAGAAGATCAAAACATTCAGATCCGACAATGGTGGAGAATTCACCTCAGGTGACTTCAAGAATCTTTGTAGTGATTCAGGGATTAAGAGGGAGTTGACTGCTCCTTATAATTCTCAACAGAATGGAGTTGTAGAAAGGAAGAATAGAACAATCATGGAAGTAGCAAGGGAAATGCTACATGACCAGGATCTACCTATGCATCTATGGGCAGAAGTAGATAGAACAGCTGTATATGTGCAGAACAGAACAACCCACAAGATATTGGACAACAAAACACCAGAAGAGGTCTTTTCTGGTAAGAAACCTAAAGTCAGCCATCTCAGAATATTTGGCTGTCCAGTATACACACATGTCCCAAAGGAAAAGAGGACCAAACTAGATTCTTCAGGAAAGAAGGGTATCTTTGTGGGTTACAGTGAAAGCTCGAAGGCTTACAGTTTATACTTTCTAGGGTTCAAGAAGATTGATGTCAGCAAGGATGAATATAAGTTCAAGGACAAGTAATCCAGGAAGCAAAGATCAAGAGGGAGCACACTCCAGTATCTCCCGCAAGGATGCAGATTTTCAGAGGGAGTTAACCATCTTCCTACATTCCACAACAGAAAGGTGTAGAAGAAGCTACTTCAGCAGCTCCTGCTAGGAAGCAAAGACTCAGAGGGAGTCCACCCAACAAACAAACAAAGATAAGTATTTCAATTATCATTTCTTGCCTATTTTGTTTATTTAAATAATATTATGCTTATGTTCCTAGACTTAGGAGATGTATTGTGCATATTAGGATGATTGCATTAATGAACAGTATACTACTAATATGCATGTGATGGGTAAGTGGTCTATGGCACTATACAACATTCCAGTGCTACTTATCTAGAATGAAACCTCTTACTGACATGTTGGGAGTAGTGCAAACTCTTAACAATGTTCTGGTAGAGACTGGAAGGCATCTAGAAAGTTGTGGAACATGGATAAATGTTGTATTGAAGCATTGTCTAAGATAAATGCATGACTGCATGACATATTTCTTTATGTGTAAAGAATTTGTTCTGAAAATTATGAGATGTTTCTAAATCATGCAATTTAACTTGTTTTGTAGGAAAGACCGTATATCTTCACCTACAAAAGGACTACAACATTTGTTCCAGCAACAAAGATATCTATTGAAGATATTGAAGTTCCCAGGATCTGGGATGAAGAAATGGAATGCCATGATCCGTCGATCATGAAGAAGATGTTTGGGATGCATTACCAAGACCTGACAGGGAGTCACAGTGTGCAGATTGAAGAAAGTCTTGTATGGCTTGTAGCAAGCTCCCAGAACTTGGTGTGATACAAAGAGGAAGCTTGCTGTCGAGTTCGATATGAAAGATCTGGGAATGATGCATTATTTCCTAGGTATGGAGGTGTGGCAGAGTACATGTGGGATCTTCCTTGGTCAAGGGAAGTACACAGTAGATATCCTGAAGAGATTCGGGATGATGGATTGCAAAGCCATGACCACACCTATGGCATCGAATCTGAAGCTTCTATGTGATGCTTCATCTGAGCCGGTTGATGTCTCTATGTATCGTCAGATGATTGGGTCCTTGATGTACCTGATGAACACGAGACCAGACACTTGCTTTGCTGTGAACACATTGAGTCAGTTCCTGACAGATCCGAGGAGTGTTCACCTGGTTGCTGTAAAGCATGTGCTGAGGTACCTGAAGGGTACAGTGGATTATGGGCTCAAGTATGAAGCGAATCAAAAGTTTAACCTGCAGGGTTATGTTGATTCAGATTGGGCTGGCAGTGCTGCAAATAAGAAGAGCACATCTGGGTGCTGCTTCAGTATGGGATCAGGTGTGATCTCTTGGTTTAGCAGGAAGCAGTCCTGCGTAGCATTGAGTACAGCTGAGGCAGAGTATGTTGCAGCCTGTTCAGCTAGTTGTGAGGCAGTATGGCTACGGAAGCTACTGTCTGAGTTATTTTATCTCCCATTGGATGCTACTGGTATCTTTTGTGATAACTAGAGTTGTGTGAAGCTGTCTGAGAACCCAGTGTTTCATGACAGGTCGAAACATATAGAGATCAAATATCACTATATCAGGGATATGGTGTAGAGAGGAGCTGTGAAGATCCTGTATGTTGCGACGGACGAGCAGATTGCAGATGTGCTGATGAAGCCACTAGCCAGGGTGAAGTTCGAGTACTTCAGAGAGAGGCTTGGTGTTCTTCGAATTGATGACACTTCAAGGAAGAAGTGATGGACACATTTGCTGAAGCCATTCCAAGCATGTTGGAAGGAGGACCCTTCACATGGCTGTGGATGTAAGCGCTGGATGATGAGCATCAGGATGTTGTTCTGGTTTATGCTGGATATGATCAGTTGGATCATTTACATTTATATGTATGTACGCATGATGTTGGATGTTGGATATGATCAGTTGGATCATTTATATTTATATGTATGTATGCATCATGTTGGATGCTTGATATGATCAGTAGGATCATTTGTATGTATTTTGTATATGCATCATGTTGGATGCTTGGACCATGTATCTGTATATGTATCAGGTGGATACATTGTATGATCATGTGGATCATGTATGGTGATATGTATCGTGTATTTGTATTTGTATCAGGTGGATACACTGTATGATCAGGTGGATCATGTATGATGATATGTATCAGGTAGATACTTGGTATGCATCAGGTAGATGCATTGTATGATCAGGATGATCATGGATGACTAGCTTCAGGATGTTGCTCCAGATGACATGCAGTAGGATGTTGCAGTGATGATGATCAGGATGATCATGTGTACATCAGGATGATGTATGGTGAGTATCAGGTTGATACTCTATGGCTGTGGATCAGGTTGTGTAGATGAGCATATAATTTGGCCCTGGGAGATTTGCAGATAGTCTTTCGAGGTTTTGCCTATGGCATATAATTTGGCCCTGGGATATTTGGCAAATGCTCTTTCGAGGTTTTGCTCCGGGAGGACATATAATTTGGCCCTGGGAGATCTGCAGATAGTCTTTCAAGGTTTTGCCTATGGCATATAATCTGGCCCTGGGATATCTAGAAGATGCTCTTTCGAGGTTTTGTCCTATGGCATATAATATGTCCCTGGGAGATCCGACAGGTTGGGCTGTGTGCCCGTAATAAGTCCTGGGATGCTCTTGCGAGGTTTTGCCATGACCACATATAATCTATCCCTGGGAGATACTATAGGTAGAATTGTGTGCTCGTAACAGCCTGGGATGCTCTTGCGAGGTTTTGTGGTGACCACATATAATCTGTCCCTGGGAGATCCTATAGGTAGAGTTGTGTGCTCGTAACAGCCTGGGATGCTCTTGCGAGGTTTTGTGGTGAGGTCACATATAATATGGCCCTGGGAGATCCTACAGGTAGAGCCGTGTGCTCGTAACAGCCTGGGATGCTCTTGCGAGGTTTTGTGACGCATGTAATAAGTCCTGAGGATTCCACAGTATGTCCAGTGATGATGAAGACCTGCAGGTGGTGGGCCTACATCCAGTATGAAAAAGGATTGGCTCTGTAGAAATTCCTATGACGAGTAAATTTAGAGATTGATTGAGATAGCAGCAACAGTGATGATGACGATGATTCGAGGATGATGATTCTTTGATGATGATCCAGAGAAGAAGACTTGTGCTAGCAGATTTGTTTCGAGAAATACCTTCCTAGTTAAGAGGGAGTGTTGATGTATATTTAACTTCGGAATGTATTTCACCCATGTATTTCATATATGTATTTTGTATTCCTATAGAGATGTTATTATTCCTCTACACGGAAGTGTCGTAACTTATACTTGATGGGTTATTAGACAACCTTGTTGGGGTCAGCCCTGTATAATTCATGTGGGTCAAAGGGTTATTAGACCACCCTATTGGGGGTCGGCCATGTGGGTCAAAGGGTTATTAGACCACCAAGTGTGGGGTCGGCCCGAATTAAGTTAACCATGGGTTAAGCTAGACATGTAGGCCCCATTAGTTTATTGGGATGGACAAAACAAGTATAAATAGAGATCGGGAGATCTCTATTTGATCATTCATTCACACACTTCTCTCATTCGGAAAGTGGTGCACTTGTGAGGAGGAGGCTCTGCTGCTAGGAGAATACTATCTCTTGTATTCTGGTTGTATCATTGCTCTATCTATCTCAGAGGAATTTATTGGGGTTTTTCACCTTTATGGTTTTCCCCAAGTAAACTCTGTGTCTCTTGTGTGCTTGCATTATTGTGTCCATGATTGATATGCTGTAGATTTGTTCTACATGTTGTTCTCTCAGTTAATATCCTAGATCAGTTGAAGTAAATTCTGAAAATTTAACATAGTAGTGGTCAAGGTTGAAGTTTTTTGTTAGGAACCCATGTCTTTACTTTGTTAGTATATTGTTGTTGGACGCATATGCTTTGTAAGTCATCCCGTAGTATTTGTTGATCAATAGTTTGTGTTATTGTTGTTGGCGCATATGCTTTGTAAGTCACCCGTAGTATTGTTGATCCATAATTTGTAGTGGCCCATGGTTTTGACCCATAGTATTGGCGCCTAGACTTAGTATATAAGTGTGTGTTGAGACCTATGAAGGTACGGTGAAGTTATTTGTATTGAGCTTGCTCATAGGAGGTTGCCCCCTCGAAGTGGCCTGTGATCAATATAAAAGTGATTCTGAGTTCTGTCATTTCTACTATTTTGCATATTCTTATTAATTAATTGTTGCAGGTGCATCACATCTAGTATCAGAGCACTTTCTTGGGCTCACTGGGTGAAATTTTTGCCAATTTTTTTTCGCATCTGTTGCAGGTTCGGATTTGGGAATAATCCCTATCCGCTTAACTATGTGAAGTACTTGGGCATAAGCCCTAAAACTCATTGTGAGGAGTACCAAAGGAACCCTGAAGTAGCTGGCCCATTGAGAGGACCTGCCAGTGAAAAGGGCAACGACCCCTACCTGATTGACTAGTTCCCACCCGTGAGGTAAACCAAGAGCTGTCATTTGTGGCAAAGCGGTTATCAGTTTTACCTGAGCTGTGGAGTGAGGGGTACTACCCCAATATGCAAGCCACCAGACAGCATTGGTGGCCGAGTGAAACCCCTGAACTGTTAGGAAGCCGCACATACCTGGGGTCCATATCTATTTTCTGCTGAACTATTATCGATCACTGCTGCGCCGTTTCAGATCCAACTGTTCAGATCCATTCTGCAAGCCGTTCCAGATCCAGCCATTTTCAATCCATTTGCAGATTTATTTGTTCCAGATCCCTTCCGAGGCGTAGCCGCTCCAGATCCCTTGTTTTCACTCTATTTCCCTTGAAATTTTTGGGGAACCCCTGTCATCCCATTCTGCATATTTTATTCATGAGGACCCTATCCCCAATTTCCCTTCCCAAAGCCAAAAACACCACATTTGTCTATTTTTAGGGTTTGCCATAACTTCCTTAGATTTCACCCAATCACCTTCAAATTTTACCACAAAGTTCCTTTCTGAATTCTGCTTCTTTGTTCCCCTCTGCCAAATTTTCCCATTCTTTCACCCCGCTTCTAAAATCCTCAGTTTTGCTTCCCTGTCTATTCGACAGTGTCCAAAACCTAGTCAAACCCCAATTGCCCTTCAGATTTTTTCCCAAGTCCAGATTTTCCTTTACTGAAGCAGTTTCTGTTTTTGTTTTCCTACCCAGTCAACAACAAAAAAAAAAACTCCTGGTTATGGTTGTCACCCGTGCAGGCGCAAAAACCATGGAAGATGCACTTGCAGCCATCCAAGCCAAACTCCAGGATCTGGATGAAAAATTTCTCGACCTCCATCTTGAACATTCAACTATGAACAACAAACGACAGTCCGAGTCTTCATCAGAAAATGGGTTCTCTTCTTCCAGCAATTTTCGTGGTCCGAAGCTTGATTTTCCTCGCTTCAATGGTACTGATCCAACTGGATGGATGTATCGTGCAGAACAGTATTTCAGTCTGCATAATACTTTTGATGTCAACAAAGTTTCGCTGGCATCCTTTCATTTGGAACAGGAAGTGCTTCAATGGTACCGTTGGTACATCAAGGCTCATGAAGAGCCAAAATGTCCAGACTTTTGCCATCTCCTTTTGCAACGATTTGGTCCTAGTGATTTTGATGACTTCATAGGAGCCCTCACTAAACTTCACCAAATTGGCACTTTGAGAGAGTATCAAACCGAATTTGAGAAACTAGCCAACCACACTAAAGGATTGTCTGATGACTTTTACCGGAGTTGTTTTATCAGTGGTCTAAAGGATGCCATCCGCTCTGAGGTCAAAATGTTCTGTCCCAACACAATGATGGAAGCCCTAGGGTTGGCTAAGTTGGCAGAAGACAAGATTGCAGCCCAACAACGCTCCAAGCCCACTTTTGTTCCCTTCTGAAATATGGGTTCTCAACGACCACCTATACCGCAGGCTCCTCGACCAACTCCTATCAACCGTTTGTCTGAAACATAGATGCAAGCACGCAGAGAAAAGGGGATTTGCTATAATTGTGATGAGAAATTCACTCGGGGACATAGATGTGTTCAGCAAAAGCTCTATCTCTTGGATGTGGATTCTCCGCCTGCCTCTAAAATTGATGACGAAGATCCAGAAACACTGGATGCTCCAGTCGACATTTAGGAACCACCTATTGACCCTCCATCTCAGGATGACCAGCCAGAGATATCTCGCCATGCTTTAGCTGGAATCACCACCCCCCAAACAATGTGGGTCAGGGGTTACCTCAAGAAGCTTCCTCTTACAATACTCATTGATTCTGGTAGCACACATAATTTCATTGACCCTCGAATCGCCAAACAAGCTGATTGTTTTATCCACCCTTGCTCCAACTTTGAAGTCATGGTTGCCAATGGGGGCACCTTACCTTGCAAAGGGAAGCATCGAAATGTGCGTATCTCTATGGGAGATTATACCTTGTGCTTTGACATGTTTTCCTTGACCTTATGCCGATGTGATGTGGTTTTGGGCGCTCAATGGCTACGCACACTTGGCCCTATCTTATGGGATTTTGCTAAACTTTGGATGCAGTTTTCCCTCAATGGATAGAAACACACATTGAAAGGATTACAACCAGGTTCTCTCAGCATCATCAGTTCACATTGCATGGAAAAAATCCTCAAGAAGAATTCACATGGGGTCATCGCTCAGATCCATTCCAGTCAGATGCAACCATCAGCGGTCTCCACTACTCCTTTGGATCTACAACAAATTCTGGATCTATATACAGGTGTCTTTACTGAACCAGTGGGATTGCCACCTTCCATGCCAGAATACCATCGTATTCAGCTCCTTCCTGGCAGCATTCCTCCCAACATCAAGCCTTATCGCTACCCATTTCACCAAAAAACGGAGATTGAAATGCTCGTTCGGGACTTATTGAAGCAAGGTATTATTCACCCAAGCACTAGTTCCTTTTCTTCTCAAGTTATTCTTGTCCGCAAAAAAGATGGGTCATGGTGCCTCTGCATTGAATTCCAAGCACTTAATCACCTTACCATCAAGGATAAGTTTCCAATTCCTGTTGTTGATGAGCTTCTTGATGAGCTTCATGGGGCTCACTTTTTCTCCAAGTTGGATTTTCGTTCTGGGTATCATCAAATTCGGGTTCATGAGGATGATATCCCTAAAACAGCTTTCCACACACATGATGGCCATTATGAGTTTTTGGTCATGACCTTTGGCCTCACTAATGCTCCTTCCACATTCCAGGCCTTAATGAATAAAATATTTCGACCCTACTTGTGGAAATTCATTCTGGTATTCTTTGATGATATCCTCATCTACAGTAAAACATGGGATGAACATCTCCAGCATCTAGATCTTGTCATGCAATTTTTCTCTGACCATCATCTCCATGCCAAGGAGTCTAAATGTGTTTTTGGATGGAAGGAAGTTGAGTATCTAGGGCACATTATCTCAGCACAAGGGGTTCGCGTGGATCCTACCAAAATCAATGCCATGAACAATTGGCCGCATCCTCAGACACTCAAGAGCCTTTGTGGTTTTTTGGGGTTGACTGGCTACTACCACAAGTTTGTCAAGGATTATGGGAAGATTGCAGCTCCATTAACTGCTCTATTGAAAAGGGATGCTTTTACATGGACACATGCTGCTCAGTGTGCATTTGACAAACTAAAACAAGCTATGTGTACTACACCTATTCTAGCTATGCTCGATTTTTCCAAGCCCTTCACTATTGAGAGTGATGCTTGCGGCAATGGACTTGGTGCTGTTCTCCTTCAAGATGAACACCCCATTGCGTTCACCAGCAAAGCCCTTTCAGGTAAGAATTTAGCTGCCTCTACCTATGAGAAGGAAATGATGGCTATTTTGCATGCAGTACAGAAGTGGCGCCCATACCTATTAGGGAATCATTTATGCATCAAGACTGATCACCCGAGTCTGAAATATTTCTTGGAACAACGTGTCTCCTCCCTGGCACAACAGAAATGGGTTAGCAAACTCATGGGTTATGGCTATGAGATCAATTACAAGAAGGGTAAAGACAATATTGTGGCAGATGCTCTTTCTCGCACATTTGATGCCCAAGGTTCTCTTTCAGCTATTTCTATGCCTGTTCCAAATTGGTTGCAATCTGTTCAACAGGGTTATGTCAATGACTCTTCCTTATCTCAAATCATCCAACGCTTGAACAACAACCCTTCTGTTGTACCACATTACACTTGGGATGGTGCTTCTCTGAGATACAAGGGTCGTCTGGTGCTTCCCCAGAGCACAGATATTCAACAGGCTGTCTTCTATGAACTCCATGCTTCTCCATCGGCAGGGCACTCTGGGTTCCTCAAAACGTATGAACGGGCACGACGTAATTTTTATTGGCAGGGCATGAAAAGGACAATTCAACAGATGGTGGCCGAATGTGATACCTGTCAGTGCAATAAGGGTGAAACAACACTCCTTCCAGGATTGCTCGAACCCTTTCCCATACCTACCTGGATTTGGACAAATATTTCTATGGATTTCATTGAAGGGCTCCCTAAATCTGGAGGGAAGACAGTGATTCTCATTGTGGTTGATCGCCTCTCCAAATATAGTCATTTTTGTGATCTCAACCATCCCTATACAGCCTCCTCAGTCGCTCAACTTTTCCTGGACCAGATCTTTCGTCTTCATGGCATCCCTTCTTCCATTGTCTCGGATCGTGATGTGACTTTCACCAGTCATTTTTGGACAGAACTATTTCACCACACTGGCACCAAACTGAAGATGAGTTCAGGGTATCACCCAAAAACAGATGGTCAGACTGAAATTATCAATAAATGCTTGGAAACTTATCTTCGTTGCTTCACCTCTGAACAACAACATTAGTGGGCAAAGTGGCTCCCTCTCGCTGAATGGTGGTACAATACCTCTTACCACACTGCCTCTAAAATGACCCCATATGAAGTAGTCTATGGTCAGGCACCTCCAGTTCTTCTTCCATACACCCCCACCAGTTCACCAGTTCAGGAAGTTGACACGGTCCTTCGAAACCGTGATCAGATGCTTCACATTTTGTGGGACAATCTTCACATGGAAAGAAATCGCAAGAAGCAACAAGCTGATCAGCACTGTTCTGAGTGCACTTTTAAAGTCGGCGATATGGTTTTTCTTCGTCTCCAGTCGTACAAGCAATCCTCCCTGAAACTCAAAGGGCGTCATAAGCTCGCTCCAAAGTTCTATGGGCCATATCGGATTCTTCAGAAGATTGGGTCCATTGCTTATAAGTTGGAACTTCCTCCTTCTTCCCGCATTCATCCAGTCTTTCATGTCTCTTGTTTGAAGAAAGATCTTGTCACCAACATCAGTGGACAAACGATTTTACCCAAACTGGATAATGAAGGAACCATCCTTTTGGAGCCAGAGGCCATCCTTAATTGGTGCACTCGTCAGCTTCGCTCTCGCTCTATCACAGAGGTCTTAATTCATTGGCACAGCATGCAACCAGAGGATGCTACATGGGAACCACTCCTCCAGATTCAACAACAATTTCCACATCTAAAGCTTTGAGGACAAAGCTTTTTTTAAGGGGGAGGGGATGTTAGGAACCCATGTCTTTACTTTGTTAGTATATTGTTGTTGGACACATATGCTTTGTAAGTTGTCCCGTAGTATTTGTTGATCAATAGTTTGTGTTATTGTTGTTGGCGCATATGCTTTGTAAGTCGCCCGTAGTATTGTTGATCCATAGTTTGTAGTGGCCCATGGTTTTGACCCATAGTATTGGCACTTGGACTTAGTATATAAGTGTGTGTTGAGACCTATGAAGGTACCATGAAGTTATTTGTATTGAGCTTGCTCATAGGAGGTTTCCCCCTTGAAGTGGCCTGTGATCAATATAAAAGTGATTCTGAGTTCTGTCATTTCTGCTATTTTGCATATTCTTATTAATTAATTGTTGCAGGTGCATCACATTTTTAGGGTTTCCTAATATGGAGTGATGGTTATACCTCCATCTAATTGATTTAAGGCTATATGCACAATATTGTTTGAAATTGTATATATGTACACCATGGATGGTCTCAAGCACTTGATTGTTTGAAGTTGTATGCACACAAAGAATGATTCTAGTGATCACACATGTTTCTCATGATATGAATATTTCATATCCATGTTCGTAATAAAAGTAAGCATATTATTCTGGTAGTTGGGCCATATCTATTGAGACTATGCATAATATATGGTTTATATATGTTGAAGAACGACAAGTGAATGACATGCTTGTGATGGTTATGTTTAATATACACTCTAGGTATTGAGACTTGTAGAGTGACACACATATGTTATATTGTTTAGGTGCATCACTAAAAAACTTAATTAAACATAGGTAGTTGTTTACTATAGAACCAGAAAGAATCTGAAGGTAATAAATACTATGCATGTGATGGTTCCATAGTGCCACCCATATCTAATATATTTCATAATTATTGAATTAATCATGATGGCTGCATAATGAGGGTAACCATAAAGTAGCTTGATGTTGATTCTTATGATTCCATGATTTTCATGGTGTTGAAGAAATGGCGTACATGATAGATACCCTTTTGTAATTGGATGTTTTGCATGGAAATGTTGGGGAACCCAAGTTACATAGGTCAACGTACCTAAGTTATTTAAATGCTTTATTTATTGGAGAAAAATTTATCCCATAATGCAGGTAGAACCAAACAAGTATTTGTTGGATCTGTCTTCCTCAAGTGAGGGAAGTTTAGGAAGACTAGAGGAAAGTGAGACATCTAGTAGGTCTACAAGAGGGATATCAACTAGATGTCAAAATATCATAAGAAAATTCCATAAATGCATGTAAATTTTTATCATTGAAGGGGGGTCATGTTCTTATGATGATGAGACCATATGTGACATTGAGGTGCCCTTGAGGTACTAACATGTAGTGAAACAATGGGTACCCAAGGATATTCCTCAACTAAACATAGATTTTTGTGTGAACGAGAGGATATATCAGATAGAACCATCAACATTACATGGTTTTGGGTTGTTTTGCATGGATGGCATAAAGGTCAGTTACAACAGATGTACTGAATTGATGGAGTGTGTCAAAGGTTGTTACAATTACAAAGATTGGATGCGACTGGTCCAATATACATAAAGTATGAACAGATACAGACTGTCTCCAAATGATTTACAGCTGAAAGACAAGGATCAAAATAAAGTAAAAACAATGTACATTGACAGAAGGCCAAAGCAATAGGGAATATTGCATGGTTTATAAACAGTACACAACCAAGGTCTATAAATAAGCAACCCAATTGCATATTTGAGGGGAGTGAAGGAAATGTTAGAATATATTTAATACTGAGGGGGGGGGGATGAATCAGTATTAGCATAGTTTTGAACAATTTTTAACTTCTTTACCGATTAATATTGAAATTTAGTTATGCATCCACCATAAATAAAACATTCATCCACATATGCACAAAAACACAAAACAAACATAATTTTTACGTGGAAACCCAAACGGGAGAAAAAACACAAAATGATCTCTTATAATAAAAGATTACAATCGAGGAAGCACCAACTTCCTAAGTTCTCCAACACCAACTAGAAGGAGGCACCGATCCCCTAGTTTTATAGGCACCGACCTGAAGGAAGCACCAACTCCCTGATTTACCAACACCAACTGGAAGGAGGCTACAACCGCCTTCTCCTTGCCCCGTCCTGCCACCCTAATATAAAAGAAGAAGATATTGATTGACTGTACTTCTGATCTACACACTCATAATATTAACTGTTGTTCACTATGTTGTGTGCACCTTCTGCAACCTTGATATCTTACAATCACTATTATTTATCATGAACATCACTTGGACACTTGTTGGAGAGAACTTCCGCAGCAATTAGGAAGCTGCTAATTTTGGGAAAGATAGCCATTTTTGGGGAGAAAGTACCAATTTTGGCGACAAGACAAAGATATCGCTGTAGCGCAAATTCCGATGGGAATTGCTGCGATATGTACAGAAAAGTCAGAGTGTATGGTACAAGGAAGAGGCCGAAGGGAGAGCTCAACCACCATAATAAAGGCGCCGAAGATGAAGAGAGGGTTCAGCTACCCTCATTATGAAGAAGGACCACAGTCAGCGTTGCTTGAACCAAGAAGAAGCAACGGGCCGATGCATTAAAGACTAAGGACTACAGGAAGCGGCGACGAGACAGGAGGCAGCTATGGAAGTACAGCTAGTTGACTGTAAGTGGTTAGGGTTGAGTCACTGTTGGGATAAGGCCCACAGTTTTGTAACAGCGATGAGACCTTCGGGCCATCTATATATAGGAGTCTTGTTATATGAAAAGGGGTTGGCCACATAGGGACAGAAGTTATTAAGTAGAGGGTAGTCGAGTCTTTGTGATACAGAGTCTGACCATTCCCCAGAGACAGGGGCCGACCTATCAAGAGATTGTGCAATCCACTGGGATTGAAAAGAAAGAGAATACATTGTAAGAAGCAGGAGAAGAAGAGAGGTCTATAGAGAAGGGCTCCCAATGAGGTGGAGTGTCCCAGAAGACCTCTGTTGCAAAGAGTTGTGACAGAACTGCGTTTTACTCTCCGAGTTGTTAACGGGAAACATAGTTACCGTGAATGTAGCTCCTCTCCTGGGAATGACAACGTGCTTATCTAAGTAGCGCGATTGTAGTTGTGTAGCTGTTGCTCTTATTTACTTATCTCTGTTATACATGAATGCTTCCTTCAGTTTATGAGTACTGTGTATGGTCGTCAGTTTAGTTCTGGTTGATGTTTAACCATTGTGAGAATCATATCTAAATCCTTGCGAATTAGATCTTTGTTTATTAAAGGATAATGCTCGAGTATGGAGTGAATGTAATGCATGAAGAGTGTAATTAGAACAGTGCTCAAAATAATACTCTATACAGTCACATCGTCACAGAACATCAAGGGTCAAGCGCATTAGCAAGGGTTATGCTTAGAGATTAAATGATAATCACTATCTTCAGTAATAGGATAAGGGAGGGAGAGACCGCGTCTTACTCTAGGAAGTGGTAAGAATCACATATCGCAGGGACGGAAAGGAGGAAGATATCGCACCCGCGATATCTTGGGTATCGCTAGGCGGGCTCATATAAGGGGAAGGCTTATCGCACTTCCTGCGCGATGCGATAAGGAAAAGGTATAGCCGGAGTAATAGAATGAAATAAGTTAGCCCTTGATGAAAGAGCAAGGGTGGGTTCAAGAACCCTGGATGCCTTGGAACCTGGCTGAGGACACTTGAGTCTTCTGCCACCCATTAGAATCACTTCGGGTGAGACTTCAGGTTGCTTCTGCGACCTGTTGCCGAAAGGGCCAGTGAGCTAAGGGTCTGTTGGTCTAAAAGGTACAGCTAACTCGGGTCTACTCAGAAGAAGGAGAAAACCAACAAATGGTTCCGTTGCCGGTTTGAACACATTAAGCTGATGTTCTGTTGGCATCCTACCAACAAAGAACTTAACCAGTGGGTTGAGTCAAAAGAAAGAGAGTTTGCTGTAAAAGAAAACTAGAATCCTAGACTGAGCACTGAGGCTTGGCTACAGAAGCACATTTTTATAGATATCCATGAGATATTCTTCGTAACCTATGCTAGTGAGTTATATGATTGGTTATCAAAGCTTGCTGACAACAGCTGTTTCAAGAAGAATCGAGAAGTTGTCTGGATAGCAGGGCTGATTCAGACCTTGAAAGGTGTCGATAATCCCATCTCACGCGCAGTAGACTTCTGGCTTGCGAGTTTGCTGGAAGGCTTCATCACAGAGTTCGCGGTTGATCAAAGAAAGAGTTTCAGCGCAGCAGAGCAGTACTTCTTCAAGGGTTATCGCGGTAAGTACCTAAATTCTCTAAATTTGTCCATTAAGCAATTACTATATGAAAAAAGAGTATTGGATATGATCTCAGATGAATAGTAGTATGATATTGTAATGTCAGTAGACTCTGAGAGTGATTACGAGCATCTTGGACATACACGTAGTGGTAAAAGATATAGAGTCAACGATTCATCCTCTTCTGAAGAAAACAACTCAGATAACCCTAGACAGCAGATTCAGAACCTTAGGACTCCTAAAAAACCGGTCGGGACTCAGAGTAATCCCGCAGGAACCCCGTCCAGTAGATCTCATACAGCGCATACTACCGCTACACCCTCTACATCCACACCGCCGAGTGGTAGTAATACAGCAAACCAGAACCCACCACCTAGAAACAGGATGGGAGATGATATGAAGTTACCAACCTTCAAAGGTACAGGGTCGGAGGACCTTGAGCAGCACTGGTTCTTATGCGAAGCCATATGGACCATTAAGCAAATACAAGATGATAATGTCAAGCTTGTCCAGTTGGCCACCACATTCAGAGAAAGAGCATTAACTTGGTATATGAAGTATACCACTGGACATAACAGAACGCTTGCACAGGTTAGAACTGCTATGATTAAAGAGTTTAAAAAACCTAAATCCGAGTCACAATGCATAGCAGAACTTAAAGATATTAAGAAATCGCCTACGGAGACTGTTTGGGATTTTGACCAGAGATTCAAAACCCTCATTGATCAGGTAAGCTTTGAGCTTGCGCCTCAACAGCATAAAGAATGGTTTATCGCAGCAATATTACCACACATCAGACTTCCACTAATGCAACAGAAATTAAATACACAAGATGAAGCATTAGAAATGGAAATGAAACTAGAGGCTTCACCTCTAGCAGAGACTAGCACAGGTATCACTAATCTGCAAAATCAGCTAGCTAACCTCACCTTACAGCTGCATGAAATCAAGAAAGGAAAGGAGGTTGCGCATGAAATTTGGTGTACTAAGTGTAAAGCGCAAGGACACAGTAAGGATAACTGCCCTGTCTTTGTTGACTATATCGCCAGTGGAGCTCCTAACCCGTTGATGCAGAATCAGGGGCCATGGTGTGAGATTTGTAGAACTAGAGGACACAGTCCTCAGGAATGTCCTCTCCTTCAGAAATATGTGCAGACACCAAAGAACCTATATTGTAATTTTTGTAAATCTGTTGGACATGACGAAAACAACTGTAGAGCTTATGATTTAATGATAGAAAGAAAGCATGACCTTTACAGAGTTCAGTCAGAAGCATCTGGACCAGCAGTACGTCCACAAATTGATCCGGCTCAGGGAGGCCGTGGAGGAAATTTCAGAGGTCGAGGACGTGGAGGAGGCTATGAATCTGGCCGTGGCCGTGGACCTATTACCTGTTATAATTGTGGAGGCACAGGACATTACGCTAGGGACTGCCAGAACCCTACTACAACATGCAAGTATTGTAAATCTTATGATCATACAATAGAGGAGTGTCCCACATTGATAGCTAAGATCAAGGACGCCAAGCCAGCAACCAATCAGACTATCCAGTTTATCGCTGCTGAGCAGAAAGAAACAGAACCACGAGTTAATATTGTAACTCGCAGTGGTCTTTCTACAAGTAACATATCGTAGGATGAAGAAAAAACGACAGGAACGCAGTGGGTGCGCAAAGCTCCAGAAAAACCTATCCCACTTGATCTACAGAAGAATAAGGAGGCATTTCAGCAAACTAAGACCTCCTTTGCTGAACAGACACATTCCAGATCACCATTATTACCATCTCAGGGTATACCGCGGAAGCCACCACATGATGTTAGTACTGTGCAGATACCGCAGGCTAGCACATCTGGAAGATGCGACGAAGAGGTATTGACAGGCAATGTACAATCCTTCCTGCAGAGTTGTTTGAAACTTCTGAGAAATGGGAAAGTTGTAGAGGAACTTCAGAAAGTTATCGATCAATGTCAACAGAGCCCTTCCTTGAGCAATACACAGCGAACTATTCACCATATAATGGGCCATACAAGGACAGGAAGAGAGATGAGGCTCACAGCGCAGATCGGACTATTTGAAATGGATGAGGTTATCCTAGATTTAGGATCAGAAGTAAATGTCTTGACTAAGCAGACATGGGAACAGATGGGTAGTCCAAAACTAAGTAGATCCCCTATCCATCTGAGACTAGCCAATCAGCAGAGAATATCACCGATGGGTCGCCTATCGCATGTCCCAGTGGACATCGATGGAGTTCACACGTATGCAGATTTTGAGATCATAGAAATTATTGGTGATACCAAACCCTATCCAGCTCTATTAGGTATTGATTGGGCTTTTGATAACAAGGCTGTTATCAACTTGAAGAAAAGGCAGATGACATTTGAAGATGCTCAAGTCCGGGTTATCGCACCACTAGACCCTTTACAGGGCCCTCGCTACATTGAGCCTATCAAAGCGGAAGAGGAGGTGCATAACATGGAAAATTTGTACCAGATGACTTCTAATCAGATAGATTACATTGATCCTACAGCCGATGGACA
Source organism: Larix kaempferi (assembly GCA_027924585.1). Lineage (NCBI taxonomy): Eukaryota > Viridiplantae > Streptophyta > Pinopsida > Pinales > Pinaceae > Larix > Larix kaempferi. The sequence goes on along the minus strand of BSBM01000318.1, from coordinate 1,368,748 downwards.
TATTAGCTGGAGATGCGATAGCTCATGCACATCAGATTCAGATGTCGGCTTAGAGAATTGGCAAAATAGACTCCACGAAGTTTCTACTCGCAGATGCGCATTCATGACTAAATCACTGCGATGGATTGGGGCAGAAAACAGGTATATTCCAACTTTTGATGGATTAGCGGACGTCAATGACTTTTTGCAGCAGTTTGAACAAGAGATTCCTCAAGAGCAGAGGATGGAGGTTTTTGACCTCGCAGTTAGAGCCACACCTGCAAGATGGTGGTACACACACAAGGAACATATCGCATCGTGGTATGATTGTAAGAGACTGATGTGTATCAGATTCTCTAAAGAAGGAGACTGTACACAGCAGAAATACACAGGAGAAAGTGATCCCAGAACACACATTATGATCTGTGAACAGAGTTGGCTAAAAATTCCAGCAGATGAGTGGGTTCATTTGTTTATCCACACACTGGATACAGTTCCAAGGAATTGGTATACAGAAACAGAGCTAAGAAAAGGAACTATCTCATGGCCTATTATGATTGAAAACTTTTTTCTTACTTTCAGTTTTGAATCTGAGTATCCAAGCATTGATCGGGCCTTGAAGATCATAAAGACTAAAATATTTGAGAATTGCACATTACCAGCGGATTCGCAACCCGAGTGGGCTATTCAGATGGAACATGCTTTGGAATGTTACAACTTCGCACAAGATTCAGGCGATGAGGATGAAGATCCTCGGAGTATCAATATCGCAGAAACAGAAGGTACGCGTGAAGTTGAAGGTCCACACTTAGAAGTCCCAGCTGTAACAGAACCAATCAAGATTAAAATGAGCAATATTGGCACAGAAACAGAACCTAAGTTTGCCTCTATTGGAGATTATTGGGATGATGAGACAATTGGCCAAATCACAGACCTATTACATGAGTATCAGGACCTAATTCCTACCAACTTTAGAGAAATGAAGGGAATAGTGGGTGACTTAGGAGTCATGAGAATACCGCTTAAGGAGGATGCATCAAAAACATGGCTGGAGCTAGAGGAGCTCCCACAGAAAGCCGAGCTCAATCAGCATATTAAGCACCTTGAAGATGCGATATCAAGAGCTGAAGAAGAGTACAAGGGCTTGAGTGCTCTCGCGAAGATAAGGAAGAAAGGAGAAATCACGCAATTTCAACAGCAGGTGCAGAAGTACAGAGAACAACAGATCAACCTGGCTAACGAAGTTAGTCCGCATGAAAGCAAAGTCGCACATCTAGTTGATGAACTGGAGAAAAAGGTGAAAAGCTTCACCTCAAGTAAAGGAGTCCTTGAGAGCACAGAAGACTCCTTGGTAACAGCTGAGTTGTTAAGCGCAGCGTAGGAAGAAGTAACAAGCATGGACGAAAGTATTGAAGCGCTTAAGGCACAATTCGCAACAATCTCGCGGGCAGCAAAGGATAAGCTTAAGCAGATGAAGCAGGCTGATGTTGCGAGTGGCTCGGGGGCGAGCCACAAGTAAGTGTTAGGGGAGTTGTTGGAGAGAACTTCCGCAGCAATTAGGAAGCTGCTAATTTTGGGAAAGATAGCCATTTTTGGGGAGAAAGTACCAATTTTGGCGACAAGACAAAGATATCGCTGTAGCGCAAATTCCGACGGGAATTGCGGCGATATGTACAGAAAAGTCAGAGTGTATGGTACAAGGAAGAGGCCGAAGGGAGAGCTCAACCACCATAATAAAGGCGCCGAAGATGAAGAGAGGGTTCAGCTACCCTCATTATGAAGAAGGACCATAGTCAGCGTTGCTTGAACCAAGAAGAAGCAACGGGCCGATGCATTAAAGACTAAGGACTGCAGGAAGCGGCGATGAGACAGGAGGCGGCTATGGAAGTACAACTAGTTGACTGTAAGTGGTTAGGGTTGAGTCACTGTTGGGATAAGGCCCACAGTTTTTTAACAGCGATGAGACCTTCGGGCCATCTATATATAGGAGTCTTGTTATATGAAAAGGGGTTGGCCACATAGGGACAGAAGTTATTAAGTAGAGGGTAGTCGAGTCTTTGTGATACAGAGTCTGACCATTCCCCAGAGACAGGGGCCGACCTATCAAGAGATTGTGCAATCCACTGGGATTGAAAAGAGAGAGAATGCATTGTAAGAAGCAGGAGAAGAAGAGAGGTCTATAGAGAAGGGCTCCCAATGAGGTGGAGTGTCCCAGAAGACCTCTGTTGCAAAGAGTTGTGACAGAACTGCATTTTACTCTCCGAGTTGTTAACGGGAAACATAGTTCCCGTGAATGTAGCTCCTCTCCTGGGAATGACAACGTGCTTATCTAAGTAGCGCGATTGTAGTTGTATAGCTGTTGCTCTTATTTACTTATCTCTGTTATACATGAATGCTTCCTTCAGTTTATGAGTACTGTGTATGGTCGTCAATTTAGTTCTGGTTGATGTTTAACCATTGTGAGAATCATATCTAAATCCTTGCGAATTAGATCTTTGTTTATTAAAGGATAATGCTCGAGTATGGAGTGAATGTAATGCATGAAGAGTGTAATTAGAACAGTGCTCAAAATAATACTCTATACAGTCACATCGTCACAGAACATCAAGGGTCAAGCGCATTAGCAAGGGTTATGCTTAGAGATTAAATGATAATCACTATCTTCAGTAATAGGATAAGGGAGGGAGAGACCGCGTCTTACTCTAGGAAGTGGTAAGAATCACATACCTCAGGGACGGAAAGGAGGAAGATATCGCACCCGCGATATCTTGGGTATCGCTAGGAGGGCTCATATAAGGGGAAGGCTTATCGCACTTCCTGCGCGATGTGATAAGGCAGAGGTATAGCCGGAGTAATAGAATGAAATAAGTTAGCCCTTGATGAGAGAGCAAGGGTGGGTTCAAGAACCCTGGATGCCTCGGAACCTGGCTGAGGACACTTGAGTCTTCTGCCACCCATTAGAATCACTTCGGGTGAGACTTCAGGTTGCTTCTGCGACCTGTTGCCGAAAGGGCCAGTGAGCTAAGGGTCTGTTGGTCTAAAAGGTACAGCTAACCCGAGTCTACTCAGAAGAAGGAGAAAACCAACAACACTTCAAAATATTACAATTGACTTCACACTTCTCAAACTGTGTGTTGCTTCATCATAGTCTCCAGTGTGCACTTAGATTTTGTATGTTGTTTTGTTTCTGTGCATTTGCACTTCAACTGATACAATGCATCTACTAGTCCACTGTTGTTCTGACTTCCTGCATTAGTATCAGATGAAACTGCACAACTTCTGAAATGTGTCTATTTTATCTTGGTACAATAGTCTTCAGATAATATGTGACCTTCTATGCATCATCGATGATTCGGCCTTTCTATCTAACACACTTGTCTCAAATTATCCTCATCATAATGCACATCTCTGATTGTGCAACAATTCTATCTTAGTGCATCAAATAAAAATCTTCACTTTGCGTGTCACAAGATATACTTCAATTCTGTCTTTGTGCTTCTCTCTTATATCATCTGTGACAGTCTGCGTGCTGTATGTGATACTATCATTATTTCTTCAAGCATTTGCGCATCTTCAACAATTCTGCATTTTTGGGTTCCACATTTGTCACATATAGAATACATCAATCTGCACACCATCATCTACTTCATTCCGCTGCTTGTGCGCACTTGTATCTCTGCTAGATCATCCTATTTTGGTTCCACACTCCCTTCATGCCTCAAGAATTAGAAGCTTGATAAATTTGTATCTTCCATCTTTTCACTTCAAGAATACATCCTTACTTCCAAGCTTACTTCAACTGTCCAACTTTCTTCTTATTTATACATGTCCTGTGTGGATTGTATGTCCACAAGTTGGTTGTCGTTTTCCTTCTTCTTTGTTTCATGGTTCATGCTACCACCACTTGTAATTTTCTACGTTGCCGAGATGTTATCTCTAACTTGTGGGTATTGTGCATACTTGATCCTCACCTTATTGGGACTTTCACCCTTGTGATGTGGTCTTGCGCCCTTGATGAACCATAGCTTGTGGGACTTGCACACTTGAAATCTTCAACCACTACATCATTTTTGGTGCTTGTGCGTGCTTCAACAACTAAAAGATTCCTTCGATTGGTGAGTCTTGTGCACTTTTGGTATTTGTAAAACTATTTGACTATTTCTTGTTCTCACACCACTTGCACACTCCTGAACCCTGTCGAACCATGTATTTAACTTGATTGCACACTCCCAAATCTTGTCCAACAATGTCTTTAGCAAATACCTTTGAAGTAGTATGACTAGGTGGATTGAGACATGCACCTATACCCTATTTCTTCAGACTGGATGCACTTTTGGATATACTTCTTCATACTGGAATCCATATACTTCTTCCAACTATCTTTCATATACTTCTTTAAAATAGAACAAAAATATACTTATTTAAAGTGGCTTTCATGTATTTATTCAATCTAGCACGGGAATATTGAATCCTCTTTGACATCAATTTAAATCAATGACAGCCAAAGTTCAAAAATCTCCCCATTTGTAATTGATGTCAAGTTGTGTGCTTCATCTGTGCTTGTCCCAGTACTCCCCCTGTGTATGCTCCCCCTATTTTCCTTGCCAGTTTGAGCCTTTGACATCTGTGTATATTTCTATTAATGCTCTTTATTCTTTCCTTTACTTCTCCGCAGATTGCATGCTTCACGATTTGCTTCATAACCTTCATCTCTGTTCTAATCGAATGCTTCATGACCATTCTTATTGCGTGGATGCTTGCTTCATGATCAGCTTCATGCTCTTTCTCCCCCTTTGACATCAATGAAAAAGAGGTGCCATTACTGCGCAATTATAGATCCTCCTTTCTTTTGTCTTGCATTGGCCTTCATTCATTTGCTTACTGTGAATTTCTCCCCATATCTTCATGCTTCATTCTTTTGCTGGGGCATCTACACCGATTTGATTTTCCTTGCAATATGTACATTATTTTCTTATCTATCTCAGATACGCTCATCCTATATAGTTGTTATCTTCCTTCTTATCTTGATCTTCTATTCCTGTCCTAAAAATTCATCAAAACTTGCACAATCCATCATGCTATCTTCTTGTTGTATCAATTGCACAATACCAAATTCTACTTGCATTTATGCCCTCTTATCAAGGTTCTAATCATGTTGTGGATTGAGGAACACACCCAATTTTTCCCTAAGATATTCAAACGTGTTTCGTGGGAGAGGATTTCTAAATATGTCTGCAATCTATTCTTTGGTGTCAACATATTCTAGTTTGAAAATATTTTCAGTGACTTTCTCTCTCACATAGTGATACTTGATGGGAATATGTTTGGTTTTGCAGTGCATGATAGGATTCTTAGAGATACTGACTGTACTTGTATTATCGCATAAAATTTGTATTAGATGATGAAAATTTACTTGTAGATCCTTCAGAGTTTTTTTCATCCATAGTACCTATGCACAATAGGAAGCCGCTGCAATATATTCTGCTTCTTCCATATATAGTGCGACCGATGGTTATTTTTAGTTGATCCGAGATACAAGGAAATTTCCTAAGAAAAATGAAACTCCAATAGTACTTCTTCTATCATCAACAATACCTACCCATTCTTCATTAGTGTATGCCACTAAGTTTAGATCTTTACTTCATGGATACCACAAACCAAATTTCATGGTCCCTTTCTAATACCTGAAAATTCTCTTAACTGCTTGAACATGTTGCAACAAGTCCAACTACTTGCATTATATCTAGTCTTGAGGCAGTTACGTATAACAAGTTTCCAATCATCGACATGTATAGTATTTTATCTACTTCCTCAACTTCATCTTCTTTACTTAACTTGCACCCAATGACCATGGGTTTACAAACTGATTTGCAGTATTCCATGTTGAATTTTTTCAGCATCTCTTTCACATACTTATATTGAGAGATGAATATGCCATTATCCAATTAAGATATTTGGACTTCGAGGAAAAAGGATAATTATCCAAGAATAGACATTTCAAATTCCTTCTGCATATACTTAGCAAATTGTTGACTCAGTTTTTCATCATTGCTTCCAAAAATATTGTCATCAACATATACTTCAACAACTATCATTCTTTCATTCTCAATTTTATATAAATATTATTGTCCATGGTACCCCTTTTGAAACCTTGTTGTTTCATATATTTGTCCAAACTTGAATACCAGGCCGTGGGAGCTTGCTTGAGTCCATACATATATTTATTTAATTTGCAGACATAATCTATGTTATCTGAAAGTGAGAATCCATCTCGTTGTTCAATGTATTCCTCTTCTTCAAGATCTCCATTCAGAAATGTAGATTTAACATCCATTTGATATACATTGACATTTTCAACACAAGCATAGGTCAGGAATAGTCTGTTTACTTCCATTCATGCTATAAGAGGAAATGATTCTTCAAATTCTATTGCCTCAATCTATGCATAACCTTTTCACACCATCCTTTCGTTCTTCTTGACAACTTGTCCTTCTTCGTTCAGTTTGCTTTTAAATACCCATTTTGTGCCAATAACATTCTTATTTTTGGGTCTTGGAACAAGTTCCCAGGTCTCATTCTTTTCAATTTGATCTAATTATTCATTCATGGATTTCACCCAATGTTCATCTGTTATGGATTGTTCAAATTATTTTGGTTCTATTTGAGATAGTAAAGAGAAATGAAATTCTTCGGTTGAATTCCTTAAGCTTCTTCTGGTTCTTACACCAGTATTTTTATCTCTGATGATCAAATATTCTAAATGATTCTTTTGAATGTATCTAGAGGGATATTTTGTATCTTGTCTTCCATCTTATAATTCATGTTTATATATCACCTCCTATGGTTCTTTTGTTTCCTTGTTTTCTGGAAGTTCCTCATATGATTGCTCGATCATGGGAAGATCATCATCATCCTTTACCTTCCCCTGTGTGAATACTTCATCTACTTTTACATCAGGGATTTCAACCATCTTTTTGAGTTTCATATTGTAGCACTTATATGCTTTTCTCCTTGTAGCATATCCAACAGAGATTCCTTTATCTGATCTCGAGTCAAACTTACCAAGATTTTCATTGTTTCTTTTGATGTATCACTTGCTTCCAAATATTTTGAAATGCTTAACTATGGTTTGCCTCCCTTTCCAGAGTTCATAAGTTGTTGAACAATTGTTTGTCCTTATATGATGTATGTTAAGGATGTGTACAGATGTATGAATGGGCCGAGTCCAAAACATATATGATAACTTTGATTCATTCAACATTGTTTTGTTTATTTCCTGCATAGTTCTGGTTTTCCTTTTCACCACTCCATTTTACTGCAAAGTTCTGGCTACTAAAAATTGTCTTTTGATTCCATGTTTTTCATAGAAGTTGTCAATTTTTTTCAAAGTGTATTCTCCTCCATTGTCAGATCTTAAACACTTTATCCTTAATTTAGTTTCATTTTCAACCACTTCTTTAAAATCCTTGAAACATTCAAATGTTTTTTATTTTTTCTTTAAGAAAGAACACCCATATCATTCTAGTGTAATCATCAATGAAAAGAAGAAAATAAGAATCACCATTTAACCCTTTGGTTCCCATTGGACCACAAAGATCTGAAATGCACCATTTCAAAAGGTTTTGATGTAGTATACTATTTTGTTTTTATGGTTTACTAATCCTTGATGGTTTAGTAATCCTTGTAATTTTCCTTACAACTTGTTTCCTGTTGATTCTGACCATATTGTCAAAGTTGATATGTCTCGGTATTCTATGCTAGAGCCAACTCTCATATGTTTGTCCCGTGTAGCATTTTTCTTCCTTTTCATCATCCAAAATGTATACAATGTTAGGGGTTCTCGACGATGTTGATACTAATCTTCATGTATTGATGTTTCTGATTTTGCATTTTTCTGATTCAAAGGTGAGTGTATGCCCTTGATCACAATCTGGATGACACTGAGAAGATTGTGTTTCATGTTTTCAACGAGTAAGACATTTTCTGCTTTGGTCCTTTTATTTCTCAAACTTGCTAAGACTTTACCTAAGATTTTAGCAGAGCCATTATCCCTAAAGTAGACATTACCTCCCTTTTCTTCCTTGTATTTTAGAAAATTATTTTTGTCTCCTGTCATATGCTTAGAAAAACCATTTTCTAAGGACCATTGTCCCTTTTTATTTTGTGCATGTAGAGCTAGGATGCATCCTTCTTGATAAACTTGATCCTTTTGAGCTTCAGCTAGTTCCATTTTGTTGGAATCATCCAATTGCGCAGGTGACAACTGATTTTTGCAGTTATGACTATCATGACCATAATAGTGGCATTTATAAAACCCATTATATAATTTCAAAATACTGAAGGGATTGATATCTTCTTTTGGGGTCTCAACTATTTTCTTGAGGATGTTCTCTTTGGGGTTCATCTGATTACAAAAGCCACTTTTCCTAGCATACGCGAGTGCACGTGCTTTGCATTTTATTGCTTTATGAACAAAGTTATGACAAAAGTAATAGTTTTTGAAAAACATATCTTGATACTCGATTGAATGAACTCTCCTAAATTGCACATGTTCGGTTTCCATATAAATTGACTCGTTCTTTTATTCAAACTTCTGATTGTTCTTTGAAAAAGGAGTTCTGAGTGTGTCTGCGCAACTCTTTACAAAGTTTGAACCTTCATTGGTGTTGTTTCTAATCTTTTTTCCATGTTCCAATAGAATTTCCAATTTTTGTAGTTCTTCTCTTAGAGAAGTGATTTCATCTTCCAGTTTCTCACACATTTATTCTCTCAATTTCAATTGCTTGGTTGTATCTTCCTCTAATCTCAAAATTGATTCCTATAGGTGCTTGCTTGGTTGTATCTTCCTTGATTTATTCAGTTCATCTAGAGCAATGATCAGTTCTCCTTCAAAGTCTAGTCCTCCCATCTCTTCATATTCTGTACCCATGTTTGTTAAATCCTCTTTGTTAGCCATGAATAGTTATTCTTGCATGTTCAATTCTAAGCAAGGATCTACCTTCCATATGTTAAGCTGTAACTAAAGACACCTTCTCTGTGTTATTTTTCAGAAATTTCAATCTGATCTAAGATCTTAATTGAGAGAATAACATGTACAACATATGTACAACATATCTACAGCATATCAATCATGGACACAAAAATGCAAGCACACAAGAGACACAGAGTTTCACTGGGGAAAACCAAGAAGGTGAAAAACCCCGCAACTTCCTCAGAGATAGATAGAGCAATGATACAACCCAAGTACAAGAGATAGTCTTCTCTAGCAGTAGCTTCTCCTCCTCCACAAGTTCGCCACTCTCCAAAGAGAGTATGAGTGAGAATGTGAATGATCAAATAGAGTGCCTCCCGCACTCTATTTATACTTGACTTGACTTTCCTAATAACCTTTACTAGGTCGGCCTTGACTTAACCACATAACATAATGATGATAGGGCCAACCCCCAATAGGGTGGTCTAATAAACCTTTGACCCACATGACTTATACAAGGCTAACCCCACCAAGGTGGTCTAATAACCCATGAAGTATAAGTTACGACACTTACAATATAAATGACGACACTTCCGTATAGAGGAATAATAACATCTCTATAGGAATACAAACACTTCCGTATAGAGGAATAATAACATCTCTATAGGAATACAATATACATAGGTGAAATACATTCTGAGGTTACAATTACATCAACACTCCCTCTTAACTAGGAAGGTATTTCTCGACACAAGTCTTCTTCTCTGGATCATCGTCATCAAATCATCATCATCATCACTGCTGCTACTATCTAAATCAATCTTTGAACTACTCGTCATAGGAAGTTTTACAGAGTCAGTCCTTTTTCATACTGGATGTAGGCCCACCACCTGTAGTTCTTCATCATGACTGGCCATATTGTGGAATCCTCAGGACTGATTATGTGAGTCAGCAAAACATCGAAAGAGCATCCCAGGACTGATTACGAGCACATAGCTCAACCTTTTGGATCTCCCAGGACCTTTTACATGCCACTACACAACCTGTCCATGGCCACAGAGTATCATCCTGATACTCATGATCATACTGATCATAACATCGTTCATGAAGCACAACCCAGATGCACATCACATAGCACTTACATTCACCAGCATGGGAAGACACACTTCAACCATCCGTGAAAGGCCCAAAACTTATATCTACGCCATGGGAGAACACATCTACAAGCATGTGAGAATGGCACAACACTTATATCGCAGCCATGGGAGAACACATCTACAACCATGCTCGAATGGCACAACACTTATATCGCAGCCATGGGAGAACACATCTACAACCATGCTCGAATGGCCCAACACTTATATCGTAGCCATGGGAGAACACATCTACAACCATGCTTGAATGGATCTGGCAATTACATCATGAACATCAGAGAACACATTTTCTACCATGTCGGAAAATCCCATCAATTACATCGCGACCATGGGAGAACACATCTAAAACCATGTCCGAAAAGCTCATGTGCATCTATGTCTTCGGAACTCATCACACATAATCCAACTGATTATGTAATGTATCCACCTGATACATATCATCACATATGATCATCCTAACCATCATCATAGCATCATCCTGATGCATATCATCTAGAGTATCATCCTGATACTCATCACACATGATCGTCCTAATCATCGTCACTGCATCGTCCTGATGCATATCATCCAGAGTATCATCTTGATACTCAATATACACGATCATCCTGATCATTGTCACTACATCGTCCTGATGCATATCATTTGGAGCAACATCCTGAAGCTCGTCATCCATGATCATCCTGATCATATAATGCATCCAACCGATGCATATACATATACAAGATCCAACTGATCATATCGATCATCCAACTGATGCATATACATATACATGATCCAACTAATAATATCAAGCATCCAACTGATGCATATACACATACATGATCCAACTGATCATACCAAGCATCCAACTGATGCATATACATATACATGATCGAACTGATCATATAAAGCATCCAAATGATGCATATACATATACATGATCCAACTGATCATACAGAGCAGTAACTGGAGCATCATCCTGATGGTCATCACACAATGCTTACATCCATAGCCATTGGAAGGATCCTCCTCTCACCATGCTTGGAATGGCTCCTGCAAATGTGTCCCATCACTTCTTCTTCGAAGTATCTTCAATTTGAAGAACACCAAGCCTCCCTCTGAAGTACTCAAACTTCACTCTGGCTGGTGGTTTCGTCAACACATCTGCAATCTGCTTATCCGTCACAACATATAGGAGCTTCACTACTCCTCTTTGCACCATATCCCTGATATAGTGATATTTGATCTCAATGTGCTTCGACCTATCGTGGAACACTGGATTCTCATACAGCTTCATACAACTCTGGTTGTCACAAAAGATACCAGTAGCCTCAAATGGGAGATCAAATAGCTCAAATAGTAGCTTCCGGAGTCATATTGCCTCACAACTAGCCGAACAAGCTGCAACATACTCTGCCTCGACTGTACTCAGTGCTACGCAGGACTGCTTCTAAACCAAGAGATCACACCCGATCCCATACTGAAGCAACACTCAGAAGTGCTCTTCCTATCTGCAGCACTACCTGCCCAATCTAAATCAACATAACCCTCCAGGTTAAACTTTTGATTCGCATCATACTTGAGCCCATAATCAACTGTATCCTTAAGGTACCTTACAATATGCTTTATAGCAACCAGGTGAACATCTCTCGGATCCATCAGGAACTGGCTCAATGTGTTCACCGCAAAGCAAATATCTGGTCCTGTATTCGTTGTGTACATCAAGAACCCAATCATCTGACGATACATCGTGACATCAACCGGATTAGAAGAAGCATCACACAAAAGATTCAGGTTCGATGCCATAGGTGTGGCCATGGCCTTGCATTCCATCATCCTGAACCTCTTCAGGATCTCTACTACATACTTCCATTGTCCAAGGAAGATCCCATCTGCACTCTTCCACACCTCCATGCCTAGAAAATAATGCATCATCCCCAAGTCCTTCATCTCGAACTCGGCTACAAGCTTCCTCTTGGTGTCGCCAATCAACCCATCCTCTCCTATAACAAACAACTCATCCACATATAGGAGTAGTATCACTGGATTTCCTTCCTCAAACTTGTAGTAAAGGTTGGAATCCGCTTTACTCTTATTAAATCCCAAACTGGATAGAAAGTTGTCTATCCTACCATACCAAGTCCTAGGAGCTTTCTTCAATCCATACAAGGCTTTCTTCAACCTGCACACATATGACTCCCTGTCATATGTCTCAAAACCAAGCGGTTTCTCCACATACACTTCCTCCTCGACTACACCATTCAAGAAAGCTATCTTGACATCCATCTGGTGTATCTTCCATTTCATCACTGCAGCCAGAGCAAGTACTGATCTGATGGGAGTGTTTCTGGCTACAGAAGCAAAAATCTCTTCATAGTCTATTACCTTTTTCTAGGAGAAGCCACGAGCTACAAATCTTTCTTTGTATTTCTCTATGCTGTCATCTGCAACATGCTTGATCTTTGGAAGTCACAACAGACTTCCCATCTGGTCTTGGGACCACATCCCAAACATCTTTCTTCATGATCGATGGATCATGGTATTCTTCCATTAGTTCATCCCGGATCATGGGAACTTCAATATATTCAATAGATAGCTTTGTTGTTGGAACAAATGTTGTATTCCTTCTTTTGTAGGTGATGGTATACGATCTTTCCTACAAAGCAAGTTAAATTGCATGATTAGAAACATCTCATAGTTTTCAGAACAAATTCTTACAGATAAAGAAATATGTCATACAGTCATGCAATTATTTTAGCCAATGCTTCAATACAACATTTATCCATATCCCATAACTTTATAAATGCCTTCCAATCTCTACCAGAACATTGTTAAGAGTGTGCACAACTCCCAACATGTCAGCAAAGAGGTTTCATTCTAGATAAGTAGCAATGGAATGTTGTACACTGCCATAGGCCACTTACCCATCACATGCATGTTAGTAGTATACTGTTCATTAATGCAATTATTCTAATATGCATAATACACACCCTAAGTCTAGGAACATAAGCATATGCATCATTGAACAATATTATTTAAACAAACAAATATGCAAGAAATGACAATTCAAATACTTATATTTGTTTGGTTTGTAGGGTGGACTCCCTCTCAATATTTGCTTCCTTGCAGGAACTACTGGAGTGTGCTCCTTGTTGATCTTTACTTCCTCGATTACCTATCCTTGAACTTATATCCAACCTTGATCACTTATGCATACTTACTAGTATCATCATTGTGTTATACTCGAGGTCTCATACATACATTCATTAATATAATCTCAATACTATCAAAACACAATAATCTTAAACATGTATAGTCATGATCATTTCAGACACAAATAATAAACATTAGTATTCAAGGTTTCAGGGAATACTTCCTTTACTCATGCATATTCTTATTTGACCAAAGGACTTTTCTTGTTAGTCATATCATCAATCAAGGTAAGAGACATAATATGCATAAACCCTTGATTACTTACATTTCTAACTTCATGAATAATCATTATCAACCATACAATAGTATAAGATCCTAACACAAGGTTGGATTTTAACTTGATATAGGAAAAACATACCTGGTTATCATATTTGCTAGTTATGTCTAGTAATGTCTTCTTGTTCTCTTCAATGACTTGTGCTAGTAACCTGCATATCTCATAGGTTAATCATTATAGAACCAAGTTATACATACCTCGTAAGTAGATCTTCTATGTGATCCAGGACAATGGATGAATCTTTGTCTTTATGTCAACATGGTCATATGTTCTTGAACTAGAACATGATTTGTCTTTCTTGATGTACCTTTCATCTTAGTGGATAACATCAACCTCATAAAACACCATAATGCATTAGTACAATCATAAGTGTCAAAACCCTAATCAATGAATATCTACATTCATAATTTTATTTAGGTGATACGACAAGTCTAAAGTTAACCAAGATTGTACTAATCCTTAAAGAAGACAAACATACCATAAACTTAATCATGAACAAATCTCGAAACATACCTAGATAAGTCATACCTGTCGAGATTGCTTGCAATTTTCTTATGTAAGTCCTTAGCCTCAAATCCCTCTGAAACAGGAACTTCTTCACTTATGCAGGTGACCAATCCATTCTCTTCTAGGATTAACCCAATCCACTTGATTTGTAGAAACTGGATCTCGAGCTGGATTAGGGTTTGTCCGGGAAACCCTAAAAATTCAAACTTTGAATTTCAAACTTTTGAAAGGATAGAAATATTCTCCTTGATGAGATGATCAACCTAGTATACTCAGAATTTGAAAACTGCAAAGTTTTACCCCTCAAATTTGCTTTTCAATCTTCCAGATTCACTAGGGAGGACCCTGAATTAGGGTTTCAGTTTCCCAAAGATTCATCCAACCAAATAGTTTGATCCAAAGCTATAAACTTTGATTTTTCCAAGGAGCTTCCAGCTATGGTCACAGATTTCAAAAATTCCTATTTTTTCAGAAGCCCTAATTTTCCACTTTTCCGATCAAAGTCCCGAACTAGGGTTTGATCAAGCCCGGCCTTCTGCCCAACCAAAAAATTCGATCTTGGTCTCTAAATTTCGATTTTGATGAGGATCATTCAGCTGTGGTCTCTGATAAAAAAATTCCAACATTCTCCGAAACCGTAAATTCTCGGAGTCATGAATAAAGGTGCTCAAAATTCAATTCTGTTTTGACAGAAATATGCACCTAATTGTTTCTGGTGTAACTCTAAAATTTAAGATCTACAGGGTCTGAAACTTATTCCTTTGGTAGCCTAACCTGTTATATTTCCAACCCCATAGGTTTGACATCAAATGGATTCTCTGAGAGAGAGTTATGCGAAGTGTCACAATGTGACCTGTTTATGGGATAAAATAGGAGAGCAAACTTGTACGGAGTGCCATGTGTCACTAGTTCAGTTTCGGCCTCTAAAAAACTTACCTGAGAAAGTAAAGTCCATCCCCTACCTGCCACGTTTTACTAAATTTCATTTGGAGCTTCCTAGCCCAAGTTATGACCTTTTTTCCTAGGTCACCTGTTTATGAATGAGATCTGGAAGAGGCAGAAACCCTATATTGTACAGATCATAACTCACAAAGTACAGTGAATTAGAATTTTTGCTTCTGACACAAGGTACATGGAGATACTATCTACAACCTGTAAAAGGGTTCAGATCCTGAAACTTCTCCAAAATGGATTTATAGGGAAATTTCTACGATGACTGGTTTTTTCTATATAAAGCCCTAGCTTCGCAAGTGCAACAAGTGTCATAAATGCCATACCATGCCTTCTTTCAGGCTAGCTCTGATACCATGTTATTTTTTTAGAAATTTCAATCTGATTTAAGATCTTAACTGAGAGAATAACATGTATAGCATATCTACAGCATATCAATCATGGACACAATAATGAAAGCACACAAGAGACATAGAGTTTCACCGGGGAAAACCAAGAAGGTGAAAAACCCCGCAGCTTCCTCAGAGATAGATAGAGCAATGATACAACCCAATTACAAGAGATAGTCTTCTCTAGCAGCAGCTTCTCCTCCTCCACAAGTGCATCACTCTCCAAAGAGAGTATGAGTGAGAATGTGAATGATCAAATAGAGTGCCTCCCGCACTCTATTTATACTTGACTGGACTTGCCTAATAACCTTTATTAGGTCGGCCTTAACTTAACCACATAACATAATGCTGACAGGGCCGACCCCCAATAGGGTGGTCTAATAACCCTTTGACCCACATGACTTATACAAGGCCGACCCCACCAAGGTGGTCTAATAACCCATCAAGTATAAGTTACGACACTTACAATATAAATGACGACTCTTCCATATAGAGGAATAATAACATCTCTATAGGAATACAAACACTTCCGTATATAGGAATAATAGCATCTCTATAGGAATACAATATACATAGGTGAAATACATTATGATGTTACAATTACATCAACACTCCGGTACTAATTGTTAGAATCTATTTAATACTGAGAGGTTGGTTGAATCAGTATTAGCACAATTATGAACATTTTTTAATTTCTTAACTAATTAATCTTGAACTTTAATTATGCAGCCACCATAAATAAAACATTCATCCACATATGCACAAAAGCACAAAACACAAAATTTTTACTTGAAAACTCAAACAGGAGAAAAACCCTGGAATTCTCTCTTATAATAAAATATTACATTCAAGGAAGAAACAAATTCCTAATTTCTCCAGCACCAACTGGAAGGAGGCACTAAACCCCTAGTTTTACAATAACTGACTTGAAGGAAGTACCAACTCCTTGATTTACTAGTACCAACTGGAAGGAGGCTACAACACCTTGCTCCACGCCCCGTCTTACCATATTGATATAAAATAATAATATATTACTTGACTGTAGTTCTCATCTGTGCACTCTTCATATTAACTGTTGTTCACTATATTGTGCGCACCTTTTGCAACCTTGAGATCTTGCAATCCCTTTTCTTCAACACTTCACAATATTACAATTAACTTCACACTTCTCAAACTGTGTGCTCCTTCATCATAGTCTGTAGTCTACACTCCAATTATGTATCTCCTATTTATGCGCATCTTCACTTCAACCGATACAGTGCATCTACTGATAAATTATTGTTCTCGCTTCGTGCATTAGTATCAGCTGAAACTACGCACATTCTGAAATGTGTATGTTCTATCTTGGTGCAATAGTCTTTAGATAATCTATGACCTTCTATGCATCATCGATTATTCGTCCTTTCTATTTAATGCACTTTTCTCAGATCATCCTCATCATAATGCGCATCTATGACTATGCAACAATTCTGTCTTAGCACATCAGATAACCTTCTTCACTTTGCGTGTCACAAGATATACTTCAAATATATATTTTCACTTATGTATTAGATCATCTGTGATTGTCTATGATATTTTCATTCTATATTCAATCACTTGTGCATATTCAACAATTTTTCATTTCTGGATTCATGCATCTGTCATAGATAAACTACACCAATCCATGCACTATCAACTACTTCATTCCTCTGCTTGTGCGCACTCTACTCTCCGCTAGGTCATCTTGTTCTGGTTCCATGAGCACTTAATGCCCCAAAAATTAGAAGCTTGATAAATATGTATCTTCCATCTTTTCACTTCAAGAATATATCCTTACTTCCAAGCTTACTTCAAATCTCCAACTTGCTTCTTATTTATACTTGTCCTACGTAGATTGTATGTCCACAAGTTAGTTGTGTCTTTCATTCTTCTTTGCTTCATGGTTCATGCTTCTGCCACTTGTCATTTTTTGCACCTCTGAGGTGTCATATCTTCTGGGTCTTGCGCATACTTGATCCTTTCCTTAGTGGGACTTTAACCTTTGCGATGTGGTCGTGTGCGCTTGATGAAGCATATCTTGTGGGACTTGCACACTTGACATCTTCAAGTGCTACATCCTTTTTGGTACTTGTGCGCACTTCAACAAATGAAAGATTCCTATGATTGTTGATTCTTGTGCTCTTTCGGGACTTGCATAATTGTTCAAACACTTCTTGTTCTCACACCACTTGCACACTCCAGAACCTTGTCCAACCATGTCTTTGAATTGCTTGCACACTCCCTAATCTTTTCCAACCATGTCTTTAGAAAATACCTTTGAACTAGTATGACTAGGTGGACCGAGACCTGCACCTGTACCCTATTTATTCAAACTGGATGCACTTCTAGGTATACGTCTTCATACTGGCATCCATATACTTCTTCAAACTATCTTTCATATACTTATTTAAAATGGCATAGAAACATACTTCTTTAAAATGGATTTCATATATTTGTTCAAGAAGGCATAGGAATACTAAATCCACTTTGATATCAATTGACATCAATGACAACCAAATTTTAATAGGAAGCCATGTTTTTGTATGTGCCATAAAATCAATAGTTGCAGGGGAAGAGTTGCTGATCAATTACAATTTGAATTGAATAGATACAAACACTATACTATGGGAGTGGTACATATAACATGTTACCCAACCTTTAATTAATGAATCTAATATCTTATGTTTTCTTCATGATTCGATTGTTATAATTTCGGTAATTTTCTATATTTTTGTCGCAGGGTAGTGATCGGGGCAAGTTCCCGACAATTGATCATAGGAGTACACCATCCTCGAGGAAACATGTATACCTCATTGCAATTGTACAAATATAATATGATAAATATATTTTTGTATTATGTTTTTTTCATGATTATATTGGTTTCATTTATATAATGTTTTCTATATTGTTTTTGCAGGGTGTTGATTGGGGAAACTCCTTGGCTTTCGATCAAATGACACCATCCTCGAGGCAGCAAGTATACCTCATTGTAATTGTACAAATTAAATATGAGCATTATGTTTTTTTCGTGATTATATAGGTTTAATTTCGGTTATGTTTCCTATATGTCTTGCAGGGTGCTGATATAGGAAACTCCCCAACAATAGATCAGAGGACACTAGCATCGAGGAAACATTTATACCTCATTGTAATTGTAGAAATATAATATTGGCAACATGTTTCTTTATTATGTTTTTTTGTCAGTCTATTCGTTTCATTTCAGTAATTAGTTATATAGGAAAATAGGAACATGCAAGTGATCAAATGAAACTTTTTAAATGAAAAATCTCTAAATTAAGCATGCAAGAAACATGAAAGAAATAAAGATAAGCATGTAAGCAGTAAAACTTAGGAAAAAACCATGAAAAATGTTGGTTCTGGAGCCTGATCTTCTCGATTCAGAGGTCGTCTTTCAGTCGTTTCTGGATCCCATCCCATGACAGGGGGTGTGGGGGGGATTACCCCCCCATTATAGTCACCATGGGGGGTCCATGGGGGGAGACGACTACATTTTAGGAGCCCCCTCTGGTGGGGGTTCATGGGAAGCACCCTCTTAGAATTTTTTTTTGAAAAAAATGACTTGTAAAATGTTGTAATTTCATAGTCATGACTCGGTCAATAATGGGTGATTTACAGGCCCATGGTATTGGGTATCCTGTGGTATTTTCCCTTGGTAATCACTCTTTAAAAGGAAGGCATTGTAATATGGATGTGTATTGTAGTATTGTAAATTGTGTAAGAAAGACAATGATAGAGTGAAGAGGAAATTGCATCGGATGTGTTGTGGGTTGTATCCCTTCATTTGTTGGATGGTATAATAAAAGGACTAGAAATTTCCCCATGGATGTAGCCCAGATTGGTTGAACCACGTATATTGGTGTCTCTCTTGTATTGTGTTTATGTGTTTTATATTTCTGCATCTTATTCTATGTTATTTCTCTATGATCATGTTTTTCTAACAAAGAATAGGAAAAAAAATAAAATAAAAAAGGCTCTAAATTTTTTTTCTATATTTTTGTTGTAGGGTATTGATTGGGGAAAGTCCCCGACAGTTGATCAAAGGAGTACACCATCCTCAAGGAAACATGTATACCTTGTTGTAATTGTACAAATATAATATGAGCAATATGTTTTTTTATTATGTTTTTTTTGTGAGTATATTGGCTTCATTTTGATAATGATTTCTATATTTTTATCATAGGGTAGTGATTGGGGTAAGTCCCTGATAGTTGATCAAAGGAGTACACCATCCTCAAGGCACCAAGTATACCTCATTGTAATTGTACAAATATTATATGAGCAATAAGTTTATTTATTATGTTTTTTTCGTGAGTATATTGGTTTCATTTCGATAATGTTTTCTATATTTTTGTTGCAAGCTATTGATCAGGGTAAGTCCCTAGCTGTTGATTAGAGAAGTACACCAGCCTCTAGGGAGTAGGTATACCTCATTGTAATTGTACAAATATAATTTGAGCAGTATGTTTTTCTATTAAGTTTTTTTCGTGAGTATATTGGTTTCATTTCGGTAGTGTTTTCTATATTTTTGTTGCAGGGTGCTGATCAGGGCAAGTCCCTGAATGTCGATCTGCTAAAACTAGCCTTGAGGCAACAGGTATACCTCATTGTAATTGTGCAAATTAAATATGAGCAATATTTTTTTTAACGCCCCCATCCCTTATTCCGGCCAATAGGAGGGGACATTACACTAAATTGAGGCCTCAAAATTTCGCCCCATAGCCATAATTATGAATTCATACAACTAAATTTATGTGCTGACATAAAATAAAAACACAAAGAAGAAATAAAATGATCCACACACACATAGCATGCAAGTCCAAGCATAATTGTCATAGGCATATAAATAAAAATCATTGCACATCAAATACATAAGAATACTTATCTTTAAACAAATAATATCGAAGCACCTAGTTGTGTAAGAGCGGTTTTCCACCCAACCATAGGCACTCTATCCATCATATACTCTTTCTACTGAGAGGACATCCCCAATTTGGGATATGAGGCCACCAGGGTGAGGGAAACAACTATTTTCTTCTATCTCTCAACCCACAACCCATTCTTCTCTTTATGCTTAGCCAAAATCTGAACCAGAGCTCTACAGGGGTCTCACTAAGCCATCACATCCATGGAACTCCTTCCCAAGTGCCCCACACAACACAAGGAAGGAATTTCCCTTCACTGATACACCGTTGCCTTAGGAAATCCAACCCTTACAGTGCTTACCAGTGTGTGTAGTAAGAGTTGAACCTTCTGTATGCTAATGGAGAACCTCCTGAAACATTAATCCATGGCTTATCAAGCATCCAAAAGTAGAAGAAATCAATGGGTAAAGGTTCCTAGATTTCCCAACCTCCATGCTCACCTACAACCATCTATCTTCACTTACAAGTGTTAAGATTATATGCTACTAAAGACTAAATTCTAACTTCATGAGAATTTAATACATTTTCACAATAGCATCATAACTAGGATCTATGAAAGATTTACAATCACAAGGTACACAACAACATATCCTGGAAAACCCTCAGGGGGTAAGAAAACCCAGCAAGAAATTCCTCAATATATATAACCAAAGTACAATGCCCAAAATAGGTCTCACAAACAGAGAGACAAACCCAAACTCTAGAGCCAGGCCAATCCTCCTCCTCCTAATTCGCAGACTTCTCTCTCTCCTCTAATGCGCAATGCATAAATGAGTGAATGGTACAGATGCGAGGAAGTCACTCTCTATTTATACTTTACTTTTCACTTGAAAAGAAACCTAAATAGGTCGGCCTCACTTTAATTGACTAGGCCGACCTCTCCTAGAAAGACTCAAATAATATTATATTACATTATTTTGGTTACTAACGACTCAACTTACAATGGAGGTTTTACCTCTTGAATTTTACTTGACTAAATATATTAATGACATCTCCAAACAGAGGTAAAACATCCCTGACAGAGTTACAATAATAAATTACAAGTAGACTATTCTTTGAAGTTACATTAATTTAACACTCCACCTTAACAAGAAGGGTATTCTACTGACAACAACAAGAGCATGTGTAACTCTACACAACATCATCAGAGGGAGGAGGGGCATCATAAACAACATCATCTGGAACATTGATTGGTATATCTATAAATCATTGGAATTTCTTCAACGTCATCATCATATTCAATATAGAGCTGAAGTATCATCATGTTCAGTATTGGAGCATCCTCATCTTCAGCACTAGAGAATCATATTCTACAACACTGGAGCATCCTCATCTTCAGCACTAGATCACCATATTCTTCAACACTGGAGCATCCTCATCTTCAACACTGGAATATCTGCAGCAGTGGAGCATCCTCATCTTCAGCACTGAACATCTGCAGTATTGGAGCATCCTCATCTGCATCACTGGAACATCATGAACTACAACACACATGATCCTTCCTTTTGGAATTAGGGGATCTTAGACAATCCTTCCTTTTGGAACTCGAGATTCAGTCCAACTACTTTGGTGATCCTTCCTTTCGGAACTAGTGATCATAGACAATCTTTCCTTTCAGAATTCGGGATTCATTCCAACAACTCTGGTGATCCTTCCTTTCGGAACTAGGGATCATGGATAATCCCTTTTTTTCAGAACTCGAGATTCATTCCAATAATTATGGTGATCCTTCCTTTTGAAACTAGGGATCATGGACAATCCTTCCTTTAGGAACTCGAGATTTAGTCCAACAACTCTGGTGATCCTTCCTTTCGGAACTAGGGATCATGGACAATCCTTTTTTTTGGAACTTGGGATTCAGTCCAACAAATTTGGTGATCCTTCCTTTCGGAACTAGGGATCATCTACAATCCTTCCTTTCAGAACTCAGGATTTAGTCCAGCAATTCTGGTGATCCTTCCTTTCGTAACTAGGGATTATGGGCAATCATTCCTTTCGGAACTTGGGATTTAGTTCAACACTCTTAGAAAATCCTTCCTTTCGGAACTAGGGATTCAGTCTAAGGATCAACATTTAAGACTATGCTTCCTTTCCAAATTATGGGATCATTGTCTAGGGATGATCAATCCCACCACAACTGAGGATCAACATTTAAGACTATCCTTCCTTTCGGAAATACGGGATAACTATCTAGGGATGATCAATCCCAGCACAACTCAGGATCAACATTTAAGACTATCCTTCCTTTTAGAACTACAGGATCACTGTCTAGGGATGATCAATCCCACCACAACTTAGGATCAACATTAAGACTATCCTTCCTTTCGGAATTACGAGATCACTGTCTAGGGATGTTCAATCCCACCACAACTCAGGATCAACATTTAAGACTATCCTTCCTTTCGAAATTATGGGATCACTATCTAGGGATGATCAATCCCACTGCACAACAATATCATCAGCACTACTCCCCCTTTCAAGGGAAGTCCTTACGGACTACACCAATCTTGTCATGGAAGTGCTCAAACTTCACACGAGACAGAGGCTTAGTCAACACATTTGCAACCTGCTCATCAGTGCTCACATATTGGAGCTTTATAGATCCCTTCTGCACCATATCACGAATATAGAAATACCGTATTTCTATGTGATTCAACTTATCATGGAACACAAGGTTCTCTATCATCTTTATACAACTTTGGTTATCACATAGAATCCATATGGCTTCAGAACTGGCAGAACATGCTGCAATATATTCTGCTTCTGCAGTGATGAGAGCAACACTAGATTGATTCCTCCTTATCCATGAGATCATGGCTAACCCCAGACTGTAACATTCGCCTGAAGTGCTCTTCCTTTCTAAGACACTTCTTTCCCAATCTGAATCTGTGTAACCGAACAGTCTAAAGTCATGATCTCTAGTATAATTGATACCATAGTCTATTGTACCTTTTAGTTACCTCATCGCATGCTTTGCAGATACAAGGTGAACACATCTGGGTTCAACCAGATACTAACACAAGGTGTTCACAACAAAGCATATATCTAGCCTGGTATTCATCAAATACATCAATGACCCAAATATGCCTATATAGAGTCATATCCACCAATTTTGACGAAGCATCAGATAGTAAATTCAAATTTGTATCCATGGGTGTGGCCATGGATCTACATTCCAACATATCAAATATTTTCAATATTTCTACTGCATACTTCCCTTGGTTAAGGAAGTTTCCCTCTGGGCTCTACCATACTTTGAGACCTAGAAAATAATGCATTAAGCCAAGGTCTTTCGTCTCGAATTCTACAACGAGCTTCTTCTTGCACTCTGATATTTTCTTCTCATTTCATGTCAGGAATAAGTCATCCACATATAGTAATAATATGACAAGTTCATCATCCATAATATTGAACTTAGGTTAGGATCATATTTACTCTTGGTAAATCCCAAGCTCGTCAGAAAACTATCAATTCTTCCATACCAATCTCTTGGAGCTTGCCTCAACCCATACAGAGCCTTCTTCAGTTTGCAGAAATGTGTTTCTTTGTTTTCAACCTCAAATCCTTGTGGTTGTTCTCTATACACTTCCTCTTCAATGACACCATTTAGGAAATTTGTTTTCACATCCATCTAGTGTAACTTCCACTTCATCATGGATGCAAATGCCATGATGGTCCTAATGGAAGTGTACCTTGCTACGAGAGAAAATGTATCTTCATAATCGATTCCTTCCTTTTGAGAGAATCCACGAGCCACAATACTTCCATCTTGTATATCCATTTATTTCATCTTTATAAGTCACTGAATACCAATATCTTGAACTTTGTTGCAATTTCTCTCTTCCACCCATCTATGAGCTTCTCATATTCAACCTTGTAGAAAAGGTTGATGTCTCATCACTCTAGGTGATCCTTGATCTCATTATTCTATCCATGGGTGACTTCTGAGCCCGTACACAGTATTCTTCAATATGCATACATGTGGTTCTCTGAGTCCTAGAGGTTGCTCGATATCTTCTTCTACTTTGATTACACCATGAGTCTGGCTACTAGAGAAACATCTCGTCATAGTCGACTTCCTCTACTTGATTTCAATAGTCTTGTTTATAGTTGAACCATCATCACTTGTTCTATGGAACATGTCTCATCATTCTTCATTTGTAGGTGATCATGTACGATACTTCCTACAAGTCAAATTTAGTAGCATGGTTAGAAACATTCCAAAACATATGCATAAAAAAATAAGTCACACTATCATAATTCTATCTTATCCAATAACACAACATTCATCCATATCCCACATTCATATGGTAACTTTCTAGATGCCTTCCATCTCTACCAGAACATTATTAAGAGCGTGCACTACTCCCAATATGTCAGCAAAGAGGTTTCACTCTAGATAAGTAGCAATGGAATGTTGTATAGCACCATAGGCTACTTACCCATCACATATTAATTCAAATGTTCTAACATGTATACAACTGAACAATATCATTTAAACAATTTGATAAAAAAATGACAATTCAAATACTTATATTTGTTTGTTTGGTAGGATCTCTTTTGATCCTAGTCTCCTTGCAGGGATTACTGGAATGTATGATGGTGAGCTCTACTCCATCATCTGATTCTGAGGTCCTGTTCCTTTATTGCTTATGATATATAAGGTTGATCATAGATCACATAGACTTGTAGTATCATGAATGAAGGTTGCTTCTAAGTGACCTCTCAGTTTATATGAGCCACCTTCTTCTGCATCTTCTATAGATTTTTCCTCTAGACCACATAATATATTTACTAATTATAACTCTAAACCCTTTCTAAAGTACATCCTCCTTCATCATCAGAGTTCTTGAATCAAGCTTGTATGTTGCCTCTCCTATTCTCCTAGTGAAACTTTCTGATGCGAGTCCTTTTATTCAAAATTGGAGAGAGTTCTTTGAAATGCCACCATTATAGGACATATTCTTCAATTTATTCCTTTGGTAAATTTTGTTGGAATATTATCACCATCATTTTTATATTTTGCATGCATCCAGTCATTAGTATGGTAGTCTCCCAACACCTAGTCCCCACTTTTTCATCCCCAGGATCCTGTTTCTGCTCAGTTCTAGCCCTCCTAGCCACATATGAGCCCTTGTTTTCATCACTGGAGTACAATTGCGCCCTCTTCCACCTATTTAGGAGATTATTTAGTTCGTTCCATGATTAGTGGATATGTTCCTTGATCTGAGGATTGATTACTAGTTTAACTCACTAAACCACTTAGATAGACCTCCAGAGAGACTAGATCAGCTATAATGACTACTGACAGCTCCTCATGCGCCCACATTGGAGTATGCTTCCCTACATTTGTGCCACATGCACTAGTTAGACTCAATTAGACTCATTTGACTGATGTTTGACCACTTGTGACCACTATTATTGATTGGATGATGTCTCCAGTGTCATCCAAGCCACACATTGAGGAGAATTCAAACGACCTTAGGAGGAATTCGAATTCATTTGATTGTATTTAGTTATTATTCACTATTCAGAGTGCCAGCTCACAGTTGATATATGATACAAATTTTTTTTCATTTCTTCTATATGAGTGATTATTGAATCAACACTTATTATTCTTCTTTCTGCACTTCTTGAGTGAGTTTTAGTGAGGTATGCTACACCTGAGTGATCTTACTTCTAAAATATCACATGGTATCAGAGATGGAAGCATCTATTTGAATTGCAGCAGTAGCAGCTGCAACAATTTCAACAATTCTTTGAGCAACTGTCTTTCATTGAGCACCATAAGCCTCTGGGTTTCCACAACAAATACTGGTGCTATTTCCTTGAATTCACTGGAGCAATCCAGTGAGGTCTAGACAGGTGTGAAGGACCTAGTCACATGTGTCTAGTGTCCTAAGGTAGTGTTCAATTCGAATTGCAACAAATATCCATTTCATAATTCTCATTGTTTTGTAGGTTATCTCCATCATTCAAATTCATCATCAATTCGACTTCAACAGCTATCAATGGATCTCAATTTGAATTCATTCAACTACTTCGAATGGAAGGAAAAGATGGATATCTTCTTGAAGTATAAGATCATTTCTAGAGTGGTGAATGGATCTGCAATTGAGCCCACTGGTGCAGTAGATAAATCCAAGTACTTAAACAAGCTTGATGAAGCAGTAGGACTCCTGCTACTTAGCATTTCTGAAGACCTACACTTTCATGTTATCGATCTGAAGACTCCAAAGGAGATTTGTGACAATCTTGAATCTCTTCTTGGTCAGAAGGATGACTTGAAGGGTCATAAATTCGAAAATGATCTCATCTCCTTAAGCCCAAGCTGTTTTGAAACCATCACTTCGTTTCTCAATAAGTTAAAAAACTTGATTTCATAGTTGAAGAGATATTGGATTGAGAAGGAAGAAAAACAACTCATCCTTTCTATACTGTCGAAGCTAGGCCCTGATTATTCAGTGTTTCTTTCGACCTTCCAGTCAGCAAAGTTGTCCATTTCAATATGGAAGTTCCCTTCGCTTGAAGACTTCATCCAATCCCTCACACTTGAGGAGGTGAAGCTAGTGCACATGGGAGTGATAAAAACTAAATTGGATCCAGCTCTTGCAGCCACTGAGATGAGAAGAGCGAATGGTAAAGGGAAACAAAAAGTTTCTGAATGGAAGTCAAATGACCAAAAGTAGAAGGAGGCTCCAAATCAGTTAGATGGAGTTTCGAATCCTAATAAAGACAAGCAAACTCAAAAGGGGAAATCCAAATGCACATACTGGAATAGAGGATTCCATCCTAAGAGTTCATGTATGAAGAAGACCATAGATCTCATGGATTCACTTCTTGAAAAAAATAATCTTCAAGTACCTGCATGTGCTAGAAAGAAAGAAGGTGAACCATCAAGATCAGAGGACAAAGAGAGATTCCATGCCCGCATGGAAGGTGCATCAACACAATCTTCCTTCATCATAGATTCCGGAGCATCAAGACACATGTATTCCTCCAAAGATCTCTTCACTGGTTTCAAATCCACTATTGGACCATCCATCATGTTGGGGAATGATTCTGAGGTCTCCTCTAAGGGGATTGGAAGAATCAAACTTGATCATGGGTACTTCTCAGATGTGCTTTATGTCCCCACTCTCATTGCAAATATACCTTCATTCTACTAGATGACCCATATTGGAGAGCCCAAGAGGGTGATCTTCTCTCCAAATGAGGTCAAAATTCAAGACATGGTATTAGGATCTACCATTGCAAAAGGTGTTGCAAACCACAAGACAAAACTGTATGAGTTCTCACACTTTCTACCTTTATCAAAGCAGTATGCTCTTCACACCCATGCAAATGAAGAGAGTAGGCTATGCCATGGAATATTTGTGCATCTCAGCTACAAGAATTTGTATAGCATGCAAACTCAAAATTTAGTTGAAGATCTACCCAATATCATATTTTCCCAAGGCACCTATAAAGGTTGCTTGAGAGGAAAAAATCCAACAAGGAATGTTGGGCAAATGAAGAATCAGAGAGTAGAGAGAAAGCTAGATCCAGATCCACAAGAACCTAGAGATCTAGCACCTATTGGTTCAACTCCTATTGCAAAGTGGGCCACCACCACTGTTCCATACACCACTGATCTTGTTGAAGATCCACCATTATCATGTCACAGTTCATTTGGTAAAAATCTCACCTATGTTGATTCAAAGGAGATATCAAAGAACTACATGCACATTCATGAAGCTGATCCTACCTCAGTTGGTTTGGATCACATGTTTCAAAATGATATTGATATTTTTGGATTTGTTCCCACCATGTTTGGTCAAAAGAGCAAGTTCAAGAAGTCTCCAGATTCACTTGCTTCCACTGAAGGAGAAGTCAAGCACATGTTTTTAGAACATGAGATTTCAGATTCAGATTTTGGAAGTGATGATGAGAAAGAGAGAAAAGATTCATCACATGATATTTTTGATTTAGAGTTTGGAAGTGATGATGAGAAAGAGAGCGAAGATTCATCACATGACAGTTCAAATTCAGAGTTTGGAAGTGAATATGATGAAGAGCAAATGCTAGATCCAGATCCACAAGAACCTGAAGATATAGCACCTATTAGTGAAGATGAGCGAATGGAAGACCAAGGTCTAGATCTTGCACTTGATGATGCCCCTCTTCCTAGATGGGAAACAACTACTATTAGATATTCCAGAGATCTTGTTGGAGATCCACTTGATCTGAGGAGAACCAGATCCAATTTTCAGAATGGAAGATTTCATCATTCTCACATTACAGATCCATTTCTTGGCGATAGATCTTTCTTCGGTGGAGAAGTGCACTTACCATTTGGGGTGAGTGATGTACATGATTGATTATCCTACCACTGTATATCTTGAGGGGGGGATTTCTTCCCACTGGGTTTTCCCTCTTTCCTCAATTTATTTATTTAGATTGTTGTACGGGGTGACCTTTGGTCTCAGTTACCAGGGCCCTATGATTAGTTCCTTCAATTGTTCCTCATAGTTTGGCTTGTGGGGGGTGTTGGAATATTCTCACCATCATTTTTATATTTTTCATGCAAGCATGCATTCTGCATGCATCCAGTCATCATGCATGCATCTACATGCAAATGCATGTGTACAGTCATCAGTATGGCAGTCTCCCAACACCTAGTCCCTAGTTTTTCATCCCCGGGAGCCTGTTTCTACTCAGTTCTAGCCCTCCTAGCCACATATGCACCCTTGTTTTCATAACTGGAGTACAAGTGCGCCCTCTTCCACCTATTTAGGAGATTATTCAGTTAGTTCCATTATTAGTGGATGTGTTCCTTGATATGAGGAATGATTATTGTTTAACTGACTAAACCACTTAGATATACCTCTAGAGAGACTAGATCAGCTATATTGACTACTGAAAGCTCCTTATGCACCCACATTGGAGTCTCCTTCCCTACATTTGTGCCACATGCACCAGTTAGACTCATTTGACTAATGTTTGACCACTTGTGATCACTATTACTGATTGGATGATGTCTCCAATGTCATCCAAGCCACACATTGAGGAGAATTTGAATGACCTTAGGAGGCATTTGAATTCATTTGATTGTATTCAGTTATTATTCACTATTCAAAGTGCCAGCTCACAGCTGATGTATGATACTGCAGTTTTTGTCATTTCTTGTGTATGAGTGATTATTGAATCAAGATTTCTTCTTCTTCTTTTTGCACTTCTTGAGTGAGTTTTAGTGAGGTCTACTACAACTGAGTGATCCTACTTCTAAAATATCACAACTTCCTAGGAGGTCCTTCTTCTTCTTCTTCTTCAACTAAATGAGCATGATGTCTTTTGTTACTCTTCTTCTTGTATTCTTATTTTCTCACTGGACAAGATTTGGCAATATGTCCCATCTTATCACAATAATAACATTGATAAGAAGATAATTCTTTCTTCTTGTAGTTTCCTTTCTTATAATTCTGAAACTTCTTAAGTGGATGAAACTCCTTATGAGTTTCCTTCTTGAAATAGGATTTTCCCTTTCCTCTTTTAGTATGAGTATCTAGGGCTTGATCATCTTCTCTGAGTAGTGCTTCTCGATTTTCCACTCTAGCTTCCTCTTGAACAAATTCTTCCCATTCTACTTCAAATAGTATACTTTCCTTTCTTGCACACATTGTTTGGATAAAAGATTCCCAAGGACTAGTGAGAACATTGAGAGTAGACATCAATAATTCATCTTCGTCAAGCTTGTATTCAATTGCTTCTAGTTGTTCTTTGAATTGAGAAACCCTAGTAAATTAATATTGGATAGATTCACCTTGATTCATCTTCGTGCTTTTGAGTTGGGTTCTAAAATTCATCTTTCGATTGATGTTCTTTCCTTCATACATCCTTGATAGGGCATCAAAAATTTTCTTAGGTGTTTTCTTGGAGGAAACTCGAGGAATCAAGTGATCCTTGATGGAATCTGCTATGATCCTCTTGGCCCTAATCATGTCCTTATTGTGATTTTCCTTTGCTTCAACTTCTTCGGGTTCTGGTACATATTCTTTAAGAAACTTTGAAAGATGATTATATTCTAGAATGAGTCCAATCCTATATTTCCAAGTATAGAAGGTATCTATGCCTTCCAACTTGTCATCAAGCTTAGTGCTTGAGGCCATCTTATCCGTGAGAGTAGAGAATCACCAAAAATTAAAGTTTCTCAAAATTGAAAAATAAACTCACCAAAATATGCGCTTGAATGAGGTGAGTATGCTGGTACACTTTGTTTCCGAAGAATCCAAAATTTCACCATTGAAATTTGACTTGCGAAATTCAGGTATGTAGTTTCTGGATTTTTCTGGTTTTCTGGTTTTTCTAGTCCAAAGTCAAACTAGGGTTTGAATTTATGGAAGATTCACCCACTGAAAAAATTCTATCTTGGTTCCAATAGATGCTCCTAGGAGGGGCGCACTTTCCCGTGCCACTTGCACTAAAAAATTCCACTTTTGTAAGAAGCCCTAATTTTTATGCTCGGAGAGAGAGAGAGAGATTTATGTTATGAAAGTTGATATTTTCAGGAAATCTTTGCTACCATGTTAATATTATATGCTACTAAATACTAAATTCTAACTTCATGAGAATTCAATGCATTTTCACAATAGCAACATAACTAGGATCTCTGAAAGATACACAATCACAAGGTACACAACAATATATCCTGGGAAACCCTCAAGGGGAAGAAAACCCAGCAAGAACTTCCTCAATATAGATAACCAAAGTACAATTCCCACAATAGGTCTCACAAATAAGAGAGACAAGCCCAAACTCTAGAGCCAAGCCAATCCTCCTCCTCCTTCGCAGACTTCTCTCTCTCCTCTAATGTGCAATGCATAAATGAGTGAATGGTACAAATGAGAGGAAGTCACTCTCTATTTATAATTTACTTTTCACTTGAAAAATAACCTATAGCCTGGTCGTTAACCGGACGGATTCCCTATACTAAACTATGAGTGATCTAATTGGGCTTGCTTACTAGAGAGAATCCCTTGCTGATTGATGCTACGATTTTCGGGGCATCAACAATTTTTGGCGCTAGAAGGAGGGCCACCAGTGCATGGCTGGAAGAGGAGATCCTTCTGTTAGAAGAAATCTCACTGACGACCCGCTTGAAATAGTTATCCGAGAAATTTTTTATCTGGAATCAAGGAATCAAGAAGATCCCAATTCTGAAATTGAGTAGCAAGAAATGCTTTATGCTGTTCATTTTGTAGAAGTAGCCAATTTCAGGAAACATACACGTTCCTATGTTAGAGAACTTGGTGGTTTGAATTTCATTCCCCTACTCCCCAGAAGAAGAGATCCTAGGAGGGAAACGCAATACACAAGAGATTCAGTTTTAGTTTAGAACTTAGAAGAGTTGGTAGATCTATCTTTGGAAGAGATCACAGAGCCTCTTGGAGAAATCAGAATCGAAACTCCTCCAAATCTAGAAGAGCCACACACTCCACGTAATTCTCCACCTCATACTCAATGTGATTCTCCACCACATTCCCCACGTAGAGCCATGGCTGTACCTGCATGGAGAGAAAGAGGAGCGCTGAATTTAGCTAGGCCATTCCATGATCTACCCACCCAAGAATCCAGAAAATTTTTTTCCTAAGTATGATCCTGGGAAGGGTATTTCTATTGAAGATAATCTTAAAAGTTTCTATTTGGCTTTAAGTCTTCTAAATGTGCAACACGAAGATGTAGTCTGTAGGATTTTTCCCTATACTTTTGAACCCAAGGTATCTTCTTGGTATTTTAGTCTACAAACTAGTTCTATATCAAATTGGGAAGAATTTGAGAAATGTTTCTTAAGAAAGTACGGAAATCAGAAAACAGTGGCTACGCTCATGAAAGAATTGTTGTCCATGAGAATGGAAAACAAAGAGAAGGTTCAAGAATTTAATCAAAGATTCACTACATTGTTAAATAATTTTAGTGATGCAGCAAGACCTGCTGAAGAATATTTAGTTGAATATTATACAACAGCACTTGATCCTCCCATAGCAATGTTTGTTAAAAGAACAAAGAAAACTACCTTGATAGAAAACTTCGAAGAAGCCAAGAAGGTAGAAAAAGAAGCAGACAGCATTGCCAAGCATTCTCTCGATCCGGAAACAAAGACAACAGTTGTTAAGAAACCACTTTTGTTAACCAAAAATAAAGAGGAACCATCAACATATATGGAAACTATGGTCAAAATGATGCAAAAGCTTTCTAATAAAATTGTAGATCTGGAGAAAGGTAAGGTAGCCAGCACTTCCAGGCAACCATTCAAACCTTTATATAAGAAAAGGGATGAAAGTGGACAGCCGCTTCTGCCTATAAACAATTATGTTGTTCTAAATTTAAATGAAGTCAACATGGACCTTTTATGTACCTTCCATCAAGAACAACACTCAAAAACGAGTTGTCCACAATGGATAAATTTGATGAGCCTAGTGATGAATCAAATGCTAGATGCGCAGATAACAGATCAGAAAGATCCTGTAGAAGAGCAGATTTTTGAACAGGAAGAATCCACTCCCGACACCACAATGGTCCTATGGGATTGGGCACCCACGCGAGAACCTTCTTTTGAATATCTTGCTGATGAATTTCAGACCGCATCAATTAATGTCACCACTATAAGTAAGGGCTTGGTGCTTGATAAAACCATTGAGGCACCTAAAGCCAAGGTTGTGAAGGAAATTCAAAAGCAGCACATAACTGTCATTCCGCCTCTGCCTAAGGCAAACCCAACAGTGAAAAAAGAAACAAGCGTAGAAATATCTAAACAGCCAAAAGTTACACCGAACAAAATAGAAAATCAGCCAAAAGTTTCAAAAGATCATGACATGGGATATGACATAATCAAAGATATTAAGAAGGAAAAAGCAAATGTCTCTATATTTGATATGTGTAGTTTTCCCCAGCAAAGAAAGAAGTTGTTGGAATCTTTTGACTCACAAGCTAGTACTTCGGTAGAAAACACTGAAGAGAACCTTGAGATAAACGAAGCTAGCATTGGCGGGAAATCTAGATTGCAGACTTTGCCTTTTCTGTTGACTTTTGAAATTTTTAATCATAATGTGCATAACTGTTTGGTAGATTATGGGGCTTCTTCAAATGTCATGATGCTATCAATTTGCAAAAGGATTAACGGACAGCCAATTCCATCCCCGTCTCAGATCATACAGTTAGATAGAACTGCTATTAAAGTCATTGGGGAAATGAAAGATGTGCTTATTAGGTTGTCAGCAGATCCCAGAGTGTGCCAATTTATTGCTATAATGGTAGTTGATATTCCTGAGGCTTATGGTTTGGTATTGAGCAGGAAATGGTCTATGAAACTAAATGGTTCCTTTGCAACAGACTGGTCTCATTTGTGGTTGCCATACCAGAATAGATAAAATCAGATTAAAATTTTGAGAGAACCCCACATGAAACAAAATGTAACTTAGTTAGAGGAAAAGAATGAAGCTGTAGCTTTCTCATCTTCAGTTTTGGGAAATTATTTCTTAGAGATTGAACCAGGTAATTATAAATCGGAAGATGTTAGCCATAATTCAAATGAACAGTCTGATCTCCTTCAATTTTCTCGGACTAGTGATTTTGGCTGTAACATAGTAGGATTAGTTACTGACTTAGGTGGTAATGATACTAACTTAGTTAACGCGGAAAATATTTTTTGGGTTCTATATTTTGATGGTTCCAAAACTCAAGAAGGATCTGGAGCTGGTTGTGTTTTAATTGATCCTGAAACCAACAAACAATCTTTATCTTGTAGACTAGAGTTCGAATGTACGAATAACACTGTTGAATATGAAGCTCTGGTCCATGGGTTGAAGAAAGCTATTAGTTTAAATGTTAAATATTTGAAAGTATTTGGTGATTCAGAGATAGTTGTCAGGAAGGTGAGAGATACAATTCACTGCCTTTCACCACACTTAAAAGGGTATCAGGCTAAGGTTTGGAATTTGATTTCATGTTTTGATACTTTCAATATTAATTCCATTCCTAGATTACAGAATGATGCAGCTGATTTGTTAGCTACCTTTGCTTCCAGATTAGTGCCTACTAATAACAAGTGCTCTATTGAATTGATTTTTAGGCCATCTGTTCCGGACAACATTACAAATCTTAGAGTATTTGATGATGATGATAAGATCATCAGCTTCTTAACAAATGAGGATGTCTTCCAAGAATCCATAATAGACGAAGAGAAGCATGGTGAAGATCTGCAAAGCAAAGATGCAGTCACAGGAAAATTCATGCCAAAGGGAGTGAGATCTCTTGAAAGTTTGTTCGATCTGCAGAACAAGTTCAAAAGGCCAGCAAATGTTAAAACTCATAGCTCCTCTATGCATCATGAATTGGTAAATCTGGGTACAGAAGCTGAACCAAAGTATGTCAATCTTGGTAAACATTGCTCTCCAGGCGAGAGAGATAAGTTCATCAAACTATTTCAGCAGTATAAAGATGTCTTTGCATGGACTTACGAAGATCTGAAAACATATGATACCTGCATTGTTGGGCCCAGGTTGAGATGAAGTTTTGGAAGCACCTTTTTGAGGAAAGCACGGAAAGCTAAGCTGAGCGCAGCTCAGAAACACAATTTTGGCTAAGTATTGAGGATGCTGCGAAGTTGCGCGCAACATCCAACTTTTGACGAGACTGCGGAGTTGCACGCAGTGTCGAAGTTTTGGCCATGATGCGAAGACCAGTACTACGCTGAAGCAGTGTTGCGGAGTTAGGAGGCCACATGGAGCCAGCAAAGCGGTGTGCTGGACAAGTATCAAGTGTAGCTACCAGCTCGACCGGTAGCAGCCATTTTTGGAAAGATATTTCAGGATTGTCGAGTGGCGGATGTAGGCAAAACAGGAAGGCGGCCATGCGTGGGTTGTTAAGGAAAGCGACGTTTGGCACGCTTAGAAGGTAAAACCGTTAGAGAGAAACAGTTTGGCAGAAGCAGCCTATAGGAATGCGTGCGACAAGAAGGCCGAGAGCGACAGAATGAGGACGTGGAGATCCGCCATGATCAAGCAGACGCTACTAGGAGCCAGTAAGCCGGTTTGGAAAATCGGCGCAGTTTTGGAAACCCTTAGGGTTTTGGATTTTAGGTCTTCGACATTGTACAGACATGACCTTCGGACATGATCTATTTAAGAAGACATTTTGTATGGGATGGGGGTTCTTAGTGTTGGGTTTTTTGAGTTGTTTTTTTGTTATTGATGAGAATTTGAGAAGATAACCCTTTTTATATTGTAAAATCTCTTTGAGCTGAGAATATTGTAAAGGCTCTGCAGCTGTGTGCGTAGAGACCTAGCCAAGAGAAAGAAGAGTCTGCAGTTGAGTGCGCAGAATAAGAACGGTTGCCCCATCCCTTTTGAAAGAAATATATTACCAACCGTTCTTGTGGACGTAGCTTTCCATCAGAGGAAGTGAACCACGTTAAATCCTGTGTTATGTGATGATGTTTATGAATGAATGATTGTCTGTATTTTCTGTAGAATGAATGCTTGAATGTTTCCTTGCATGCTGTAATATGAGAACTTCGATATGCATTTACCAATAGGAGAAGTTTGGGAATGATATGCTAGGTTCCACAGGAGTAGATGAATGGTAAACATTTCAATTCTATGTTAATCATGTTTATCATTCTGGTTCACATTGTAATAATCCAAGTTCTAGAATTAACGTGAGAAAGATAACTAGTAAGTGCCTGAATGAATGGATGAGTGATATTCATTTCAGTGACTTAACGTTGCCGAAATATTGCAAGTAGAGGATAAGTGTGGTTGACTCGCAGTTCCAGAAGAAGATTTGCAGCAGTAAGAAACCCTTGGTGTGGCCCGCAGTGTTTCCTGCACCACGCAGTACTATTCATAGCATAGATCTTGCTGCGTATCGCATCACTCTGCCCAAAGCGCCATCCTTTTGTCCTGCGTTGTGCAGCTTGTTCTTGTAAACAACTCATCATTTACTGTGGAAACCTGATTCCGCAGTACCCCATAAAGATACACCTCGGGTGAGACCTCAACCTACTCACAGGTTGTTGCCGAAAGGGCCAGTGAAAAGAGGTTTTGTTGGTCAAAGGGAGAACCACAAAGAACCTAGGTCTAATTGGAAACCTATGGTTCAGTTTAAGCCAAAAAATGGTTATGTTGCCATGCTAGAATCCATGATGAGTTGAAATGGTTCCATTGCTGCGCTAGAATCCATGATGAGTTGAAATGGTTCCGTTGCCATGCTAGAATCCATGATGAGTTGAAATGGTTCCATTGAGTTGCAATCACGATGTGTGAAGAAGAATATCAATTCTCTGAAGGATCTGACTATTGGCATCCTGAAAAGACAGAAATCCAAGCTTGGTGGGATAAGACCACAAGCGATTTTAATAGACAAGAAAATAGACATCCGCTTCTAAGCGACACATAGTGGTTAGATAGATATCTGTTGGACGACATTCACGAGATCTTTTGGGCACCGTTTCCAAACGAGCTACATGCATGGATCTCGCGGCTCCCAGAGAAGAAAAACTATTTCCAAGGAGGAGTTCCTATAGAGTGGACTCCTGAGCTCATAGTGCAGCTTAAAGCGTTGGACAGCCCATTGTCACGCGTAGTTGATTATTGGGTCGATCATATGCTAGAAGGCTTTGTAACAGAATTTGCTGTAGACACACTCAAATCCTACAGCCAAGCAGAAGCACATTTTTTCGGAGGATTCCAAGGTAAGTTTCTAAACAATCTCAGTCTATAAATTAAGATGCTGTTAGCTGAGAAAGGTGTTCTAAGAATGCAGTAATATGCTTGAAGTTTGTCATGATAAACAGTACATATATTGATTTTGACGAAGAGACACATACTCTTAGAAGTGGTCAGAGATATAAAATTAATAAGAATCCAGAAGACCCTAAACTTCATATAGATACTGAGATCCCCTGCGATCTTGATAGCGAAGTTGCACAACCATTTACCCCTAAGAATCTGCTGGCTGCACAAACCGCACCACCCTTATCACAGAACCCACCCGCTACGCAGCCCACCCTGCAGAAGACTCAGCCTAGTCCATCTCTCCCGATAGTCCCATTTGTATTTACTGCTTAGATCCCTTTACAACAGCCGCGCACTAATCCCAGCGCTCCACCACCTAATAGCACAATGGTGAACATGGATATGAAACTGCCAATATTCAGAGGAACTGGCCTAGAAGACCCTGATCAGCATTGGTTCCTTTGTGAATCCGTATGGAGTGTAAGACAAATCCAGGACGATGCTGTGAAGCAAGCACAGCTCATCACCACCTTCAGGGATAGAGCGCTACATTGGTTTATGAAGTACTCTACCATACAGCTGAGAACCCTCGCAGAAATTAAAGTCGCGCTAGTGGTAGAGTTCAAGAAACCTAAGTCTGAGTCTCAGTGTATAACTGAGTTGAAGGAAATAAAGCAGAGACCAACTCAAACGGTCTGGGAATTTGATCAGAAATTTAAGACCTTACTAGACCAAGTAAGTTTTGTTATACCACCAGAACAGCATAAAGAATGGTTCATTGCTGCGCTGTTACCCCATAGCATATTACCATTGATACAGTAGAAGGTTCTATCCTAGGCAGAGGCCTTGGAAATCGCAATGAAGCTAGAAGCTTCACTGATTGGGGATACTAGTTTTGGGATGTCTCAGATCCATAACAAGATGACCACCCTGACACTTGAACTGCAAAGTATGAAAAATGATAAAGAACAAAGATTTTAACCTAGACAGGAGATCTAGTGTACAAGTTGTAAAGGAGAAGGTCATGACCGCGAGCATTGACCTCTATTCCACGACTATATTAACAGCGGTACGCCTAACCCATTAAATCAGAATCAGGCCACATGGTGTGAAATTTGTAGAACCACGGGACATAGACCTGAAGACTGTTACCTAATCCAGAAACATGTGAAAACTCCTAAGAATTTATACTGCAATTTCTGTAAATCAGTTGGACATGATGAATCCAACTGCCACACATATGAATTATGAAAGAAAAAGGGATATGGACTCAATGAGAGGTGCTGGCTTGTACCACGTACAGGAAGATACACAACCAAAACAAGAAAATGCACAATATGACCAAGGAGGATATAGAGGTTGTGGTAGTGGATACCATGGCAGAGGAAGAAATGCTGGTCCGGCACAAGGAAGAGACCACAACCAAGTCATTTGTTATAACTGTAGCCAACCCGGGCATGTGTCTAGAGATTGTGTTAACACATGCACTACGTGCAACTATTGTAAATCGTTTGAGCATGTAATTGAAGATTTCCCAGTATTAGAGGTGGAAATACAGAAGAGAAGACGAACAGAGGCTCCAAATCCAAATGTCCAGTGGATTGCAGTAGAGAATAGACCAGTGGATCCGAGCATTAACGTGGTCACGCATAGTGGGGCTCAGACAGGCCGCGACAGAGGAGCGGAAGCTTCAACATCAGGGTAAACACATACGAAGAAGGATCCCCTTGAAACAATATGGATAAGGAAAGCTCCAATAAAAGCACCCCCTCTTAACTTAAAGAAGAACAAGGAGATCTTCATTGACGCGCGAGATACCTTTAGAGAACCAGCAGATAAGTCATCAAGGATCCCGCTGCACAATGAAACACCACATGTTGAAGACATGCCGGCTCTGTATGACAAATCAAGTACTGCGACAGATGTCCGTACTTCTGTTGCGCAGTTCTTGCGAAGCTGCATGAAGTTACTAAAAAGCGAAAAAGCCATAGTAGAGCTCCAGAAGCTTATCAGCCAATGTGAACCTCAGATTGCAACAGAGACCCCAGATATCACTGTACATCATATAAGGAAGCGCAAAAGAACAGGCCGAGAGATGAGGCTTACTGCGCAGATAGGAGATTTTTAAATGGATGAAGTCATCCTTGATCTGGGATCAAAAGTGAATGTCTTGACTAAGAAGACATGGCAGCAGATGGATCGACCAAAGTTGCTTTGGTCACCTATCCAGTTACGAATGGATAATCAGGAGAAGGTCATACCTTTTGCCCACTTAGCTAATGTAGTAGTTGACATTGACGGAGTGCAGAGTCATGCAGACTTCGAGGTTATTGAAATTGTGGACGATAGTCAACCTTTTCCAGCAATACTGGGAATTGATTGGGCTATGGATAACTTGGCTATCATAAACTTGAAGACAAAGAAGATGATCTTTGAAGGGAATCATCTTAGGGTCATCGCACCATTGGATCCTAAAGATGGTGATAGATATAGTGAGCCGATTCAGGAGGAATCCCAAGCTCAAGACTTAGACCGACTATACTAGCTGACTGTGAACAAGGAAGATTACATTAATCCTACTACGGACGGTACGCTCAGCTGGAAATGTGACACTTCTTGTATCTCTGACTCGGATACAGGATTGGAGAATTGGCAAAGCCGCATGCATGAAGTATCAGCAAGAAGATGCACACAGGTTACAAAATCACTGCGCTGGATCGGAAAAGAGGTGAGTCATATTCCCACATATGATGGTTCTGCAAATGTTTACAGTTTCATAAGGGAATATACTGCAGCTATACCAGATGAGCATAAATTGCCAGCTTTAGATATAGAATTGCACGATACACCTGCCAGATGGTGGAATGCACATAAGAAAACATTGACCACTTGGGATCAATGCAGAACTAAAATGCAGATTCGGTTCGCCGAAAAGGTTACTTTACCCTTTGAAAAGTATAATGGACAGACAGACCCTAGTCGGCATATTGAAATCTATTCAAAGGCATGGGTGGAAAGGCCACTTACAGAATGGGTACATTTATTTGTACATACATTGGATGCGGGTATCCCAGAGAAATGGTACCTTGACCTGGAGTTGCCTAGTGAACTCAATGATTAGGAGCTGCTCGCTGCAAACTTCCGGAAGGACTTCAGTTTTGAAGACGAGAATCCATTAATCCATGAATCATTACAGGTAATTAAGAAGCACATATTCCAGGACGACTGTCCTCATCAATACATAACATTGCAGGAGTTTTTTGGGACAGAGTGCGTTCCTGTGCACCTACAGTCAGAATGGAAGGAACATGAAGAGCACTTGATCGAGTGTTACAACTTAGCTAAAGGTATGAATGACACAAATGAAGACGATGAGGAGGACCCGCGCAACATAGATATACCAGAGTCAGAAGGAGCGCGTGAGGTAGAAGGACTTCCATTGGAAATCCCAGATATGACTGGACCAGTAAAAACACAAAAAGTGAACATTGGCACAGACAAAGAACCGAAGTTCGCATCAATAGGAGATTATTGGGACGATCAGACTATTGCAGAGATCACAGATACCTTACATGAGTATCAAGAACTGTTTCCAACAAAATTTACAGAAATGAAAGGAATTTTGGGAGACCTAGGGGTTATGAAAATACCTTTAAAGCCAGGTGCTAAGCATGTCAAGCAGAGACCATACAGATTGAATCCGCGCTATAAGGAAAAAGTCCGCGCAGAGCTAGATAAGATGCTAGAAGTAGGAATCATTAAACCAGTTGAAGAATCCAAATGGATTAGCCCCATGGTGGTTCAAGACAAGAAAGAAAAAGGTGAGATCAATATTTGTGTGGATCTCAAAAAGCTGAATGATGCTTCCATGCACGACCCATTTCCCACCCCATTCACAGATGAAGTGCTTGATAACATTAGAGGAAATGAGGCATACTCTTTCACTGATGGTTTCTCTGGTTATCATCAGATCAGGATTGATCCTGCGGACAGGCATAAGATAACATTTGCTACAGAATGGGAGACATTCCAGTACACCGTCATGCCTTTTGGGCTGAAGAACGCACCTGCCGTATTCTCTAGAGTCATCATCGCAGCATTTAAAGATTTTATGCACAAGTTTTTAAAAGCATATTTTGATCATTGGAATGTATTTGGTCTATTGAAAAATCATTGCGCAAATCTCCACATAATGCTCAAGAAGTGTCGACAGCATCAAATATCCTTGAATTTGAAAAAGTGTATTTTCTGTGTGCCTTATGGAATTTTACTTGGCCACATTGTCTGTAAGCAAGGACTGATGGTAGACCCTGCGAAGATTGCAATTATTGCAAACTTACCAACACCAAATTCAGTCAAGATGTTGCGATCTACATTAGGCCATACTGGATATTACAGGAAATTTATAAAGGGTTATGCACAGATAACCACAGCAATCGAAAATCTACTAAAGAAAGACGCACCGTTCATTTGGAACGCAGAATGCGAACAGGGTTTTGACACATTAAAAGAAAAGATGGTCACTGTGCCAATTCTAGTCTTTCCAGACTGGACGAAGCCATTCCATGTCCATGTTGACACATCATGTATTGCCCTGGGGATTGTGTTACCTCAGCCAGGAGAGGGAGGTATTGACCACCCTATTGCATTTTCTAGCAAAAAGCTTTCAATAGAAGAGAAGAACTATACTACTACTGAGAGGGAAGGCCTTGCAATGGTATATGCCCTACATAAATTTAGACACTACTTGCTGGGATCGCACTTCCTTATGTTTACTGACCATTCTGTGTTGAAATAGTTGGTCAACAAGCCAGTGTTAGGGGGACGCATATGCCGATGGCTATTGCTGTTCCAGGAATATGACTTTGAAATTGTTGTCAAGCAAGGTAGACTGAACTTGGGACCTGATCATCTGTCAAGGATCGAGTTAGGAGAGGAGCTGGCGAATATTGAAGACAGTCTGCCTGATGCGCAGTTATTTAGTATACAGGTTGCCGATGATTATTACAAGGACATCATTGACTTCCTAACCACAGGGCTAGCACCCCAGGAATTCTCGGTCCAGCAAAAAAAACAGTTAGTGGTGCGCACCGTGGACTTCACTATAATTGCAGGACAATTATACAAACTTGGGCCGGATGAAGTCCTGCATAGGTGCGTACTCGATCATGAGAAGCCATTTACTCTAGCCAACGCACACTCAGGAATCGC
The DNA here is from genome assembly GCA_027924585.1 of Larix kaempferi. Taxonomy (NCBI): domain Eukaryota; kingdom Viridiplantae; phylum Streptophyta; class Pinopsida; order Pinales; family Pinaceae; genus Larix; species Larix kaempferi. The sequence continues at coordinate 1,326,384 of BSBM01000318.1, read as the reverse complement.
GGGAGGTCACTATGCAGGAAGGGCTACTGCGCAGAAGATATTGCGCGCAGGGCTATGGTGGCCTATGCTCCATAAAGATGCCAAAGAACATTGCAGGAACTGTGATGTTTGTCAGAGGACAGGAAAACCATCACCCCGAGATTAGATGCCATTGAATCCATAGTTGACACTGCAGCCATTTGAAAAATGGACAATAGACTTTGTGGGTCCTATAAACCCACCAGGAAAAAGAACAGGTGCAAGGTATATTATTACTGCTACGGATTACCTCACCAGATGGGCAGAAGCAAAACCAGTTAAGGACTGTAGCGCCAATACTACTGCGTAGTTTATTTTTGAAGAAATACTCACCAGATTTGGCTGTCCGAATATTTTGATGAGTGCCCAAGGTACTCACTTTCTGAACAAGACGATTGAGGCGCTTACAGAGGAATTCCATATTCATCATCAACGCAGTACTCCATATCATCCACAGGCGAATGGTACTGTAGAGGATTTCAATAAAATATTGGAGAACACATTCACTAAGGTGTGCAATGTAAATAGAGATGATTGGGACCTACGCGTCTCATCTGCGCTATGGGCATATAGGACCACATGCAAGAAATTGACAGGACAGACACCCTTTCGGTTTGTTTATGGGCAGGAGGCTATAATGCCTATGGAATATATCATCCCTAGTTTGAGAATCACTGCATTTATAGGGATGGCAGACTGCGAAGCTCTGGAAGAAAGATTACTACACTTACTGGGCTTTGAGGAAGATCGCTTCATCGCAGGCTTCCACTAGAAAGCTTAGAAGGACCGCGAGAAAGCATGGCATGATCGCCATATAAAGAACAAGTGTTTTCAGGTAGGTGATCTATTCCTCCTGTATGATAGCAAATTCATGAAATTCCCTGGTAAATTTAAGATGCATTGGCTTGCCCCATATACTGTGATACATGTTACTAACACTGGTGCAGTCCAGTTAGCCAATTTAGCTGGTGATACCTTGCCAACTTTAATAAATGGAAGTAGGCTAAAGCTATACCATGATAGCACTGCTTCGTAGAACCCTGAATAACGAACAAAGGAAGGAAATTATAAGTGTCAAGTACAGTTGAAAGTGGACACTAGAAATGTAAAGGAGTCTATACATGTATGATAAAAGGAAGAAGGTGTGATAAGAAGAATGATCTCTGTACCGCGCAGCACTGTTGAAGCTGCGTGGAAAGGAAAAAAAAAGAAGAAGAAAAATATATATGTATAGTGGAAGCCGCGCAGTTTGAAATTTTTGGCACTACGAAGTAGCCACACAGCTTGAAATTTTTGACACTGCGAAGTAGCCGCGCAGGGTTGCAGATGGCTTGTCGAGCAGTTCGGTGCAACACCTAGAGAAAAATAGTCGTTGCATGGCTTTTCAGAAATTAACCATTAGATGATCGTTGCAGCAACTGCTTCAACATTTAAGGAAAAGATAGCCATTCTAAGCACGGTAATGACAGAAAAGACCGAAGGATCCGCTCAAATTCTCCAACAGACACCACATTAAATGCTTATCTAGTCGTTGAAGGGAGTGGGAGAGGGTCTGCTGCACCTATAAATAACACCGTTGAAAGACTCGCAGGCGTTACCAAGAACTTAGAATTTTCTTGTGATTAACCTCTCTGAGCTAGTAGCCATCTGTATTCTGTCTACCTTAGCTGCTACCTCATTTGTGAATGTCCGAACCTTCCTTTAGGGAAGAAGAACTCACCCTTGAAGAAGCACTGAGGATCTTTCAGCAAGGAGGAATTCAGCAGTTAATGAAAACTCCAGTTAAGAAGGTCGCCGTAGAAAAAGGAGAAGGATCCCTCAGATCACCAAGAATTAATCCCACGATGCAGGAAAAAACAAAAGATAAGGGAAAAGTTGTAACTGCACCTCGATCCAACATCATAAAGTTGGGATCCTCGGCACAGAAAGCACTAGTCTTTCAGACAGAACCTTTGAATATGACACATAAATATATCTCCCCGCGGGCACTGAATGACCCTGTGTTTAAATTGTCCAAGAATGCGAGATACGACATCCCGCTGTCGCCTATGTCAAAGCATGTAAACGTTGCTAAGAATACTGGGAAAGATAGCAGATTGTAAATGGGAGGATTATGACCTCTTGGGAATGAATAAAGACGAGCCAGATGTTCCCAAATACCCAGATTTTCAACCAGACCAGTATATGTGCTAGAAAAAGGACGCCAAGGGAACTTTGAACTTGGTATCTGACAGTTGGTTAGCACCTTTCGTTTAGTCGGGGCTACTGAACTTGCTGAGATTGCCACATTTTGACCGTTCCCTAGAAGTGAATATCGTGGTTCACACACTCATGGCGCGAATCCACCAAGGTTACCTGTGGCTGGACAGGAATGTTGATATTAACATTGATTTGATCCACCGCATCACCGAGGTAAGCAAGCGCGGTAAGGATCCAAAGCAATTCTTCCAGGGGAAGAGCAAAGAAAAAGAGGTGGTTGAAAAGATGAAGAAAACCCATTCGGTGGTGAAGAGAAAAAGAGGATTCCCGACAGAAGATATAGAGGATAGAGCAACAAGATTTGTAACATAGTTGATCGTAGGAAAGATGCTCAAAACAGCTAGGCCTTTGGAGGTACTTGCGGGCGTAATACTCCTTGGTTCTGCAGCGGCCGAAGGCCACAACTTCAATTGGTGTCAGTTTCTGTTGAATGAGTTCCTTGAAGAACTCAACGACACACAGGTGAATGGCGGCCAGTTCCATTTCACATGGCTCATCATCTTGATTGCTTTGTGTGGATGGAAGGAGCCGCGAGATTATGCGGGCATCATTATGGACTCCAAGGATCCTAGAGGGTTTAAGTTCGTCAACCTTTGGGAAAACACAAATGCAGAGTGCCAGCATGCGACATCAGAAGTATTTTACCAATACTATATCCAGCTACACGACGCAATCACGAAGACACCCCGTATTACAAAGCAGGTCACAGTGAAGTATATCCGCATCATTGACTTTGAGACGGGTATGAAATGTATATTCATATCGCTAAAAGCACAAATGAGGAAACCAGAGTGGTTCCCAGGAAAGTACATCATGTATGAGCAGGATATTGAGGACCTCATGAAAGATTGGCCAGCAGAGTTCCACGTAGAGGTCATGGATGTAGAGACAGATTCAGCAGAAGATGAGCCGATCCCACTCTCATGCCCAATCATTGAAGAAACAGGGAAGAGAAAAGAAGCTGAGACTTCGGAGAAGCCAAAGTCGAGGAAAAAGGTGAAGGCTAAAAAGATTCAATCGGAGGAAGTCCTCAATGATGATGATTACGAGATGATAGTCAAAACAGTCTCAGAGTAGATGAAGGAGCTTATGGTGGCTAAAGAAAAGAAGGACAAGGTCATCCACGATGACCTGCACCAAACGTGGCTCGCAATGCAAGGCCTAATGAAGAAAATGGATGATGTCTAGAAAATCCTTGTTTTGCCGCAGGAAGCAGGGGCTGAAAGGAGGTCGGTAGGAACCTCGCAGCAAGGAAGCCAATAGCTAGCAATAACGCTGCCGTCAAAGACTAGGATTGTCCATGTGGACCCATTGGCTATTGTGTTGCAAATGGTAGAGCAAGTGGTCTTGGACACAAAGGGAGTCGACAGGGTAGAGCTTGACTTAGCCAAAATCCCGTTACCAGGATTGCAATTCATCCACACGCAGATCATGGAGGAGATGCATGAATGGACGGTTGAAGCGATGAAGTTATAGGCAGAACTCACCATAGCAAACAGACAAATTCAATAGAAGGCAGAAGTACAGCTACGCAATGAACAGAACCGGCGACAAATTTGGAGACCACCATATCCAATGCGGCGAAGGATATCAAAGGCATAGAAATCTAGGATGATCCTGCAGACACAGTTCTGGGGATCAGAGATAAGGTGAGATCCTTGCAGACGGACATGCAGGATAAAGAGATTTATTATGAGGCTGACATTGCCACATTGAAGGATAAGCCGAATAAGCAGGCGCCAATAACTGAACAACAAGTCAGAGAGCAAGCAGTGAGCGCTGCCTCAAAAAGCATCACAAGTGAGATGGCTAAGTGCCAATCTCTCCTCGATAAAGTTTCATAGGCAACCGCGACCCTTGAAGAGGATCAAGGGTTTCTATAGGTCAAGACCGCTGTACAAGAAAAACAGACCGCGTTGGACAAGTTGAACGTAGAGGTGACCTAGAGAAAGGCTGCCGAGATACAAGGAGATATCCAGCTTAAAGAAAGAAGTACAGGAATTACGACAAAAATAGACTGAGATGGATAATTAGTCGCAGCAGCTCCTGGAGAATGCCATGGCGGTATCATAGCAGATTGAAGATAAGTTAGTAGAACTGCGCTATAGCTAGGAGCAGGTACAAGATCAAATTGGACAAGAAATAACTCCAACACTGCTTGAGACAATTAAACAGGTTGAGGAGGATACAAGAGAAGCAGTGGTGCAGTTGTGCAATACATATGACGAGTTCACGGCCAAGTTCGTTCCACCGGTCGTGACATAGAGTAAGATAGTTGAAACAATAAGTGGCTCGGGGATGAGCCACATGTAAGTGTTAGGGGCATGTTGGGCCCAGGTTGAGATGAAGTTTTGGAAGCACCTTTTTGAGGCAAGCAGGGAAAGCTGAGCTGAGCGCAGCTCAGAAACACAATTTTGGATAAGTATTGAGGATGCTGCGAAGTTGCGCGCAGCATCCAACTTTTGACGAGACTGCGGAGTTGCACGCAGCGTCAAAGTTTTGGTCGTGATGCAAAGACCAGTACTGCGCTGAAGCAATGCTACGGAGTTAGGAGGCCATGTGGAGCCAGCAAAGCGGTGTGTTGGACAAGTATCAAGTGTAGCTACCAGCTCAATAGGTAGTAGCCATTTTTGGAAATATATTTCAGGATTGCCGAGCGGAGGACGTAGGAAAAACAGGAAGGCAGCCACGCATGGGTTGTTAAGGAAAGCGACATTTGGCATGCTTAGAAGGTAAAACCGTTAGAGAGAAATGGTTCGACAGAAGCAGCCTGTAGGCACATGTGCGACAGGAAGGCCGATAGCGACAGAATGAGGATGTGGAGATCCGCCATGATCAAGCAGACGCTACCAGGAGCCAGCAAGCCGGTTTGGAAAACCGACGCAGTTTTGGAAACCCTTAGGGTTTTGGGTTTTAGGTCTTTGACATTGTACAGACATGACCTTCGGGCATTATCTATTTAAGAAGACATTTTGTATGGGATGGGGGTTCGCTTATGGGGGTTCTCAGTGTTGGGTTTTTTGGGTTGTTTTTTTTTTGTTATTGCCGAGAATTTGAGAAGATAACCCTTTTTGTATTGTAAAATCTCTCTGAGCTGAGAATATTGTAAAGGCTCTGCAGCTGTGTGCATAGAGCCCTAGCCGAGAGAAATAAGAGTCTGTAGCTAAGTGCGTAGACTAAGAACGGTTTCCCCATCCCCTTTGAAAGAAATATATTACCAACCGTTCTTGTGGACGTAGCTTTCCATCCGAGGAAGTGAACCACATTAAATCCTGTGTTATGTGATGATGTTTATGAATGAATGACTGTCTGTATTTTCTATAGAATGAATGCTTGAATGTTTCCTTGCATGTTGTAATATGAGAACTTCGATATGCATTTACCAATAGGAGAAGTTTGGGAATGATATGCTAGGCTCCACGGGAGCAGATGAATGGTAAACATTTCAATTCTATGTTAAGGTCATGAATCCATCGTTTAAGTTTAAATACTTTCTTAAGCACAGTATAGGTACGTAGCACAGTTAATCATGTTTATCATTCCGATTCACATTGTAATAATCCAAGTTCTAGAATGAACGCGAGAAAGATAACCAGTAAGTGCCTGAATGAATGGATGAGTGATATTATTCATTTCAGTGCCTTAATGTTGCCGAAATCTTCCAAGTAGAGGATAAGTGTGGTTGACTCGTAGTTCCAGAAGAATATTCGCAGCAGTAAGAAACCCTTGGTGCGGCCCGCAGTGTTGCCTGCACCACGCAGTACTATTCGCAGCATAGATCCTGCTGTGTACCGCATCACTCTTCCCACAGCGCCATCCTTCTGTCCTGCGTTGCGTAGCTTTTTATTGTAAACAACTCATCATTTATTGTGGAAACCTGATTCCGCAGTACCCCATAAAGATACACCTCGGGTGAGACCTCAACCTGCTCGCAGTTTGTTGCCGAAAGGGCTGGTGCGAAGGGGTTTTGTTGGTCAAAGAGAGAACCGCAAAGAACCTGGGTCTAATTGGAAACCTCTGGGTCAGTTTAAGACAACAAATGAGGATGCCTTCCAAGAATCCATAATAGACGAAGAGAAGCATGGGGAATATTTGCAAAGCAAAGATGCAGTCATAGGAAACTTCATGCCAAAGGGAGTGAGATCTCTTGAAAGTTTGTTCGATCTGCAGAACAAGTTCAAAAGGTCAGCAAATATTAAAACTCATAGCTCCTCTATGCATCATGAATTGGTAAATATGGGTACAGAAGCTGAACCAAAGTATGTCAATCTTGGTAAACGTTGCTCTCCAGGCGAGAGAGATAAGTTCATCAAACTATTTCAGCAGTATAAAGATGTCGTTGCATGGACTTACGAAGATCTCAAAACATATGATACCTGCATTATTCAGTATATAATACCAATGAAGGCAGGCGTTAAACCATTTGAGCATCAATTAAGGAGAATGCATCCGACTCTTGAGCCTTTGATACAAAAGGAATTGAAGAAGTTGTTGGATGCAAAGATCATTTTTAAAGTCTGACATTCTTAATGGGTCACCAACAAAGTTTCCGTGCGGAAGAAGTCGGGAGAGATAAGATTGTGTGTGGATTTTCGAAACTTAAACAAAGCTTCCGATAAAGATAACTACCATGTGCCTCCAATGGAACAAATTTTACAGATGGCGTCAGGATCATATCTTTTCTCTCTACTGGACGGTTTTTCTGGGTACAATCAAATGCTAGTAGTAGAAGAGGACCGACTCAAAACCACGTTTTGTACAAAGTGGGGAACCTTTGCATATCGTAGAATGACATTTGTCTTGATAAACGCAGGGGCTACCTTTTAGTGAGCCATGGACATTGCTTTTCGAGGATTGGGCGGTCAATGTGTATTAGTTTACTTAGATGATCTGATAGTTTTCTCAAAGAAGAGAGAAGACCATGTTTTTCACTTGAAGCAGATCTTTGATCGCTGGAGAAAATATGGTATTTCGTTAAATCCCAAGAAAAGTGCTTTCGTTGTTCTTGAGGGAAAACTCTTGGGTCATATCATCTCAAAGAAGGGAATCTCAATAGATCAGGAGAGAGTGCAAGCCATCAACAAGATTCCCATGCCCCACAACAAAAAATATATGCAATCATTTATGGGCACCATAAATTTTGTTCAAAGGTTCCTTCCTGACTTCGCTTAGCCATTAAACCTTTGCAGCAAATGATAAAGCAGAGTGTACAGTTCAAGTGGACTGACTTGGAGAAAGTGGCATTTAAAGAAATCAAAGATGCTATAGCTAATGCCCCTTATTTAAGGATTCCAGACTTCGGTAAGGATTTCATTATGTACATCTTTGCTTCAGATGACTCTCTCGTAGCTGTGCTCACGCAAAAGGTAGAATCAAGAGACAAATACCCAATTTCCTTTATGAGCACTGGTCTGCAGGGAGCTGAACTGAACAACCCTGTTGTAGATAAGCAAGCATATGCCATATTCAAACAAGTAAAGCAGTTCAGGCCATATATTCTAAAAAACAGAACTAAAGTCATAGTTCCTCACCCCACCGTCAGATCTCTTTTTGTTCAGAAAGAATTAGGAGAAAGGAGAGGAAACTGGATCACCGCTCTTCAAGAGTATGATTTAGAATTTAAACTCGCCACCATCATTAAGGGTCAGGGGTTATGTAAATTACTCACTGAGCACCCAGTCGATGAAGAGATGAATTGCGAAAATGAAGAGGAGATAAATATGATTGAGGTATGCCCCATTTTCACAGCTCCTGAATCTTTGTATAGGTACCTAGTGCACTATTTGCAGCAAGGATATCTACCGGAACACTAGAGTTCTAAGCAAAGATGGGAACTACGTCTAAAATCAGCAGCCTATCAAATCCTTGATGGGGTACTCTTTAGAAAAAATTATGATGGGATTTTCCTTAGATGTCTGGAGAAAGAGGATGCCGCTAACATTGTCAAAGAGTTGCATGATGGACCTGTTGGGGGACATTATTCCAGAGATACCATAGCTCATAAAATTCTCAGAGCTGGGTACTATTGGCCCACTGTTTTCAAGGATGCTCATGCTTATGCCCAGAAATGCGATATATGTCAAAGAAGTGATGGGAGACTATCGAAAGCAGCAGGACCGTTGGAGCTAGTTACCATCTCTGAACCATTCGAGCAATGGGGCATAGATGTTGTTGGGCCCAGGTTGAGATGAAGTTTTGGAAGCACCTTTTTGAGGCAAGCAGGGAAAGTTGAGCTGAGCGCAGCTCAAAAACACAATTTTGGCTAAGTATTGAGGATGCTGCGAAGTTGTGTGCAACATCCAACTTTTGACCAGACTGCGGAGTTGCATGCAGCATCAAAGTTTTGGACGTGATGCGAAGACCAGTACTGCGCTGAAGCAGTGCTGCAGAGTTAGGAGGCCACGTGGAGCTAGCAAAGCGGTGTGCTGGACAAGTATCAAGTGTAGCTACCAGCTTGACCGGTAGCAGACATTTTTGGAAAGATAGTTTAGGATTGCCGAGCGGCGGACGTAGGCAAAATAGGAAGGTGGCCACGTGTGGGTTGTTAAGGAAAGCGACATTTGGCACGCTTAGAAGGTAAAACCATTAGAGAGAAATGGTTCGGCAGAAGCAGTCTGCAGGAACGCGTGCGACAGGAAGGCCGATTGCGACAGAATGAGGATGTGGAGATCTGCCATGATCAAGCAGACGCTACCAGGAGCCAGCAAGCTGGTTTGGAAAACCAACGCAGTTTTGGAAACCCTTAGGTTTTTGGGTTTTAGGTCTTCGACATTGTACAGACATGACCTTCGAGCATGATCTATTTAAGAAGACATTTTGTATGGGATGGGAGTTCGCTTATGGGGGTTCTCAGTGTTATTCTCTTTTTGGATTATTGTTAGTCTTTTGTTGTTGCCAAGAACTTAAGGAGATAACCTTTTTGTATTGTAAAAAATCTCCGAGCTGAGAATATTGTAAAGGCTCTGCAGCTGTGTGTGCAGAGACCTAGTCGAGAGGAAGAAGAATCTGTAGCTGAGTGCGCAGACTAAGAACGGTTGCCCCATCCCTTTTGAAAGAAATATATTACCGACCGTTCTTGTGGACGTAGCTTTCCATCCGGGGAAGTGAACCACGTTAAATCCTGTGTTATGTGATGATGTTTATGAATGAATGACTTTCTGTATTTTCTGTAGAATGAATGCTTGAATGTTTCCTTGCATGCTATAATATGAGAACTTTGATATGCATTTACCAATAGGAGAAGTTTGGGAATGATATGCTAGGTTCCATGGGAGCAGATGAATGGCAAACATTTCAATTCTATGTTAAGGTCGTGAATCAGTCATTTAAGTTTAAATACTTTCTTTAGCACAGTGAAGGAATGCAACATAGTTAATCATGTTATCATTTCGGTTCACATTGTAATAATCCAAGTTCTAAAAGGAATGTTGGAAAGATAACCAGTAAGTTCCTGAATGAATGGATGAGTGATATTCATTTCAGTGCCTTAACGTTTCCGAGATTTTCCAAGTAGAGGATAATTGTGGGTGAATCGCAGTTCCAATAGAAGATTCGCAGCAGTAAGAAACCCTTGGTGTGGCCCGCAGGGTTGCCTGCACCACACAGTACTGCTCGCAGCATAGATCCTGCTATGTACCGCATCACTCTTCCCGCAGCGCCATCCTTCTATACTGCGCTGCGCAGCTTGTTCTGATAAACAACTCATCATTTATTGTGGAAACTTGATTCCGCAGTACCCCATAATGATACACCTCGGGTGAGAGCTCAACCTGCTCATAGGTTGTTTCCGAAAGGGCCGGTGCGAAGGGGTTTTGTTGGTCAAAGGGAGAACTGCAAAGAACCTGGATCTAATTGAAAACCTCTGGGTCAGTTTAAGCCAACAGATGTTATTGGTGAGATAAACCCAAATTCTTCACTACAACATCGTTATATTCTGACAGCTACGAATTATTTTACGAGATGGACAGAAGCTGCTCCATTGCGCAAAATAAATGAATATGCAGTTATCAGATTCCTGGAAGAAAACATCATAACCAGTTTTGGGGTTCCAATTTCCCTAGTCTTTGATAATGCAACTTATTTTTCATTTATAAATATTAATGAATTTATTTATGAGAGAGGAATTAAATTACATTATTTAGCCAATTACTATCCCCAAGGAAATGGATTAGTTGAGTCTACCAATAAGAATCTCATTCGAATTCTTAAGAAACTGTGATTGAAAATCAGAGAAGTTGGCATACGACCCTCCCAAATGCTTTATGGGCAGACAGAGTCACCTCAAAGAATGCCTTAGGAGTCTCCCCGTTCACCCTAGTCTATGGTAAAGAAGCCATACTCCCTCCAAACATATTACTCCCATCCTTGCAATTGGCCCAAGCCTCCTGAGGTTCCAGCAGCCAGGTCTTACGATCAAGAATTGATACCCTGCTAAAGCTTGAAGAGTCACGATAGAAAGCCAAAGACCATTTCCACCAACACCAAGACATGGTCAAAATGTGGTTTGATAAACGGAAATCTGGAAAGAGAAGTTCTGAAGTAGGTGACTTAGTTCTGAAATGTGACCATCCACATGATGGTAAGGGAATGCACACAAAGTTTCAACATTTATGGGTTGGCCCTTATCAAATTTATGAAAATCTTGTCCCATCGACATATAATCTGAGAGACTTGCAAGGGGAGGAAGTGAATCTCCCTCTCAACGGCCTCGCTTTAAAGAAGTACTTCAGATAGTCCAATGAGGACTTTTGAACATAAATAAGTGTTGTTGTTTCGTTTCCTGTTTTTCTGTTTCGTTGTTTTCTGTCGCTTTAAGTTAGTTTGGTTTGATTTTTACCCTGTTCTTTGCTCAAGTTTTCTTTTTTTTTCTTTAATAAAGCCTAGCCCAACTCTTGTCTTAGCGGTAAGATAGGGCTCCGAGCAAATATCAAAATCTTGAAAAGCAGAAATTCACTTATAAAGAAAATGTATCTTTGTGACTTTGCTTTCACTGATTGGTTTTTAGGAATGAAGAGATCCTTTTTCTGATTGATCAAAATAACCCCGCTTAAATAACTAAGATGTAGCATTTCCTTCTTACTATCTTGGGGCTCCATTCACTCTAACATTAATGCCTATCTCAGGAAGTTCACTATGATGGACCCATGGAAAGGAAGCATGTCTCACATATGTATGGTATTTAAAATGATCCCATGCTACAAGTAAAAGCCAAAATATCTTATATCAAAGAGTCCATTTTCCAGAAATTCTCGCCTCAATTAAAGCACGACTGAGAGAAGCAAAAAGCATTCAATCAAGGAAGCTGTTCAAATAATTCAGCCCAGCAAGGTTCTTCTCCATCCGTGAAGCATGATAATCAAATAAATCTCTCACTCACACAAAAGGACATTATGGATTGAAGAACCTAAATCAAGTATTGAAAGTTGAAGAAATTTATTTATGGAAGGCTCAAACGGGAAAAGTCGTCAATTAAGAAACATCCAAAAAGGATGCAAATAGCATGGGAATGAGGAACAAATGAATATGTCTGTGAAATATTGTTACGATCCTATGGAGTCCTATATTAGTTGGCATCTGAAAAATAGATTTTAAAATGAACTCCACATTCTGGCCCTGAGACAGTTGTAAAGAAGTCTGAGTCAAAGTTACCGTTTCCCCAATGACCATTATGATAAGAGTGATCACTGCATTCACAGAAGTTGAACTATGAAGGCATTTTGTTACACATGTAGCTAGCAGTTTGTAAGTTTTCTGACCATGGGAAGAGTTTGTTTCAGATATCTGTGTTCACTAGTGAATCGCCAATTGTTGTTGCTACAACATCCCGCCAAAATTTGTAAATATTGGGGCCCCTCCTTTTATTTTTTGAAGAAGTCCTTTAGGCCTTTGAAGCTTGTTTTAACTCTTCAAGTTTTTTTTTCTTTAGCAAAGTTTTGTTTTTCTTCTAAGGCAAATTATTCCTTCCAGTAAGCTTTGGTCGCAGTTTTCAATGATAAAAGCACTGATCGTTGCGCATATTTTAACCTTATCTTGGCGGACCATTGCGTAGTTGTTAAGTTTATCTTGCGTCGATCGGTCGCAAGTTTTAAAGCCAAAATAACTGAGCGGTCGCAAGTTTCCCATTTCATCTTTGCCGATCAGTGGGGCTAAAGTCAGCATTGGTCGCAGTTTTTAAGATTAATTCTCCCGATCGTTGCGCAAATATTGACCTTAACTTCATTGATTTTTTGCGCCAAAATTTGGCCTTGGTTTCGTAAGTCTTCATCACGCTTCTTGGTCGTAGCCTCTAGGTTTAATTTCGTCGACAGTTGCGCGTCTTGTTAGCTTAACCCTCGCTGACCTTCGTTTCAATCCTCGTCGTAGTGTCTAGTCGCAGGAGTTACCCTTAAAATTGCCAATCGTTGTGTAGGGATTTCCATTTGAGTCATCGACCACGGCACAACCTATTTTTTTTGGAAAGCGGGAAAGTTTAGTTGGTGAAAAATTCAATTTTTTCCCCGTGCGGAGTTATTGCTTTTGAAATTGAGCCCCGTGCTGAAATTGAGCCCCGTGCACATTTAAGTCTCCAACTGTCCACCCCGTGGGAATTGATTTCCCCTGTTATATATATATATTCACCCAACAGGGTTTTTCATTTGATCCTTGCCAAAACCAAGAAACGTTGTTGTTCACCATTGGAAGCTTCAGACTGTCACTAGCTTGGTACGTGCGTCAACCGCAGGGAGCCGTTCTAAGACTGATAGGTAGATCCTTCATTTCCTCCCTTTGTTTTTATCCAATAGGAAAACCCGTTGAGTGCTTATTGATTATCTTTAAAGCTGTTTATTGGTTGTCCCTCAAGGCCGAACCCACGTCATTATAACACCTGAATTGTTCTCGTTTTCATGCCATTTGTGGGAACCCTATGCCTAGTAAGAACTTCTTTTCCCTTAGCTTTCCAAGTAGGTCTCGCGCAAGTTCGAAAGCAAACCATTTTATGCTCAACGCCGTCAACTAGTTCCATGGCCACTATGCATTGTGCCCCACATGCATACAGTTTGGCTTGTCAATTGTTATTTTTGTTATGAAATGGCTCTTCCCTCGCATTCATTTGATTACTCAAAGCTGAACTTGTGAAAATCCAAATAATGTTTTGAGGAAACACCTTATCCCATGGCGACATTCTTTGCATGTTCATGTTTTCTAAAGGCTAGGTCCAATAGGATGTTTCAGCTCATGATGATAAGATATTGTTAAATGCCTCTTATCAGCACTCTGGTTTTTGTTTAAATGCATGGATGACTTTGTTTAAATGCTCCTCTTCATTATTTTTATCTTTGAAAGACTAGTTTAATTGAAAGCTAACACTTGTGTATGCTCAAGCTCTGTTAAGCACCATAAATCCGAATGTTGTGTTGACTCGCTAACAATGTGTTGCTCATAAACTTGTAAACTTCTCATTTTTGCTCTCCTCATCATTGCAGGTTTGGCATGCATAGGAAATCTGCCAAGCAGAAGGCTAAGCTTGCCAAGCCAGATTCAGATGTAGAAATCTTGTTGGATACCTTGCTTGAGACCATGTTTGGTGATACAAAAGCTATCACAGGGGTATCCCCAGGAGCCTCCCCAGAATTTCAGTGGGGTGAGTTATACAGATTTATCAGAGACCAGAAGTACCATTAAGCAACCTTAGAAGAAAGCATGGTCTATTTGAACATCAAGAAGTCTGGCATTCACAAGGAATCAACTCCTCCCAATCTATTCCCATGCTCGGAAGTTATTGGCTGGATAATTCCTCATGTGAAAACTGACACGAGATTCATTAATGATAACACCGAGATGAGCCTCACGTCCTTCGCACCAAAGCATATCATGGCTACCTACAGGTTACCCCAGGAAAGGGCTTGGATAAACAATGAGTGGCTAACAAAGCAAATAGTGGACCCTCTAGAATCTGCTAGGAAGATGCTAATAATTGAAAGGAAAATCAGGCAGAGGGGAAATGGTGAGTATGAAAGTATGCTTTTAAGGACTCCTTACAAACTCATTGCCTTAATGCTGCGTCAAATTTTCGGCATGCCAAATGGAAACTTCTTCAAGCTTGGCTGGGTGCCAGTGATGGTCCATGTAACCACGCACGGTACAATATTCAATTGGGCCAACATAATCTTAGACAGCATGGTTTCACTTTTAACTACTGCCCAAGGAGGACTGACCCAGAAGAAAGCCGATTTCTTCATGTCTTCGTATTTGATAGATTGCTTATTAAGAAAGCACCCTTTTCCTGATCTGGGTTGCGTTTGGAACAAACAGGAGTCCCCTCTCTTTGTAGCTTATCAACTCACATGGGAAAACAAATATGCAAATCACTACACACAAGTTTGCGAAAATTTTATCATGCCCCTGTATCAACTCATCTTTAAAGAAGAGCCAAATTTTTTGTCAGAAAATGCCATGCCTACCATAGAATAATTTGGGGACTATTACTTCTCCCCCAAGGGAACCTATATTAGAATGAGTGGAGGAACCAAAGCTCCCTTTTTGTTGCCTCGGTATGTCACATACTTTGTAGTACACAAAGAAGCTGTAAGGCAGCCCTTCATCAGTGGAGTCAAAAATATTCTCAGTGAGAAGAAGAAAGGTCTCTACCCACCAATGCCCTTCACCATCGGTGCATATAGTCTCCAGAAAGCAAAGGAGGGTGAAACCTTTTCTCAAGACTTAGAAGATTTTCATTTCAGCACAAAGTTTTTTAGGAGGCATGATCCTAGTGGAAAAGTCGCTGAGCACTGCATCTCTGTCAGAGCTACTTTTGATACCCTTCATACCTCTTTTCGATATTCTGCTGATGCAATTGTTCTTTTATTTGCACATATAATTCATCTTTAGCAAGAGAATTAACAACTTGTTGTCTTGAATCTGATTGGCAAGTTGTGATGGCTTCCACATGCATTTAATGCACCTTTTTGCTGAGTGCATCAACCACTTTATTTTCTTTTCCTTTTATCTATTTGATCTCAAAATCAAACCCACATAAAAATTCCAGCCATCTACCTTTCCTGGCATTTAATGTCGGATGCTCAAATAAATATTTCAGACCACAATGGTCTGTCCTCAACTCGAATTTTCTGCCCATTAGATAATGTCTCCACATTTTTAAAGCATGCACTATGGCTGCAAGTTCTAGATAATGTGTGGCATAACTATTTTCATGCTCCTTCAATTTTCTAGACTCGTAACACACCACATGATTTTGGTTGCATAAGAACTCCTCCAAGTCCCTGTTTACATGCATCTGTATACACAACAAATTATTTTTATGGGTCTGCAACTTTTAGAAATGGAGCACTTGTAAGAAGCTTCTTCAACAACTGGAAGCTTTCCTCAGAGTTATGGGTCCATTCAAATCTTGTTCCCTTCTTTTGCAAAGAAGTGATTGGGTGTGCAACCTTGGAGAATCCTTCAATGAATATTCTATAATAACCAACAAGACCCATAAAATATCTCACATCTGTGACATTCTTTGGCATTGGCCAATTCATAATGGCTTCAATCTTTTCTGGATCCACTAGTAGTCCTTTTTCTAAAATAATGTGACCCAAATAATGAATTTTTATTTTATAAAAGTAACATTTTATTAGCTTTGTATACAACTTATTCTTCCTTAACAGTTACAAAGCCATCCTCAAATGTTCTTCATTCTCCTCTTCAATCTTAGAGTAAATAAGAATGTCATCTAGAAACACAAGAACAAACTTGTCCAAATACTTGTGGAAAATGATATTCATGAGACACATGAAGGTAGTTGGTGCATTAGTGAGACCAAATGGCACCACTACAAATTCATAGTGTCCATACCTTGTCTTGAAGGCTGTCTTGTGAATATCTTCTTCCTTGATCCTTACTTGATGGTAACCAGACCTCAAGTCTATCTTTGAAAATACCTTTTCCTCTCTCATTTGCTCAAAAAGATCATCAATTCAAGGCAATGGGTACTTTTTCTTGACTGACACCTTATTCAGCTTCTTGTAATCAATGCATAGACCGAGTGTACCATCTTTCTTTTTCACAAATAATACTAGTACTTCCCATGGAGACACACTTGGCCTTATGTAATTCTTTTCCAATAATTCTTGCAATTGCATTTTCAACTCTAATAATTATGGTGTGCTCATTATGTAAGGGTTTTTAGACACTAGTGCAGCTCCTGGCACAATATCAATTGTGAGATCAATTTCCCTCTTGGCAGGATTCTTGGCACTTCATTGGGAAACACATCCCTGAATTCTTGTAGCACATGATAGTCTTCCAAATTTGGAATTTCATTTTTTGTTTTGTCCAATATATGTGCTACATACAATTGACATCCTTTCCTACATAATTTCTTCAGCTACATGGCTAAAATGTTCCTAAAAAAAATTTCTTCGAAATTCCTTTCACAACCCATGGGTTTCCTTCGTCATCAATGCACTCAAAACTCATGTTGTAGCAATCTAGTTTAACATTAGTTTCTTCCAACTAGTCCATTCTAATGAGAATGTCATATGAACCAAGTGGTAAAATATTTAGATTTGCACAAACAGACTGTCCACCCATGTCTAATGGACATTTCTCCACCATATCACTAAATTTTCTCTTGGTTCCTATGGCTAATTGAACCAACCATGATTTACTATGCTTGGTTTTCTTGAAATCACAAATCTCAACAATTTTAGGACTGATATAACTGTGAGTAGATCCAGGATCAATCAAAATAGAAGTATATTTATTATAAATATTACCTTCAAACTCAACCAAAGTTGATTGATGATTTGCTTGGCGGTCCTCTAGTGCTGCAAAAATCCTAGGACAATAATTGCCACTTGACCCACAATTTCAGATTCTTGAATGTTGTGAAGTTGCTTTACAGTCCCATTTTTATGTAGAAATTTTCTAATAAAATGGTCCTCTCCACATTCCCAACATTGAAGTGGCTCTCTTGGCTTGTCTCCCATCATTTTAATTGGCTTTGTCACCACTTGTGGTGGCTTCCTTGGCTGATTTCTAAAATGAGGAGGCTTAAACCCCTTGTTCCTTTGATCAAACTTCTCATTCTTCTTGTCCTTCCATGCCTTATGTAAATATGGTTTTATTTTGGCCTGATCATAACAATACTTATCCTTTCTTATGGTCTCATCTAGAGTTTGAGGCTCATCAAACTCAATCCTATCTTTATAGGACTGAGGCAAACCACTTAGAAAATGCTGAATTTTGACTTTGTCATCTCTGATATACTTGACATATCTCAGCAGATCCAATAATTTATTTACATATTCCTCCATAGTCATTTGGCCTAACTTCAAATCATGGAATTCTTTAATTTTTCCATCATAGTACCTATCAGAGAGGTACTTTTCCTTGAAGTATTTCATGAATTGCTTCCACACTATCTTTGTTTCATTGATCTTCTTCACTTGCCTAAGGTGATCCCACCATATATATGCTTTCCCATTCATATTGAAGATAGTCACTCTTGCTTTCATATTTCCAAAGTAATCTTGGACTTGGAAATACTTCCTAATCCTAAGAATCCAAGCCTCAGCTTCTTGACCATATTTTATCTCACCATCCAATGTAGGAGGTTTGGCCTTCCTAAATTATTCATGTGAGTTGTTATCAGAAGACCACTTCCTCTTATTCCTATGATATGAAGAGCTTGATCCATCAGTGGAATCCCTAGGCTCAAAGGAATCACTAGAATATATTTATCGAGTGTATGAACTGCCTCTAGAATCTCTTCTTGAACTATGGGACCTCTTGTGAGAGGGCTTCCTTGAGCTACTCCCACTCTTCTCCTGATTTTCAGAATGCTTTCTAGAGTTAATCTTCCTCTGAATATCTGTCAGAATTTGAAGCATAGCTGCATCCAACAGATTATGCTCTTCTTGAGCTCTAAGTAGCCTATCATTTTCTGCTCTATAACTCTATAGCTCCACCCTTAGGCTCCTCATGGTTTATTCAATGTCTGGGGGAGTAATTTGGTTTCTCCTACCATTGGATTATGTCTCTTAATTTTCAATTTGTATATTCTCTCCCATTGCATCTGCCTCAACTTCATAAGGATCCTGTGCATCATCCATGATGATGACCTTCTTAGCCCAACCAAGATTAGAGGTTTCTCAACTACACTATACTTAATGTTGACCCTTCAACAGTCACTAATATGGTTCTGAATCTGCAAAAGTGTTGATACAAACACATTTGTTATATTTTTTACAAACCAAAAATCAATTTTCATGTATTCTCGAAAATATCCATATTGACATTTTTGTCAATTATGTCTATAAGTAATTTTCTGATCAAATTATAGAATCGTGTGAATCACCAATTAATAATTTAACTCGGAAAAATTGTTCCCCATTGGACAAGCTTTCCAATGACTATAAGCATGCTCAACTCTAATTTATGAGGACAAAGTTACAGTCCTTCAAAATTGTCAAATTGGCCCAAATTCTGCACTCTTCCTATAGGTGCATTTAACCCAAAAGGCCAACTTTAGACATGTGCAGAAAATAACCTATGGAGAACCATGATAAATTCTTTATTGTATTAGATAATAGATGTGACTAGGATTACTCAGCAATTTACAGTTTCCTCATCGGATGCTCCTCTCACCTACTATAAACTTCTGGAGTTGACTACTTATGTATTTCTCAACTTTCTTCTAGAATTAGAAAATCCCGCAGTTCTATAATACACCCTCATAATCCAATATGTGACCAAATTTTTGCTTCTATAATGGTTACTGCTACCCTCCCAATCCAACCTTTTTGATTTAAAAAAAAAAAATGGGGGTCAAGGGGGTTTTCCCCCTTGCAGACTCCCTATCACCCTGTGACAGGGAGGCCTACCTGTCACCCTATGACATGGCCATGTCACCTTCTACCAACCACCAAGTCACCACACTTCCATACCATCCAACCATGAGCAAGAGTGCATCGGCATTTTTCCCCTTTACCACAAGCGGTAACATGCCCTTCTGAAGCAGTTTTGGAAAACTGCTCTTGGGGAGGCGCAGTCAATCAGAAGAGGCCACGAATATTGGCCGGTTTTGGGAACAATGTGCCCATTGTCCCATATTAACCATCAGTCACTTTATTTTCATTCCATGATTATGGGCCATTCATATTCGATGTGATCTAACGACCAGCTCTTCGCCCTCCTATTGCTAACCACCACGCACTTTCCCAAGGTGCGATGATCCCTGACCATCGATCTTCCCTTCCGTCAAATGGTCATATCTCTTCCTGCCCACTATTAATTTCCGCACATGTTTCCAAGGCGCTGTGAGCCATGATCATCGATCTTCCTTTCCATCGGACAATCAAATATTCACCCGCCTCCACACTCAATGCTAGGCATCCCTCTGTGCACAAGTTTGATGTGGATGATCCACATCATGCCTTCTTCCCCCATGGCTCCTCCACATCACCCATCCGCATGGCAAGGGTGGAACCCACATAAAAATTTCCCAAAAATCAAAATTCCAGACATAAGGGAATTATCCCCAATTTAGCTTTGGCCTTATCTGTCACTTAACATAACATAATATTAACATGAGTATTTCTTCCGCAGCTCGTGTTTTTTCCTGTAACTTCACCTTCTCATCCCATACAGCTCCGGTATTGCAACCATAAGCTATGATATTACTCTGTAATATCCCCATCCCTCATCCCGACCAACAAGAGGGGACATTACACTAAATCAGTGTTGGGCGCAGTCCAAGCGAAAGGAAATTTTTGATGGAGTAAGTACAAGTTAGGTGAGGCCTAACATCAGCCACTTTTGGGAGAAACAACTCTGCAATTCCCAGGAGCAGGGCATGGAGCATGGGGAAGTGGAATATAGGGATCTGTTCCCTTAGTAAATGTGAAGTACTAAGGATCAGTGAAGTAGTTGGAGCAGTTAAGGATGAAGTGGAGGAATTTCAAGCTACAGGAGAAGAAGTAAAGACGCAGAGCAGTGAAAAGGATGCGCCACTGTAGCGTCAGAACCGCACGGTCAAACTACGACTGTCAGAGAAGCATCAAATCCTGAAGAAGAGAAGCAAAGGACAACATATCTCCACCAAAGTACTATGGGGTTTTGGCCCATAGTTATTGTAAATATGTGACCTTCGGGCACAATCTCTAAAATTGGCAATTTTGCATAAGGATAGGTTAGAACTTGTTATATCTTATTAGGAGAGAATAGATATTGAAGAATTGATTGTAAGATATGTGCTAAGAGATCTCTGAGAGGAAAAAGTCTCTGCAGCTGTGTGCACAAAGATCTATTGTAGAGAAGAGTCTGCAACTAAGTGCGCAGACTAGAATTGTTAACCCTTCCAAGAAATAAACAACAGTTCCCGTGGACGTAGCTCCCATCTGGGGGGTGAACCATGTAAATATCTGTATTGTGTGATTTTGTTTATGATTTATTCCATGTTTATGAATGTTATGCTTTTATATGTATTTCCATGTTTCCGTTGATGAGAATAATATGCTAAGTGTTAATGAATGAGGATGGAAATGATATGCTAAGTATAGGAACATGCATGCATGAACTTTGTGGAATTGCGATGAATGTGATAAATGTGTAGTTTCCTAGTTAAAACAAATTAAGGAATAACAATAATTCAGTGAAGTCTGTATTGTTAGAACTGCGAAGTGTGCAGTCACATAAATGCACTGTTATATTATGGTAAATGCAATCATATGTAAATGCGTAGTAAAAACTAATCAGTGGATCCTGCAGGTTGTTGAGAAACACAAGTGCGTAGATACATGTTAAGGAGTCATATGTGAAGTAGATTTTAAGTGAGTTGTGCATCTTCACCTCGCATAACATAACTGTACATCACCAGGTTACAGAAACTTGATTCTGTAACCACCCATATTCACTTTGGATGAGACTTCAGCCCGCTCGAAGGTTGATGCCGAAAGGGCTAGTGAAGGATATTTTTTTGGACTAAAGATAGAAGAACCTCACAGAACCTGGGTCAGCTTCATTCAAGTAGTGAGAAGGGTTGCGAACCAACAAATGGTTATGTTTCCGCGCTATAGAATGGCGATATGCGATGTTGTTATGTTATGAGACCATGAAGAAGGAAGTGTATCTAACAAGTGGTTTTTTTTCGTGCTTGAACTGGTGATGTGCTCTGATAACTGGAATCCTGAGAGAACAGAGATACAGAACTGGGTGGCTAAGATAGAAAAAGAGTTTGCGAAGAAAGAAAACATACATCCACGCTTATCTACAGAATATTGGTTACATAAATACTTATTTTATGACATACACGAAATATTCTTTGCAATTTTCGGTAACAAGTTACATGAGTGGATATCAAGACTTGAAGAATGAAAAAATTGTTTTCAGGGTAGAGAACCTACAAAGTGGACTCTAGAGTTGATTCAGAGGCTTAAAGAGGTTGATAGTGCAATTTCAAGAGTAATAGATTTTTGTCTGGATAGCGTACTAGAAGGCTACGTTACAGAGTTTGATGTGGACACTCTGAAGTCTTATAATGCCACAGAAGGAGATTTATTCAAAGGATTCAGAGGTAAGTACCTGAAAAATATCAACTTATATATTAAAATGTTGTTAGCAGAAAAAGGTGTCTTGAGAATGCAATAAAAATCCTAGGGTTTTAGTCTTTAGTGTTCAGTAACATAGATAATGACACTAATGAAAATACGTATACTTTGCATAGTGGAAAAATATATAATCCTAGTACTAGAAAGAGGTCTCATGAAGCCGAACCTCGTGTACCCATAGAAAATGAGTTAGAAGGTGACAAACAGTCATATCAAGTTGATTCTGATAGTGAAACAGAGCCTAGAACGAATACCTATCATCCTATCACTCCACGGAAAACTCCAGTTGACGTAAGGAATACTACTAGTTCCCAGAACACCAGTAGCAATAACACCGCAGGAGTTAATACTCAAAATTAGTCACGTAGTGGTATACCCTCATCGTCGCAGAATAGTATCGCTCCTAGAAGAAGAATGGAATACGACATTAAGCTACCTATTTTTAAAGGAACTGGTCTAAAAGACCCAGAGCAACATTGGTTTCTTTGTAAAGCCATGTGGAATGTTAAGCAAGTCTAGGATGATGCTATAAGACAAGCTCATCTAGTTAGAACATTTAGAGACAAAACTCTAACATGGTTCATGAAGTATTCTGTTGGATAGAACAGATCGCTAGTAGATATCATAACTGTGCTAATAAGAGTGTTATCGGTCAAATTAGCACTTATCCATTCGTGACCACATTGCCTTATCGGTCACACAAAAGGACACTAGGGATGGAAGACCTCACCTTGAACCTAGATGAACTAGAGATGAACCTTGCAATCCTTCCCTCAGAAGCATCTTTCTCTACCTATTTTTATACATAATCGCGACCCTCATACTTTCCAACCAGTGTGTCAACCGCGGGTATCACTACTGACAACCCGCGAGTGTCAATTAAAAGATGCACTCACTACACACAAGCGAGGAAACTTGTTAGTCACTCTCTAGTTTTCCTATATCATACTCGTGGCTATCTTAAGAAAACTAGAAAAAATAATTAAAAACACGAATTGGGATTAGTTGAGGCAGGTACCCAAACTACCCAACTTCCCAACTCAACTATGTTTCAAACCTACCTTCCTTTCCTTGCTATAAATGAAAGGGGAAGGGCTTGATAAAGTTACCTTATGATCATTGGAGAAAGTTATGCTGGAGAAATTCATAGCTAAGAGAGAGGAGAAGGAGCCCAGGGTCTGGTTACGACGGTGCCGGTGCAGGATAGGTATAGCATTATTGTACTTTCCACATTTGTCAATAAAGATTGAGACATTCTTTCCTTTCCAATAGATTTGTTTATGTCTATTGCAATTTGATTACAAGTTGATGTTATGTTGTCTTATTAATATCAATATGTTATTTGTGGTCAAATTGGTTTGAGGAAGGCCTTGTGTTTTTTTTCTAGGTTGTTGCATAGCAGAACAAAGGGAGAAAAGCTTGGATCAACCTTCATAGATAAGGTACTCTTTCTCTTAACCTTAATCCTATTTGCTTAATAACAATGTTTGCAAATAACTATATGTCTATATGATAAGCCCTAGTACGTTGGTAGTCTTCCCCTAGTATAAGGACAATTTCCCTAATAATAGAAATGGCGACTCCACTAGGGAGCACTATCTATTTTCTTCTTTGGGGACTCTTGTTGAGTCTCTTTTAGTCTTTTATAACATGTTTGATCTCTATAGAAGTGTCTAGGGTATCCTTGACCTTGTTGCTTGACTCAGTTCTTTTTTTATCTAAATTTTTCTTTATTTTTTAGAAATTTTCAAAGCCCATGTGCGAGTTCCCTGTGCTTATAGGCACAGTTATTTAGTTGCACTCGCGAGTCTCCCATATAGGTTATCTAGTTTCACCCGCGTGCTTCTGTAGGTTACAGTCGCAAACTTTTCCTGGGATTTTTATTTTTTAATTAAGCTTTGGTATTAGGGTTACTTGTTCTAGCTTTGGAAGTTTGTTTGTATATATGACACCTGTTTAATGCCTCTAAGTGTTGATCTGAGTCTCTTTTACAGCCATTCTTAGAGATCTCCGTTGGTTTTTTGTGCTTGATTCAGTAGTTTTTTAGGTCTTTAATCTTTTCAACGCTCACCTGCGACCTTCATATACAGACAATTGCGACTTTTTTTCCCTACTCGTGAGTTGCTGGTATATGTACTCGCGGGTCAACCGCGCGTTGCTACATGTTACAGTCACGGGTTTTTCCTAAGACTTTTCTTTTTTAATTAATTTTTGGTCTTAGGGTGGCTTGTCTGTGGATTTGGAAGTCTTTTTGCTGATCTGATACCCTCTGGACATTGTTCAGTGTATTTTGAGTCTATTTGTAGCCTCTTTAAGAGTTTCTACTTGAGTTTTGTGCTTGCGAAGTTACCCTTGCTTTCTATCCCATTTTGTGTTTGGAAAGTGATTGGATTTCATCCTCTTTGATCACTAGTATTCAGGAGCAGACTGATCTCTGCATAACAGTCTCTATTTTTTCGTCTTACATATCAGTCATCTTGGTTTGCATTTTGTTTTAAAAACCTAGTTACTTTTAGGTTTCTTAGAGCAACTAGTTGGGTTGGTCTTTGTTGTTCTTGCATAAGGTCTAATTGTTTTAGTTTTGGGTCTTTTTCTCTTTGCGTAACTGCTTTTACGGTTCTTGTTGGTTCACACTTATTTCTATTTCTTTCATAGTTAAAAAAAAAATCAAATTTAAAAAAGATCTTTCTTTTTATAGCAATAATTGTCATTTTCTTTTCGAAGTAGTTGTAGTATTTAGTAGTTGTAGTCTTGGCTGTACCTTTGACTGTCTCCCCGGGTTCTTTCTGCAATTTTGGCAGCCTTTAGTATCTGTTGACCTTTTAGGGATCTACACAGGTGATGGTGGAAGGATATTTCCACTGTACCTAGGACAGGAGTGGGAGGAAATCCCTTATAGGTTTTTGGGAAGGCAGTTGGTGATTCAATCACTTGCACCCAATAATAATGTATTGTAGACCCTGGGTAACTGTCCTTCGATACTCTACTAGTTTGTTATGGGCCCTCATCATCCCAGACTTACTTTTGAGAGTATTATCTTTGTGTTCCTGGTCTAGATTACTTTAGGAAATTTTTAATGGTGTGATGTTTTCTCCTAGTTGTTTAGTGGCCCCTAGAGTAATTACTTATTATATTTTTCACACAATTGTGGAGGACCAACCTCTTTGAAGGTCATGAAGGTTGCAGAACCTTCCTCCACTCATAGTGGAGCATCCACTGCCACCACAGCGACGGAGAACATACTCTCGTGGTTATTACGAACTTACAGGAACAACTGAACAACCCATAGAACCTCATATGATCTTCCAAGATCAACCGGTTCAAGAAACCATAGATATTGAAGACTTGACTACTAAAGAGTTTGCTACACCCTTCAATCCTCCATTAACTGGACCCCAAGGATCCTTTGTTAGAAAGGGTAGTTTCTCTAGGTCTTCCAGAGTTAAGTATATATCGGTTTACATTTGGTTATTTTATGGATAACATAGGGGATGTGTCAGCAGTTCCTCATACTCCTACAGAAACTATCATATCAGGAGGTTTTCACCCTCGATATGCACACACATCGATACTAAGATCGTTGCAAGCTACTTCTGCTCTGAGCACTTCATTTAGTTTCAATGCTAGATCCGTAGGTTTTTCTGGATCTCAAGATACGACTGGATCTAGTCCTTTTGGTTCTACCATTGGTCCATCCAGTATCCCCTTTTCAGGGATACCTTCAGTATATTTCACATCTTCCCCCTTTGTACAACAATTCCAGGTTAACCCTCATTCTGCTCCTTTTAGTCACGGATTTCCTTGGTTCGAAGGACACATCGCTCCTTCGGCACCTTTTGTAGGCTCTATGCCTACTTCTTCCATTGCATCTACATCAAGGTTCAACCCCTTCACAGGATTTAATGTGCACCCATCGAATGTACAGACTTCAAATGTTCCTGTAGGGAGTACTCCCTTTTCACTGTTTGGTGGAGTGGGTAGTAACAGTTTTGACAACCCACATTTTGGGGGTGCTTATACCCAACCTCAACAGACAAGTCCACAAGGAAGCAATCCCTTATCTTACAGCTGGAGCAACTTCCATAATTCATTTTCTTCACAACCGGTGGCTGGGAGAAACTCTAACCAACACTATAGGAGCCAAGTTTCGGGTGGTTCCCCCTACCAAACTCCTCTTAATCAAATTCCATTGGTGAGACCCCATTTTCCTTTTTTGGAAACCTTAAACCTGCCAGATCTTTCGAAACTAACTAACGATCCAGTGCGACACAACCCTGCATGGCCACCGGTCCCAACCAAGATTCCCTCGGACATTCCAAAGTTCGAAGGTAAGACTAGGGAAGACCCCGGATACCATGTTACGACCTTTCACCTATGGTGCTCTTCCAATTCACTAAATGATGATTCCATTCGGTTGAGGATCTTCCAAAGGACCTTAACTAGTGTTGCAGCCAAGTGGTACATTGAACTCCCTGCTGCAGCATAAAATAACTTTTGGGACCTAGTGAAAATCATCCTAAATCACTTCCAACTTCGAGTCCGGTATGAAGCTGGTACATATATTCTGTCTACTTTTAGGAAGAACAAATCAACTCAAATTTCTTATCACATTCAGGAGTGGCGAAGACCGAAGCGACTCATCAAGGCTGAGATTCCCCCAAACTTCCTTTTAGAGTGGTACTTGAAGTCACTCCTTCCTTATATCTCTAAGAATGTTGCAACTTCTTGGGTAAGTTCTAAGGAAAATAAATCTTGAGGGCCCAACAACTTGAATTAGTTTACACCCAATCTGGTATCCTCTATGAGATCATTCCAGACGCACCAAGGTATAATATAGATCTTGGAAAACCTAAGCCTGGACTACATGCTGATGGCATTGTTGGTTCAGCAGATTCAGCAACACTTGGATCTTTAACAAAACAAGTTCACATGCTCTCTGCGAAGTAGTCTACTACTGAAGGAACTCCGGTTGTAGCCTCCCCTTCAACAACTGAATCTGTACAATAGGTGCATAAAAATCAAAAGGGTCCTCGTCAAACCAACAACAACAAAACGAAGGGTAAGAAAAGGGAGGGGAACAATCAGAAACCTAAAAACACTGAGAATGCCAAGGAGGGAAAGAAAGAGAAAAAGAAGGTAAATTTGTTTTGCAATCTTTGCAAGGAAGAACACCTTACTCATCAGTGCCCTCTTATGGACGAAGCCCAAAAGCTTTTACGAGAAAAGAAACCGACTGTTGTAATACCCCAATTTTGACCCTTATGAAATATTGGCTTTTAATGTAAATATTGTATACATGCGCTGTATGTTTCCCTAGCATGGAGCTCAAGGCCAAGGCCCCGCTAGTGTATGCTCGAATTTTATTTAGAAAGGCAAGTATTTGATATTTTCCCATCCATGTGCTGTTAAGCCATGGAATATTGTAATTGATGTAAATATTAATATTTCAATAAAATACCAAAACTGGCTATGGAAGCAACAAATGAGAAGGGGCCATGTGTATTCCACTAGGGAGTGGTGAGGGGGCCGTGGGATTGAACCATATGCTTCCATATGTCATTTTGAGAACCCTTTTGACTTTCCTTGCTGACATTTATTTCAGTTGTAAGGAAGTTGATGAGAAAATCAGTCAGAGCATGGGTAGCCTAGAAATTTGTATGGCAGGTATGGGCCCTGTTTTTCTGGTACCACAAGTCACCCTACCTCATTGGATTTGGTTCTTCCTCCTTCCCATTCAAATTGTGGAAGATCCGAGCACCAGTTTTCATCCATTACGAATGCCCAGCAGTGAGAAAAACCAGAAATCGCAACTTTGCAAGAACCTATGTTTTGAAGAGCCATAGATGCCCATAATTTGGTATTGACAATAAAATCCAATGGGGGATCCATATATATGAACCTTGGGATGAAATTGAGAGTATTAGATACCCTTAAATCCATTGGAAAACCCAGTTTTTATAGCCCAGAAATCAAGTGACGGGATTGAGTTATTGGATGACAGAATTGTGAGAAATCCAATTGTGAATTATTGAACAGAGGTTGGGTTTGCTTGATAAACCCAGTGAAAGATGGAATCTCAAGGACTTAGTAGCTGGACCTTTCTATGCCCACCTTGAATAGCACTGGAGGGAAGGGACGCCTGAGGGAATGTGCAGTAGAGAAGGGGACCTTCCTTGTCTTGGGTGAGGTAGGTATTGTGGGTGCCATGACTGTTGAGTTCATTTGAGATCCTTGTAGCTCTGTAGTTGAGCTCACTGGCTTGGCATCCTCTTCCTTTACTTATTGTATGCTTGATAAACCCAACTGTTTGTTGGCTTATCTTGACTATTTGAGTGAAATCATGGCTATGAGTGAGCTTGTTTAGTTCCTCCTTAGCGGATACACATCCCAACTCGGGGGTGATCTCTCAGCTGAAATAATATAGGATGGATAGAGATCTATGGTTGGGTGGAACGTTGGTCTCGCATAGCCAGTTGTTTAGACAGCTTCATCTCAAAGATAAGTGTTCTCTGTGGTTTAAATTATATGCATTATGTGTTCTGCAATGTTTTAATTAATGACTGTTGTTTATATGTTGAATGCATGATGAAACTATGTGTGTATATAGTGTTTAATTCCGCTATGTTTGTTGAGTATGAATATGTATACTTAAGTTTTTATTTATCCATGAATTTCTTAGTAATGTATGGGGCTGAGATTGTCAAATAAGCCCTGGAATGCCAGTCAGGTTCCCTCTATGGTTTGGAATGATGGGAGGGGACGTGACAACTGTCTTGAAGGATTCGTTTCTTGATGGACAAGGCGCAGCTTCTGGAAACTCTAGTGTTGGGGGCACTTCGCATGCTTCATCAGCTCATCAATCATTCATCAAAATGGTTAACTCACACATGCTACTGCAAACTAGAGCCAAGAATTATAACCCTCACAGCAGAAAGATAAGGAATTTCCTGAAACATCCGCTCCTCTCCACATCGAGAGACCACCAGATTCTGTGCCGAAGATACCTAAGGGTGTCTACAAACGGGCTATGCATAACCCTAACGCGTGGTCCGCTCCAAAATACTTTGTTCTAAAAGACCTAGACCAAATGCCATGTGCAATGTCCGTACTAGAAGTATTGCAAGACTGTCCCTCGCACCGGAATGCACTTCTAGCGAAAAACGGGAGCATGGATTCTTCAAGTATGCTTTCATGGTTTGATATGTCAAATATCAAACCCCAGTTACCATATCATGTGGCCTTCTAGATTGAAGTAGTCCATGGTCCCAAAACCATTGGACGAACAGTTGTAGTTGAAGGCGTGTCTACGTGTGTAATGTCAATATCCTGCTGGAAATCCCTTGGCTCTCCTGAGTTATCCCCTTCCAACACACTACTTACGGCTTTTGATGGAAGATCGTTCCGCCCACATGGAGTATTTCCCGTGTTTGAGATTGAACTTTCCGATAAGTTAGTGTCTGTGGAGGTTGAAGTTTTGGATGCTCCTATTGACTGCAATCTATTGTTAGGAAGGAGCTGGACGTATGCTATGCAAGATATCCCATCATCCGTTTTCCGAGTACTCATGTTCCCACACAAAGTGAAGATCATCACGATTGATCAAATTTCCTTTACTCGGAAAACAACACTACTTCATCAGATTCAGCTATCCCCTTGATTGATCAAACTCATCTTCCCAGCGAGAGTCTGGGAGTAGGCATGTATTCATCGTTGATGGGAACATTTGACCTACCTTCTCCCATAAACTACATTAGTTCTACGAGTACTACTAACATTTCATCTCGGGAAACAGTCAGTCGAACAATTGATCTGTGGATTCTTCCCACTCAGCAAGAACCAATTGTGCCCTTATCTGTTGCAGAAGTGGCATACCAAGCATCAAAAAATGTTGCAATAGATTATATCTCGACTCCATTCATCTCCACAGAGTCAGATATTGATTATGCACATGCATGGCCAATGAACTTCATCCATTCTTTTGATTTTCTGGATACCGTTTTACCTTCTGACAAGGCTATTCTGGAAGCCATGATAGGTCTGGATCATCCATGGGAACACATGTATCACAGATCCTATTTCCTCCCAGATATGGACAAGATAGAGAATTATGAGTTTTCAGTGAGACCTAGTGGTGATATCGATTTGTACATCAATTCTTCTACTACGCAAATGATTTATGTTGAAGGTAACATGGCAAACATATCAACGACTATACCGATCGATATCTCCACTAAACCTGGCGTTGTGGAAAACATCTTTATTGGAGCAAACTATTCGCCTGATGAGATCACTTTGTACACCAACCTATTTAAGGAATTCCGTGACACTTATACCTTGTCTTACGAGCAGAAGCTAGGATTTGACCCTTCGATCACCTGAGCCTAGAAATGGGCTCTACCTGAAAAAGTATTACGCTTAGGCTCATATGATTTTTGTTGTATTATAACTGTACATGTTTACAGAGTTAGTCTTTTCTTTTGATTTTTTGCATCTTATGTGTGTTCTGGATTGTGGTTTCAGATGACAACCGAGTGATTTATAGGATTCGTTGATGGCACTAGTCGCCACAGCCGTCAATTGGATTCAACAGCTTGGGTTATTTACTCACCGTTTGGCCAACTTGTGTCTTTGGGAGGTGCTTGCTTGGGCCCTACAACGAACAATGTAGCGAAGTACAGTGCGGTCATTGAGTTACTATGAGATTCTATTCATCATGGCATTTCACGTTTGGAGGTAAGACTCGACTCACAGTTAGTAGTACTTCAGTTGATGGGTGATTACAGGGTTAGGGATCCTACTTTTATTCGTCATTTTTTGCGTGTTAGGTTACTTGAAAGATACTTTGATTTTATTACATTTCAACATATTTCAAGGAATGTAAATTCATTAGCTGACTCATATGCAAACTATATACTAGATTGGCATATGTACCATACACAATCACATTAAAACAGTCACACACATAAATACAAAACACATGTATATATATAAACTGATAATGTATATATCATGATAAAAAAATATGAGTACGATTCATAGTATGTCACAGTGTCATAATATAGAAAAATGGGCTCAAAGGCCTAAAAAATATAACATGTCTCTCTCCCTATGGAGAGGGAGGTTCCTCTGCTAACTTTGTTACAGCCTCCCTATAGCATATGACTAGCCTGGCTACTTTTTTAAGTAGCCTGATCCATGCTGGAGGAATGCCTACAACATGCTCTTTCATCTCGAGGGGCATCCGCTCGATATTGTACGTCGAGATATCATGAGTCAACTGACTCATCTTCCCCTCGAGGTTCAGCAGCATTGCATCGGAAGCACCAGGATCAGTCGGATGTATAAATACATGAGGGTTTCTGGCAAGTCGCACAGGCCCCACATCTGCATAAATCACACTATTAGTACTCCTACTCATCATAAAAACTATATATACATAAAAGCATAAAAATGAAATAATTTTCAAAAGCATAAGCACATCTTACCTATCTCTCCCCAGGCTAATCCTGGAGGAAGAGCGAGCTATGGATATCCAGAGAAATCCATACCTGCGTACGGGAATTGTTCTAGAGCCGGAACATGGCGGCTCCACCATCTGATATAATATTCTTCAACATAAGAAAGAGTAGCCTCTCCACCACCCTAGCGCAAGAATATATCTCGCGAGGGTTCAGTACTGGTAGAGCCATCCCCGGGCTCAAAGAGGGGACACTTTCAAAGAATAAAGTGCAAAAAATGATTCCATAGCCAAATTGTTTCTTCTTCCCGGTTTTTCATTTAGTCAATTGGTGTTTCATATTCACCAAGAGACCCGAACACTAGTCAAACACTACACCACACAAGCATTCAACCCTAATTTGCATGTAGTTTCGAGAGGCCAAATGTTGTGTGACACTCCCTCCAATCCTGTTAAGTGTGCTTAGTATCACTTTCGGCAGGAAGCTTGCAATACAGCCAATTGGGACTTGGCTACCACTATTTTCGATACCCAGCAAACAATAAGTATTGATGTAATATTGGATTGAAAGTGCACTTGCCCCTTAGAATGTTCCTTTGAGGTTAACTGCCTCACTTCTATGAGATAAACCGGTGATAAAGTATATATCACCTATGGTGATTCCTAACATCTCCCCTTGGATATCGAACATTCCTTGATCGACATCCCATTAGTTGACGAGCATTTGCAGCAAATGCATTTGTGCACGCATACTTGTTGTTCGAAAATTTTTGAGCAAACCGCATCTTCATAACGCATTCAATGTAAGTGGATCTACCATGGCATCTCTATCCATGGTTTCATGCTCTCTCTCCCTCCATGTTAGCACCATTCCTGCATCATTCACCCATTTCATCCTTTAGTTTTTGACTTTTTCATTTTAAATTGCGGGACCTGCGACTTCACCTCTACAACAGAGGTGGGTATCCGTGGGTCTACCTATGATAAACCCATGCATATTTCATGTAGCCGTGAGTTTAGCATAGATGAACCTGCAGGTATGAGGCCCTAGTTTTTAAATGCATGTAAAAATAAAAATAAAAGCACCACTAAAAATCTAAAGTAATGGATTGAAATGATGGACAAAGGAGAGATGACTTACTTGCAACTGACGAAAGTCGATTTGGTGACCCGGTTTGAGTGCTACAAGCAGTTAAAGTAAGAGGGTTCTTTTTCCTTTTTGCTCCAACAAAATGACTTTGTGAGTTATGTGGACATTTTGGAACTATTTATAAAAATTAATTTAAATTTTTACCCACTTTTTCCAATTTTATATAGTTTCAAAACTATTTTCACCTTTATTTAATCACTAATGTCCCTTGTTAAGTTATTTTTTATTAGATGAAGTTCTAAGCGGCATTTCTCACTACTTTTCGCAACAAGGATCATACAAAGGTTTTATTTTCTTTGTGGCATGTCAGTTTAAGTGCAATATTTTCTGTCAATTTTTTCCATTTTGAAATCTCTTTTGATCATGTTTATCTATCATTTTCTACTAATCCGGTAGTCTTCATGATATCTACATTTTTTCCTCATTTGACAAATCAAGGAACGTGGTTCCCTAGTACCTATAGATTTCTTTCATGCTCTTGTTAGAATCTTTAATTATTACAAGATTTCTGAGTACAATTTCCTTGTTCAGACTCATTAAAGGACTTGAACAATCATCCACTTAGGTATAAGTTTACCGTTTTCTGGACTTCAGTGGATTATTTACGAAAAAGGTATACTCTAGTCATATCTGGCTAGAAGATTTCTTCTCTCATTGTTTTACACTTTTGCGGGTGAGGAGACTAACTTTACGAAAAAGGACCTTTAGGAGTCTTCTTTAAGGTTTTCAGACTCTCAAAATATGAAAACACCAACGAGCATTCACCAACTCGGGCTCGATGTGAAATCCACGAGAGGGTATATAGAGTTCTTGTTTAAGTTTTTCAGACTGTTTAAATATGAAAACACCGACGAGCACATACCAACTTGGGCTCTATATTAAAATCCACGAGTAGGTGTATAGAGTTATTGTTTAAGTTTTTCAGACTCCTTAAAATTGAAAACACCGGCGAGCATGAACAAATCTCGACTCGATATTAAAATCCATGGATCAGTGTTATCGAGTACTAGTTTATCTCTTCTTCAAACTCGTTAAAACATGAATAAGTTCTTAATTTTCCCTACCATGGAATCGTTAAACTACACATGGTTGGACTTATACCAAGCACTCTTCTATCCCCTCTTCAAGCTTGTTTTCAAAAATGAAGAAGGACTATTGAGTTTTCTTTCTTGGACTCATTAAAACTAACAAGAAGGAAATTATTTATCTTTCTTTTCCACCTTTTTCATGCTCATTAAAATAAATAAAAGAAATTCTTTAATAAAAGGAGAAAAGGGAAGGGAAGAATGTGAAGTATATTTTCAATATAGAGGAAACAAGTCACTTATGTCCTTGAAAAAAACACCTTTTTGAGTCTTTCAAACAAGTTGGGTTTTAGTTTTTGGCCTTAGGATGAACCTAATATCAGAGTTTTTACTCCTCCAATTGGTTACTCTTCCATGCATATGGAGAATCTGTTGATGTCTCTTATATTACAGATTTATATCATGGTCCATTTATCTTCAAAGGTGCCTAAGTCACTCTTGTGTTGTTCTCACTATTCAAGGACACCCCTTCTGTCGACCATTCTCCAGTTACCTTGACCTCATGTGTTGGCAATTCCTTGGTGTCAGTATGTTTCATCATGTACTCCGTCCTACTTCATATCAAATTAACCTTGATTGTATCTCATGTTGGATGATGGATGATTCCTTAAGGCCTCCCTTCCAATGGAATTCTTCCTATCGACTTCATCTCATCTTTCTATGGGAATAAAGTTTAGATTTTTCGGTAGTACCTTGGGGATTGCAGTCACCAGTGGGAATTGCCATCACTATTGAAGTAGTGAGAATACATCAATGTCTCCTATTCGATGGACTCTTCAAGTGTTCGACTTCAAGATCCTTTATTCGCACTTGTTAGGATGTACTAGGTACCTTGGGCCCCATTTTCATTATTGGTGGGTGACCCTCATGTTTGTTAACAATCCACATCAATGGTTGGTAATCAAACAATGTCCTCCATGTTCGACCTCAACTCATTTATGCACATGGTTAGGACTCATACTTTGAGACATTTTGGATGAATACCTTGGGCCTATAATAACATCATGACATTTTGTTATTGCCCAAGTTGCGCAAGACTGAGACACACCCATTTTTGGATCTTGATGAGACATAGATCCAGTTTGTTGTTATTGATATGATATCCTGCTTGACATGAATCCATGCTTATATTTCAATGGCCATGCTATATATATCCTTCAGTTATGTATTGGAGATTATGTTCTACCATTCTAAACATCTGCTGATGTTAAGATTGTAAACTGCTCGCTGACTTTGTTTCTGTTTCAGGTACTATTTGTGACCTCATCCTGCGGCCTCTTTGCTCCTCCTCTACCTAGATTGTAATGTATTTCGGCCATCAGTTCCCTCTGACCTCACACATTAGGGGGCATATGTTATCAATCAAATTAGCACTTCTCCATCCGTGACCACATTACATTGTCGGTCACACAAAAGGACACTATGGATGGAAGAGATCACCTTGAACCTAGATGACCTAGAGCTGAACCTTGAAATCCTTCCCTCAGAAGCATATTTCTCTGCCTATTTTTATACATAACCACGACCCTCATACTTTCCAACTAGCGGGTCAGCCGCAAGTATCACTACTGATAACCCGCGGGTGTCAATTAAAAGTTGCACCCACTACATGCAAGTGAGAACACTCGCGAGTCACTCACTAGTTGTCCTATATCATACTCATGGGTATCTTAAGAAAACTTTAAAAAATAATTAAAATCACGAATTGAGATATGTTGAGGTAGGTTCCCAAACTACCCCAACTTCCCAATTCAACCACCTTTCGAACCTGGCTTCCTTTCCCTGCTATAAATGAAAGGGGAAGGGATTGAGAAAGGGACCGTCTGATCCTTGGACAAAGTTATGCTGGATAAATTCATAGCTAAGAGAGAGGATCAAGAGCCCAGGGTCTGGTTACGACGGTTCCGGTGTAGGACAGGTATAGGATTATTGTACTTTCCGCATTTGTCAATAAAGATTGAGACATTCTTTCCTTTCCAATAGATTTGTTTATGTCTATTTCAATTTGATTACAAGTTGATGTTATGTTGTCTTATTAATATCAATATGTTATTTGTGGTCAAATTGGTTTGAAGAAGGCCTTGTGTTTATTTTGCAGGTTGTTGCATAGGAGAACAAAGGGAGAAAAACTTGGATCGACCTTCATAAATGAGGTACTCTTTCTCTTAACCTTAATCCTATTTTCTTAATAACAATGTTTGCAAAGCCTTATATGTCTATCTTATAACCCCCAGTACGTTGGTAGTATTCTCCTACTATAAGGACAATTTCCCTAACAACAAAGAGAGTTCAAGAAACCTAAGTCAGAATCTCAATGCATTACAGAGCTAAAAGAAATCAAACAAAAGCCTAATGAGACTGTATGGGAGTTTGATCAAAAATTTAAAGCACTGTTAGATCAGGTAAGTTTCGACATAGCACCACAACAACATCAAGAATGGTTCATAGCTGCGCTGCTGCCCCATATCAGATTACCACTCATGAAACATAAAGTAGCATCACAAACATAGGCATTAGAAATTTCGATGAAGCTAAAGGCTTCGTCCATAGGAGAAAATAGTGCAGGGATGGTATAGATACAGACCCAGCTAGAAAAATTGACATTGTAGTTGCAATATATCAAGAAAGGAAGAGAAACCAGAGAAGCAGTTTGGTTTACAAAGTGTAAAGGAGAAGTAAATTCCAAGGAACACTTCCCTGTATACCGAGATTACATCGATAGTGGAGCACCAAATCCATTGAATCAACAATAAGGACAATGGTGTGAAATTTTCCCATGTAGAGGAAATCGCCCAGAAGACTGTTGCCTACTTTAGAAATATGTGTAGACACCTAAGAACCTGTATTGTACATTCTGTAATTCAGTTGGCCATGATGATAGCAACTGTAGAGCATATGATCTCATGATAGAAATAAAACATGATGTCTACAGAGTTCAAGGAGAAATGTAGAATAATAATGAAAATGTGCAGTATGATCAAGGCACATACATAGAAAGTGGTGGATACAGAGGAAGATGATGGAAAACTGGCCAAGGACGAGGAAGAGGTCAGATTGTATGCTTTAACTGGGCTCAATTTCGACATCTATCCAGAGATTGTTAGAACCCTTGTACTACCTGTAAGTACTGTAATTCTTTCAACCCTGTCATTGAGGCATGTCCTTTTTTGCAAGAAAAAATGCAAGAAATAATACCATAAGCACAGAATCAGAACATACAGATGATTGCAGCTGAAGAGAGAAAAAAGGATCGCAACATCCATGTTATGACGCGAAGCAGAGCTATGACAGGAGGAGATCAGAGAACTGAAGCTTCGACTTCTGAGGACCACACCACAAAATAGAATCCTACTGAAGGGGCTTGGATAAGAAAAGAAACTGGAAAAATTCCTGCCTTTAACCTTGACAAAGAGAAGTGAGCCCGCGCTTGTTGTAGATATGCCAATTTCATATGATGGATCACGTACTGCAACAGAACCCATAATTCATGTTGCATAGTTCCTACAGAGCTGCACGAAGTCGTTAAAGCATGGAAATGCCTTAGCAAAGTTACAAATCCTATTCAGTCATTATGAGTAGAGTAGTGCCATAAGCAAAGCATATAGCGCAGTTCACCATATCAGGAATCATAGAAGGACCGGAAGAGAGATGATATTAAATGCGAATATCAGAGACTTTGAAATGGACCAGATCATTCTTGACTTCAGCTTAGAAGTGAATGTTTTGACAAAGAAGAAACGGGAACAGATGGGAAAGCCGAAGTTATCATGGTCACCGATACAATTGAGACTAGCCAATCAACAAAAGGTTCTACCTTTTGGGAGGTTATAGAATATCCTTGTTGACATTGATGTAGTGCAAAGTAAAGTAGACTTCGAGGTTATTTAAATCATAGATGACATAAATCCATATCCTGCACTGTTGGGGATATATTGGGCAATTGATAACTCCACCATTATCAAATTGAAGAAGACACATATGATATTTGAAGGACCAGATATCTGGGTCATCGCACCTTTGGACCCTACACAAGGAACCAAATTTATTGAGCCAGTACAAGAAGAATGCAAAAATCAAGATCTCGATAACATCTACAAGATGACGTCGATGAATCAAACAGTTTACATTAATCCTATTGATGATGGAACATTGAGCTGGATATGCGACAACTCTTGCATATCAGACTCAGAGGCAGGAATGGAGAACTGGCAGAGCATAATGCATGAAATCTCAGTAAGACGATGTGCACAGATCACAAAGTCACTACGTTGGATTGGAAAATAGGTAAGCCCAATCCCTACTTATGATGGTCTTGGAAATATGCATGCACTCCTTCATGAATATCTAGTTTTTGTTTCAGTAGAACATAATTTAGTAGTGTTAGATACAGTATTGCGCGTTACACCTGCTAGACGGTGGGCTGCGCATAAGCAGAATATGAACACATGGGAAGAATGTAATCACATGATGGAGATCAGATTTACAGAAAAAAAATGAGATTATGCAAGTAAAATATAATGGACAGACTGATCCTAGAGATTACATATATCTTTGTTTGAAAGCATGGACACATAGACCGCAAGCGGAGTGGGTTCATCTGTTTGTGTACACATTGGAGCAAATTCCAAAGAATTGGTACACATAGGTGTAACTTCACAGAGGAAGGATAGAATGGTCAAGTCTTACAAGGTACTTCCAAGAGACTTTCAGTTTTGAGGATGATTGTCCAAGTATTCATAAGGCTTTGCAGATAATCAAACATAAGGTATTCTGATGCACTAGTACATGTGTATAAACAACCATATTGGGAAATACAATTAGAACATGCCCTGGAATGTTATAACGTCGCATTAGATGGAAACGGAGATGAAGATCCTCACGATGTGAATATATTTGAGTCAGAAGGAGAATGTGATGTTGAGGGACCTGACTTAGAAATTCCAGAACTGAGTAGTCCTCTGAAGACTAGAAAGATCAACATTCGTACCGAGAATGAACCAAAGTTTGCGTCTATTGGGGATTAATGGGATGAAGAAATAGTAGGATAGATAACAAACCTACTGCGCAAATATCAAGACCTATTTCCTACTAAGTTATCTGAAATGAAAGGCATTTTAGGTGACTTGGGAGTTATGAAAATACTTCTCAATCGAGATGCGGAGCCTATTAAGCAAAGACCCTACAGAATGAATCCCAGATAAAAAGAAAGAGTAAAAGTGGAGCTTGATAAGATGCTTGATGCAGGAATTATCAAGCTAGTAGAAGAATCATAATGGATAAGTCCCATGGTTATCCAGGACAATAAATATAAAGGAGAAATCAGGATATGTGTATATCTGAGGAAGCTAAATGATGCCTCGTTGCATGATCCATTTCCTACTCCATTTACAGACGAAGTGCTAGATAATGTTGGAGGAAATGAATCATACTCCTTCACTGATGGATTTTTTGGATATCATCAGATCATAATTTCTATAGAAGACATACATAAGACCACATGTGCTACTGAATGGGGATCATATCAGTACATAGTTATTCCCTTTGGTTTGAAAAATTCACCTCCTATCTTATCGAGAGTAGTTGTTGCTGCATTTAAATATTTTATCCACAAATTCTTAGAGATATATTTTGATGATTGGACAGTACTTTGTTTACTGAAGAACCATTATGAGAAATTAAGAATGATGTTAGCAAAGTGTAGACAGCATCAAATCTCCTTGAATTTAAAGAAAATCATCTTTTGTGTTCCTTATGGAATCCTATTGGGACACATTGTATGTAAGGAATGACAGATGGTTGATCCAACAAAGATCGCAGTTATAATGAACCTGCCAGTGTCTAACTCAGTGAAACAACTACGCACTACACTGGGACATACCAGATACTACAGAAAGTTTATCAAAGGATATGCGCAGATCACCATGCCTATGGATAAATTACTCAAGAAAGAAGCACAGTATACTTGGAATGAATACTGTTAGAAAGGATTGGATACATTGAAAGAGAGAATGGTTGCTGCACTAATTCTAGTTTTTCCATACTGGAGTAAACCATTCCATGTACATGTAGATGCTTCATCTATAACACTTGGTATAGTATACACATTGCAGAAGTTTAGACACTATCTACTAGGTTCACATTTCTACATGTTTACTGACCATTCAACTTTGAAGTACTTGGTCAATAAACCAGTTTTAGGGGGAAGAATATCCATATGGCTATTACTCTTTCAGGAGTATGATTTTGAAATCATTGTTAAGCTAGGAAGATTGAATTTAGGACTTGACCATCTCTCCATAATTGAGTCAGGCGAAGAACCTAGTAAGCTGGAAGATAGTCTACTAGATGCACAGTTGTTTTCTATTCATATAGAAGATGACTACTACAAGGATATCATCGAATTCCTGACTACAGGCCTAGAACCTACATAGTTTACTACACAACAAAAGAAGCAATTAGTGGTAAGAGAAGATGACTTTACAATAATTGTGGGCCAATTATACAAATTAGGACCAGATGAATTACTGCACATATGTGTACTAGAACATGAGAAACCTACGATACTTGCTGAAGCAAACTCAAGAGTGTCTAGAGGACACTACGCAGGAAGAGATACTGCGCAAAAAATTTCAAGAGCAGGACTCTAGTGGCCTACACTACAAAAGGATTCAAAGGAACGTTGTCGAATTTGCGATATTTTCCAAAGGACAGGGAAGCCATCTCGAAGAGATGAGATGTCGTTGATGCCACAAATGACCTTGTAAGAATTTGATAAGTGGGCCATGGATTTTGTGGGACCTATTAACCCACCAGGGAAGTGAACTAGCTCAAGGTATATCATCACAGCTACATATTATCTAACGATATGGGAAGAAGCAAAGCCAGTAAAGGACTGTAGCACAGTTACTCCCGCACAATTCATCTTCGAAAATATCTTGACAATATTTGGATTCCCAAATATTTTAATGAGTGATCAGGGAACTCATTTCCTGAACATAACTATTGCAACTTTGACCGAAGAATTCCATATCTACCATCAGAAGAGCACACCATATCATCCACAAGCTAATGGTACTATAGAAGCACTTAACAAAGTACTGAAAAATGCGTTGACCAAGGTATGCAACATAAACGGGGATGATTGGGATCTTAGAATATAAACAATATTATGGGTATATAGAACGACCTGTAAAAAGTTGACAGGTTATACACCTTTCAGATTAGCATATGGACAGGAAGATGTCATGCCCATGGAATACATAGTGCCAAGCCTAAGAATTGCAGCATTCATACATATGGTTGATGTAGAGACCATGGATGAAATATTACTACACTTAGTTGGACTGGAGGAAGATCGCTTCATTGT
Source organism: Larix kaempferi (assembly GCA_027924585.1). Taxonomy (NCBI): domain Eukaryota; kingdom Viridiplantae; phylum Streptophyta; class Pinopsida; order Pinales; family Pinaceae; genus Larix; species Larix kaempferi. The sequence continues at coordinate 1,285,457 of BSBM01000318.1, read as the reverse complement.
AGGTTTTCACCAACAAGTGCAGAAAGAAAGAGAAAAAGCATGGCATGATAGACACATCAAGTACAAATTCTTTCAGGTAGGAGATCTTGTACTCCTCTATGATAGTAAATTTCTAAAATTTCCTGGAATATTTAAAATGCATTGGTTAGGACCATATATTGTTATGCATGTCACTAGCGGTGGCGTAGTTCAGTTATCCATGTTACTTGGAGAAAATTTGAAAGGACTTGTTAATGGAGGTAGACTAAAGCCTTATAGGGATAGTCCTACCCCTCCAGACATCAGTTAAGCACCGCAAGAAGATTCTAAGTGTCATGTGTAGTTGAAATTGGACACTAAGAATAACAGAATAAAGAGTCTACACACAATTTTGGTAAAATGCGAAGTTTTTACAAAAATGGAAGTTGTGCTGCGAAGCACACATAGCAAGCCAAGTTGCGAAGTAAGAAAAGGCTCGCGCTGCGAAGTTAAAATCAAGGAGAAGTAAATGCGCAGTGAGCCTCACAACTCACATATCCGCTAGCAAGAGAGGACTTGTGTTGTGAAGTTAAAAGTCAACAAAGAGAAATGCGCAGTGAATCTCGTAGTTGACATGACCACTAGCGAAGTCAAGGGAAAACTAGCCATTAAAGTGTCAGTCGAAAAAGTAATCGTTATACAGTGTTTTGGAAACCGCATGGTTCTGCATTCAAGGCATATTCGTCTATTGAAGATGCATTCAATTAAGGGAAAGGACCAAGATATATGCTATATTTGGTCAACTAACATAGCATTTAATGATAAGATATCCTTTTTTGGGCACACCGTAGTGGAAATATGCCTATAAATAGTAAGGACTATTTCCTTATCAGTTTTACCGCAACTTTTCAATTTTTACTGCATGTAAATTACTGAAGAGTTCACCAGTGAAAGCTATAGTTACCTGACAGTATATGTTTGAATAGTCGAAATTAGAAGATGTTTTGAGTGATTTTAGACATTCTAGTCTGGAAGGAGTAATGAAGACACCTGTGAAGCCGTCTGTCCCAGAATGGGGTGTTTCATCTAGGTATTCACCGAGGAAATAGCCACAGCAAAATAAATCCAAGCAGAAGGCCACTGATTAGGGAAAGACGAAGGCCACGAGTGCTAAAAAGCCAATCCCACCACCAAATACCCAGGAGAGACCTATATGGCTAATTCTAGAGTACATATCTCCAAGGAGAAGTGACACACCAGACGTGCTTCTCGTAAAGAATGCTCAGTATGATATTCCCATGCTGCCTATGTCAATCCATGTGCGACTTAAAGACAATTTGCTTGGTAGAATTCTCGATTACAAGTTTGTTGATCATGATTTGTTATAGCAGGACAAGTACCCACAATTCCAGCCATATCAGTATATGTCTAGGAGATTGGATAAAGTTACCCAGATAGCAACAATTCACCCGCATGAGTGGGCTGTGCCGTTAAACGCATCCAGATTGTTGAATCTGTTGTGTATCCCACACTTCAAGAGAAGTGCAAAGCTTATAGCCGTGGTGCACACACTACTGTCACGCACGCACCAGGGATATCAATGGTTGGATCAAAAGGTGGATATAAACATTGACCTCATTGTCAGGATCACGAGCCTATGAAAAAGGGGTGTTGATCCTACTGCTAAGTTTGTTGGGAAAAACAAGGATAAAGAGTTAGCTGCACGAATGAAGAATGAATTCAGCATAAGTAAAGGAAGCCGTAGTTATGTAACCGCAGGAATCCAAGATCAAGCCATGCACTTTACAATGCAGCTACTCACAAGAAATATCCTGAGGAAGTGCAGACCAAATGAAGTTCTGATTACTGCAATATCCTTAACTGCGGAGGCTAAGGATGGATTTTAGTACAATTGGGCGAGCTACTTGTTGAATGAGTTTTTAGAAGACATCCGCGAGAAGTAGGAAAATAGAGCTCCATTCCACTACAGCTGGTTACTGGTATTAGTTTCCTTTGTAGGGTGGAAGGAACCTCATTACCAGCAAGGTCTTCCAGTATTCCATGGAGATTTCTAGGAAAATAGGTATGCTAACATGTGGGCAAACTCTAAGCCATACTGACAAAGGGTGAAGACCATATAGTTTCTCACCTACTATCAGCAGTTATGCGAAGTCATTAAGAAGACTTCGCGTATCACCAATGAAGTGACGACCTTCTATAATCAGAATATGATGTTCAAAGTTGGACTACATTTCATTTGCATACAGCCGTGAGTGATAATTATGCATCCTGAATGGTTTAAAGGGTTGTATCAGTGAGATGCGCAAAAGATCGAGTTGATCATGGAAGACTGGCCACCAGAATGGAAGGTTGATGTGCCAACCACATTGATAACCACTTCCGAAGAAATTGAAGGGGAAGGTTAAGGAGCCAAAGGTAATGATACAGCAAGTGCACAGAACCTTGAACCTAGCCAAGGAGTAGGCAAGAAGAGAAAGGAACCCGACAATGCCGTGTTGGAAGGAGGAAAAAGGAAAAATACCAAATCTACAAAGCCTCCACTTGATGCACAATTGCATGACGATGACTGTGATTGCATTGCATCCAGAGTATCAATGCATATTGAAGAAACACTTTCATTGAAAGAAAGCAAGGAAGAGGCAGCACAAGAAAGCATAATGGAGAGCCTCGCAGAATTGAAGAGTTTGGTCGCAAGAGTCGAACAAGTCTATTGAGACTTGGTGAAAGAACCTGACTCTGATGATCGGTCCGGAGAATCAATTCAAAGGAAGAGTAAGGCTCTTGCCTTTAACACGAGACCTCGACTAGTGAGAATTTAGCCGATGAATGTTATATTTCCAACTAACGACCTTGCTTAAAGTGTGAAGCAAATCGACCATCTAGACATTAATGTTGGGATGTTACCCATAGAGGGGTTACATAATCTGCATACCCAGGTTGTAGAAGAAATCATAGATAAAGACTTAGTCTCTTATAACCAGCACCTAAAGCTGGAAGAGAGCTACAAGGAGCTAAAACTTGAATGCACATTGAAAACGAACGAGCTTGAGTATGTGCAGGAGAAGCAGCAGAAGATACAAGAAACCGTTTCAGCGGTTTGTGCGAAGACACCTGAATGTGACGAAGAGCCAAAGGTAGAGGAAACTATACTTAAGATTGGTGCCACTGTGGACAATCTTAAGGGATAAATGATGGACATGGAGATTTCCTATAAAGAGAAGGTTGTTGATTTAGAGGCATGACAACAATCTAGAACCTCACGGCAAGATAAAGAAGCAAGCGCCGAAGCACTAAAGTCTTCCAAAGAAAAAATTTCCGCAGAAGTGGCGAGATGTCAAAGTCTGCTGGATGAAATTTCTAAAGTATGGGACACACTGCAGGAAGAACTAGAGTTGCATAAAGTCCAGGATGAGGTACAACAGCGGAAGAAATATCTAGATTCTGTTAATATGGCTATGAAGGATTTTCCAACAAGGAAAAGAATCCAAAATTTTTCAGAGAAGAGGGAGCTTCAGAAAGAATTGGAAGCATTGAGGGAAAAAGAAGTTGGGACTTCAGTGAAATTGCAGCCACTGCTGGAAGAAGAGATTGCGCTTTCAGAGGAAATTGAGCAGAAGTTGCAAGAACTTAGGGAAATAGAAGATACTGTGAAGGAGCAAATTATGGAACCCATCTCAGAGGAGATGCTCGAAACAATAAAAGAGTTTGAGCAAGAGGATAAGGATACAGTTGCGAAGTTAAGCGCAACTTTTCAAGAATTCACTGTGAAATCAAACATCTGAGAAGGTGCGCAGGTGGAACATTCTAGTTAGAGTGGCTCAGGGACGAGCCACATGTGAGTGTTAGGGGCTTGTTGGGAGAAGCCCAAGTGGGACATATTTTGATGGCGTAGTCCAAGCAAAAGGACAGTTTTGATGGCAGTAGTACAAGTTAGGTGAGACCTAACATCAGCCAGTTTTGGGAGAAACAACTCCGCAATTCCCAGGAGTAGGGAATCGACCATGACGTAGTGGTAGATAGGGATCTATTCCCTTAGTAAATGCGAAGTAATAAGGATCAGTGAAGTAGTTGGACCAGTTAAGGATGAAGCGACAGATTGCCAAGCTACAACAGCAGAAGCAAAGACAGATAGCGGTGCAAAGGATGTGCCATTGTAGCGTCAGAACTGCGCGGTCAGACTGCGACTGTCAGAGAAGCGTCAGATCTTGAAGAAGTGGTGCAAAGGACAACATAGCTCCTGCGAAGTGAAGGAAAAGCATGGTCAATAGGAGTGTCGTGTCATTTTGGGTTTAAGGGTACTATGGGGTTTCAACCCATAGTTATTGTAAAGATGTGACCTTCGGGCACAATCTATAAAAGGGGCAATTTTGCATAAGGAAGGGTTAGAACTTGTTAGATCTTATTAGGAGAGAATGGATATTGAATAACCAATTGTAATATCTATGCTAAGATATATCTAAGAGGAAAAAGACTCTGCATCTGTGTGCGCAGAGATCTATTGTAGAGAAGAGTTTGTACCTTAGTGTATAGACTAGAACTATTAACCCTTCCAAGAAATAAACAACAGTTCTCGTGGACGTAGCTCCCATATGGGGGGTGAACCACGTAAATATCTATGTTGTGCAATTTTGTTTATGATTTATTTCATGTTTATGAATGTTATTCTTTTATATGTATTTCCATGTGTCTGTTGATGAGAATAATATGCTAAGTATTAATGAATGAGGATGGAAATGATATGCTAAGTATAGGAACATGCATGCATGAAATTTTTGGAATTGCGATGAATGTGATAAATGCATAGTTTCCTAGTTAAAAAAAGTTGAGGAATAATAGTAATTCAACAAAGTCTGTATTGTTAGAACTGCGAAGTGCACAGTCACATAAATGCATTGTTATATTATGGTAAATGTAGTCATATGTAAATGCGCAGTAACAACTAATCAGCAGATCCTGTAAGTTGTCGAGAAATGCAAGTGCACAGATACTTGTTAAGGGGTGATCTGCGAAGTAGATATTAAGTGAGCTTCGTATATTCACCTTGCATAACATAACCGTGCGTCATCGAGTTACAAAAACTTGATTATGTAACCACCCATCTTCTCTTCGGGTGAGACTTCAACCTGCTCTTAGGTTGATGCCGAAAGGGCCAGTGAGGGGGATTTTGTTGGACTAAAGATAGAAGAAAATCGCATAACTCGGGTCAGCCCCGGTCAAGTATTCAGAAGGGTTGCAAACAAACAATCGGGGCCTCAAAATTTCGCCCCATAACAATAATTACGAATTCATACAACTAAATGCATATGCATACATAAAAAAAAAACACATAGCAGAAATAAAATGATCCACACACACATAACATGCAATTCCAAGCAGAATTGTCACATGCATATAAATAAAAATCATTGCACATCAAATACATAAGAATAAAAAAAGGATATTCAAGCAACTGGCTGTGTAAGAGCGATTTTCGACCCAGCCATAGAAACTCTGTCAAGCATATAATATTTCTTCCAAGAGGCCACCCCCAATCTAGGTTATGACACCACTAAGGAGAAGGAATTACCTATTGGCTTCTATCTCTCATCCCACAACCCATTCTGATCTCTATGCTTAGACAAAATCTCAACCAGAGATCTACATGTGTCTCACTAATCCATCACATCCATGGAACTCCTTTCCAAATTCCCCACACAACACAAGGAAGGAATTTCCCTTCATTGATCCATAGTTCCCTAAGGAAATCCAACCCTTATAGTGCTTACCAATGTCTGCAGTAAGCTTCCAACTTGTTGTCTGCTAATGGAGAACCTCCTGCAACATTAATCCATGGCTTATAAAGCATCCAAAAGTAGTAGAACTCAATGGGTACAGTTTCCTAGCTTTCCCAACCTCCATGCTCACCTACAACCATCTATATTCCCTTCGAAGAATGTAGCTCTATCTTCCAATTCGAATTTTAGGGTTAAATACAAGCTTTTGCAATGGTCATGAACAACAATGGAAAACCTGTACGTAGTGTAGGAAACATGCATGAGAGAATGAGAATCATCAAAAGAGGGTTGACTCCAAGGATATATGGTGAGGGTGAAAAGACAACTGACATAACTTATGACCATAGAATAAATAGGACTGCTGACAACTAACATAACTGTCACAACCCCCATGCTTCAATAACTACATGAAATGACTTTCCCCACCAACCTCACACATGCATTCAATGATTGGGTTTAATAGTAAAGAGAAGGTAATTGGCTCAATTAAAGCACATGGAATATTTTGGATGAGTTCTAAGGTTGACACATGGCAACATAGGGATTGTTTTCCCCATAGGCCCCCTTCCTCTTCCCGTATGGTGGAATCATAGCCCCTCTAGTGCTCTTTACACAACCATCTTGGACCATTTTATTAATTTTCAACATAATATTTACATACATTTTGAATTGGCATGATAAGCCAATCATATGGTCCAAATAAAAATATATGCATCATACATGCCTAGCCATTCACTAGTTGGGCCTTGGCCTTAAGCTCCACACTAGGAATCCATACTAGCATATTTACATCATTTTCATAATTTTGATTAAATACATTCCCAGTCAAAATTGGGGGTATTACATTTTTTTATCATGTTTTTTTCCCTCGGTTTATTGGTTTCATTTCAATAATGTTTTATATGTTTTTGTTGTAGGCTACTGATTTGGGGTTTGATCTAGCAGCAGAGAAATCCATAGATACTGATGTGCATGAGCTCGTGCACGATGATGACATCACATCATCACTTGACCCTGTGCTAAGAAAATATCCCTACGAATAGGTATATATCCCCTTGGGATTATAAAAGCCCCCTAGTTTCCTACCCAAGATAGAAAGGAAACAAACAAACACTAAATTCCTCCTAGATCTAGCCCATACAGAAACTAACAAGCTATGGAAATACAAAGCAGGTAGATGGCGTACCTCACTTTGATGTTTGTCCTCACTGCTTCTAAGTTGCTCCAGCTATAGCCTTTGATCACGATCTTATGAACCTGTTCACAATAGAAAGACAACACCTTCTCCAAAGAAATACGTGTATAAACAAATATCTAACTATAAAAACATAGACAATTTCATGCATTCATCATTAAAGACATGAAAATGGGAGGAACATGCTAAGTTATATTAATAGAAATAAATCCATAAAGAAGCCATATAACATTTGTTATACCTGACTCATGCTTGATAAAATATTCTCCAAGCTCTCCTCCATCACCCTTGCAATACTGTTAGGATCATAAGTTTGGTGCTTCCAAGATCCCCCCCATATCTCATGGATGGATCTCTTTAAGTAGGATTTGGGAGGCCAAACACTAAGAGGATATTATGGATTTAAGTGAGGAAGATGTGGATCAAGGATCTAAACCATGCCAAGGAGGCAATGTTAGATGGGATTTGAAGGGGGACCTCATCCCATGAAAATATCCTCGATATCCAAGGTCCAAACTTTACGGAAAATGGTTATTTGGGGATTTTCACTCCCTTATAACTTAGCAAAGCATGAAAATGTTGTAATTTTCGCACCCTCGTAGGCATGCAGAATAAAAAAAATAAGGAATTTTCGCACCTTGCACCACTAATAGGGCGCAAAAATATCTCTAGGAGGCCAAAAAGTGGGTTAGGAGAAGTGGTTTTCGACCCCTAAGTTGTTGGATTTGCTTCCAAGTGTGACTAGGGAAGGGTCCTAACACCCCTAGGAGGCACAAACATCATGTTTCTCATGGTGATATGACATGAAGACCCTCAATGGTACACAGTGTGACAATTTGAGGTGTAACATACCCCATTAAGATGATAGAGAAGACCTTAAAAATAATAAATGAGTATATCCTTCTTCTCCTATTCATGCAGTCGGAAATAAATGAGATTAGAGAAAAGGTTGATCTTTTGGTTAAGAGATCTCAAACCTTGAAATTAAGTTGTAGGATTTTTAATGAGAAGCTAAATTCATTTAGGATTTTATATTTTGTACTTGTATATGATCATGAGCTAAAAGATGTTTTGTTTTTACAATATTTTTTGTGTCCACATACTAGTGGTGAGTGTAATGTATGCCAACTGGAATTAGGGCACACTAACTCAAAAGAATCAAAACTAGGCCAAAGCTGGTTAAGTTAAAGGGTTAAGGATGCTTGGGGGCACACTTGGGATGGTTAATTACCTCTATTTCGTAGGCTTTGCAGATTTATGCAGACTTATGTAGGTTTGTGCAGACTTCAGAAATTTTGGGAAGGTTTGGAGTGAGTTTGGGAGATCGGGACAAGAAGGGGAGAGGCCCAAAATGTGAGGAACTTGTAGCAATTAATTGATGAAAATGCACGATATATCAAAACACGGAAGATTTTTATTTATCGTAGGCCACTTCGAGTGGGAAACTTCCTTTGAGAAATCTCAATACAAATAACTCATGCATTCCTTCATTGGTCTCAACACAAACTTATATACTAAATATATGCGCCAATACTATGGATCAATACCATGGAACATATAATACTACGGGATGACTTACAAAGCATATGTGTCCAATAGTATGGATCAAGAACATGGAACATATAATACTATGGGCTAATACAAACTATGGATCAATACCATGGAACATATAATACTACAGGATGACTTACAAAGCATATGTGTCCAACAACAATATACTAAAAAAGTAAAGAGAAGGGTTGACATGGGTTCCCGACATCCCATCCCCCTTAGAAAAAAGCTTTGTCCTCAAAGCTTTTGATGTGGAAATTGTTGTTGAATCTGAAGGAGTCATTCCATGTAGCATCCTCTAGTTGCATTATGTGCCACTGAATTAATACCTCTATGATAGATCAAGAGCGAAGTTGATGAGTGCGATGATTGAGGATGGCCTCTGGCTCCAAAAGGATGGATCCTTCATTATCGAGTTCCGGTAAAATAGTTTTTCCTCTAATGTTGGTGCCAAGAACTTTCTTCAGACAATAGACATGAAATATTGGATGAATGCGAGAAGAAGGAGGAAGTTCCAATTTATAAGCAATAGACCCAATATTCTAAAGAATCTTATATGGGCCATAGAACTTTGGAGCGATATTATGACGCCATTTGAGTTTCAGGGAGGATTTCTTGTAAGGATGTAGACAAAGAAAAACCATATCACCTACTTGAAAATTGCGCTCAGAACGGTGCTAATCGGCTTGTTGCTTCATTCGATTTATTGCCATGTGAAGATTGTCATGCAAAATGCGAAGAATCTGATCGTGGTTTCGAAGGACAGTCTCCACTTCCTAAACTGGTGAACTGTTGGGGGTGTATGGAAGAAGAACTGGTGGTGCCTGAACATAGACCACTTCATATGGAGTCATTTTAGAGGCAGTTTTGTAAGAGGTATTATACCACCATTCAGTGAGAGGGAGCCACTTTCCCACTGATGTTGTTGTTAGAAGGTGAAGAAACATAGACAAGTTACCAAAACTTTATTGATAATTTCAGTCTGACCATCTGTTTGTGGGTGATACCATGAACTCATCTTCAGTTTGGTGCCAGTGTGGCGAAATAGTTCTATCCAAAAATGGCTGGTGAAAGTTGCATCGCAATCTGAGAAAATGGAAGAAGGGATTCCATGAAGACAAAAGATCTGGTCCAGGAAAATTTGAGCAACTGAGGAGTTTGTATAGAGATGGCTGAGGGCACAAAAATGACTATATTTGGAGAGGCGATCAACCAAAACCCAAATCACTGTCTCCCCTCGATATTTATGGATCCCTTCAATGAAATCCATAGAAATATTTGTCCAAATTCATGTAGGGATGGGAAAGGGTTCGAGAAATACCGGAAGAAGTATCGATTCACCCTTATTGCACTCGCAAGTAGCACATTCAGCCACCATCTATTGAATTGTCCGTTTCATTCCCTGCCAAAATAAGTTACGTCATTCCCGCTCATACGTTTTGAGGAACGCATAGTGCCCTGCCGATGGAGAAGCATGGAATTCATAGAAGCCAACCTGTTGAAGATCTGTGCTCTAGGGAAGCACCAGACGACCCTTATATCTCAGGGAAGCACCATCCCAAGAGTAATGCGGTACAATAGAAGGGTTGTTTTCCAAGCATTGGATGATTTGAGATAATGAAGAGTCATTGACATATCCCTATTGAACATATTGCAACCAATTTGGAACATGCATAGAAATAGCTGAAAGAGAAACTTGCTCATCAAATGTGCGAGAAAGAGCATCCACCACAAGATTGTCCTTACCCTTCTTGTAAGTGATCTCATAGTCATAACCCATGAGTTTGCTAACCCATTTATGTTGTGCCGGGGAGGATACCCGTTGTTCCAGGAAATATTTCAAACTCTGGTGATCAATATTGATGCAGAAATGATTCCCTAATAGGTATGGTCACCACTTCTGTACTGCATGCAAAATAGCCATCATTTCCTTCTCATATGTAGAGGCAGATAAATTCTTACCGGAAAGGGATTTGTTGGTGAACACATTCGGATATTCATCTTGAAGGAGAACATCACCAAGTCCATTGTTGCAAGCATCACTCTCAATAGTGAAGGGCTTGGAAAAATCGGGCATAGCTAGAACAGGTGTAGTACACATAGCTTGTTTCAGTTTGTCAAATGCACACTCAGTAGCATGTGTCCATGTAAAAGCATCCTTTTTAAATAGAGCAGTTAATGGAGCTGCAATCTTCCCATAATCCTTGAAAAACTTGCGGTAGTAGCCAGTCAATCCCAAAAACCACGAAGGATCTTGATTGTTTGAGAATGCAGCCAATTTTTCATGGCATCTATTTTGGAAGGATCCACGCAAACCCCTTGTGCTAAAATAATGTGACCGAGATACTCTACTTCCTCCTGTCCAAAAACACATTTAGACTATTTGGCATGGAGATGATGATCAGAGAAAAGTTGCATTACAAGATCCAGATGTTGTAGATGCTCAGCCCATGTTTTATTATAGATGATGATAGCATCAAAGAATACTAGAATGAATTCCACAAGTAGAGCCGGAATATTTTATTCATCAATTCCTGGAATGTGGAAGGAGCATTAGTGAGGCAAAAGGGCATGACCAAATACTCATAGTCGCCATCATGTGTGCGGAAATTTGTTTTAGGGATATCATCCTCACGAACCTAAATTTGATGCTACCCAGAATGAAGATCCAACTTGGAGAAAAATTGAGCACCATGAAGCTCATCAACAAAAGGAATTGGAAACTTATCCTTGATTGTGAGGTGATTAAGTGCTTGGAATTCAATGCAGAGGTGCCATGACCCATATTTTTTTCAGACAAGAAGAACTGGCGAATAAAAGGAACTAGTACTACGACAAATAATACCTTGCTTTAGTAAGTCCTGAACAAGCATCTCAATATCTGTTTTTGGTGAAATGGGTAGCGATAGGGCCTGATGTTGGGAGGAACACTTCCAGGAAGGAGATGAATATGATGCTACTCTGGTCTTGAAGGTGGAAATCCCACTGGTTGAGCAATGACACATGTATATCTATACAGAATTTGTTGTAGATCCAGAGGAGTAGTGGAGACCACTAATGGTTGCATCTGAATGGAATGGATCTGAGTGATGACACCAAGTGAATTCTTCTTAAGGATATTTTCTATGCGATGTGAACTGATGATGCTGAGATACCCTGGTTGTAATCCTATCAATGTGTGTTTTTTCCCATTGATTGAAAAATGCATCTAAAGTTCAACAAAATCCCATAAGATGGGGTCAAGTGTGCATAGCCATTGAGCGCCCAAAACTACATCACATCTGCCTAAGGCCAAGGAAAACATGTTGGAGTGCAGGTTATAATCTCCCATAGAGATACACACATTGCGAAACTTCCCCTTGCAAGGTAAGGTTCCCCCATTGGCAATCATGACTTCAAATTTGGAGCAAGGATGGACAAAACAATCAGCATGTTTGGCGATCCGAGGGTCAATGAAGTTATGAGTGCTACTAGAATCAATAAGTATTGTAAGAGGGAGCTTCTTGAAGTAACCCCTAACCCGCATTGTTTGGGGGGTGGTGACTCTAGCTAAAGCATGGAGAGATATTTCTGGGTGGTCGTCCCGAGACGAAGGGTCAACAGGCGACTTCTGAATGTCGACCTGATCATCTATTGTATCTAGAGCTTCTTCACCAATTTCAGAGGCAGGTGGAGAATCCACATCCAAGAGATAGATATTTTGCTCAACACATCTATGTCCCCAAGTGAATTTATCATCATAATTATAACAAATCCCTTTTTCTCTATGTTCCCGCATCTCGACTTCAGAAAAATGCTTGATAGGAGTTGGTCGAGGAGCTAGCGTGATGGGAGGTCATTGGGAACCCACATTTTTTAAGGGAACAAAAGTGGGTTTGGAGCATTGTTGGGATGTGATCTTGTCCTCTGCCAACTTAGCCAACCCCAGGGATTCCATCATTGTTTTTGGATAGAACATTTTGACCTCAGATCAGATTGCATCCTTTAGACCACTGATAAAACAACTCTTGTAGAATTCATCAGGAAATCCTTCTATGTGATTGGCTAGTTTCTCAAATTTGGTCTGATACTCTCTCACAGTGCCAGTTTGGTGAATTTTAGTGAGTGCTCCTATGAAGTCATCAAAAGCACTAGGACCAAATCGTTGCAAAATGAGATGGCAAAAATCTGTCCATTTTGGCTCTTCATGAGCCTTGATGTACCAAGGGTACCATTGAAGGGCTTCCTGTTCCAAATGAAAGGATGCAAGTAGAACTTTGTTGACATCAAAAGTATTATGCAAATTGAAATATTTTTCTTCCTGGTATATCCATCTAGTTGGATCATTAACATTGAAGCAAGGAAAATCAAGCTTCGACCCAAGAAAATTGCTGGAAGAAGAGAATCCAGTGTCAGCAGAAGACTCTAACTGTCGTTTATTGTTCATGGTTGAATGCTCAAGATGGAGGCCGAGAATTTTTTCATCCAAATTTTGGAGTTTGGTTTTGAGGGCTGCAAGTTCTTCCTCCGTGGTTTTTGCTCCTACACGGGTGACAAACATAACCATGAGTTTTTTCTTTAAATGTATAGAAAAAAAAAAAACAGAAATTGTTTTAGTAAAGGAAAATCTCGATTTGGGAAAAACTTTGATGGGTAATTGGGGTTTGACTAGGTTTTGGACACTTTTGAATGGACAGGGGAGCAAAAAATGAGGATTTCAGCAACGCAGTGAAAGAATGGGAAAAATTTTCAAAGAGGGACAAAGAAGCAAAAATGGGAAATGAACACTGTGGAAAAAGTTGAAGGCGATTGGGTGAAAATCGAAGAAGTTATGGCAAACCCTAAAAATAGACAAATGTGGGATTTTTGGCTTTAGGAAGTGGAATTTGGGATAGGGTCCTCATGAATGAAATATGCAGAATGGGATTGCAGGGGTGTCAATGAATTTTCAAGGGAAACAAAGTGACCGGAAACAGTTCTGGGCAGATGTAATCTACGATTTATCAGCTGGCAATAGATATGGACCCTAGGTATGCATGACTTCCTAAAGGTTCATGTGATTCACTCGGCCACCAATGTTGTCTAGCGACTTTTGTATTGGGGAATTACCCCTCACTCCACGGCTCAAGTAAAATTGATAACCGCTTTGCCACAAATGACAGCTCTTGGTTTACCTCATGGGTGGGAACTAGTCAATCAGGTAGGGGTCGTTTACCTTTTCGCTGGAAGGTCCTCTCAATGGGCCAACTACTTTGGGGTTCCTGTGGTACTCCTCACAATGAGTTTTAGTGCTTATTCCCAATTTATTCCCACAGTTAAGAGGATATGTATTATTCCTGGATCCGAACCTACAATTGATAGGAACAAATACAGATGCGAAAAAACATTTTTGGCAGAAATTCCACCCAACAAGCCCAAGAAAGTGTGAAATTAAGCACAATAGATCTAATTGAACAAGTAAATCAATTACAAAGATGAAACTCATAAAATATGTGTAAACTGTGCAAAAGGCTTGCAATAGTGCTCTATTGAACTCAGAAGTAGAATACAATACAAGATGCAGTCACAATGATTGAATGAATTCAAATTACCCAAGGAGGTCATTCAAAATACTGCATGGAATAGCTTGGCTCCAACTAGGAGTCCTCATCATCAGATCAGTGGAGTCATTAATGCACAAGTAATGGTCAACCAGGTGTCAAACAAAGTCTAACTAAGTGTGGTAGGTGTAATTGGCACATGGAGGAACTAACTGAATGAAGGAGGCTCAGTGGAGGGCACATGGGGAGCTAACTGGAGTCATAATAGGCAATCTAGTCTCACTAGGGGTCCAACGGAGTGATACAATCAGTTGAGGAGTCAATCTAGCCTTAAATCAAGGAAAAAACTCAACTAACTGAAGTGAACCGAGTGGTAGGTGAAGAAGTGCGCCTTACTTAGGTGGTAGGTGAGAAGTGGGCGCCTTACTGACCAGGAGGGCTAAAACTGCAAGGAAATAAGCTCTCGGGTGCTGGAAAGTCGGGGACAAGGTGCTGGAGGAATCAAACTGGTGACTGGGATGCATGCAAAAATGCATGCAAAGTACAAAACTGAATGATGAGATATCCTAGCACCCCCCCTCAATCTATACTATGATGTAAAAAATAATAACTGAATAGGGCCCTGGTTACTAAGACCAAAGGTCACCCTGATACAATAATCCAAAAATGCTAGAAATAAATCTAAGTGACGAAAGAGGGAAAACCCAATGGGAAGAAAGCCCCCCCTCAAGCTGATGTAAAAAATAATAACTGAATAGGGCCCTGGTTACTAAGACCAAAGGTCACCCTGATACAATAATCCAAAAATGCTAGAAATAAATCTAAGTGAGGAAAGAGGGAAAACCCAATGGGAAGAAAGCACCCCCCTCATAGAAGGATCTAATCTGTCTCCACCATGATGGAACTCACCCCCAACCATGAACAAAGGTAAGAGAACTTCTTCTCAGTGAAGCTCTTGGTGAAGATGTCTACAATTTGCTCGTCGGTAGGGCAATATTGCAAAACAATGGTTCTGTCATACACAAGCTCTCAGATGTAGTGCATGTGGATCTCGATGTGCTTGGTCCTTTATCTTTGAACTGGATCCTTATATATCTTAATAGCACTTTGATTGTCACAAAAAGTGACAGTCGAAGTAGTGCTACCAATATCAAACTCTTACAAAATACCCTGCAACCAAAATGCCTGAATGCAAGCATTGACTGCTCCTCGATACTCTGCCTCTGCTGAAGATAATGCAATGGCTTCCTGATTTTTGCTTGACCATCAAATAGGCCCAGTGCCAATCATAAAAACATAACCGGAAGTGGACTTCCGATCAATACTATCATCGCCCAATCTGAATCAGTGTATCCAATCAAATCTAGCTCACAATCTGCAGCATAGTGTATGCCAAAGTGTTGAGTACCCTGCACATAGTGTAAGATCCTCTTGGATGCCTGCCAATGGATCTCATGGGGCTGCTGCATATATCTTGATACAGCACTCACGGTATAATATATATCATTCCTTGATTTTGTCAAGTATAGTAGAGAACCGATCAACTATCGATACAATGTAGAATCTGCAAGCGGTGTAAAATCTCCCTCCTCAAGACTGATTCCTAAGAGGAATGGGAATGGGGTTTCCTTACAATATGACATGTTGAACTTGTTTAACAGGTCTGAAATATAGTTTTGCTGAGATATGGTGATCCCATCAAAATTTTGAGCAATCTCAAGCCCCAGAAATTGTTTTAGCAAGCTCAAATCGCTCATGTCAAAAGATAGATTTAAAGCAGTTTTAACTTGTCGATTGAACTGAGAGTGCTACTAGTTATCAAAATATCATCAAAATAAAGAACTATAATCATAAAATTACCTTCAGTTTGTTGTAGTTACACATTTGGATCTGATTTTCACCTTCCGAAGTTTTGTGAGAGAAGGAAGGAGTCCATCTTAGCATACCAAGCTTTTGGGGCCTGTTTTAAGCCATACAATGACTTCTTCAATCTGCATACTAACTTTGGATCTGATATATATCCTTCTGGCTGATTCATATATATTTCTTCTTTCAGATCCCCATGGAGAAATGCACTCTTCACATCCATATGGTGCACTTCCCAGTGCTTAGATGCGGCAATAGCTAAAACTAAACGGATAGAATCCATCTTTGCAACCGGTGCAAAGGTCTCAGTGTAGTCCACTCCTTGGACTTGGGAGAAACCTTTTGCAACCAACTGAGCTTTGAATTTGCAGGTTGAGCCATCAGCAGAAACCTTTGTGTGGTAGACCCATTTACATTGGACTAACTTCCTCCCAGGTGGAAGAGAAACTAGCTCCCATGTAGCATTCTTTTGAAGAGAATTGTACTCTTCATCCATGGCGGTTTTCCATCTCGGATCTCAGTGGGAATTATAATATGATTTAGGATATGAACCTATCATCAAATAAAATTTCTCAGATAGAAAAGGATCAAAGAATGAAAGAGACATACCTACTCTTTGAAAGTCTGCTAGAGTCCTCCTTGGATCGGCAGGATTTCCAATGTTTTGACCAGCAGAATTGAGAGTATTTTGGGCCCACTTGGGCAAGTGTTGGGGAACAATTGGATCAGATTCTGAACCTGACATATCATGTTCATCAAAGTCTGATAAAATATCAGAAATATCAGAACCAATACTTTCATCATCTTCTTCAAATCCTTCTTCTTGTAGAGGCGGTAAATCAACAGTTTCTTCCTCGACTAGTTCTAGATTTTGAAGCGGTTCTTCAAATCTAACACTTCGCTCAATGAATATCTTTTTGGATCTGATATCCATTAGTTTGTATCCTTTTTATTCTTCATAATATCCCAATAGGATGCATTCAACACTTTGCGGATCCAAATATTTTCTCTTTTCAGTTGGAATTCTAGCCCAAGCGGTTGAGCCAAAAACACAAAAATTGGACACATCAGGTTTGTGACCAGTGTAAGCTTCGAAAGGTGTAATATAAGTCAAAGATGAATGTGGAACTATGTTTTGAATGTATGCAGAAATATTCATGGCCTCATCCAAAATGTTTTCAGCCAAACCTTTTTGATTCAATCATACAGGTTGCCATCTCTTTTAGTAATCGGTTCTTCCTTCCCGCTACACCATTCATCTGAGGTGTGTAGGGAACTGTGTGCTGGATTTGAATGCCACTTTCAGCACAAAGTTGCAAAAGCTATGATTTGATATATTCACCTCCATTATCAGATCTAAGAGCTATTATCTTCCTCTCGGTGCCAGTCTCAACAGAAGCCTTAAAAAACTTGAATTTTTCTAGTACTTCTGAGTTGTTTTTTAGAAAGAAAACCCATGTAAATATGGAGAAGTCATCAATGAATGTCAAAACATACCTTGATCCATTCATGGAGGTATGTGGCAACGGAACACTGATATCATAATGTATTAGCCCCGAAATGCAAGAAGCTCTGCTAGCTTTGCCTCGGTCAAATTTGTGCTCGGGGTGCTTCCCAATGATGCAACCTTTGCATATTCCCTTCGAGGATTTGATCGTCGGAAAGCCATCAACCATGAAATTTTTCTGTAGCAGCTGAAAATATTTATAGTTTAGGTGTCCAAACCTCTCTTTCCATAGCCTACTAACCTCATTGCCATGAGTCAAAAGAGCGGTGGGCTTGTCATGCGGCAGAAAGTGTGAAAATTCATATGCTTTTGAAGCATGATTTGCTTTTCCGACCGCAATAATTTTTCCACTTTGAATATCAGAAATTTCAACTTTGTTAGGGCAGAATATGACTTTCTTTGGTGAACCAGTGTGTGTCATCTGATAAACGGAAAGAATATTCGAAGCTAAGGATGGAACATAGAGCACATTGTGAAAACTGCCATGCTCTAAATGAATAGTACCTTTGCTCTTTGAAGAGATCTGAGAGTCATCTCCCACATGGATGGAGATGGTGTTGTTGGGGTCGAATGATGATAGAGAATATTTATTTGCAGCCATGTGGTTCGAAGCTCCAGAATGTATGAGTAGAGTTGTGGAAGTCAAAACAGTTGCTATGAGTGCATGACCTCTCTCAGGATGATCATTTTTCTCCTTCTTCCTTGCACCATCAGGAAGGGTTATGTTGTTTTTCTCTAAAAGAAGGGCCATCTGATTTATGGTTTTCTTCATGCATGAAATTTCAGGATGATAGCCCTTACTGCAATAAGAACATTTAGATTTCTCTTTGCCCTCTTTCCTTTTTTGCTTGTTTCTTGAACCGGATGGCTCATCCGATTGTTTTGTCTTCTCTCTTTGCTTGGACGGATCAAACTTTGGCTTTTATTTCTTTTGCTTACCTTTTCCATTCGTAGCTTTGGATCCTCCAGCAAATAATGCTTGGTCTTTGGAACATATGGTCCCCATTTGAATGAGTTTATCATGCTCCTTCGTCACAGATTCAATGAAGGCACTTAAGGTAGGCATTTTCCAATTTGGGATTGTGAGCTTTCCCGTATTGGAAGTTGAAACAAAAATTGAATAATCTTTCCCAAGTTTTGAAAGAATGCATAGGATCAATTGTTTATCTTCTTTGTCCACTCCGCATTGCTTCAATAGCATAACCAAGCTTTTAAACTTAGTGAAGAAGTCATTGATGGTCTCGAAATTTTCAGGATTGAGGGCAATCAACTCATTCTCTAGCTGATAAGATCTCATATCATCTTGCTTGCCAAAGAGTGTGGCAAGTTTCTCCCATACCTCTTTCGGAGTAGTCAATCCACTGAGATGGAAAAGAAGATCCTTAGAGATGCTAATACAAAGGAAACCATAAGCTTCATCAAGCTTATTGAAATCTTTTTCCTTCTCTACTGCTGATGCAGCTTCAACTTCTAGGCCCATGGTAACTCTGTAGAAAAATTTAGAGCATAGCAATATATCCATATCATCTTTCCACTGAAAATTGTTGAAGGGAGTGAGAGTATTTGATGAAGAAGTGTCCATCTTTCAAGAGGAGCGAATGCAATAGAAGTGTAGAATAACCTGCAAATCACAAGAAAACAAGAACCATAAGGTCGAACAATCCACCCATTTCAAGTCACTTCACACCTGACATAAGACAATCAAGCAAGCTTGAAGATCCATTGATTCGAATCTAGGAATTATGTGGAAGACTCTCGGCTTCTGGAGTGGATTGGAAGATAAAATTTCAGCAATAGCGAATGCACAAGAGAGAATGCATGCCACAGCTATGATATTTTTTAGCAAAAATCACTCAATCTTCATGTAGAACACCTACAGAAAAGAAGTCTTGTCCCTGCCATGGCTTTGATACCATGTGAAATTAAGCACAACAGACCTAATTGAATAAGTAAATCAATTACAAAGATGAAACTCAGAAAATATATGTAAACTATGCAAAAGGCTTGCAGCAGTGCTCTATTGAACTCAGAAGTAGAATACAATACAAGATGCAGTCACAATGATTGAATGAATTCGAATTACCCAAGGAGGTCATTTGAAATACTGCATGGAATAGCTTGGCTCCAACTAGGAGTCCTCATCATTAGATCAGTGGAGTCATCAATGCACAAGTAACGGTCAACCAAGTGTCAAACTGAGTCTAACTTAGTGTGGTAGGTGTAACTAGCACATGGAGGCACTAACTGAATGAAGGAGGCTCAGTGGAGGGCGCATGGGGAGCTAACTGGAGTCAGAATAGGAAATCTAGTCTCACTGGGGGTCCAATAGAGTGATACAATCAGTTGAGGAGTCAATCTAGCCTTAAATCAAGGAAATAACTCAACTAATTGAAGTGAACTGAGTGGTAGGTGAAGAAGTGCACCTTTCTCAGGTGGTAGGTGAGAAGTGGGTGCCTTACTGACTAGGAGGGCTAAAACTACAAGGAAATAAGCTCCTGGGTGCTGGAAAACTGGTGACAAGGTGCTGGAGGCATCAAACTGGTGACTGGGATGCATGCAAATAAATGGGATGCATGTAAATGCATGCATGCATGCAAAAATGAATGATGAGATATCCTAATAGAAAGTGCTATGATACCAGATGTGAAGAACCTGCAGCAATTAATTGATGAAAATGCACAATATGTCAGAACACAAAATATTCTTATTGATCGCAGGCCACTTCGAGGGGGAAACCTCCTTTGAGAAAGCTCAATACAAATAACTCGTGGATGCCTTCTTTGGCCTCAACACAAATTTATATACTAAATCTATACGCCAATATTATGGATCAATGCCATGGAACATATAATACTATCGGCTAATACAAACTATGGATCAATACCACGGAACACATAATACTACGGGATGACTTACAAAGCATATGCGTCCAACAACAATATACTAACAAAGTAAAGAGAAGGGTTGACACGGGTTCCTAACACAAAACGATACTTAAGAGATCCAATGTTTTGTAAAACCACTTGGGATGGATTCCACAGAGTCTCAAGTTTATGCAAAAACTTTTGGAATGTGAATTTGACCTCCAGAGAAGAAGTTATGGTCGAGACAATGGAAGCTAGTCGAACTTGACTAGTGAAAGAAAAAGGGTGAGAAATATGGCAATGAAGGGTAGGGTTTTATGAAGGTAGGACATAAGTTCTGCAATACATGGATGGAGGTGGTCTGCAAAAATATATAGAGATGAAAAGTACAATACCTTTTTATGTGTGGCATTGGTGAGCGGTAGATTGTTTATCACATTGACCATTGGGACATTCGGGAGTGCATCACTCTTAGGAATCCTCCATTGGTTAGACCAATGGTTGCAAGGTGTCGAACCCAGGACTTATGTGGAACCTCCTTTGCTCCTGGTGTTCAATGGGATGCCACTAACAATCATAGGGATGAATGAAAGCAAGTTTGGGAAGCAATATTGAATAATTGACAATTTTGATTTAGTGAGCACTACAACAAATCACCCTTTTGGGGGCAGTTTTGGCTTGCATCAATCTTTCTAAAACCGCCTCCAAAATTATTTTTTAGGCCTTTGGGGGCAGTTTTTAACCCCCCCTCCTTTTGGGGGTGGTTTTTTAAAAACCGCCCAAAAAAGTCCAATTCTCAAAACATTTGGGGGGGCTTTTAGAAAGACCCTAAAGGTGTTTTTGAAGGTAGCTTTTAGAACCCCCCTGCAAAAGTATGAGAATTAGACTTTTGGGGGCGGTTGTTTTAAGACCACCCCCAAAATTTCAATTATCATGACTTATCATGACTTTTGGAGGGGTTTGTTTAAATACCACCCCTAAAGATATTTTTTAAGATGGTTTTTAAAATACCCCCTCCAAAAGTCTTGAGTATTGAACTTTTGGCGGCAGTTTGTAAAAACTTGCCTCCAATTGTTAAATTCTCATGATGTTTAGGGGGGGTTTAGAAAGACTGCCCCTAAATATATGTTTCAAGGCGGGTTTTTGAAACCCCCCCAAAAAGTCAAGATAATTTTACTTTTGGAGGATGTGTTTTAAAGACTGCTGCCAAAAGTTCAATTCTTATGACTTTTGGGGGGGTTTTACAAGGACCGCCCCTAAATATATTTTTTATTTATGTTCTCAATATCCATCATCTCTAAGACTATTGAAATTTACCTTAAATTACACTATAATTGTCCCCTAATTAACCTCATAATTGATCCGTAATTACCCCCAATTAACCATTAATTTCACATAAATGACCCCTACTTGACCACTAATTAGCCCTGAATATTCCATACTTACCACTAATTAACCCTTGATAACCTCTAAATGACCCCTAATTTTTCCTAAGGAAAACCTCGTGGAGAATCCCAAGGGATGCTTCCAAACATTCATAGATGGCATATTCCTTAGTAACCCTAGTAAACCCATCGATGTAGACTAGTGTGCCTCTCACGCAGGGATTCAAAATGGGCACATGCCGCCATGAACCTAACTAAATTCCCAACATAATGGGAAACCACAAGTTTAGCTAAGCCCTTGGGTTTAAATGGCCCCTACTTACCCATAATTACCATTAATTGCCCCTAGTTAACCCATAATTGAACCCTAATTACCACAAATTAACCCCTAATTACCCCATAATTGACCCTTTATTAACCCTAATTACCACAACTCATGACCAAATAATTACCCCTAAATGACCCTTAATTACCCATAATTGACCATAAATTACCACTAAATTATCACTAATAAAGCCCCGATTACTCTTCATTCAGCCATAATTACCCATAAATGATCCCTAACTCTACGTTGGGCCCACGTCCATCACATAGGTCTTACAGAGGGAATTTTCACCTTGAGAGTGGGATATGGTGGCCATTTTTGGATGCATAACACCATGAATAATTTTTTATAACTAGACCATGGTTTGGGATTAACTTCTAGGGCCTCAGTTTATATAGTTTCCCCTAGGTCTCATAGGTAATGTGTAGTGCCCCAAATAAGTACACATGCCCTACATAGGAAATATTTAGCATATGACTGAGATATGTCAATCATTTTGAAAACTAACATACCAAGGATGGTTCTCGATGCCCATTCCATGGTCTAGGGATAAAAGGAAAGGCACTAGGCTATAACATATATTTCTATGAGGCTCACATGCCATGTTTCCTCACTTGTGGCATCACACATACCCATAATACATAATATTTGGCCTCTAGTTTGATATGGTGGTGATTTCAAGGTTTGAAAGACTTGATACATTTCTTGGGGATAAGGGCATAGTATGGTGCAAAAACCTAGTTCTAAATCTATGGAATTTATCTCTAAGCCTTACATGCCATGTGTGGCGCCTTAATCCACAACATAGGCCATGCATAGGCAATATTTGGCATGTGAGTAAGATGTGGTGCCACATTTTAAGGTTTAGTACACCAAGGATGATTCTCACTACCCAAGTTGTGTTCCAGGGTGAAGATCCAGAGCTTTATCCCATAACATGTGGCTTTCCATTTTTTCATAAGCCATCCATGAGGCCCCAACCCATCGTTTCCCTATGATAGGGATATGGTGGCCATTTTGAGGTTTGTTGCATCATGGATGCTTCTTGGTCACTAATCCATGGTTTGATACCCAAAATCAGGTTGTTGGGATAGAAATTTTTTTCTATGGGGCTCATGTTCTTTGCATAGTAACTCACATCATTGCATAGAGCCTATGTAGGAATCCTCAGTCTACATGTGAGATATGGCCGCCACGTTGAGGAGGGGAACAATAGCGATGGATCTTCAAGACCATTCCATGGTATAATGAAAAATATAGGACCTTACACTGTAGCATTTTACTATGGAGCTCATGGTCCATGTTTTTGGTCCCAAACCACCATATTGGCTCTCCATAGGGAATCTTTGGCCTGGAAGTGGGATATGGTGCTCATTTTGAAGTTTAGAGCACTATATATGGTTCTTGGTTCCCTTGATGTGGTTCAATGCCAAAATGTAGGGTATTATACCATAAAATTTGTTTAGGGGGCTCGTGATACATCCTTGTGTCCCTTGGACACCACAAAGGTCCCACAAAGGGATCTTTGTCATCTAATTACGATACAATGGCCATTTTGAGTTTGGCACATTGAGAATGGTTATCATGAATTTAGACATAATCCAAGATCAAAATATATATTTTGAAGCCATAACATTTTCCTCTAGAGCTCATGGGCTATTTATGGGCCCCAAACCATCATATAAGCCTTTGCATATAATGGAATTGTTGGCCTACAAGAAGGATATGGTGTCCATTTCAATATTTGTGATACCTATTCCTCCTATGTTAAGTTCAAATATTCCATCCTTACTTGACCCTTCAAGCATACCTATAGCAAGGCATAGACTAAGCACAATGGTAATGTGGAGACCAAAGTGACCAATGGGGTGGAGGCAATGAATCCATAAGGTAACACATGGTAAAATGAGGAAAGATTTCAAAGAGTTGGACTAACATAATATTCCAAAAAGTTGTACTAATCACATGAAATCCGCAAAAGTGCATCCTTAACAAAATTCTATAATTAGAAAGCCACCCATATTGAAGTCACCTACTAAGTCACTATTCATAGGAACTATAGACAAAATTATTCATAAACTACTTTAATTTCATATAGTGGCATTCTTATATCAATATCTGGAAGTAGAAGTGTAAGAGGTGAAGATCAAATTTTCCATTAGAGTTCATCCAGGAACATGCATGGTTCTGGGAAAGATCTTACTATTATGAATTGCATTAGGGCCTAATCCGTAATGTTTTACCCCAAAATATGGTTTATGTATCAATACATTAAGATGGAATGGAGCTTTGGAGGGGATGTTCTTATTAAGAATTTGGAACATGAAAAAAATTTCGGGGAGACCTAAGATGGGAGGATTGGCTTATTTTTTAATACAAAAGACTTATAGGACATTCAAATGCCCCACATATTAAGTATGGGGACATATTAAAGAGATTTCATCTCTTGGCACTAAAACCATTGAAGGAAACATTGCTCAATGCTATCACCTTCCCATATTCTTATACCAATTAAATTTAAACACTACCCCATGAGAAGCCATAGCTATGAGGAAAATGAGCAGAGGATAAATAGATGTGACATTGTTTCATTTGATTGTTTACAAAGAATGCATATTCACAGGCCTTGATTTTGTCTTTTCTGCATAAGGTCCCAAGTTATAAGGAATCTATTACAAAGTGTCAACAACATATGGATTCTCTATTTGAGAAGAGCATTGATCCACCAAACCTTATACCACCACCATTTTTATTTTGAGACTTACTTTGATGCATGGCTTGGTATCCCAATTTAACACTATACTGACCCACCAATTTGTTCTTGGACCAACATATTTAGTATCCTCCTAAATTTGGATATGCCCTCTTTGCATCTAATTTATGAATAGATTCCAAATGAGTGCATGATCATTTGAGAGGCCAGTGGTGCCATTGGTCAGATAGCCTTGATTCCAAACATCAAAGGAGGTCTTTTCAACCACATGAACAAGATGAAATTATGTTTTATTTGAGAGAGTCAAAATTGTGTCCTATAAAGGATCAATGTTGCCCCACAACCCAATATGGCATTGAAGCCAATACTTACGACTTACAATTACCAACTTACCAAGAAATAATTTTCTTGATGTGCTTTAATGATTATGGTGAATTCATCTATGGTTGTTTCCTTGAAAAAACCCTAATCCTTTACCACTCAAGGTCCTTGATTAGTGGGGAGAGCTTCTACTTCATTATTAATGGTAGTGCCAAATCATCACAATAATTCAATTTCCTTTTGTCATTTGGGGTCGAATATAATTCTCCCAATAAATGGATGGCCTTCAAGAAGAGAAGGGTGTGGATTTTCACTAGTATAAAAGTAGGTAGTTAATGACTACAAGGAAGACTGAGGATGGGATTCTATTGCTCAGATGTTGGGACTGTGTGTGTTCTTCCCGACTTTCATGACTGAGGACCAAAATTTGTTTCTACAATAGCCAAAGACTTTAGAAGAGCTAAAGGTAGCAATCAGCTCTATGCAAAAAGATAAAATTCCAGGGAGAGATGGATGGCCCACAGAGTTTCTTGAGGGATTTATGGATTTGTTCGAAAGGGATCTTCTGACAGTTATTGAATAATCTAGGGTTAAAGGAAGGATCCTGGTTGCATTCAGCACATATTTTATAGCTTTAATTCCCAAAAGTGATAGAGGGGGAACTTATTATGAATTCAAACACATATCCCGCTCTAATTGCACTTATAAGTTAACAACAAAGGTTATTTTGAGAAGATTCAGAGGGATTTTTTCCAAAGAAGTTCTACTAGAAAATTTTACTTTTTTAGAAGGGAGACAAATCCATGATGCCATTAGCATGGAAAATGAATCACTTCACTCAACAAAGTTGAAGAAATTCCCCTCTGCAATTATAAAGGTTGATTTAAAAAAATATTATGACTAGGTAAATTGGACTTACCTTAGGTTGGTTTTATTGCAAATTGGGTTTCAACTTCCCTTTGTCAACTGAATATGTCATGTGTTAAGACTGTATCTTTTGTAGTATTGATAAATGCCTCACGTTCCCTTTTCTTCAGACTAGGAAAAGGGATGAGACAATTTTTCCCTCTAGTCCCTTTGTTGTTTATTCCGAGTGTTGAAGGATTGAGTAGGATTATACAGTCTACAAAATCAAATGGCACTCTTAAAGGACTAAGGGTAGGGGGGGACATTAGTATTTCACATCTACAATTTGTAGATGATATTTTAATTTTTACTGATGGATCCAAGAGGGATATCACAAAGATAAAAGCTTTATTGGAGACTTTCACAAGAGCTACATGGATGACCATTAATGTGAGAAAATATACTATCTCTAACATGAATTTAGATGATGATATGGCATTGTGGATCAACTCTTAATTCAATTTCACAGTGGTGGATGTATAGTTGGTGATAAATTGTCTTGATTTCATTATAAAGCCAAATGATTACCAAAAAATGGATTGGGCATGGCTCATAGGAAAGGTGGAGAAGAGGCTACAATTATGGTGTAACAAGTGGCTTTCATGGGGCGGCAAACTCATTCTAATGAAATCAATTCTGGAAGCTATTCTAGTTTTTTGGGTCACTTTGGCATATGTCCCAACATGTACTCTACAGCACATAAGGAAAATATGTTTTAACTTTCTTTGGAATGGGAATATGGTTGAAAATGCACTCCATTGGATGGCATGGAACAAGTTAACTCTACCTAAAGATCTTGGAGGATGGGGATTGAAACATCCTCTCTACTTTGCAAAGGAACTTGTGGCAAAAATAGTTTGGAGGATATTAAAAGGTGATATTCTATGGATTAAAGTTGTATATCAAAAATACATTTTTCCCCTTACCATTGAATAATGGTTTAGGAGTAAGAAAAAGTACTTGAGGAATGTCTCCTCTACGGGGAAATCTATTATTCAAGATTTTGACATCATAGGTGACTAGTTAGTTTGGAGGGTAGGTAATGGAAGAAGCCTTAGGTTGGGTACTGAACCTTGGGAGGGAAGTCAAGAATCTCATAGACTTCCAGATCATATGGTTTCTTCTTTGCAAGAGAATTTTTTTTTTTTTGTTTTTTATTATTTTTTAATCTCATGGGAGGGATGACCAACATACGAATCCTCTGAGGAAGGCCTAGCTATAGCTCGAATATATGGGATTCTTGGAGGGGGGGGGAATTTAGTGGGACATAAAGACCCTCTAGGAAAGTCACATTCGACAGGTTGACAGAGATGATGAGTTACTTTGGAGCAGAAATGTTGAAGGGGGTAATTATACTCCTAGTCTAGGCTATAGAGTAGTTAGGGAGGAAGAGGATATTCTAGAGACTCGTTGGTGGCATTATACTATCTGGTCTTTACACTATTCTTTAAATATTAATTTTTTTTGTGGTTAACTCTATATAATAGAGTCCGTGTCTCGGATTTTCTGCTTAAAAAATTCAGTATTGGGCTTAGCAAGTGCCCTTCATGCAGAGTTAACATTGAGACCATCTCCCATCTGTTGTTTATTGTCCATTTATATCAAGGATGTGGTCTTATGCATCTGAAGTAAAAGGTATACAATTTGTATGGATTGGTAATAGCCTATAGGAGACTTTGGAGGAGTGGATCAATGTTGTTTCTTTTACTGAATTTAAAGCACTGTCAAGTGCCAACACTTTTGATATGGGGGACATGAATGACATGTAGTAAAGCCATCTTTAATGATATTTTGAATGCCCCAAAGGTATATGTCATTAAAACTTTGGATATTCTTGACATCTTTCCTTAGGGACCTTGAAAAAAAAAGGAAAGAAGGATTACATAAGAGCTTATTGATAGATCATACAATTGGTGTTACTTTGATGGTTCTTCTCAAGGGGAGCCAACACATGGTGGAGTAGGAGGCATTATTTTTTCCTCTAATTCAAATTGGACAGAATTTTCTGCTACCGCAGGGAGGATCACAAACAATCATGCTAAGATGATGGAACTGAAATTAGTTCTGATTTTGGCACAATCTAGGGGGGTTAAAAAACTACAAGTTGTTTGAGATTCCAAGTTGGTGATAAATTGGATGAGTCATAACAGATCACCAATTTTTTTTTTAAAGCCATTATTTGAAGACTTGGTCAGACTAATAGTGTTTTTTTCCAGGATATATTCTGATATCAACACACAAATAGAGAAAGGAATATGGCTATTGATCAATTATCAAAGGTTGGCCTACATTTTGGTGATGGGATCTGGCATAAATGGGAATGCAAAAATGACACAATAACTGAGGATGATCCTGGACCGCATCTAGCTTAAAATAAAAAATGGGCACTGGTTTAACACAATGTTATTACAACATAGATCCCAGTGGCCAATAATCATTGTTCTTTTTTATATGTACTGAGATACATTTTGAAGGAAGCACAAATTTTTGTTTGAATGAAATAGAGATAACAAGTAGTTTCATTTTCCTGTTTTTATACAAAGAATGTAATGATCTAACATAAATTGTTTTAGTCAATCAGAGTCTCTCTTATGACAGAGGAACTTAAGGAATTATATGTACAACCATTTAGGCCCATGAACAATGTAGTTTGTTTTTATTAGTGAATTGTGACTTTTTTTGGTACTAGGGGAATAAAAAACTAGGACAGGGATGGTACTCCTATGACACGGGGTCTAGGGATCCAATCCCACTACCACTATACCCCTAGGTGCACCCACACAACCCGCAAGCATGGGCATGAGTAAGTCGAGGTGATTTGAACTCATGACCTCTATTTACAACATTTCCTTCCTATCAAGAGAATCATCAGTTGAGCTACACCCCTATGGCCTTAAAATATTGGATGATTATAATATAGTTGGGACAATATCATGCTCGCGTGACATGTGTCTGAATCTCAGCCACTACTGCTCAAACCTTCTCATGAACCCACAAAGCCCCCAACCATGGGCCATGAGTAAGTCGAGTTTTGAACCTATGACCTCCGTAGTCTTTACAACTTGTGTTTGCCAATTGGTCTACACCCCAGGGGGATGACTTTTTTTCCTTGGAAAAGAAAGAATTGAACATATTCTGGAAAATATTATCTACCAGAAACATTCCATTTTTATCGAAGGGAAATTATTTTTGGATAATATTATTATTGGTTATCAATATATTTTGTTTATGAGGCCTCAACACCTCATCAAAATGAATTTTAGAAATCCCTTTCATTATAACCAACTGAAAAACCCTTGCTTTGAGCAACAATTGGGGGTTTGTTTGTTGATAAATTATATTATCTCTTCATTACAATGTACACATGGAATGACATGGACCTTTACAGATGCATCTAGCAAGGTAACTCAATGGTACCTACCGTCAAGACTAGAAGATATCTCACTTAAAATAAGGTTAAACCCTTATTTTTAAATTATGTGATATTTTGTATTCAACAAATAAGACCAAAGAATCCATATGTAATATAGACATATAGATCATAATGAGATGAAAGATGACATTATTGATTAACTCAATGTGTAGTTGAATGGATGTTGTTTGTAACTAAGCATCTTGAAAATTGCTTTTATGGCATCTTTCATCTTTTTTATATAGTTTTGGCCTTATATACGTAACGCAATGGCACATAACCTTTTTTCAAAAAGTTAATATGCAAGACTTTAAATTAAAAGTATAAGAAGTTTACAAAGGTTATTCGGAAATAGTCCATCAACCAATGCCCAGACAGTCATGAGCAAGGAAACACATAGCCATACCAATGCAAACCGGTGGATAGACGACCTCAAAGCCAAAAAACCGATCCAGGAGAAGTATAAGATCCATACAAAAACTAGTGCAGAAAGGGTCCAGATGATAGAGCGAGAGAGACAGAAAAGAGCATCATGTAGAAAGTAAAAATGAGGAGACATCACCTCCAAAAAACTAGTGGAAGATCCCAAACGAACCTGAGAGGAAAAAAAAATCAGCAAGTTAGGTAGGGTAAATCTCCAAATATCTTGAAGAGATTGCCCCAGATCCCTGCCAGTGTTCATAAAAAATAGAACCTTCCGGGGCACCGAAAAACCACATCTGGACAGAGCATCAGCTATCACATTTTGTTCCGGGTAAATGTGAGTAATCGAGGTCCTGTCCAAACCATCTAGCAAAGCTCTAACCTGATGTAACCAAGAAGTAAGTGCAATTGCCTCAATCGAAGCCCAATCACATGCCCAATTAACCACTCTCGGTGAATCCCCAACAATCTGCTCCAAAGAAATGTTGAAGGCCTTTGCAAAAAAGAGAAA
Organism: Larix kaempferi; assembly: GCA_027924585.1. Taxonomy (NCBI): domain Eukaryota; kingdom Viridiplantae; phylum Streptophyta; class Pinopsida; order Pinales; family Pinaceae; genus Larix; species Larix kaempferi. Next base: position 1,255,206 of record BSBM01000318.1, on the reverse strand, counting down.
GAGCTAGAGAGCCAAAAACTCAGCTTTGGTGTTCGTTCCGGGGCCACAATTCCACCAAAGGTTAAAGAAGCTCTGACCCTCTAATTCAATGAAATCCCTAGCACCACATCTTCCAGAGGATAGATGGGCCGCACCATCAAATCGATCCCTGTTTATCAACACAATGGGTTTATGTTGTCGACACCTACGGGCCAAGTTCTTAGTAGGATTCAAGTTGGGCTCATTCAGTTCTGAAAAAATAGCCAATGCACTCGTCGCACACCAATATGTCATGGTCGATCGATTCTCAAAAAGTGAAAGGTTCCGTGCCCACCAGATTCGCCATAGGATGCAACAGGCCAATTCCCCAAAAGGTTTATTCTGGGAAAACCAGTTTAGAAGGCAGTCCTGGACCGTGTTTCCAGCCCATGCCAGTATTAGAACATTATGTATTTTGACTGCCAACCAGATCCTAGCAGAGAAAAGACATTCAACGAATAAGTGTGTCACCGATTCCTCTTCCCCAAAGCATAGAGAGCATCTGCTTGGACCAGTGAATCCCCCTCTCTGTAGATTATCCCATGTCAGTATTCGGTTTTCCAAAAGTAGCCAACATAAAATCTTGATCTTAAGGGGTATTTGACAGGTCCAAACGACCTTATGCCATCAACAATTTCCCAGCGGAGAGTCTGCCATAATAGCTTCGTAAGCCAGTTTGGCCGAAAGCGCACCATTCTTGGTATTCCAAGACCAAAACAATTGGTCTTCCCCCTCATTTAATGAGATGTTTCCTCGATAGAGCTCAGTAATATATTCATTCCATTCCGCCACAAAACCAACAGAAAAACCCAATGTTTTTCATCGATCCATGTGGGAATCGGGCCAATACGAGGGATACTCAAACAGATATGGTTAAGTGTGAAATACCCCCTACATCTGAGGAAAAATACCAAATCAGCAGATAAGTTAAACTTCCCAGGTCCACCAATAATTGGGTTCTCACCTATCATAATGCGTCTTTCGTTTACTCGAGCCCCAGCCAACCATTTTGCCATCACATGGAAAGAAGTGCATAAACCTGCCCAGATGTTCAAAACCCCTCTCGTTCTCTTATGTGGAGATCTGATCCACTGCAAAGTAGACTGATCATGAAAGAATTTATCCTATAGGATTTTGCTCCACGGACTTTCCACCGTTAAGGCCCTCCATAGGATTTTTGCGAGCAGAGCAGTAGAGAATTTGTAGATATTTTTTATTGACCAGCCGCCCAGTCCATACGGACGTGCCAAGCGTGACCACTCCAGCAGGTGAAATTTTTTCCCCCAGTACCAGACCAAATGAAGCTGTGAATTTTGCTTTTGATCAGTGATCAAATTGATTTAGGAATCTTACTCAAAGAGAACCAGTAAACACCAAGATTTTGTAGAACCGATTTCACCGGTGTAAGTCTGTCCCCTATTGAGAGCCATTTCCAATTCCAGTGATGAATTCTTCTGTCAAATCTTTTGTTTTGAATCAATGGCACATACCTTGTATATGATCGAAGTCGAAGCCAGAAGATATATCAATGAAAATAAGGTTTTCCATGGGTAATCAAACGTGGGCTTCCTTTTCCTAAATTAAAATTTGATGTCCAATTTTTTTATTGACATTTGATCAACGGGATGTCTCACAATTCATTCATATACAGGTATTATCCTGATACATTGGTGTTGGCGCTAACACAATGTAGAGAAACAAATATTGCAATCGCCTTCACTGGATCAATTCACCCCAGTAAAATAATGGCATTAGGTATTAGCACAGCAATTATTACAAAGAATCATAATGGATGAATCTGACATAGTTCAGATACGCGAGTTCTCTTAATCGATCTCTAAAGCAGTGGATTCTGAACAGGGAAAGCAGGCATGCATTCTCTCATTGGAGTTTAATATTGCACTAAACCTAAAGATTAACCTATTTCTAATTGAATCTGCATACGCTGAATCTGCTACTAAAGATGATGACCAAGATACGGAGGTTTTGCTAGGTCTTTCATTTGTGTCAATTTTGGTTTGTTCCTGTCCATCCAACACAGAAAGATCCCCCCAGCAAGGGAGTAGTTGGATGGACGGCCCAGAAAGCTATTGCAGTTCCAACCCTAGCTTCATTTCCGGCTGTTGTTGCTTCGGTTTTAGTCCAAGTACCAATACAAGTTTTATGAAACTGCTTTCTACTCCCGTTCCTGAAAAACAAGTTTCAGTTGAAGTGGATATTGCTGTTGAAAGCCTTCTAGTTCAGTTTGAGGTGGTGATACCTAGGATTGAATCAGTCTAGGATTGAATCAAATGTTTTTGTGGGCGATGGTCTTGTTAATATGTATGCAAAATGGTTGGGCATTGAGGATGCCAGCAATGTGTTTGACAAAATGCATGGACGTGAAGTAGTTTCATGGAATTCAATGATTGCAGGATTGGCTCAGAATAAATGCTGGGAAGATGCCCTGGATCTCTTTCTTTATATGCCACCCATAGGACTGAGACATAATCAAACAACCTTCAGTATTCTCAAGGTATGTGCCAACATAATATTTGAAAGAGGTGGTTTTTTGTTATTCGTTAGCATTTGGGGAATGTACCTCCCAAACGTAATTTATAAAACAATAGAACATTGTATCCTAGAATGAGAATTATGTTGATCTAGCTCCATCTTAAGCTATTAAGCAATGGCTACATAAAAAACATATTTATTGAGAGAAATCACCACGGTGGGAATCGCCACATTTTACTCAAATGCAATAACATTCAATATTCAGTTGCTTATTTCACTTTCAGTGATAACTATGTAAACTCCATTAGCTTATTGAGATAATCATTCCATTAGCTTGGTCCAATATCATGGTAGTGCTTTCCTGCAAAGCTTAACTACATTTGAAAGTTGATCAAGTTACCATTGTTTGTTACATTGTTTTTTATGCACAACCATTTTTGGTTGGAGATTCCCTTGGATTACCTAAACCTTGACAGATGATTATCACTAGGTAACATGATATGGAGGACTTAGCATGCCAATTCTACTTATACCTTAATCTGAGCATCGAGATATTCACTACTCATCACTTGTGGCAAAATGATGAAACGCTTTTGTTGAATCTCTTGACATGTTGGTTTTCATTGCCCAGGCTACTTTAGGAAATAATCAGTACTTGGGTTAGCTATTACATAGTTTTTGAAAATGCTAAACATATCCCGTAACCAAACCATAAACAGACTTATCCTATTGTGCTTACTCGACAAGTTTGTTTTACTCATTACATGCCAGATATTATCTAAATGAACTTTTTTGTATCTGTATTGGAGAAGCCATCAATGCCCTAGAAAATCATTATTCTTGTTAACAAACATAATGCTTAATTTGCCTCAGCAAAGCCTGCTAGCTCTTTGGGATCTCTAAATATTATCTCCACATTTTTCTTCTTTGATGTGATTTTTTTAAGTGAGGATGCTGACCTTATATGGTGCACTTTTCTATCTCATTAATAAGTAACGTTGATTCTTTATCCAAGTTCAAGACCTCTTTAACATGTTGAGGCAAGTGGAATATGTGGGTATGTAGTAACTATAGTTATTTCATTATTTATACAAAACATATATGTTTGGGCTGTGTAGGTCGATCATTATGTTGACAAGTAAGTAAATCTTTTGTTCATTATTTATCACAGGTTTTACTTGTTTTGGCATGTTGTTTCTTCTAACTCTTGTATTTTATTGAATTTATAAGAAAACAAAGGATCTCCAAAAGGGTCGTTCTCGGGACATTAAGTGATTCAAAGGAAGGAACTCCAAAAAATCAAGAAAGTGAAATTGCAAATATTTTCGCTGCCTGAAATTGTAAGTTGTTTCTGCCATGATATCATTAAGGTGAAATTGCCAATTCCATATTGGCTGGATCTTTTACCCTTTATTTTTATTTTTATTTTCTGTTTAAAAATGATCTATTATCATCAAGTTAGAAAAATCACAGTCATCCAATAAATGGTGCGCTCAAGGGGGTCTTCAGCAAGTCTACACAGTTAAGAGTTCATTACCACATTGATATCTTTGCAAGTAACCAAGGCCTAAAATGATATGTCAATTGAAAAGTGGAATATATGATACTTTGTACAATCATTCACCCTAATAGAATTGTGGTTGGTGTATCCTTGACATATGGTAGGATAGAGGGAACTTATACCATGCTCATCACTGAAATATTGTAGCTCAGGTTTAGAAAACACTACCATGAGATAAGAACCAATGCTAAAGAAATATTGCAACGTACAAAAGAATTACTCAATAGAAAACAGTTACAAAGGCTGAAAACCGAGCACAAGCATCTTGGACACATCCTTGTACATTGATCTTGCGGGGCCATTGCTTCAGTTTAAAAAATAACATCTCCAAAGAGATGGGCCTAAAAACATCAGAAAACTAGCTACCAAATCCTAACTGGCATCAAATTTCTTGAGACACCACACCCCAATAGGTTTTCTACTGGTAAAGAGAAGCTACCAAAAAAACCTGCAATTGCAAACATGCCAAGGAAGCAATGGTTTGGACCATCATACAAACTAAATAAATGTAAACCTATAGTTGCAACTTACAACAATCCAACATTTGTGTGAAAATGAATCTTTTGCAACAATACAAGACTCCTCTCACAACAACCTGGAGATACATAAGTATAATTCTTCAAAGTAATACTAACCCTCATCAACCCAGAATTCATGAAGTTGTAGTCCCTGCTCACATTTTGAAGCATGATTAATAATTGAAATTCTCCCCAAAGTAATCCCTATTGAGTAAAGGAACTAAGATCAGGATTTGCAACTTATAGAGCTGTTAGTTTCTTTTAAAGCCTTCAGATTGTTAACCAAACCATAGCATGAAAAGGCCCTAGTTGCAGTTGAAGCAACTGAAATCACTATAACCAAACTTGAAACCATAAAGAGACAAAGATATGTATGCACTTACATAGTGATTATCCATTCATGCTAAGATTCTAGATGACTGGGCCACGCAGGATAAATGCATTGTCTTACAGAAACCCAACATTGTCACATCAATCCTTAGATTATGTATAACTCTCCTCTGGTAAACTACTTCCTAACCTACGCTGACAATTATCTTGTGCTATGCTTTCGTGGAAGATAGGGAAATGGTGTTTTGTTTCTTACCAATCCATGAGATAACTCCTAAACCAAGATAAAATATATTCCCTATGGTAGAATTTCTATCTATTGCAGCCTAGATGCACACCTAGGAAAACGTGACAAAAATATTCAAGCCACTTAGTGTGTCCTTGGGGGAAATCCAGAGTCAATTGCTGTCACGTCCCCTCCTGTCGAACCAATGCAAGGAAGGGAACATGACTACAGATCTTGGGATTTTTCATAAACTCATCCTGATTCATTAGATTCATACGAATAAAACAAATGTGTGCAGATGCAAATCAAAATAACATGCACATTGGAATTAAACTGTGCACACACATTCCTCATGCATACATCCAACAAAATCAGAACAACCGACACATTGCAGAATTGAATACACATAAATATAATACTTATCATGATGGTAAAGTTTTCCCAAGTAACTAGCTATGTCGTAGCAACGTTCCACCCAACCATAGGTCTCTTCCCATCCTGTATTCTTTCAACACTCAGAGACCACCCCCGAGCTGGGCATGATTTTCTACAAGGAAGAGGGGACTCTCAAGCTCAAACCAAGGCAATGGATACCCATAACCCATTCCCCAACATAATCTATCTACATACAATAAACACAATCATTGGGCATGGATATACATTTTTAACAATGGGATTAGAAACAAGATGGCCATGGGTTTTCTCCAAATCGTGGGCACACCAAAAACGGATTGCGAGAGGGAAAATCGACCACAGGGAAGAAAATGATTTATCCCACAAATATATGAGCATTCAGTGGGCCAAAACAACCTCTATGGACCCCAAATCGATTTCCCCTTCCTTCCCACGGTTCTGCAACATGAAAACGCCCTTCTCCCAGCTAGAAAACAATGAAAAACCAGAAAAACGTGGAGGGAAAATGCCTAGGTAGCTCCCAACTCATGAGAGAGAAAAACTGATGGGTGAAGAATAGCTTGGGGAGAAATTTCGTGGCTCTTTTCTTTCCCAATAAGTCAAACTCGAATTTCCATGAACGGTGGCTTTCCCATACCCGAATTTGGACAACCATACCTCTCCCTTCCCCAAGGCATTGACTACCTCAACCAACTCTTGGGAGATATGAATGATTGAGAACAAAAGTCAACATGGGTAGTTGAGGATTCATGGGTTCTCTCATTGACACCTAGTTTGACTTGATTGGCTCAAGGGTTTGAATACTCCCCCCCCATTCCTTATAAAAATCATGCCCTCATCTCTTGTTGCATTGCATAGCTAGTTGTGGGCACTTTTATTAAAATGCATATTTACAATTCCCATGGATAACTAGCACATGGGTAGCATAATACCAAATACTTTCCTCTTCAAGGTTGAGCATTCAGTAGCGGGGCATTGGCCTTGAGCTCCATGCTAGGAATCATACATAACATGCATACAGTAATTACATTATAGCCAAAATATCATAAGGGTTAAAATGGGGGCATTACAATCTCCTCCCCCTTAGAATAACACCGTCCTCGATTGTTCCAATACTTATGAATAGTTACACAGTTTACACATGTCCAAAATTTACAAAAATGTTACAGGTATGCCCTTCCTTTTTACCATTTTACTTCGAACCTTTCATAACAAGTCCTTTGGCTTCCACACGATGCTCTTGCTAGATTTTCTCTTCTAGTTCTACAGGTGGGAATTGCTCCACAACAATCCCTTTCTTTTCTTTACCTTCTAGCTAATCCAAAAGTCTGGAAACTTTATGGCTGCTACCCTCTTGATGTTCCTTTGTGTTGATATATTGTAACTTCAAAGAATATTATATTTGTACTTTATTATTCCGGAGATGATTCATTCCTCCGTGAAGATCTTATTGTATATCCGAAGATGTTTATTCCTCCGTCGGAATGTGGTAACTTGGGTTATTAGACTTCCCTAGTGGGGGTCGGCCCTGTATGTGTTATATGGGTCAAAGGGTTATTAGACCACTCTAGAGGGGTCGGCCCAGTCAGTTGTAGTGGGGTATTTAACCCATTGGTTAAATACGATCCTACATGATTTGTGTAAAAGACAAGTCGAAGTAGTGTATAAATAGAGGAGGTGTATTCCTCATTTTACACACACTCACTCACTTGAGAGTAGCGCACTTGTGGAGGAGAGGTCTGCTATGGTGGAGGAGGAGATCATGTCTTTGGTTTGCATTTTTGTATATTGCTGGTCATCTATATTGAGGAAGCTTTGCTGGGTTTTCTACCCCATGAGGGTTTCCCAGGATAAATTTGTGTCTCTTGTGTTTATGCTGTGCTTGTTGTTTCTTCAGTGATCTTGTATATGCTATTATTGTGAAATGGAATGAAATGTTGCTATTTTATGTCTTAGTGTAGTGTCCCCTCTATCATACCAGCGAGATAGAGAGGATCACAGTGCTCAATCCGGGAAATTTGTCCCATATTCATTATAATTAACTCATTGATATAAAACAGGTATACGTGCAATGGTATAGAACAGAACAAGGATTAAATAAAACATGCTGATATCTAACATGCATTCACGTTTCTGTGTCAGTTATGAAATAAAGATCTTTGCAGTATTATAAAAGATCATATGGAAATGCATAATCGTTGAATACACTGCAGAAGTAAATTCATTAGCCCATCCATAACACATTCCATCTATTCATTAAAGGAACAATTGCAAAGATAAAACACAAGAATACTTATCTTATGCGAAAGTAGTTCCACACAACTGGCTATGCAACTGCAACGTTCCACCCAACCGTAGGCCAGTGTGCTCCTCAATCTCTCAGCACCACTGCCACCCCCCGAGCTGCGCATGATCTCACAAGGAACCAGGGAACAGCAGACTCACACATAGCCAAGCATGCACCAGGATGAGCCAAGCCAATCTTCAATTGGGTTTATCAGGCTGCTAGGAGATGGAAAGGAAGAATTGCTAAGCTAGTGAGCTCAACTAAGGAGCTATGGGTACCTCTCTCAGATCTATTTAGCTTGGCACTCACAATGCCTACACACCCAACACCAGGAAGTATTCTCTTCACTGCCACACAGTCCCTCAAGCCATACCTTCCTCTCTAGTGCTCTCAGGGTGTGCATAGAAAAGTAGCCAGCCCTCTTAATCTTCTTGAGAGGATACTCCCTACACTAGGTTTATCAAGCCAATTCTGTCCACTACCATTCCAGTTTCTTGCTCATGGGTTCCAAACAAAACAGGGATGCACCTAACAGCAACCTACACTTGTTGAGCATGAGAAAACGTTTCCAACAGCGGGATGCATGAGATGGGGTTTCCTGGACTTCAGAAAAACGTGGGTAGACTCAAAACGTATTGGCACTTGGGAATTTCGACTTGGGAAGCAAAACCCATTCCAGAAAAAACGCCCCAGGGCAAAAACGCCCTCTCCCTCAGTCCCAATTTGCGTCCCTCCTTCCCCAGCTATTGCACAATCCAAAAACGAGTTCCTGGGCATGGAAAAACGCAGGGTTATGGTGAAAAACGTGAGGATAACTTCCTGTGAGCTCAAGCTGCGTGAGAGGAAGAACGTAATGCCTGAGGAATGGCCTTGGGTAGCATTTCGTGGGGGTTTTCTTGCCCAGCAAGCCAAAAATACGATTTTCAGGTTGGTAGCTTGCCCATGCACGAAAATCTGACTGCCATACCTCTCCCATCCCAAGACATTAACTGCCTTAACCAATTTCTTGGAAGAATTAAATGATTGGGTACATGAGACAAAATGGGTAGTTGGTGGTTTATGGGTTTCCCCATTGACACATGGATTAATACCATTGGCTCAAGGTTTGAATAATTTCCCTCCCTTTTCCTTGTAGAATCATGCCCCATCTCTTTTGTTGCATTGCATAGCCGGTTGTGGGTTTTTCATTGAAATTCATAATTACATGATGTTTTATTTACATCGTGCCTATCTCGCACAAGAACCATAGGCATCTATTTTAATTGCCGATACATAAACGCTAAATCAATGGTGGGGCCTTGGCCTTGAGCTCCTCACCATGATTAAATTACAATATTTACATCATTTAATGTTTAATACAAAGGGGGTCAAAATGGGGACATTACACTTAGCATATTAAATCTTAACACTTTGTTGGGCAGTTGCGGTGACAATGATTTCCTCCACATTTCCAACATTTCAGTGGCTTCTTTATCTTTTCCTGCTCATTTTTCGTTGAGTCTTCCCACCTGGAACGTTCCTTAATGGGATGATTGGATGGATTCTTCTTCATTGTGTTAAATTTTGAGCATTAATTCACAATACTCTTGGATCTTTACTGAGAGAATAACATATACAGTATATCAATGCATAACAATCACAATAAGCATCACAAGCATCACAAGAATCAAAAGCATGAGAGACAAGAGACACATAGTTTCCGTGGGGAAAACCATAAGGTGAAAAACTCCACAACTTCCTTAGAGATAGAGAGAGCAATGGCTCAACCAAAGTACAACCAAAATACACCGAGATAGTCTCCTAGTAGCAGATGATCCTCCTCCTCACTAGTGCGCCACTTTCTGAGTGAGAGAAGTGTGAGTTTCCAAGTGATGAAAATAGAAATCTCCCATTCTCTATTTATACTAGCCTGTTTTCCCAGTTACACTATGGGGCCGACTTGTCTATCTAGATATATCCACAATATAATATATATTTCAGGGCCGACCCCACACATGGTGGTCTAATAACCCATCGGAAAGTACACACACTTGCAACACTTGTTAATCCACATGACGACACTTCCTTATAGAGGAATAACACATCTCTTATAAGGGTACAATAAATATATATGAAATACATAGATAAAATACATTTCGAAGTTACATATACATCAAGACTCTCTCTTAACTAGGAAGGTATTTCTCAACACAAATCTACTAGACAAGTCTTCTTCTCGGGATCATCGTCATCGTCATCATCATCGACACTGCTGCTGCTATCTCAACCAATCTCCGACTCTACTCATCATAGGAAGTTCTACAGAGCCAGTCCTTTTTCATACTGGATGTAGGCCCACCACCTATAGGTCTTCATCATCACTGGCCATATTGTGGAATCCTCAGGACTTATTACGTGCATCACAAAACCTGGCTGCAACATCCCAGGCTATTACGAGCACTCAGCTCTACCTGTCGGATCTCCCAGGAGCACATTACATGTGACCCATCACAAAACCTGGCTGAAGCATCCCAGGCTGTTACGAGCACACAGCTCTACCTGTCGGATCTCCCAAGAGCACATTACATGTGATCTCACCACAAAACCTGGCTGAAGCATCTGAGGTCTTTTTAATCCTGTCCAGATCTCCCAGGAGCAAATTACATGTGGTCCACCACAAAACCTGGCTGAAGCATCTGAGGCCTTTTTTATCCTGTCCAGATCTCCCAAGAGCAAATTACATGTGGTCATGGCAAAACTTGGTTGAAGCATCTGAGGCCTTTTTCATCCTGTCTAGATCTCCCAGGAGCAAATTACATGCCATAGGACAAAACCTCGCAAGAGCATCTCAGGATGTTACGGGTACACAACTCCGACCTGAAGATCTCCCAGGGCACAAACTACATGTCCTCCCAGAGCAACATCTCGAAAGAGCATCCCAGGATGTTATGGGTACGCAACTCCGACCTATAGGATCTCCCAGACATGCTCATCTGCACAACCTGATCCATGGCCACAAAGTATCATTTGATACTCACCATACATCATCCTGATGTACATATGATCATCTTGATCATCATCACTACAACATCCTGCTACATGTCATTTGGAGAAGCTCGTCATCCATGATCACCCTGATCATACAATGCATCCACCTGATGCACACCAAGTATCTACTTGATACATATCATCATACAAAGTGTATCCACCTGATACATAGATACATGATCCACACAATGTATCCATCAACATACATGATCTACCTAATCATACCTGATACATATCAACATACATGATCTACCTGATCATACAATGTATCCACCTAATACATATACAGATACATGGTCCAAGCATCCAACATGATGCATATACAAAATACAAACAAATGATCCAACCGATCATATCCAGCATCCAACATGATGCATACATACATATAAATGATCCAACTGATCATATCCAACATCCAACATGATGCGTACATACATATAAATGATCCAATTGATCATATCCAACATCCAACATGATGCGTACATACATATACATATAAATGATCCAATTGATCATACAAAGCAGAAACTAGAACATCATCCTGATGCTCATCATCCAGTTCTTACATCCACAACCATGTCAATGATCCTCCTTCCAACATGCTTGGAATGGATTCAACAAATGTGTCCATCACTTCTTCCTCGAAGTGTCCTCGATCTAAAGAAAACCAAGCCTCTCCCTGAAGTACTCGAACTTCACCTTGGCTAGTGGCTTCATCAGCACATCTACAATCTGCTCATCCATCGCAACATACAGGAGCTTCACAGCTCCTCTCTGCACCATATCCCTGATATATTGATATTTGATCTCTATGTGTTTCGACCTGTCATGAAACACTAGATTCTCAAACAACTTGACACAACTCTGGTTATCACAGAAGATATTAGTAGCATCCAATGGGAGATCAAATAACTCAGACAATAGCTTCCGTAGCCATATTGCCTCACAACTAGCTGAACAGGCTGCAACATATTCTGCCTCAGCTGTACTCAGTGTTAAACAGGACTACTTCTTGCTAAACCAAGAGATCACACCTGATCCCATACTAAAGCAGCACCCAGATGTGCTCTTCCTATCTGTAGCACTACCAGCCCAATCTGAATCAACATAACCCTACAGGTTAAACTTTTGATTCGCTTCATACTTGAGCCCATAATCCAATGTACCCTTCAGGTACCTTAGAACATGCTTTACAACAACCAGATGAACACTCCTTGGATCTGTCAGGAACTGACTCAATGTGTTCACAGCAAAGCAAATATCCGGTCTCATGTTCGTCAGGTACATCAAGGACCCAATCATCTGACAATACATAAAGACATCAATCGGCTCAGATGAATCATCACAAAGAAGCTTCAGATTCGATGCCATAGGTGTGGCCATGGCCTTGCAATCCATCATCCCGAATCTCTTCAGGATATCTACTGTGTACTTCCCTTGACCAAGGAAGATCCCACCTGCACTCTGCCACACCTCCATACCTAGGAAATAATGCATCATTCCCAAATCTTTCATATCGAACTCAACAGCAAGCTTCCTCTTAGTATCTGCAATCAATCTGTCATCTCCTGTTACAAATAAGTCATCCACATACAGGAGTAGAATCATAGGATTCCCTATCGTGTGTCTCAGAACCAAGTGGCTGCTCCACATACACTTCCTCTTCAACTACACCATTCAAGAAAGCGGTCTCGACATCCATCTGGTGTATCTTCTATTTCATCACTTTTATATTTCTCTATGCTACCATCTGCAGCATGCTTGATCTGATAGATCCATATGGAAGTCATTACAAACTCCGCTTCATGTCTTGGTATTGCATCCCAAACATCATTCTTCATGATCGACGGATCATGGCATTCTTCCATTTCTTCATCCCAGATCCTGGGAATAGATATCTTTGTTGCTGGAACAAATGTTGTAGTCCTTCTTTTGTAGGTGATGGTATACAATCTTTCCTACAAAACAAGTTAAATTGCATGATTAGAAACATCTCATAGTTTTTAGAACAAATTCTTACACATAAATAAATATGTCATATAGTTATGCAATTATCTTATCCAATGCTTCAATACAACATTTATCCATATTCTGTAACTTTCCATATGCCTTCCAATCTCTACCAGAACATTGTTAAGAGTGTGCACAACTCCCAACATGTCAGCAAAGAGGTTTCATTCTAGATAAGTAGCAATGGAATGTTGTATAGTGCCATAGGCCACTTACCCATCATATGCATATTAGTAGTATACTTTTCATCAATGCAACTATTCTAATATGCATAATGCACATCCTAAATCTAGGAACATAAGCATAGACATCATTGAACAATTTTATTTAAACAAACAAATATGCAAGAAATGATAATTAAAATACTTAGCTTTGTTTGTTTGTTGGGTGGACTCCCTCTGAGTCTTTTCTTCCTTGCAGGAGCTGCTGGAGTCCTAATCTAAAGTATCTTCTCCTACACCTTTCTTTTGTGGAATGTAGAGAGATGGTCAACTCCCTCTGAATATCTGCATCCTTGCAGAAACCACTAGAGTGTGCTCCCTCTTGATCTCTGCTTCCTGGATTACCTGTTCTTGAACTTATATTCATTCTCGATCCCTATGCATGCTTGTTAGTATCATCATTGTGTTAACCTCGAGGTCTCATACATAATCATTAGTATAATCTTAAAATTATCAAAACACAGTAATCTCAAGCATGTATAGTCAGGATCATTTCAAACAGAAATAATAAGCATTCTTATGGTTAGTCATAAACATAATATTCCTAAACCCGTGATTACTCAAACCTATGACTCTTCTGGTTAGTCATATTATTAATTAAGGTAAGAAACATAATATGCATAAGTCCTATATTACTCAAACTTGTAACCTCAAGAGTAATCATTATCAACCATACAAAAGTATACAATATATATAACAAAACATACCTGGTCATCATATTTGCTAGTTATGTCTAGCAATGTGTTCTTATTCTCTCCAATGACCTACATAACTCATTAGTTAACTTTTGCAAAAACAAATTATACATACCTCCTTAGAGAACTGGATGACATGGAACCACAAACATTTGAGTGGATGATTTCCAAGATGCCTTTTGCCTTGCTTTCACTGCTTGGAAATGCCTTCTTAATGCTCTTTCCTTTTGCACATCCTTTGCAAACACCTTCATGCATGGTCTTGATTTCAGGAAGACCTTCTACCACCTTACTTGCAATTGGTAATACCCTGTAGTGCATATGTGCAAGTCTTCTATGCCAAAGTTCACTTGGCTCCATGGAATCATGCACCATGGCATGTTCAGGTTGTCCTTTCAATTTATACAAACCTCCCTCTTGCTCTCCAATTACTACTGCATCATTTATGGTCTTACCCTTTTGCCATATTAGGACTTGGCCATCCATAAATGCAACCCTCATACCTTTTTCATCCAATGCAGAGATGGAGAGTAGGTTCTTCTTGAGCCCACATACATAAAAGACTTCTTTCATCTTCAAATATTTTCCAGAATCTAGGTTGTAGGAGGCTTCACCACTTCCTTTGATGGGATATTGATAATCATCCCCAAGTTTCACTTTATGGGGTGATTCGTGTTCAGATAGATTTACAAAAGATTCTTTAAACCCAGTCATGTGTTTGGAAGCCCCACTATCAATTAACTAATCATTACAACCATGTGAGATAGTACTTGTGAGAGCAGAGATAAGAACATACTCTTCTTCACTTGATGAGTCATCATCACTTTCTTCCCTAGATTTCTTCTTTGGAGGTTCATCATCTTCAGCAGCATGAGCATGGAACTTTCTCTTGCTGCCCTTCTTCTTCTTTCTTTTGTTCTTGGGACATTCTGAAGCAAAGTGACCTTTCTCATTGCAATTGAAACATCTTAGATCTTTCTTATCTTTGTGATAAGGATGAGAATATTTCTTCTTGTGATGGGATGGCTCCCTCTTGAACTTGCCTTTCTTGGTGTGTACTGTGAGGGCTTGATCTTCATTCCCCATATTTTTTTCTCTTTCCACAAGCCTTGCTTCTTCTTGGGAACATTCCTCGCACAGTCTACTAAAGGAGATTAATTTCTTCCTTGCACAGATCCCTTGGATAAAGGAGTCCCATGACCGAGGCAGGCCATTCAAAGTGGTCATAACAATTTCACCGTTCTCCACCATTTCATCTATAGCTTCAAGTTGTTCCTTGATCTGAGAGACCTTGGAGAAATAGGATTGAATGGTTTCTCCATTCTGAAAGTTTACTCCTTTCAATTGGTTCCGTAAGGTCATCTTCCGATTTATGTTCTTCCCTTCAAATAGCTTGGTCAAAGAGTCAAACATCTCCTTGGGTGTCTTTAGAGAAGACACATCGGGTATAAGATGGTCTTTGATAGAATAACCAATGATTCTCTTTGCCTTGACCAAGTTCTTCTTATGCAACACTTTAGCCTCTTCATCCTCTAGGATAGGGATGTCTTCTTTTATATATGAGTCCAACTCATTCTCTTCCAGGATTAATCCAATCCTATACTTCCAAGCTCGGAAGTTATCTGCCCCTTCAATATTATCCTCAAGCTTGGTGTGGTGAGACATCTTAAAGAGTACTTCAAATGGAAATAGAAAAGATTTAGGTCTTACCACTTGAAATGTTGAAAACTGGATCTCGTCTCGGATTAGGGTTTGTCAGAAAAACCCTAAAAATTCAAAATGTGAATTTCAACTTTCTGAAAGGATAGAAATATGCGCTTTGATGAGCTGATCAGCCTGGTGTATTCAGAATTTGAGATCAACAAAGCTTTACCCTTCAAATTTTTCTTTTTGTCCTCCCGGGTTCACTAAGGAGAGCCATGAATTAGGGTTTGAGTTTCCCGGAGATCTACCCAGCCAAAAGTCCCGATCCAAAGCTCTAAACTTTGATTTTTGCAAGGAGCTTCCAGCTATGTCTTCAGATTTCAGAAATTTCTATTTTTGTGGAAACCCTAATTTTTAGGGCCAGATCTGAAAATGCTCAGAATTGAATTCTGATTGGACGGATAGATTCTCCTTGATGAGTAGAGTCAATCTACTATACTGATTTTCCAAAAACTGTGGAGAGAAACCCAATAAACAAGAAACTCAAGTTTCCGTCACTGCAAAATGTCTTCTTCTCAGGTTAGCTCTGATACCATGTTAAATTTTGAGCATTAATTCACAATACTCTTGGATCTTTACTGAGAGAATAACATATACAGTATATCAATGCATAACAATAACAATAAGCATGACAAGCATCACAAGAATCAAAAGCATGAGAGACAAGAGACACAGAGTTTCCGTGGGAAAAACCCTAAGGTGAAAAACCCCACAACTTCCTCAGAGATAGAGAGAGCAATGGATCAACCAAAATACAACCAAAATACACTGAGATAGTCTCCTAGTAGTAGATGATCTTCCTCCTCACTAGTGCACCACTTTCTAAGTGAGAGAAGTGTGAGTTTCCGAGTGATGAAAATAGAGATCTCCCAATCTCTATTTACACTAGCCTGTTTGCCCAGTTACACTATGGGGCCGACTTGTCTATCTAGATACATCCACAATATAATATATATTTCAGTGCAAACCCCACACATGGTGGTCTAATAACCCATCGGCAAGTACACACACTTGCGACACTTGTCAATCCACATGACGACACTTCCTTATAGAGGAATAATACATCTCTTATAAGGGTACAATAAATATATATGAAATACATTCCGAAGTTACATATACATCAACACATTGATACACGTTCCTTTCCCTTACTAATTGCTCCTAGAATGCTTTTCACCTCCCTTTGCAGACAGATAGAATCCTGCAAAACCATGTGGTTCATCTCATTCTACTGCTTCTGTAGCTTGAGCGTCTCTCCAAGATTTTCTTGGGTCTTGGAAATTGTTTGAAGAAGACCTTCAGCCAAGTCCAATAGCCCTTGGTATGCTGCCATGGTCAGCGTGCACAACTGACCACACTTTGCTTACTAGCAACACTTGCTTGTATCAGCTGCAATCAACTGCTTCAATTTCTCACTTGTGAAATTCATCATGGAAATTCTTTGTTAGGCCAAGCAAAACATAAACATTAAAATTAGTCAATTATTTTCCCAATTGACATGGAATGTCCATGCTTTATTCATGAGACTTCCACACTTTTCATGCTTACCCAACATACACATGAACTCATTCATGTTCATCCTTTCATAGGGAATTAACTATTGCAGCATTCACAATTCATTTCAAGCAATTAAACACAATCTATTTTCAGCCATGACATTCACTCAACAATATTTTGTTTCTAAGATGCATCAGTCAAAAGGAAAGAGAAGAGTAAGAGTTTCCCTCTCTTAGTCTTGTTTCAATATAGAGCCACACCACCACTGTGGTTCCATGCTCCTTAGCCTCTTTCACTCTATTGCCAACTAAGTTGTACTTGGTTGGATTATCAAGTGAGCGGGGAGAGTCGAACATTTCAATGTTCATTTGTTGATGATTTGATGTCCAGCAGGCCTTTCTGAAGGGCCACTTTTTTCTAATTTTCCACATGTCCATGGCCCTGCGGGGTTTGTAATAAAATGTTCTAGCATGGTGTTTTGTAAAGGACTTGGTTCCCTAGGACTTTTTGGCTAAGTCAAGTATTCCAAGGAGTTTTTTTACCAATTAATTATGTCTTGCGTTATTGCATAACATAATTATTGGGTTTTTCTCCTGCTCCTCCAAAGCTGGAATGCCTGGGGAGGCTGACGGGGCTTAGGGGATTGTTAAAGTCCATGGGTCAATGTATATGAACATGCTAGACATTGTTTTTGAGTCATATGGACATGTGCTAAGTCCCCTGGGTAGTTTTTAAATTTTCGACGAAGTTTGTTTTTTCCGTAAATTGAGCCTTTTTTTAATGGTTCAATTAAAAAATTTGTAATTGGCTTGGAAGTGGCACCCTGAGAGTCTTTTTTTCCTTAGGGGTGCTCGTTTTCCAACTCAGAGCACCCCCTTAACCCCTAAACCCACTTTTCCTAATGTTTGGGTGATTATTTTTCCACAAAAACCCAAAAAACCCAAAAAAGTCATAAAAAATGAAAAAAATGAGAAATATGACTTAAAAAAAATAATAAAACTTGGGAGTAAATAAAGGTCAGAATCGGATCAGCATGGTTCATGGAGCATATTGGGCTGATTTTTATGACAAATAGGCAGCCCATTTGATGGGCATGACTCCCCCAATTTCTGCTGGTCGCATTTCTCTAAGGAAGGGCACATTTAGTGTATTGGGCAGCCCACGAGTTGAGGTAGAGCAGCACCATTTCGGCTGAATGTATGGGCACCTTTGATGCTGATTGTTGGCAGTTGTTTCAGTGGTAGGAGCAGCCCATTTTGCTCCAACATTTGTGCCACCACTCCCCGTTTTTAGCAAGTGCACCCTTCCCTCACTTGTCTTTTTTCTATAAATTGAAGCTCTTGTCTCCGTTGTTGGAGTTCGAGTTGGAGAAGGAATGCTATTGTAATCTTGTTCTATTTTTGAGTTAATAAAAGAAGACTTTGGAGGTTAGTTTTGTGTTGGGACATTGATGTATGGATGTACTATATTATGTATTATTGAGGTAACTTGTGCATAGGCTGCAATTTTCATAGATATTTTGTACTCATTAGAAAGATTGTTACCAATTTATGAGATAGGTTGTTCCAATTTGTTTATTGAAATAGTTTATTGATATATGCTTGTTAAGAGATTGTGATTGTATTTCTCATTTGTTTATGGACATACAATACTGATTTCTTGTGAGTGTATGTTTAGATTTGATCTATGTTGGTGAAGTTTGTAATGTGCAGGTGGCCTTAAGCGGGAAATGGAGGGATCTTGTTTGTTTCTATCCGTTTCTAATCTTTGTTTTGCAGGTGTAGTCCCTCGGTATCAACACGAAGTCAAAACCCCAAAGTTTTCAGTTTCAAAATTTTGTTTGCTCTCTATCTCTTTCTCTCATAATTTTAAAAAAGAACTTCTCTTTGGTTAACTGGTTACTCACATTTCTGATTTATATACTGAGTTGCATATCTTAAATAGATCAGAATCTGCTATCAAGAAGTTTTAGTCTTTCACTTTATAAAGAGTTCATCTTCATTAGATCAAAGCTTCTTGTTTATCTAGCATTTTCCTTTTGAAAATTGTTTAAAATCGTCAAAAATTTTCAAAGTTTTCAGGAGTAGTGTTAGGTCTGATTTTAAAGTGTTATTTGGCTATCCTAGAGCTTATAATTTGCAGCCCTTAAAAGCTAGCAAAGATCCCAAGTAAACAAGCCCCATTGCTTGTTTTACTTGGTTAAATTCCGTCATTTTAACTAGTTTTTACACTTAGTCTTTTCTAGGTTTTTTAGGAGGTGTTCCAAAAACACTCTTAAATTGTTTTTGGACATCTTATACTGACATTTGCTTGCTGGTTTGCAGCAAAAGATGAACAGGTAGGAGGAGGTGCTGCCAAATTTTCAAGGATCCAAGCAAATCCGGAGGACCATTATTGAATTTTTGCAAACTGAATACCTTTTTCTGTCCATTTTTGTAAGCCACTGAGTCAATTAAGACTGGGGCATTTCTATTGCATTGTAAATAAAGTATTAAACGAGAGCAAGTGGGATAACCAAGCGCCCACACCCCATCCCCCCAGGGGGGGAAATTGTGTCGACTCAATTTTCATGGTTTGCATTTTTTTTGTTTCGATTTCATTTCCGCACTTAATAAAATCAAAATAGGATTAAAATTCACCTTGTTGGTCCATTCCACTGGTGGGCCACAAGTTCACTCAAGACATAATTTTTTATCATTTTTTTTACAAACTCAAACGCCCCTCTTGCTTTCCTGAAGTAGCGTTTCAGTACAAGGTCTTGCCCGAGTATTGGCCTGAAAAGAGACTCTTGGGGTTTTAAAAGATAAAATTTTGGTTCATAAATTTTTTCTAAAAATACCGAGGTCTTCTCCCGTATGCTCTGTGGGAAACTTGCAGCTTAGTCTAACAAGGTTGGTACGCATCAGAAAGGAGGAGATGACTAGTAATAGGATATAACACCACCCCAATAAAAAAACATTTTGTGAAAATTCGACACAACACTTATTTTGTTGTCGTGGGGAAATTTTTCAAAGGGCTTGGGACAAAACTGAGTAGTGACCTCTTGGAAACCGTTAGGCTTGCCCTCATTGGTATAGCATTTGAACACCTCCTCGAGACTCCGATTCATCCCAAGTCTGAGTGGGAAGCCACGCATCAAAATTACGGACATGTTCCCTATACCTTTGCGTATATTGGGAACCCACCAGTCATAATAAAAAGGATCATTACCACATTTAAACTTAAAATTAACCAAGAACACTTGCACAACATTTACTTTTCTGCTCATGCATCTATTTCGACTCCATTATAAGGCACTGGTCTATATTGATATTATTTCGTGTTATTGACAAATGTTGCAAATGAATGATGATAATAGTGAATGGGAGCAAATGATGTATTGATGAATGATTGTTTTGCTTTATATAGGTATATGCTGCTTTTATCTTGGTTATCAAAAAATATTTTTTCTAACTCCTAGATTAGACACCTTAGTTTTTTTATTTTTAGGGTCCACCCCCTGTGGATTTGCTAGGAAAGGCTAGACGGAGGAGTCGAGTCCCAAGTGACAGCACTTGACTCTGACATTCCCCCAAGGCCACACCAGCAGCTTGAAGACTTCGGTTGCGTTTTCCCAGGTGTGGAACCAGGCGGCAACATTTTGGCGCCGTTGCCGGGGATAAGTCTTTCTATTCTCGAAATACGACTTTTGAGTTTTCCTTTTTGTTTTCACTTTGTTTGATGTATGTAGTGAATTTTTTAAATTGACTAAGAACATCTGGCGACTCCACTGGAAACAAATTTACCAAGGCGTTTTTCAAGAAGGAATCCTCAAAGCTTGCTTCAGTTCTTTCCTAAGCCTGAAAAGGTTTACCATAGAAGGAAAATAAGCTATCTTCTCGAAAAACCCTTGAGGAACTTGGTTCTTAGTCAATTTCTAATATTCACCTTTTATTGCCAGAAAATAATTTGAATAATCCTCCTGTTGAAATGGCTGATTTTGGTGCTTATGATTTTACTGCTATAGTTGGTTGTCCTCATGATATTCCTAATAAAGCTATAAATAAGTTGCCATCTTTTCAAGGAAACAATGCTATTAGTGCTAATTCCCATATAACTCGTTTTTGCCATTGTTTTGACAAGTGGTGTTTGAATGCTAAGCATGAAGATGTAAAAATGAAGTTATTTTCTTTATCTTTGGAAGATGATGCTTATGAATGGTTCAAAAAGTTGGAAGCTGACAAGTATAAAACCTATAAAGAAATTCAAACTGCTTTCCTTGCCAAGTGGGGGGACATCAAAGAAGACCGCTACCTTCTAGCTGCCTTGACCAATACTAAGAAGAATGAAAATGAGACAATGGAAGAATTTAACAAAAAATTAAATGAAATTGTGGCAAGACTTCATGTTGATATCAAGCCACTTGATAATTCCATCCTCATTTACTACATGGAGGCTTTTGATGGAGAATTGAAATATCAATTGAGTGATAAGGAACCTACCGATCTAAAAAAGGCCATGGAATTGGCTGAGAAAATTGATAAGAATATGCTAAATTGTGGCAAGTCTCAGCTGCCTGGTTTCACAAGGGCTAATGTTCCTATGAAGCAAAATGCAAGTAAAGAAAAGACCATTAATGCTAATATTAAGGATCCTTCAAAGGAACCTTTGAAAGAAATTGCTCAACTCTTAAAAGAAGTTGTTTCAAATCAAGCTTCCAACATGACTGCCATACAGAACAGGTTGATCTCCATTGAAAGATCTCAAAACAACCAAGTCTCAAGCCAGTATGTGCCTAAGCCTCAGTATGCTCCTAGGCCTCAATTTCAGAGAAAAGTACCCTTTCAAGATCAAAGGACCCCAAATCCCTTGGAAACTACAAATGCTGTTTCAAAAGAAATTCCTCCTTGTTTTAGAGCATGTGATAATTTCCATGAAGAGTCTACATGTGTTGTGTATAAATGGTCAATGGAAAAAAAAATCCATCAGAAGCTAGTAGCAGTGTCAGATTAGCAAGCGAGCGTGAGAACCAACCTGAGTATACCAACGTTGTGGGCCAAACTCACCCTGTCTCCAAAGAAACTTGGGAACAAGCTAGACATTACAGTCAAGACTTGAAAGATAAAGCTACCCATAGATTTGGTGAGATGCCTCCACCAGAAAAAATCTTAGAAATGTCAAGGTTCAAAGGTTTAACTTATCAAAAGAAGGACAATGTTGGAACATCAAACTCAAATCAGAATATCTCCAAGTAACAAGAGATTCTTGGATTCTCGCATACTCTCTTTGATTGAGAGAATCAGATCGAGCATGCGTCCCGCAGTTGGAGCAAGATGTTTCCAACTTAGTTGTACTTGGTTGGATTATCAAGCGAGTGGGAAGAGTCAGACATTTCAATGCTCATTTGTTGATGATTTGATGTCCAGCAGGCCTTTCTGAAGGGCCACTTTTTTCTAATTTTCCACATGTCCATGGCCCGGCGGGGTTTGTAATAAAATGTGCTAGCATGGTGTTTTGTAAAGGAATTGGTTCCCTAGTACTTTTTGGCTAATTCAGGTATTCCAAGGAGTTTTTTAACCTATTAATTATGTCTTGTGTTATTGCATAACATAATTATTGGGTTTTTTTCCTGCTCCTCCAAAGCTGGAATGCCTGGGGAGGTTGACGGGCCTTAGGGGATATTTAAAGTCCATGGGTCAATGTATATGAACATGATAGACATTGTTTTTGAGTCATATGTACATGTGCTAAGTCCCCCTAGATAGTTTTTTAATTTTTGGCAAAGTTTATTTTTTTCCGTAAATTGAGCCTTTTTTTAATGGTTCAATTAAAAAATTTGTAATTGGCCTAGAAGTGGCATTTGGGAGTCTTTTTTGCCTTAGGAATGCTCGTTTTCCAACTCAGAGCACCCCCTTAACCCCTAAACCCACTTTTCCTAATGTTTGGGTGATTATTTTTCCACAAAAACCCAAAAAACCCCCAAAACCCAAAAAAGTCATAAAAAATGAAAAAATGAGAAATATGACTTAAAAAAAATAAAATTTTGGGAGTAAATAAAGGCCAGAATCGGATCAGCATGGTTTGTGGAGAATATTGGGCTGATTTGTATGACAAATAGGCAGCCCATTTGATGGGCATGACTCCCCCAATTTCTGTTGGTCGCATTTCTCTAAGGAAGGGCGCATTTAGTGTATTGGGCAGCCCACGAGTTGAGGTAGAGCAACACCATTTTGGCTGAATGTATGGGCACCTTTCATGCTGATTGTTGGCAGCTGTTTCAGTGGTAGGGGCAGCCCATTTTTCTCTAGCATTTGTGCCACCACTCCCCCTCTCCTTTAGCAAGTGCGCCCTTCCCTCACTTGTCCTTTTTCTATAAATTGAAGCTCTTGTCTCCATTGTTCAAGTTCGAGTTGGAGAATGAATGCTATTGTAATCTTGTTCTATTATTGAGTTAATAAAAGAAGACTTTGGAGGTCAGTTTTGTGTTGGGCCATTGATGAGTGGATGTACCATCTTATGTATTATTGAGGTAACTTGTGCATAGGCTGCAATTTTCATAGATATTTTGTACTCATTAGAAAGATTGTTACCAATTTATGAGATAGGCTGTTCCAATTTGTTTATTGATATATGCTTGTTAAGAGATTGTGATTGTATTTTTCATTTGTTTATGGACATACAATACTGATTTCTTGTGAGTGTATGTCTACATTTGATCTATGTTGGTGAAGTTTGTAATGTGCAGGTGGCCTTAAGTGGGAAATGGAGTGATCTTGTTTGTTTCTATCCGTTTCTAATCTTTGTTTTGCAGGTGTAGTCCCTTGTATGAACACGAAGTCGAAACCCCAAAGTTTTCAGTTTCAAAATTTTGTTTCCTCTCTATCTCTTTCTCTCATAATTTAAAAAAAGAACTTCTCTTTGGTTAAATGGTTACTTACATTTCTGATTTATATACTGAGTTGCATATCTTAAATAGATCAAAATCTGCTATCAAGAAGTTTTAGTCTTTCACTTTATAAAGAGTTCATCTTCATTAGATCAAAGCTTCTTGTTTATCTAGCATTTTCCTTTTGAAAATTGCTTAAAATCGTAAAAAAATTTCAAAGTTTTCAGGAGTAGTGTGAGGTATGATTTTAAAGTGTTATCTGGCTATCCTAGAGCTTATAATTTGCAGCCCTTAAAAGCTATCAAAGATCCCAAGTAAACAAGCCCCACTACTTGTTTTACTTGGTTAAATTCCATCATTTTAACTAGTTTTTATACTTAGTCTTTTCTGGGTTTTTTAGGAGGTGTTCCAAAGAAACTCCTAAAGTTCTTTTGGGAATATTATACTAACATTTTCTTGCTAGTTTGCAGCAAAAGATGAACAGGTAGGAGGAGGTGCTTCCAAATTTTCAAGGATCCAGGCAAATCCGGAGGACCATTATTGAATTTTTGCAAACCGGATTCATTTTTCTCTCCATTTTTGTAAGCCACTGAGTCAATTAAGACTGGGGCATTTCTATTGCATTTTAACAAAGGTATTAAACGAGATCAAGTGGGCTAACCAAGCGCCCACACCCCATCCCCCCACGGGGAAAAACTGTGTCGACTCAATTTTCATGGTTTGCATTTTTTTTGGTTTCGATTTCATTTTTGCACTTAATAAAATCAAACTAGGATTAAAATTAACCTTGTTGGTCCATTCCACTGGCGGGCCACAAGTTCACTCAAGACATAGTTTTTATCATTTTTTTTAGAAACTCAAACGCCCCCCTTACTTTCCTGAAGTAGGGTTTCAGTACAAGGGCTTGCCCGAGTATTGGCCTGAAAAGAGACTCTTGGGGTTTTAAAAGATAAAATTTTGGTTCATAATTTTTTTCTAAAAATACCAAGGTATTCCCCCGTATGCTCCGTGGCCAACTTGCAGCTCATTCTGATCAAGTTGGTACGTATCAAAAAGGGGGAGATGACTAGTAACACCACCCGAACAAAAAAAAACCTTTTGTGAAAATCCGGCACAACGCTTATTTTGTTGTCGTGGGGAAATTTTTCAAAGGGCTTGGAACAAAACTAAGTAGTGACCTCTTGGAAACCATTAGGCTTGCCCTCGTTGGTATAGCATATGAACACCTCCTTGAAACTCCGATTCAGCCCAAGTCTGAGTGGGAAGCCACGCATCAAAATTCCGGACATGTTCCCTGTACCTTCGCGTATATTGGGAACCCACCAACCATAATAAAAAAGATCATACCACATTTACACTTAAAATAAACCAATAACACTTGCACAACATTTACTTTTCTGCTCATGCATCTATTTCGACTCCATTATAAGGCACTGGTCTATATTGATATTATTTTGTGTTATTGACAAATGTTGCAAATGAATGATGATAATAGTGAATGGGAGAAAATAATGTATTGATGAATGATTGTTTTGCTTTATATAAGTATATGTTGCTTTTATCTTGGTTATCAAAAATATTTTTTCTAACTCCTAGATTAGACACCTTAGTTTTTTTTATTTTTAGGGTCCACCCCCCTTGGCTTCGCTAGGAAATCCTAGATGGAGGAGTCGAGTCCCATTTGACAGCACTTGACTCTGACTTGCCCCCAAAGCCACACCAGCAACTTGAAGACTTCTGCTGCGTTTTCCCAGGTGTGGAACTAGGTGGCAACACACTCCAATGTGAATTCTTGACTTGCCCTTCCTTGGCTATGACACTTAGTGTCTAAGGTTTGTCTAAGTCTTTTCAACCAGGGAACCCTTCCCCATTGTTTCCTATAGAACCTTTGGCTGCTAGGACCCACACAAGTCCACTATCACCATCTTTCATTACTCCTAATACTGATCTCTTTAGGACAGTCACATGTCCACATGCTTCCCTAGGATGCCTTCATAGTCCTTGCTTCCAGCAATACCTACACTCAAACATTGAATCGATTCACGTTTTTAGTTTATTTTTATATGGTTTATCTCTAAACAAGAGTTTAAGAAATCATAACCAAATCATGTACACATGTATAGTCATATTAAATAAGAAGGAAGTTGAAAGATAACCAAATACTTATATGTATTGGGAAGTTCCTCGCTACTCCACATGTTTCCTTCCCTACTTTACACGCCTTGGATCACCTGTGGGGTGGATGTTTGGCCAGCACACATGCTACTCCACAACATCAATTAGTTAATTCCCAACCAGTTCACTAACTAGATTTCCCAAGCATTGGTGGTGCCAAACCAGTCCCATACCTAGTTTTGCCTCTCCATTTCCAATCCAACACATCCATCTGAGTCATCAGCCAATGGAAGGAAACTGCACCATGACCATTTCTAGGTCAAGGCTCTACTACGGAGCCATAGGCATCTTAGGGTTTCCAGTTAGTCTCGGTACCCCACCTTACTCCTATCCCAATAGAGATTTTATGCCTTCATCAATATCACCACACCTTCACACACCACAACCCTTCACACACACATCAACTCCTCATCCACACAAGAATGGCACTCTTTTCCCTATGCAAACCAGTGGTTCCCTCTAGGAACTCTATAGGTGACTTTCTTGATTACGGGTTGGCATGGCCCCACAATACCCACTCACACTACACAAGGATGATACCCCTTTTCTACTACACAGGTCCTCGGGCCTATCCACCCCTTCTAGTGTTCTTTAGTGTGAGCGTAGAAAGGTTACCAATGCTCGTACAGTTCTCATGAGTACCCCTTCTTCACTTTGTCTCTTAATGTGCAACACCAAATTGCATCTGTGTAAGCTGACAACACAAGAAGGATAAGAAAGCTCATCAGTATTGCTACTCTAAAATTGTAATCATATTTCATAACATTCACTATCAAGTACTCAAACACCAGGAATGCATCCATTCCCTTAGGGTGTAGTCAATATTGCCAACCCTATCTTAACCTAGCACTAGAAAGGTGTGCACCCATTCCCAATGTGATCCATGTAGGCCCTAATCATATTCAAGCAGTCTGAAATAATATAAATAAAATAAAACATGCTATGATATTAACCCTGATAATTAGACATGCATGTTCTTACCTGGGGTTACACAATACTTATCCCTTTTTAGATGTATTATCTCTTCATTTGTGAAGAATGGGGGCTCCTTTCTCTAATTCAGCAGCCCTTCGGTTTGTCACCCCAATCTTTTCATGTTCCATAACCCACATATGCCTTCTTGGCATAATTTTACCATCTCAATCACATGGTTGTCCAACATGCAGTTCAGCTGAGATGTCATCCTTAAAATATGCAATGGTGTTTCACCCGAAACCCATTTCCAAAGCATGGGGTCCTTCCCATGGAGTTTGGCTTAAGTAGGCCATCACACATAGTCTTTCAACATGTGTCTTCCTGGCACACTTATCAAATAGACAAACAGTTAACAACATTTAACAATAAAATTAAAATCTGATTGTTCCATAACCAATCAATGGCATTAATGTTGATGTATATGTAACTTCGGAATGTATTTCACATATATGTATATTGTATTCCTATAGAGATGTTATTATTCCTCTATACATAAGTGGTTGTATTCCTATAGAGATGTTATTATTTCTCTATATGGAAGTGTCGTCATTTATATTGTAAGTGTCGTAACTTATACTTGATGGGTTATTAGACCACCTTGTTGGGGTCGACCCTGTATAAGTCATGTGGGTAAAAGGGTTATTAGATCAGCTTGTTGGGGTCGACCCTGTATAAGTCATGTGGGTCAAAGGGTTATTACACCACCCTAGTGGGTGTCATCCCAATCAGCATTATGTTAAGTGGTTAAGTTGAGGCCGACCTAGTTGAGTAAAGGTCAAGTCAAGTTAGTGTATAAATAGAGAGTGTGTCTCTCTCATTTTACACATTCTATTCTCTCGCTCACACTTTGGAGAGTGGCGCACTTATGGAGGAGGAGGCTATGTTGCTAGGAGAAGACTATCTCTTGTATTCTAGTTGTATCATTGCTCTATCTATCTCTGAGGAAGTTATTGGGGTTTTTCACTTTTATGGCTTTCCCCAAGTCAACTCTGTGTCTCTTGTGTGCTTGCATTATTGTGTCCATGATTGATATGCTGTAGATTTGCTGTACATGTTGTTCTCTCAATTAAGATCCTAGATCAGATTGAAGTAAATTCTGAAAATTTAACATGGTATCAGAGCTAGCCTGAAAGAAGGCATGATATGGCATGTATGACACTTGCTGCACTTACGATGCTAGGGATTGATATATCAAAAACCAATCATCGTAGTACTTTCGCTATAAATCCATTTTGGAAAAGTTTTTGGGTTTGAAAATTTTACAGTTCTAACATTAGATCCCCGTGTACCTTGTCTCCAAAGGAAAACCTCTAATTTGTTGTACTTTGTGCTTTATGATATGTACAATCTAGGGTTTCTGCCTCTTCTAGATCTAAGTCAAAAACAGGTGACCTTGGAAAAAAGGTCATAACTTGGGTTAGGAAGCTCCAAATGAAATTTCATAAAAAGTCACAGGTAGTACACAGACTGTACTATCTCAGGAAATGCTTTTAGAGGCCGAAGTTGAACCAGTGACACGTGGCACGTCATACAAGTTCGCTCTACTGGTTTATCCCATAAACAAGTCACGTTGTGACACTTGGAATAAATCTCTCTCAGAGAATCCAATTGAGGTCAGACCTATTGGAATGGAAAGATGACAGGTTGGGCTATCTCAGGAAAATGTTTCAGACCCTGTGGATCAAAAAGTGCGGAGTTACACCAGAAACAATCAGGTACATATTTCTGTCAAAACATAATTATTTTTGAGCACCTTCATTCATGGCTTCTGGAATTTAGGGTTTCGAAGAAAGTTAGAATTCTTGTAATAAAAGAACACGGATGAATGCTACTCATCAAAATCAAAATTTAGAGATCAATATCATAATTTTTGGTTGGGCAGAAGGCCGGGCTTGATCAGACCCTAGTTCAGGACTTTGATCAGAAAAGTGGAAAATTAGGGATTCTGTAAAAATGGGAATTTTTGAAATCTGTGACCACGGCTGGAAGCTCCTCAGAAAAATAGAAGCTTAGAGCTTTGGATCAAACCTTTTGATTGGGCAGAATATTGGGCTTCATCAAACCCCAGTTCGGGGTCACGTACAGTGAATCCAAAAGTTTCAAAGGCAAAATTGAGGAGTGAAACTTTGCAGTTTTCAAATTCTGAATATACCAGCTTAATCAGCTCATCAAGGTGCATATTTCTATCCTTTTGAAAGTTTGAAATTCAAAGTTTGAATTTTTGGGGTTTCTCTGACAAACCCTAATCCAACTCCAGGTCCAGTTCTTGCAAATCAAGAAGATGGATTGGTCACCTGCATAAGTGAAGAAGTTCCTGTTTCATAGGTTGATGAGGCAAAGGCCTTACATAAGAAGATTACAAGCGATCTCAATAGGTATGACTCATCGAGGTATGTTTCAAGATTTGTTCATGATTAAGTTATTACGATTAGTACAATCTTGATTTTAGATTTGTCATATCACCTTAACAAAATTATGAATGCATGATAGAAGATATTCATTGGTTAGGGTGTTTACACTTATGATTGTACTAATTCATTATGGTGTTGTATGAGGTTTATGTTGTCTACTAACATAAAAGGTACACCAAGAAAGACAAATCATGTTCTACTTCAAGAACATATGATCATGGTGACATGAAGACAAAGATTCATCCATTGTCATGGATCACATAGAAGATCTACTTTCGAGGTATGCATAACTTGGTTCTACAATGGTTAACTTATGAGACATGCAGGTTACTAGCACAAGTCATTGAAGAGAACCAGAAGACATTATGCGGGTATGTTAGACATAACTAGCTAGCATGCTAATCCAGGTATGTTTTTCCTATATCAAGCTAGAATCCTACCTTGTGTTAGGATCTTATACTGTTGTGTTCTTGATAATGATTATTCATGAAGTCATAAGTTTGAATAGTCATGGTTGTATGCATTATGCTTCTTACCATAATTGATGATATGACTAACCAAAAGAATCATGAAGTTATAGGTTTGAGTAATCACGGGTTTATGCATTGATGATTTAACTAATCAGAAGAGTCCTATGATCAAATAAGAATATGCATGAGTAAAAGAAGACTTCCCTGAAACCTTGAATACTAATGTTTATTATCTGTGAATGATCATGATTATACATGTTCAAGATTATTGTGTTTTGATAGTATGAAGATTATACTAATAAGTGTGTGATTATGTATGAGACCTCAAGGATAACACAATGATGATACTAATAAGCATGCATAGTGGTTAAGGATGGATATAAGTTCAAGAATAGGTAATCTAGGAAGCAAATATCAAGAGGGAGCACACTCCAGTTGTTCCTGCAAGAAAGCAAAGGAGCACACTTCAGTAGTTTCTGCAAGGATGCATATATTCAGAGGGAGTTGACCACTTCTCACAATCCACATCAGAATGGAGTTGCAAAGATTCAGAGGGAGTCCACCCAGCAACCAAACAAAGATAAGTATTTGAATTGTCATTTCTTACATAATGTTATTTAATGATGTATATGCTTATGTTCCTAGAATTAGGTTGTGTATTATGCATATTAGAATAGTTGCAATGATGAACAGTATACTACTAATATACATGGGTAAGTGGCCTATGGCATTGTACAACATTCCATTGCTACTTATCTAGAATGAAACCTCTTTGCTGACATGTTAGGAGTTGTGCACACTCTTAACAATGTTCTGGTAGAGATTGGAAGGCATCTAGAAAGTTACAGAATATGGATAAATGGTGTATTGAAGCATTGGCTAAGATAATTGCATGACTGTATGACATATTTATATATGTGTAAGAATTTGTTTTGAAAATTATGAGATGTTTTCTAATCATGCAATTTAACTTGTTGTGTAGGAAAGATCGTATACCATCACCTACAAAAGAAGAACTACAACATTTGTTCAGCAACAAAGTTATCTATTGAAAATATTGAAGATATTGAAGTTCCCAGGATCTGGGAAGAATGCCATGATCGAGGAGTACCAGTCGATCATGAAGATGTTTGGGATGCAGTCCCAAAGGGTAGTCTGTAGTGACTTCCAAAAGGATCTACAAGATCAAGCATGTTGCAGGTGGTAACATAGAGACTTTTGCTCATGTAGCCAGATACACTTCCATTATATCCGTACTTGCTCTGGCTTCAATGATGAAGTGGAAGATACACCAGATGGATTTCAAGACAACCTTCTTGAATGGTGTAGTTGAAGAAGAAGTGTATGTGGAGAAGCCACTTGGTTCTGAGACACATGACAAGGAGTCATATAAGTGCAGAACTTGGTATGGTAGGATAGACAGATTTCTATCCAGTTTGGGATTTAACAAGAATAAAGCAGATTCCAACCTTTACTACAAGGTTGAGGAAGGAAATCCAGTGATTCTACTATGTGGATGACCTGTTTGTAACAGGTGAGGATAGATTGATTGCCGACATGCAGTGGAAGCTTGCTACCGAGTTTGAGTTGAAGAACTTGGGGATGATGCACTATTTGTTTTTGGCATGGAGGTGTGGCAGAGTGATGGAACATTCCTTGGACAAGGGAAGTATGCAATAGAGATCCTAAAGAGGTTCGAGATGATGGACTGCAAGTCTATGGCCACACCTATGGCATCGAACTTGAAGCTTCTATGTGATGCTTCATCTGAGCCGGTTGATATCACTATGTATCGTCAGATGATTGGGTCCTTGATGTACTTGATGAAAACGAGACCAGATATTTGCTTTGCGGTGAACACATTGAGCCAGTTCCTGACAGATCCGAGGAGTGTTCACCTGGTTGCTGTAAAGCATGTTCTGAGGTACCTGAAGGGTAGAGTGGATTATGGGCTCAAGTATGAAGCGAATCAAAAGTTTAACCTACAGGGTTATGTTGATTCAGATTGGGTTGGTAGTGTTGCAGATAGGAAGAGCACATCTGGATGCCGCTTCAGTATGGGATCAAGTGTGATCTCTTGGTTTAATAGGAAGCAGTCCTGCGTAGCACTGAGTACAGCTGATGCAGAGTATGTTGCAGCCTATTCAGCTAGTTGTGAGGCAGTATGGCTACGGAAGCTACTGTCTGAGTTATTTGATCTTCTGTTGGATACTGGTATCTTTTGTGATAACCAGAGTTGTGTGAAGCTGTCCGAGAACCCAGTGTTTCATGACAGGTCAAAACACATAGAGATCAAATATCACTATATTAGGGATATGGTGCAGAGAGGAGCTATGAAGCTCCTGTACATTGCGACGGACGAGCAGATTGTAGATGTGCTAACGAAGCCACTAGCCAAGGTGAAGTTTGAGTACTTTAGGGAGAGGCTTGGTGTTCTTCAGATTGATGACACTTCGAGGAAGAAGTGATGGACACATTTGCAGAAGCCATTCCAACCATGTTGGAAGGAAGAAGCTTCACATGGCTGTGGATGTAAGCACTGGATGATGAGCATCAGGACGATGCTCTAGTTACTGCTCTGTATATGCATCATGTTGGATGTTGGATATGATCAGTTGGATCATTTATATGTATATGTATGTATGCATCATGTTGGATGCTGGATATGATCAGTTGGATCACTTGTATGTATTTTTGTATATGCATCATGTTGGATGCTTGGACCATGTATCTGTATATGTATCAGGTGGATACATTGTATGATCAGGTGGATCATTTATGGTGATATGTATCATGTATTTGTATTTGTATCAGGTGGATACACTGTATGATCAGGTGGATCATGTTTGATGATATGTATTAGGTAGATACTTGGTATGCATCAGGTAGATGCATTGTATGATCAGGATGATCATGGATGACGAGCTTCAGGATGTTGCTCCAGATGACATGCAGCAGGATGCTATAGTGATGATGATCAGGATGATCATGTGTACATCAGGATGATGTATGGTCAGTATCAGGTTGATACTCTGTGGCCGTGGAACAGGTTGTGCAGATAAGCATGTAATTTGTGCCCTGGGAGATTTGCAGATAGTCTTTTGAGGTTTTGGCTATGGCATGTAATTTGTACCCTGGGATATCTGGCAAATGCTCTTTCGAGGTTTTGCTTGGGAGGACATATAATTTGTGCCCTGGGAGATCTGCAGATAGTATTTCGAGGTTTTTCCTATGGCATGTAATTTGTGCCCTGGGATATCTGGCAGATGCTCTTTCGAGGTTTTGTCCTATGGCATGTAATTTGTGCCCTAGGAGATCTGATAGGTTGAGCTGTGTGCTCGTAATCAGTCCTGGGATGCTCTTTCAAGGTTTTGCCATGACCACATGTAATTTGTGCCCTGGGAGATCCGATAGGTTGAGCCTTGTGCTCTTAATCAGTCCTGGGATGCTCTTTCGAGGTTTTGTGGTGACCACATGTAATTTGTGCCCTGGGAGATCTGATAGGTTGACCCTTGTGCTCGTAATCAGTCCCGGGATTCTCTTTCGAGGTTTTGTGGTGGGGTTACATGTAATAAGTCCTAGAGATCTGGATAGGATGAAAAAGGCCTCAGATGCTCTTTAGGGTTCTTGCTAGTCAAGAGACTCTTTTAAGGTTTTGTGATGCATGTAATAAGTCCTGAGATTTCCACAGTACGGCCAGTGATGACGAAGACCTGCAGGTGGTGGGACTACATCTAGTATGAAAAAGGACTAGCTATGTAGAACTTCCTATGACGAATAGATTCAAAGATTGATTGAGATAGCAGCAGGAGTGACGATGATGATGACTCGATGATGATTATCCAGTGACGATGATCCAGAGAAGATGACTTGTGCTAGAAGACCTGTGTCGAGAAATACCTTCCTAGATAAGAGGGAGTGTTGATGTATATGTAACTTCAGAATGTATTTCACATATATGTATATTGTATTCCTATAGAGATGTTATTATTCCTCTATACGGAAGTGGTTGTATTCCTATAGAGATGTTATTATTCCTCTATTCGGAAGTGTCATCATTTATATTGTAAGTGTCATAACTTATACTTGATGGGTTGTTAGACCACCTTGTTGGGGTCGGCCCTGTATAAGTCATGTGGGTCAAAGGGTTATTAGAACACCTTGTTGGGGTCGGCCCTATATAAGTCATGTGGGTCAAAGGGTTATTAGACCACCCTAGTGGGGGTCGTCCCAGTCAGCATTATGTTAAGTGGTTAAGTCGAGGCTGACCTAGTTGAGTAAAGGTCAAGTCAAGTTAGTGTATAAATAGAGAGAGTGTCTCTCTGATTTTACACATTCTATTCTCTCACTCACACTTTGGAGAGTGGCGCACTTGTGGAGGAGGAGGCTCTGTTGCTAGGAGAAGACTATCTCTTGTATTCTGGTTGTATCATTGCTTTATCTATCTCTGAGGAATTTATTGGGGTTTTTCACCATTATGGTTTTCCCCAAGTAAACTCTATTTCTCTTGTGTGCTTGCATTATTGTGTCCATGATTGATATGCTGTAGATTTGCTATACATGTTGTTCTCTCAGTTAAGATCCTAGATCAAATTGAAGTAAATTCTGAAAATTTAACAATTAATAATTAAATTCAATATGAATTTGCAATTATGTCTACTACAGAAACTAATTTGATTAGTCATGAGGCTATCCTCCTATTGTTTGTCTCTTGTAAGTGGTACCACTCTCCCCATTAGGGTTTTATGCTTGCTACCATAACATAAACATCCACTTACAACACGTACTCCTGACACAGTTCCATGCAAGCCAACAGTGATTAACAATTATCAACAAATTCTCCAATCTGAAATCTACAAGTCTAAAATTGACAATTTGTTCGGTACATAAAATATTTTTACAACCAGGAGATCCTTCTCATGAGGTTTAGCTCTTGCACATGGTAGATTCTAGCCCTCATCATGGACTTACCCACATTTCCATGCCCAAAACAATCTTCCTGAAATATGAACTTCAATCAACCAAACACTTTGTAAGTCTCTATGCATATAATGTTTCATTGCTACAACAGTCACTGAATCATTTTCAGAATTATAATACTCCATAGTTCAAACACTTCTAGCTGTTAACATCTCAATATTACCAAAACTCAGTTACTTCACGTGAATCATTATCATACTAAAATTGCAAGGTACAGTCACATCATTTATGCAATTTAAATGAAACTTTAGATACCCATTGCCTCACAGCCATATCATTTATACAACTCTGTCATTTCACGGATCATTCCAGCAGCCCATCAATCATGACTACGTTCTTCATGCACTTACTCTCCTGCATTCATAGCAGCTCATGAAATGATCTCGGAGTTCTCATCACTTCATCATCTCATCCATTATTTAGTTTGCAATAACACATACACCACAACCATGCATTCACACAATGCATCTTAACATGTGCACCTACACCTATGCATGCACATTGGCATCACTGACATAATGTTTTAATGTACATTCACTCAACGCATAACCACAATATTGTACAAAATATTTTAGTGCACATCCCCTCAATGCAAACTTTCATTAATTCATGAATACTATGCATTCAAACATATTACGGCCTAACCATGACTACCCCACATAGAATGCACTACCATGACATGGCCATAAGTCCTCGTTTGCTTGGTTATGAACCCATAACCAACATACACATGGCATGATGTACTTTCATATTAATGCCTTCATCTTACATGCATACCATTTTACAATTATTAAATATGGCTCAAGGGATTCTTACCCAATTCCCTTTCAACACTTGTACCATTTGCACAAGAAAATGTACCTGCATGGTTCCCATTAGCATCTTTGGTGTTACCTCATCGATTTGGCCTCTTACCAAGGACTACACAGTCCTTCCATCAATCTTCATGATCACAGATTTGTTGCACTGACCTTTCTCACAAGGTCGTTCGCAATATGCAACAACATCATCCACATCTTTAGTCATGCTTCGGTTGTCTTTGGTCCTACAACCAATGAGAAAACCACTAATTATTAGCAACCACAATAATTATCTTAAGTGGCTCATTGGATATGTAAAAATTCACTAGCTTTACCCACATGCAACATCATATAAATGCACAAACATTCTCACATGCACTGTGCAATGTCTATTCATATTCCAACTAGTGCATATTCACTTCAGCTATCTAATCTCTTGCATTTTCAGCATTCCTATGCCATAATTTTATGTATATAAAGCTCATACAATAGTAAGAGAGGAGTTAAGGAATTCTCTCTTTCCAATTCCCCATTATAGCATGGAATTTCCTCTTCAGCATCATAGTTGATCCAATTTCATGGCCTCTCTACCATGCACACAAGCAATTATTAGCTATGATATTCTCACCAAGTAGCAATTCAATATATATATACACGTGTATAACATTCATTCTTGCCACTTTCCAAGCATACAATTATTATGTTATAAACATAAATAGTTTAAGGTTAAGATTTCCCTTTTTATCAACATTGCACTTTCCCACAAGGATGATTTACCCATCATCTTTACAAGTTGCTTGTCCCTTTCCTGATAACCTATCCCATTACTTGCTCAACATTCTCTTATGGATTACAATATCCATCCTTGATAATGAAGAGCTCCCATTGCTCTTCCTTGCAATTCAAACTATTTCTAACAACAATATATTGGATGCGTTCTTATCCAAGGTACCAATATTCATTATTGGTCCCTTTCATCCTCCATAATGGATATTACAACCAATTACACTTATTGAGGATTCCACAACCTCTTTATGCAATTCATAGTGCACATTCCAAGCATAGAGAGTGCCTTTCATACATTCAATGACTGTCTCTGGGGGACGACGGGGGTCAAGGGCGATTTCCCCCTTGTGGATTTCCTGCGCCACTACAGGGCAGGTCGAGGGAAGCACCCTCATTTTTTTTTATTGTAAATCCTTCGATTTCACGCAATCTAGCACATCAGTCCAAGGCCATTCTTCAGTTTTTGGTACGTCAAAATCTCCCTGGAAAATTGCTCAAATATCCCTGTTTCGGTGGACTTGTGAATTCTCCTTTGACCTGTTTTAGAGCAACTTCCAATTTTACACCGATTAGCGCAAATCACGATCTTGCGCCGACCATTTCGACAAACTTGGCTTTCATCACCAATTGGCGCAACTCGCGATCTTGCACCGACTGTTTCAATGGACTTTGCAATTCTCTGCGGACTGGTTTAGAGACCTTCCACTTTCTCACCGATCGATGGACTTATCTCTTTTCCGTCGACCGTTTCGACGCAACTCGCGATTTGTCTCCAATCAATGCAACTCGCCATCTTTCTCCGATCGTTTTGGCGCAACTCGCAATTTGTCTCCGATTGACGCAACTCATCATCCTTCACCGACTGTTTCAGCGCAACTCGCAATATTGCACCGACCATTTCGACGAGTTTTTTTACCTTTTCATCGAAATCCCCTTTTTCAGTGAACTTTTCAATTCTCTCCGGATTGTTTCTGTGCACTTGTCATTTTCTCGCCGACTATTTTGGTGCAACTCGCAATCTTGCGACGACCGTTTCGACATAACTCAAAATCTTGCGCGGACATAGACTTAGCAGAAAAACTCAAAAAACACTTAGAAAATTTTGATAAATTTGAAATTTTGAAAATTTTCTTAATGATCAATGCTGAGCAGGGAGAATACTTACCTCTGCAAGTTGTTCAAGTTGGACCAATGTTGTAACCTTTGCTCTAATACCAATCTGTCATGTCCCCTTTCGTTGACCCAATGCAAGGAAGGGAACATGACTACAGATCTTGGGATTTTTCATAAACTCATCCCGATTCATTAGATTCATATGAATAAAACAAATGTGTGCAGATGCAAATCAAAATAACATGCACAATGGAATTAAAATGTCCACACACATTCCTCATGCATACAGCCAACAAAATCAGAACAACCAATACATTGCAGAATTGAATACACAGAAATATAATACTTATCTTGATAGTAAAGTTTCTCCAAGCAACTAGCTATGTCGCTGCAACGTTCCACCCAACCATAGGTCTCTTCCCATCCTGTATTCTTTTAGCACTCAGAGACCACCCCCGAGTTGGGCATGGTTTTTCTACAAGGAAGAGGGGACTCTCAAGCTCAAACCAAGGATATGGATACCCATAACCCATACCCCATCATATTCTATCTACACACATCAAAAACAATCATTGGGCATGGATACACATGTTTAACAATGGGACTAGAAACAAGATGGCCATGGGTTTTTCCCCAAATCGTGGGCACACCAAAAACAGATTGTGAGAGGGAAAATCGACCACAGGGAAGAAAGCAATTTCTCCAATAGATATATGAGCATTCAGTGGGCCAAAACAACCTCTATGGACCCCAAATCGATTTCCCCTTCCTTCCCATGGTTCTGCAACATGAAAACGCCCTTCTCCTAGCTAGAAAACAATGAAAAACAATAAAAACATGGAGGGAAAACACCCAGGTAGCTCCCAACTCGTGAGAGAGAAAAATTGATGTGTGAAGAATATCTTGGGGAGCAATTTTGTGGCTCTTTTCTTGCCCAAGAATTCAAACACGAATTTCCATGAAGGGTGGCTTTCCCATAGCCTAATTTGGACAACCATACCTTTCCATTCCCCAAGGCATTAACTACCTCAACCAACTCTTGGGAGAAATGAAAGATTGGGCACAAAAGTCAACATGGGTAGTTGAGGGTTCATGGCTTCTCTCATTGACACTTGGCTTGACTTGATTGGCTTAAGGGTTTGAATATCCCCCCTACCCATTCCTTGTAAAAATCATTCCCTCATCTCTTGTTGCATTCCATAGCTAGTTGTGGACACTTTTATTAAAATGCATATTTACAATTCCCATGGATTACTATCACATGGGTATCATAATACCAAATAATTGCCTCTTCAAGGCTGAGCATTCACTAGTGGGGCCTTGGCCTTGAGCTACACACTAGGAATCATACATAACATGCATACAATAATTACATGATAGCCAAAATATCACAACGGTCTAAATGGGGGTATTACAACTGGTGTCACCTGAAACTCGACTCCTCCATATAGGCTTACTCCTAGCGAAGCCAAGGGGGGTGGAACCTACAAAGAAAGAAAATATAAGGTGCTTAATCTATGAAAAGAGAGAAAAAAACTAATCTAGGAGTTAGAAATTTAATTACAAGAACAATGCAATATAAAACATGATATCATTCATTATCAAACATCAACATCATCATTGAAACATCAACATCATAAAATAATCAACAACAAGAGCAGTGCTGATAATGGAGTCAAAATAAATTGTAGTTGAAATACTTGAAATAAAATGACAATGTTTTGCATGTGTTCTGGGTAAATTTTATTATTTGTGTTGTAATGAGTTGATTATTAAGGATGGGGGATTTCTAATATATTGTGAGGTACTGGAAATATGTGCGGAATTTGACAAAGGTGGCTCCTCACTTGGAAATGTTGTCACATACCCGGTCACCCAAGTTCCCTTGAGGGGCGATGGGAGACAACCTGATACATTTGTTTTTTCCAACAATTCTCTACATTTCTTACAAAAACGCAATTATCATGCGTCCGCAATTCCGCAATCTGCAAGAAGCAAAACGCAACTGCAAGTCAGAAGTCGGAAATTGGATCCCCAAAATACGCAGCATTGAAAACACCCCTCTGATTTTCGCAGTTCTGCAATCCATGATGCGGGACTCGAAAATTTGGACCGCCAATATGACCGACGTCGAAGAAACATGGTCCTAGATTCTGTATTCTGCAGTGCGAAAGTCAGAAATGCGGAGTGCCAATTTACCTGACATTGCAAAAATGCACCCCCAAATTTCGCATTCCGCAATGCAGAAGTCGAAAATGCGGAGCGCCAGTATACCCGACGCTGCAGAAATGCACCCCCAATTTCCGCATTCCGCACTGCGGAAGTCCGAAGTTGGAAGTGCCAAAATACATGGCATTGCGGAAATGTGCCCCCGACTTTTGCATTCTGCAGTGCAGATGTCGGAAATGCGGAGCGCCATAGTACTCAATGCTGCATAAATGTGCCCCCAAATTTTGCATTCTGCATTGCGGAATTCGGAATGCGTAGCTCTACAATGTCGACACTATAGAAATGTGCCCCCGACTTCCGCATTCCACAATGCAGATGCAAAAATTCGAGAGTTGGCCATCCCCTACTACACCCAACTTTCTAGGTGGATAACTTCTTCATCCTTAGGACAAAATGGACAAGGCCAGTACTCTTGGAAATCTCTTGGAGAGCTATTTACACTTGTGTGATCCCCTATCACATCTAAGTACTCTAACTTGGCTATAATTCCAACTGAAGTCTTTCCTAAACTCCCCCAATGCATCATTGCCCTTCTGCAAGGGACTTTGCCTACCTTACGCCATGACTTGTTGCTTCACCTGACCCACAGAGGGGTGATGAAACACAATAGTGGGTTATCTACTTCTCCTCCCCATGTCCAGATGAACCCAAGCAGACCCTCATAAAGGTGAATGCAATGCATAACTAAACACATATTATGAAACTATAGTTAGTCAATGCATCTACAACCTGTAAGGTTAGCGGTATATTAAACTCATCCAATTGATGGAGCATTAAAACATGAACTCATCCTCATACTCGGGCTTATACATACTTCCCTATTGAACAATTTCAGGTAATCATTCATTCAACAAATTGAACATAACAAGCATAACATAACATAGGGAAACTATCATCATTTAACACCACATAAGGCACTTATCTTTAAATGGAACTGTCCAAGCAACTAGCTAAGTGAGAGCAACATTCCACCCAACCATAGGTCTCTATCCATCCTATACTCTTTCAACTAAGAGACCACCCCTGAGATGGGTTGTGTATACTCTAAGGAGGGATAAATAGGATCTCTCACAGTCAAGGCTCCACCCTAATGCTAAGCCAACATACAGTTGGGTTTATCAAGCATGTAAGGGAACATGGAGGATGATGCTAAGCCAATGATCTCAACCACAGAGCTACGTGCATCTCAAACTACTCCACAAACATGGCACCCACAATACCTACCTCACCTAACACAAGGAAGGATCTCTTCTCTATTGCATAGTCCCTCAAGGGGCCTTCCCTCCAGTGCTCTTCAAGGTGGGCATAGAAAGGTCCAAACTGCTGCTTTCAGGAGACTTTATCGTTCACTCAGTTTATCAAGAAAACCACAACCTCTGTTTAACCCTTTTCTCTGCTATTCTAGCTAGAATCTTCTCAGGGTTTCGGTCGAAGCTTTGTCCCGCAACTCTGACTTCTGCTATCAGATCCAGGTGTTCTCAGGATTTTATAATATTCTCACGCTCTGTAATTTATCCCTAGTTTCTGAACCATGGATTCCTCAACCGATTCACTTCCTACACATGGTTTCTACGTGTTTTCAGATCTGCAAATTCATGCTTACACATAATCACAATTTTTCTCTTTTTGCTTCATGGATGGGTTTTGCAAATTCGTGATAACTGAGGTTCATTGGTCAACAATGGGATAGGGATTATGGTGAGTGAATTCGCAGGAGGTAGAGTGGCTTAATGGACAAGCAAAATAGAGCCATACCCTGCCATATGGATTTTCAGGGATGCTCCATACTCCATCGACCTCATGAACAGGTTTTCTCAACCACCTTCTTACAATAGAATTAAATGTCAGCATGGGGAGTCAAATGGGTTCACAAATTGACATCTGGCAGCATGGGTTCCAATCCCACAACCCCCTCACCTCTCCCCAGTGGATACACATGGAACTCTCTTATTGCTTTCTTACATAGCCATTTTTCTTGGTATTTATTGCAATATTTAATATTTACATCGTTTACAATACCTCATGGCTTAATAGCACATGGATAATCATAATGTAAATACTTTCCTTTTAAATAAAACTTGGAAATACTTTAGTGGGGCCTTGGTCTTGACCTCCACACTAGGGAAAACACACATTGCATGTATAAAATATTTACATTGAAGGCAATAAAACCTACAGGTCAAAATGGGGATGTTACAATTCCCTGCCCCTTAGAATAACACCATCCTCGGTGTTCTCAAAACTAAGCAAAAATGAGAATGCCTCTCTAATGGCATCCTCCATCTCCCATGTAGCCTCTTCGGGACTAAGATGCTTCCATTACACCTTCACTTGTCTGATGGATCTGTTCTGGAGAAAAGTGACCTTCTTGTCAAGGATGTGGATAGGAACCACTTGGAAATATCCCTCGGGTTCCACCTGTATCACATGCCAATCAATTATGTGATGAGGATCATGTATATATTTCTGAAACAAATATACATGGAAAACATTATGATCTTTCATGTTAGCCATAAATTCAATTTTATATGCAGCTGGCCCTATCCTATCAAGGAATTCAAATGGCCCATAATATCTTGGTGTCAACATGGAACAAATCCCCAAATCCAGGGAACTTTTCCTTGCCTTCACTCTTAAGTAAACATGGTCTCCAATCTGAAACTCCTTATGCACTCTTTTCAAATTGGCATAACTCATTTTCCTGTCTTGAGCTGCCTTTAAATTCTACCTGATCTTAACAATCTCTTGCTCCATTTCCTTGATCATTTCTGGTTCAAGCACTACCATGTTCACTGGACTGTCCCAATTTACTGGATTCTTGCATCCTTTTCCATACAATACCTCAAACAAACTCATTCCCAAAGGTACTTGATATCCATTATTGTATGCAAATTCTACCTAGTGTAGGTAGTCTCCCCACTTGGATGGTTTATCCATCGCATACATCCTCAACATGTATTCAAGAATCTGAT
The DNA here is from genome assembly GCA_027924585.1 of Larix kaempferi. Classification (NCBI taxonomy): domain Eukaryota; kingdom Viridiplantae; phylum Streptophyta; class Pinopsida; order Pinales; family Pinaceae; genus Larix; species Larix kaempferi. The sequence goes on along the minus strand of BSBM01000318.1, from coordinate 1,212,429 downwards.
TTAAACTCTCATTCTGACCATCTGTTTGAGGATGATATGTTGTACTAAACTTCAGGTGAGTCCCCAATTCATGGAATAATCCCCTCCAAAAATTAGATGTGAACTTTGTATCATGATCTGAAATTATTGCATTGGGAAATCCATGCAATCTGAATATATCTTTCATGAATATATTTGCTATGTCATTGGACTTATGAGTGGACTTGACTGGAATGAAGTGAGCTACCTTTGATAGCGTTTCCACCACTACCATGCTTGAATCATGCTTTCTCACTATCATTGGCAGACCTGTTATAAAATCCATAGAAATTACTTCCCACTTCCATTCTAGAATGGGAAAAGACTGCAACAATCCTGCTGGATGTTGATGTTCTGCCTTGACTTGTTGGCACTTTTGACACCTAGCAATGTGCTCTGCTATGTCCTTCTTCATCCCATGCCAAAAGTACTACTTTCTTGCTGCTATTATAGTCTTATGATATCTTGGGTGTCCAGAATATGGCATTTGATGTATCTCATCCATCACTAGCCTCTTCAAATATGCACATTTTGAATGTACATGCTAGTACCTTGATAAATGAGATCATCTTCACCGAGCTGACACCCTGTACATATTTCATCCACATTTCCTTGCTGCAATTTTTCTTTGAATTGAGGGTAAGCTTCATCACTAGTTTGAGCTTCAAGAATTCTTTCCTTCAAATTTGATTTTCACATACTTACTGCTGCAACATGGAATTTTCTGCTAAGAGCATCTACAACCTTATTCTTCTTACCTTTGACATGCTTAACTTCAAAATAAAATTCACAAAGAAATTCCATCCATCTAGTTTTCCTAGCATTCATATTTGGTTGGTCAAACAAACATTTCAAGCTCATGTGGTCTATCCTGAGCTCAAATCTTCTTCCCAAGAGATAACATCTCCATCTCTTGAGATAATGAACTATGGATGCAAGTTGTAAATCATGTGCAGCATAGCTCTTTTCATGCTCCTTTAAATTTCTTGACTCGTAGAAAATTACAAATACCTCTTGCATGAGCACTCTATCGAGCCCTTCAATGCAAGCATCTGTTCACACTACAAAATATTTCTTTGGGTCTGCAATCTTCAAAATAGGAGTGCTAGTAAGTAATTCATTTACCTGCTGAAAGCTTTTCTCATATTTTTCAGACCATACAAAATTGATATTCTTCCTTTGCAATGATGTAATTGGATGACCTATTATGAAGAATCCTTCAATGAACCTTCTGCAATAGCCTGCAAGGCTTATAAAAGATCTAACATCTGCAACATTCTTTGGAGTAGGCCAATCCATTATGGCTTCAATCTTTTTTGGTTCCACCGCAATTCCTTCTTCTGAGATGACATGACCCAAATATTGTACCGTCTACTTATAGAAATCACACTTTCTCAGCTTTGCATATAGTTGGTGTTATTTAAGGACTTGCAACACCATTCTTAGATGTTCATTATGCTCTTCTTCATTCTTTGAGTAGACAAGAATGTCATCCAAGAACATAATCACAAACTTATCCAAATACTTGTTGAAGACACTATTCATGAGACATGTGAATGTAGCAGGTTCATTGGTAAGACCAAATGGCATCACTATGAATTCATAATATCCATATGTTGTCCTGAAAGTTGTCTTCTGAATGTATTCTTCCTTAATCCTCACTTGATGGTATCCAGACCTCAATTCAATTTTTGAAAACACTCTAGCTTCTTTCATTTGATGAAACAAGTCATCAATTCTTGGAAATGGGTATTTATTCTTGACTGTCACTTTATTGAGCTTCCTGTAATCAATACACAACCTCACTGTCCCATTCTGTTTCTTGAAAAATAACATCTGTGATCCCCAAGGAGATACACTCAGTATGATATACTCCCTGTCCATTAATTATTGCAGTTGCATCTTCAACTCTACCAATTCTGATGTGCTCATTCTATAAGGAGCTTTGGAAATTGGTGATACCCCTGGAACAAGATTGATGGAAAACATCATATCTCTCTTTGGTGGCATCCTTGGCACTTCATCCGGAAACACATCTTGGAATTCTTGCAACAGCTAAAAGTATTCTATGCTTGGTGCTTTGTCTTCTAATGAATCTGATATGTGAACTGCATAACCCTTTTTATAAAACATTCTCAACTGTAGGGATGAAATCCTCCTTACTGAAACTTGCTTGGGAATTCCTCTTACCAACCTTGGCATTCTCTCTTAATCAATGCATTCAATTACTTTCTCGTAGAAGTCTATCTTGGATCTATGTCTTTCCAACCAATCCACACCTATTAAGGCATCATAAGATCCTAATGTTAACACCCAAAAGGTGTTCACTACCTCATCTACCACATTATATGGCTCATTTGTCCATTTTCCTACCATATTTTTCTTAAAAACCCTAAAAATCCCATTAAAAAGCCTCCAAAAGGCCTAAAATGCCTCCAAAAGGCCACAAAACCACTAAAATAGCCTAAAAAAGGCTAAAAAACCCCCCTTTCCTCCAAAAATAGCAAAAATCCCCTAAAAAGGGAATAAAAAATATAAAATAATGAGGAAAAGGAGGAAAAAACCCTATACAGCTGCCCTAAACCATATGGTTCCCAAAACCATGGGTCAGCACTCCATTACCAAAAAACTATAAATAGGTGATGGAGATCCATTATTTCACATCCACAATCATAAGCACCCTTATTCTGCCAAAATCTCTCTTGAAACCCTAGCTCACCATTGAGCCACTTTCACCTTGAGAGCCCCTTTTGGCCCATTTCCACCATTGGAGAAAGAGAAGGAGCACATTGGAGCTTGGAGCAACCCTCTTGGACATTGCAAGGGCTTCATCAACCTCCACATTGGAGGTAATATCAATACAAAAATCATTATTTAAATTTGTTGTTTATGTTTCATGCACATGTTTTAGAGTAGTTTTACATTTCTGTTTTAGCATAATAATTTACATTTACTGAACTGCTACTAAGGAGTCCATTCTCCTTAGTAGGTGATCATTTGCACAAGCTAGGGGTAAAACCCTAGCTACAGTTTTGGCAACTCCCCTAGATTTGAATTTCTGGTTTCAGTTTTAAAAAAATTTCCTTTCGATTGTCCCTCTCGGCCGCCGTACACCGCGTATTTTCCCTCTGCAGTCGCGTCCCGACCGCGTCTTTCAGGCCTTTACCTGCGACCCAACCGCGGCTCTCAGACTGTTTCCGACGCCCTGCCAATGGATTCAAGTCTGTTACCTGCGATCCAACCGCGGCTAATCAGCCTGTTTTCTGCGATCTGACTGCGCCTGTCGGCCATTTTCCCGCGTCCCGACTGTGGCTTTCAGCCCCTTTCCCACGTCTCAACTGCGTCTGTTAGCCTTTTTTCCGCGACCCGACTGCGTCTTTTTTCCCGTTTCCTGCCTCCCGACTGCGCCTGTCGGCCCGATAGCCGTGACCTGACCGCGTCTGTTTCCATTAAACCCGCGGTCCGCCTGTTCTGATTCGCCACAGACCCGTGGTCTGATTTCTGCATTTTTTCTCTGATTTGAGCCCAGCCCCTTTTGCTGCAATATTTTCTGCATCTGAATAGCCCTCTGTCCTACCTGCAGCCCCACTTCCCTACAGCCTTTCTGCAACATAATTTTTGTTCCCTTTACAGAATCTTTTTAAAATTTTAGTGTTATGTGGAATTCTGCCCTACGGATAAGTCAAAATTCCCTTAGACTAAAGCAGACTTTAACTAACTCTAGGCTAAGAACAAAACAAAACAAATGCTACCTTGAATCCCTAGATCTAACAAACATCTCAGGATTAAAATGCTGAAGAGAATAGGAGGAGTTTAACTGACCTTCTATCCAAACGCTTGTTCTTTGGTATTTGCTCCAAGCTCCAAGCCCTCACAAGTGAACCTGTCAAAATGGAACCAAGACACAAGAATGCACTATTCTCTAGCAACCTGAAACATGAGTTAGGATCTAAATCTATGAAAGATACAAATCATATCATTAAAAAAAAATTAACACACATGATTTGGGAAAACAAGACAAGTTATTCCATTACAACTTGAAGAATACTTACAAAAGGTGCTTGATGCCCAAGCCAATCCTTCAGCTCCAAGTGTCTTCTCCTCTAGCTATCTCCACAATGCTGCAAGACCATAAGTTTGGTGCTCTCAAGAGTCCCCCTCTTTTCCAATGGCATACCTCTCTTTTATAGTGAATGGTGAGGTTAACCAACAAGAGAGATGGGTGGATCTAAGGAGAGATAAGTGGATCAGGGTTTCTAATTGAAGGAGATGAGTTGAGATCGAATCAAGGACCCCAATCTTCCATTATCTTCGAAAATCCAAAATCCCATGAGCCAAGGGAAAAAAGCTATTAAAAGAGTACCGCGTTTTGAAAAGACTGCAGAACGCGGTACTGCCGCTCTTTGGGAAAATATCAGAACGCGGTAGTGTCTAGTGCCGCGCTTTGTCAAGCTGGCAATGCGCGGTAGTGTATGTGAGTAAAGCCTAAGGTGGGTCAAAACTTGCCAGGGTGGATTCACCTTCAAGGTTGACTCATCATCTGTCTCTTCTGGATGGTTTAAAACAGTAGGGGAAGTGTCGTCAACTTGTTTCATGATGGGGATGCGACACTGTGAAATATAGAGGTATAACAGATGCCCCCTAAAGTGTGAGGTCAGAAGGGAGTGATGGCCGAAAGACTTTACGAATATAATGTGCAGAGATAGCATCGAGGAGAGCGACACGGAGCTGAAATAGAAACAAAGTGTTAGATATACCACCGAGGCGGGCATTCCCATGCTCGGAAACAGATGACTCAAAGCATGGCTGCCGACCAATACATTGCAGATCCATGAGTACTGAGATAATGTAAACTGTGGACAGATCATGGCTACTATGAACAATCGTAGATCCATGAGACAATAATGACACAACCACGACCAATAAGTGGATCTGTGTGACAATACAAGGGACATCTCCATCGCAGCCTGGACGCAGTCAAAATGTAGAGGTGCGTCCAGGGTCTTCTACCCGATCGCAAAAAGATACGAATCTAACCATGTGATTACAAGGTGTTGAAGTCGAACATGGTAGAAACCATTTGATTACCGGTCAATGATGTGGACCGTTAACAAATGCGAGGGAGATCACCAATGATGACAATGATTCCCAAGGTATCAATAGTACATCTCAACGAAATGCGAATGAATGAGTTGATGTCGAGCATCCGAGAGATCGCTTGATCACAGGTCAATGATGTGAACCTACTGTCAAACGCGAGGAAACCTGCCATTGAGGCATGCAGGTACCAAGGTACTAATGGTTGATCTCTAAGTCTAATTCCCGGATAGTGATTTGGTGTCGACAGGAATAGACTCGTCGAAGGTGGGCCATGATGATTCCCACATCATCGACACGAAATCGGCACATATGATAGGATGATGAAGTAATGGAGTATGTATTGACACAGCGGAGGCCTGACACAATGAATGACTCGATACAATGCAACCCTTTGAACATATAACGGCATGTAACAAGACTTGGCAGCAGGGATTATTGATAAATAGAGGATAGACACCGGATGAGCGGACTCGTGGCCAGGGAGACGACCCATGATGATGACTATAACTCAAATGAAAGACAGATACCCAAATATAGACAAGAGATGGACACATGCCATGTTCAAAGGTAACGACTGACAAGCTGCCATAGATAAACTTGACTTGTTCCCCCATATTTCCCCGACATGATGGACGAGTACCTCTTTCTTGTTTTACGAGCTTGAAGAGGATAACAGATGCTCGGTGTAGCTCATCTCATGGATGAGTCCAATCTCACATGTTTTACGAACCTGAGAAAGGAGGGGTTCGTCCCAAAGTGGGTCCTTCGATGTTAATATTTTATCGAGCCCAAGGAAGGAAAACTCGGTAGTTTTTCATATTTAGAGAGCCTAAAAAACTTAAAGGAAGCTCCATAACGTACTTTTTCGTAAAATTTAGTCTCTCGGTCCCGAAAAAAGTGTAAAACAATTCCCGAGAGAACTCTCCCAGTCGAGATTGACTGAGGTATACCTTTCTCGTAAATAGTCTAGACGGGCCGAAAAAGGGGTAACCTATCACCGAATAGACGACCTTTCAAATACTTTTACAAGTGTGAAAGAGTCAAGATCACTTGGCAATCTTTTCAATTTTAAGGAGTCTGAAAAGAGCTTAACTATGGACTCCTGTGGTCTTTTTCGTAAAATTCAAATTATTCTGGTCCGAAAAAAGAATAAAATACAACCAGGATAATACTTTCCTCATCGTTTAATGAGCATGAGTAAAGATGACCGTACTCGACACCGTTTACTTGCGTTTGACAAGCACGACACAGGTGTGAAAGCGCTTGGAATCTTTTTCAAGTTTTAAATCCAGAGCACGAAAAAGATAAAGTGGGCTCAAAATGGAGGTCAAATTACGAATAAACACTGGTGTGAATGCATCCCATTCCTATCGCGGGTCCTGTCAATAAATGCTCAACAACTGGACATTAGCAATGTGAACGAGGGTTTATTTATTTGAAATAGTAATTAATTAATTAATTAAAAAAAAATGTGAAAAAATGCTATATAAGGCATGGTAAAAATAGAAATTACTATTCATTTGTGTTTTTTACCCAAAGGAGACATTTTCACCTATTTTGGAGCAAAATTTCAAGGATCCATACCGGGAGTTCTGGGACACCATTTCGACCGCCGTCTGTGCCAGGTAAGAGTGCTTGACCCCCTCTTTCATTTCATGTAAGAAATTTTTGCTTTCACCAGGAAAAAATTAATTTTTTGGCAAGCCCTTTTGGGCAAGAATCGCCCTCCATACTACCGCGCGGGGGCCCTATCGAAAAACGCGGTACTGTTGAACAGTACCGCGCTGTAACCCCAAAATGAGGCTCGGCACTGTGGACTGCCGTGTGGTAGGGTGTCCTCCAGGCGCGGCACGTGCGAATTTTAAGTTCAAAAAATCAAAATTTCTCCAATTTTTTGCTGGAAGTAAGTTGTTAAATAGTTACTAATTGCTTTGTTTGCCTTTTTGCAGGGATTTGCAACTTATTTGGAGCAAAATGGTGAGTTGGAAAGAGAGGGAGCACGAAGCGGATGATTTTTCAGCCGAAAATGACTTACCAACCGTGACCGCATTGCGAGAATGTGGTTTGCTAAAGTTTTTCAAGACCAAAGGGATCCGCCAGCAGCCTAAACTCCTTACTCACCTTATCCAATTGTGGGAGCCTGACACTCAAGCTTTCCGAGTGGGAGAGCATGTGCTTGAAATCCAACTTGAGGATATTTACTTCCTCACGGGCCTCTCAAAGAGAGGGGCCCGGCCGAGCTTTACCGGGTACACCGCTTCAGAAACAAGCACAGATGATTTAATTGCTCGATATTGCCAGGCAGGTTCGAGTAAGAAAAGTGGGAAGGTGGCCATAAAAGAGGTCACAAATATTCCTTTAAAAACCTTGCTATTCACTATCACGCGTGCAGCGGGAAGCGTGAGTCCACATCAGGCATCCCGCACGCAGGTGAATCTCGCAGCAGAGTGCATGGGAGGAACATTTTTCAACTGGTGTGATGCAGTGTTGTCCAATCTGAAGGAACAGGTGCACAAGTGTAGGACTGGGAAAAATACCCAGTTTGGCTATGGGAGCATCCTCGTCACTTTCTTCTTGGCTAGGGTGCCATTACTGCGTCCACAGATATCTATGCATCCTCGTCCACCTACTGAGCCATGGATGGCTCGATGGAGTGACTACGCTGGACGCCTCGGGGGACCTCAGCGGCTAGCCTTTGGAGAGGACTTCTTCTCTTGGCTGGAGGAGCAGATAGTCATGATTGACGACTATCCCTATTCAGGGGTAGATTTTCGTGAGGATATCGACTTGGCTTTGCCAGAAGATGATGACTGGGACAACTCTGGTATGACCTTCATGGATATGTATTTTTTCTTTTTTGAATATTTTAATTTTTATTGCTTTTTTAGAATGTGAGAAAGACTTCTAATGTATATTCGCATGCATGTTCCAGACCGTGGACCACAGAGGCCAGCTGGATACTCTCCACTACGACATGGTGGTGTCGATCGTCCAGCTGATCTTGTCGAAGAAGAAGACGAAGACGAGGCAGGAGGTGTCCGGGACATTGAGAGGAACCTGCAGGGATTGACTCATGGTATCCCTGCTATGCGGATGGATGACGTCCCTTACCACCTCCAGCGGCATACTGTAGGTGTACCTGGTCGTATCAGTCGACTTCTTTGCAAGGTGGTTCGAGCTGTGATGTGTTACCACCAGCAGCGGGAGGAGTCCGATGAGGGACATGATAGGTCTCCTAGATCTCCGTAGATGGTCTTTTGATCTTTTTGCGGCATGTACACGATATGTAGGCTTTGAGGGCCAATTTTTGTATATGGGATTTGATCCCCAATTTTGTCTTTGACACAAACTTTATGTATTTTGGAAAAAACACTTTTATATACAGTGATATGGACCTATTTATGATCTAAATATTTACAATGATTTGTGCATTTTATTTTTTATGATGTGTTTATGTATGGGCAAGATGCCAATCCAAAATATAATTAGCCAATGAATCGGCAATACAATTGAATTCTCTCGGTATGTGTTGATATGTGATAAAATCAAATGACCGTTCCAAGAGGCGTACTCTTCAAAATAAACGAAGTAATGTAGGATCGCGAACTGTGTAAACACGGTTTAGATGAGAAACCACGAGTTGGGAGTCTAAAAAGACCGATAAGGAGTCAATCCCGAGTGAAGCAACCTCTGTCAAGAGACCTATGACTGCATGGTACTCTGCGATATTGTTGGTTGCAGGACCTAAACAATTGGCTCCTGAAGAAATCAACTCGCTAGTGGGGGAATAAATCACCCATGCTGCGGAAGCGAGATTCCGGGTATGTCAGCTTGCACCGTCGGCGAACCCAAAGTAGGCTGACATCTGCGCATAAAGTCACGAGTCAACGTAAGAGTAGATACATAAGGTCCATGCGCACACTAAATAGAAAGCAAACTAAGTACATTATGTACAACAAGTAACCCGCGTAGGGTAACCTCACGCGTAGAAACGCTTGAGGTATAGCCCGTTGCGGGGCCGTGCCAATGGCGTACCATCACAATCGACTAGTTCATAGGCTCCTTTTTCTAAGACACGTTTTATGATGAAGGGGCCGTACCACATAGATTCAAGCTTACCTTTTCCAAGCTTATCATGCATCTGATCATATGTAAGTACGAGGTCACCCTCATTGAAGATCCGAGGTTGAACGGATTTGTCGTATTGAGCTTTGACGCGTTTTTTGTGAGCTTCATTAGCCAAAGCGGCGTCGCGGCGGGTTTCATCTAGCTTGGCTAGGTATAGAAACCGTTCTTCTTCGGAAGTAGTGTGTGGAAGTAGCTCTATGGCTATCTTGAGTGATGGAATTTCACATTCAATCGGGAGAATGGCTTCTAGGCCGTACACCAGTTGAAATGGTGTAAACCCAGTAGCACTTTTCACTGAGGTTCGGTATGCCCACAGTGCTGAGAACAGAGCTGAGTGCCAATTGGATTTTTGGGTACCCACAATGCGCTGAATCATTCGTTTCAGGACTTTATTAATGGCTTCAACTTGGCCATTGGCTTGTGGGTAATACGGGGTTGAGTTTTCGTGGCGAAAACCCAGTTTGGCACTTAGTTCTTCGATCATATGGTTCCTGAAATGGGAACCATGATCGGTCACAATAGACTGTGGGACACCGAATCTAGCTATGATATGATTGAATATGAACTGCGCTGTTGTTTTGCCGTCTTCAGCATATGTAGGCATCGCTTCAGCCCATTTTGTAAAATAGTCGACAGCTACTATGACATAGCTATGCCCCCCGGCTGAAGTGGGCTTACAGTGCATAAAATCGATGCCCCATTTGGAGAAGGGGCCGACGGCAATGACGGGGTGGAGTGGAGTAGGATGCGAGCTTGCTTTGCTATGAAAGAATTGACATGGCGGACACTTCTTGACTGTTTCAATGCAGTCTTTGAAAATTGAGGGCCAGAAGTATCCTGCTCGCAGTATTTTCTGGGCCGTAGCCAGAACGCGTTCCGCCTCATCTAAGGTCAAACAGCGTCGAAGGACGGTGTCGACACCACGTCGATACAGAGTATCGTTCACTATAAGGTAGTATTTTGCGTGATGTCTGATACGTCGTCGTTCATCGTGGGTGAGGTCGGGACGGAAGCGTTGGGTTTGGAGATATAAGAGAATATCCCCATACCACGGATCAGACGTGCTAATGAGGAACAATGATTCATCGGGGAGAGAATCAATGGGCTCGGATTGCTCAGTAGCACGGGGCAGGTTACAAATTAACTCGACAAAGACCAGAGATTTCTTAGACTTGGCTTTGACAAATTCCAAGTCAAACTCTTGGAGGATGACAATCCAACGGGAGTACTTGCCCCCAAGCACTTGTCGTGTGAGGATATAGTACATTGGATTGAAATCAGCGATGACAGTGGTCCGGCGGAGTAAGATGTAATGACAGAATATCTGGACAGCAAATACTGTTGCCAGAGCCAGTTTTTCAACATGTGAGTAGCGAGTTTCAGAGTCAAGAAGACTCTTGCTGAGATAGTACACCACATGTTCTATGCCGTTGTGGTCTTCCTGGACTAACACCATACCAATGGTGGAAATCGAGGCTGCGAGATAAAGGATATAGTCCTGTGTGTAATTGGGGGGTTGAATCACAGGATCTTTGGTTAAGGCTTCCTTTAAATTGTCAAAGGAGCGTTGGGCTTCGTCATCCCATATGAAGGGAACATTCTTCTTGAGAAGCCGCATGTAGCCTTTTGTTATCTCGGACAGATTGCAGATAAAACGGCGTAGAAAGTTTGCATGCCCTTGCAAACCTTGAAGTTCTGGAATATTGGTAGGTGGAGGCAGGGCTATGATAGCTGCTACCTTTGCGGGATCTAGACGTATCCCGTCTTTGGAGACTATGAAGCCCAACAGTTTTCCAGCTTCTACACAGAAGACGCACTTATGCGGGTTCAAACGTATATTGTAGCGCCTGCACCTTTCGAAAATGGCACTCAAGTGATCTGGATGTTCTTCCCGAGTTCGAGAATGAGCGGGAAGGTCATCAAGATATGGCTCTACGATATGTTTGATGTCATGAAATGCGTAGGACATCGCCCGTTGGAAAGTTACCCCGGCATTTTTGAGGCCAAAAGGTAACTTTCGATATGCAAAGATCCCCCAAGGGCAGATAAAGGCCGTTTTGTGCTGGTCGGCTGGGAGGATATCGATCTGATTATAGCCAGAGAAGCAATCCATAAATGAAAAGATAACACTTCCGGCACAGTTATCGATGATCTGGTCGATAAACGGAGTTGGGTAGTTGTCCTTAGGACAAGCCTTGTTCAAATCACGGTAATCAACACAGACTCTAATGGTTCCCTGTTTCTTGGCTACGGGAACGATGTTGGATACCCATTCTGTCAATGGGACAGGATAGATAAAACCAGCACGCAAAAGTTTTTCAACTTCTGCTTTAATGGCGGCTGCCTTACGAGGATGGACGGGTCGAAGCTTTTGCCGAACAGGTCGGGCGCCAGGGAAAGTTGGAATTTCGTGGACCACAATCGACGGGTCAATCCCTGGCATCTCTTCATAACTCCAAGCAAAAATATCGCGGAAATTTTTAAAGTAGGCATTATAGAACTCCGTTTCGAGAGGAGTGCATGTTTTGCCAATGTGTACGTTTTCCACGATACCAGGCTTTACTGAGATATCGATGGGAGTGGTTGCCATAAGGTTGGCCAAGTTGCCTTAGGAAAATACTTCGTCGAGGGAAGTAGGGAACTTGGTTTGAACCATCCCAAGTGAAGCACTGGATTTGGTATCGGGCTCAAGTGACTGAATGGTGGGGAATGAAGATCGATGATGAAAATATCCCCATGGTGGCTCATTACCGCACATCACCTCTATGATTGATTCGTCAGTAGGAAAAATCAAGTTGAGAGGATCAAACAATGGTGGGTGTGTATGAGTTTCAGTCGAGAGCTGTGCCACTGTGTGATCAGTAGAACAGTCGACCCAATCTGTGGCTGATTGGATCGCGTCATATGCTGCAAGGTTTCTGTTCCAAGGCATGGAATTGCCATAGCCTTGGATCTGAGTAGGACTCGGAATCACCCATGAATCATCGGAAGGGGTGACATGCGACGAAATCATGTTGACTGGTTGAAGATGGGTTCCCAGCTCTGGAAAAACTCCAATGAGGGATGAATCCTTCATGAGACCAACACCTATGTCTTGGAACCGGTACCGAGGTTGATCCAATAACGGAACGGTATTGGTGGAGTTCGGATGGGAGTCTGGAATACAGTAATCCAATTGATCAATAGTGACAACTTTTCCTTCATGAGGAAATTGTACAATCCGGAAGACTGTAGATGCTATGGCAGTCATTGCATAGAACCAGTTCCGACCAAGTAGGAGGTTGTAATCCAAAGGTGCATCTACGACTTCGATGTGTACGGATACTGTTTTGCCCCCCAGTTCAACACCGATTGAGGGAATGAGTCCGTATGGTTGAAAACCATGTCCATCAAACACCCTAAGAGTAGTGGGAGAAGTTGTGACCTCGGGTGAGCCTAAGGCTCTCCAGCAGTTGAAAGACATAATCGACGTGGAAGCACCCTCATCTAACACAGTGCGGTGGATAACATTTCCATGGATTTTCGTATGCACCTGGAAGGATAACTGGTGAGAAAGCCTAGGTTTAGCGTGTTCCAAGTTAAATATGATGGAGTTTGAAGTATCTGGGTCCAGTGCCCCCAGTGCTGAAAGTAGGGTTCTACGCTGCGTATGGCAGTGTTGGAGAACCTCGAGAGTTGACATAGCGCAAGGTGCTTGAGCCAAATCTTCAACAGTGTTGTAGTTTTGGGCAGCTCGAGCATTCGGGTTGAATGTCGCCTTTCGTATGGTGCCCTTGGGTGGGCGTAGCACTGTATCCATAAGTGGTCTCTCGATATGGAGATGACCGTTAGGGGGGGGAATAGGAATCGGATCTTCAACAGGAGATTTGCCTTTGGCTATCTCCGATTGTTTGTTTGAACTTGGAGAATTGTCATACGTCTTTGAACGAGTGGTGATATTAATCTCCTCATTACTTGTCATTAGGATTTCGCGGTTTGTGGACGTCTCTCCACGGGAAGGATTGGTCGGGTTGCCCCCTTGTGGGGATTCTTGGGAAACCATTTGCTGTTGCTGTTGGGGGAAAGGGTCAGTTAGCACTGCCGGTCGAGAGGATCCTTTAACGAACTTATGGACCTCGTCCTTGTAGGGACAGTCACGCGTATAATGATCATCTTGACAAATCAAGCAGGGAAACTTAGCTTTCCGACGTGGTTTTTGGTCATTCTGGGTAGGTTGTGGCTTGGGGTTCTCCTGCTGGTTCTTCTTGGGTTTACCACGATTATTTTTCTTCTTTCCTCCGGATGGTTGTGATGTAGATTGGACTGCATTCACTTCGGAGGAGACAGCAGGAGAGGTGGAAGCTTTTGAAGCGGCCTGGGTAAAAGCGGGGGAAGCAGAAGCTTGTTGCCCCGTCGAGTTGGTAGCAGGCTGAGTTTTGACTGAACCAACGATACCATCGATGGGTGGTTCAGTGGTAGGATTTGTAGGATCAGTGTGAACGCGGGAGGCATGTGGAAGAAGTTCATGTAAAGTACCGGATTGAGTATATACTAAATCCATGTATTGTGCTGCCGAGATGGCTTGTTCTTCTGTAACCGGTCCGCGCATAGCAATATCTCTGGCTATGGGAGGCAAAAAGGATTTTGTAAACCAATCAGCAAGTAGCTGATCCGGAATAGGTGCCTTTATTAGCCTACGGCGTCTTCGCCACTCATGGATGTGATCCGAAATATGTGTAGAAGTGGTTTGACGCAATGAAGTTAGCAGTTCTGTTCCAGTCTCATACCGGATGGGAAGCTGGAAATGTGTCAGAAACTGCATAGCCAAAGTATTGAAATCATGAAAAGAGTGTTGTGGCAGCTCGATATACCATTTTGCTGCCGTTCCGCTGAGTGTGCGTTGGAAGAGCCGAAGTCGGATGGAATCATCCATCAAGGAGTTGGATGAACACCAAAGATGGAAGGTCATCACGTGGTTCTTGGGGTCTTCCCCGGGTTTGGCATCGAACTTAGGAATGTCCGATGGTAGTTTGGCTGGGATAGGTGGCCAGTGAGGTTCGTGCCATATAGGATCGTTGATAAGCCTCGACAAATCAGGTAGATCAAGTGTGTCTAAAAAGGGAAGTTGACGGTTGTTCTGCGGGAATGAGTAATAACCATGTGGTGCCGAGAACCCTGGAGGGCCCTGCATAGCATACTGCTGTGTGTTATACCCATATGAGTTTCCCGCGGGATACTGCTGGAAATGCTGTGGATGGTAAGCCATCTGGTTAACCGGTTGATTGTAGGCAACCGGTTGGTGAGTGTTCTGGTGAGTGGGTATAGTACCCTGAGGCTGTTGATACCCAGGAATGGTTGCTGTTCCTTGTTGGGGAAAAATTCCTTGGAATTGTTGTGTTCCAGGGATGTTACCACCATACTGTGCAAGTGGAGGATTTCCCATAGCAGGGTTGGGGGGTGGCTGCGACGGTGGTGTCCATGGAAGGCTTGTTCCTGCTTGAGGAGAGAGTGGAAATTGAAGTGATGGGTTCCATGGGACTGTAGCAGCTGAAGGGTAGGGGAAGCCAGAATTCAAGTTGGGGGAAATCTGAGATTGCCCCCCAGCTTGGTTCCAGTTTCCAAAAAGTGAGTACCCCCCACTCTGTGGGGTTTGATGATCCCAAGTAGGAAGCATGCCTGACAGGGGTTGTTGAGAGTAAGGCCCGGTTGGGACGCCGGAATAAAGTTGCCCACTGCCAGGTGGATTGTACATACCGAACTGAGTAGACGCTGCTGGTTGGGATGCTTGTTGGATCGAACCAATAGGTTGTCCGCCAACAGTTAGGTTGGATGACCCTATATGAGGAGGCTATTAACTGGGAAGTGGGTTCCCAGCGAAAGGTTGTCCTCCAACTGGTTGGGCTGATGGCCCACCAGTTGGAGGTTGTTGACTCGGAACAGGGTTCCCAACAAAAGGTTGTCCACCAACTGGTTGGGTTGATGGCCCACCAGGGGGGATTTGGTAGCTAGGGTTGGGGACCACTGTAGTCGGTTGTCCACCTCCTGAGATAGTGTAAATGGTGGCTGAGGGTGATCCTCCGGTCCAGCCAGAAGATCCAGCAGTGTGACTAAGCGTTCTTCCACCGCTGGTCAAATATGATAACGTGGATTGGCCAACGGCACCAAAAGTACCTATTTGCGGAGGGGGTCGTCCATATCGAACAGGTGAGGACGGGGAAAAAACTGGGTTATTCCTCATAGAATGTGCATTAAATATAGGTGATGACAACAAATGCGGGGAATTTAGCCCAGGGGTATTAGCGTCGTCCATGACATGTTCGATGATAGGAGGACCCTCGAAAACTGGGTCCGAATTCATGTCCTGGAAAAGGTTTTGGGGGTCCGGCAGGAAACTAGGTATGGTAACATCTGAAGGTCCTGCGCCGTCTGCAAAGGAGTGATGAAATTATGTGCTAGACGGGACGTTGGGATCCCTATAGTCCGAAGGACGAGAAACAGGGGGGTATCTAGACGCTGTCGAAAGGATTTGCTCTGTGTTGCGTCTAAATTGTGCCGATGCTAACGGAGAGTTCGCTAGGCTAACCATACTAGACTGGATGGAAGCCATGATTTCGTGTCCCGGTGGGAGGTTGGGTAGATGTAAAGTGCGAGGTACGTTGCTAGAAGAACTTGTCTCCTGAGGATGAACACTGGGTGACGTAGTAATAACAGGCAGAAGTTCCGTCTGGGAAGTGATGAAGCCATAATCAGGTTCAAAAGGTGTGTCAGGTAGACGAGTATCTTCAATGATTTCAACGTATCCGCCTGGGACTGAAATTAAGCCAGGTATGTCCTGGTCGGATCCTTCTGTGGTGCCAATAGATCCGTCTATATCATCGTGAAAAGTGTCTGATGGACGGGAAGTGTTGGCATCCGGTAGAAGGATGACCTCTGGTCTAGTACTCTGGGTTATACTAGGTTCAGTTGCGGTAACTGTGTCTACTGTAACAGATAAATCTGGAATGACAGTAGGTGAGGTGACAGTGGAAGTCTCAGACGTGCTAGTGGTTGCAGAAGCTGTAATAGATTCTGAGACTGTGCTGTGTGTGGCAGTTACGGGCGTAACTGAAGATGTTGTATGTATCGGCGGTGGGATGTTGCCTCGACCAGCACCGCGGCCAGGAGGAGCAGGAATGCGTGATGCAGGCGGACCAGTAGTCCGTGGCGGTGGTGGTGGTGGAGGGCTTTGGCCCTGTTGTCTTCGTGATATTCGTGGTAGATCTGACATGATGACAGGAAAATGAAAATCGGGGGCAGTATCGTGAACAAAGAACTCAAAAACTCTAATGCAACCGAGTGTGCAGAAGAGGAGCTAGAAAAAGCAAGGCTCACAGGCCAAAAAAGTAAGCTCTAAAATCTATACTGAGACCAGTGTCTCAATAAGCGAGCTGATCAACAAAAATGGCCAGAATGCCAACAAGCAGTCCCTATATAAAAAAAATGACCCTCTACAAAGGTGAGATAGCAAGCAAACTCCTATCTAAGAGATGGAGACCTCAGCAGGCTGTATCCTTCGCAAGGTGATGAAATCCAAGTCGAACAATACAACATGAGAGACCGATATAAGAAGGATATCCCTCTACCGAAAGGGATCCTGGGTAAAAGAGCCCTAGTAGAATAGATACTAAGCCACCTCGTTCATGACACGTCGGAAAAGGTTTTGGGCACTTCAGCCTTCCGAAGAAGACAGCGATCGATGTTTCCTTAGGGCTAAGTGGAGTGCGGTATTCCACAGAGTCCGTCCGGTTCTCAATCTCGCGGCCGTTTAACCCCTGAAAGTTGGAAACAGTCAGGAGGCCCCTCCACAAACTGGCTGTGACCGTGTCAATAAGTACTAGAGGATTTTAGTTCCCTAAAGACAACGACTATGTTTCAGATGAAAATGACAAGGGGGAATTATTTTGATACCTATCCCCGGTGTCCTACCTAACTACCAAATTCTTTTGATTTCCTCAAGTGAGGTTAAAGTTGGTTTAATTAGGGTGATTAATTTTAGTGGCTGTCTTTACTCAATCGGGTAGTGGACGTGAAACTTGATGGTGTTATGACGACTCAAACCATGCAAATGAGAATGAATCACAAACAAGCCTTTGTCTTCGATGAAATCTAGCTAAGGTAAAGATAGAGGTTCTTCGATCAAATATGCATAACAATTTTCACAAGCAATCAAAGTAAAAGATTTTTCTTTTCTTTTCGATTTATAAACAAAGCCAAACTGAAGTAAACACTCTTTTCAATGCACTGATTTTACAATCTACAATGCTTCTGTAATGAGAATTTCTATGGCAAAATTAATGGTTCATTTCCCTATGCAAAATACCACTAGACTTTTTCAATTTAAACAACAAAATTTGCTCTCAACCAATGATATTTTTAATTTACTGAAAATGATAATGAAAATATGACTGTAAAAACTACAGTATTCAGTAACAGAGGACAATGGTGTTGAGTTGGTTGTGGGGAAAAAATCAAGTCAATGCAATCAGATTGAAAAATGACCAATATGTCAAAAGTGCCACTTAATTCGATCAATCAATCAAGCTCACAAACTAGGTAATAAGCACACCATACAGACTGGAAATTAACCAGGATGCTAACAGGCAACAGTAAAGATTATCTAAGGCAGAGAGAAACTCAGGAAACCAAGCAAAAATAAGAGAAATTTAAACACTTGCAGACACTACCGCGTGTGATAGTCTGGCTGAAGCGCGGCACTGTAATAGTACCGCCCTGGTACTAAGGCCTAGTGCGCGGTACTACCGCGCTGGAATCAGTTATAAGGGAGCGGTACTGTGGCAAGGAAAAGAAAAAGTGCAACTTGAGAAGAAAAAGTAAGATTTTCAGGGTTATTGCTAACCCAGGGGACTCAGTAATTAAACAGGGAGATAAATACTGCGAGGAGGGGTGAATAAGGGTCAAAAAGGACCAAGATTCAAACTAGTTTGAAGTGCAACAAAAACTCACAATTCAAAGATAAAAGACTGTGAATTGAATCAATCAAGCAGTAATCAAAACCAGCGGAGTCGCCATTCTTGTTATGTGGAATTCTGCCCTACGGATAAGTCAAAATTCCCTTAGACTAAAGCAGACTTTAACTAACTCTAGGCTAAGAACAAAACAAAACAAATGCTACCTTGAATCCCTAGATCTAACAAACATCTCAGGATTAAAATGCTGAAGAGAATAGGAGGAGTTTAACTGACCTTCTATCCAAACGCTTGTTCTTTGGTATTTGCTCCAAGCTCCAAGCCCTCACAAGTGAACCTGTCAAAATGGAACCAAGACACAAGAATGCACTATTCTCTAGCAACCTGAAACATGAGTTAGGATCTAAATCTATGAAAGATACAAATCATATCATTAAAACAAAATTAACACACATGATTTGGGAAAACAAGACAAGTTATTCCATTACAACTTGAAGAATACTTACAAAAGGTGCTTGATGCCCAAGCCAATCCTTCAGCTCCAAGTGTCTTCTCCTCTAGCTATCTCCACAATGCTGCAAGACCATAAGTTTGGTGCTCTCAAGAGTCCCCCTCTTTTCCAATGGCATACCTCTCTTTTATAGTGAATGGTGAGGTTAACCAACAAGAGAGATGGGTGGATCTAAGGAGAGATAAGTGGATCAGGGTTTCTAATCGAAGGAGATGAGTTGAGATCGAATCAAGGACCCCAATCTTCCATTATCTTCGAAAATCCAAAATCCCACGAGCCAAGGGAAAAAAGCTATTAAAAGAGTACCGCGTTTTGAAAAGACTGCAGAACGCGGTACTGCCGCTCTTTGGGAAAATATCAGAACGCGGTAGTGTCTAGTGCCGCGCTTTGTCAAGCTGGCAATGCGCGGTAGTGTATGTGAGTAAAGCCTAAGGTGGGTCAAAACTTGCCAGGGTGGATTCACCTTCAAGGTTGACTCATCATCTGTCTCTTCTGGATGGTTTAAAACAGTAGGGGAAGTGTCGTCAACTTGTTTCGTGATGGGGATGCGACACTGTGAAATATAGAGGTATAACATTTAGTATTTTTAATTCAAAAAATTTTGCAAGTTAAAGTTTCAATTTCAGTATTATTGATAGTTAGAAGTTGCCCCCCTTGTGGCACTTCTATTTTGGGTTCATCACCTCACGAGCACACACTCTGTCACATAATTCAAGTGAGCCTTAAAAGGTACCCAACTCAACCAATATTCTAACCCCACTTGGGGAACACAAAAGAATCTTTGTAGTTAGGTAGGATCGGGGGGATAGGCTTCCAATAACACCCCTCGGTTACTTACACTTGAGACATAGTTGTTGTCCAAATAGGGAACCAAAATCCCCTAGTACTTTTTGGCACAGTCACGACCAGTTTATCAGAGGGCCTCTCCCTTAGGAGGGTTGAAGTCGGGAGACTGGTTCCGGAGGCCTGAGTGGAATACTGCACTCCATTCAGTAACCGAAGGGATACCTTTCATGGTTCTCGGGATATCCCTGTATAGGGGTATTGCGGTTAAAGGACTAAATGGCAGATTCACCTTTCTGGACGTGTCATGAACGGGGTATCTTAGTTGCCATTCTTCTAGGATTGACTACCCGGTGTCCCTCCCGGTAGGGGGACATCATAGCCACTTGGCTTTCCTATTCATATTGTCTGACTTGGATTTCATCACCTTGCAGAGGATATGTCTAGTTGAGTCAGAATACTTTTAGTTAGGTGTTTGCATGCTCCCTTACCTCCCTTTGGTCTAGTGAGTCCACCATTTTTTGTTTCTAGGAAACATGTTGCTTGTTGGTATTCTGACCATCTTTGTTGATACTCCACTTATTGTAGCACAACTGTTAGAGTCGGTGTTTTGAGTTGGTTGTTGGCCTGAGTGCCTTGTTTTTGAGCTCTCCTTCTGCACACTCGGTTGCATTAGGATTTTTGAGCTGTTTTTCTACTCACCTCAACCCATAGAGATTTGACACCATCTGTCACCATTGAGTCCCCGAGACATTCTCGGTGCCTCAGGGGCGAGCCCCCACAGCACGGTTCACTTGACACCACCCGTCATAGATTCAGATCATCATCCCTTGATACCACTCATCACAGATCTAGAGCCTTGTCACTTGACTCCACTCGTCAGCGACGTAGGACCCCGTCACCAGATATTGACGCACCTTACTTTACCTCTGATTCTGACGAAGAGTCTGAGAACCCTATTTACACTGCCCCTACTAGCCCCATGGCTGGCATGACTTCCACACCTTTTGTTATAGGGACCATTGGTGGTACATCCACCACTACACCAGTTACTACACCTATTTTGGGTATGCCCTCCATGGGTCCCCCATCTACCGTTCCCCTCACGGCACCTCTTCCCGCTGCAGGAATACCTATCCCCACTCCATCAGTGGCTCACACTACCCATGGTGGTGCAGGCCCCTCCTATACTACCTCTGTTCCCCCACTTGGGGGCACCATCCCAAATCCTATCCCTCCACTTGGGGGCATTGGCCCCAACTTGGTCCAACCCACTACTGTGTCACATCCTTCTTCCATTTTTCCATTCATGGCTAGCCTCAACCTACCTGACCTGGCCAGATTGACCAACGATCCTATTCGAAATGACCCTACGTGGCCTCATATGCCTACCAAGCTTCCCTCTGACATCCCTAAGTTCGAGGGCAAGGCCAGTGAGGACCCACAAAACCATATCATGTCTTTCCACCTGTGGTGTTCCTCTAACTCCATAGTGGACGACTCTGTTCGCCTCTGTCTCTTACAGCGCACCTTCACTGGCTCTGCAGCCAAGCGGTATATTGAGAAACCCCATGGGACCCACGCCACCTTTGCTTCCCTTGCCTCGACCTTCCTGCAGTTCTTCCAGTTGCCTGTCTGCTATGATGCGGGCATTGAGATCCTCCTATCCTGCAGACAAAACACGGCTACCCATATCACGGACCACATCCATGAGTGGCGTCGACGCCGTAGCTTATGCAAGATCAAATTAGACGACCGTATCTTCCTAGATTGGTTCCTCAAATCCCTTCTCCCTGTCATTGCTAAGGATGTGGCATCAGAAAGACCCCAGTCTGAAGAAGAGGCCATCCTTAAGGCCCAATAGTTCGACCTCATTTACGCCCAGTCGGGTTACCTTTATACCATTATACCTGACCCCCCTCGCAGTGAGTCCTCCCAGCACGATGCACCGGGGGCATCCCACGGTGCAGACGGTATCATTGGCCGTGTTTCTGCGCATCCCCAACCATTTTCTATAGCACGTCCTACCCCTGGCCCCGACCTTTCGCGGGCTACCTCACAGTCTGGAGCAACCAACTCGTATGCTCCCATGACACATCACCACCACCATGGACCCTCATGTCCACCTCAGTGCTTTGGTCATGCGACTCCTGCTTATGCTCCCCTGGTCGCACCTCAGCCCTACTACCACCAGCAGGCTGCCCCAGCTCCTGCGCCTTCACCGGCCCAACCTGCTTATTACCCGCCACAGGCAGCCCCTGCGGCCAACCCACAACCCGCTCCGCAGCCATATCAGCAACCTCCTCAAGTTGCTGCACCCGCGCAGCCTCCACCTACATATCATCCCCCACAGCCTGCTCCTGCACCTGCCAACCTCAGAATCCACCTGCTGCCCAAGGGCAAGTTTACGCCCAACAAAACCCGCAGCAAAACCAGAACAACCAACATAACCAGGGCCAACAAAACCACGGCAAGGGCCGTAATCATGGGAACAACCAACCTGCGGACCAAGCTGGTCAACCGGCGAACCCCCCCGACAATAATAATGCGGCCCTCGCTAACCAAAACCCTGATCGCCTGCCCAAGCAGGCTAAGAACCCCAATTTGCGAACAAACCACCCTTGTTTTATTTGTGGGGTATATGGCCACTATACACATGCTTTCCCACACTTGGAGCGAGCTCTCCAACTTTGGGTTGATGATGCCCATCGCCAAGGGCATGCAGCTCCTCAGGCGCCACCTAACCCCCCTCAGCCTCAGCAGCCTCCTTTGGTTCTACAAAACCCCTTACCAACCCAAGGCATCGTGAACGCTCAACCATTGGCTCCCCCTCAAGCCAATGCCCAACCCCAATAGCAGATCACGTACGCTTCTCCTGAGCAACCCATGTTTGACTCGGGAACCCACCACTTGTTGATGATGTCATCCGCTGACGTCAACCTCCAGACTTGTCAGAACCAATATGGCTCCACTACTGAAGCCCCTCCTGCTAAGAAAACCCCTAACGCTCATCCCACCGATCAAGCGTTACGCATACTCCTGCCTCCACTAGAGGGCGCTCCCAAAGCACCTCATTTTCCGCTTCGTCGTATCAATAATAACCCCAATGCGCGGGCTGCGTCAAACTACAACATCGTCGATGACTTAGCCCAATCTCCAGCAGCCATGTATGCATTAGAAGTCTTGAAAAACTGCCCTTCTCAGTGCAAGACTCTACTATCCGCCATAGGGGCGATTGACCCACATGATTCGAATTTGATGGCATTTGATTTGGACCAATCCGAACCACGCCTGCCTTCCTCCTTAGCATTCCAAGTTTCTGTTTCCGTTCGGAATCTTGTCATCCATCGATGCATCATCGATGAAGGTGCCTCCACATGCGTTATGTCTACATTCGTATGGCAGAAGCTGGGATCCCCTCCTCTCCAGCAGTGCACCACTGCATTATGCGCCTATGACGGTCGGTCGGCTCAGCCCCAAGGCCTCCTACCCAATGTCCCCGTCCAGCTAGGTGGTAAAACCGTACTTATCGACATCGAGGTAAGCAATGCCCAATTGGATTATAACCTTTTACTTGGCCGCAGCTACATGTATGCCATGCGGGCGGTTGCCTCTTCCATTTTTCACACCATGATGTTCCCCCATGAGGGACGCGTGGTCAAGGTTGACCAACTCACCTACTATGATCCCAGTGCTCCCACGGCACCCGAAAATGTTCTCCCCATGGTTGAACAACCTGTTTCTCGTGCCACCACCTCTTTTGTCTCCTCTACGGGGCCTGGAGTTTATTCAGACGCAACGATGACTTCCACCTTCCAATCCATTCCTACCCCGTCATCTACGCCCGAAGTGTCTGACTTATGCACCCTGTCCCACGATAACCAAACAACTACCAATCAGCCACCTTTGTTGCCTAAACCACCATTGGTACCTAGCCACATTGGTGTTACACCTATCCATACAATCCCCTTCCTATTCCCTCCATCGGGAGTAGTAAGCGCCCCAGTCATGGCTACCCTTAGCCTCCCTAGGTTAACCTTGGGATTACCCGTCTGGTACCTTTCGCCTCCCGTTCCCCCGCTGACACCAAGCATCGTCCTCCAACCGGTGCAACCCATGGCTACTACCACTCAGCCACCCCCTGGTGTCTCTACCCCATCGTCCTCCACGACTCCCCCTCCTACTCCCAAACCCACTGGGGGCAGAGGGCCACAACCTTACACTACTGTACCACCTCCCAAGACAGTAAAAAACCCTCCAGTGTTTTGCGGTCCTCCCAAGTGCTCGTTGTGCGATGAGTTAGGCCATGCAACCCATCAGTGTCCACAATTACCAGCCTTACAGAAACACATGCAGATGCTCGACGACGACCCCAACATCCCGGTTGTCGAACTAAACCCCACCCCCAAGCCTAAAGACAAATCCCTGCGTACCAACCACCCTTGTGCCATATGCGGTGTTTACGGGCATTACTCCCATCATTGTCTCGATCTCACGGATTACAGAGCGGTTCTCTATGAGATGAACAATCTGGATCTTGAGACGGCACCACCCACCGTTGAGGAGATCTACCCCTCGGTCTCTTCCCCTTTCGGAGATGTTAATACCATCTATATGATTTCTTCAACCACTACCCCCTCGTCAACCGATTTGACGACACAAACTTTCCATACTGATGAGGAGATTCTTGAGGCCCTCACTGCCCCGGATTATCCCTGGGATGATATGCACCACCGTTCCTACTTCATTCCCGATGAATCCTCCTCTAGCACAGCCACCCAGTTCACGGTTGAATCCAAAGACTTCCTCCCCACCAAGGTTGACTGGTTCAAGGACCCTATTCCTGCTCCTAACGCCTTCGAGGAAGGTAACATGGCCAACATCTCACCCGTCATCCACATAGATATCTCTGACCTACCTGGCGTCAATGAATGCATTTCCCTAGGAGCCTCCTGCAGTGAACAAGAGATTGAAGAGTACCGAAAAATCTTCCGAGAATTCCGTGATGTCTTTGCCTGGTCCTATACCGAAATGCCCGGGCTTGAGCCTGCCATTATAGAGCACCACATTGACACAATAGATT
Source organism: Larix kaempferi (assembly GCA_027924585.1). Lineage (NCBI taxonomy): Eukaryota > Viridiplantae > Streptophyta > Pinopsida > Pinales > Pinaceae > Larix > Larix kaempferi. Next base: position 1,187,861 of record BSBM01000318.1, on the reverse strand, counting down.
ACCTTGACCCGGGGATAGGGGGCATGATCAACCATTTTGACCCTACCCCATCACATCTATCTCAGCACATCAGTGAACCCATTGTTCAAACCCACACATATGTGATCCATAATCACAAACCCCATGCACATAGCATGGGGGCAAGTCATTAACTCTTATCACTTTTTCACACTTGTGATCTCAACCATTTTTGAGGTCACATATCACTTGTAGATTTGATTTGATTAGATACTCCTAGTATTCTTCCCCCGTCGGTAATCATTTCTCCCCACCACTGCATCCTTGGCTGGGTGGACTCCCATTTATTTGTAACCATTTTTTAACCTAGTTATTTCCTTTAACCATTTCGGATCCCTTATGACCTCCGTTTTTCGCACCATTTGCACTGTCGAATTCATTTTTCCGCGCTCGTGATGATGCTTGAGATCATTTCTCGCTCTCACTAGGACCAATATCAACATTGTGTCCCGACACCTTGTCGCCCCGGTTTGCGTGCCACATCGGCCGCAGCCCATTTTTGATATACTTTATATCATCAGAATCATTTTTTTGAGCCGGTGATGATGCTTGAGATCATTTCTCGCTCTCACCCCCAGATTTTTTGGGCATTTTTTCCAAAACGCCCCCCGTCGCCTCGGTTTGTGTTCCCCATCGGTCATTACCCATTTTTGACACTCTTTATATCGCCGAATTCATTTTTCCGATCTCGTGATGATGCTTAAGATCATTTCTCGCTCTCACCTGGTACAATTTCAACATTGTGTCCCGACACCTTGCTGCCTCGGTTTGCGCACCACATTGGTCACCATCGGATTGTTCCACATTTTTACATGTGCCCTCCACTCCTGTCATACTGCAAATGTTTTGTTATTTTGCCACCATTTCATTCACCGCGCAAGGAGGCCCATCAGTGTTCCCCCCTACGCTCGTTCTTGGTCATCATTACTAATCCTTGATTGAACACTTCCTCCTTTTTCGGGCCGGACAAGTCCTTTACAAAAAAGGCACCTAGGGAGTTTCCATTAAGATCTTTTCTGACTCCTAAAAGAATGAAAAGATCGCCGAGCAATCTTGCTTTCTTTCATGCTTGTTAAAGTACCTGAAAGGGTGTCTATCTAGTATAAGTTTAACCCTTTTCCGGAACTGGTAGACTAATTACGAAAAAGAAATACTCTAGTCACACCGGCTAGAAGAGTTCTTCATTGCATCCTTTTATGCTTCTTTGGGCCTTGGAGACTAAATCTACGAAAAAGAAACCCCCTGGAGTCTTCTTATTGGCTTTCAGACTCTCTAAAATTGAAAGCAACCACGAGCATGAACTGTCCCGGGCTCGTAAAATCCACACGACAGTACCATTCCATCATTTCAGAGTCTTCTTATCGCTTTCAGACTCCTTAAAATTGAAAGCAACCACGAGCATGAACTGTCCTGGGCTCGTATAAATCCACACGACAGTATCATTTTACACACACTTCTTCTACTTCCTTAACCCATGAAGAAGTCCCCTCCTGTGCCTCCTGGCACCATGATCGATCATCTCGGCAGCACCCCCAATCAGGTCGCCTTTGTTCATAGTATTCTACAGTCTCCTGCCATGTTATACCAACTTGAGTCTTCCTCAGCCCAGTTCCCCTCCCAGATCCATTACAGCTATGATCCCTTTCCCCTCAGTCAGTTTCATATGCTGCCAGATCATTCCCATTATCATACTCTGAACAAAGGAAGTTTGAGTCCACCCACTCTACTTGCCTAGTTGTCCCCCCACAGTTTGGTCAGTCCTGCCATCAGTACTATCACATTTCGGTTCTCCACCTCGTGCTTCTATCAAGGAAACATCATTGCCTTGATAGTTGCAGGTCTCCCTCTCTCGACGACAGCCCCTCTATTCCATAGGATAGACCCAGAGGTCCCTACGCCTCGGACTTATCACCATCTGTGGTAGGTGCCTATGGATCATTCTGAGAGGAGTCATCATTACCTCTCCGAGTGGTTGTTTCTCACATGCTCAACTTTAGCACCTTGATCGCATCGTCGAGAATCGTGTAGGGTTACATCCTTTACATTATTTTGTCGAAGACCCCGGATTTCCCCCAACTCTAGCACATTGGTGAGTCACTTCGGAATGCCCAGTTATATGTTCCTGTGGATGTCCGGGCTGCGTTGGCGATTGTATTCGGAAGCCATCTAGCTATATGCTTCCTTGAGTGCCCAGTTCTGTTTCAGTTCAGTGTACCATTGAGAGTATGACCCTTGTCACTCTGATCCAGCAGCTCCTCAGTTCCTTTGGTACCACATTCAGTAGCACTGTTGATATTCGAGTGCACCAGTTCTTCAGTTCACACATGATCAGCCCAGCAGTATGTCCCAGATTTGTGTCCCCTCTGGACACTTATGATGTACACAGTGGTTATCTATGTATTTACAGGGCCCCCTTTTCGGGCCTTATAGTTCTTTTTATGTATCTTGATACGAGCATGGGTATGCCCACCTCGTCCATATATTGAGATTATTCCTCAGTCAGTATTTGAGGTCATGTATATGTCAAGTCCCCATTTTTTGGACTCCATTGTTATTGTTATGTTATGTCCTGATATGAGCATGGGTATGCCCGCCTCGTCCACATGATCAGATGATTCCTCATCCATTATTGAGGTTATGTACTTTTAGTTCTTGCAGTTTGTTCGGGATCATTGTTCCGAACTTCAGTTTGTTCCTTCTCTTCTCTCCACACCCCAGGAAAACCATTCATGACTCATGATGTCCATCGGCCATACGATGACCTCCTGCCCTCGCACATCAGGGGGCAATCTGTTAACACCCAAAAAGGGTTCACTACCTCATCTACCACATTATATGGCTCATTTGTCCATTTTCCTACCATATTTCCCTTAAAAATCCTAAAAATCCCATTAAAAAGCCTCCAAAAGGCCACAAAACCACTAAAATAGCCTCAAAAAGGCTAAAAAAACCCCCTTTTCCTCCAAAAATAGCAAAAATCCCCTAAAAAGGGAATAAAAAATATAAAATAATGAGGAAAAGGAGGAAAAAACCCTATACAGCTGCCCTAAACCATATGGTTCCCAAAACCATGGGTCAGCACTCCATTACCAAAAAACTATAAATAGGTGATGGAGATCCATTATTTCACATCCACAATCATAACCACTCTTATTCTGCCAAAATCTCTCTTGAAACCCTAGCTCACCATTGAGCCACTTTCACCTTGAGAGCCCCTTTTGGCCCATTTCCACCATTGGAGAAAGAGAAGGAGCACATTGGAGCTTGGAGCAACCCTCTTGGACATTGCAAAGGCTTCATCAACCTCCACATTGGAGGTAATATCAATACAAAAACCATTATTTAAATTTGTTGTTTATGTTTCATGCACATGTTTTAGAGTAGTTTTACATTTCTGTTTTAGCGTAATAATTTACATTTACTGAACTGCTACTAAGGAGTCCATTCTCCTTAGTAGGTGCTCATTTGCACAAGCTAGGGGTAAAACCCTAGCTACACCTAATGGTAGGACATTTAAATTTTCTTTTGTGAGGAGTCCATTCAATTCTATGGGGCACTCCATCACTACTTCACTCACCTTCCTCTTGGTCCCTATGGATAATTGAAATAGCCAAGACTTACTATGCTTTACTTTACTAAGAGAACAACCTTCAACCACCTTAGGAGACACATAACTATGAGTAGGTCCTGGTTCAATGAAATTAGAAATGGATTGCTTAGCAATCTTAACTTCAACTTCCACCACTTCTGATTGATGGTCTGCTTGGTTATCATCCAATGCTACATAAATTCGAGCTGCTTCCCTTGCCATATCTTCCACTGTATTTTCTTCTTCTAATTTGTGCAAGTTTTTGGGATTCTATAATACCCCATTTTTCCCTTTATGTTTATTGGCTTCAATGTAAATACTGTGTATATGATGTGTGTGTATTCACCCTAGTGTGGAGCTCAAGGCCAAGGCCCCACTAGTGGATGTTTAAGGTTATTGCATAGGCAAGTATTTGACAGTTTGATTATTCACGGGCTATTAAGCCATGAAGAAATGTAAATGATGTAATTATTATTATGAATAAAATAATCAAGAAGCTAGCTAATGAGGCAACTAATGAGAAGGGGCCACGTGTATCCACTAGGGAGAGGTGAGGGGGTTCTGGGAGTGGTTTCCCATGTTTCCACATGTCCAACTGTAAATCTGTTTGAACTCCCTACTGAAATTAATGCGGTTGCAGAGGGTGGTTGAGAACCTTGTTGTTGAAGCTGATAGAGTATGGAGCATGCCTGCAATTTCGTATGGAAGGGCATGACTTTGGTTTCCTACCACGGAAGACACTCAATCGCTGGGAATGGGAAGACCCTATTTGACTAACCATTTGTGAAATAAAAACACATGGATTATTTTTCATTCATCCATACACGTGCTTCCATCGACGATCCATTGATTCATCAAGAGAGAACTTGTCCAGACATACCCGCAGACTGTGAACTAGTTAGAGAAACTAGAGATATTCGTGTTTTCCCTATGTAATAGAAATACCAGAGAATTTTTAACCATGAAAAATGTGTGTGAATCCAGTCTACCAGGGACAGAGTGGCAAGAACCCGTGAGGAAACTGCAAGCCTGAATAGTGCAGATAAACCATGAGAACCTAGGAATTGGAACTCAGAGAGTAGATTGTGGAATAGGGCCTTGTCCGCAAGTCTAAAGGAGACAGCCTTGTCCGCAAGTCTGAAGGAGACAGCTCGAACTATGGAAGAAGGTTGGGTTGCTTGATAAACCTAGTGAAGGCTATAGTCTCATAGAACTAGCAACTGGACCTTTCTATGCCCATCCTGGAATAGAACTGGAAGGGAAGAGGCCTTGAGATACTATGCAGTAGAGAAGAGGGTCTTCCTTGTGTTGGATGTGGTAGGTATTGTGGGTTTCAGGTCGGCTGAGTGTTGAGATGCCTGTAGCTTTGTGGTTGAGCTCACTAGCTTAGCAATGCCTCCTTTGTTGTCCCTGTTCGCCTGATAAACCCACTGCTGGTTTTCTTAGCATGATCAGCTTGTCTAATTTGCTTGATAAACCCAACAATATGCTGGCTTGGCATGATTGTATTGCTTGGTATGCCCGATAATCCCACTTTCAGTTGGCTTAGCATGATCAACTACTTTGGTATGCTTGATAAACCCAATTGTAGGCTGGCTTGGCATGACACTGTTATTGGTATGCTTGATAAACCCAAAAGTTGGCTTAGCATGACCTGTGTGTCCCTGAATGCTTGATAAACCCATTGTAGGTTGGCTTAGCATGGGTAGGTACCCTAGAATGCTTGATAAACCTAACTGCAGATTGGCTTAGCATTGGGATGGAACCTTGACTGTGAGAGAACCTAATAGCCCTCCTTAGTGGATACATAGCCCAGCTCGGGGGTGATCTCTCAGCTGAAAGAGTACAGGATGGACAAAGATTTAAGGTTGGGTGGAACATTTCTCTCACTTAGCCAGTTGCTTGGTAGCTTCAATTGAAAGATAAGTACTTCTTGTTATGATTAATGATGATGCTTCATTGTTATGAAATAGTTGCTTATGTTCAATTGTGGAATTGTGAAATGCAAGTTTATATGAATATGATTGACAAGTAGTCATGTGTAGGACCGAGTAGGGGCTGAGTTAATTTTTATATGTATTTCATGGTATTGCATGAGTTTAATGCATCATAGTTCTTGCATATGATAGATGTATCTGTTAGATCTAACTTTATGTATTTTACATGTTGTGATATGTTTGAATGACCCAATGAATGAGTTGTATGCTTGCATATGATCCTTGGGAAAGGGGGGTGGATTCCCTAAAATTGTTTAAGAGTCCCTCCGTGGGTCAGGTGGAAAGGGAAGATCATGGAAGGAAGAAGGATTAATTCTTTTAAGTGAAGTGAAGGGCGATAACTTCAGTGGGAAATTTAACATGTTCTGATTGACCACTGGATATAGATCTCCAAGATCTTTCCAATGGTACCTACCTTGTATCATTTGGACCAAGGATTAGGGAGTTATGACCCTCAGAAGACTGTGTGGAAAGTTACCTTGCAGGAGTGTGGTTCCGCATGCCCGCATCCACAATTCAGATTGCGGAAACGAAGAAGTTGAAGTTACGTTTTGGACTTCTGAACTTCCGCATCTACAATCGCGGATTGCGAATTGCAGAAGTGACCATTGTCGGAAGTTGAGATTTGACCTTCCACACCCGCGATTGTGGATTACGGATTACAGAAGTGTCCGTTGTTGGAGGTTGAGATTTGACCTTCCGCACCCGCAATTGCAGATTACGTAAAGGTAAGTTTACGGTTGTGAAGCTTCACACTTCCACATCCGCAATTGCAGATTGTAGATTGCGGCTTGCGGATTTGAGTTGCGGGTTGCGGATCCGAGCTATTATGACTGTGTGGGTGTATTTAGTCGGATTAGGAAGAAAAACAAATGTATCAGGGTCTCGCGGGTCCTAAGGAGGTCAGTGGGGACATGACAGAGTGGTATCAGATCTTCAGTTGCAACACTGGGAGCTATTTGGGCCGGATCATGCATGAATTTTTGGTCAAGAAATGCGCCCATAGCATGGTTTTGATGAACTATTTGATTAAATGATTGTTCAAATGAATAGTTCCGGTTTTGAATGGGTATGATAGAGTTTAATTGTATGCTTGTGATATCTAATAGAATGTCTCTAATATGCACAGAGATAGTAGCAGTTGTAAGACGCATATTATCATAGGATAGCGCACAAGAAGGTGTAAGAATGGTCTCTCTAAATGATGCACAAGACCCATTGGAACCAGAAGATGATGTGCTGGGTGAGAACGTTCAAGAAGAACATACGAAGGCCAATTCTGATGGAAGAAGGGAGCTAGTAACACCCCCAAACTTGGCTGAGACTATGGTAAGTTTCAACGAGCGGATGATGAAAGCGCAAGATGACAAACATCAACTCAATGCGGTCATTTTACAGAGCCTTATAGACATTTAGCAAAGAATAAACAATGGTTCTAACCCAAGCAATGAAGGCCGAGAGGAGAGAAATGTAGAAAGTCAGTCTACGGGCCGTTCTATGAGAAGAAATCCAAGCCCTAGGAGAGGTTCTATGAGCAGAAGGAACAGGACACCCTCTCCTCAGTTTTCTTCTAGTAGGTCAGTTGATTTTGAGGGTTCTCAAGGGAGCCCAAGCCGCACTTCCAGTAAGAGTAAGGGAAGAAAGAAGAACAAAGGTATTCCATAGGGTGAATTTTGGAAGGCAATACCACCCACTTTTGATGGTGAAAGAAAAGAAGGTCAAGAAGCAGAGGCATGGCTTCTTGGAATAAAGAAGTACTTCATAATGCATGAGTAATCAGAGAATGAAAAGGCTAAGGTTTCTATTTATAACCTTGGTGGAAGAGCTTCTATTTGGTGGGATCACCTCATGCAAGTGAAAGGGATCAACGCAATAAGAGTTAGCTGGGACATATTCTAGAGATACTTCCAAGAGAAGTACCTATCAGCTAGGTATTATGAGAACAAAATGAAAGAGTTCAATGAACTCAGCCTAGGAAAGAACACCATGGATGAGCATGTCCATAGGTTTGTGAAGTTGCTGAGGTATGTAGACTACATCAAGGATGAAAGAATAAAGATCCAATGCTTCCTTGGTAGTCTACCAAAGGGCTATAGAGATAGAACAGAGTTTGTAAATACACCAATCTTGGATGAAGCCATTAGGATGGCAGAGCATTGCTATGAGTAGGGTAAAGGAAAAGCAGAGGTGTAGCCAGCGTGGAAAGGTAAACCCAAGGAAAGGTTTGATCAAAAGAAAGGTGAATTCAAACCACCATTCAGAAATTAGCTTAGAATATTTCCACAAGGAAAGCAAGAAAGAAGAGAGTTCAAGTCAGCTGTAGCAGCAGATAGAACGTTAAAGGGGCCACATCAGTTTGGGGTTGTGGGGAAAACCACATGCTCAGAGATTTCCCAACTACAAGGAAGAACCCCAGGATCTTGCACAACGTTAAAGGAGAGGCTACAGTAGGGGACATGGCAAGAGAAACACCTAGGATTTATGCACCACTGGATGATCATGGAGAATACCATCAATCAACAATGGTGGAGGTTGCAGGTAAGACTGCTGAGCAACCTATTTCTGTTTTGATTGATCCAAGGTCTACTCATGGTTATGTATCTCCTAAGGTAGTTGAAATTTGTTCCCTTGGTAAAGTAAAGCATGATAAGGCTTGGATAGTTTAGTTAGCCACATGCACCAAGAGAAAGGTAAGTGAAGTAGTGAAGGAGTGTCCTATGGAATTGAATGGACTCCTCACTCATGCATAATTAAATGTCTTACCATTGGGGTCATATGATTCTTTAATTGGCATGGATTGGTGAAAAGGCATAGGGCCAAATTAGACTATTATGAGAAATCACTTGAATGCCTTGATGATGAGGGAAATCCAAGGCTGGTAAAAGGAATTCCGAAGCATGTTTCAGTAAGGCAGAATGCAGTTCTACAATTGAGGAAGCTTTATAAAAAGGGTTGTCAGTTATATGCTGTGCATTTATCAGATTCAGCAGGAGATAAGGGACCCATATTCGCCTGATAAACCCACTACCAGTTGGCTTAGCATGATCATCTTGTCTAATATGCTTGATAAACCAACGGTATGCTGGATTGGCATGATTGTATTGCTTGGTATGCCCGATAAACCCACTGTAGGTTGGCTTAGCATGATCAGCTAGTCTGGTATGCTTGATAAACCCAACTACAGGCTAGCTTGGCATGACCCTATTATTGGTATGCTTGATAAGCCCAAGTGGAAGTTGGCTTAGCATGACCTTTGTGTCCCTGAATGCTCGATAAACCCATTGTAGGTTGGCTTAGCATGGGTATGTGACCTAGAATGCTTGATAAACCCAACTCCAGACTGGCTTAGCATTGGGATGGAACCTTGACTGTGAAAGAACCTGATAGCCCTCCTTAGTGGATACATAGCCCATCTCAGGGGTGATCTCTCAGCTGAAAGAGTACAGGATGGGAAGAGATCTAAGGTTGGGTGGAAATTTGGTCTCACTTAGCCAGTTGCTTGGCAGCTTCAATTGAAGATAAGTACTTCTTGTTATGATTAATGATGATGCTTCATTGTTATGAAATGGTTGCTTATGTTCAATTGTGGAATTGTGAAATGCAGGTTTATATGAATATGATTGACAAGTAGTCATGTGCATGCCTGAGTAGGGGATGAGTTCATTGTTATATGTATTTCATGGTATTGCATGAGTTTAATGCATCATAGGTCTTGCATATGATATATGTATCTGTTAGATATAACTTTATGTATTTTACATGTTGTGATATGTTTGATTGAACCTGTGAATGAGTTGTATGCTTGCATATGATCCTTGGGAAAGGGGGGAGGAGATGCCCCGAAATTGTTTAAGAGTCCCTATGTGGGTCAGGTGGAAAGGGAAGAACATGGCATGAAGAAGGATTAAGTCTTTTAAGTGAATTTAAGGACGATAACTTCAGTGGGAAATTTATGGTCAGAGTGCTTAGATGGGGCAGGGATTTCACCACTAGATAGAGATCTCCAAGAGATTTCCAACGGTACCTACCTGTTGATGCCTCGATGTATTGGAGAAAACTCACTATGGCTTGGGAATACCACAACAGACAGATGACTACCAGAAATCTACTCAATTCTCAAAACATTGCTATTATAAATGATAATGTCAAAACAATGGAGAAATGTAACCAACCTTGATCCAACGTTTGATGTAGATCCCCGTTGGAGCTTTCAATCCGCGCACATCCAAGCACTTGTAATCTGCAAGTTAGTCTATGCAAAAAATATCTAACAAGTACATGTGATATATAACTAACATTAACATTATCAATAACAATGGTCCATAATATCATAAGCAAATGCAACCCAATGTATAATAAATGACATTTACACCATGAATGGACGAGAATATGAGTATTTCTATTAATGAACAAGAATAAGTACAAAGTGATACGACCTCTTTCCGAAAACAAATATGAACCAAGATCTAGATCAATCCACTAGTGCCTCCACCACTTCAATCCTCCATGAATGGCAAACTCAAACTAGAAAGGAGTTTGGAAGGTGACCATAAATGGTTCACAACTACAAGGATCAATAAGTGTAGAATAAAGATAGGGAAAAAATCCACTAGAGTGCCTTTACTCTTCTCTTCTTCCTCCTATCCATAAGCCATATGCGCTCAATATATAGTCTTCCGAAAGGTTGGTGAAAGGACTCATCGAGACATTACTTGGGCAGATGGAGAGCCAAAGGTCACCCAATGACTGCTTTTTGAGAGTAAAAAGTAATAAAATAGTGGTATTTACCATTTTACTTGATACCCGAGGGCTATAGGGATGCAACTCGTGGGTACGCATGCTATGGTGATGCAACATGCGGGTAGGAACAAAAATAGGATAGAATGGTATCACTGAAGGATGAAAATGGATCTGAGTCACTGAAATGGATCCTACAGGCCAAAGAATGCTGATGCTCACAGGGTGGAATATTTTTGTGTAACAGATGCCCCCTAATGTGTGAGGTCAGAGACTGAAAGTGGTACGATGGCCAAAATACATTATAAAATTCAGAAGTGGAGTGATGGAGACACAAGTTGAAAGAACGGATCACTCATCATAATACAATAGTATCTCTGAATACCTATCAGTATAGTACAACAATCTGATACAATGGCCATGAATAGGCAGTACATAAGAAGATACACATCATAAGTGATCATAGCCATGATCCCTTGATAGTAAGATATGGTCTTCTGATGAAAAGAAGACAACTGGTACAAATTGGAGGTACAAACTGATGAAATCTGAGAGGTGATATCTCAGATGTAAAGTCAAAGTCATATGTAGCATACTGAATGCCACAATCACCTGGGGTCTTCTACACAAGTCTTCGACGGTGCAAGTCCCATCAAGTGAATAAAGGAGTTGGGGTCGAACCTGATGAGACATCGTCTGATTACCGGTCATTGATGTATACTGTTAACAGACGCGAGATGACCCACCGATAATGAGAATGGGCATCAAGGCACAGAGCACAATCATCAGAGTGTGAATAAATGGGTTGAAGTCCAACACTAGGATGAATCCATCGATCAAGGGACATTGGTGTATTCCCAAAATTGTTGATGGCGAGAGAACCTGCCACTAATGACTGCAAGCCTCAAGGTACTCAACCGAAATCTAAGCCTCAAGTCTCGGAATAAATGAGTTGAGGTTGACGGAACGAGACTCGCTGGAAGGAGGGAATTAAGGCATCCCCCATCAACTAGCATGAGGTACTAGCAATGCTGAAAGATTTGGAAGATCTCAGGTGAAACGGACTGACTCAATAAGGATGGCCGACATGCAATAGTCAAGATATCTGAGGAGTGGCCGACACTAGTTTTAGGACTTCCTTTAAATAGGAGCATGAGCAGATGGAGAGACTCAGGCAGTATAGACTTGACATAAACTGTGCAATGCAGGAGGCATTACAAAGGAATCCATAATGACTGGAAGCTTAACCAATCGGTGGAGAAAACTAAGAAACAAGTACGGTTCCTAAGGTCCAACTATAGTCCTGACTCATAATGTACGGACTGGAATGAATGCTCTATTCAAAGGCGACACAATAGCTACCAACAAGAAATAATGACCATAATCCCATCCGACTTTTTGGAATATTTGATTTTTTTTGTCTTTTTCATATTTGGGAAAAGCTTGAAAAATAATAAAATTGCTTATAGTACAACAAGTGAGGGAACGAGTGTCAAATAGCTAGAAGACTAGTCCCAAGCAGTGGAACATACCTATGCTCAATGCAAGGAAGTGCATGCAGGATGTGGACACTCGGGAGTGTGTTCCCTTAGGGTCAAAGGGTCATCAAATTGTGAAGGGAAAATATATAAGCTCTGCAGGGCTCGATAGGGAAAGTGCTTAGGCACCAGGCTAACAATTGAGTAAGCGAGAGCTGACACAAGGCTCAAGCAACAAGAAGGATGATGCAATGCAATCACAACATGATATAACTGAGGGGAGTCCTTAAGGGAGATGGCCAACATAAGACAAAGTAGAGTATGAGTCTTTATCGCAACATCATGGTGTGACTACAAAGGACTCCCAATCCCGAGGACAAACAACGGCATGGGCACCAAAATGCATAAGGGGGTTCTAACTAGGGTACCCATGTTCGGGAAAGCCCTACCACCACATGATGACACTTCTATAATAGTGTGAAGGTTCTGTGTCAGTCACGAAGCGGGGTCACACCTAGGGTTTATGAAAATGGTCAACATGTTAAATGCATAATGCATGTGGAAATGACATCTAACCTATATGCCAGGTGTGAAACATACCTGCCGTAGGTGTGAAATGGACCAGAACAACTCTTGCCGAGGAAATATGAAATTTCAATCGCCGATCGTGGGAGCTACGAGAAACCGTTCAGCGAACCGTCTGGAGCAGGTTAGTGGTCATTGCCATACCTTTCATTTAAGTGCTTTTATTTCAATTTTGGTCAGTGGGTTATTTTGTTTGGCCATGCCCTAAATGGATTCGGTGCTACCCACGGGCTATAAGTATGCGGGTTGCAGGTAGGGCATCAAATGTGCAGTAAAAAAACTGACTGCCTGCATCTACCCTCACCTATCTACAATATAGCCCACGGGTACGGCCATGAAGAAGTTTTTTATGCATGAAACTGACTAAAAATCTCTTGCTTTGCACTCCAGGATGGTTCTAGAGTGGAGGGAGAGAGAGCATGACTAGGTAGATGAGGTCATGCGCAACGATTTGCAAGCACAACAAGCACTGCAAGCATGTGGCTTATATAAATACTGGAGTCTTGGGGGATTGAGGGCTCAAAACCTACTATTCCGTCATTTGAGCAACTACTAGGATGTGGATGCTCAACACTTCATCCTCAACGAGCAAACATTGACGCTGGAAGTAGAATATATCTATTTCATTACCGGTTTGTCCTGTAGAGGGGAAGTGGCTAGTCTTCCGTCACGGACCGTGGGTGGTGGGATCACTGTGAAAGACTACATAGCGCTATATTGTCCTGCCAACACACGACCAGTGGGAAGGCAGGTGTCGGTCAATCTCATAGTGGACTTGAGCACAAAGATCATAGTGGCAACTCTGGTTCAGATCACGGGATCCAAAGCACTACATCAGGCATCCAGACTGGTGATGTTTTATGCATCACAATGCTTCCAGCCTACTATATTCGACTGGTGTACTACTCTGCTGGTGTCTATGAAGACACAATTGATGGAATGCAAAGAGGGGAAGGCCAAAAAATTTGGGTATGGTAGCATCCTCTGCAGTTTCTTCTTTGAGAGGGTTCCGGGACTTAGCCCGAGGGTGGATGTCCCTCCTCATAGTCTCCGAGATCCAGCCTTGACCTGGTGGGCTGAGATACTGACACGATAAGGTGGTGGCCGTCTAGTGTCACCATATACTGAGGAGTTCTTCCGCTGGTGGAACTGGCAGGTGATTTCTATCGAGGACTACCCCTATGCTCATACAGGACCGTGACATGTCGCTCCCACCAGGTGCAGCCTTCGGAGACATCACTGAGTACTCTTTTTGGATTTGTGTTATTAAATTTTTATGGATTTTTTTATTATAGTTGAAATGCAAAAAATATTTTTGGTGGTAATGTCATGTGCTAATGGGTGACTGTTTGCTCTCAGACAAAGGCCGAGTGAGACCCGAGGGCTTCCCGAGACATGGTCGTCAGGGTAGAGATGAGGTGGCAACAGATACTGCAGTAGGGCACACACTACAGACGTTACAGCGCAACATATCACGAATGATTTCCCGAGTACCACTGATAGAGGTAGCTCGACTACTGGAGGCTATTCAGCGCCAGGTAGTGGGTGTTCCTGGAGAGTGGGTGCGGCTACTGCGCCGGATGGCCAACGCAGTACAGTACTATTATGAGACACATCCCGTTGAGTCGGCAGCTAGACCTCCTCGGAGCGAGTAGATATCCCAGGGTCTCATCATTTTTTGTATCGATATGTATATTTTTGAGGGCTACGGGCTCCAGTCTTCTATGACACTACCATTTTTGGACATATTTATATATATATACAACTTTGGTTCTCGGTTCTACTATATGTGTGTATGGTACAAATGTATGAATGTCTTTGTATTTATGTGCTTCATGATGAATGTGACAAATGCCAATCTAATACATAGTTAGCATATGCATCAGATATATAATTATTACTTCTCGGAATATGAATATATGTAATGGAAACAAAATGTCTCTCCAAGAGTCGTACCTTAAGGAATATCCATAGTAATGTAGGGTCTCGTACATGGTACTGCCCATTTAACTGAGACACAACTAGTTGTGAATCCAGGCAGACTTCTAAAGACTGGATGTCATGTGAAATGGCATCCTGAAGCAGCTCAACAATGGCACTATACTCAACCACATTGTTAGATGTAGGACCGAGACAAGCACCTCCTGAGGACACAACTAGATGGTCAGGTGAAAAGATAACCCAGGCAGCAGAAGCAAGCTGCTGCCTATGTCGGTTAGCACCATCTGCGAAACCTAAGAATGTAGGACATCCCGCTGACATCTGTCAATCAAATAGAGGCTAATCAACAGACCCGACAACCAAAAATGCAACCTAGACTATGTATAGAAAAACTATACAATAGTGTACAAAAGTATCAACTCAAACCAAAGGTTCAAGCTTAATACCGCTTGAGGTAGAGCCCATTTCTAGGCTTCTTGAAGACAACTCCCTCGTAATCTTCTAACTCATAAGCTCCTTTCTCAAGGACATGCCTCACAATGTAAGGATCGTGCCACATGGGATTGAACTTGCCTGCCCCCAGGGGTTCTTTAGCTTGGTCATACAAGAGTACCAAGTCACCTTCAACATATTGCCAGGGATGGACAGACCTATCATATTGAACCTTGACACGACGCTTGTTAACATCAATGGCCACAGGGGGATCTCGACGATGCTCATCAAGTTGCTCGAGGTGTACTAAACATTGCTCAATCTCCATCATATCAGGGAGGATCTCTATGGCTATCTTGAGCGAAGGGATCTCGCATTCCATGGGTAAAAGTGACTCCACACCGTGAACTAACTGGAATGGTGAGAACCTGGTGGCAGTCTTAACTACGGTTCGATAAGCCCACAAAGCAGGATATAACATGATATGCCAATTGGTCTTGCTTTGTTCGATGGTACGTTGGAGAATGGTCTTTAAAGACTTATTTACTGCTTCAACCTGACCATTCGCTTGAGGATAGTAGGAAGACAAGTGTTCCTGACGAAACCCAAGCTTGAGAGACAAATCCTCCATCATCTTATTTTGAAAGTGACTGCCATGGTCAGTGACAATCTCTTTCGGGATACTGAATCAAGTGATAATCTGGTTGAACACGAAATGGGCTGCAGTAGCACCATCGGCTTTAACGGTAGGCATGGCCTCAGCCCACTTGGAAAAATAATCCATGACCACAATAATATGATGATGCCCCCCAGCCGAAGTTGGTTTGCAATCCATGAAATCTACCCCCCACTAAGTGAAGGGACCGACGGTGACAACTGGATGGAGGGGTGCTGGATGCGAGTGTATGTTTCGAGAAAACACCTGGCAAGGGTGACATCTCTTCATAGCGTTAATACAATCTTTAAAGATAGTGGGCCAAAATTAACCTACTTGCATAATATGCTGGGCTGTAGCAAGCCTGGATAAGTGACCGCCACATGCCCTCGCATGGCAATCATTCAGTACCCGTTTCACTTCTTTGTGAGTTAAGCAACGACGAAGAATGGAATCCTTTCCTCGATGATACAAAGTTTCACCGATCATAGTATAATATTTAGCGTGATGTCTCAGACGTCGTCGCTCGTCTCGTGAATAATGTGGAGGAAAATTCAAAGTTTCGAGATATCTAATGACATCCCCATACCAAGGGTCCTCGGTCGAGATAAGAAATAGGTTTTCATCCACAAAGGAATCTTCATGAATGACATCCTCATCAAGTCGTGGAAAGTCCGACATAAGCTCAGTGAGCAATAATGATTTCACCGATTTTGCAGAAGCAAACTCGAGATCAAATTCCTGAAGGATCACAATCCATTTATTATACTTACCCCTGATAAGTCATCGTGATAGCACGAACTGAAATGGATTGATATGAGCTACAACAGTGGTTGTTCGAAGCAAAATGTAATGCCTTAACCACTGGACTGCATGAATAATCGCAAGTGCCATCTTTTCTACGTGGGTGTACCTTAGTTGAGCGTCTACTAAATTTCGACTAAGATAATATATAACATGCTCGATGAGTGCATCATCTACCTGAACCAAGACCATGCCAGTAGTCTCTTGAGATGCAGCCACATAAACAATGAAATCATGTGTAAAGTCTGGTGGACTAAGCACGGGGGCCGATACCAAAACTTTCTAAGGGCGTCGAAAGACTGCTGGGCTCGCTCATCCCAGATAAAAGGTGTGTCTGTCTTCAATAGGCATGCGAAACCTTTAGTAAGACTGGCATAGTTAACTATGAACCGATGCAGAAAAGTAGCTCTCCCTTGGAGGCTCTAAAGTTGAAACAAATTACGCGGAGGAGGCAACTGAAGTATTGCCTCAACTTTGAGAGGATCGACTCTAATACCCTCTTTTGAAACTATGAATCCTAGAAGGCAACCAGTCCTAATAGCGAAGATGCATTTGTCTGGATTCAATCGAATTTTGTAGTGGATACATCGTTCAAGAATCATACGGAGGTGCTTGGGGTGGTCCACTCTCTTGAGAGAATGGCCAGCAAGATCATCCAAGAAAACTTCCATAATCTTCTTAAGATCATGAAAGGAATAGGTCATGGCTCGCTGAAAAGTAGCTCCAGCATTCTTGAGGCCGAAGGGCATTTTCTGGTACGTAAAAGTTCCCCATGGACAAATAAATGCCATTTTATGTTGGTCCACATGTTTGATTTGAATCTGATTATAACCCGAGAATCCGTCCATGAATGAAAAAATCTCACTTCCTTCACAAGAATCCAATATTTGATCGATGAATGGTGTGGGGAAGTTGTCTTTCAGACATACACGATTCAAATCTCTGAAATCAGTGCATACATGGATCGTTCCCTGCTTCTTATCCACAGGAACGGGGTTTGACACCCATTCGGTAAGAGGAACGGGGTAGATGAAACCAGCTTTGAGTAGTTTCTCCACCTCTGCCTTAATAGAAGTTGCCTTCCTAGGGTTCACGGCACGTAAGTGTTGTCGAACTGGTTTAGCATCAGGATACGTTTTAATTTCATGTTCAACAATGCGGGGGTCTATTCCTGGCATCTCCTCATATGACCAGGCGAAAGCCTCCCAGAGTTCAGTAAACAAATCAGTGTAAATAGCAATCTCCTCAGGAGTGCAATCATCACCGACGTAAACATTCTCAATCTTTGTGGGAGTGCGGGAGATGTTGATCGAAGTGGTTGGGGAAATGTTGTCCATATTCCCCTCTAAGAAAACATAATGCGACTACAAAAGAGCCACAGGGTGACCAACCATCTCAGCTAGAGTCATCCTAAACTCCTCCTGCTCAATGAGCTCAAGGTTGGGAAGGAAATAAGATTGATGGTGCATATCTTCCCAGGGCCTCTCACTACCACACATGGCTTCGAGGATAGCTTCATCAGATGGCAAAGTATCATCGAGGCAATCATGAGAGCAAGATGAGTTGGCTGCCCAAACTAGCAGTGTAATGGGATCTTCTTGAACTGTCTAGGGAGAAGAAATTTACAAATCTGCAGTGGTTTGTTGGATGTGATCATAAGTGAGCTCCGCTACAGATAAGGGAATAGACATCCCAACATGTGCAATGTCTCCAGACATAAGATCAGTGGATGGAAAAATCCATGGATCACCACAATAGGAATTCTGGAATGGCATACTATTCGAAGGAGGAGGTGCACTGTTGGAAATGGTTCCAATAAAATTCACAGGTGCAAAATGGTTGAAAGTTCCCATCAATGAGGGGTACATTCTAACACCTATGTTCCCAGTTGCCGACTGAGAATCAAAAACTTGCATGACTACTGATCCCGTAGATGCTGTGGAAGGAGTGCCAACATAATCCAGCTGATCGATCGTCACAATATTGCCTTCATGGGGAAAGCAAATAACTCGAAATATAGTAGACGCGACAACCTTCATAGCATACATCCAGTTTCGACCCAGTAAAAGATTGTAGTCGATGGGCGCATCAACCACTTTGAATTCAATAGGCACGGACTTACCTCCCAAGGAGACAACAAGGGAAGGGATAATTCCATGTGACGTAAAAGATCTACCGTCGAATGCAGTGAGTGTAGTTCTAGACGTGAGTAGGAGAGGAGAGCCAAGAGCTTTCCAACAAGTCAATGACATTACCGAAGCGTAAGCACCTTCATCAACCATAGTACGTTTAACGAAGCTCTTAAGGCAAACCACCTGGATTTGAAAAGCCACATGGTAAGGCAAGCAAGGTTGGACATCAGTAGTGTTGAACTTGATAACACTAGGACTTCCCCCATCTTGAACTCCTAACACACTCAAAAGGGCATGCCTCTAAGAAGGACAAGCTTGCAAAACTTCAAGATCCAACATGGTACACAGAGTTTGGCCCAAATCTTCTACGATGGAGTAGTTCTGGGTGGCTCGAGCATTAGGATTATGCGTAGAGCGCTTGAGAACACCTTTTGGTATCCGTGACATAATAGAAGGCTTCTCGATATGCAAGGAATTGTCAGGAGGATGGGGAGGCTCATTCCCCAAATTCGGTTGTGGTGCACCATAATCACGTTGACGAGTAGCAACACTAACCTCCGACTGAACCATATTCACGCATCCATAACCACTAGTATTGGAAGAAGAACTTGTCATTTCATTAGTACCATAACCAGCGGTGGGAGCATGCAAAGCCATGTTTTGGTGATGAGGTAGGGGATCCTTCAACACAGCTGGGCTCTATTCCAAATGCTTCGATGCTTCTTCAATACGAAGACATAAGTGAGTAAGATGATCCTCCCCACAAAGCTTGCAAGGGAATTTCACCTTACGCCTAGGTTTATGATCCTTGCCAGCATTACCGCCTTCCTGAGGAGGGTTGGCATTCTCATTACGAGGAGTATTACGATTGCTATTATTGTTACTTCCATTGTTTCCACCCCTACGATTATTTCTCCCCTTTTTCTTACCGCTAGGTTGCTAGTTACCCGACGGTTTCGTTGATTGCACATTGTGTACATCAGACGATGGAGTGAAAGTGGACAAGATGTGAACCTGTCCGGGTACAGACTGGTTTAGCGAAAAATTTTGCATTTGATTAGCTACCAAGTCTATGGGGCGAGTGCATGCGGACCCTACGATGCCATCGACATGTGGTCCAGGAACTGACGTGGGCTCATGTCTTGCTGTCGGTGCATCAGGAATAATGTCATACAGAATGCCAGACTGAGAATAAAGAAGATCTAACTACTGGAATTTCAAGATAGCTTGTTCCTCAGTCATAATGCCGGACATCGAAACATCCTTAGCAATATATGGGAGTAAAGACTTGATGAACCATTCCAACAAGAACTCTGGAGGAATGTTGGCTTTCGCTAATCTCTTCCGCTGATGCCACTCTTGAACATGGTTAGAAATATGTGTGGCCTTATTCTGACGGAAGGTGGACAACAACTCAGTACCAGTATCATAACGAACCAACTACTGGAAATGGTCTAAGAAAACCAAAGCAATCTTGCTGAATCCCCTATAGGTGTTTCTGGGCAACTCCACATACCATTTTGTGGCTTCCCCCATGAGGGTGCGTTGAAATAGTTGTAATTGAATGGAATCATGATTCAAAGAGTTGGAGGAGCACCAAAGGTGAAATGTCATGACATGATCTCCCAGGTCCTCACCACCTTTCCCTTCAAACTTTGGAATGTCCGAAGGGAGCTTGGTAGGGACCAGGGGCCAAGTAGGGTTGTGACACACCGGATCATTCCTAAGCTTTAAAAGATCCGGGAGATTCAAGCGTGCAAAGAACGGGAGCTGCAGCTGGAAAGCTTGATTATAAGCTCCCATAAAATGTTGATTGAATGGAATTGTGTTATACGATGGACCAAAAGCTTGACCATGAGGGTTAAACTATTGATACTGAGGACCTGACGACCCATAAGCTTTCCCATGGCCATAAGATGGATAACCTCCCCCTGCCTATCCCATTTGAGAGTAAGCAGGTATATGTGCGTTTTGAGCACCATATTGGGGTGGTGGGTGATACTAGTGGCCAGCACCGACTGTGTTGTAGTAAGGGTCGCCACCATGGGTATGGGGCATGTATGTACTATTCATAGTGGGAACTTCGTTGTATTGACCGTAATGGTATGGTATGTTCCCACCCCCAATATTAGGATTAGCTTGAGCAGTTGTGTGATGAACATAAGCATGAGAAGTATTCCCAGGTCCCATATGGGTGTGACCAGTAGCAGGGTTGGTGGTGTGATGTCCATGTGGACAGGAAATATTCCCACCCCCTACATTACTATTACTAGCGGCGATAGTGGACGCAAAAGTATGCGGTATTTGTCCAGTCGTTGTGTTTCGGACAGCATTTCGACTAGGTTGAGTATTCCTAGGAGGTGGTCGCGTTCCAACATTAGCATGGTTAGGAATCGGACTAGTCCCCATACTATGTGAGTGGGTGGATAACGTAGTTCCCCCAGTGGGTATAGTATGGATATCACTTTGACTAGTGCCAGCATGAGTACCAACCATAGTGGAAGGTTCGACAATATTGTGACTAGGGATACCAAAACAGAGTGCAGTGGGGTTGACCATAGGGCCAGAATCATCATGAGTCTCAGGCCTCCTATATCTAGAATCACATGGAAACGAAGGAATGAAAGGCTCGTCCTGTTCTTCCTCCTCAGGTAAGTCGGGCATCCCGTAAAGATAATTGTTCGGATTCGAAGGATCAAATGGATCCCGGTCAAGTGGATTAGTCCAAATAGAACCAGGTTGAGTCGCAGGTGGATCACCTCCCTAATCCTCACGAGGAGTCTGGGGATTGGAAGTATGTTCAACTCTACCCGATGGAGTAGAAAGGTATTTCCCGATATTGGGATGTGTATCCATGTAATCCTCAATGTAAGTCATGTAAGAATCTGAAGACTCGAAGGGAGCCCTCTAGCGTCCTCTAGTAATACGTTGTGTAACCAAAGTTGGCTTTAAACTAGCCAAACGACGGGACCGACAGAGAGTAGGGCTCCGAGCCATGTTCTCTCTGGAGAGAGACACAGCATCTCCTAAAGGCCAACTATCGATCAAAAACAGTAAATCAAAAGCACACACCTAGAGAATCTACAGCTGAGAGCAGACAAACAAAGTGGCTAAATGAGCTCCCGACACTAGAGCCGGTATGTCTCGCCTAAGAGAGGCTTGAGACTCCCAAACTATAGCCGGAGGTAACAGAATCAGTTATAAAGACACCCAGGCTTCACTATGTCGACAGGGTCAAGTCCACTGCACGAACACAACTGTGCTGTCCAATCCCTATCTGACTCAGGACACAAACAGCATAACCACTGCAAGTACCCTGTGCGGTACCTAGGTAAGGAAACTATGTCTACCGCAATATAACCAATGCTTAGGGGGACAGTCGTAGGTGGGACCCGTCGTATGGGTAAGGTAGCTAAGATTGAAGCACAAGAGGATGAACCTCCAGTACCCCTAGATACGAACAAATCCTGGATATATCTCCCACGTTCAGCCTTGTATCAGAGGGATATCTCCTCAACCAACCTCATGTGACCTCGTGCTTAACTCTGGTTTGAGTAGAGCTTTCCTGAGAACACCAAGCTATACCATGGATTCCTCCACTCCCTGGTCAGACACCTAATGTTTCATTCAGTAGTCTTGGATTGTTAACTCACAATGATCTATTCCAAGACTCTAAACCTATGCTAGTTGGTGTACCCTATAAATAAAATAAGTCTAATCAATTTTATGATTAAGCGCTAATTTTAGTGGCTGTGATTACTCAAGGGATATGGTTGTGAAACTAGTGATGTGTAGACTCAATAATATGCACCATCGTCCAATCCTAGAATCAACTATCCAATAAATCAATGTCACTAATATGAAAAATCAAGCAACAATTCTGAAATAAATATACAAACTTTTATCTTTTCAATGCACAAGCAGAACCTAAAATGAAGGCAACAAGCACTCAATGCAAAATGCAGTACATGGAAATAAAATATTTTCGTATTTTCTCTTATAAACAGAAAGGAAACTGCAAAAAACTAATGAATATTTTTGTATTTTTTCAATGTATATGGAATGAAAAAAATGCAAGCAAAATCCTACTATTCAGTCACTGAAGTGCCGAGAAGATCACTAAGACAACCCAGCAAATCCTAAACAGCAAGACTCATCCAAAAGGAAGAGCTCAAAAGGAAGAAACCAAGAGGTTAAAACCAAAGATGGTGAAAAACCAAGAATGCTCAACCAAGAGAAACGAAGAGATCTGGTCACAGCGAAGGCATGAAACAGTCAAGAAAGAGGCCAACAAAGACTCAGGAATCAACCAAACTCACCCAGCAACAACCAATAGCCATAAGCCAACAAAAGCCAGAGTTACACGCCACTGTCGAAGGAAATCCTGCAGGTACCCGCGAGCAGTAGAGTAAATAGAGGCAGGTATACGCGGGCATAACTAAGCTAGCCCGTGGGTGAGAAACAACAAATGGTCAAACAGAGAGTCCAGAGGCTCAGAAAAAGCAAGTTTTCTATAGTGTATCCTAACGGCTATAGTGTATCCTAATGGACAATCAGTGACATAGAGCTTCGATAAACAACAACTCTAAATATGGACTAATGCTCAAAAAATTTCCCAAACATGGATGTTTTCCCCAGTGGAGTCGCCATTTCTATATTGGAGAAAACTCACTATGGCTTGGGAATACCACAACAGACAGATGACTACCAGAAATCTACTCAATTCTCAAAACAATGCTATTATAAATGATAATGTTAAAACAATGGAGAAATGTAACCAACCTCGATCCAACATTTGATGTAGATCCCCGTTGGAGCTTTCAATCTGCGCACGTCCAAGCACTTGTAATCTGCAAGTTAGTCTCGACAACAAATATCTAACAAGTATATGTGATATATAAATAACATTAACATTATCAATAACAATGGTCCATAATATCATAAGCAAATGCAACCCAATGTATAATAAATTACATTTACACCATGAATGGACGAGAATATGAGTATTTCTATTAATGAAGAAGAAGTACAAAGTGATACGACCTCTTGCTGGCAACCAATCTGAACCAAGATCTAGATCAATTCACTTGTGCCTCCACCACTTCAATCCTCCATGAATGGCAAACTGAAACTAGAAAGGAGTTTGGAAGGTGAACATAAATGGTTCACAACTACAAGGATCAATAAGCGCAGACTCAAGATAGGGAAAAAATCCACTAGAGTGCCTTTACTCTTCTCTTCTTCCTCCTGTCCATAAGCCATATGTGCTCAATATATAGTCCTCCCAAAGGTAGGTGAAAGGACTCATCGAGACATTACTTGGGCAAATGGAGAGCCAAAGGTCACCCAATGACCGCTTTTTGGGAGTAAAAAGTAATAAAATAGTGGTTTGGATCACCTCATAGTCCACAGAGCACAACCCAAATGCACATCACACAACACTTACACCACCGACATGGGAGAAAACATCTATCACCATTCGGGGAAGGCACCAACACTTACATCATGACCATGGGAGTAAAAACCTACCACCATGTCGAAAAGATATATCCATCCCTTACATCTCACCATGGGAGAACACATCTATCACCATGTGAGAATGGCCCAGACCTTATATTTCAGCATAGGAGAACAAATCTATCACTATCTGAAAATGGCTCATCCCTTACATTTCACCATAAGAGAACACATCTATTATTATGTGAAAATGGCTCAGCCCTTACATCTCACCATAGGACAACACATCTGTCACTATGTGAGAATGGCTTCAACCCTTACATCTCACCATGGGAGAACACATCTATCACCATGTGAGAAAGGCTCATGTGCATCTATGTCTCCAGACTCATCACTTCCCCTTGGAAGGAATCTCAATCTGAAGTACACCAAGTCTCTCTCTGAAGTATTCAAACTTCACTCTGGCCAATGGCTTGGTCAACACATTGGCTATCTGCTCGTCCGTCGCAACATATAGGAGCTTCACTGCTCCTCTCTGCACCATATCCATGATATAGTGATATTTTATCTCTATGTGCTTCAACCTGTTATGGAACATCGGGTTCTTAGACAACTTCACACAACTATGGTTGTCATAGAAGATACAGGTAGCATCGGGAGATCAAATAACTCAGACAGTAGCTTCCTAAGCCATACTGCCTCACAACTAGCCAAACAAGCTGCGACATACTCTTCTTTGGCTATACTTAGTGCTACGCAATACTGCTTCCTGCTAAAACACGAGATCACACCTGATCCCATACTGAAGCAGCACCCCGAAGTGCTCTTCCTATCTGCAACACTTCCTTCCCAATCTGAATCAACATAACCCTCTAGGTTAAACTTTTGATTCAGATCATACTTGAGCCCATAATCAACCGTACCCTTTAGGTACTTCAGAATATGCTTTACAACAACCAGGTGAACATGTCTAGGATCTGTAAGGAATTGAATCAAGATGTTCACTGCAAAGAAAATATCCGGTCTCGTGTTCGTCAAATACATCAAAGACCCAATCATCTGACGATACATCGTGGCTTCAATCGACTCTAATGAAGCATCACTCAATAGCTTCAGGTTCGATCCCGTACGTGTGGCCATGGCCTTGCAGACCATCATCCCGAACCACTTCAGGATCTCTACTGTATACTTCCCTTGTCCAAGGAAGATTCCATCTGCACTCTACCACACCTCCATACCTAGAAAGTAATGCATCATAACCAAGTCCTTCATCTTGAACTCGACAGCAAGCTTCCTCTTCGTGTCGGTAATCAATCTATCCTCACCTGTAACAAACAGGTCATCCACATATAATAATAGTATCACTGGATTGCCTTCCTCAACCTTGTAGTAAAGGTTGGAATCAGCTTTATTCTTGGTAAGTCCCAAACTGGATGGGAAGCTGTCTATCCTGTCATACCAAACCATACAAGGCTTTCTTCAATCTGCACACATATGACTCCCTCTCATGTGTCTCAAAATCGAGTGGCTGCTCCACATACACTTCCTCTTCGACTACACCGTATCCATCTGGTGTATCTTCCACTTCATCACTGCAGCTAGAGCAAGTATTGTTCTAATGGAAGTGTATCTGTCTACAGGAGCAAAAGTCTCTTCATAATCTATCCCCTCTTTCTGGTAGAAGCCATGAGCCACAAACCTCACCTTGTATTTCTCTATGCTACCATCTGTAGCATGCTTGATCTTATATATTCACTTGGAAGTCACAACAGACTTCCGTTCAGGTCTTGGGACCACATCCCAAACATTATTCTTCATGATCAACTGGTATTCCTCGATCATGGCCTTCTTTCATTACTACATCCCAAATCCTAGGAACTTCACTTTGTTTATCAAGAAAACCCCAACCTCTATCTAACCCTTTTCTCTGTTATTCTAGCTGGAATCTTCTCAGGGTTGCGGCCGAAGCTCTGTCCCGCAACTCATACTTCTGCTATCAGATCCAAGTATTCTCACGATTTTCTAAGCCTATAATGCTCTATAATTTTTCCCCAAGGTCTAAACTATGGATTCCCCAACCAATTCACTTCCTACGCAGAGTTTCTATGTGCTTTCGGCTCTGCAAATTTGCACTTACACAGAATAGAGATTTTTCTCCTTTTGCTTCCTGGATGGGCTCTGCAAATTCATGATAATTGAGGTTCGTTGGTTGACAATGGGATAGGGATTAGGGTGATCAATATCACAGGAGGTAGAGTGAATTAAGGGACAAGCAAAACATAGCCATACCCTTCCATACATATTTTTAGGGATGCTCCATACTCCATCGACCTCATGAACATGTTTTCTCAACCACCTTCTTACATCAGAATTAAATGTCAACATGGGGAGTGAAATGGGTTCACATATTGACACGTGTTAGCATGGGTTCCAATCCCACAACCCCCTCACCTCCCCATAGTGGATACACATGGCCCCCTCTTATTGGTTTCCTCCATAGCTAGTTTTCTTGGTATTTATTGCAATATTTAATATTTACATCATTTACAATAACTCAAGGCTTAACAGCACATGGATAATTAGAATGTCAATAATTGTCTTTTAAATAAAACCTAGACATCCTCTAGTGAGGCATTGGCCTTGAGCTCCACACTAGGGAAAACACACATTGAATGTATACAATATTTACATTGAAGCCAATAAACCCTAAGGTTCAAAATGGGAATGTTACAAATGTGTGATGGATCGAAGTCTCTAGGAGTTGTTAAACACTACACCAAACGATGGTGCAGTCTAACGATATCCCAATGTCACTACCTGTTACAACGTAATCTTCCACCTTGTGAGAATCAACACTCTTTGGCCTAGAGGATCCATTCCACTGACTCAGAACCACTTTATATCCTTCAGACACTATTTTTCCCTATTTTTTTCCTTGTAAGCTTGCTGCATCATTACAGTGGGCGTACCCGCGAGTTGCATCACTATAGCCTGCGGGTAGCATGTAAAATGGTAAAAATCACTAGTTTATTACTTTTTACTCCCAAAAAGCGATCATTGGGTGACCTTTGACTCTCCATCTACCCAAGAAATGCCTCGATGTGTCCTTTCACTTACCTTTGAGAGTACTATATATTGAGCACATATGGTTTATGGACAAGAAGAGAAAGAAGAGCAAGAGAACTCTAGTGGATTTTTTCCCTATCTTGAGTCTACACTCATTGATCCTTGTAGTTGTGAACCCTTTATGTTCACCTTCCAAACTCCTATCATAGTTTGAGTTTGCCATTCATGGAGTATTGAAGTGGTGGAGGCGCAAGTGGATTGACCTAGATCTTGGTTCAGATTGGTTGCTGGCAAGAGGTTGTATCACATTGTACTTGTTGTATATGAGTTGAGGTTGAACCTGATGTGACATCGTCTGATTACCGGTCAATGATGTATACCATTAAAAGACGTGAGATAACTCACCAATAATGAAAATGGGCATCAAGGCACATAGCACAATCATCGGAGTGTGAATATATGAGTTGAAGTCGAACACTAGGATGAATCCATCGATCGAGGGACATTGATGTATTCCCAAAGATGTCGATGGTGAGAGAACTTGCCACTAATGACTGCAAGCCTTAAGGGACTCAACCAAACTCTAAGCCTCAAGTTCTGGAATAAATGGGTTGAAGTCGACGGAAGAAGACTTGTTGGAAGGAGGGCATCTGTTACAATGTAATCTTCCACCTTGTGAGAATCACCAGTCTTTTGCCTAGAGGATCCATTCCATTGACTTAGAACCACTTTATATCCTTCAGACACTATGTTTTGCTATTTTTTCCCTTGTACGCTTGCTGCATCATTACAGTGGGCGTACCCACAAGTTGCATCACTATAGCCCGCGGGTAGCATGTAAAATGGTAAAAATCAGTAGTTTATTACTTTTTACTCCCAAAAAGTGGTCATTGGGTGACCTTTGACTCTCCATCTGCCCAAGAAACGCCTCGATGTGTCCTTTCACTTACCTTTGAGAGGACTATATATTGAGCACATATGGCTTATGGACGGGAAGAGAAAGAAGAACAAGAGAACTCTAGTGGACTTTTGCCCTATCTTGAGTCTACACTCATTGATCCTTGTAGTTGTGAACCCTTTATGTTCACCTTCCAAACTCCTATCATAGTTTGAGTTTTCCATTCATGGAGGATTGAAGGGGTGGAGGTACAAGTGGATTGACCTAGATCTTGGTTCAGATTGGTTGCTAGCAAGAGGTCGTATCACATTGTACTTCTTCTTGTTTATTAATAGAAATACTCATATTCTCGTCCATTAATGTTGTAAATGTTGTTTATACTACATTGGGTTGCATTTACTTGTTATATCATGGGCCATTGCTATTGATGATGTTAATGTTGTTTATATATTATATGTACTTGTTGTATATTGGCTATCAAGACTAATTTGCAGATTCAAGTGCACAGATTGAAAAGCTCCAATAGGGATCTACATCAAACGTTTGGATCGAGGTTGGTTATATTCTTCATTATCCTAGCATTGCCATTTATATAGCATAGCATTGGGAATTGAGTTGATTTCTGGTAGTCAGCTGTCTGTTGTGGTCTACCCCAAGCCATAGTGAGTTTTCTCCAATACACTTCCTAGTGGTTCCCGCTTCCTTTGAGGAATTTCTCCACATAGTATCAGTAAGAGATTACGCTAGATTTTTATAAATGGGAGGTTAATTAGGAAAAGTTAGACTAATTACTAGTCACTAAGTCCGTTTTTGGTATGATTAGCATGTTCAGTCAAGTTGCAGTGATCTATATCATACGGGGACAAAGCCTTGTTAATTTTATGGATTTTTGAACACAATTTTTCTTTTTTTTATTAAACCCCAAGAGTCTCTTTTCTGGCTAGTACTCGGGAAATCCCTTATCTTGAACTTCGTACTTCAGGAAAGAAAGGGGGGTTGATTAAAACTAAAAAAATGGAAATTGTTAAAAAAAATGTGAAAACTAGGTCCTGAGTGAACTTGTGGCCTGACAATGGAACGGACCAACAAGGTAAATTTTAATCCTATTTATATTTTATTAAGTGTCAGAAAATAAAATCTAAACTAAAAAATGAAAACCAAAAAAATTGAGTCGACACGGTTCCACCCTAGGGGGATGGTATGTGGACGTTGGGTATCCCACTTGCGCTAGTTTAATTTTTCTTTTACAATGCAAATAGAAGTGCCCTAGTCATTGAAAATTGACTCAAAGGATTAAAAAAGTGATAGAAAAAAGTATCCAGATGAAGAGGTGTGGTTCTTGGGTTCTCCAAATGGCTTAATCTACAAAAAAATGGCCATATTTTCCTGCTACTTGTTCATAAAATGTTTCAAGAAAAAAAGAAAATGTTAGTAAAAAGTGCCCAAAAACACTTGGAACATGAGTTTGGGTCACTCCAAAAATTACTAGAAAAAATGACTAAGTTAACCTATGACTAATCAACAGAAAATAACCAAGGAAAGCAAGCTTTCCTTGGGATCTTGGATTGCTTGTGAGGCAACCAATAAGATGCACTTTTTTTACAATTTCAATATAATATTTTAATCCAAATGACTAACTTACTACTCTAGCCTTAAGATTTTATGATAAAAATGACTTTCGTATGCAAACTAGTCACTATATCTAGAAAGAAAGATAAAACTTGTAAAACAACTAGATCTTAATGCAACTAAATAGTAGATCTACTTATGATTGAATTATAAAAGTATAGGTCTATTATTTGATTGCATAGAGTAACCAGAACAAGAAAATGTATGAAAGAGAGAGGGAGATAAGAAAGAGTTTTTTTTTATGTGTTCTTGAGAAGAGGCTTCAGAGCCTTCCGGTGGAGAACCGAGGGACTAAGTCTACAAAAAATGTTAGAAGAATGAAGGAAACAAACAAGATCCTCCACTAATTGTAATGTCCCCAATTTGAGATTTTTCCCAATTTAGTCAATTTTTGAAACTTGGACTAGTGAAGCCCCAAACTGTCCCAAATGATCCCAAATGGTTTCGAACTTTGTCTAGAGTGGATTGAGGTGTAATAGGACACATTAATGTAGTTATTATAGGCTTGGAAACTTTCTAAATACTCCAGCCACTTGCATTTACAATTAGAATATGAAAGGCATACACTAGTACAAAATGAGAGATAAATGACCAAAACACAAAGAAAAATTTTTAGAAACAAATTTTTTTCCAAAAAAAATCCCATCACGACTTTTGGGCTATTAGCCGCGATGATCATCGCAACTTTTTCATCAAAATCCGCGATGATCATTGCGGGTATCAGCCCCATAGTCGCGATGAACATCGCGACTGTCAGCTAAACAATTGCAATGAACATCGCGACTGTCTGCCTCGAACCCGCGATGCACATCGCGGGTATCAAGCCCATACCCGCAATGTTCATCACGGAAAAAGAGCCAAAACCCACGATATTCCACATTGGAATGCCAAAGTGGAATTTCACAGCCTCCGGGGGCCCGCTGCTAACTAGAAAGGAAATAACTTGAAAGGCTAAGGCACATAGGCTTACCTGAAACTCGCAGAATGAAAATCCAACGGTCGAATCTCCCACAAAACAAGAAAATGCTCTGACCCACTCAATTGCTCTGTGAAACTCGCATGTAACAATGACACATGTCACATTGGGCCCACACACTATTTATAAAGATTTGACCATTTTTCAAATCAACAATTTTGGTATCATACGACGTCCATTTTTCAAACCATTGGCACCGTTGGAATCAGCACATCGAGAACTTCATGATAGTCCACTCCTTTTCCCGATTCCACCAGGTCCATTTTTTGGGCATTTTTTCCATGCCCCTCATCGCCTCGATTTGCGTGCCACATCAGTCGTCGTCCATTTTTTACGAGTCTTATATCACCAGATTCAATTTTTCGCGCTCGTGATGATGCTGGAGATAATTTCTCACTCTCACGCCCAGATTTTTTGGGCATTTTTTACATGCCCCCTTGTCACCTCGATTTGTGTGCCACATCGGCCCTCATCCATTTTTGACAAGTTTTATATCGTCGGATTCAATTTTCCGCACTCGTGATGATGCTTGAGATCATTTCTCATTCTCACGCCAATATTTTTTGGGCATTTTTTACATGCCACCTCGTCGCCTCGATTTGTGTGCCACATCAGCCGTTGCCCATTTTTTATGATCCTCATGTCGCCAGATTCAATTTTTCGTGCTTGTTATGATGCTTGAGACCATTTCTCGCTCTCACCTCCATGATTTTTGGGCATTTTTTCAAAATGCCACTAATCGCCTCAGTTCGCATGCCACATCGGTCGTTGCTCATTTTTTATGATCTTCATGTCGTCGGATTCAGTTTTCCATGCTCGTGACGATGCTCAAGATAATTCCCTGCTCCCACCAATACCTTTTTGTTCGGTATAATTTTATCCCTTTTTCAGGCCGAGCAATTCCTTTACGAAAAAGGCACTTAGGGAGTTTCTGTTAAGCTCTTTTCTAACTCCTAAAACAATGATAAGATCTCCGAGCAACCTTGCTTCCTTTCATGCTCGCTAAAAGTATTTGAAAGGGCGTCTATTTGGTATAAGTTTACCCCTTTTCCGGACCTTGTAGACTAATTATGAAAAAGGAATACTCTAGTCACATTGGTTAGAAGAGTTCTCCATTTGCATCATTTTATGCTTTTTTGTGCCTTGGAGACTAACTTACGAAAAAGAACACCAATGGAGTCTACTTACCGCTTTCAGACTCTCTAAAATTGAAAGCAATCACGAGCAATCACCGTCTTCGACTCGTATATATCCACATGACGGTACTCCACCACCACTGTAGAGTCTTCTTATCATTTTCAGACTCCTTAAAAATGAAAGCACTTACGAGCATGAACAGTCCTGGGCTCATATAAAGCCATAGGATAGTACCATTTCAGATCACACTTGTATCCCTTCTTGGAGCTCATTAAAACTATGAAGAAGGACCCAATGGTGCTTCTTGGCACCACAATAGATCATGTCTACCATATGGCAGCTTCCCCACTTTGGTCGCCTTTGTTCAGAGTATTCTGCAGTGTGTCACCCCGATACTCCCCCTACAACATCCATCAGCTGGACCCCCCCAGATCACTCAAGTCTGCAATACATACCCCTAAGCTATGATTCCCACACCTAAAAATCAGTTCCCTATGCTGCCAGGTCAACCATGTCATCATGCTCTGAACAAAGGAAGTTTGAGTCCACCCACTCTATGAACCCAGTCATGCCCCATCCCTACAGTATGTGAGTCCTATCAGTTGTGCACCTCATGCTCCTACCAAGGAAACATCATCGCCTTGGTAGTTGTTGGTTTCCCTTTGTCGACACCAACCAAATCTATTCCAGAGGATAGACCTAGAGGTCCCTGTGCCTTGGACTCATCACCATTTATGATGAGTGCCTATGGATCATTTCGAAAGGAGTCCTCAGTGCCTCTCCAAATGATTATTTCTCACATGCTCGACTTCAACACCTCGATCGCATCGTTGAGACTCATATAGGGTATCTGTCCTTTCAGTTGTTTGTTGAAGACCCCGAATATCACCTGACTCTACCACATTTGAGAGTCTAATTAAGGAAACAACCAGTTACATTTTCCTATGGATATCCAGGTTGCGCTTGGCGATAGCATTCAGATATACCCCAGCTTTATACTCCCTCGAGTATACAGTTACACATATTCCTCAAAGTTGACTCACAGTTATTGAGTCCTTACAGATGTTG
The DNA here is from genome assembly GCA_027924585.1 of Larix kaempferi. Taxonomy (NCBI): domain Eukaryota; kingdom Viridiplantae; phylum Streptophyta; class Pinopsida; order Pinales; family Pinaceae; genus Larix; species Larix kaempferi. Next base: position 1,155,262 of record BSBM01000318.1, on the reverse strand, counting down.
GACACCTTCAGTTTCAGCAGTTCATCAACCCTTCTGATACATTATTCAGAACGGTTGTTGCCTCTTCCAATGTATCAGTTATTGAGATCATTCATGGTATGAGCATGTGTATGTCCTAGGATTGTGTCCCCTCTGGACCATTATGATCTACCAACAGATTTTTATGTATTATTCAGGTCCCCCTTCTTGGGCCTAATTGTTATGTATATGTCTTGATACGAGCATGGGTATGCCCGCCTCGTCAATCATCAAAGATTTTTTCCTCATTCATTTTGAGTCCATGTAATATTTTTTGTTTTTGCAGCTTCCAAGGGGCCATTGTTCCAACCTCCAATCGGTCTCTTCACTTCTCCAAACCCCAAGAAAAAGAAAAAAGAACTATGATGTCTATCGGCCATGCGATGAGCTCCTGCCCTCACACATCAGGGGGCAATCTGTTAACACCCAAAAAGTGCTTACTAGCTCATTCTGTTATTCACATGACCCATTTTTCCCCTTTTCCACCATTTGAGCCTCTAAAACCATCAAAAGGTAACCAAAAAGACCACAATACACCTTTTTTTCCCTCGAAATATATATTTTTCCTCAAAATACACAAAAAACCCTCAAAAAGGGTCTAAAATTCCCAAAAAATATTAAAAGGGAATAAAAATATTCAAAATATTTTAAAAAAAGGAAAAAGAGGGAAAAAGGTACCTAAACCATGTTGGTCAATACCATTGGTTTCCTCAAAACCATAATAGTATTCTCCATCACCAAAAACTATAAAAAGGTGATAGGGGCTCCTCACTTTCCATCCACATTTCATCCTATCCTTATGCTGCCAAATTCCTTTTGAGAGCCATTGCCTCCTATTTCGAGTTTGAAGAATCCCATTGAAGCATTGGAGAAGAAGAGACAATTGGACCTGGAGCTTCTCAACCTTGGAGCTACTCAACAATCATCATCCTCACCATTTGAGGTAATACAAAAACAAATTCTTTTAAATTTCTTGTCTTATTTGCTTATTGTTTCTCACACATGTTAATGTTAGATTAGATTCAGTTTATTGTTATTTTCTTTTTATTCGAGACTGCTATTACAAGTTAATAGGTGCATCCTTGCACATGCTTGGTTGAAAAACCAAGCAAAAAATGGCATGAAGCATTTGAACAGAGTGAAAATTGCACTATAGTATAGACCAACATTTCGAAAACAATTTGGTGAACTGTTGGACTATTTGCTTTTAAAATTTGAATTTCTATGTAGTACTCATTATCCATTGTAAAGTCCAAGGGAGAACATACTTGAAGTTACCTACTCATGGTTCATCTGATTCATTTGTCTGAACAAGAACCATAGCCATTGCTATAAGAGCTCCTTGACGAACAAAATCAACTACATCTAATGTGAGAGACTCTAGCAGTGAAATGGCTTCACTCAATCATGTACCAGCACAAGAAACACCAATTGCTATAGTTTCTCCATACCTAACATGTGGATTGTGTGACTCAGAAAGCAAAGATATAACCCATGGTGTCTGTGAAAATACAAGGAAATTCGTCAAATCAACGTAGGAATATAGAAACAACAGTAATGATGCCTATGTATTTGTGTGAAATAATTCCACTTGTGATTTTGACCAAAAAAATATATTCATGTCAAGATGGTTTATATTTTGAAATCAATAAGAAAGCATTGAATCAGAAACATGGAAATTCACCTGCCATCATTCACCCGAGATGAGAATAGTAAAAGAGGTGTATGCCCCACATTTATGCAGTAAAATTTTCCTTCAGGACAGGCTTATGTTCCTGTAACCAAAAAAATGTGGAACTTCATGTGTCAGCAATAAGTTTTCTCTAAAATATTGCAATAGAAGGAAAGGACAAATAACCATCAGACATGGCCCTTTGGCTCTCATGCTTTCCATAAGATGCCATGCTTTCATGATTTTAGCATGATAATGATGTTTTTATCATCTGTAAGAAAGCATTGTCATGATGAGAAACCAACATCACTTTTCAACAATATTTATTGACAATGCAGAGTGATTAAAATATATGTTTCAAAGAGCAAAGAACATTAAAATACATGCCCAGTTGGGTAGGAAATTATATGCAAATGTAGTTTGTAAAAAAAAACTAGCTAAAGAAAGCCAAACTCAGAGATGCACAAGTATGACCATAGAACAAGAAGTTCCAGGGCAAATGATTTAACCAAAACAAGAGGCAAAAACAAACAAAGGAGACACTGTACATTATTAATTCCAACAGATACATTGTCAGGCACAAAACGGTTTCTATAAAATATATTGATTTATATTAATTTAATCTAAGCTTGCCACAAATTTCCCCTCCACTTCAATGGCTTTCGCAAAAGTGACAAATCATTGTAAGGAGCTCCATTTCTTTCTAGATGTCTTGCAACTCTGCTTGAAGCAAAGTTTAACATGGCAGAATTGAATGATGCAAGGGATCTGATAGATTGAATAGCTATTGACTGTGTGGAAACAAAATCAATGGTCTTAATGAGAAATCAGATGCTAATTTACTATATTTACCATATGCATCACATAGGAGCTTGACACTATGGATTTCATCATAGGCATTGCAAGTTGCCAATATACTAGGACACCGTTTTTTCTTTAAATGGTCCATTGCATGCATACTTCCCACTATATTCTAAGCACATCCTAAATTTCATTCTGTCACGGAAAAGGTTATAAAAGCTTTAGAGATGATATAGATATTGTACACATCTTGGGCAACATGGATATCCATCCACAAAAATTCATTAATTGATAGTAATACAGTACAAGTACTTACTATGTCCCTCTGTTGCAATCTAAAAACCAACATATCTATACCTTTATATGTCACAAGGTATGAGAAATTCCACAGGACATCTCAAAGAAAGTTTTCACCAAAATTTACATAAAAAGAAAAACTTTGCATTGCTCATGATAGGAAAATACATAAGATATGTTTGATGGAGATTGAGACTAGGAAACATTTTATCTTTTCTTGCGTGAGAACATAGGTATTGCTACTCCTTGATTAGAGACGTAATAGGATCTTAATCAAGTTTTCATATCATGCAAATAGGACATATTAGTGGCTTCCTTCCTCAAAGTGATTGTTCCACATAAGTCTTGCTATCTAAGTCATGCACAAAGAATGGGTAGTACATAGTGGATCAGATTAGTTTTCTACACTTATATATGTCCAGTGGCCAAATTTCTCCTTTCTACTTAAACAGAACTTGGTTACCAAGCATTGACCAACAATTCAAGTGACTAATTGTTCCATATATCCAAATAGAAAACACTACTGCCACTACTGACCTTTATATGTCACATGGTATATAAAGTTCTCTATGGGCCAGAAATTAGAGTAGTTTACCTTTTTTTCTTGCACTGGATTTGGATCCAAGACTCTAGAGTTTTGATATTTTTCCACACACCTGCAAACTTTACCATCAAAACATGATCATAAAGCAAAATATTGGTTTTTGTCCCTGTATACTGAATGCTTAATTTGGGAATGTTTTATAGTTGTTTGACCTATATTAACTGATAGTTTATGGACTTGGCTCTCTTAGAAGAATTGGAGGCTTCTTCTAAAAGTTGCATTCTCATCCAATTGGGTTGTTCTTGATTCAATTATTGGTAGAATTTTTTCCATTTGCATTCATGCAAAAATGTGTCCTGGTGGGTGTCTACTCGGGCACATTGGAATATTTTTAGGAGGTTTCTTATGAAAATTGTTTTGTGAGCAAACTGTGCTTCTCTTCCTGTTGAGTAGGAACATATCTAAAGGGTCTCTTATGGGAGATAGGGAAAATTTTAGATGTAGGAAGAGGAGAGCTCAATATTCGTTTCCATGTTGCTTATGTATATAAGTATGTGTTATCTGTATATTTCTGTGCTGCGACCATTCTTTTTTTTATCTAAAATTGCTTTAGACCATTATTAGGGTTTTCAACCAGGATCCAAAATGATAAGAGCGAAGGCTCTAAGAGTGAATATATATTGGAAAAAAATTGATAATTACGAATTTGCACTTTTAAGATCATATAGGTCACTCACACAAAATTGTATGGTTAAAGAACTGGACACTTTTAAATTTGCATAAAACCTAAATGATCCACATGACAAACTCAACACCGTCATCAAATTTCCATCTTACCAGGCGACGAGATGTGAAACTCTTCCAGGCCTGACCTGATCAGCAGTATCCTGGCGGTTCTGAAAACAATGGTACTAATTTTATTAATAAAAGGTCTTCTACTTTAAATTAAGGTTGAGAGAAAAGCACTATTACGTAGTGAGATGAGATATTTCACTGTACCTGGACTGCAACGCAATGGAAAATTGTCTGTACAGTATTGGGAGGTGAAGTCATTGCATGCCAACCATTCCATGTGAAGGTGGCCCTATCGTACTTGTTAAAAGAACAAACCCATTAATTCTTTTGTGGCATGCTTTATGTGGCTCTGCAGTGTGATGAAAATGTAAAATCTACAACAGATCCAAGGGTCGGTTCTATATATTGGCTCACTCGCCCTTCATCTTCCCAACAAATTAAAAATCCCATGTTTTTCAGATCTGTGTTTTTTGCTTGCTGTTTTAGAGAGATTTCGACCTGACTCGTGTATAATGTCTCAGTCATTCGATTCTATGTGAAGAATGTAGATATAATGCTTTGAATTATTTTCTACGCGTATGTATAGCCATGTGGATTGAAGAACTTGTTTGTTTGCAGCTTAATGGCGCTGATACACAGCATTGCATTGATACCATTGTTGGTATTGTTAGGGATGTTTGCTCGAGCTTATGGATATGGTGGCTGGAAATCAGCCCATGCTACGTTCTATGGTGGCAGTGGTTGTTTCGTATAACGCCGCTCCTTCTAACTGGAAATTCGGCCAAACCTTTCAAGGAAGGCAATTCTAAGAAAAAGACACCAGGCTCGCGCCTTGGACGCACATTCTTTTAATCCTCTGTCGATCTAAGAAAAATACAACCAGATCTGTATATATGTTCTTGAAATTGAAAAGAAACACTATGTACTTCAAAATGAAATTGTTGCTACAACTATGTTAACATTTTGCACACTTTAACAGATGTCACTTACTATGATGAAAAACAGAAACCAGAATTGCAAACTTATCACACCAACTACTAAAAATAAAGAACAAACCCAAAAAAAAAAATGTGAGAAGAGGGGTGACCTATCTCATGCCACTATGAGACCCTTCCAAGTAACAAGTGGTCCAATGCACTTAATACGCTAAGGCAAACCAGATACAAGGTGAAAATCAAACTTGAGCTGAGAACTCAATTCATCCAATTCCCTCTTCTACCTTCCAAGGTGGAAGGGGAAGAGTATTTATATAAAAAGAAGTGAATAGTCATGATGGCTCATAATAACCTTTGAGCTAATGCCCTTTACTAACAATAACTAATCATAATATGACTAATATCATTAAATCTCTTACATGTTTATTTCTCAGTGGCTTCCCCTTGAAGGAAAAAGTAGGAAATAGACAAGAAGGCAACGATGCAAAAAAAGGCAAGATATTGCTTTCAACCATGTCAAGGTGAAGCCATCTATCTCATATCTCACCAAAAGGTGTGGGTTCCATATCAAAATGTGTTATTGTTGTTCCAAATGGTCCTGACTTTTGAAAAGTCTCTTTTCTGTGCTCAAAACAGTCTTCAAGATATATAGGAAGACAAGACTAACGCAGAAAGAGTTGTATGATGGGCCCTTTTGGGAACCCATCATTCCCCCTTGCCTAAATTCACTCACCCCAAGTGATCAATAAAATTTTGAAGGAGAAGTGAAGTCATCAAAACTGGACTAGAAAACCCGCATCTTGTAATTATCCGAAAAATTCATCAAAAGCATCAAATCACTCAGATCCATGTCAGAATTTATTGATCCTGTTGAAATCCAAGACAAATCATGACTCTTGTGCAACTATACTTTGAGTGACAAGTCTAATTGCATAAACAAAATAGACACTGCTAGAGTACCCTCTCCCACAGGGTTTACAAAAACTAAATGATAATCAATTATATGTGGATTGAACCATTTAAAATTATTTTTCTAAATAATTTTATTTGAAAATAATAGCCTGTACTATAAGCCTCTAGGCTTGCGATCCTTCTCAAAGTTGCAATATGAGGTATGCGATATCTAACGTGCTCAACACATCACAAGAAATGCGACAGCAAAGTATTAATATTCGACATCTGCTTCTTGTCACTACATAAATTATTGCAGTGATGGGTTATGAAGAACATCTATGAATACCTATGGAGACCTGTGGCAGGCGCTGGTTTCAGAGCTTACTATATGTTGTTTGAATATGGGATGGACTAAAAGAGGATCCACAGCTTATTTTTAATGGAGATTGAAGTACCAACATTCTTAATTACAATATTAGAAAGGTGGTCATTTCTGCTTGAGGAAAAAGGAGTGTTTTCTCCCCCACACCACCCATCCCCAACTTTTTAGTGCTGAAATAAATATTCACACTATAATTTTATCTTCTTCCCATCAATTAACAAGTAGAATGGAGTAGTGGAGATCAAAACCCTTATAAGACCAAAGGATTGGAACCCATACCAATCCCTTATATGTTTCCTTGGGGGATTGATTTGATAATCCATAACAAATTCATTAGAATTCAATACCAACTAGACAAGATCCCCAATCAGCCCTAAGATCACAATTTGTTAGCAATTGATGGGAATAAATTCACAATCAACAAAACAGATCTATGCAGATCCAGACAAGGAAACCAACAATCGGAAATACCAGATCTGAATGCAGAAAGAGCATACCTTGTTGAACAACAAAACAGAAAGCTTTGCACCCACAAAAGATAGACCACTCAGAACTGAGAAGGTAAAACAATTGGATTGCCATTGGAGAAACCCTTGGACTCCATAGCTCGCCCAATCTGTGGACTCCATAGCTCACCCAATATGTGGCCTCCTTTGACTGCCACCCTCTCCCAATCTGTGACCTCCATAGCTCGCCCACAGCCTCTCTGTTACCCGTGATCCATCCACCGGCTGCTCCCTTCGCCATTTCGCAGCCCCCTCTCCTAGGCGTTCATGCCTCCTTGTTTCCCTCATGTTCATGGCTCCCCCTCTGCAGCTCCATACTCGATGACCTTTGTTGCCTGCGACCATCCCCTTGCTATTCGGGGCCCCTCCCTTCCACGTCCCCTCTCCACATGCTCTGCTCTTATCTGCAGCCCTCTCCCACTTACAGCATGTTCTTCCATTAGCTAGGCCACGACCTTACCACAGTCCGAACCTCTCCAACCCCCTTCCATCTCTGCTGCTCCCTTTTCGTCGCAGCCATTCTCTCCTAACTCGGCCTCTGCTCCACCCGAGCCTCCTTTATCCATCCATCGCTGCCTCCTCTTCATCCCTCTACACAGGCCTGCCCTATGGGGCAGCCCTTGCGTTTCTCATCTTGCCTCTCATCTACACAAAAACAAACAAAACAAAAAAGGAAATTAAGTTAGTTTAGTTTTTCTTTTGATAATTTCTGAGGTAATGGTGGCTAATCTGGATTAGATCTCATTTGACTCTAAATTTGAATAAATTGGTAGCCTACTAAAATTTAAATGATTTCTTTGAATACTCAGTTGGTGGATGATATCAATTGATTTGGATGCCAAGGAATTATTGACGTTATTATAGCCTTGAGACTTATAATATTTTGCTATCGAAAACATTTGATTGTTGGTCCTTAATGCCTTGTCAATGATATACCTATCTAATTTATTGTTTCACTTTTTAGTTAATTTGGCATGTACATTGTTGGATAATTTGATTCCAAGAAATTTGTTTATGAATTGAATTAAAGGAGAGTTGTCTACAATTAGTATTTATGCTTTCCTAATCATAATTGTAATCTATATGATCATTCTCCACCACACACTACAGTGATTATATCAATGAATGGATTGAACTTACACTGAGTGACTTAATGCATATTTGGTTGAGGTTTTTTTGGCAATATAGTCTTTTGATCCAATATTGATTGTCGTAGTATATGGGCACGCATTTCTTACATTTGATCTTGAGTCTACTTAGGTGAATAGTCATTATCTCATGGTTCATTATTGCCCTCACAACTTATAACGTTTTCTACACTCTTCTACTTGCTAACGATATATATTTATATGTGTAGTTAGCATATATGATTGGTAAATGTAATAGTGAATGCAATTTACTCTTAGAAGGTATACCATCACACTGAATTGCATAGAGAATGATTTTGGCAAGTATTACTTAATGCATATTTGGCTAATGGTAGAGGTTTATTAACATCGTAGTCTTTTGATCCAATATTGTTTAACTCAATATGTGTGCATACACTTCATTGGTTCATTGGCTGAAATTAGATATACTTGACTCCATTAGGCACTGATCTAACCCTAAGATTGCATAGAGCATAGTTTGTTGGTTGTCTTAGTGGCTTACAGGATTGCATAAGGATACTTCTCCTTGGAGGTTTTGACTTCCAAAGAAGTTAGAACGATGATCGAGGTGACATTGGGTCACTATTCTTATTTATTCTTACTGGGAATTAGCCCTGCTAATTTGCTCGGTAACACTCCACACACACAAAAAACATACCATGGAGAGCTGAGAAGGTAAAAAAATTGGATTGCCATTGCAGAAACCCTTGGAATCCAACCTTAAGATCTGAGATTTGAGATTAATATTTCATTAAATTTCACTCGCAAAAGGGGAGTTTCCAAAATATCCAGCGATGGTTAGATACATGGAGCTAGTTCCCAACCCGAAATTTATGTATTCATGCCCTAGCTACCATACAATGCTGTGATCAACTTTTCCACTAGTAACTAGGTTATTTTCATATGCGAGTGAGGCAAGGAAGTAGCAAGTAGGACAGACAGAGGACTTGTCTGGGCTATAAAAAAATTCATCACTTCACCGTATCAATCCAATCTTCCGCAATATTTCCAAGATTGAATTCATAACCAAGTGCCCAGTAATGTCCCTGGGATCGTCAAACTACTATGTGAGGAGAGGGTAGAACATGGCATATATATATATATATATATATATATATATATATAATCAATTTTATTTTTTTATTAATTTTTAAAATACAAAATGTGTTATAGAATTAAGATAAAAAAATAGTGTGAAAATAATTAATTTTTATAGAATTAAATAATTTTTTAAGATGTAATGTGCATTATAGAATGAAAATAATATAAGAAATCTTTTAAAATGTAATATGTAATATTGTACAATTAGTTTTATATAAAATAAAATTTATTGTGCATTGTAAAATTAGTTATAAAAGTTAAAAGTAAAAGGTTATATATATATTTCTCCTTTAATATAGATTCGGGCCAAAACCCTTTCATGGAATGAAGTTTATTCATCGTCTTAGATGTTTTTCGGGATAATGATATCACCTAAAAAGGATTTGGAAAGAAATGACAATCCTAAGATCTCCTATAACATTTAAATGAAGATTTCATAATATGGTTTTAGAGGTGAAGTTTAAGTGTATATGTGGATTCAAAGAAAAATCGAACTAGGCTTTAGGTGTCTGAGGCACATAATGAAAAAGATAAGTTAAATATAGCCCTTCAATACTTAGAATGGTGAACACATACATGGCGGGTAAGGTGGATCACCACACATCCCAAATGAACGTTTAGTAAGTCCATACCTCTAATATCCCAAAGAGTTGACCAACATTTCACAACACCCCCTATAAGCCCAAATGTCACAAATGCTCTTATCCTTGGTCTAAAATCCCCAAATGTCACAAATTCTCTTAGCCTTGGTCTAAAATCCATGTATGTACCCTCAGGAAACTTTATATCGATGGCCTCAAATAAATGATCCCTTAGAAGACATGTATTGAAAAATAATCCAAGTTGTATACTATTAATGTTACAATTTACTAAATTTTAACACCGTAGATGGATTCAGAACTAAAAAATATAAAAAATGACACAAATTCATTATAAAAAATATAATTTTCCACAGTTGGAATGACACAACTAAAAATGACCACATAAATAACAAATTGTTATGTGGTCATTTTTAGTTTATTTCTTATCTCGTTACCAAATTGGTCATTTATCTTGGTCATTTTTAGTTTAGTTCTTATCCCGTGACCAAATTGGCCATTTATCTTGGTCATTTTTAGTCAGTTCACTTAAAATTTCTCAATTTTTGTCATTTATCCCTTGAAAAAGATGTGGTGACCAAATTTTTTGGTCGCCTGGTCACTTATCTCTCATTTTGTACTAGTGATAATTACTAGGAAAATCTATGTTGAAACCCCCAAGGGTAGATGGATCCAAAAGACTCCCAATGATTTTGAATTGGGTATGAAGGTATATGAATGGTATTAAGACATAAAAATGAACCTCATGGGTTCTTAGAAACTATCATAAAACTTCTTCAACATTCATTTAACTTCAGGAGAAGTTGGGGAATTTTACTAGTAAATTCAAGGTTCAAACCCCCACGGGTAGGGGACAAAGATGCCTTCCAAACTGCTATAAGACCTTCCCAAATTTCAGAACAAAGACATGGTATTTATAAAGGAATTCAATGGGATCCCCAATGCATCATCAATTAGTTTCTATAGGCTTCTTCAACTCCATAAATACGAGGTTTGTATACATGTCTTCACATAGGGGGAAATGATAGTAAACTTCATCACTTGTTATGAAATTAGAAATTTAGGTTCCAAGACATGTGAAATGTTAATGAAAATTCTTCAGAACATTAATGACACTCCATACATCAGCAAAATCACAGATATTGACTGATACAAATCGAAATAAAGCCTCTTCAAGATCCAACAACAAGATATAGGGAAAATGGCACCATTTATGCATTGTTTGGTATTTTTACATAGTTTCACTTGGTATTTGACATGAGAGTCTTATGAGAATCAAATACAGAGTATATATATCATAATAACAATAAATGGATATTCTTGTACTCTCACAAAGAGATTATCATCTCACCAAAGGTGCAATTCCTCCAAGAGCCAAAATATGCAAGGAAATGTGTGATAGAGATGAGAACAAGTTGTAGAAGAAAGAACCATGAGCTTCCCTGTAGCTTCAACCTACGACTAATAAATCCATTGTAAATTCAAATTAAATTTATGAATGGCCTCTCCAATTTCCAATTAGGATGGGAATCTTTCACACTCAAAATTGGTACTAAGGCAAGTAGAGTAAACACTCCACCAGCATGGACAAACTATAAGCTCTCCAAATTGAAAAGATGCAAATAAAAAATTATCAAAAGCTACTCTCCTTCTTTTTTCTTGTATTTTATGAACTTCTCAAGTCCTTCATGGGTCGAATTCCTTCCAAGAGACTCATTCCAACTCAAGTTGGGAAGAGATTCCAATGTGTGCCACTTGTCCAACAATTCCTAGTCTCCATCTTCCGTCATTTCGAATGGGTGTCTCTTTGGATGCCCTAACTCCCTTTTGCACCTTATTAGAGGCTAGTTTTAGCCATGACATTTCATATATGTCATATTTCAACATTCAGGTCTAATTTGTGTCATAGGTGTCATAGCATCTTCATCATTGTTGTCATAGAAGCTAGGGAATCTACCCCAAGTGTCACAATTATTCTAAGATGCCTCTTCCTCTTCCATGGGAGTTATTCTTCCACTCCAATTCGACCTTACATGACTCATGCAATGAATAATACCTATTAAACTCCCCCAAGTATTTTACCCTTCATCTTGAACTCGAATTGGTGAGAGAATCATGCCAAGTGTAGTGGGGAATCTTGCCACAAGTGGGTCCCACAACCTCTTATGTGCCCTCATGGTCCGATTCCACATTATTTTATTCATATTATTATTTAATTGAACCATTTAATGTGAATTTGTAAGTCTAAGGTCATTTTGGGTCTTGTAGCTCCTTTACTCCAACTTTTAATGCTTCCACCCCCAACCTTGGAAACTAGTAATTTTCCTCCATGATAGTTCATTTGGATGGGAATATTACAAAATTTGAATTGGGATTTTTCTCTTAATGTCACACACCTTGTCCACTTGGATATAATTTTACATTATTACTAACTTAGATATCCTGCTTGGTAATTATTTGACCCTTATCATCAATTGGATAGACTATCATGAATATGGCCTAGTGGTTTAAGCCATTGTGACCTAATGCAAATTTTTGGGACATGACAAATCCTCCCTTCCCAATATTGATTGTCCTCAATCAATTTCAAACATGGATGTTTAAGAACCTACTTTGTTTCCAAAACTTTGCTTCCTAAAGCTTCCCTTCTAAAACTCCGAGTAGTGGTAGTCATGCACTACAATTTTGTGCTTCCAAAAGCAAGGAGATGTGGATTTTCTTTTTCATATTGATATTCCATGTGACCTCACCATTAAACACCAAAATATTAATTAAATCCATCAAAACCAAGTTTTCACAATTACTCTTTTACCTCTTTCATTTTTTGGAATCGCTTTTTGATACCATTGTATAATTCTTGAAGTTGCCATTGTGTTTCCCAACTTTGAGTCTTCGAGATTCCATGAAGATTTTAGAGAGGAACCACCATGCTTGCTGCTACACTAATCTGTTTAACATCACTCTATTAAGTGGGGAATCAATCTCCCATACTACTTGCTTACCCAAAAAATTGAAACCAATGAGACCAAAATATTATCCCAGGGTCCCATTGCTTGTATTGCACTCCAACAATTAGGAGTGCTCTCCAACCCATACCATCAGGAAGGAGAATTCATGGATCCCATTTTATTGTAATCATTCTTCCAAACATCATGAGTACAAAAGATATATCATTAAAGTAGATAACAACATAATAAAAAGGTACATCAAGGAGGTGCCTCATCAAAGAATCATGAAAGTGCTTATACCTCCAAGTAAGTAGACCACCATTTTCCAAGTGCATACAAGCTTCAAGTGACCAATCAAAACTGCTCCAATGACATAGGTGAGGATCCCATGTCCTATAATGCTGCTCCAAAAGGATGTAATATGCATCAAAATAATCATCCATGTGTTCTTTCATCCAAGAAGTGAATGAAGAACCTCCACTAAAATCTGAACCAAGTAGGGAGAAAAGAAAACAATGAGCCTTCAAGGGGCTCACATAAGTAGAATTTGTGCATCTTTGAACATGTGTATCATCAAGAAATATCAAAGGATGTTGCTTCCAATAAGAATTTTCTCCAATCATATATCTCTTCACCCAAGTAGTGGATGAATTTCCTCCAATATCACTTGAACTAAGCAAGGAGCAATGAAAATCATGAGTCTTCAAGTGACTCAAGTGAACATCATAAGTGGATCCATGTAGATGTTTTTAATCATAAGGTAACAAGGGATGTTACTGAAAATGTAAATAAGAAATGGATCTAATAATGTCCTCATATAAAGGAGAGATAGGAGTTTCATACTCCTCATGTGGCACCATAAAAAATAAACCTTTCAGCCATACTTCATTAGGATGAATGCTGCAAAATATGGAAGTGTAGGATGTAGGAGAATGAACCAACTCACCCAAATGATCAGAAAGTGCAGAAGTATCCTCATGGGAATGCTCCATAAGGGTAGGATCATGCTATTACACCCAAAATCTACTCATCATAATATTTAGTGTATACACCCTTGAAGATATTTGGACCGAGTAATCATCTCGGGAGGATTTGTACCTAATTGTGCTAGGTTTTGAAGGATCGTCACAGGTTGCACACTAGCAACATGCGACGTCACATCTTGCTCCACTGCAAGGTATGATGAGTTCAGTTAATGGAAAAAAATAGCTTATTCAAGATCCTTCTTGAAACTTGCTCATTTAGGGGCTTATCCCTGACCTGTAGGGGAGCTGGTACTCGATCCCTAACTCTTTGGGAGGATCCCCTATCTCTCTCCTACCATCTCTCAACCTATCCTATCCATACCCTATCCACTTAGTCCTATATAAGTGAGGTTCACTCCCATCCCAGAGGGAGGGAGACTATGGTATCTACATGCTGGTGAAATCTCTTAGAACATCTCTACTCACCTATTGGAGAACTCATACTTCCTTGGAAGGATATGGCAATCGGCTTTGTTGGAGAAGGGATACAGTGTTAAGTCTTGGTTGTGGTTCTATATCTCTATCATGTACTCCTCTATTTGTAGTAATACAAATGCTTTCCACCAATGTTGTTCATGTGTGCATTGATATTTATTAATTTACCTGCTTAACTATTTACTTAGATCACTTATTGTATAGATGTCTTTTACTAGTTTCTCTTGTTTCTTGTCTTAACAGGTCTTGCAGCTTGGATCTGATGACCGTGGGACATGGATCAACATTTAGGAGAAAGGATTGCATAATAAAAAGGTAATACACCTAGTACTTGATCATTAAGTAGATCTAGGAAATGCATTGGTAGTCTGTTCTATTTGTTCTAGAGTCACTTTGAGCTAGGGAGATCCGACTCGCATCCGCTCGAGTGGATTGTCCGATAACAAATCTAGCGACCATACTGGGGAGTATATAGAGTTTGGTCAGTAGTTGTTAATCTGAGATTCATTTTCAGTTGATTGCTTGACACAAGCCTTTTATTTTTTTCCATTTACTTCTTAGGATTGATTTCACTATCAGATCTTCATATTGAAGACTCTGATCTTCTTCCTCGATTTCACTATCAAATATTCGTATTGAAGACTCTGATCTTCTTCCTCTGAGTTTATACAACTCATTTTCAAGCCTGTTTATGGTTCATTGTTGAGAGACCTGATTCATTTTTGAATCTAGACCTCGCCTATCACACCTGGGCAGTGGAAACAGAGTGACACTGTGTCATTATGAGTCTCTGTTCTTTACCCGGTGGATACTCGTCGCACCCTTTGCATTAGTAAATTGCGACATCATCGCACTTCCCGTGTGAACAACCTGCGACGTCGCACTATGTATAAGGGTAGAGTACGCGATCTGTCAAAAGTTTGCATACAGGCATCCCTTCCCTCATTTGACAGTTTGAACCTTGGTCTGATGTATGAACTCCCTCTGTGCTGCAAGATCCAACCAGAGACCCCATTTATGATTTGTGTGTTTAGAGTTTGGTTTCATTTGGATTGACTTTGGGTTCCGTCTTGGACAAGTTTAAGGCTGGTAGTGGTGGATACTCTAGTGTCCTCCACCTTCATCTGTTCACTCTTGCATTCCCTTCCTTCCATCCTTGATCTGATCATTGCATTGGATCAACCTCCAGACCTCATTTACATTTGTTTCGAGCTTTGCTTGCTTGGTTTTCTTGCTATTGTTTGATTTTGAGTCTTATGCGTTTTCAGCTGACTGAGTGCTTGTCTTTTCTTGAGTTTTCTGAGTATTGAGTGCTGCAAGTAGTGTTTTATTTTCAGTCATTTAGCTCTGAAAGCAGAGTTGTTGTAAAATTATTGCTTTGGTGCATCCATCGAAAGATTAAAAGTGCTTCTTTCCCATTGTTTCTCAAAAAAATTATTGAAGAAATATTGTTGTGCATTGGAAAATTCTCGTTTATGTTTTGGAAAGTTGAATGAATGTATGATCTATTATGTTTTTCTCGAATTATGGATCGCTCATCTTCTTGAAAGGCTCAAAGAACGCTTTGATTTTTGCAAAATTGATTCCATGCTAAGGAAAGATAGGTGCATTTTTAATTCTTCCTGCTGTTAGATCATTGAAAGTGAAATTGAAAAACTTGCATATTTCATTTCAGAATCCTCTCTTTTCATCACTTAGTGTCATTTTGATTCGAAAAGAAAAGAAAAGAAAAAGTTGTTTTGATTTGGTTTAGTAGTGTTGTGTACTTTTGCATTTCGCTGAAAAGGAAAAGAATACTTTCATTGTCAAAATTGTTTGAATTGGGAATTGTGTTGCATTGAGTTTGTTTTGGCAATACCATTGAAAAAGCTCTCTCCTTCCCATAGTTAGAATTCATTGAAAGAAAAGAACATTTCATGCATGTAGTCAGGGCTTGCATTATGCTTCCAATTATGTACTCACCTCATGCATTCACCTAACCGTCCAAGATAAAATTAACGGTAGAACTAGGTAAAAATTTTAGCAACTTGTGTATAAGTTAGAGACGTGTTCCGGCGTCGTTAAGCGTGGCAGCTATCGTTATTTTCCAGCACTGTATCTCAGGGGTATTGTAGTCTTCCACGTACATCGGTATATCAAGCTCCTTCACATACCCACCAAGTACCACAATCTGTACTTGGCGTATATCGAAGGGTGTATCATGTACTCGACACGTATATCGGAAGGTCTCTTGCCAAACAGTTGTGCATTAGACATCACCACTACGGATTTGAGCTCCCACGTACCTTGCGTATATCGGGAGACACCATTAGGATTCCTGAGACCAACTGAGTTAACCATTTGGCCATCTTGGAAAAGCAATACACCGAGAATAGCACTCGGGGAGATTAGCACGCATGTACTATCCAGGTAATCGGGTATGCAGGAAAGGGTATGGTCCCAATCCTCCTTGTCGCGTCATATTGTTGGACCCTGCAGTATATCATAGTTTGCAATGCCTTGATAATCCAGTGAGGATCCAGACTTTTGAATCCACTATGTCACATAAGTTTGCTTGTTGCCTTAGTTTGAGTAGGTTTTTCTGGACTGCTTTTCTTTTAGTATACCCTTAGGGGAAACGTTGTTTCAACCATCCTGGCTGATCATCCTGACACTCTGGTGGATTTTCCCTAGAGAAGGTCCTGTAGGATCTTAAACTTATCACCTGAATATCCCCTTAATTTGGAGGTTATTTCGAGGGTAAGAATGGATCAGCGTAATGCGGTCGTAGTTACTGAAGTGGAAAACCCCACTTTGAATGTTGGAGGACTTTTGTTTCCACAAACTCCTCCAGATTCACCTGCCTCTCATCCCCCACAGGATGAAGGAGCACAAACCCCCGCTTCACAATACCTTTCTCCCGTCATCCTGGGAGAACCTGGATCGTTGGAATGGATAAATCAACCCCAGGATGACCCTACAACAACTATTGGTCCTTCAGCAGCTTATTGGACATCTTCTACAAACCACCCAGTGGCTCATTTTGCCATCTCATCCCCACCTAACTGGACTACTCCAGAGTTCTCTAGGACTTACTATAGGCCTAACCCTGCCGATATTTTCGGCCCCATCCATGAACGTTTGGAACAGTTACGTATTAAAGGTGATGAGCTTCGAAGACAAAGTCTCGAGCAACACTCTGAAGAGTTTCGAAATTGGCATTTCCAAATAAGATTTGAAGACCAACCCATCCTGGTTCATCCGATATCTTTTGGATCACCTAAACCTTCCCACCACGTGACCACTAATAAGACTGGTCAACCCTTGCAAGAATCCAATCCTGCACCTCAAGTGAACCAACCGGTGGAAGGACAACAATCCAACCCACCTATCACTACCGCAATTACTTTACCAGTTCCTTCCCCACCTCAAAATTCGAGGGGAGGGTATTCCATTCCCCCAAATTATCTTATTGGTAATGCTATTACTATGGTAGCTAGTCAACAACCTACATTGGTTCAACCTTTGAATAGTGGTCAACCTGTTGTGGCTGGGGGGAAACCCTCGTTTCCTAACCAGAACATAGGCGATGGAATCCCCAATGGACCTTCTGTTGGACCTTCCCAACCCGCTAGACCATCCACCATAGGATTATCTCATGTTGGGGAGCCATCAAATGTAACTCAGCCCTCATAGAGTCAATCATATCCAGGTTCTGTTAACCTTGTGCCGGGCCAACCTAATCCGGGAAACGGACCATACGGGATACCTTATCCAGGAAATCCATACACTCTATGGGGGAAACAACCTGTGTTGCAACACGGACCCCAACTGACTATCCCTCAAGTACCACCACCCTCAATCAATCCTCCCCCACCTCCTGTTGGAGGCGGCAGGCCCCCACCTAACACTGGTGGAGGCCCACCTCATTTTTCCTATAATATCCCTCACCCCTTCGGCGGGGGAGGAAATGGTCCACCACCCCCTCCCAGCAGAGGCAGCGGGGGACCACCCTATCATGGTGGAGGAGGAAATTTTCCTTCGAGTGGTGGAGGTGGTCCACCACCCCCTCCAGGCGGAGGCGGTGGAGGACCTAATTACTATGGTGGTGGTGGTTGTGGTGGAGACCCTCACCCTTCCAACAGCGTAGGTGGTGGGGGCCCCCATCCTTCTGGTAGTGGAAGTGGTCCACCACCCCCTCCAGGTGGAGGCGGTGGTGGGCCACCTTATTACGGTTATGGACCTTCACCTCCTCCCAGTGGTGGTGATGGACCTCCACCACCTCCCGAAGGTGGAGGCGGACCCCCACCTTATTGGAATGGACCACCTTATGGTGGCGGACCTCCTTATGGTCCGGGCGGCACACCCCCCTATGGTCAGTTTCATATTGGTACACCTTACAGTCAGTCTCATCCTTAGACGCCTTATCTGTGTTATCAATATGCGCAGCCTAATCAACAGCTGCCCTTCCTAGCTACTTTGGACTTGCCTGACCTATCCCATTTAACCAACGATCCTATTTACCACGGATCTAACTAGCCACCAATCCCGGTGAAACTTCTGTCTGATATCCCCAAGTTTGAAGGCAAGCCGGGTGAAGACCCTAAAAACCACGTGATGACATACCACTTATGGTGTTCATCTAATTCCTTAATGGACAATTCAATTCATCTTAGATTGTTTCAAAGGACTCTCACCAGTTCGGCTGCCAAGTGGTACATTGAGTTGCCACCACACTCTTTTCCTGATTTTGGTTCTCTTGCCATGAACTTTTTGACACATTTCCAGTTGCCCATACGGTATGAGACTGGTACCAAGCTTTTAACCGTGCTCCTTCAGAATACCGCCACTCACATTTCAGATCATATCCACGAGTGGTGAAGGAGACGACGTCTCATTAAAGCTCTCATTCTAGATCAGCTCCTAGCAGATTGGTTCACAAAATCCCTCATCCCTACCATAGCAAGAGATGTTTCTATACGAGGTACTGTCACCGAAGAACAAGCCATCGCGAGTGCCCATGTGCTAGACATAGTCTACACTCAATCTGACACTTTGTTTGATATTCTGCCTGATGCACCCCGTGATGTTAATGACCCTGTGAAACCACATAAGGGACTCCAAACTGATGGAATCATTGGTTCCCTTAACACCCAGCCTGTTGCTAGCACTGTTGGATCATCCAACCCGACTACGGCTGGCCACAGCACCACCAAGTCCATCGTTCCTGCTGTAACTGAAGAGGTGAATTCTGTCCAATCAGCTTCATCTCAGAAGTCTAGCGGTAAAAAGAAGAACAAGGGTAAACCCAAAAATTCTTCTTCCCAGCAGGAACAAAAGAGCACTCCTGACGATACCAAGAAGAAACGGAAACTAAAGTATCCTTGTTTACTATGTGGAGATGACCATTTCTCCAAAGAATGTCCCCATAGAGACGAAGTGCAAAATTTTCTTAGCGGTAAACCAACTCCCGCAGTCCTCAATGATCCGTTTCCTACTCAGAACTAGCAAATGATTGCTCAAACCCCCCATCCTAGGGGGAACCATCCAATACCGTGCATGTTCTCATGCTGCGTAACGAGACGATCAATTTGAATACTCGCTCGCGATCTTACAAACCGGTCCCTTCGAAGGAATCCACTGGAAGTAATGTTGAAAAAGCTTCCAACTCCTTAACTGATGTCACTGTACCATCAACTTCTCTCACCATTGAGAAGCCCTCCTTAGACTCGATATTGCGACCGCCCAAGAGTACGATTCAAAAAGCCGTTTTCAATCCCAATGCTTGGGCGGCACAAAATTACAATATCGTAGAGGTCTTGGCACAAGATCCTTGCGCCATGTCTACCCTGGAAGTTTTGCAGAATTGTGCTAATCAACGCAAAACTCTCCTTGCAGCCATCAGTGCAGTCGACCTAGATTCCTCGAATACCATCATGTTCTAGTTTGACAACTTTAAGTTGAGGCTCTCACACCAGCTCGCATTTTAAGTTTCTGTGAACATTGCTAGGAAGATTGTCCATCGCACCCTTCTGGACGAAGGTGCCTCCACTTCTGTCATTTCGATCGCCTGTTGGAAAGACATTGGCTCTGCCGAATTGAATCGTTCTCCTACCACGTTGAAAGCATTCGACGGGCGTGGCTTTCAACCTCATGGGCTCTTATAAGCTCTTGCAGTTGAGTTAGGTGGAAAGACCATAACCATTAATGTGGAAGTGGTCTCAGCCCCATTAGATTATAATCTCTTGCTTGGTCGCAATTGGTTTTACACCATGCAAGCAGTAGCCTCTTCAGTCTTCCGCATAGTACAATTTCCCCACCAAGGGCGAATTGTTACTATCAACCAATTATATTTTTGTACACCAAATGCTACTACTCATCCTGGTGACCATGTTCCTTCCATTAGATAGATGTCAAAACAGTATGAGAATGTAGGGGTTGTCCTTTTGAAAGATTCATCTCTCATGGGCGTTTTTCCAGCCGTGGACCCCCCTAATCATATTGCCACGGTGAACATGATCTCCATAGAGACTTTATCTCACTCTGCCTATGCTTGGCTTGTACCGGATGAAGCCACAACACACCTGCTTGGAGATATAATGCCTCTTTCACCCGCCGAACGTATTGACGAGGCTATCCAATCAGCACCAGAGGACCATTTTACCATGGCCTCTCCATCCTGTTCTCTATGACGGACGTCATCTCTACCCAATCTCTTACTTAATACTTTTCATTCAGACGAGTCCATCATGGAAGTTATGAATGTTGACGATAGTCCGTGGGATGATCTCCACCATAGGTCATCTTTTCTCCCTCCTTTGGAGTACATAGAGGACAACATCCATACCCTCTTTTCACCAGATATCTACCCGTTCCCTCATTCCCCCATCCTTACGTGTCTTATGGACACGGAGGGCAACTTGGCCAATATTGAGCCAACCATCCCAGTAGACATCTCGGTGAAACCTGGTATGGTGGAACACATTCACATAGGCCAGAAGTGTTCCCCTGAAGAAATAGCTGCTGGCACAGCCTTATTCGAGCAATTTCGAGACGTATTTGCTTGGTCCTATGAGGAGATTCCTAGGATAGACCCCACGATTGTTTCTCATGAAATAAAAACCTATCCCGACATCAAACCTGTACGCCAAAAGTTGCGACCAGTACACCCCCGAAAGACTATGGCAATTAAGGCAGAAATTGAAAAGCTCTTAAAGGTTGGTTTTATTTATCCTGTCCCATTGATGGATTGGGTCTCAAACATCGTTCCTGTGAACAAAAAGCAAGGTACCATTCACGTCTGTGTTGATTATCGGGACCTTAACCGGGCTTGTCAAAAAGACAACTACTCGACCCCCTTCATCGACCAGATTATCGAAATTGTGTTGGAAGCGTCATCTTCTCATTTAGGGATGGATTTTCTGGTTACAACCAGATTGAGATCAACCCATCCGACCAACATAAGACGGCTTTTATCTGCCCATGGGGAACGTTTGCATACCGCAAACTCCCATTTGGCCTTAAAAATGTTGGCGCCACGTTTCAGCGGGCTATGTCGTATGCCTTCCATGATATTAAGGACTTTGTGGAACCTTACCTGGATGATCTCTCTGCTCATTCAAAGCAGCGTGAGTTCCACATTGATCATCTGATAGCCATTTTCCTCAGATGCAGACGGTACAATATCCGTCTGAATCTTCATAAGTGTATCTTTTGCATTGAGTCCGGATGCCTCTTAGGATTTATCATTTCGAAGGATGGGATCCACATTGATCCCTTAAAGGTGGAGGCCATCATCAACCTACCACCCCCGACTGATGTGATGAAACTTCAAAGTATCCAAGGGAAAACAACTTATTTAAGACGTTTTGTTTGCAATTTCGCGGAGAAGACTCAAGGGTATATGAGATTGCTCAAGAAGGATGTCCTGTTCATTTGGGATGACCAAGCTCAAAAATCCTTCGACAGTATCAAACATGCCATCACGCCTACCCTCGTGCTCCAACCGCCTAATTATTATCGAGATTACATCTTATATCTCGCCGCTTTTGCTATCACTATCGCTATGGTTTTGGTACAGGAGGATCAAAATGCCCAGGAACATGTAATATACTATGCAAGTAAGGGTCTGGCCAACGCTGAAACTAGATATTCACATGTCGAAAAAATCGCATTCGCGGTGGTCATCGCCGTCCAGAAGTTTCGGCACAACATCTTGCTTTGCATCACCACTATCATTGCCGACTCGAACCCCATGTACCACGTACTGACACGTCAGGTGCTTGGGGGCAAGTATTCACACTAGATTGTGATACTGTAAGAATTTGATCTTCTTTTCGAGAAACCTAAGTCTAAGAAGTCTTTGGTGTTTTTCCGAGCTCATTTGTGACCTTCCCTGTCCTGATGTAGAAGTTGAGCACAATGACTCCTTTCTAGATGAATCATTATTTCTCATCAGTATGACTGACCCCTTGTATGGAGATATCTCATTGTATCTTCAAACCCAACACTTCAACCCTCAACTTTATTGCGATGACCATCGTAAGATATGTCACCATGCAAAGTATTATTTAATCATCAATGATACTTTGTATCACCGTGGCATTGATTCAATTCTTCGACGTTGTCTCACTCACGATGAGGCTGAACGCGTTCTGAATGACTGTCACGCTGGGGCATGTGGCGGTCACCTCTCTGGGATGGCTACAGCCCAGAATATTTTGCACGCAGGATATTTTTGGCCTACTATCTTCAAAGATTGTATTGAGGCTGTCAAAAAATGTCCTCCTTTCCAACACTTCCATACGAATAAGTGCACTCACCCTACCCCGTTACATCCGATTATTGCTATTGGCCCATTCACAAAATGGGGCATTGACTTTATGCATTGTAAACCTACCTCGGTCAGGGGGCATAGTTACATCACTATAGCTATGGATTACTTTACAAAGTGGGCCGAAGCTATTCCTACATACCATAACGACGGCAAAACAGCCGCACTCTTCATGTTCAATCATGTAATAGCACGGTTCGGAGTTCCTCAGGCAATTGTTACCAATCATGGTTCTCATTTTTAGAACCATATGGTTGATGAATTGAGCAACAGGTTGGGTTTTCGCCATGAAAATTCAACACCCTACTACCCGCAGTCCAATGGACAAGTCGAGGCCATTAACAAGGTCTTGAAAACTATGGTCCAAAGGATGGTAGGGACACATAAGTCCAATTGGCACAGCATGCTCTTTTCAGCGTTATGGGCCTACCGAACTTCTGTCAAAACCGCCATAGGCTTCACTCCCTTCCAATTTCTATATCGATTGGAGGCTATCCTACCTATAGAGTACGAAATTCCGTCTCTATAGCTCACTGTCGAACTTCTTCCTAACGCTACTGTTGAGGAAGAACATCTCTTGCACTTAGCAAAACTGGACGAGTCCCGCTGAGATGTCACTCTTGCTAATGAAGCACATAAGAAACGCATCAAATCCCAATATGACAAGTCAGTTGAATCTCGTATCTTTAATGAGGCTGACCTGGTCCTCACTTATGACCAGAAGCATGACAAACTAGGAGCAGGAAAGTTCGAATCCATGTGGCATGGACCTTATATTGTCAAACGTGTTTTAGGGAAGGAATCTTACGAGCTTGAATATTACGATGGAATCTCTTTGGGTGAACCCCGCAATGGGCTTTACCTGAAGAGGTACTATGCCTAAATTCATCACGCTTAGACTTTCTTGTATATACTATACATCGTGTGTTTTTTTTGTTTTTGTGTGTGTTGTGACTCTTTCGTTTTTGAGTGTCTTTTGATCTTGTTTCTGCTTCTTATACCATGTTCTATCTGTGTGTGCAGATGGTAACGTGCTACGGATTCGCGGACGGTGCCATCTGGCATACCCGTAACCTTGCTTCGGCAGCCTGGGTACTATATTCCCCAACAGGTGAGCTCATTAGCTCAGGAGGAAGTTGCCTAGGGTTTGCGACCAACAATGCCGCAGAGTATCAGGCAGTAATCAGAGCCCTAACTAACACCATTTCCTTGGGTATGAACCACATTTTCATCCACATGGATTCTCAATTAGTGGTTTCCCATCTGAACCGGGTGTACGCCATCCGTGGTCCCACCTTACTCCATCTCTTCAGATGAGTACATCTCCTGGAAAGGTCATTTGAATCCGTTCAATACTTGCACATTCCACGAGAGTTAAACACAGTTGCTGACTCGATGGCTAGCTTCAATTTGGATTGGTACATCACACACACATAATATACATAATATGTAAAAGCATTCACAACATGTAAATAATGTAATGTATAAAAGCAAACATGTAAACAAGATCACATCACTAATCATTTTTTAAAAACACATAATGTATAAATCACCGATAATGTCTGTATATATATGTATCGCTCAAAAGTAGTGTTGGTACAAAAATATGAAGCATGATGGCTTTCAGTGAGTCTCTACAAAAATCTAAAGCATGATAGCTTTCAGTAGTACAAAATCTGAGGCCTCTAAGCTCTCAGTACAAGTATAATAGTGTCATCAGGCCTAATTCCTGACCCGTACACCACTCCTGGCATGGATGGCACATTGTCGCTGGGTGACGAAGTAGTCTACAGTCCGAGCCACCTTGCAGAGTAAGGCGTTGAAGCGCACAGACGCTCCAACCCCAAATCTCTGCATGAGCCTCGGTAAGTCATCAATAGCTGGCTCTGGTACCTCCAAAGTTAGCTAGGATAGGTTCCTGTACACCTCCTCCATCTCCTCAATGGCAGCATGAGCACTTGCAGGAACGACTACCTCCCCACCTCTATCTCTCCTCGCCAGAAGGGAGAGACCCACTGGCCGTACGGGGCCCACATCTGCGCACACATATTATATACTTGTCAACACTACCAAAAAAAATTATATAATATACAAAACTAAAAATACAAGGGTAGTTTTGTTCTCAACTATGTCACCCCATGCTGCACCCTCGAGCAGCACCAAGTCGGGATCCTCTCGGAAGTCCATGCCACTGTATGGAAATTCCTCGACCATGAGTAACTGACCTTCCATCCAACTGAAAAAATCAGGACCGAAGCTAATGATGGGCCTGCCACCATGACGAGTCATGACCTCAGCCCATCTGAGCATATGGGGATCCCTGGGCTCCCTGTCATCAAGTAGCAACTGCAGACGTAGAAGAGGAATCTGCTCTAAGAGGAACGATACCACAATTGACCCATAACCAAATTTCTTGAGCTCTCCCCGCCAACACCTGGTCAGCTGAGCTCGAAGGTTTGCGAGGAGACCCTCGCACTAGTTGAAAACCATGGGGGACATACAGTCCTCCACATAAAGCATCTGGGTCTGAGTAGCCATGTGTGGGGCTTGGCTACTCGCCGCTCTAGTGATAGTAACCAATATGGTACGTAGTGGGCGGTTGACCACATCCCTGATGAGAATTTTCTCATTGGAAGGCCGAGAAGTAGCGACACAATGCTGTGACACCATGTCCTCAACTGTACGGTCACTGGCCCGTGTTCCAGTAAGATGTACAACGTCCCCTCTTCGGGACAAACTGGTAAGAAAGTAGATATCCTCAATGTCTATCATGAGGATATTCTCACCAACCACAAAGTATTGTTGGGCAGCATCCCAACTCTGGAGCATGTGTGTCAGTAGCGGGATCTGGGATCTCATCCCCTAGATCTCAAAGAACTTCAGTAACCCGCAGTTTCTCAAAGCATCCACGCATTGTGGATCGTTTGCAGCTTGTTCATCTTCTAGCTCATGTTCTCTCTCTCGCCACTCCAATACCATATTGGCTAGCTGGTAACCTACCAAGAAGGACATTTAAACATTGTTAGGTCCTACTTCAACCCTCACAAGTCCATTTTTGGGATTCCTTTTAATGTTGGGAATTTGCAACTCTGCCGTCGCACTGTACGCTTGTGTACAGTGCGATGTTGTCACACCTCACTCATTAGAGGCTTGTGATGACTCAGTCTCGTTGCAGGTCCCAAAAGGGAAACCTGCGATGAGCCAAGGGTGAAAAAGCCCCCCATGAACTCATCAAAAAACCCAAAAAATGAACCTAAAATAAAAAATCAATCCACTGGAAAGTTGCTGGATAAAGTTTAGGCCTACCTGATCTGGATGGTTTGAAATGGTGGTTCATAGCTCCTAGAATTGGTAAAAGAAGTTTTGGCTCCAAATTGGTACTTCTCCTCGCAAATTGGCAATTGAAACAATGAAATCTATTTTGGTCCATTTTTCGATTTATAAATAGAATGGAATATTCCTTTTCAAATATTATTATGCTCTTGGGCCATTTATCATAGTTTTTTACCATTTTTTCCGTATTTGAGGCTATTCGACACATTCTCTAGCGTGTAGGAGTTGTAAGTGGTGTTTTGTGTCATTTTTCGTATCCCAACGTTCATCGCAGGTATGAACACTCCCTTGAACGTTTTGTCATTATTTTTGCAATGGTTAGTCTATAACTATTGCGTGATGATGAGTTTACTCTTTGTTTGTTCTCGTACTCATGGAACTATGAGAACAAGTACCGAGTTATGATTTATTGCTTTTCCGGGTTCGTTAAACTTCCACGGAAAAGGACACCCCCCAGAGTCTACCGTTAAGCTCTTTTCAGGCTCTCAAAAAACGAAAAGATTGCCAAGTGAACTTGTCACATTCACGCTTGTTAAAGCATTTGAATGGTCATCTTCCTGGTGCTAGTTTACCCCTTGTTTAGACCAGGAGGCACTAATTACGAAAAAGGTATACTCCATCCAATCATGACTGGAAGATTCCTCTCCTGCGATGTTTTACCCTTTTTTGGGCGATGAGGCTAACTTTACGAAAAAGGACCGTTGGAGTCTTCTTTAGTTCTTTTTAGACTCTCTAAACATGAAATGACTACCGAGTTTACCTTCTATGGACTCGTTAAAATTTTCACATTGAAGGGCTTGTCATGGGATGAACCCCTCCTATCCCAGGTTTGGAAAATATTTGGGATTGAACTCATCTATGAGATGAGCTATACCGAGCATCTGGTTACCCTCATCAAGCTCGTAAAAAACACATGAGGCACTCATCATTCATGATGGGGAAAAAGGAAAATATTTGTGTTACATACCTTAGTGGCAGTATATAGTCATTCTTGAACATGGCACTCATCTGCATCCACATACAGTACTTGGGTCGTCTGTTTGTCTATGAGTCCCTGCTTACTTTCTGAGTCTTGTTACTCCTCTGAGTCATTCGGAGAAAACTTCCATCATCAGTTGCATTAGAAGTTTTCTTCATTCTCATTATGTCAATACTGCTAAGTCATGCCATGCCCATGTTCAAGAACACGTCTATCATTTTTCATCTGCAGTCAAGTATACCCATCATCACATCGGTCTACTCTGAGTCAGTCTTGCATGTTACTATACCATCTGATCCACTCTACACATCTTTTGTCGTGTTTCATGTCGATTGATGGGGGATTCATCATGGCCCTCCTTCGATGGATTCATCCTTGTAGACTTCAACTCATCATCCAAGGATCGAATCTAGAAACCAACCAAGTACCTTGGCCCTGCATGCCTCAATGGCAGGTTACCTTGCTTTCATCATGAGTTTACGTCATTGACTCTTGATTGAAAGATTTCATCTTGCATTCGACTTCAAATCATTTATTCATGCTTGATGATATGTACTGTGATACCTTGGGAATCATTGACATCAATGGTGATCTCCCTCGCACTTGTTAACGGTTTACATCAATGGTCGGTAATCAAGTGGTTTCTACCATGTTCGACATCAATACATTTGTAATCACATGGATAGATTCGCATCATTGCGGGTTCAGCTTGAAGACCCTGGGGAGTCATGTTTTACCCAGGTTGCGATGGAGTTTGTATTGAGTCATATTACACAGATCCACTTTTGTATTGGTCGTGGCTGTGTTATGATCTCATCGTGGATATACGCTTGTGTCTAGTAGCCATGATTGTGTTCAGTTGGTCATTGCTACCATGGATCTGTAATGTATTGGTCGGTAGCCATGTTGTACTTCATTTGAGATTATCAGTTCAGAGTCAGTTGTACTGCATTAGTGTCCTTCGTCCAACGAGTCTATTGCCATTACTTCTATCAAAGCACTTCACCTGTCTATCTTCAATAGCTTCATGCTTTGGAGGGCATTCTGTTACACGCAAAATCTACTCATCATAAGATTTATTGTATACACCCCTGAATATATCTAGACCAAGTAATCATCCTGGGAGGATTTGTACCTAATTGTGCTTGATTTTGAAGGATTGTCGCAGGTTGCACACTATCAACATGTGACATCACATCTTGCTCCACTGCAGGGTGCGACGAGGTCAGTTAATGGAAAAAAATAGCTTATTCGAGATCCTTCTCAAAACTTGCTCATTTACGGGCTTATCACTGACCTATAGGGGATCTAGTACTCGATCCCTAACTCTTTGGGAGGATCCCCTATCTCTCTTCTACCATCTCTCAACCTATCCTATCCATACCCTATCCACTTAGTCCTATATAAGTGAGGTTCACTCCCATCTCAAAGGGAGGGAGACTATGGTATCTACATGCTGGTGAAATCTCTTAGAACATCTCTACTCACCTATTGGAGAACTCATACTTCCTTGGAAGGATATGGCAATTGGCTTTGTCGGAGAAGGGCTACAGCGTTAAGTCTTGGTTGTGGTTCTATATCTCTATCATGTCCTCCTCTATTTACAATAATACAAATTCTTTCCACGAATGTTGTTCATGTGTGCAATGATATTGAGTAGTTTACCTGCTTAACTGTTTACTTAGATTGCTTATTGTATAGATGTCTTTTACTTGTTTCTCTTGTTTCTTGTCTTGACAGGTCCTACAGCTTGGATCTGACGACTATGGGATGTGGATCAAAATTCAAGAGAAAGGATTGCATAATAAAAAGGTAAGACACCTAGTACTTGATCCTTAAGTAGATCTAGGAAATGCATTGGTAGTCTATTCTATTTGTTCTAGACTCACTTTGAGCTAGGGAGATCTGGCTCGCGTCTGTTCGAGTGGATTGTCCGATAACAATGCACCTCCCTCAAACGTGAAATTTTTTTCTCATGGGTTGTTCCAAGGTAGTGGAATCATACACTTCTTCAAAAATTGTGTCACCATTCCCAAGAGGAAACTCAAGTTTCTCTTCCACCACATCAAGTGCTTGGATCTCATCAAGCCTATATTCAAACACATCAAGCCCCTTCAAATTTCCATGTTTCTCATGATATTCCATGTCACGAGAATCCTCCATGCGATCTACCATGTGACAATTTGAAACATAGGAGGAGGAACAAGTATATTGCAACCTTTCAAGAAGTTGCTCATTTTGAATTTTGAGTTTATGAATATCCTCATTATTCTTCAAGTATGCATCATGTAACAATTCATTAAACTCAACCAAATTGTTTCTATCAAAAAGAAAAGACATGAAATTACCTTTGATGTTGCACATTGCTCTTTGAATCTTCTCCATGTCTTCAAGGAAGGATGGGTTTTTCAATGAAGAAACTTTCCAAAAAGAATTTGACACTAATGCTTGAGTGTCATGGAGCATGCTAAGGGTCTCTTGGATCTTCTTTTCATTCATATTTAATGAAGCTTCAAGAAAAATAGGCTCTTGCAAATGAACTTCATCATCTTCTTCCTTCTTACTTGGACCAACTTCATGAAGCGCAGGTGGTGATGGGGAAGTTGATCTTGTTTCTTCTTCAACTGCTACAAGGTCTTCATTTTCATGCTTAATGGAAGTTTGGCTTGCAGCAACACTTTCAAAAGTGATCTCTATGTCACCAACATAGAGGTGTGAGCACCCATCAGTAGGTATTCCTTCATAATTCTATCATCCATCAGTAGACGCTCTTTGAGTCATGTCCAAGATAGAACATGTCTCGAAATGATCTTCAATATTTTCAATAGAGTCTTTTTAATGATCATGTGATGTCTCTTCATATTTGGAATATATTTTTGAATAAAACCCAAAAACTCTCTTCAAGTAGGAAATACATGCATTCCCTGAAACTTCAGATATTTCACTGCTCTTTTCACTCACGCACACACATGATTTTCTCTCCAAGGTCTTTTACAAGAATGGCATAAACCTTTCTTCACTAACTCCACATCTTCATTTCTGGGCCTATTTTCAAACACCCAATCAACAAAGTCTTCAAAAGGAATGGCCTTTTGTGTATCTCTCTTATACACATCAAGATCTACCTGATATTGTTGGGGCCAAGTTTTACATGTTGCTCCCCATATTTGTGATTCGTTCATAGATTTATCATTTGGTAGTGTGACACACTCATATTCATTAGATTTAGGTTCATAAGAATAACCCTTATTCCTTATGAAATTGCAAGAAGTGCTTTATGATGGCACCTCTTCCTCAAACCATTCACATTCTGCTTCATATTGCTCATAAGCATTGTACCCATAGGAGTCATCGTAATAGTAAGACATGATTGCAAGTTATTATTCAATGTATCTTATTAATGCACAGGTGCAAGGACTATGCTCGAATGTTACCCTTCATCTTGAACTCGAATTGGTGAGATAATCATGCCAAGTGTAGTCGGGAATCTTGCCACAAGTGGGTCCCACAACCTATTATGTGCCCTCATGGTCCAATGGCACATTATTTTCTTTGTATTATTATTTAATTGACCCATTTAATGTGAATTTGGAAGTCTAAGGTCATTTTGGGTCTTGTAGCTCATTTACTCCAACTTTTAATGCTTCCACCCCCAACCTTGGAAACTAGTAATTTTCCTCCATGATAGTTCATTTGGATGGGAGTATTACAAACTTTGAATTGAGAATTTTCTCTTAATGTGACCCACCTTGTCCACTTGGATCTAATTTTACATTATTACTAACTTAGACATCATACTTGGTAATTATTTGACCCTTATCATCAATTTGAAAGACTATCATGAATATGGCCAAGTGGTTTAGGCCATCTTGACCCAATGCAAATTTTTGGGACATGATACTAATCCACTTGAGATAACCTGCAAATCACATCAACTTGAAAACAAATATCAAATCTAGACATGTACATATAAGAAATCGAATATATAATGCTCATAAAAAAATGAAACATAAAAGTTAGATCTCTACACATGCATATATAAAAGATTAAAACAATAGAATTATTGCCTAACGTTTCTTATAAATCAATACCGATCCTTACAATAAGCTAGATTTAGATGCAAGAGAAAATAAGAAGCTCAAATACATGTTACCTCAGTGAAGATCATGACATTCACCCACTAATAAAAGGACTACACCAAGCTTGAACTCCAAAGTCTCTTTATTTCTCATAAACAAAATATTCGATTACAAAGCAAGCTCTCAATCTCAAAATCCAACTAGAGAAGAGAGGAGGGATCTTCCCTCATTATATAGCAAAAAGGGAGAGGAGGCCGCACTCTTATAGGAAAAGGGAGGGCGCACAATAGAGGGAATCAATCCATGAATTAAGTATTGATAGAGGGCATTGTTTCCTTGTTAATAGCTGCCATATATCAGCCCAAATGATGCCACAAACCAAGCTGTAGACACCTCAAAATCAGTGCCCCCTTCCTTGGGAAATGCTCCCCCTTCCAACAAACTAGCCATTGCAATGTCAGTCGAAAAACTAGCCGTTATATAGTGATTTTGTCAGCGACCGCTTGGGCATTTAATGCAGAAATAGTCGTTCCGAAGGAGTTAATGAAGGAAAAGACCGAAATATTTGTTGGATTTGGCCAATGGCCATAACATTTATTGCTTATCTAGCCGTTGAGGGGCACGACTAAGCCCAGTTGCACCTATAAATGTTGTTGTATTGGGACTTGAAAGCATTATCGAGACTCTAAAATTTTCCTACAAGCCTTAGCTTGAATTTGTTTACATCGAGCACTAAGTGATATTGTCAGTCTGTTAAGAGATTATCTAGTGAATGTCTGAAATATCCTCTATTGAGCAAGAATTCATAGTCAAGGAGACTGTGATGGTGTTTAAATACGGAGGAATTGAAGGGTTGATGAGAACTCCTGCTAAGAAGGTTGTTACTGAGCAAGGAAAAGGTTCAAGACGATCATCATGACATTCCACAGCTATGCAAGACAAGGGTAAAGAACCAGCAGTGGAGAAGATGAAGCTGAAGGTGATGAGCTCCACAGTGTCGAAAGTTACATTGGGTGACAAAGAAATACCCTTGAAGTTGACACCTCAGTATATCTCTCTGCGTGCATAGGACGCACCGGCCATTAAGTTGTTGAGGAATGCGAAGTATGACATACCCCTTCCACCAATATCCAAGCATGTGAATGTAGAGAAAAATATGTTGGGAATAATCGCAGAATGTAAGTTTGAGGACCACGACCTACTTCAAATGCAAAAGGAGCCGGTCGAGCCGAGGTACCAGCAATTTCAACCAGATCAATATATGTGCTGGAAGAAGGATGTGAAGGGAAATCCTGTGCTGGTTGCACAGAGTTGGTTATCTGAAGTAGTGGAGTTCGGATTGTTGAACCTATTAAGGCTCCCGCACTTCGACCGAAGCCCAGAATTGAATGTGGTGGTGCGCACACTCATATCGCACACACAAAAAGGGTATCTGTGGTTGGATAGGAACGTCGACTTAAACATCGACCTAATCCATCGCATCATAGGGTTAAGAAAGCGAGGCTATGATCCTAAGCAATTCTTACAAGGAAAGAGCAGGGATAAGGAGGCTGTCGCGCAGATGAAGTCAACGCACAGCGTCCCGAAAGGCAAAAGAGGATTCGTCACAGATGATATCGCTGATAATGCTACGCGGTTCATAACACAATTGCTAGCAGGGAAAATTTTGCGAAAGGAAAGACCTATTGAAGTACCAGCCGGAGTGGAGCTCCTTGCGGCGAAGGCCGCAAAGGGTGGACGATTTAACTGGTGCCAATACCTGTTGAATGAATTTCTAGACGATGTGCGCGACATGTAGATACACGGTAGCAACTTCCACTATAGATGGTTGATGGTCTTGATTGCGTTTGTGGGATGGAAGGACCCAAAACACTATGTTGGTCTCACCACTGCCAGCACTGACTGTAGAGGACCAAGGTATGTGAACCTTTGGGAAAATTTGATGGCAGAGAGACAGCACGCATCGAATGAAGTATTCCACACATACTATGAGCAGCTGCACGACGTTATTATTCCCACACCGTGCATAGCCAAGAAGGTAACATCTAAATATATTGACACTATCAATTTTTACGCTGACATGCATTCCATCCACATTTCAGCGAAGGCGCAGAAGAAGAACCCAAAATGGTTCCAAGGGAACTACCATATGAACGAAGCAGATATAGACATCATCATGAGGGAATGGATAGATGAGTCGAAGGTCGAAGGACCTATGATCATTAAGAGTGACTCCGAAGAAAGTAATCCCATTCCAACACCAATTGTTGAAGAGTCACTATCAGGAAAAAGGAAGGAACCCGAGATTTTCGTGCAGTAGAAAGTCTAGAAAAAGAAGCAAAAGGATGTAAAGGGCTAGTCATAAGCGAAGCTCCATGATGACGATTATGAGATGATCGCATCCACGGTAACCACATAGATGGAAGACCTACTGGCCATCAAAGATAAAAAGGATGAGGTGATCCAGGTAAGTTTGCAGAAGAATCTCACCACGCTGCAAGGCACACCGGAGAAGTTCGAGCAAGTCCAACGCAGCTTGCCCTTGCCGCGAGACTTGGAATCCGAAGTGAGGTCAGGGGACACTTCATAGCCAAAGAAAACATCTCTAGCTCTGACCTTGCCACCAAAATCGCGCATAGTCCAACTTGACCTGCTAAGCTTAAGGTTACCACCGCAAGAATAGTTAGTTTCAGGCACAAAGGACTTAGAGCATGTGGACATCGACATTGCGATGTTCCCACTAGAGGGCCTACACAATCTGCATCTATAGGTTGTCGAAGAGATCCATGATAGAAGTGTGGCCACTATGACCCAACACCATTTGTAGCAAGAAAATTATAAGCGGCTCCAGGAAGCAAGCTTAAAGAAGACTATGGCACTTGAAGATGAGAAGTACCAACAAAGGAGAATAGAACATACTATCGCTTCGGTCTGTGCGGAGATTGTTACAACATAATCTTCCACCCTGTGAGCATCAACATTCTTTGGCCTGTAGGATCCATTACAATGAATCAGATCCACTTATATCCTTTAGACATATTTTTCCTCTGACCTGCATGTTGCATCACTATAGCATGCGTACCCGCGAGTTGCATCACTATAGCCCGCGGGTATCAAGTAAAATGGTAAAAATCACTAGTTTATTACTTTTTACTCCCAAAAAGCGGTTGTTGGGTGACCTTTGGCTCTCCATTTGCCCAAGTAACATCTTGATGTGTCCTTTCACTTACCTTTGAGAGGACTATATATTGAGCACATATGGCTTATGGATGGGAGGAGAAAGAAGAGCAAGAGAACTCTAGCAGATTTTTGCCCTATCTTGAGTCTACACTCATTGATCCTTGTAGTTGTGAACCCTTTATGTTCACCTTCCAAACTCCTTTCTAGTTTGAGTTTTCCTTTCATGGAGGATTGAAGTGGTGGAGGCATAAGTGGATTGATCTAGATCTTGGTTCAGATTGGTTGCTAGCAAGAGGTCGTATCACTTTGTACTTCTTCTTGTTTATTAATAGAAATACTCATATTCTCGTCCATTAATGTTGTAAATGTTGTTTATCTCACATTGGGTTGCATTTACTTGTTATATCATGGGCCATTGCTATTGATGATGTTAATGCCATTTATATATTAGATGTACTTGTTGTATATTGGCTGTCAAGACTAATTTGCAGATTCAAGTGCACGGATTGAAAAGCTCCAATAGGGATCTACATCAAATGTTTGGATCGAGGTTGGTTATCTTCTTCATTAACTTAGCATTTCCATTTATATAGCATAGTTCTGAGAATCGAGTTGATTTCTGGTAGTCATTTGTCTGTTGTGGTACACCCCAATCCATAGTGAGTTTTCTCCAACACAGAAATGGTGACTCCGTTGGGGACAACATCCATCTTGGGGATTTTTTTAGCATTAGTTCATAATTAGAGTTGTTGTTTGTCGAAGCTCTGTGTCACTTATCTGCCGTTGAGATACACTATAGAAAACTTGCTTTTTCTGAGCCATTGGACTCTCTGTTTTCCATTTTACCTTTCCTCACTCGTGGGATAGCTTAGCTCTTCCCGCATACACCCGCCTTTGTTTACTCGACTGCTCGCGGGTACCTGCAGGTATTCCTTCGATAGTAGCGTACAACTCCGAATTTTGTTGGTTTATGACCTTTGGTTGTTGATGGGTTGGTTTTGGTTGATCCCGAGTCTTTGTTGGCCTATTTCTTGACTGTTCCATGCCTTGGTTGTGGCCATAACTCTTCGTTTCTCTTGGTTGAGCCTTGCTGGTTTTTTACCCATCTTTGGATTTAGCCTTGTTGGTTTTTTCCTTTTGAGCTCATTCCTTTAGCTGAGTCTTACTGTTTGGTATCTACCTGGTTGTCTTAGTGATCTCCTTGGCATATCAGTGACTAAATAGTAGGATTTTGCTTGCATTTTTTATTTCCATATATTGAAAAATACAAAAAATACACATAGTTTTTTCATTTTCCTTTCGTTTATAAGAGAAAATACAAAAAAATTGCTTTTATGCATTGCATATTGCATTGAGTGCTTTCTGCCTTCATTTAGATTCTGATTGTGCATTGAAAGAAATATAAAAGGATTGCATATTTATTTCGAAATCGTTGGTTTGATTGTGCATATTAGGGGCATTGTTTTCATTGGATAGATGAGTCTAGGATTTGATGATTTTGCATACCATTGAGCCTTACACATCACTAGTTTCACGATCATATCCCTTGAGTAATCACAGCCATTAAAATTAACGCTTAATCTTAAAATTAACTAGACCAATTTTATTTATAGGGTACACCAACTAGCATAGGTTTAGTGTCTTGGAATAGATCATTGTGAGTTAACAATCCAAGACTACTAGACAAAACATTAGGTGTCTGACCAGGGAGTGGAGGAATCCATGGTATAGATCGGTGTTATCAGGAAGCTCTACTCAAGCCAGAGTTAAGCACGAGGTCACAGGAGGTTGGTTGAAGGGATATCCCTTTGATACCGGCTGAATGTGGGATATATTTCCAGGATTTGTTCGTATCTGGGGACTCTTAGGGGATTTGAACCTCATTGAGTTTCGAGCTCAACTACCCTGCCCATATAACGGATCCCACCTGTGGCTGTCCCCCTGAGCATTGGTTATATTGTA
Source organism: Larix kaempferi (assembly GCA_027924585.1). Lineage (NCBI taxonomy): Eukaryota > Viridiplantae > Streptophyta > Pinopsida > Pinales > Pinaceae > Larix > Larix kaempferi. Next base: position 1,118,817 of record BSBM01000318.1, on the reverse strand, counting down.
GTGACCATAGTTTCCTTACCTAGGTATCGCACAGGGTACTTGCAGTGGTTATACTATTTGTGTCCTGAGTCAAAAGGGATTGGACAACACAGTTGTGTTTGTGCAGTGGACTTGACCCTGTACATGCAGTGAAGCCTGGGTGTCTCTATAACTAATTCTGTTACCTCCAGCTATAGTTTGGGAGTCTCAAGCCTCTCCTAGGCGAGACATACCGGCTCTAGTGTCGGGAGCTCATTTAGCCACTTTGTTTGTCTACTCTTCGATGTAGTTTCTCTAGGTGTGTGCTTTTGATTTACTATTTTTGGTCGATAGTTGGCCTTTAGGGGACGTTTTGATTATATATTCTCTCTGGATATATCGTGGCGCAGAGCCCTACTCTCCGCCGGTCTCGTCGGTTGGTTGGTTTAAAGCTGGCCAAGGTTACACGGCGTATTGCTAGAGGATGCCGGAGGGCTCCCTCTGAATCTTCGGATTCTTACGAGGCTTACGTCCAAGACGTCATGACTGCTACACATTCCGATACTGAGGAAAAACCTTCGACTCCATCGGGTAGAGTTGACCACATTTCCAATCCCCATACTCCTCGTGAGGAGTGGGGAGGTGATCCACCTGAGACTCAACCTGGTTCTATTTGGCCTAATCCACTTGAACGAGATCCGTTCGATCCTTCGAATCCGGATAATTATCTTTACGGAATTCCAACCTTGCCCGAGGACGAAGAACAGGACGACACATTCATTCCTTCGTTTCCACGCAGTTATAGACACGGGATGCCAGAGTTACATGACAACATTGGCCCTACGATCAACCCAACAACACTCTCTTTTGGTATGGCTAGTCATAGTACTGTTGAACCTTCCACCACGTTTGGTAGTCACGCTAGCACTAGTCATGGTGTTAGCCATACTATACCCACTGGGGGAACTACCCTCACTGGGGGCACTACGTTCTCCACCCACACACATAGTATGAGGACTAGTCATGCTCCTCCTAATGATGCTAATGTTGGAAGACGACCACCTGCTAGTATTTCCCAACCTAATAGGAGTGTTGTTCGAAACATGACTCGCCATCCACCACCTAATACACATGCCGCTACTCGTCAACCCAGGACTACTTTTACAGATGTTAATGCTCCTCCCAACCACGGGGGTGGACATATACCACATACTTTCGCATCCACTGCCGCCACTATTAATGTTAATGTAGGGGGTGGGAATATCTCCTATCCACATGGACATCACGCCACCATCCTTGCTACTAGTCACACCAATATTGGGGGTGGGAACATATCTCATGCTTCTGGTCACCACACGACTGCTCATGCTAATCCTAATGATGGGGGTGGCAACATACCATACCATTATGGTCATTACAACACGGTTCCTACTATGAATAGTACATATGTGCCCCATACTCATGGTGGCAACCCTTACTACAACATAGTCGATGTTGGCCACTAGTATAACCCACCACCCCAATATGGTGCCCAAAACATGCACATACCTGCTTACTCTCAAATGGGTCAAGCAGGAGGAGGTTATCAATCCTATGGCCATGGGAAAGCTTATGGTCCGTCAAGTCCTTATTATCAGCAGTTTAATCCTCATGGTCAAGCTTTTGGTCCATCTTATAATATGGTTTCGTTTAACCAACCTTTTATGGGGGCTTATAATCAAGCTTTCCAACCTCAACTCCCATTCCTTGCATGCTTGAATCTTCCAGATCTTTCGAAGCTCATGAATGATCCAGTGTGTCACGACCGTACTTGGCCCCCGGTCCCTACCAAGCTCCCTTTAGACATTCCTAAGTTTGAGGGGAAAGGTGGTGAGGACCCGGGAGATCATGTCATGACATTTCACGTTTGGTGCTCCTCCAACTCATTGAATCATGATTCCATTAGATTGCGACTATTTCAACGCAACCTCACAGGGGCAGTCGCGAAGTGGTACATCGAGTTGCCTGGAAACACCTATAGGGTTTTTAACAAGATCACTTTGGTTTTCTTAGATAATTTCCAGTTACCAGTTCGCTATGATACTGGCACCGAACTTTTATCTACCTTCCGTCAGAACAAGGCCACACATATTTTTGATCACGTTCAAGAGTGGCGTCGGTGGAAGAGGTTAGTGAAATCCAACATTCCTCCAGAGTTCCTATTGGAATGGTTCCTCAAGTCTCTACTCCCATACATTGCTAAGGATGTGTCGATGTATGGCATTGTGACTGAGGAACAAGCTATCTTGAAAGTCCAGCAGTTAGACTTATTATACTCTCAGTCTAGCATTTTGTATGACATCATCCCCGATGCATCGCGTACACTTCATGAGCCTATGTTAGTTCCTGTACCGCATGCCGATGGCATCATTGGATCTGCAAGCACTCACCCCATATATTTGGTAGCTAATCAAATGTAGAATTTGTTGCTAAACTAGTCTACTCCCGGACAGATTCACACCTTGTCTACTTCCACTCCATCATCCGATGTACACAGTGTGCAAACGACGAACCAGTCAGGTAACCAGCAACCTGGTGGTAAGAAAAAGGGGAGAAATAATCGTAAGGGTGGAAAAAATGGGAATAACAATAGCAATCACAATACCCCCCGTAAGGATAATGCCAACCCTCCTCGGGAAGGTGGAAATGCTGGTGAGGACCGTAAACCTAGGCGTAAGGTGAAGTTTCCTTGCAAGCTCTATGGGGAAGACCATCTTACTCACTTATGTCCTCGTATTGAAGAAGCATCAAAGCACTTGGCACAGAGCCCAGCTGTGTTGAAGGATCCCCTACCTCATCACCCAAACATGGCTTCACATGCTCCCACCACCAGTTATGGACCTACTGAGATGGCAACATCTTCTTCCAATACTAGTGGTTATGGATGTGTTAACATCGTTCAGTTAGAGGTTAGTGTTGCCACTCGTCAGCACGATTATGATGCACCACAACCCAATTTGGGGAGTGAACCTCCCCCTCCTCCTGACAATTCCTTGCATATCAAGAAGCCCTCTATTATGCTGCAAATACCGAAAGGTGTTCTTAAGCGCTCTACGCATAATCCTAATGCTCGAGTCGCCCACAACTACTCCATCGTAGAAGATTTGGGCCAAACTCCGTGTGCCATGTCGGATCTTGAAGTTTTGCAAGCCTATCCTTCTCAGAAGCATCCTCTTTTGAGTGCGTTAGGAGTTCAGGATGGGGGAAGTCCCACTGTTATCAAGTTCGATACTACTGATGTTCAACCTCGCTTACCCTACCACGTGGATTTTCAAATCCAGGTGGTGTTCCTTCAGAGTTTTGTCAAACATACTATGGTTGACGAAGGTGCCTCTGCATCAGTAATTCCGTTAGCTTGTTGGAAAGCTCTTGGGTCTCCTTCCCTACTCGTGTCTAGAACCATGCTCACTGCATTTAATGGCCATTCATTTAAGCCGCATGGAATTATCCCTTCCCTTGTTGTCTCCTTGGGAGGTAAGTCTGTGCCTATTGAATTTGAGGTGGTTGATGCACTCATCGACTACAACCTTTTACTGGGTTGGAATTGGATGTATGCCATGAAATCTATCGCATCTATTGTATTCAGAGTTATCTGCTTTCCTCATGAAGGAAAGATTGTGACCATCGATCAGCTGTATTACATTAACTCCTCTTCCACAGCATCCACGGGATCCATAGTCCCGCAGGTTACTTATTCTCAGTCGGCAACTGGGAACATGGGTGTTGGCATGTACCCGTCATTGATGGTAACTTATGATTTTTCCGCACCTAATAATTCTATTGGAACCATTACCAATGATGCGTCTCCTCCTTCGCATAATATGTCATTCCGGAATTCTTATTTCGATGATCTGTGGACTTTACCGTCCACGAGTTCCACGTCTAGAAACATTTCGCATGTCGAGATGTCTATGCCATTGTCTGTATCTAAGCTTGCTTACCAACATATTCAACAAGCCACTGCAGAACCGGATCTCTCTTCTTCCCATATAGTCAAGGAAGATCCCGTTACGCTGCCAGTTTGGACAGCCAACTCGTCTTGTTCCCATGATTGCCTCGATGATACTTTGCCTTCTGATGAAGCTATTATGGAGGCCATGTGTGGTAGTGAGAGAACTTGGGAAGATATGCACCATCGCTCTTATTTCCTTCCCAAACTCGAGCTCTCCAAACGAGAAGAGTTTAGGACGACTCTGGAAGAGATGGTTGGTCACCCTGTGGCTCTTTTGGAGTTGAATGTTGTGTTTGCGGAAGGGAATATGGCTAACATTTCCCCAACTACATCGATCAATATATCTCGTACTCCCGGACTAGTTGAGAATGTCTACATCGGTGACGATTGCACTCCTGAGGAGATTGTTATTTCCACTGAATTGTTTACAGAACTACGGGAAGCTTTCACCTGGTCATATGAGGAGATGCTAGGAATAGACCCCCAAATTGTTGAACATGATATTAGAACGTATCCCAATGCTAAACCGGTTCGACAACGCTTACATGCTGTGAACCCTAGAAAAGCAGCCGCCATCAAGGCATAGGTGGATAAACTACTCAACGATGGTTTCATCTACCCCGTTCCCCTTACCGAATGGGTGTCAAATCCCATTCCTGTGGATAAGAAGCAAGGAACAATCTGTGTATGCACCAACTTTAGGGATTTGAACCATGCATGTCCGAAAGACAACTTCCCCACACCATTCATAAATCAAATCTTGGATGCTTGTGCCGGGAGTGAGATTTTTTGCTTCATGGATGGATTTTACGGATATAACCAGATTCAAATCAAACTCGAGGATCAACATAAGACGAATTTTTTTTGTCCTTCAAGAATGTTTGCATATCGAAAAATTCCCTTTGGTCTTAAAAATGCCGGAGCTACGTTTCAGCGTGCCATGACCTATGCCTTTCACGATATTAAAAAGATTATAAAGGTTTTCTTGGATGATCTTTCCAGCCATTCTCGCAAGAGAATGGACCACCTCAAGCACTTCCGCATGATTCTTGAATGATGTATACGATACAAGATTCAATTGAATCCTAACAAATTCATCTTTGTTGTAAGGACAGGTCGCCTTCTGGGCTTCATAGTTTCGAAAGAGGGTATTAGAGTCGACCCTCTAAATGTTGAGGCAATACTTCAGTTGCCTCCTCTACGTAATTTGTTACAACTTTAGAGCCTCCAAGGGAGAGCCACTTTTCTACGTCGTTTCGTAGTCAATTATGCTAATTTTACCAAAGGTTTCGCGCTCTTATTGAAGAAGGACACACCTTTTATCTGGGATGAGTGAGCCCAGCAGTATTTCGATGCCCTTAAGAAAGATTTGGTATTGGCCCCTGTGCTTAGTCCACTAGACTTCGCACAAGATTTTATCCTTTATGTGGCCGCATCTCAAGAGACGATTGGCATGATCTTGTTTCAGGTGGATGATGCGCTGGTTGAGCATTTCATCTATTACCTTAGTCAAAATCTAGTATACGTTGAGCTAAGATATACTCATGTGGAAAAGCTGGCACTTGCGACTGTTCATTCAGTCTAGTGGTTACGACATTACATTTTGCTTAGAACCACCATAGTTGTCCCTCATATCAATCTGTTTTAGTTCATGCTATCACGATGCTTTATCGGGGAGAAGTATAATAAATGGATTGTTATCCTTCAAGAATTTGATCTCGATTTTACTTCGGCAAAGTCAGTGAAATCATTGGTATTTGCTGAGCTTTTGTCGGACCTTCTGAGACTTGATGAGGATGTCATTCATGAAGATTCCTTTGTGGATGAGCACTTATTTCTTATCTTGTCAGAGGACCCTTGGTATGGGGATGTCATCGTATATCTCCAAACTTTGAAGTTTCCTCCGCACTATTCATGAGATGAGCGACAAAGTGTGAAACATCACGCTAAAGATTATACTATCGTCTGTGACACTTTGTATCTCCGAGTAAAGGATTCCATCCTCCGTCGTTGCTTAACTCATGAAGAAGCGGAGTGGGAGCTTAATGATTGCCATGCTGGGTCGTGTGGCGGTCACTTATCCGGGCTTGCTACAGCGCAACGTATTATGCGAGCTGGTTATTTTTGGCCTTCCATCTTTAAGGATTATGTTAATGTTGTGAAGAGATGTCACCCTTGCCAGGTGTTTTCTCGGAACATACACTCGCATCCAACGTCCCTTCATCTGGTCGTCACCGTCGGTCCCTTCACCAAGTGGGGGGTGGATTTCATGGATTACAAACCAGCTTCGGTTGGGGGGCATCATCATATCATAGTGGCCGTGGACTATTTTTCCAAATGGGCTGAGGCAATGCCTACTGTTAAAGTCGATGGTGCTACAGCAGCCCACTTCGTATTCAAGCAAATTATAACTCGGTTCGGTATTCCAAAAGAGATTGCCACTGACCATGGCAGTCACTTTCAAAACAAGAGGATGGAGGATTTGTCCCTCAAGCTTGGGTTTCATCAAGAACACTCATCTTCTTACTATCCCCAAGCGAATGGTCAAGTAGAAGCAATCAATAAGTCTTTGAAGACCATTCTCCAACATACCATCAAAAAAAGCAAGACCAATTGGCACATCATGTTATATCCTACCTTGTGGGTGTATCAAACCACAGTCAAGACTGCCACTGGGTTCTCACCATTTGAGCTAGTTCACGGTGTGGAATCACTTTTATCAATTGAATGTGAGATCCCTTCACTTAAACTAGCCATAGAACTCCTCCCTGATACGATGGATCTTGAGCAACGTTTAATCCACCTTGAGCAACTTGACGAGCAACGTCAAGATGCCACTATGGCTATAGATGCCAACAAACATTGTATTAAGGTTCAATATGATTGGTCTATCCGTCCCCGGCAATATGCTGAAGGTGACTTGGTCCTCTTATATGACCAAGCTAAAGAACCCCTGGGGGCAGGCAAGTTCAACCCCATTTGGCACAGTCCTTACATCATGAGGCGTGTCCTAGAAAAAGGAGCCTATGAGTTAGAATACTATGAGGGGACTGTCTTGAAGGAGCCTAGAAATGGGCTCTACCTCAAGCAGTATTACGCTTGAACCTCTGGTTCAAGCTGATACTTTTGTATACTATTGTATAGTTGCTTCTATACATATTTTAGATTTCCTTCGGTTTTTGGGTCTGCTGATTAGCTTCCGTTTGATTAACAGATGTCAGCAGAGTTTCCAACGTTCTTAGGATTTGCGGATGGTGCTAGCCATCATACGGAGCAGCTTGCTTCTACTACCTGGGTTATTTTCTCACCTAACCACCTAGTTGTGTCCTCAGGAGGTGCTTGTCTTGGTCCTACATCTAACAACGTGGCTGAGTATAGTGCCATCATTGAGCTACTTCGGGATGCCATTTCCCATGGCATCCAGTATTTAGAAGCCCGCCTGGATTCACAACTAGTTGTGTCTCAGTTGAATGGGCAGTACAGTGTGCGAGATCCTACGCTATTACGGAAATTCCTAAGGGTAAGACTCTTGGAACGATATTTTGTTTCAATTACATACATACATGTTCCGAGAAGTGTTAATCACATATCTGATGCATACGCTAACTATGTATTAGATTGGCATTTGTCACATTCACCATGAAGCACACAAATATAAGAATACATTCATACATTTGTACATACACACATATAGTAGAACCGGAGAACCAAAGTTATATATATATAAATATGTCCAAAATGGTAGTGTCATACAAAATTGGAGCCCGTAGCCCTCAAAAATATACATATAGATACAAAAATGAGATCCTGAGATATCTAATCCCTATGAGGAGGCTTAGCTCCTGCCTTGACAGGATGTGTCTTGTAGAAATACTGTACTGCATTGGCTACCCGCTGCAGTAGCCACATCCAGTCACCTGGAACCCCCACTACTTGGCGCTACAAGGCCTCAAGTAGTCTCGCCACCTCTATCTATGGAAACCTAGCAACCATCTATGTGAGGCTGCGCTGCAAGGTCTGTAGTGTGCATCCTGCTATAGCATTGCCTGCCTCCTCACCCCTACCCTGACAACCATGTCTCAGGAAGCCATTAGGTCTCACTAGGCCTTTGTCTGTGAGCAAAAAGTCAACCATTAGCATATGATACTACCACCAAAAATATTTTTGCATTTGCATCTATAATAAAAAATCCAAAAAAATTTAATACATGAGAACCAAAAAGAGTACTCACCAATGTCTTCGAATGTGACATTTGGTGGGAGTGGCATGTCCCTATCCTGGTGAAAATATATCCCTTCATAGGGGTAGTCCTCTATGGAAATGACCTGCCGGTCCCATTAGCAAAAGAACTCCTCGGTATATGGTGATGCCAGACAGCCACCACCCTGTCGTGTCAATATCTCAGACCACCGGGTCAGGGCTAGATCCCAGAGACTATGAGGAGGGACATCCACCCTTGGACTAAGCCCTGGAACCCTCTCAAAGAAGAAGCTGCATAGGATACTCCCATACCCAAATTTTTTAGCCTTCCCTTCTTTCCATTCTGTCAGTTGGGTCTTCATAGACCCCAACAGTGTGGTACACCAATCAAACACTATAGGCTGCATGCATTGTGATGCATAGAACATCACCGGCTTGGATGCGTGGTGCAGAGCTTTGGATACCGTGATCCGCACTAAGGTAGCCACAATGATCTTCATGCTCAGATTCACTATGGCATTGTTGGGCACCTGACTTCCCACCATGCGTGTGTTTGCGGGGAAATACTGTGCTATGTAGTCAAAGACGGTGATCCCACCACCCATAGTACGAGACCAAAGACTAGCCTCCTCACCTCGATGGGACAAACTAGTAATGAAGTAGATGTTGTCCACTTCCAGTGTGAGGATTTGCCCATTGAGATTGAAGTTTTGTGCATCAACATCCCAATAGTCGATCAAGCGTCGGAGCAATAGGTTTTGGGCCCTCAAACCCCCTATACTCTAGAATTTGTACAACCCACATGCTTGCAATGCCTATTGTGCTTGCACATCGTTGTGCATGGACTCATCAACTTGGTCATGCTCCCTCTCCCTCCACTCTAGAACCATCCTGGAGTGAACAAAAACAATCATTTTAGTCAAATTCTTTTAAAAAACCAACTACATGGCCGTACTCACTGGCTAACTTGTATACAGGTGCGGGTACCCACGGTCAACCTTTGAGTTGACTGCGCATTTCGTGCCCTACCCGTGACCTGCATAGCTACAACCCGTGGATAGCGCTGAAGCCATTTAGGGATTGGCCAAACAAAAAATCCCACCGCTGAAAACTAAAATAAAAGCATTGAAATGAAAGGTATGGATGAGACTACCAACCTGCTCCAGATGGTTCGATGAACAGTTGCTCGGAGATCCTAGAATCGGTAACTGAACTTTAAGGTGAAAACTAACCAAAAGCTCCAAATGGGTGAATACTAAAAATGAATTGTGAATTGTAATTTTTTATTACTATTTATAATTTTCAGGACCCACTTGTCTATAGTTTTTATCGTTTTCTGCCGTTATGGACTAATGGAATGTCTTGGAGTAGTATTTTTTAATCATATTTCTTCGACGAAAGCTGTTCTGGACCATTTCACACCTATAGCAGGTACATTTCACACCTAGCATATAGGTTAGATTCCATTTCCATGTGCATTATGCATTTGACCTTTTGACCACTTTCATAAACCCTAGGTGTGACCCCGTTTCGTAACTGACACTGAACCTTCACACTGCTATAGAAGTGTCGTTATGTGGTGGTAGGGCTTTTCCGAACATGGGTACCCTAGTTAGACCCCCTTTGTGCATTTTGGTGCCCATGTCGTTGTTTGTCCTTAGGATTGGGAGTCCTTTGTAGTTACGCCATGACATTGCTATAAAGACTCATACTCTACTTTGTCTTATGCTGGCCATCTCCCTTAAGGACTCCCCTCAGTTATATCATGTTGTGATTGCATTGCATCATCCTGCTTGCTGCTTGAGCCTTGTGCTGGCTCCCACTTACTCAGTTGTTAGCCTGGTGCCTGAGCACTTTTCCCTGTCGAGCCTTGCAGAGCTTATATATTTTCCCTTCACAATTTGATCACCTTTTGACCCTGAGGGAACCCCCCCGAGTGTCCACATCCTGCATGCACTTCCTTGCATTGATCATAGGTATGTTCCACTGCTTGGAACTAGTCTGCTTGCTTTTTGACCCTCGTTCCCCCACTTGTTGTACTATAAGCAATTTTATTCTTTTTCAAGCTTTTCCCAAATATGAAAAAGACCAAAAAAGTCAAATATTCCAAAAATCCGGACAGGATTATGGTTACTACTTCTTGTTGGTAGCTGTTATGTCTCCTTTGAACAGAGCATTCATTCCACTCTGTACATTATGAGTCAGGACTATAGTTGGACCTTAGGAGCTGTACTTGTTTCTCAGTTTTCTCCACCGATTGGTTAAGCTTCCAATCATTATGGAGCCCTTTGTAATGCCTCCTACATTGCATAGTTTATGTCAAGTTTATGCTATCTAAGTCTATCCATCTGCTCATGCTCTTGTTCAAAGGAAGTCCTGAAACCAGTGTCGGCCACTCCTCAGATCTCTTGACTATTGCATGTCGGCCATCCTTATTGAGTCAGTCCGTTTCACCCGAGTTCTTCCAAATATTTCAGCGTAGCTGGTACCTCATGCTGGTTGGTGGGGGATGCCTTAATGCCCTCCTTCCAGCGAGTCTCGTTTCGTCGACTTCAACCCATTTATTCTGGGACTTGAGGCTTAGAGTTCGGTTGAGTACCTTGAGGCTTGCAGTCATCAGTGGCAGGTTCTCTTGCCATCGACAGATTTGCGAATACATCAATGACCCCTAATTGATGGATTCATCCTAGTGTTCGAATTCAATTCATTTATTCACACTCCGATGATTGTACTTTGTGCCTTGATGCCCATTTTCATTATTGGTTGGTTATCTCGCATCTATTAACGGTATACATCATTGACCGGTAATCAGATGATGTTACATCAGGTTTGACCCCAACTCCTTTATTCACTTGATGGGACTTGCACCATCGAAGACTTGCGTAGAAGACCCCAGGCGATAGTGGCATTTAGTATGCTACTTCTGACTTTGACTTTACATCTGAGATATCACCTCTTAGATATTAGCTGTTTGCACCTCCAGTTTGCACCAGTTGTTTCCTTTTCAGCAGGAGACCATATCTTACTATAGAGGGATCATGGTTATGATCACTTATGGCATGTATTCATTATGTACTGCCTATTCATGGCCATTGTATCAGATTGTTGTACTATGACATGTATTCAGGGATACTCTCATATTATGACGAGTGAGCTGCTCTTTCAACTTGTGTCTCCATCACTCCACTTATGATTTTTATAATGTATTTCAGCCATCATAGCATCAGTCTCTGACCTCACACATTAGGGGGAATCTGTTACAACATAATCTTCCACCCTATGAGCATCAGCATTCTTTGGCTTGGAGGATCCATTTCACTGACTCAGATCCACTTATATCCTTCAGACATATTTTTCCTCATTTTTCCTCTAACTTGCATGTTGCATCACTATAGCATGCGTACCCGTGAGTTGCATCTCTATAGCCCACGGGTATCAAGTAAAATGGTAAAAATCACTAGTTTATTACTTTTTACTCCCAAAAAGTGGTCGTTGGGTGACCTTTGGCTCTCCATCTGGCCAAGTAACGTCTCAATGTGTCCTTTCACTTACCTTTGAGAGGACTATATATTGAGCACATATGGCTTATGGACGGGAGGAGAAAGAAGAGCAAGAGAACTCTAGCGGTTTTTTGCCCTTTCTTGAGTCTACACTCATTGATCCTTATAGTTGTGAACCCTTTATGTTCACCTTCCAAACTCCTATCTAGTTTGAGTTTGCCTTTCATGGAGGATTGAAGTGGTGGAGGCACAAGTGGATTGATCCAGATCTTGGTTCAGATTGGTTGCTGGAAAGAGGTCGTATCACTTTGTACTTCTTCTTGTTTATTAATAGAAATACTCATATTCTCATCCATTAATGTTGTAAATGTTGTTTATCTTACATTGGGTTGCATTTACTTGTTATATCATGGGCCATTGCTATTGATGATGTTAATTCCGTTTATATATTATATGTACTTGTTGTATATTGGCTATCAAGACTAATTTGCAGATTCAAGTGCATGGATTGAAAAGCTCCAACAGGGATCTACATCAAACGTTTGGATCGATGTTGGTTATCTTCTTCATTAACTTAGCATTGTCATTTATATAGCATAGTTCTGAGAATTGAGTTGATTTCTGGTAGTCATCTATCTGTTGTGGTACACCCCAAGCCATAGTGAGTTTTCACCAACACAGAGATGCCAGAATGTGAAGAGCATCTAGAGCCCGCAGATACTATCCTTAAGATCGGCTCAGTGGTCAACAATATTAAGGATGAGATGAAAGATATGGAGACTAATTACCAAGCAAAGATCGCCGCCTTGGAAGCACATAATCATCCCAAGACACCACCTGATCAACAAAAACTTAGAGCAGTGAAAGTGAAAGCTGCCGCAGAGAGTATAGCCAGTGAGGTGACTAAGTGCCAAACTTTGCTGGACGAGGCAACAAGAACGTTTACTGCGCTGGAAGAGGACCCAGAGTTGCTGGAAGTCTAGATCACTGTGATGGAAAAACATGCCGTGTTAGAAGCCCTGGATGTGGAGGTGAAGGCACTACGGCCAAGAGATAGACTAAAAAGATATCCAGAAGTCAGAGAACTATAAAAATAACTTCAAGTATGGAGAGAAAGGGAGGCTGAAGGTGGAGATAAATCGCAGCCCCTACAGGAGGAATCCCATGAGCTATCGTAGAAGATTGAACAAAAAATGACAGAGCTCCATGATGCACATGATTCAGTCAAAGAGAAGACTAAGGATGACATAGAACCGGATGTGTTAGACACCATCAAAACTATTGAACAGGATGTGAAGGATACGGTTGCTAAGATGAGTGCAACCTATCAAGAATTCGCTGCTAAGGTAGCTCCGCATGAGGAAGAGCAACTAGGAGAATCATAAGTGGAAATTGGATCAGGGACGAACCACATGTAAGTGTTAGGGGCCTGTTGGGCCTAGCCCAAGTAAGACATTTTTGAGAAGACAGTTTTTGGAACTACGAAGTTGAGCGCAGTTTAGTTGAAGACTTTTTGGAAAAAGACAGTTTTGGAAGCTGTGAGGATATAATGCAGCATAGCATCGACAAAGTAAGGAATCCAGCGTCGCGAAGATACAGTGCTGCAAAGTACAGCGTTGCGAAGAGGTAGCACTGGGAAGAGCCCGATCTACGGAGATCTGGCAAGGAAGAATGTTGGAAGGAAAATGGTACATATTCTGGTAAGACCATCGATGGTCTATTTTTGGTTAAGATCTCCATGATTACCAAGCATGCAGGTAAGGAGTATTGCGGAAGGAAAGCGACTGGTCACACGAGCAGAGGAAGCATGACATGAACCGGTCACACAAGGCCGTTAGAGAAGGAACGACTGGGTTAAAGCGACCTGTCGGCATGCACTCGACAGGGGGGATGAAAGTGACGTGACCACACGCAGAGGATGGGCATGACAGAGGAGTCACTATTAGAGCCTAACAATCTGGTTAGGGGAAAACCGCGACAAGTTTGGGAAACCTTAGGGTTTTTTCCTATTCATTGTAAAGACATGACCTACGAGCATGATCTATAAAAGGGCACATTTTGTAAGGGAAAGGGTTAATCTTTTGTTTATGAATTGGTAATCTTTGTTGTTGAACATTGATCTCTGTTGAGAGAAGATTGTAAAGGCTCTACAGCTGTGTGCGTAGAGACCTACAGAGAGAGAAGAGAGTTTGCAGCTGAGTGCGTAGACTAGAACTGTTGTACCCTTCCCAAGATAATATAACAACAGTTCCTGTAGATGTAGCTCCCATCCTGGGGGTGAACCACGTTAAATTCTTTGTTGTGTGACTATTTATATGCTTGAATCTGTATGTTTGTTTACAATGAATGCTTAAGATCTCGTTTATCAATTTATATGTTCTTACTTTTATATGTATTCACCATAAAGAATGAAGATGGGAATAATATGTTAAGTATCGCATATATGGATGAATGTTAGATGCGTAAGTATTTCAAAGTCAGAATGAATGCATAATTTGATTGAGTAAACACTAGAATCAGCAGAGTTCGTGCTGTGCGATTCGCGTGAAGCAGAGCACCAGAAGTGCGCAGTACATTGTGTTTTGTCATATTGCATAAGTCATAAGATAAATAACCTAAGGCAATTGAAGAATGGATAGGAAACTCTAAGTAAAGTCATTGAAGTTGGTTAATTCTGAAGAGGAAGCGTAGTTATCAGTTGCGTTGTCCTGTCATCAAAAGACCATCTAACATCGCACAGTCCTTGGATGCGCGATAGGCTAAGTGTTAACCATGAAGGAGTTAAGCTTTGCGTAGCCCGAAATCCGCAGCGCGAGTCCTGTAGCGTGCTGCTCATCAGCTTGTTTGAACACTCATCATCTGGTTGTGGAAACCTGATTCCTCAACACCCCCCTTACTTCGCCTCGGGTGAGACCTCAATCTATTCATGGATTGTTGCCGAAAGGGCCAGTGAAAAGGGGTTTTGTTGGTTCCTTGAACCGTGCAGAACCTAGGTCTTTATAGAAAACCTCAAGACAGTTATATAAGCCAACACTCATCTACACATATCATGGATCATATTCATGAGTGGAGACGAATGAGTCTTCATAAGATCAAACCCTATGATCATTTCTTCCTAGATTGGTTCCTAAAATCCATTATTCCCACTATAGCCAAGTATGTGGCCTTCTGTTATACCAAAATCTCGTCATCATGAGCCATGTATTAATTCAGTGCCTCAATCCCTAAAGTTTCGTTGGCTAGAACATCATTGAGCAATTTATTGGCCTTGTTTCCCACCTTTCCTATTGAGGTTGGCACATGCTGCTGCCTAGAAAGGAGAGCCAATCATTGGCTAGCGCCTACTGTACACTTGCACCATGCACCCGTTGCTCCTGTTGCCTTCATGCATCCTACACCTGTTGCCTTCATGCAGGGTGCGCCAGGTTTGGGTAGAGTGGATAACAAGGGGCTTCGAGCGAATTCTCGAAGCTGGGTGACATGGATACCTATCCCTAATTGGTAGGAACAACTGGTATTCGACTCCTAACCTAATGGGAAGATCCCTTAGACCTCTCCCCCTAATCCTCAACCTACTCTTTCCTCCTAGCCTTATGAATAAGACCTCTCTCTCCATTGAGAAGGGAGGAAGGACTATAGGACTTACATGCTGGTAAATTTACCCTAGGTGATCCCTATTCATCTATTGGGAGGCATACATACCCTTTTGGAGGCTTGGCTTGGACTGTTGGAGGAAGGTTACAATGTTAATGCTTGGGTTGTAATCATCACCCTTCTATATATTTCCCACTTATTTACATCAATATAATCTCTTTCCATAAATGTATTTGTGTTTGTGATGTTTAGAGGTTACTTCCTTAACTATTTGCTTACAGCAGCTAGTGCTTAGATGTGCTTTTATTGTTTGTTTGTCTCCATGTGTTTTGACAGGTTTTGCAGCTTAAGATATGAAAACCACAGATCTTGGAGCAACAAAGAGGAGAAGGATTCATGAATCTTAAGGTAAGACATCTATCTAATTTAATCTCTAATTGATCTAGGAAAGTAGATCTATATTTTGTATTCTTTTGTTCTAGATCCACTTGGACTAGGGAGATCATGCTCGCGCCCGCTTGAGTAGATTATTCCTAAACACCTTCAAACATCTGCAAACTAAAGATGAAGTAATCATTAAAGCTCAATAGTATGATCTCATTTATGCTCAATCCATCTACCTCTACATGATCATTCTTGTTGCTCCCCATAGTGATTCCACAAGTCATGATCCACTAAGGGCATCTCATTTCGCACATAGCATGGTTTGTGTCATGGCATCTTATCCAAACCCATATCCTCGGTTACCTAAAGTTCATAGTTCTTATATGTATAGTAACCCCCAGAGTCTGGAGTGTCGTAATCAAGGAATACCATTGACACCTTAATACCCCCCAACCCTTCGCACTCATTCTCACATGTAGGAATGAGTACTTCCTATTTGTCTCCTCCTTTGGTCCCCCATGTTCATGATCCCTCGTGTAGTGGTACTATGTCTGGAAATGCTTCTACCGAATACTGCCCCCCCACAACCATTAACCTTTACCCCATGGATCCCCCTTTCGTCATGAGAAAGTCTATGCTCAAAAAAACATATATTCCCAGCCTACTCCAAATGACCAACAAGTGCAGCCCAATACAAACAAGAAGCATAATAAGGGAAAGAACAAGTGTATCAATCAATAGTAGGATGGTGGGGGCCAACCTCCAAATCCTCCTGCTAACACTTGAGGTAACCCGAAACCTGCAATGTAGAACCCCAATTTTAGTTCATCTCATTTTCACTATTCTTGATTTCCTAATTTGTTGAAAGAGGCTTCAACTCATAATTGCCATAGAGTTCTTTCTTTTACGGCCTTATTTTGAAATACAGAGGCTTATATGTGAATTCCGTAGAGGGATAGCTGATACGAATTCTGAAGGCATTTGTAGATTCTCAATTCTTTACAAAACAGTTTGTTCTAGAATGAAAGCTCTGCCTTCCCATTTCGTTCTCATTCCTTTGTATCAGTATAAATTCCATTACTTCTTTAGCCATGAGAATTGTAATTTACATTTGTATTCTAGCTATGCTTTGATCTTCATTACTGGAAAATAATCTCGTGAAGAGGAAGCCGACTAACTTTGTCTGTGGAATTCTAAACGAATATGTATACATCTATGTTGGGTGATGACGGATCAAATTGTAGCCATCTTTGGTTGAAGTGAAAATGGTGGAAAGAACTCCATCCGTGTCGTCCTAGAGAGATGAGGATTACTGTACTATATCCTACAAAATGATTTTTCTATAAGAGCACAGGGATTATTGTTTTGAAATCCTAGAGCAGGAAACGACCCGTAATTCTGAGGAGTTCAAGAGCTAGCAAATGCTTAATGAGATTATTACCAGTATAGATCCATCTCAAAAGGGGATCTACCAAACGCTGGGAAGTATCAAATCTTCTCAGTTACAAACTCCAATGCAAATGTTGAGAAAGGGTTTTAATTTATCTAGTTTTAGGTATATGTGATTATAAATATTTTAAAGCTAATTTGATCCCACTTAATATTTTTTATAATATTTTTAATTTTTATCTCCTTATCCTTGCCGTTGTGAGAGGAGATGGATGGGGACGTTGGACATAATTACTTGAGAGGCATGGTGTCAACGTTGTTCCTTGGTTACCTTGGAGAGGTGGAACTGGCGGGAGGGTCTCTTTCGTTGGGTATCGCAAACATAAAGCAGTTTTACGGCATATCCGTATGAGCCAATTGAAATCACATCACGAATTGTATTTTATTAAAAATATGTTTAAACAATAATTTATTGTATTTTGATAAAAATATATTATGGTCAATGTTTGATAGTGGATGGCAATATTATTCCATTTTTTATTTACTTTGCACTTCATTCATTTCATAATATTACTTTGGTTAGAGTAGAAAAATTATAATATATGTTTTCAATGTGTATATGTTACTTTCTTTAGATTTAAAAATGTAGAAATTATAATATATGTTTTCAATGTGTATATGTTTTTCTTTAAGAAATGAAAAAAACGCGTACATGTTATTTTTGTTTAAAAATGAAAAAAAAATGTAGAAAATTATAATATATCTGTTCAATGTGTACATATTACTTTCTTTAGAATTGAAAATCAAACGGTATATCTAAGTGAGTTATATATTGAGTAAATTATCTTTGATAGGTACTTTGGTGCCATTCGAATATCCTTCGACGTAGTTGACCGTGTTTATAGGATGCATGATTTGTCTACCCCCAAAGCATATGGACTAATAAAATTCACAATGTTAATATTATGTTTTTTTAAATAATTTTCTAGATGGCTTTAAAATTAATGTTCGATTTTA
Organism: Larix kaempferi; assembly: GCA_027924585.1. Classification (NCBI taxonomy): domain Eukaryota; kingdom Viridiplantae; phylum Streptophyta; class Pinopsida; order Pinales; family Pinaceae; genus Larix; species Larix kaempferi. Next base: position 1,100,784 of record BSBM01000318.1, on the reverse strand, counting down.
CTTATTATTGATCCATACCTTGGATTATACTTTTCATTTTCAAGTGAAAGTGCTCTAACTTAGTATTGAATAAAAATTTTTATATTTTTTATAAAATATACTTTATTAAAAAAAAATTATTTAAAATTAAGGATATTTTAAATTTTATTCATTTTATGTTATGAAAGTTGAATATTGATCAGATCTCATAAATCTCGTTAAAATATTGTGTGTTTCATTTAATTTTTAAATAAAATTAAAAAATTAAAAACATTTAATATGATGTTTTTTAAGCGTTTTATGTGACAACTTTCATATGCCATTGTTGACTTTTGTGTACTAAAAAAAAAAAAAAAAATGTTTCACTTTTTATATGATATTTTTATGAGGTCAATAATTTCTATATATATTATGTGTTTGAGAATAAATACTTAATTAATGTCGTGAGAAGTTTTATAAACTTGTTATATTCTTATGATTTCTACTTTTTCAATTTCATAATCATCTTATTATATATTTTCTTAATTTTTATTTTGAGCATGCACTAGCCACTTTGTAGCATGTTCACTTGTTTTAAATTATTGAAAATAGAAAACTATTAACGATGTGAATATGTGATTGGCTCTTTGTATTAACATTTTGGAAACTATTTTAAGGATTTGTTAAGTAGTGAATAAGGGGAATTATTGTGTCGAGAGGCGCTCTATAGCCCAGTATGGGGGGAGATCTTATTAGTCGAGTGTTTGTCGAGTAACGAAATAATAGAATGTAAACAAAAAAAGAATAATGCAAAGTAAAAAGTAATAAATATTATGTCAGCCATAAACAAACAAAATAATACAAAGTAAAAAGTAAATATGAAACTTTAGAGTGTTTGTCCACGGACAAAATATTACAAAGTAAACAAAAAATAATAATACAAAGTAAAAAGTAATAAATATTATGTCGGCCACAAACAAAAAAAAATAATACAAAGTAAAAAGTAAATATGAGACTTAAACTAGAGACTTTAGAGCTTAGGATTATGTGGCTCAGGTATTGCACTCAAGGAGCTATTCAGGGAGAGGTTTGCACCTAGGGAGATTTGATCCCTCTCGGCACTTGATAGAGCCTAGGATTTGGATCTAGGCTGGTTTATACTCAATTTTACTAGTATAAGGTGGTTTTGTCCTTCTCTCTCTCTCTCTTTCTCTCTCTCTCTCTCTCTCTCTCACACACACACACACACACACACACACACACACACATATTTAATTATTAGTGTTTTATGTTTTAAGAAAGTTCTCCAATGTGATTGAAAAGAAATTCATATGTGAGAAGAAAGAAGAATTAGTAAACCCTTCTCCATATCTCTTTTAAATGGAGAGTAAAATAGCATGATATTTATATATAATACTATTACAAGTAGTATGTAGAATGGTTAACTAATGCTTCTTCATTTATATTTATAAACCATTCCCTTATTTCCCTTATTTAACATGATTCGAAGGAGATAGAAGAAGAGTCATGTGACAAAACACAAAGAAAACCTAAAACAAGAGAAGATAACACAACAAATAACCAAACATTAAAGAAATAAATATGGCTAAATTTCTAGCTACATTGCATGCAACCCGAATAGTGAAAAAACTAATTAACTAAGTGTATGGAGCTCAAGGGATACCTTCTGGAGATGTATGTTGATGGGGGCACTCTTCTTGTGGGTTGTTCCTAGGGATAATTTTAAGGATCCATACTTATTTAAAAGTGTATAAACCTTGGCGAATTTTACCAATTCTTAAAATGGCAACTATAAAATATGTGGCGATATGTTTCTAAAATTATTTCAATTTGTAAGGATTTTATATAGTTTATATAATAATTTGGCGATTTTTAGAGTGAAAAAAGTTTACCCCATCAAAATTGGGCAAGATGAGGCTTCAAAGAATGCAAATTGGCGAATCGTTTTTTGGAAAAAAAACAAGGAAAAATAGCCCATGGGCTAAATTTCACCCCTAAAATTATCCTTGGTTGTTCCCTCTTGATCTACATTAGTTCCTCTTGATTTAGATAGAAAGTGTCCCTGCTTTCCTATCAGTTTATGAATGACCCTAGAGAGAGTAATATGATTGGGTTGAACCTCATTTAATGCTAAGCATTGCATTGTAAGAAGAGGTGGCATTATAAAGAAAGAAAAGTGATTTTATGATGCTAAATGACTATTGTGAAGATCTTCCCATGGTTTGAACCAAATCTTTGATATTTGTTTATGGAGGTAGATCACTATGACAAAAAATTTCTTTTATATGTCTTTGAGAAGCTTTTATAGAGAAATGAGAATGGTCCTTAGTCTATCTAACTATGTAAGCTACAATGCCTTTTGTTTCTTCAAAATTTTGTGTGGTATTATGAATGATTTCCACAAGATGTGATAATGTACATAAAGTGGATGCATTATCACTACCTTATTTTTCTCCTTGGTCAACGATGACGGTAAGAGGGCTACAAGGATATGGAACATGGGTGTGGGGTGGATAACAAAAATCCCAACAAAGTTAGAGCCTTGATGGGTATGCTTATAAGGGGGTATGCATATGGATTTGGAAAAATAGGAAGGTGGTCAAATGGATGCACAAGAAAATAATACTTTGGGTTTGCGTGTGAGTAAGCAGTGAAGGAGAGAAGGTAAAAACCTAAGTGATGGTCTCTAGATCAAGTGAGACATTAGGTGCCATGCTAGGGTGGTGGTTTGTTTTCTAGGTGCACCAATTATGGGTAACATAGAAAGGTTTGGTAGTCGAAGAAGGTGATTGATAGGTGGCAGAAGACAATAATAACTTGAGTGAGTTATAGGTTTAAGGAGAACGAGTGATAGTCTGAAGGGGGTGGTAGGGGGGAAATAGAATAACCTTTATTAGTATTCTTATGAGGGATTATGCTTGTGGATTTGGAATAATGGGGTGGTTGTTAAGTGGAGGTGCAATACAATAATACTTTGGGGTTGGGTGGGGGTAAGCAGTGGAGGAGAGAATTTGACATGGAAATGGATGGTCTCTAGATCAAGTGGACATTAAGGTGCCATGCTAAGGTGTTTTTTTGTTTTTAGGTGTGTCTATGAGGGTTAACATAGAGAGGTTGGGTAGTCGAAAAAGGTGATGGAGAGGTGGTGGCACAAGACAATAATACATTGGGTGAGTTATATATTTAAGGAGAATGTGAGATAGGTCGAGGGGCGGTCGAGGGGGATAGAAGAATAAATTTTGGCTAATGTTGTACCTAATAGTGACAAATTCCCGAAAATGAGTAATTCTTTCCAATGAACGTGGTGATGAAAATTTGATATTTTACATATTTTTCATATTGAAGCCCCAAAACATCATATGATCCTTATGACTCCTAATGTGCATTAAAAAAGAAACGTGCAGGGAATTGTGTTGTATTCCTAATGGTATTTTGTTCAAATTTATTAGTGTCTTTTGATGTGCCCCATTTAGATTTAATTAAATGTGTTTCCTACAAATTTACAGAAAAATTAACAAGTGAGTTTTATTTCCCTCAACTAATTCAATGCTCAGTAGATCTTTCAATGTCAATATTTTTCCAAATATTTAAATAAATTAAAAGCCAAAAACACTATTTTGAAGAGGAAAGATCCATAGGGATTGTGTATATTTTCTTATAGTTTTTTGATGATATGCAATTGGATAGACACTTGTGTGTGGTTCGGTATATTCTCGTTGGATGTGGTGACTTGGTTCATGGTTTGGAGTTGAAATAGTATTGGACCATGGTATTGAATTCCAACCCATGGTATTTCATTGATGGAGGGAATTTAATGGTTTTTATTTACTCATTTTCTTTGTTAAGCACAATTGTGGGATTTCTCACACACTTTCTTATGGAAACCCGCTCTTGTACATATCATTTTTCTTTCAAACATGTGGTTTTGAAAATGGATTGGTTGTTTATGGGCTCATGGTTTGAACAAAAGTAATTATAAACTTCACCACATAAATTGGGGAGCACTTTTTTAAAAAGTTAGTTTTAATTTAAAAGATATTAAAAAGTACCTTATACTTAACCCAAGATTATAGCTCAATATATAATCCATGGATTAGGTGAGGGGATTTTGCGAGTGAGTTTTCATTCCACACTTAGAGCAAGGATAAATATTTTCTTCGTATAGAATTGTAAAAAAATAAAAAAAATCAAGTCTCCCCCAAAAATAAGTAATAACACAAAATTCTATTAGGTATGAGTACTTTTGCATGGTATTGATGTGGAGCTAGATTCAAATTTTGGTGAAGATATCAATATGGCGACAAACTATTTGATATGGATTTTGGCATAGTGGTAATAAATGGCTAATCAAATCATGTAGGTACCCTAGAGGGTAAATCCACCGGTAAACTGCTTGGCAAAATGCATCCAAAATATTAACGCACTTAAAATTCAAACTCGCATCATGTCCCAATTCATGTTCAAATTGAGTTTTCCACCGTGTTAGATCCACATCATCAAGATGGAATCCTATAAGGTGTTGAGGTTTATTTTTAGCCATGTCATTATATAGTTTGAAATAGTTCATGTATTCATGAGTCTAGAAACCCACCCCGAATAATACGAGCAAGTTTACAAAATCACATGTATACATACATAATATTTAGTGTAAAATGTCGAACTTGGTTTCTATTATACTCCACAACCCTTCATTAATATGTAAAAATTAAGTATATATGTATTCAAACAACAAATTTCTCGGTGATTGGAATTTCCATCAGGACAAAAATCTAATTACAAAACAATGACTAAGTCACTGTTAAACCAAACCACCAAAACACCATCATATCATATAATCATCCTATCATCGATGGTTAGGATATGTTCATTAGATATCACCTATCAATGTCCTCCTTTGATATATCACCATGGTGTATTGGCACTTTCCTTTTGGCTTCTCCCTCGCGACCTTTGCTTGAATCCTTCGACACAAAACTTTGATATCATGCCTCGTGTCCCCATTGGGACTCTCATTCGAATTATTCATTTCCAACACTTTAACACAACTTCAATGTATTGGGTCTGATATAATATTGGACATGCTACATCGGGCTTCCTCTGAACTCACTTGTCGACACCTTCAATACGAAACTCACTATTGGAATATGTAATGAATACTTGTGCAGTATTGTTGGTGTAATATCATTAAAAGACATAAATAAATATAATATTGTGAAAAAGAGTTATCCCACATGCATCATGTAATAAATTATATTATAACCATTCTCTATATAAGAGAGGTGGAAATCCATTTATCCACGATTCCACAGGTATTTTGGGATGTAATTCTTCCATAGCTCTTGGTATATAATAGAGGTGAAGGAGATCCCTTGGGAACATCTTGTATACTACATTGTAATTCTATTGTAAAGTGGTGAAGCATATGTGGAGTGGAGCTTACTTGTAATATTGGATATTCCTAAAGAATAAGAAGACAATACCTTCCCATGGATGTTTCCCCATTTGGGGTTTTACCACATATATATCATGTATCATTCTTTTCTCTTGTCTCTTGTTTCCTACATGATTATTTGTTGTTTGTATAGATCAAATGATTGTAATGTCCCCTCCCATCATACCAGCATGATAGAGAGGACATGATGCTAAAACTGGGCATCTAGCCCCATGAAATTGTAAATAAGCATTTACATAAGATAAACGAACATATGGAAATGTATAATTATAAGAAAACACACCGGAAGTAATTTCAATAACATATCCATCATACATTCAAGATATTCATCAAATAATGATTGCAAAGTTAACACAAGAGAATACTTATCTTAACAAAGTAGTCCCAAGAAACCAGCTATGCATCTCCAATGTTCCACCCAACCATAGGCCAGTTGTGCTTATCAACCTCTTGATACAACTGCCACCCCCGAGCTGGGCATGATTTCTACAAGGAACCAAGGAACGACAGACTCACACATAGCCAAGCATACACCAAGATAAGACAAGACAATCTACAATTGGGTTTATCAGGATGCTAGGAAATGGAAAGGAAGAATTGCTAAGCTAGTGAGCTCAAGCACAGAGCCAAGGATACCTCTACAAGATCTATCTAGCTTGGCACCCACAATGCCTACACACCCCACTCAAGGAAGTATTCCCTTCACCAATGCACAGTCCCTCAGGCCATACCTTCCAATCTAGAGTGTCTAAGGTGTGCATAGAAGAGTAGCCAGCCCTCTTGATCTTCTTGAGAAGTTATCTCCCCCCACTAGGTTTATCAAGCCAATTTTGTCCACTACCACTCCAAATCTCTTGCTCACAGATTCAAACCAAAATAGGGATGCACATAACAGCATGACCACAATTATTGGGCATGATAAAAACGTTTTTACAGTGAGATGCCCAAAGATTGGGTTTCTACCAACCCAGAAAAATGTGGGAAGACCCAAAAACGAAATGGCAATTGGGGATGCAACCCTGGAGAGCAAAAACCGTTTTCAGAAAAATGCCCATGGGTATTTTGGGGCAAAAACGACCTCTATAAACCCCCAAAATGTGACTCCCTTTCTCCTAGCCACTGTGCAACACAAAAACGAGCTCCCAGCTATGGAAAAATGTAGGAAATTGGTAAAAACGGGATGAGGAAAGACCCAGTAGTTCAAACTGCATGAGAGAGGAAAGACTATCTGTTCAAAATGGCTTTGGGCACCATTTCATGGGTGTTTTCTTGCCCAAGAAGCAAAAATACAAATTCCCAGGTTGATGGATTTCCCATGCATGAAATTGGCTGCCATACCTCTTCATTCCCAAGGAATTAACTGCCTCAACCAATTTCTAGAAGAATTAAATAATTGGGTCCATAACCCAAAATGGGTAGTTGGTGGTTTATGGGTTTTCTCATTGACACATGGATTAACACCATTGGCTCAAGGGTTTGAATAATTTCCCTCCCCATTCCTTGTAGAATCATGCCCCCATCTCTTTGTTGCATAGCATAGCCAGTTGTGGGTTTTTCATTAAAATTCGTATTTACATGATGTCTTAATTTACATTGTGCCTATCTAGCACAAGAACCACATGCATTTATTTTTAATTGCCGATACATAAAACGCTAAATCAATGGTGGGGCCTTGGCCTTGAGCTCCTCACCATGATTAAATAACAATATTTACATCATTTACGATTTAATGCAAAGGGGGTCAAAATGGGGACATTACAATGATAGACTAGTAGATTCTTCCTTTTAATGTTACCAAATCTATTGTTGTATGTTTATGCATATTATTAATATTCTAACATGGTATCAGACTTAGTTGTTGTGCTCTAACTTATTGAGTGTATTTTGTTAAAAAAAATTACAAGCAAAAATTTCTTTAAGGGAACTCCATGTTTAGTAGGTTTCTCAATTGATCTATTAAACCCTTGTGGTTTTTTATTAGATCTAGGCATTTGATACATGTTTGAGAATTAATTTTCAGACCCTTACCCTCAACATTAATTTTTCATAATTTTATCAATTTTTTTCTTGTATATCAAAGTTAAAATCCATTGTATGCTACCTTGCTACTAAGGATATAGATGTTTTTGCTACAAATCTATTGTCTTCTCAGCCCTATCTATGTTTTATCATAGGTTTCCGTATAGGATTGTGACTAGTTTAGAACTTTCCATTTTTTTTACTAGTTTTAGTCATTTTAAGGTAGAAATGCTCAATTATGTTCTAAGGAAGCATGTGACATGCACCTTTTTTCCAGCAAAAGGTGTGTCTCACTCGCAACGGTTCTACATAGAAGGCAGTTGTGTGTCTTTTTTGGAAAAAAATCACTGAATTTGATTCTCTGATCTATGTCGCTATTGAAGTTTCTCAGATATGTCTATTAGATGATGTTAGGATTTGGTATTGGTGAGAAATTTATAGTATATTGAATATTATCTTGAAACTCTTCTCATTATCTTCTTGTCTTTTTGTATTAAGATTTATGTCCTTAGCTTAATCATCATGTTTCTAGAGGTTTTTTTGTTCCTTTTTTACTTGTCTCTAACCTTCTTATGTGGAATATGTTTTGACATTTTAAGGGGCATGTATCTGTATTATGTTATCATGGTGACCACAAGAAATGGACCTATAGTTAAGTCTTAGTTTCTTAATGTCTATATTTTTCATATCTATAAGTGATACCATTTTTTATTTTGATTATAAGTTTCTCAATAGTCTATCTTGGTATTATATCTCTCTCTCTATTTATATGATATTGATAACCCTTGTTTGTGGAAAACAAAATTCATATGCTCCTCTATCTTTCTATAATATCCCCCTATTTGATCTCAGAAGATATCAACTCAATTTCAAACTTTTAAAACAGAAAAATTGCAAGCAGAAACTAGTTCTCAAAACTAATGAAGGAGAAATTAGACTAGGTCACTAATTAACCCACCAAGATCTTAATAGATGAACACTTTCGTATCTGAAAAATGTATCGGGGAGTGTGTAGCAACAAGGATATCATATTCAATACAAGATTCTGAGTTCTATGCACAATGTATTGGGGCCATTTATGCTTTGAATTAGCTACCGTTGAAGTCTCTGGAAGGATTCATGGGCACACCAACATATGCAATCTAAAATCAGTCACTACAACTGAACTCAACTAGAGGGTGGATACTGGATATTAATCCCTTAATTTGTTTCCAGGAAAGAGGTTCTGAGAACTAGGGATTATTTGGAAGAGTTTGGGATCAAAAGGGTAAAGTGTGTTGGGATGGACAACTCAACTAGTCTATTTCTTGGTTCTCCCATATAGGCTAAGAGGCCTAGGAATTCTAAAGGAAACGGTTGGAGTGTATTTAGTAGAGTATTAATAATCACATATGATCATAATAATAGAAAATTAACTCTCAAAAAACTTTTAATAGCAAATACTGGAAGACTAGTCAAGAAATAGAGCCCAAAGAGCTAGTCTTGATAAAACATAATGAAAACAATCCATGAGGCTTCCAAATTCCTTTTCTGAAGTACAATATGGATCAGGAATTAATATAAGAATAGAATAAAAAAAAATTAATATTATTGAGTAGCAATTGAAGATACTTTAATCTAAAACTTCTCTGAGATTCTCTAATACATAAAATCCTTACAATACTAAGTGTAGAAGATGTCTAAGAAGAGAAGAAAAGAGTATTTATTCATAGGATATGCAATAATGATAAACATAGAATGGATGGATTCTCATGGAAGGCGCACCAAGCTTCAAGGTTTCTCACAGGGTGCATACACCAAACTAGATAGAAAAGCAATGGCGCATTCTTTATAGCTAGAACACACAGATCTAGTAAAATGGCCATAACTTGCTCATCTAGACACCTTTCTTAATGAAAAAAAATTATTTCCTATTGGAAACAATGCTACGGACATAATGTTACAAGTATAAAAGTCTAGAAACTCTTATAAAATTCAAAACCAAAACCTCCATTTCAACCCTTCAACATTGTTCCTACTGAATGAAGGAGTTGAACTGCACAACAAGAACATCGACCACTGGATCAGACTTTAGGACTTGCAATAAAATCAATGATGAAGATTGTATGTCATCATCCCCTTAGAGGAAGTAGGGCCACATCTCCCAGCTTGGAACAAAGGAACATCTCTCAAGTCAAAGAGGCAAAATAACTCTCAATTCAATTCTCAAACTGTCAAAAGATGGGAAAGTGGTGTGCACTCTTTCTTTTATAGACTTGAGATGAATTGTTGAGAAATCCATCTCGGATAATGCATACTCATGGAGTGGATAAGGATAGTTTGTTTTCAAGATTTTATTTTTCTTTGCTTTCTGCTTTTGCTTTATCCTGCTTATGCTTTTCTATTCTGTTTTTTTTGCTTTTGACTGCTTTTGCCTACTTTTCTGCCTTGTCCTTCTTTTCTGACTTATCCTACTTTCCCCCTCTTTTATACCTTATCCTACTTTCTATTTTTACCTTTTTTTTGCTTTATTCTACTTTTCCTAAGCTTTACTACTTTTCTGTCTTGTGCCATCTTTTCCTTTCTTTTTCCTACTTTCCTAGATTTAACTGCTTTTAGCTTTTCTTTTTTTGCAAGATATCTCTTGGTCAAAGCTTATCCTATAATTCACCCTTGTCAATCATTATCCAATCTATTTCAATAAAATAAATATTTATTAATAAAATATAACTTCCATCAAGTGCATCTCAAACTTAATAAAATAAAATTAACACCTCCTAATTAATTAATGCCTTAACTTTCAAAATTAACCCCAAGTGTATGAAATTTTCTCCTAAACCCAAGGGATTGATTGGGTTAGGAACTCAATCCAATGAAAATCAATGATGGGACATGACATTCCTTCCCTCCCAAGTTCTTGTCCCCAATGAATTTCAAACTTGGATGTTGTAAGACGTGTTCTCCTTCCCAAGTAACATCCTCACCAAGAAACCCTTTCCACTGCACAAGATATTTTTAGATGATTTTATTTATCCACATGTGCAGAATCCTTTTAGGAATAAGAACCATGTGTATCTCATTAGTTGGAAGAAGATCGTTTTATATGGTCACTTGTTTCACAACTGTTTCCATGAAATAAGAGATATAAAGTGTAATGTACTCCTTGCCTCCCTTGGGAATCCCCAACTCACAAATAACATTGCCAATATCCTTATTAATTTTGCATGGACCATAGAGGATTGTCTTTAAATTTACATCCCCTTCCTCATTCAATAGGAATGCCTCATATGGATGCAATCTTTGATGTGACAAAACAACCACCCGAAATCTTAGCTCCCTCTTGCTCTTATCTTCAAGCACCTGTTGCTAACTCTTTCCTGTTTGAAGAAGGATTTGGAGTGCCTCTTGGATTCCTTGATGCACTTGGATCCAAGCCTTTTCTACTTGTGCATTACCATCCCCATAAATATGATCCATATAGATGTGAGTTTCATACCAATACCAAGGTTGGAATAAAGACATTCCATTGGACATGTGGGAAGGAATGTAGGAGTGAAATTTTCCCAACTTAATTACTTTCTTTGGCCAATCAGGAATGGGCCCAAACTGCTCCATATGTGTCTTGGTACCATCTTACTCATTTTCATGTCCAATATGTAATATCCCCATCATTCCAAATTTCTATTTAGACAACTTTTCATGTAAAGTTGTCCCTATCAAAAGGGTTAGCATAGTTCCTAAATGGTGCATGCATTCTTTCCAGATATTGCTACAAATCAAAATGTGATAAGAAAGAAATAGTACATACTTAGAAAGATGCTTACCAAACAAATTGTGCCTGCAAGAATGGAGTGTAAATGGTGCATTAGCCAGTTCAATGGCCATGGATAAGGTTCCATAGTGATTACACCGACAACATCTAGTTGCCTCCTGCAAAACTTCTCCCTTCAAGCTAAACTGATTATGGTGAACGTGGGAATCAAACTTGGGAGGTTCTTGTACTTATGCATTACATTCCTCCCGTTTTTCAAGTTGATTTTGGATGAAATTGGACTTACATGGAACCTTTTGAAACTTGGATCAAGGAATTCTTGGATGTTCCTTCCATTTTCTCCTTTGCACCTCTTCATATGTTTGCAATGTTGACTGATCTTTTGTGGTGATTCTACACTCATTTTAAGAGAGGGATCAATTAAGAAAAATTCATGGGAAGCCCCCATATGTTCCTTCATGCAAACTGAATTTGGAACCCAATGGATAAATTCTTCCCTTATCAGCAGTTGTTCCACTTGGATCATCCCATTTTGAAACTCATATGCAACATTGCCATTGGAAAACTCTACTACTGGACTTCCAAAAACAAGTGAATATTTCAAAGAAATGAGAACATATTTCACTACCTTCTTACATACATGATCAGCCTTATAGATTTGAAATTTAATTACAATTCCTGGTTTCCAATAATTATGCTTCTTTGGTTCCATGCAATGCACCCAACTGTTGGGATCTACCCTGACCCCATACTTATTCTCCACTAACTGTTTTCTAGATTTTTCCATGGTATGCATGATGGTGTGGATGGATATGTCATAGATGGAATGAGGTATCCCATATGGCAACAAGTTTATTCTTCCCAAATCAGTGAGATGATTTGAAATTGGGATCATGTTTGGTGTTTTACCCACCTTCAACTTAATCTTGTGCTTCTCTCTTTTATATGTATGTATTCCAGGTGGAAGGTATTCAAGAACCTTCGCATGTTGTTGTAGTGACTTCCATATGAACTCAATATGATGTAAGTAGTCCATAATTGTTCCTTGAATGGTGGTGAGGCCCACAATATCCCTCACAATGTCGCCATGCTTCACTATGAATATCATGCCATGAGATAACTCCTCATCTACTGCGTAATTATTTCTCCAAGGTATGAATGGAAATTTATAGAAAGAATCATATTGCAGCCATACATGCCTTGGATGATTCTCATTGAACATAACAGACTCCAATGCAACAATGGATCCATCACTAATGCAAAAATAACTCTTACCACTCTGAGTTAGTATTGCACAATCTTGGGTCTCCATCTCGGTAATGTAGCTATCCATATGATTGAATGATGAATATGATTATTTGCTTGATGATACAAATGGGATGTAATAAGCCACCTTAATTAGGGATATGTATTCCTTACATGAAAGAGGATCGCAATCTCTCTGGAGTGAAACAAGTTCCTGGTAATCATCCTGCAAGTCAATGCTTTCTTCAAGCACTTGTAAATCTGAAGACTCCTCATGTTTACCTCGGACATGATGTTACTCTAAAATTTCATGTACAATATTATACACACAAATTTGATCACATGTGTGCTCATGCAACTATTTAGAGTCATGCAAACTCTCTTCTAAAAATTCAACCTTGGCAAAAATTTGGATCTCAACACTAGAAGGATATTTTCTGCCAACCTTCTAACCAGAATTGGCTGCGATATCAAGATGAAACAAAGGAATTTGGTGAATGCAAAAATCAGAATGGTTGTAATACCTTTGTGACACCTATATCTCTTCATTATATGGAGTGGTGATGGAACGCTCCTCCACCAAATCTCCAGGTTCACTCTCAACTAGAGTGTGGTTGTCTGTTTCTCCATAATAATGTTATGAGAATGCTTGAAGGGTTGATATTTTCTCTTCCACCAAATCTTCTCTACAAGTGTTTTTTCCTCTACAAATACAATTTTCCATATCCCTTGTAGGGATCTCAAACTCACCAAGAAAGAATCTTGGTTGTGCACGATTGGATTCAGTCTCAACACTGTGAACAACCTCTTGCATGGTGGCTTGGCCTACCATCTTACAGTGTTTAATTCGGCGGGATACTCTTTAGATTTATGCAATAAGGAATTGGTTCTACCAAAATCAGATTTACCTTTCTTCCTTAGCTTAATGTCCTCTTCTTCTTTCTCAATGCATTCATTAGAAGAACCACACGACTCTTCTCTTGGAAGATTGCTTCTCCTCTCCTTTGATAGTTGATTGTTACTGTGCCTTTTATCCTTCAATATAGATGATGCATCTTGCTCGTTGGTATCCTTGGTTGTAATTTGTCTCATGAATCTCCCATAGATAGATGGTTTGTTCTTCTTGAGAGAATTCAAATTTTGAGCAGACCTTCTTGATTCAAGCTTGTATTGACAAACACAGTCCTCTGTGAAGGACAATTTCTTTTTGCAATAAAAAATCAAATCCATCTAGTCATTAAATGTTTTCATATATTTGATCATCTCATCGATATTCCTCCCATCATAAAAACCAAGGGAAGTCATGGTGGTGATTTCTTCAATAAATCAAAGAAGCTTGGCCTTACTGCAAAGATTAACCCAAGTAGTTGCTAGTATCATGGCTGCAAATTCTTCAAATTGAAAGCTTACTTTCCATAGGAATAGAGGAAAGTGATTTGATACCACTGTAATATACCCCGATATGATATCAGAAGATACCGACTCAATTTCAAACTTTTAAAACAGAAAATTTGCAAGCAGAAACTAGTTCTCAAAACTAGTGAAGGAGAAACTAGACTAGATCATTGATTAACCCACCAGGAGCATGATAGATGAACACTTTAGGATCTGAAAATTGTATTAGGGAGTGTAAAAAAAAAAGGATATAAGATTGAAGGAAATATTTTGAGTCCTATGCACAATATATTGGGGCCATTTATGATTTGACTTAGTTACTGCTGAAGTCTTTGCAAGGCTTACTGGGCACACCAGCATATGAAAACTAAAATCAGCCACTGCACTTGAACTCAACCCGAGTGTTGATATTGGATATTAATCCCTAATTTGTGTCTGGGAAATATTTTCTGGGAATTAGGGAGGATTTGGCAGAGTTTGGGAGCAAAAGGGTAAGTGCACTAGGATGGAAAACTCAACTAGTCTACTCCCATGCTCTCCTAAAAAGGATGAGAGGACTACGAATTCTCAAGGAAAGGGTTGGAATGTATTCAATAGAGTCTTAAGAATAACATTTGATCATCAAAACATAAAATTAACTATCGGGAAAATTTTAATAGCAAATATTGTAACACTAGTGAAGAAATAGATCCCAAAGAGCTAGTCTTGATAAAACTTAATGCAAACAACCTCTAAGGATTCCGAATTAATTTTTGGAAGTATAGTATGGATTGAGAATTAATATAAGAACACCAAAAAACGAAAATTAGGAGTATTTAATAGAAATTGAAGATACTTTAATATCATACTTCTCCAAGAGTCTCTAATACATAAAATCCTTACAATACCGAGTGTATAATATGTCTAAGAAGAGAATAAGAGGATTTCTTCATGGGATCTGAAATAATGATGAAAATGGATAAGATGGATAATCATGGAAGTTTCACCAAGCTTTAGGTATTCTCACATGGCGCATTCACTAAACTAGATAGAAAATCAATGGCGCATTCTTTACAACTGGAACCCTTGTATCTAGTAAAATGGCCATAACTTGCTCATCTAGACACTTTTTTTGATGAAACAAAAATGTTTCCTACTAGAAATGATGGTACAAACGCAATGGGATAGGTATCAAAGTCCATAAATGCTTAGAAAATTTGAAACCAAAACCTCCATTTTGGCCCCTCAACACTGTTCGTACTGAATGAAGGAGTTGAACCACACAACCAGAATGCCAACCACTAGATTAGACTCTAGGAACTGCAATAAAATCAATGATTAAGACTATATTTCATCATCCTCTCAGAGGAATCAGGGGTACATCTCCCAGGTTGAACTAGGGGCACATCTCCCAAGTCAAAGAGGAAAAATAACTCCCAATTCAATTCTCAAGCTGTCAAAAGATGGGAAAGTGGCGTGCACTCCTTCTTTTATAGACTTGAGGTGACTTTTTGAGAAACTCATTTAGGCTAATGTGTCCTCATGGAGTGGATAATGATAGCTTGATTTCAATCTTTTTTTTTGCTTTTCTTTCTACTTTTGCGTTATCCTTCTTTTGCTTTTCTATCGTGCTTTTTTTGCTTTTTCCTACATTTCTTCCTTATACTTCTTTTCTACCTTATCCTACATTTTCATGCTTTTATGCATTATCCTTCTTTCTACTTTTATCTCATTTTCTGCTTTATTCTACTCTTCCTTAGCTTTACTACTTTTCTGCCTTGTTCCAGCTTTTCCTTTCTTTTTCCTGCTTTCCTAGCTTGAACTAGTTTCATCTTTTCTTTGCAATATATCTCTTGGTAAAATCTTATCCTTTAATGTGCCCTTGTGAATAATTATCCACTTTATTTCATTAAAATAAATATTTATTACAGAAAAATAACTTCCATTAAGTGCATCGCAAACTTAAGAAAATAAAATTAACACTTCCTAATTAATTAATGCCTTAACTTTCAAAATTAACACCAAGTGTATGAAATTTTATCCTCAACCCAAGGGATTGATTGGGTTAGGAAATCAATCCAATTAACATCAATGAGGGTACATGACACTTTCATATATCATGTCACATATTTTTTTTTTTATCGTTATGGGATTATGATGTTCATTGTATGATTTACACTTGGAAGTTCTTTAATACATAATAGATCTTTGTTTACTTCAATTTATCTTAAGGGGTATTTGTGAAGAGTTGTGGTAAAATATGATTATGTCATTATTTCCTATCTTAATCATATTGTTGTGGTTATCTCTAGTTATTCAACATTGTTCCTATTTTCAACTTATCCTTGACAACAACAAAGTTGAAACCTTTTGTTATTTGGGATGGTTGAAGTTGTCATTAAAAATGAATGTAATGTAATCAAATACCATATCATATCACCTTATTCTAGTAATAATGTATGAAATGAACATCCATATTCTACTGTAAGTCATGATGATTATCTGCGGTCCAATTTTTTTGATGGATAGACCATTGGTTTCTTGTATTCGTAATGTAGTCTTCAGTAGATTTATTTGGTTATAAAGATTGTTTGTTGGAAACATCTCGATGTATATATCGATGGTTCTTGTATTCATAATTAGGACTATTATAGAAAATTTTCATCTTTTAGCTTGGTTGTGAATACTGCTTGCTCGACGCATTTTTTAAGTGTAGAACATTAGTGTCTTTTATTTAGAATGTAATCTTCAATAGAGTTATTTGGTTGTGAAGGTTTTCTGTAGGAAAAATTTTGATGTATAGATATGGGGTTCTTGTATTCATGATAAGTTTTATTGTAGATTTCTTTCAACTATTAGCTTGGTTACAATTGTGATGATTGTCTACTTACCATAGCTTTTTGTGCTGGCCCTTTGAGGTTTCTATGCATTGTTGTGTTTTTTTGGAAGAGTTCATTGTATAACTTGGTTTTGTTGCAATTTTATGAATAAGTGAGAAGAAATTGTTATATTCATCAAATCCATGAGGTTAAGTGTGTCAATATTTCCATATTATGGGGAATTCAAGAAGTTGTCATCAAGCTGTATGTTAAGGTGATGCCACCTTCCTCCATTTGTATTCTCCCCCCCAGTCATAATTAAGGGGGAGTGTTGGAATATGTAATGATGAATTGTGTGGTATCATTTGTGTATAATATCATTAAAAAGAATCAATAAATCTAATATTATAAAATAGATTTATCCCAAATGCACCATGGAAAAAATTCTCTTATAATAATTCTTTATATAAGAGAGGTGGAAATCCATTTATACCACATGTATTTTGGGAGGTAATTATTCCATATCATTTGGTATATAATAGAGGTGAAGTAGATCCCTTAGGTACATCTTGTGTATTGCACTATCGTGTTATTGTAAAGCTATGAAGCATATGTGGAGTGGAGCTCACTTGTAAGATTGGATATTTCTGAAGAATAAGAAGACAATACCTTCCACTGGATGTTTCCCCATTTGGTGTTTTACCACATATACCTAGTGTATCATTATTTTCTCTTTTCTCTTTTTTATTACATGATTATTTGTTTCTTGTATAGAAAGAAGGATAGACTAGTAGATTCTTTCTTTGCATGTTAGCAAATTTATTTTTGTATGTTTATGCATATTCTTAGTATTGAAACTCCCAATACATTGTCTTACTATCTCTATCGGGACTCCTATTGAGAATATATGTTTGCAACCCTTAATAACCTCTATGAGACCCTCTTAGCCTCTACCATGTGTTGACTCATCGAGATTTTTGAGTTCCAAATTCTCAAGTTTTGTTGAATTTGATCTTCTATTCAAGTACAACTAGTGGAAATTAATACTTTTGGATAAGTCTTAAACTTTGAATGCGACTAGACCATGAAACCATTTAAAACCTTTGACACTTCTTCACGTCTATTGAAGGACACCTTTCTTCCTACACTTGATATGATCTAAATCAATCACAATCACCATTATTGCTTCTATAGAACACTTAACTTCCTTGATTGTTGAATGCAACACCATTACACCAACCTACAAAACTTTTTTAATGCAGGTATGGACCACCTCACCGCCTCGTCGACTGAACTAATTGATGGCTAAACCACCTCAACAAAATTTGATTCAATATGATCTTCATGATATTTTTTGCATCAATCAGTACCTACACTGACCTAAACTATTCCAAACTCAAATTCATAGATTTACGCTTTTAGTAGCTACATTTTTCAACCCATCATTAAATTCAACATCACCAAAACTTTCTTTATCTATTTATGCAAGTTTATAAATTAATTTCTTTCACTCATTTTTCCATTCCGCATCCATGGAATCTACATTTGGTCCATTATCTGTTCTACCTTAACCACAATATTCATGGAATTTTCACCATTTCCCTATGTACCTTCACATATGCACTCATTCAATCCTTCTGCAGTCCTAACTGCCACAATGACAACTTCAAAATTTGCACTCTCCTTGGCTATTCGTTAATCTACAATGGATCTTTTGATCATCTCACTATCCTATTCTTCTTTCTTCATTGCAGTCTCCATCAATACTTAATATTTCTGAACATCAACTAAATGTCCAATCCATTCCATATCTCTTCAATCAACCTCTTCTCCTAATTGATATTGATCTCTTCATCTTCAACAATACAATCTACTTCATCAATTCTAACTTTAGTTTACTCATGGGATACCAAATCTTTTGCAGTCTCATATGTAACTCTATCTGTCTTGGAATACTTTATGGCCTTAGGGATTCCTTCCCCGTCTTCATATTCTCTAAATTTTATGTCAAGGAAAATAAATCGATCATCATCTTCCCCTACATCATTACAATTGTTGAATTATTCTTATGTGCATGCAGTAGGACATTTATCCATTTCCTTTTTCCTTTTCATGCAAACATCCACCATAGTTTAACTACCCTCTTCTACGTCATCTTCCTTCTCTAGGAATTTCTTTGCATTGTATTTCTCTAGTACCAATTTAGAGTGCACATCCTCAATACCAGTCATATCATCAACAAATTGCATTGTTAGATTATCTTCATCTTCATTTTCACCATCAAGTTGATTTACATGTCCAAGTGGTATAATTCTATTGCTCAATAATTTATTGATTATCTTCATTTCTAAATTTAATTGTATCATCTCTTTATCAAATAATTTTTCTTCATCTGATACTGCTACAAATTCAAAATTATCTACCTAATCATCATCATTTGAATTACAAGACAAAATTTCATATTCTTTTTCCTCCTCTACAACTATAGGTTCTTCATCTATTTCTTTGCATATTCTGGCAACACTTGCAGTTCTGCACTCACTCATCATTTATTCTTATAACATATTCAACTTGTCTACACTTTGCATCCTCTATACCTACAAAGTTAAATAAATGATTAATAAAATCAATGGCTCCCCATGACACATATTCCTTAGCCATTTCTTCTTCTACATCCACCTTCATAGTGGGATTTACTTCTTCTTCAACATAATTCATTTCAACAAAACATGTTTCTTCATTGGTAGTTTCTTTATCAATAGTAGACATTGATGGGTTCACTGGACCACTACCTACTACAACAGTAGAAAAATTTGCAACTTCTTTGTCTTCGACTTCATCATCCACACGTTTCTTTACACAATGGGATACATTGGATGCTTTATTGATAGCTTCTTCAAAGTGATCATCAACATAATTTACTTCCACTAATATACCAACACAATGGGATTCACCAATAAATTGGTTGACTTATGTTATACTACAAGATTCTCTCCTAATTCTTCAACACCCAGTAAATCAGATTGCTACTAATGAGTATCACTCCCCCTTACATTGTACTATAATTCTAGAATACTCCAATATTCCTTGGAAGCTTTTTCTTGTACAATTTGGGGTAAAATAATCCCATCCAAACCTTGCCAAATGAGTGATAATGTTGTTGCATCATTCTACTTGATACATTCCGCATATGTGGTTTTTTCACATCCCATACATCTTCTCCAAGCAATTTTCCCTTCATATTAATTGTTAGGATATTCCTATACTCCATCCTAGTCCTACCAGCATTTTCATCACTTGCAGTTTCAGTATTGCATGCATTTCTGCATGCATGCATGCAATTGTATGCATCACAGTCATCAGTCCCAACACCTAGCCCTCAACTAGCTAACCCCGGGAGCTTCTCTCAGATCAATTTTATCCCTCCTAGAGCTTAGTGCACCCTTCTTCCTTGATTTTAGGAAGCCACTCGTCCTCTCTCACCTACCACTCAATTGCACTTCAGTTACCTTTAGTTTTCTCCTTGATTTAAGGAAAGACCGACTCTCAACTGACTGTATCACTCTGATGGACCTCCAGTGAGACTAGACTGCCCATTCTGACTCTAGTTAGCTCCTCATGCACCCTCCATTGATCCTCCTTCATTCAGTTAGTGCCAATTGCACTCAATTACACCTACCACACTCAGTTAGACTCAGTTTGACTGATGGTTGACATTTACTTGAGCATTGATGACTTCACTGATGATGATGAAGACTTCTAGTTGTGCTCCGATGACACTCCAGTGATCTTTTGATCACTCCATGAAGGCAAGTTCGAATTGCCACCTTGGCATTTTGAATCCTCATGCATTGTATTATTTATTTGTCCATTTTTTATTAATGAATTAGTGTGTGAAGTTATTTTTCTTCTATCTGAGTTCTACTGTATTATTATTCTGTTGCTCATTTTACTACATTAACCACTCTTAATCTTATTCCTAAATTCTTTCATTGTGAGGTATACATCAGCTCTTAGATCGGCTGTGAGGATTTTCATATGGTATCAGAGCATGTTGAGAGTATTGTTTATCTCCATTCCTGAGAGTTTTTTGCAGGTTATTATCAAGATTTCAAGTGTAGCAGTTGTAGCAGTTTCTGCACTTTTGCAGCAGTAGCAGTTGCAGACTTTTCTATTGTTTTTGTAGGTCTTCTATAGCTTCCATGTATTCAGAAGAAACCAAAGATGATAGCACATTTGAAGAGAAATGATCTCTTTGATTATTGTTTTGAAAGAGAGTTCAAATCCTCTAAAGAAGAGATTGACTGGTTAAATAAAGGTGGCAAAGCCATTTCAGCCATGATGTTTGCTATGTATCGATGCTTGGTACACCAATTCATTGATGATGTTGAATCTCCAAAAGAGCTATGGGCCCATCTAGATGAAAGATTTGGAAAACATAATGAAGGAATTGGTCCAAACCCTTTCGAGAGCAAGCCCAGTGGTGGATTCGCCCTCCTTGATGATATCATTGATCATGAATCAGTATCGAACATATCTCATATTGAAGTTAGCCACAAAGAAGAAGAACTTGCAGATTCTACACTCATGCTCCAAATTCCTTCTATTTCGAATTCTGTGCCAGCTCACACTCTAGAAATTACAGAGGTTCCTAAATCCTCTCTTGCACCAGAGTCTATTGGTTTGCATCATGATCTCATGAATGTTTCAGAGGTCAAATCAGCCATTGGAGGTAATGCATTCGCTCTCCTTGATCACTCACCTCTTATTTACTACTGTAAGATCATTATTTCATGCTCTCAGAAGGTTATTGAAGATGATGGCCATTTCCATTCGCTTGGGATAATTTCTCATGCATTTACTGGTTTAGATCTCACCTAAAATGGTTCAAAGGAGATCTTAAGCAACCATGATTCAATTCTTGGATCTGATTTGGATTACAAGCAATCACTGATATTTGATGGTTCTTTTGAGCATAATCTCACCCATGATGGTTTGAAGGAGAAGACAAAATATTATCTGCACATTCATAGATTTTATCCTACCTCAACTGATTCGAATCACGGGTTCAAGGATCATCCTCATACTTTTGGATTTGTTCTCATGACATTTGATCTGAAGAGCAAGTACAAGCACATGCTTTCTGAGCATGATCCACTTCTTCCCAAGAAGAAGATACCTCTAGACATATGACCAAGCATCACACCTGCTTGAGTTTGGAGCATTTATTTTTGTGTGTGCCTTACAATCTATTTTGAGGGGGGGTATTTTTTCCATGAGGTTTTCCCCATTTCCTCGGTTTATTGGCTGTTATTATTCATTGTATTGGGTGACCTTTGGTCTCAGTTACCAGGGACCATGATGGATTAAGGGGGGGGTGTTAGGATATTCCTATACTCCATCCTAGTCCTACCAACATTTTCATCACTTGCAGTTTCAGTCTTGCATGCATTTATGCATGCATGCATCCTAGTCATTAGTCCCAGCACCTAGGCCACAACTAGCTAGCCCCGAGAGCTTCTCTCAGATCATTTTTAGCCCTCCTAGAGCTTAGTACACCCTTCTTACTTGATTTTAGGAAGCCACTCATCCTCTCTCACCTACCACTCAATTTCACTTCAGTTACCTTTAGTTCTCTCCTTGATTTAAGGAAAGACTGACTCTCAATTGACTGTATCACTCGGATGGACTTCCAATGAGACTAGATTGCCCATTCTAAATCCAGTTAGCTCCTTATGCACCCTCCACTAAGCCTCCTTCATTCAGTTAGTTCCAGTTACACTCAGTTACACCTACCACACTCAGTTAGACTCCGTTTGACTGATGGTTGACAGTTACTTGAGCATTGATGACTCCACTGATGATGATGAAAACTTATAGTTGTGCTCCGATGACACTCCAGTGATCTTTTGATCAATCCATGAAGGCTAATTCGAACTGCCACCTTGGCATTTCGAATCCTCATGCATTGTATTATTTATTTGTCCATTTTTTATTAATGAATTAGTGTGTGAAGTTATTTTGCTTCTATCCGATTTCTACTATATTATTATTCTGTTGCTCATTTTACTGCATTGAACACTCTTAATCTTATTCCTAAATTATTTCATTGTGAGGTATACATCGGCTCTTAGATCTACTGTGAGGATTTTCACATTAACAATCCACACATCAAAATTACTTCCTATAAAACTGGTGGTGGGAAATATTTTTTTTTGAGAAATATCCTAGATCCATCCTCAAATCATGATCTTCAACTTGAACTTTATCATCTTTATGATTTCTGGGATGCTCTTCTATAGCTGGAACCTCCCCATATACTTATGCAAAATACTTTGCTTCAGCTCTTCTAGTTCTCCTATTGGTTTTCTTGAATCTACTCTTCTGAATTCGATCTCCTACAACACACTATTTCTCAACAACTTACATTTCTCGAGGTAGATTGACCACAACATTACCACCACCTTAGGACTATAACACAACCCTTTTTTTGTGTCATGTTCCACATTCACATTACCCAAATGCACTAAGATTCTTTTCTCATTCATAGGTCAGCAAACGCTATGGCCTTCAAAAAATTTGTTCACAACTTCACTCACAACCAAAACACGTGCCACTCAATTTGACTACGAGGAGTTCTTTCTACGATGCATAGAATAAACCTATAGTTATATCAGCTTTAGTAACTTTCTAATAGACAAGAGAGCCACCAATATTCTCTATCTTGACATGGATACAAGATCCAACAACACATACAAGACTATAAATTACCTATAGAAGAGAACTCCTTCACCTTTAAACCAAATGTAGAGACTTATGCTGACAACATTGAGCATATTATGTATAGAGCTCAAATATATCAATAGAAAAAATCCAATAACCTTGATTGTTTTATTCAATGCTTGAAGATGTACCAATCTACCATTATTAGAACTAGAGAAATCTATGTAGGAAGTTCAATCTACTTGCATAGATTTCACATGATATTTAATCTGCTTCACAGCTGATCATGCATCTAGAGAAGAAACAAGATCAATATGTTAAATTTTCCGATAATTTCATTCCATTATCATTCAGGATCACTACGAGAATAACATGTACAGCATATCTACAACATATCAATCATAGACACAATAACACAAGCACATAAGAGACATAGAGTTTCCTCGGGCAAAACAAAGAAGGTGAAAAACCCCGCAACTTCCTCAGAGATAATATAAGCCACAAACCAAGATCACAATGATAAAACCCAAAGAGATATCTCTGGCAGATACTCCTCCTCCTCCACTTGTGCACCACTTTCTCTCTTAGCTATGCGAGCTTGAGAAGTGAGTGAATGCATAGAATGAGAGAGGCACACCCTCTATTGATACATTGAATTGACCTGCCAATAAACCAATAGGGTCGAATTCCTAAGGAAGCCTAATAACCCAACACTGGTGGTCTAATAACCCAACAATACAAATGACGACACTTACAATGTAACTTGCGACACTTGCAAATACAAATGACGACACTTCCAATCAGAGGAATAATACATCTTTATTAGATATACAATAAATTACAAATGTAATATACAAGTGAATATATTCCAAAGTTACAAATACATAACCACTCCCTCTTAACTAGGAAGGTATTCTCTAGACACAGGTCATCAATACATATTGGTGCAAGTCTTCAATTCTGAACCTGGATCATGGAGCATCATCATCATCACTGCTGCTGTACTCGACATCTCGATCACTGGGCTATACCTGAATTCTTTTCGTCATAGGAAGTTCTAAAGAGCCAGCCATTTTTCATGCTGGATGTAGGCCTAGCCTCTTATAGGTCTTCATCATCACTGACCATACTGTGGAATCCTCGGGACTTATTACGTGTGTCACAAAACCTCGAAAGAGTGTCCCAGGACTTATTACAATCTTACTGTTCAACCTATCGGATCTCCCAGGGCAATATTATATGTGACCACCACAAAACCTCGAAAGAGAATCCCAAGACTGATTACAAGCATACTGCTCAACCTATCGGATCTCCCAGGGCAATATTACATGTGCTCACCACAAAACCTCGAAAGAGAATCCTAGGACTGATTACGAGCATACTGCTCAACCTATCAGATCTCCCAGGGCAATGTCCAAGCTTACTGCTCAACCTATTAGATCTCCCGGGGAAATATTACATGCGGTCATGGAAAAACCTTGAAAGAGCATCCCAGGATTGATTACGAGTGTACTGCTCAACCTATGGGATCTCTTAGGGCAATATTATATGCCATAGGACAAAACCTCAAAATAGAATCCCAGGACTGATTATGAGCGTACTGCTCAACCTATCATATCTCCCAGGGCAATATTATATGTCCTCCCAAAGAAAAACCTCAAAAGAGCATTTTCTAGATCTCCCAGGGAACTATTACATGCCATAGGAAAAACCTCGCAAGAGTATCTGCAAATCTCCCGGGGAAAGATTTAATGCTTATCTGCACAACCTGTTCATGGCCACGGAGTATCATCCTAATACTCATGATCATACTGATCATCATCATACCATACATCGTCCTGATGCACATCATCACATGATCAACCTGATCATCGTCACAACATCGTGCTGATGCATGTCATCCTTGCATGATCATCCCGATCATCGTCATAGCATCATCATGATGCATATCATCTAGAGCATCGTCCTAATACTCATCATCACCATATAATCAAACTGATCATACAAAGCATCCACCTGATCCATATCCTCATACATAGCAGTAATTGGAGCATCGTCCTAATTCTCATCACACAATGCTTACATCCACAGCCATGGGAAGGATCCTCCTATCACCATGCTTGGAATGGATCTTGTAAATGTGTCCCATCACTCCTTCCTTGAAGTATCTTCAATCTGAAGAACACCAAGCCTATCTCTAAAGTACTCAAACTTCACTCTGGCTAGTGGTTTCGTCAACACATCTGCAACCTACTCATCCGTTGCAACATACAGAAGCTTCACTGCTCCTCTATGCACCATATCCGTAATATAGTGATATTTGATCTCGATGTGCTTCGACCTGTTGTAACGTCTCCATTTCGACCCTTGTAATATCTTGGGCTATAATGTAAATATTGTATGCATAGTATGTACGATTCCTATCGTGGATCTCAAGGCCAAGGCCCCGCTAGTGAACATTCGACCTTGAAGAGGAAAGTATTGGATATTATGCTACCCATGTGCTAGTGAACCATGGGGATTGTATATATGCATTTTAATCAAATACCCACAACTAGCTATGCAATGCAACAAGAGATGGGGGCATGATTTTACAAGGAATTGGGAGGGAAAACATCCAAACCATTGAGCCAATCTAGCCAAGCCAAGTGTCAATGAGAGAACCCATCAACCCTCAACCGCCCATGTTGACTTTTGTATCCAATCATTCATTTATCCCAAGAGTTGGTTAAGGTAGTTAATGCCTTGGGGAATGGGAGATATGGTTGTCCAAATTCAGGTATGGGAAAGCCACCCTTCATGGAAAATCATGTTTGGCTTCCTTGGCAAGAAAAGAGCTATGAATTGCTCCCTTAGCCATTATCCATCAACCAGTTTTTCCTCTCTCATGTTCTTGGAGCTACCTGGGCATTTTCTAGCCACGTTTTTATGGTTTTTCTTTGTTTTCTAGCTGGGAGGAGGGTGCTTTTGTGTTGCAGAGATGCTGGGAGAAGAGGGAGCTCGTTTTGGGGTTTCAATGAGGCTGTTTTGGCCATTTGAACTGATCATAACCTATAGGAGAAATTGGGTTGGTTCCCTGGGGATGAATTTCCCTTCCCACAGTTCGTTTTGGGTGAGCCACAATTTGGGGAAAACCCATGGATCCTGTTTGTAAAATACCTTGGTTGTAAATGTGTATCCATGCCCATTTTATGAGTTTACTATGAGTAATAGAATGTTTGGGTTGAGATGGGTATCCATTGCTTTGGCTTGAGCTTGAGTGCAAGTATCTAGAGATGAAGAGGGTTCAAATTTAGCCTAACAAACCTAGTTGTGGACTATCTTGGCTTAGATGAAATGATTATTTGGTTATGTATGAGCTTGAATGTCCCCTTTTCCTTGTAGAAATCATGCCCAGCGTGGGGGTGGTCTCTGAGTGCTAAAAGAATACAGGCTGGGAAGAGACCGACGGTTGGGTGGAACATTACAGTGACATAGCTAGTTGCTTGGGGCAAATGCACAATGAAGATAAGTGTTTTTTTGTCCATGTATTCACTTCTGCAATGTTTAAATTGATGACTATTTTTGATATGCTATATGCATATGTTATGTGTGTGGATGAGGTTTATTTCCGCTATGCATAATTTTTGAATTGCATCTGCACATATTGGTTTTAATTTGTATGAATCTAATAAATTTGGCTGAGTTTTATGAAAAGCCCTAGAGATTGGCATTATGTTCCCTTCCTTGTATTGGAACCATGGGAGGGTACGTTACACCTGTCATGGGACACCGGGCTCTCTGACAACATCACACAACTCTGGTTGTCACAATAGATACAGGTAGCATCCAACAAAAGATCAAATAACTCAGACAGTAGCTTCCTAAGCCATACTACCTCACAACTGGCCGAACAAGCTTCGACATACTCTTCTTCGGATGTACTCAGTGTTACACAGGACTGCTTCCTGCTAAACCAAGAGATCACACCCGATTCCATACTGAATAAGCACCCCGTGCTCTTCCTATCTACAGCACTGCCAGTTGAATCTAAATCAACATAACCCTCCAGGTTAAAATTTTGATTCGCATCATACTTGAGCCCATAATCAATCGTATCCTTCTGGTACCTCACAATATGCTTTACAGCAACTAGGTGAACACCTCTTGGATCCATCAGGAACTAGCTCAATGTGTTCACCGTAAAGCAAATATCTGGTCTCGTGTTCGTCAAGTACATCAAGGACACAATCATCTGACGATACACCATGACATCAATCGGATCAGATGAAGCATCACACAATAGCTTTACGTTCGATGCCATAGGTGTGGCCATGGCCTTGTAGTCCATCATCCTGAACTGCTTCAGGATCTCTACTGCATACTTCCCTTGTCTAACGAAGATTCCATCTGCACTCTACCAAACCTCCATGCCTAGAAAGTAGTGCATCATCCCCAAGTCCTTCATCTCGAACTCGGCAGCAAGCTTCCTCTTGGTGTCGGCAATCAACCTATCCTCTCCTGTAACAAACAGGTCATCCACATACAATAGTAGTATCACAGGATTTCCTTCCTCAACCTTGTAGTAAAGATTTGAATCCGCTTTACTCTTGGTAAATCCCAAACTGGATAGAAAGCTGACTATCCTACGATACCAAGTCCTAGGAGCTTGCTTCAAGCCATACAAGGCTTTCTTCAACCTGCACACATATGACTCCCTATCACGTGTCTCAAAACCAAGTTGTTGCTCAACATACACTTCCTCTTCGACTACACCATTCAAGAAAGCTGTCTTAACATCCATCTAGTGTATCTTCCACTTCATCACTGTAGCCAAAGCAAGTACTATTCTGATGGAAGTGTATCTGGCTACAGGTGCAAAAGTTTCTTCATAGTCTATCCCCTCTTTCTGGGAGAAGCCACGAGCTACAAAACTCGCCTTGTATTTCTCTATGCTACAATCTGCAGCATGCTTGATTTATAGATCCACTTGGAAGTCACAAAAGACTTCCCTTCTGGTTGTGGGACCACATCCCAAACATCATTCTTCATGATCGATTGGTATTCCTCAACCATGGCATCCTTCCATTCTTTCTTTTCCGCTGCCTCTTCATAACTGGAACGTTATTTGTTCATAATGTCACAAAGCAAGGAAACATGGCTAGTGTGTGACCTTGTCCTTTTCCTTTCTTTGTGTTCCTATTCTGGAATACCATACCTTTATGCATCTTGGATGAGCTCTCTAGCCCATGCAGGTTCCCTCTTGTGAGAGTTCTTCTCACGGGGTGTATCTACAGGTTCTTGTGGATCTTCAATTTCACGAACTTCTTCTGGAATTGCTTCATTCATATCGGCGTCTTGAAATATGGTTAACTTTGGTTCTTCATTGTCTTCAACATGTGTCTTCCTTGATTTGATGTATGCTGAGTCTTCATCAAATGTTACATCCGTGCTGATGTCAATCTTCTTGAACCCTGGAAAGTAGATTATGCGTGCCTTCGAGCTTTCACTGTAACCCACAAAGATGCCCTTGTTTCCTAAAGGATCTATATTTGTCCTCTTTTCCTTTAGAATGTGTGTGTATACTAGATAGCCAAATATCCTGAGATGGATAACTTCAGGTTTCTTACCTGAGAAAACTTCTTTTGGTGTTTTGTTTTCAAGTATCTTGTGGGGTGTTATGTTCTGCACATATACAGTTGTCCTAGCTACTTCTTCCCATAGATGCATAGGAAGATCTTGGTCATGAAGCATTGCCCGTGCTGCTTCCATGATAGTTCTATTCTTCCTTTCTGCAACCCCATTCCGTTGTGGATTGTAAGGAGTGGTCAAGTCCCTCTTAATCCCTGAATCACTGCATAACTTCTTGAAATCTCCTGAAGTGAATTCTCCGCCATTGTCAGATATGAAGGTCTTGATCTTCTTATCAGTTTGATTTTCTAACAAGGCCTTGAATTCCTTGAACTTATCAAACACTTCATCTTTATTCTTCAAGAAATAAATCCAAGTCTTCCTAGAGAAATCATCAATGAAGGAAACATAACATACATACCGACTCAGATAACTGGATGACATTGGTCCACATACATCGCAGTGGATAATCTCCAAGATTCCTTTTGCTTTGCTTTCACTGTTTGGAAATGCCTTCTTAGTGTTCTTCCCTTTTGCACATCCTTTTTAAATGCCTTCATGCTTTGACTAGATTTTTGTGGTGAACCTGCAATAATTAATTAATGCAAATACACGAGATATCATAAATAATAGAACTCAGAATCACTTTTATATTGATCACGGGCCACTTTGAGGGGGCAACCTCCTTTGAGCAAGCTCAATACAATTAACTTCACGGTGCCTTCAATGACCTCAACACACACTTATATACTAAGTCTATGCCCAATACTATGATTCAAAACCATGGGACATATAATACTACGGGACGACTTACAAAGCATATGCGTCCAATACTATGGGCTAATATAAACTATGGATCAACAAATACTACGGGACGACTTACAAAGCATATGCGTCCAACAACAATATACTAACATAGTAAAGAGAAGGTTTGACATAGGTTCCTAACATCCCCTCTCCCTTAGAAAAAGCTTTGTCCTCAAAGCTTTGGTTGGAGAAATTGCTGCAAAATCTGAAGAAGTGGTTCCCGGGTAGCATCCTCGGGTTGCATTTCAGGCCACTGACGCCTTTGGAGTGTCAAGGAGGATTGCTTGGAAGGCTGTAGATGAAGAAGAACCTTGTCAGCTGCGTGAAAAATGTGCTCAGAATGGTGCTGATCGGCTTGTTGTTTCAGTCGAATTCTGGCCATGTGAAGATTGTCCTGCAGAATGAGAAGAATTTGATTGCGGTTTCGAAGAATCGAGTCAATTTCCTGAACTGGGGAGCTGCTAGGGGTGTATGGAAGAAGAACTGACGGTTTTTTTCCATAAAATGCTTCATATGGTGTCCTGTGAGATGTGGTATTGTACCACCAGAGCGCTGCTAGGAAATCCATAGAAATAGTTGTCCAAAGCTGTGTAGGGATGGGCAAGGGTTTGAGCAATCCCAAAAGGAGTGTCGTTTCACCCTTGTTGACTTGGAAAGTATCATCGTCAACCACCATCTGTTGAATTGTCATTTTTAGTCCCTGCCAAAAGAAGTTACATTGTTCTCGGTCATACATTTTGCAGAACCCAGAGTGCCCTGTTGATGAAGAAGCATGGAGTTCATAGAAGAGATAGCCCTATTGAACATATTGCAACCAATTTGGAACAAGCAGAGAAAGAGCTGTAAGAGAAACTGGGTGATCAATTGTGTGAGAAGGAGCATCTTCCATGATATTGTCTTTACCCTTTTTGTAAATGATCACATAGGGATAACCCATGAGTTGGATAACCCATTTCAGGTGTGTTGGGGAGGAGACCCATTGTTCCAGAAAATTTTCCAGACTCTAGAGATCAGTCTTGATGCAGAAAGAATTCCCTAATAGGTATGGATGCCACTTCTGTATTGCATGAAAAATAGTCATCATTCCCTGCTGAGAGGTAGATGTGGCTAAATTCTTACCGGAAAGGTCTCTTGAAGGCAGCAAGCGCATTGGTTCAGCAAAGATACCTGTATATCTAGCCAAGGAAGTAGTGGAGACTGTTGATGGGTGCATCTGAATGGAATTGAGCTGAGTGATGACACCATGTGAATTCTTCTTAAGGATTTTTTCCAGGAGATGTGAACTGATGATGTAGAGAGACCCTGGTTGTAAGCCCATAAATTTGTGTTTTGCCCCATTGACTTTAAACTGTATCCAAAGTTCAGCAAAATCCCATAAAATGGGGCCAAGTGTGCGTAACCATTGAACGCCCAAAACCACATCACATCCACCTAAGGACAAGGAAAACATGTCAGAGCGTAGGTTATAATATTCCATTGGCAACCATGACTTCAAAGTTGGAGCAAGGATGGACAAAACAATCAGCCTGTTTGGCAATCTGAGGGTCAATGAAGTTATGAGTGCTACCAGAATCAATGAGTATCGTAAGAGGGAGCTTCTTGAAGTATCCCCTGACCTGCATTGTTTGTGGGGTGGTGACGCCGGTTACAGCATGGAGAGAGATCTCGGGTGGGTCATCCTGAGATGGGGTGTCAACAGGCGGGTGTTGAATGTCGACCTGATCATCTACTGTATCTATAGCTTCTTCACCAAGTTCTAAGGCAGGCGGAGAATCCACATCTAAGAGATAGAGATTTTGTTGAACACATCTATGTCCCCGAGTGAATTTCTCATCACAATTATAGCAAAGCCCTTTTTCTCGGCGTGCCTGCATTTCTATTTCAGACAAATGCTTGATAGGAGTTGGTTGAGGAGCAGGCGTGATGGGAGGTCATTGGGAACCCATATTTCTGAAGGGAACAAAGGTGGGTTTGGAGCATTGTTGAGCTGTGATTTTGTCCTCGGCCAGCTTAACCAACCCTAGGACTTCCATCATTGTGTTGGGACAAAACATTTTGACCTCCGAGCAGATTTCATCCTTGATACCATTGATAAAACAACTCCTGTAGAATTCATCAGACAATCCTTCTGTGTGATTGGCCAATTTCTCAAATTCTATCTGAGACTCTCTCATTGTGCCAATTTGGTGAAGTTTAGTGAGTGCTCCCGTGAAATCATCAAAAGCACTAGGACCAAATCGTGGCAAAATGAGTTGGCAAAAATCTGTCCAGTTTGGCTCGGGATGAGCTTTGATGTACCAACGGTACCATTGAAGGGCTTCCTGTTCCAAATGAAAGGATGCAAGTGGAACTTTCTGGGAATCAGAAGTATTATGCAGACTGAAATATTGTTCTGCTCGATATATCCATCCAGTCGAATCAGTACCATTGAAGCGAGGAAAATCAAGCTTCAACCCACGAAAATTGCTGGAAGAAGAGAACCCGGAGGCTGCAAAATATTCTGGCTGTCTGGTATTGTTCATGGCTAAATGCTGAAGATGGAGGCTGAGAAATTTTTCATCCAAATCTTGGAGTTTGGTTTGGATGGATGCAAGTGCTTCCTCCATGGTGTGTGCTCCTACATGGGTGACAACCATAACCAGGTTTTTTTTTTTTGTGGAATGGGTAGAAAAACACAAACAGAAGCTGATTTAGTAAAGGGAAATTTGGATTGGGGAAACAATCTGATGGGTAATTGGAGTTTGACTAGATTTTGGACACTGTCGAAAGGACAAGAAAGCAAAAATGGGGATTTCAGAAGTGGGGTGATAGAATGAGAAAATTTGGCAGAGAGGGACAAAGAAGTAGAATTCAGAAAGGAACTCTGTGGTAAAATTTGAAGGTGATTGGGTGAAATCTGAGGAAGTTATGGCAAACCCTAAAAATAGACAAATGTGAGATTTCGAGCTTTGGAAAGGAGAATTGGGGATAGGGTCCTCAGGAATGAAAGATGCAGAATGGGATGATAGGGGTTCCCTGCAAATTTCAAGGGAAACACAGTGAAAACAAGGGAGATATGGAGAAAAAACTAAATTTTATACTTTTTTTTTTGGTGGAATGGGTAGAAAAACACAAACAGAAGCTGATTTAGTAAAGGGAAATTTGGATTGGGGAAACAATCTGTTGGGTAATTGGGGTTTGACTAGATTTTGGACACTGTTGAAAGGACAAGAAAGCAAAAAGGGGGATTTCAGAAGCGGGGTGATAGAATGAGAAAATTTGGCAGAGAGGGACAAAGAAGTAGAATTCAGAAAGGAACTCTATGGTAAAATTTGAAGGTGATTGGGTGAAATCTGAGGAAGTTATGGCAAACCCTAAAAATAGACAAATGTGGGATTTCGGGCTTTGGAAAGGAGAATTGGGGATAGGGTCCTCAGGAATGAAAGATGCAGAATGGGATGACAGCGGTTCCCCGAAAATTTCAAGGGAAACAGAGTGAAAACAAGGGATCGGGAACAACGACGCGGAAGGGATCGAAAACGGCTCGATCTGGAACAACTTTCAGAATAGATCTGAAACGGCTAGATCTGGAGCGGAAGTGAACGGTAACAGTTCAACTGAAAATAGATATGGACCACAGGTATGTACGGCTTCCTAATAGTTCAGGTGTTTCACTCGGCCACCAATGCTGTCTGACGGCTTGCATATTGGGGAAGTACCCGTCACTCCACGGCTCAGGTAAAACTGATAACCGCTTTGCCACAAACGACAACTCTTGGTTTACCTCACGGGTGGGAACTAGTCAATCAGGTAGGGGTCGTTGCCCTTTTCACTGGCAGGTCCTCTCAATGGGCCAGCTACTTTGGGGTTCCTGTGGTACTCCTCACAATGAGTTTTAGGGCTTATGCCCAAGTACTTCCCACAGTTAAGCGGATAGGGATTATTCCCAAATCCGAAGCTGCAACAGATGCGAAAAAATTTTTGGCAGAAATTCCACCCAACGAGCCCAAGAAAGTGCTCTAATACCAGATGTGATGAACTTGGAATAATTAATTAATGCAAATACACGAGATATCAGAAATAATAGAACTCAGAATCACTTTTATATTGATCATGGGCCACTTCGAGGGGGCAACCTCCTTTGAGCAAGCTCAATACAATTAACTTCACCGTGCCTTCAATGACCTCAACAAACACTTATATACTAAGTTTATGCCCAATACTATGAGTCAAAACCATGGGACATATAATACTATGGGACGACTTACAAAGCATATGCGTCCAATACTATGGGCTAATATAAACTACAGATCAACAAATACTACGGGATGACTTACAAAGCATATGTGTCCAACAACAATATACTAACATAGTAAAGAGAAGGGTTGACATAGGTTCCTAACAATTTTAGGAAGACCTTCTACAACTTTGCTTGTAATTGGTAGTGCTATGTTAGTGCATGTGTGCAAACCTTCTATGACAATGTTCACTTGACTCCATGGATTCATGTACCATGGCATGTTCAGGTTGTCCCTTCAATTTGTAGAATCCTCCCTCTTGCTCTCCAATCACTATTGCATCATCTATGGTCTTACCCTTTGTCCACTTGAGTATTTGGCCATCCATAAATGCAACTCTCATTACTTTTGCGTCCAAATATGATATGGAGAGAATATTCTTCTTGAGTCCATGTACATATAGAACATCTTTCATCTTCAAAGACTTCCCAGAGTCTAGTTTGTAGGAGGATTCACCACTTCCTTTTATGGGATATTGATAGTCATCCCCAAGTTTCACCTTATGAGGTGACTCATGTTCAGAGATATCTATAAAGGATTCTTTAAACCCAATCGTGTGTTTGGAAGCCCCACTATCAATAAGCCAATCATCACATCCATGAGAGATAGTACCTGTGAGAGCAGAGATCAGCACATATTCTTCCTCATTTGAAGAGTCTTCACTTTCTGCCCTAGTCTTCTTCTTGGGAGGTTTGTCATCCTCAGCAGCATGAGCATGATATCTCTTCTTGTTTCTCTTCCTCTTGTTGTTGTAGTAGTAGTAGTTGTTGTTGTTGTTATTCTTGGGACAATCTGAAGAAAAGTGTCCCTTCTCATTACAAGTAAAGCACCTCAAATATTTCTTATCTATTTGATGGTGGTGTGGAGTTTTCTTGTGATAAGATTGCTCCCTCTTGAACTTACCTTTCTTGGTGTGTACTGTGAGAGCTTCATCTTCATTTCCCATCTTTTCTTCTCGGGCCACAAGCCTAGATTTTTCTTGTGAGCATTCCTCCCACAGTCTACTGAAAGAGATCAATTTCTTTCTTGCACAGATTCCTTGGATGAAGGATTCCCATGACCTAATGTGGTCATTACAATTTATCCATTCTACACTACTTCATCCACAGCGTCAAGTTGTTCCTTGGTTTCAGATACCTTAGAAAATAGGATTAAATGGTCTCTCCATTTTGTATCTTTATCCCTTTCAATTGGTTCCGCGGAGTCATCTTCAGATTTATGTTCTTTCCTTCAAACAACTTGGTCAAAGAGTCAAACATCTCCTTAGGTGTCTTTAGGGAAGACACGTGAGGTATGAGATGGTCCTTTATAGAATCAACAATGATTCTCTTAGCCTTGACTAGGTTCATCTTCTGTAATGCCTTAGCCTCTTCTCCCTCTGGAACTGGAACCTCTTCACTTATGTAAGTGTCCAACTCATTATCTTCTAGTATTAACCCAATCCTATACTTCCAGGCTCCAAAATTATCAACCCCTTCAAGCTTATCCTCAAGCTTGGTGTGGTGAGACATCTTAAAGAGTAATTCAAATGGAAATAGAAAATTTATTAGTCTTACAACTTGATTTGCTGAAAACTGGATCTGGAGCTGGATTAGGGTTTATCAGAGAAACCCTAAAAATTTAAAATTTGAATTTCAAACTTCTGAAAGGATAGAAAGATGCGCCTTACTGAGTTGGTCAAGCTAGTATACTCCAAATTTGAAAACTGCAAAATTTGACCCCTCAAAATTGCCTTTGAAACTTCCAGATTAACTAGACAGGACCCTGAACTAGGGTTTGATTTTCCTGGAGCTTCACCCAATCAAAAAGTTTGATCCCAAGCTCTAAACTTCGATTTTTCAGAGGAGCTTCTAGTCGTGGTTTCAAATTTCAAAAATTCCAACTTTCTCTGAAACCCTAATTTCCCACAACAAATATTAGGTCAAAATTGAAAATGCTCAGAATTGAATTCTGTCTTGATAGAAAGATGCACCCTTGCTAGGAGAGTCAATCTAGCCTCTTTCCTTTGATGATCTGTGGAGAGAAAACCAAAAATTAAGAAGCCCTAGCTTCTGCAGCTGCACAATGCCTTCTTCTTAGGTCAGCTCTGATACCATGTTAAATTTTCCAATAATTTCATTCCATTATCATTCATGATCACTAAGAGAATAGCATGTACAACATATCTACAGCATGTCAATCATAGACACAATAACACAAGCACACAAGAGACACAGAGTCCTTGGGGAAAACTAAGACGATGAAAAACCCCGCAACTTCCTCAGAGATAAGATAAGCCACAAACCAAGATCACAATGATCAAACCCAAAGAGATGTCTCTAGCATATACTCCTCCTTGTTGATGTATATGTAACTTCGGAATGTATTTCATCAGTATATTATATATATATTTATTGTACCCTTATAAGAGATGTGTTATTCCTCTATAAGGAAGTGTCGTCATGTGGATTGACAAGTGTCGCAAGTGTGTGTACTTGCCGATGGGTTATTAGACCACCTTATGGGGTCGGCCCTAATTAATATATAATATAATGTGGATGTACTCAAGTAGACAAGTCGGCCCCAGTAGGTCACTGGGCAAAAAGGTGAGTATAAATAGAGATAGGAGATCTCTATTTTACTCACTCGAAAAAGTGTCTATCTCTCTCTCTGAAAAGTAGCGCACTAGTGAGGAGGAGGAGGATCATCTGCTAGGAGACTATCTTAGTGTTATTTGGTTGTATTTTGGTTGAGCCATTGCTCTCTCTATCTCTGAGGAAGTTGTGGGGTTTTTCACCTTAGGGTTTTCCCCACGGAAACTCTGTGTCTCTTGTCTCTATGCTTTTGATTCTTGTGATGCTTGTGATGCTTGTCATATTATGATTGTCATGCATTGATATACTGTAGATGTTATTCTCTCAGCAAAGATCCTATAGTATTGTGATTTAATACTGAAAATTTAACATGGTATCAGAGCCTAACTGAGAAGAAGACATTTTGCAGTGACGGAAGCTTGTATTCCTTGTTTATTGGGTTTCTCTCCATAGATTTTTGAAATTCAGTATAGTAGATTGGATCTACTCATCAAGGTGCATCTTTCTGTCCAATCAGATTTCAGTTCTGAGCATTTTCAGTTTTGGCCCTAAAAATTAGGATTTCCACAAAAATAGGAATTTCTGGAAACTGAAGGTACAGCTGGAAGCTCCTTGCAAAAATCGAAGGTTTGAGCTTTGGATCGAGATTTTTGGATGGGTAGATCTCCGGGAAACTCAAACCCTAATTCAGGGCTCTCCCTAGTGAACTCGGGAGGACAAAAAGGCAATTCTGAAGGGCAAGACTTTGCTGATCTCAAATTCTGAATGTACTAGGTTGATCAGCTCTCCAAGGCGCATCTTTCTATCCTTTCGGAATTTTGAAATTCACATTTTGAATTTTTAGGGTTTCTCTGACAAACCCTAATCCGGGACCAGATCCAGTTTTCAGCACTTCAAGTGGTAAGTTCTAAATCTTTTCTATTTCCATTTGAAGTACTCTTAAAGATGTCTCTTCACAGCAAGCTTGAGGATAAGCTTGAAGGGGCTGATAACTTCCGAGCCTGGAAGTATAGGATTGGGCTAATCCTGGAAGAAAATGAGTTGGACTCATATGTGAAAGAAGACATCCCTATCCCAGAGGATGAAGAGGCCAAGGTATTGCACAAGAAGAACTTGGTCAAGGCAAAGAGAATCATTGCTGATTCTATCAAAGATCATCTCATTCCCCATGTGTCTTCTCTCAAGACACCCAAAGAAATGTTTGAATCTTTGACCAAGCTATTTGAAGGAAAGAACATAAATCGGAAGATGACCCTGCGGAACCAATTGAAAGCAGTGAAGTTTCAGAATGGAGAAACCATTCAATCTTACTTTTCAAGGGTCTCTCAGATCAAGGAACAATTAGAAGCAGTAGATGAAATGGTGGAGAATGGTGAGGTGGTGATGACCACTCTAAATGGCCTACCTAGGTCATGAGATTCCTTTATTCAAGGAATTTGTACAAGGAAGAAGTTGATCTCTTTCAATAGGCTTCGAGAAGAATGTTCTCAAGCAGAAGCTAGACTTATAGCTCGTGAGGAAAAGATGGGAGGTGAAGATCAAGCTCTTGCAGCTCACACCAAAAGAAGTAAATGCAAGAAGGAATCATCTCATAATAGAAGATTCTCTCACCATCATCATTATCATAAAGATAAGAAAGATCTCAGATGCTTCACTTGCAATGAGAAGGGACATTTTGCTTCAGATTGTCCCAAGAAGAAGAAAGACAACAACAACAACTTCAATAAGAAGAAGAAGGGCAGCAAAACAAGATTTCATGCTCATGCTGCCGAAGATGATGAACCCCCAAAGAAGAAGGCTAAGGCAGAAAGCAGTAGTGATGATGACTCATCAAGTGAAGAAGAGTATGTTTTAATCTCTGCACTCACTGGTACCATCTCCCATGGTTGTAATGATTGGTTGATTGATAGTGGGGCTTCCAAACACATGACTGGGTTCAAGGAATCTTTTATGAACCTTTCTGAACATGAATCACCCCATAAGGTGAAACTTGGGGATGATTATCAATATCCAATCAAAGGAAGTGGTGAAGCTTCTTACAACCTAGATTCTGGAAAATCATTAAAGATGAAGGAAGTACTTTATGTACCTGGGCTCAAGAAGAACTTACTCTCCATTTCTGCATTAGATGCAAAAGGTATGAGGGTTGCATTTGTGGATGGCCAAGTCCTAATGTGGCCAAAGGGAAAGACCATAGATGATGCAGTAGTGATTGGAAAGCAAGAGGGAGGTTTGTACAATTTGAAGGGACAACCTGAACATGCCATGGTGACATAAATACAAAGATTCATCCATAGTCATGGATCACATAGAGGTATGTATAATTTGTTTTTGCAAAAGTTAACTAATGAGTTATGCAGGTCATTGAAGAGAACAAGAACACATTGCTAGACATAACTAGCAAATATGGTGACCAGGTATGTGTTTCTTATATCATAGGATCTATAATATAATTATGCATGGCATGATTGATGATGATTGTTCATAAAGTCACAAGTTTGAATAATCATGGGCATATGCATATTATGTGTCTTACCTTAATTAATAATATGACTAACCAGAAGAATCATAGGTTTGAGTAATTACAGGTTTAGACATGTTATGTTTCTTATGATATGACTAACCATAAGAGTCCTATATAAACCTTGAATGCTAATGCTTATTATTTCTGTTTGAAATGATCATGACTATACATACTTGAGATTATTTTGTTTTAGTGAATGTATGATTTTGTATGAGATCACAAGGATAACACAATCATGATACTAATAAGCATGCATAGGGACCAAGGATGAATATGAGTTCAAGAACAGGTAATCCAGGAAGCAAAGATCAAGAGGGAGCACACTCCAGTGGTTTCTGCAAGGGTGCAGATATTCAGAGGGAGTTGTCCATCTCTCTACATTCCACAACAAGAAGGTGTAGAAGGACTCCAGCAGCTCCTGCAAGGAAGAAAAGACTCAGAGGGAGTCCACCCAACAAACAAACAAAGATAAGTATTTTAATTTTCTTGCATATTTATTTGCTTAAATAAAATTGTTCAATGATGTATATGCTCA
The DNA here is from genome assembly GCA_027924585.1 of Larix kaempferi. Classification (NCBI taxonomy): domain Eukaryota; kingdom Viridiplantae; phylum Streptophyta; class Pinopsida; order Pinales; family Pinaceae; genus Larix; species Larix kaempferi. Next base: position 1,061,096 of record BSBM01000318.1, on the reverse strand, counting down.
TGTTCCTAGACTTAGGATATGTATTGTGCATATTAGAATGATTGAATTAATGAACAGTATACTACTAATATGCATGTGTTGGGTAAGTGGCCTATGGCACTGTACAACATTCCATTGCTACTTATCTAGAATGAAACCTCTTTGCTGACATGTTGGGAGTTGTGCACACTCTTAACAATGTTCTGGTAGAGATTGGAAGGCATCTAAAAAGTTACGGGATATGGATAAATGTTGTATTGAAGCATTGGCTAAGATAATTGCATGACTGTATGACATATTTCTTCATGTGTAAGAATTTGTTCTGAAAATTATGAGATGTTTCTAATCATGCAATTTAACCTGTTTTGTAGGAAAGACCGTATATCTTCACCTACAAAAGGACTACAACATTTGTTCCAGCAACAAAGATATCTATTGAAGATATTGAAGTTCCCAGGATCTGGGATGAAGAAATGGAATGCCATGATCCGTCGATCATGAAGAATGATGTTTGGGATGCGATCCCAAGAGCTAAAGGGAAGTCTGTTGTGACTTCCAAATAGAACTTTCAGATCAAGCATGTTGCAGATGGCAGCATAGAGAAATATAAAAGTGATGAAATAGAAGATACACCAGATGGATTCAAGACAGCTTTCTTGAATGGTGTAGTTGAAGAAGAAGCAGCCACTTGGTTCTGAGACACATGATAGGAAATCATATATGTGCAGAACTTGGTATGGTGAAGATAGATTGATTTCCGACACGCAGCGGAAGCTTACTACCGAGTTCGAGATGAAGAACTTGGGGATGATGCACTATTTATTTTTGGCATGGAGGTGTGGCAGAGTGCAGAAGGAATCTTCCTTGGACAAGGAAAGTATGCAGTAGAGATCCTGAAGAGGTTCAGGATGATGGATTGCAAGGCCATGGCCACACCTATGGCATCAAATCTAAAGCTTCTATGTGATGCTTCATCTGAGCCGGTTGATGTCTCTTTGTATCGTCAGATGATTGGGTCCTTGATGTACCTGACGAACACGAGACCAGACATTTTCCTTGTTGTGAACACATTGAGCCAGTTCTTGACGGATCCGAGGAGTGTTCACCTGGTTGCTGTAAAGCATGTTCTGAGGTACCTGAAGGGTATAGTGGATTATGCACTCAGGTATGAGGTGGATCAAAAGTTTAACCTACAGGGTTATGTTGATTCGGATTGGGTTGGCAGTGCTGCAGATAGGAAGAGCACATCTGGGTGTTGCTTCAGTATGGGATCAGGTGTGATCTCTTGGTTTAGCAGGAAGCAGTCCTGCGTAGCACTGAGTACAGCTGAGGCAGAGTATGTTGCAGCCTGTTCAGCTAGTTGTGAGGCAGTATGGATACGGAAGCTACTATCTCAGTTATTTGATCTCCCGTTGGAGGCTACTGGTATCTTCTGTGATAACCAGAGTTGTGTGAAGCTGTCCGAGAACCCAGTGTTTCATGACAGGTCAAAACACATAGAGATCAAATATCACTATATCAGGGATATGGTGCAGAGAGGAGCTATGAAGCTCCTGTATGTTACGATGGACGAGCAGATTGTAGATGTGCTGACGAAGCCACTAGCCAGGGTGAAGTTCGAGTACTTCAGAGAGAGGCTTGGCGTTCTTCAAATCGAGGACACTTCGAGGAAGAAGTGATGGACACATTTCCTGAAGCCATTCCAAGCATGTTGGAAGGAGGATCCTTCACATGACTGTGGATGTAAGCGCTGGATGATGAGCATCAGGATGATGTTCTGGTTTCTGCTTGGATATGATCAGATTGGATCATTTTATGTATGTATGTACACATCATGTTGGATGCTGGATATGATCAGTTGGATCATTTTTATGTATGTATGTATGCATCATGTTGATGCTGGATATGATCAGTTGGATCATGTGTATGAATTTTGTATATGCATCATGTTGGATGCTTGGACCATGTATCTGTATATGTATCAGGTGGATACATTGTATGATCAGGTGGATCATGTATGGTGATATGTATTTGTATCAGGTGGATACATTGATGATCAGGAGGATCATGTATGATGATATGTATCAGGAAGATACTTGGTATGCATCAGGTAGATGCATTGATGATCAGGTGGATCAGGTATGATGACATGCAACAGGATGTTGCAGTGATGATCAGGATGATCATAGATGACGAGCTTCAGGATGTTGCTCCAGATGACATGCATCAGGATGTTGCAGTGATGATCAGGATGATCATAGATGACGAGCTTCAGGATGTTGCTCCAGATGACATGCAGCAGGATGTTGCACTGATGATCAGGATGATCGTAGATGACGAGCTTCAGGATGTTGCTCCAGATGACATGCAGCAGGATGTTGCAGTGATGATCAGGATGATCGTGGATGATGAGCTTCAGGATGTTGCTCCAGATGACATGCAGCAGGATGTTGCAGTGATGATCAGGATGATCATGGATGATGAGCTTCAGGATGTTGCTCCAGATGACATGCAGCAGGACGTTGCAGTGATGATGATCAGGACGATCATGAGTACATCAGGATGATGTATGGTGAGTATCAGGTTGATACTCTATGGCCGTGAATCAGGTTGTGTAGATGAGCATGTCTGGGAGATCCTATAGGTCGGAGTTGTGTACCCGTAACAGCCTGGGATGCTCTTTCGAGACATTGCTCTGGGAGGACATGTAATAGCGCCCTGGGAGATCTCAGGTCGGAGTTGTGTACCCGTAACATCCTGAGATGCTCTTGCGAGGTTTTGTCCTATGGCATGTAATTTGGGCCCTGGGAGATTTCAGGTCGGAGTTGTGTACCCGTAACATCCTGAGATGCTCTTGCGAGGTTTTGCCATGACCACATGTAATTTGTGCCCTGGGAGATTTCAGGTCGGAGTTGTGTAACCGTAACATCCTGAGATGCTCTTGCTAGGTTTTGTGGTGGACCACATGTAATTTGTGCCCTGGGAGATTTCAGGTCGGAGTTGTGTACCCATAACATCCTGAGATTCTCTTTCGAGGTTTTGTGGTGGGGTCACATGTAATAGCGCCCTGGGAGATCCTACAGGTCGGAGTTGTGTACCCGTAACATCCTGGGATGCTCTTTCGAGGTTTTGTGACGCACGTAATAAGTCCTGAGGATTCCACAGTATGGCCAGTAATGACGAAGACCTCCAGGTGGTAGGCCTACATCCAGTATGAAAAAGGACTGGCTCTGTAGAACTTCCTATGACGAGTAGAGTCAGAGATTGGTTGAGATAGTAGCAGCAGTGACGATGATGATGACGATGCATCGATGACGATGATCCAGAGAAGAAGACTTGTCTAGCAGATCTGTGTCGAGAAATACCTTCCTAGTTAAGAGGGAGTGTTGATGTATATGTAACTTCGGAATGTATTTCATCAGTATATTATATATATATTTATTGTACCCTTATAAGAGATGTGTTATTCCTCTATAAGGAAGTGTCGTCATGTGGATTGACAAGTGTCGCAAGTGTGTGTACTTGCCGATGGGTTATTAGACCACCTTATGGGGTCGGCCCTAATTAATATATAATATAATGTGGATGTACTCAAGTAGACAAGTCGGCCCCAGTAGGTCACTGGGCAAAAAGGTGAGTATAAATAGAGATAGGAGATCTCTATTTTACTCACTCGAAAAAGTGTCTATCTCTCTCTCTGAAAAGTAGCGCACTAGTGAGGAGGAGGAGGATCATCTGCTAGGAGACTATCTTAGTGTTATTTGGTTGTATTTTGGTTGAGCCATTGCTCTCTCTATCTCTGAGGAAGTTGTGGGGTTTTTCACCTTAGGGTTTTCCCCACGGAAACTCTGTGTCTCTTGTCTCTATGCTTTTGATTCTTGTGATGCTTGTGATGCTTGTCATATTATGATTGTCATGCATTGATATACTGTAGATGTTATTCTCTCAGCAAAGATCCTATAGTATTGTGATTTAATACTGAAAATTTAACACTCCTCTTCCACTTGTGTGCCACTTTCTCTCTTAGCTATGCGATCTTGAGAAGCGAGTGAATGAATAGAATGAGAGAGGCACACCCTCTATTTATACATTGACTTGACTTGCTAATAAACCAACAAGGCCGACTTCCTAAGGAAGCCTAATAACCCAACCACATGACCTAACTAGATCCGACCCCACACTGGTGGTCTAATAACCCATCAATACAAATGATGACACTTACAATGTAACTTGCGACACTTGCAAATACAAATGATGACACTTCCAATCAAAGGAATAATACATCTCTGTTGGATATACAATAAAGTACAAATGTAATATACAAGTGAATATATTCCGAAGTTACAAATACATCAACACAATAGGACCATGAGAACAACTATCTCAACAAAGAACCAGTGATTACAACCCAGTCAATTATCACATAGAAAAAAATCATTTGATTCCCACAAGTTACAGCTCAAACAATTCTTCCAACGAATAAATCAACTCTCCCTTCAACACTTCTAATTGGATCAACAAAAAATATGTGGTAGACACTAGCTCAACACCATTAGTATAGATATTGTACCAATTTGGGGGATCTAGGAGATTTTACAAACTCACCTATCCACAAAAGCGTAGAGTACATAGTGAAAAATTTTCAAACTTGGTTTCGATTCTACTCCACTACCCCTCATTAATATGTAAAAATTACATATATATAATCAAACGACATTTTTCTCTGCAATTATAATTTCCATTGGACCAAATGACTAATTACAAAACCGATGACTAAATCACTTCTAAAGCCAAACCTCCAAACAAATATTGTATAATACAATCATCCTATCATTGACAGCCAGGATATGACCATCATATATCACTTATCACTATCCTCATTTGATACATCACCCTGACATATCGACACTTTCCTTTCAACATTTACTCCACGACGTTTGATTGAATACTACAACACAAGATTGTGATATGCCACCATATGTACTCACCGGTACTCTCCATTGGACTCTTCTTATCCAACACTTTCGCACAACTATGATGCTTTGGGTCCAATACACTATCGAACGTGCTCTGTTAGGAGTTCCACCAAACACACTTGTTGGAAGCTATGATACAAGAATTTCGATACATTCTTGGACTATCTATTTCAAGACTCCTCTTGAGCCTTTTCTTTGCACCTATGATTGACCTCTTTCACACCCTCTCGAATTTTTCCATTTATCAAATTGTTGGGACTTCCAATTTCAGACTTCTTGAGGACTGTTCAATTTGGTCTCCTATGGAAATGCAACAAGTTGCAATTAATACGTTTGGTGAAGACTTAAAATTTTAATGTGACTAGACCATGAGGCCAGTTAAAACCTACAACACTTCTTCAATTCTATTGAATGCCACCATGTTTCTTGAACTTGAAAAGATCTAACCCGTTCATGATCACCATTATTGCTTTTGGATAACCCTTAACTTCATTATTTGTTGAATGTGGCACCATTATACCAACTAAACTGATTGATGGTTGAACTCCCTCAATCAAGTCCAATTCAATATGATAACCACAATCTTTGTTGTTGCAATCATTAATTTCACTTACTGGAACTATTCCAAACTTAGCTTTATGGCTTGATTTTTCTTGTATAGGGGTTGGAGAAATAATTACTCCCAACACACCCTACATTTAGCCACCATATTTGGGTAGAGAAATTAATTTTTCCAGCTACAAAATAGGATTATTAGGGAGAGAGTGAAATGGGAGTGAGGTGATTTGACATTAGTTGTAGAAGACGTATGGATTGGAGGCATGGTTGAAATATTGAGTCTTTTCTCAAGGAAATATATATCTCATCACAAGAGCTCCTTATGTTTAGATCCCAACAATAAAGAATGAATACATGCCTTTGTTTTAAGGATGTGAAGTGTGCAATCTAGACGAAAAATGTTTGCATACAATTCTATAGGTATGATTAGAGATAAAAACCACGTCGAGTGAAAAGAAACTAGATATGCGAAAGATAGATGAGCAAATATGATATTGTATGGGGTTAAAGGCCAAACTAAAAGATCGGTTGCAAATATTCCAAAATAAAATTCCATGGATCTTTCTTTTTAGTGTTGCTAGATTGATCAAATCAAGTGAAAAACTGTATTAATCACGTGTTAAGAAAACCATTCCAAAAATTATCATTGGATTCTAGCATGTTGTTGTGTTCACTTGGAATACAAGCTAAGAAAGTATTGATGTCATGTCCCAAATTTGGAATTGGGTCACAATGGCCATATTCATTAGAGCTTGTAAAATTGATGTTAAAGGTCAAATAATTGCCAATGAGGAAAATTACTAGTTTCCTAGGTTTGGGGTGGAAGCTTTGGGATTTGGAATAATGGGGATAATAAATGATATTTGAACATTAGAGTGGCATAAATATTTAATAAAGGAGATAAATAAATATATAGAAGTGAAAATCAAAGTGGCATTTGATCATGAAGACACATGGAGGAAGTGGGACCCACATATGGCTAGATTTCCCCACTACACTTGGCATAATTCTCTCACCAATTCCAATTCAAGGTGAATGGTAACATACTTGGGGGAGTCCAAAAGGTATTATTCATGGCATGACTCATCCAAGGTCGAAATATAGAGGAAGAGTAACTCCCATGGAAGAGGAAGAGGCAATTTGGAGCTAGTGAGACACTTGGGCTAGATTCCCTAGCTCTATGACAACAATGATGAAGATGCTATGACAACTATGACACAAATAAGACCTGAAGGCTGACATATGACATATGTGACATGTCAGGGTTAAAAATATACTCCAAGAGGATGCTCAAGGGTGTAGGGTAGCTAAGATGCTTCCACATGTGATTTGGTGGAAGTGGGAAACTAGGAATTGTTGTACAAGTGGCGTTCTTTGGAATCTCTTCCCAAATTGAGTTGGCATGAGTCTCTTGGAAGGAATTCGACCCATGGAGGACATTATAACTTTATAAATTTTGATAACAAAGAATGAAACCAGCTTTTGATCATTTGTAGAATTTGCAATTGCATTTGTGAAGAGGGAGAGCTAGTGGATGACTAGTTTCTTGCCTTAGCCAATTTCGAGGGTGAAAGATTCCCATACAAGTTGGTACTTGGAAAGGCCATTCAGGCCTTTCATTTGGATATTTAATGGAGTCTTTATTTGTAGGTGTAAGCTACAGGGCAGCTCATGGTTTCTTCTATTGTAGCTCACTCCTTCAACCATTTCCAGTTTTGATGGCATATTCTTGATCCTTGAGGGAGGGCATTTTTGGTGAGCTATTGTACTCTTTGGGGGAGATTCTAATGCACCATTTATTTTTTAATATGAATTAAATACTCTTTTATTCATATCCAGAAAGTTTTAGGTTGAAATTGCAAGTAGAAATGTATAAATCTCAATTTTAATGAAAGAACGGTGCCATTTCCTCACTACCTTGTTGTGAATCAATGTAATGCTGATGATTTCGAATGAATGGATGATTATATGATATATTTGTGATAAAAATACTGCCATGGATGTCTTCTACAATTTTCATGTACTGTACTTCAGCATTTGAAGTATTTTTACTCAGTTTAATTGCATTGGGAGAAGAAATAGTGCCATTTCTTCAAGGGTCGAATTGATGATTTTTGCAATTGAATGGGAGAGAGTTGGAACAGATATAATGATAAATTAATGGTGCACATGAGACCTTAATAAAATCATTAATACATTCCATACCTATGTTCATAAATTTGAGTGGGTTTGGAGGCATTTGGGAAGCCATTTTCAGTACTTACCCCAGGGGGATTTGAACCCCGAATTACTAGTAAAATTGCATACTTGGTCCAGAATCTTAAGAGAGTTTGCAGAGGTATTTTGGTGGCCATATTTCATCCCTGAACATCATATTCAAGTCATAATATTATTCATACACATTCCTTGAATATTTGAAGGAATTTAGAGTCAATTTGAGACCTAGAGACTAATCCTAGTCAAAGGGAAATCACTAGTAAAGTTACCTACATTGACTAGAATTGAAAGAGGATTTGCAGAAGTATTTTAAAGGTACAAAGGAATCCCTGAAACACATATTTATGTTCTAATATCATTCATATAAATTCTCAAAATATTTGGGATCATTTGAGGCAAATTTGGGACCTAGATATCAAAACTAGTCAAAGGTCTAACTAGGGAAAAAAAGAGAAAAATTGCCATTTTAATAAAATTCTTAAAAAGGGACATTACGATTGACCTCACATTTCTTAGGCTAGTAGAGAATTTTGTTTCTATAGATTCAATATCTTGATGACGTTCAAACTATATCGGGTATCATTGTATTGTGTTGAACATTCATAGAGAAATGTTTCCACACTGACAATTTTGAACATGGTAGAGGTGTATAGGTTGTGACCAATTTTCGATCCTATTGTTTCCTTCATATGTTACAAAACTAGACTTTGCAAATGGTTCAATAAGGTAGACGCATGTCATTTTGGATATAAATGTCACTTTCTTAGAAGGAGATAGGTTTCACCAAATATTTGTGCACCACTCGTAATGGAGGTATCTAGAGGTCGATCTCAACAAGGTATTCAACATCTAGGTTTTTTGAAAAATAAAACAACCCTAAAGGCCCCACAAAGGATACAACTCAAAATGTAAACAAATGACAGTATTGAGATATTATGGGGATCAAAATACACTCCATTGTTTCTAATCTATATAAATTAATTGGTGTATTATAGGAATAATCATATTTTTGCACACTCATAATGGAGGTGTCTAAAGATCGATTTCAACAAGGTATTCAGTGTCTAGGTATTTTTGAAAAACCCTACAACCCTATGCTAGTTTTTCAGAAATTTCAATCTAATATAGGATCTTAACTGAGAGAATAACATGTACAACATATTTACAGCATATCTACAACATATCAATCATGGACACAATAATGCAAGCACACAAGAGACACAGAGTTTCACCAAGGAAAACCAAGAAGGTGAAAAAACCCGAAACTTCCTCAAAGATAGATAGAGCAATGATACAACCAAAGTAAAACCAAATTGCAAGAGATAGTCTTCTCCTAGCAGATGATCCTCCTCCGCACAAGTGTGCCACTTTCTGAGAGAGATAGAAGTGAGTAAATGAGTGATCAAATAGAGATCTCCTAATCTCTATTTATACTTGTCTGTCCTTCCCAATAAACTAATGGGGATGACATGTCTAGCTTAGCCTAATAACCCATGGTTAACTTAATCCGGGTTGACCCCACACTTGGTGGTCTAATAACCCATCAAGTATAAGTTACGACACTTACAATATAAATGAAGACACTTCCATATAGAGGAATAATAACATCTCTATATGAATACAAACACTTCCGTATAGAGGAATAATAACATCTCTATAGGAATACAATAAACATGGGTAAAATACATTCCAAACTTACATATACATAAACACTCCCTCTTAACTAGGAAGGTATTTCTCGACATAGATCTGCTAGCACAAGTCTTCTTCTCTGGATCATCGTCCTCGAATCATCGTCATCGTCACTGTTGCTGGTATCTCAATCAATCTCTAAATCTACTCGTCATAGGAAGTTCTACAGAGCCAGTCCTTTTTCATACTGGATGTAGGCCCACCACCTGTAGGTCTTCATCATCATTGGCCATACTATGGAATTCTCAAGACTTATTATGTGCATCACAAAACCTCGCAAGAGCATCCCAGGCTGTTATGGGCACACAACTCCGACCTATAGGATCTCCCAGGGACAAATTACATGTGACCCCACCACAAAACCTCTCAAGAGCATCCCAGGCTATTATGGGCACACAGCTCCGACCTATAGGATCTCCTAGGGCGCTATTATATGTGGTCATGGAAAAACCTCGCAAGAGCATCCCAGGATGTTACAGGCACACAGCTCTGACCTATAGGATCTCCCAGGGTGCTATTATATGTCCTCTCAGAGCAATGCCTCGAAAGAGCATCCCAGGCTATTACGGGCACACAGCTCCGACCTATAGGATCTCCCAGGTCAACCTACATGCTCATCTGCACAACCTGTTCCACGGCCACATAGTATCATCCTGATACTCACCATACATCATCCTGATGTACACATGATCATCCTGATCATCATCACTGCATCGTCCTGATGCATGTCATCTGGAGCAACATCCTGAAGCTCATCATCTATGATCATCCTAATCATACAATGCATCCATCTGATGCATACACAGTATCTGCCTGATACATATCATCATACATGATCTACCTGATCATACAATGTATCCACCTGATACATATACAAACACATGATCCACCTGATCATACCTGATACATATCAACATACATGATCTACCTGATCATACAATGTATCCTCCTGATACATCTACAGATACATACACATGATCCAACTGATCATATACAGCATCCAACTGATCATATCTAGCATCCAACATGATGCATACATACTGTCATGTACCCACCTGCTGACCCAATGCAAGGTAGGAAACATGATGCCAAACTCAGGGCTTTTACATGATCTCAGCCCAATACTAGATTCACATAAATAATAAATGGGTGTGCAGATGTAAAACAATCAATTATGCACAGCGGAAACAACATCCACACAATCTTCACATGCATTCAACATGTCCATTTCAGTCATGAATAAAAACATTTCAGAAATAAATACATAGACAGAAACACTTATCTTCATTTCAATTGCCCCAAGCAACTAGCTATGTCACTGCAACGTTCCACCCAACCATAGGCTCTTTGACAGCTTATACTGAGTCTGTCCGAAGGCCACCCCCGAGCTGGGAATGATTCTCACAAGGACAAAAGGACATTCACGCTCACATTCAGTCCATTAACCATTTTATTTTATCCATGCCAGTCTAACTAGGTTTATCAGGCTACAGTTGCACAATGGTTGCTCATTCCCAAGCTCAAGCCAGAACAAGGGATTACCCATCACCCATACCCATCCTACTCTTCTTCCTCACAACAAAAATGATTATTGACAGGGTTACACATTTACAATAGAGGGTTCACAAAATAGGGTCCACATTGGTTCTCCCAACTCGTGGTTCACCCAAACGAATTGTGGAATTTTGATTTCAACACCAGGGAGCAAAACCGATTTCTCTCCACTGGTTAGGATCCTTTCCAATGGCCTAAACGACCTCCAGGAAGACCCAAAACGTTCTGCTCTCTTTCCCCACTCGTAACCAACACAAAAACGCCCCTTCCCAGCTAAAAGATGAAGGGAAACACAGAAAAACGAGGGAGGAAAATGCCCAGGCAGCTAGAGCTGCGTGAGAGAGCAAGGCCATGGTGAATATTGGCTTAGGGAGCAATTTTGTGGCTCTATTCTTTCCCAAGGAGACCAACACGATTTTCCATGAAGGGTGGCTTGCCCATACCCGAATTTGGACAGCCAAACCTCTCCATTCCCAAGGCATTAACTACCCCAACCAACTCTTGGGAGAAATCAATGGTTGGGTACAAAAGCCAACATGGGTAGTTGAGGGTTTGATGGGTTCTCTCATTGACACTTGGCTTGACTCTAGTGGCTCAAGGGTTTGAATGTTTTTCCCCCCCAATTCCTTGTGAAATCATGCCCCCATCTCTTTGTTGCATTGCATAGCTAGTTGTGGGTATTTTTTTTTATTAAAATGCATATTACATGATATTTGAATTTCCACTGTGCATTGCTAGCACGCGAACCATATGCATCACGAAATCGATGGCGGGGCCTTGGCCTTGAGCTCCTCGCCATGATTTCATAGCAAGATTACATCATTTATAATGTTAATGCCATGGGGCCAAACTGGGGACATTACACATACATACATATAAATGATCCAACTGATCATATCCAGCATCCAACATACATATATAAATGATCCAACTGATCATACAGAGTAGAAACTAGAACATCATCCTGATGCTCATCATCCAACGCTTATATCCATAGCTATTGGAAGGATCCTCCTCTCACCATGCTTAGAATGGCTCTAGCAAATGTGTCCATCACTTCTTCCTCAAAGTGTCGTCAATCTGAAGAACACCAAGCCTCTCTCTGAAGTACTCAAACTTCACTCTGGCTAGTGGTTTCGTCAGCACATCCGCAACCTTCTCATCCATCGCAACATACAAGAGCTTCACTGCTCCTCTCTACACCATATCTCTGATATAGTGATATTTGATCTCAATGTGCTTCAACCTGTCGTGGAACGCCAGGTTCTTAGACAACTTCACACAACTCTGGTTGTCACAACAGATACTAGTAGCATCCAAAGGGAGATCAAATAACTCAGACAGTAGCTTCCGGAACCATACTGCCTCACAACTAGCCGAACAAGCTACAACATACTCTACTTTGGCTGTACTTAGTGCTACGTAGGGCTGCTTCCTACTAAACCAAGAGATCACACTTGATCATATACTGAAGCAGCACCCAGATGTGCTCTTCCTATCTGCAGCACTGCCCGCCCAGTCCAAATCAACATAACCTGCCAGGTTAAACTTTTGATTCGCATCATACTTGAGCCCATAATCAACTGTACCCTTCAGGTACCTCAGAATATGCTTTACAGCAACCAGGTGAACACCTCTGGGATTCGTCAGGAACTGACTCAATGTGTTCACCGCAAAGCAAATATATGGTCTCGTGTTCGTCAGGTACATCAAGGACCCAATCATCTGACGATACACAGTGACATCAACCAGATCAAATGAAGCATCACACAGAAGCTTCAGGTTCGATGCCATAGGTGTGGCCATGGCCTTGCAGTCCATCATCCCGAACGTTTTCAGGATCTCTACTACATACTTCCCTTGTCCAAGAAAGATCCCATCTACACTCTGCCACACCTCCATGCCTAGAAAATAGTGCATCATCCCTAAGTCCTTCATCTCGAACTTGGAAGCAAGCTTCCTCTTTGTATCGGCAATCAATCCATCCTCAACTGTTACAAACAGGTCATCCACATACAAAATTAGTATCACAGGATTGCCTTCTTCAACCTTGTAGTAAAGGTTGGAATTTGCTTTACTATTAGTAAATCCCAAACTGGATAGAAATTTATTTATCTTACCATACCAAGTCCTAGGAGCTTGCTTCAAGCCATACAAGGCTTTCTTCAACTTACACACATATGACTAATTGTCATGTGTCTCAAAACCAAGTGGCTGCTCCACATATACTTCCTCCTCGACTACACCATTCAAGAAAGCAGTCTTGACATCCATCTGGTGTATCTTCCATTTCATCACTGCAGCTAGAGCAAGTACTAATGGAAGTGTATCTGGCTATAGGAGCAAAAGTCTCTTCATAATCAATTCCTCTTTCTTGGAGAAGCCACAAGCTACAAATCTCACTTTGTATTTCTCTATGCTGCCATCTACAGCATGCTTGATCTTGTAGATCCATTTGGAAGTCACAACAAACTTCGCTTTAGGTCTTGGGACTATATCCCAAACATCATTCTTCATGATCGACGGATCATGGCATTCTTCCATTACTTCATCCCAGATCCTGGGAACTTCAATATATTCAATATCTTCAATATCTTCAATAGATATCTTTGTTGCTAGAACAAATGTTGTGGTCCTTCTTTTGTAGGTGATGGTATACGATCTTTCCTACAAAACAAGTTAAATTGCATGATTAGAAACATCTCATAGTTTTCAGAACAAATTCTTACACATAAAGAAATATGTCATACAGTCATGCAATTATTTTAGCCAATGCTTCAATACAACATTCATCCATATCCTGTAACTTTCTAGATGCCTTCCAATCTCTACCAGAACATTGTTAAGAGTTTTCACTACTCCCAACATGTCAGCAAAGAGGTTTCATTCTAGATAAGTAGAAATGGAATGTTGTACAGTGCCATAGGCCACTTACCCATTGCATGCATATTAGTAGTATGCTATTCATTAATGCAATTGTTCTAATATGCCAAAAATACACAACCTAATTCTAGGAACATCAGTATATACATCATTGAACAATATTATTTAAACAATCAAATATGCAAGAAATGCTAATTCAAATACTTATCTTTGTGTGTTTGTTGGGTTGAATCTCTCTCAGTCTTTGCTTCCTTTATGCAACTCTATTTTGATGTGGATTGTGAGAAGTGGTCGACTCCTTCTGAATATCTGCATCCTTGCAGAAACTACTGGAGTGTGCTCCCTCTTGATCTTTGCTTCTTGGAATACCTGTCCTTGAACTTATATCCATCCTCGATCACTATGCATGCTTACAAGTATCATTATTGTGATATCCTTGAGATCTCATAAATAATCATACATTTATTAGTATAATCTCAATACTATCAGAAACACAATAATCTTAAACATGTATAGTAATGATCATTTTAAACACAGATAATAAACATTAGTATTCAAGGTTTCATGGAATACTTCTTTTACTCATGCATATTCTTATTGACCATAGGACTCTTCTGGTTAGTCATATCATCAATCGAAGTAAGAAACATAATATGTCTAAAACCATGATTACTAACTTCAATGAATAATCATTATCAATCATGCCATGTATACTTATATAAGAGATCCTAGCACAAGGTAGGATTATAACTTGATATAGGAAAAACATACCTGGATTAGCATGCTAGCTAGTTATGTCTAACATACGTGCATAATGTCTTCTTGTTCTTCTTCAATGAATTGTGCTAGTAACCTGCATATCTCATTGGTTAATCGTTATAGAACCAAGTTATACATGTCTCGTAAGTAGATCTTCTATGTGACCCATGACAATGGATGATTCTTTGTCTTCATGTCACCATAGTCATATGTTCTTGAAGTAGAACATGATTTGTCTTTCTTGATGTACCTTTCATGTTAGCGGACAACATCAACCTCATACAACACCACAATGCATTAGTACAAGCATAAGTGTCAAAACCCTAATCAATGAATATATGCATTCGTAATTTTATTAAGGTGATATGACAAGTCTAAAGTTAATCAAGATTGTATTAAACTTAATGAAGACAACCATACCATAAGCTTAATCATGAACATATCTCGAAACATACCTATATAAGTTATACCTGTCAAGTTTGCTTGTAATCTTCTTATGTAAGGCCTTAGCCTCATCTCCCTCTGAAATTGGAACTTCTTTACTTATGCAGGTGACCAATCTATTCTCTTCTAGGATTAACCCAATCCACTTGATTTGCAAAAAATGGATCTGGAGTTGGATTAGGGTTTGTCAAAGAAACCATAAAAATTCAAACTTCTGAAAGGATAGAAATATACGCCATGGTGAGTTGATTAAGCTGGTATACTCAGAATTTGAAAACTGCAGAGTTTCACCCCTCAAAATTGCCTTTGAAACTTCCGGATCTTCTAGATAGGATCCCGAAATAGGGTTTGATAAAGCCCACCCTTATGCCCAACCAAAAGGTTTGATCCAAAGCTCTAAACTTCTATTTTTCTGAAAAGATTCCAGCTGTGGTCACAGACTTAAAAAATTCCAACTTTTGCAGAAGCCCTAATTTTCCACTTTTCCGATCAAAGTCCCGAACTAGGGTTTGATCAAGCCCGGCCTTCTGCCCAACCAAATTTTTTTATCTTGGTCTCTAAATTTCAATTTTTATGAGTAGCATTCAGCCGTGGTCTCTGATTACAAAAATTCCAACTTTATCCAAAACCCTAATTCCTGGAGGCATGAATGAAGGTGCTCAAAATCCAATTCTGTTTTGACAGAAATATGCACCTGATTGTTTCTGGTGTAACTCCGAAAATCTGAATCCACAGGGTCTAAAACGTCTACCTGTGGTAGCCCAACCTGTCATATTTGTAACCCCATAGGTCTTACCTCAATTGGATTCTCTGAGAGAGAGTTTTTCCAAGTGTAGCAATGTGATCTGTTTATGGGATAAAACAAGAGAGCAAACTTGTACAGAGTGCCAAATGTCACGGGTTCATTTTCGGCCTATGAACCTTTGGCCTATGAAAGTAAAGTCCATGTACTACCTATCACATTTTATGAAATTTCATTTGGAGCTTCCCAGCCCAAGTTATGACCTTTTTTCCTAGGTCACCTGTTTATGACTCAGATCTGGAAGAGGCAGAAACCCTGTATTGTACAGATCATAAAACACAAAGTACAATGAAATAGAAGTTGTGCTTCGGAAAAAAGGTACATGGGGATCTTATCTTTGACCTGTAAGAGTTTCAGATCCTGAAACCTTTTCGAAATGGATTTATAGCGAAAGTGCTATGATGACTAGTTTTTTCTATATCAAGCCCTAGCATTGCAAGTGCAACAAGTGTCATACATGCCATACCATGCCTTCTTTCAGGCTAGCTTTGATACCATGTTAGTTTTTCACAAATTTCAATATGATCTAGGATATTAACTGAGAGAATAACATGTACAACATATCTACAACATATCAATCATGGACACAATAATGCAAGCACACAAGAGACACAGAGTTTCACCAGGGAAAACCAAGTAGGTGAAAAACCCTGCAACTTCCTCAGAGATAGATAGAGCAATGATACAACCAAAGTACAACCAAAAGTACAATAGATAGTCTTCTCCTAGCAGATGATCCTCCTCCACACGAGTGCGCCACTTTCTGAGAGAGATAGAAGTGAGTAAATGAGTGATCAAATAGAGATCTCTCGATCTCTATTTATACTTGTCATGTCCTGCCCAATAAACTAATGTGGCCGACTTGTGTAGCTTATCCTAATAACCCATGGTTAACTTAATCCAGGCCGACCCCACACTTAGTGGTATAATAACCTATTTACCCACATGACTCATACATGGCCGACCCCATCAAGGTGGTCTAATTACCCATCAAGTATAAGTTACGCACTAAGTTTTTTTGACCCAAAATCCGATGGCTAAAAAGTTGAATTTGCTCTAACCTATGGTCGACTATCTGACAATTCCAGTCTTTTTTTGTCGTCGGTGGGATATCAGCTAAAATCTGACGTAGTTCAAGACGTCGGATATTCGACTAGAAAACACGTCGGTTAACCGACTTCCTCAAGCTCCACAAGTAGTCGGATTACCATCTTTCGCCATTGATTATGCGTCAGTTTAGTCATCGGTTAAGCGACGGGTATGCCATACAAAAAAAATGGAATCCAATGTTCCGAGCCGTCGGTCGTATTGAAAAACCGTCGGCTATTACCGTACGGTCATCAGATTGGGTCATCGGTTAAGCGACAGGTATGCCATACAAAAAAAATGGAATCCGACGTTCCGAGTCGTCGGTAGTATTGCAAAACCGTCGGATATTACCATACCTTCATCGGTTTAGAGCATCGGTTAAGCAACCACCGATTACATTTTAAAAAAATAGCATTTTTCAAATAAAATTTTTCATATTGCAGGAAATCAATATATTCTATCTCTATTGTGGAAATATGTAGAATAATTATATATATATATATATAACTGAGAACCCCATTATGCTCTTCCCATTGTATTAGTAGCCGTGCTCTTCCCATTGTATTAGAAACAGAGTAGCCTAAGGGAATAGAGCCGTTGTAATAAAGCCATTTTATTAGAGTCACTGTATTAAGTGACGGAGTCAATCATTATTCAAGTGGACCTATAGGCTAGTGGGTGCCTATGAAGGTGGCACAAAAGACTGTACTCTAAGTCTCAAGTGCTAGTGTCTATGGAACTTACTTTATGGACTACAGGCTTTCCATGTAGCAGAATAAATGGACTGGGAAGTTATGTAACATTGTGGCATATTCGTCACAAAGATATGGTAGTGTGCTTCCATTCTGTCAAGGTACTCTTACCTAACTTCTCTAATTTGGTATACTGAGGAGTTTGTATATTCATGTATGAGATCATATTCTTTGAATAAGGCTCATTAGATAGTTAATGGGTAGTTACTTAATGTAAAAGACTCGTTTTTATTAAATAAGAACCAATAGGTGGTTGGTAGTCATTAATTTTGAGATTGCATGAAGTTAGGGTTTTGGGTTGTAGAAAGCCAGCATCGTAGCCATTCATTGAGCTCCTCTCTGTTTCGAGAATAATTTCATATTCTCTACTGAAAATGCCCAACCACGTGAAGGTGGAAGCTCTTATGGCCCCTCCCCCCCCTCAAATCACTCTCAATTCCCCATACCCAATGCATGTACTCAAAAAAAACAAATATGTGCAAATTCATCCATATTTTATCATGAACTTTCTGTTGAGATATTGTAACTTCAAAGAATATTATATTTGTACTTTATTATTCTGGAGATGTTTCATTCCTCCTTGAGGATATTATTGTATATCCGGAGATGTTTATTCCTCCTTCGGAATGTGGGTCAAAGGGTTATTAGAGCACCCTAGAGGGGTCGGCCCAGTCAGTTGTAGTGGGGTATTTAACCCATTGGTTAAATACGAGCCTACATGATTTGTGTAAAAGACAAGTCAGAGTAGTGTATAAATAGAGGAGGTGTATTCCTCATTTTACACACACTCACTCACTTGAGAGTAGCGCACTTGTGGAGGAGAGGTCTGATATGGTAGAGGAGGAGATCATGTCTTTGGTTTTCATCTTTGTATATTGCTGGTCATCTATATTGAGGAAGCTTTGTTGGGTTTTCTACCCCATGATGGTTTCCCAGGATAAATCTGTGTCTTTTGTGTTTATGCTGTGTTTGTTGTTTCTTCAGTGATCCTGTATATGCTATTATTGTGAAATGGAATGTAATGCTGATATTTTCTATCCTAGCATATTAAATCTTAACATGCTATCAGAGCTAACCTGAAGTAAGGCAATGTATGGCACTTACGACACTTGCTTCTCTTGCGACAATTTGAAGGTTAGGGTTTTATATAGAAAAAACTAGTCATCGTGGAACTTTCGCTATAAATACATTTTGGTGAAGGTTTAGGATCTGAAACCTTTACAGGTCGTAGAATACATTCCCACGTACCTTGTATCCAAAGGGCACCCTCAGATTCATTGTACTTTGTGAGTTATGATCAGTACACGTTAGGGTTTCTGCCTCTTCCAGATCTCAGTCAAAATTAGGTGACCTAGGAAAAAATGTCATAACCTAGGCTAGGAAGCTCCAAATGATATTTGTAAAATGTGACAAGTAGTACACAGACTGTACTATCTCAGAAAACGTTTTCAGAGGCCAAATCTGAACCAGTGACACGTTGCACGCCGTACAAGTTTGCTCTCCTGTTTTATCCCATAAACAGGTCACGTTGCGACACTTGGAATAACTTGGGATACGAAGCTCCAAATGCAATTTCGTAAAAAGTGACAGTTAGTAAACAGACTTTACTATATTGGGAAATGTTTGCAGAGGCCGAAGCTTAACCAGTGACACGTGGCACACTGTACAAGTTCACTCTCCTGTTTTATCCCATAAACAGGTCACGTTGCGACACTTGGCATAACTCTCTCTCAGAAAATCCAATTGAGGTAAGAACTATTGCGATGGAAAGATAACAGGTCAGGCTACCACAAAAAATGGTTTCAGACCCTATGGATCAAAAAGTCCAGAGTTACAACAGAAACAATCAGGTACATATTTATGTCAAAACAGAATTATTTTTGGAGCACCTTCATTCATGGCTTCCAGAATTTAGGGTTTTGGAGAAAGTTAGAATTTTTGGAATCAGAATCCACGGATGAATGCTACTCAGGAAAATTGAAATTTAGAGACCAATATCAAATCCTTTGGTTGGTTAGAAGACCGGGCTTGATCAAACCTCAGTTCGAGATTTTGATCGGAAAGATGGAAAATTAGGGCTTCAGCAAAAGTTGGAATTTTTGAAGTCTGTAACCACGGCTGGAAGCTCCTCAGAAAATTAAGAGTTTAGATCCTTGGATCGAACATTTTGATTCGACAGAAGGGTGGGATTCATCAAACCCTAGTTCGGGTTCCTGTCCAAAAGATCCAGAAGTTTCAAAGGCAATTTTGAGGGGTCAAATTTTGGAGAATTCAAAATTGAAGTATGCTAGTTTGATCAGCTCAGCAAGACACATCCTTCCATCCATTCAGAAGTGTGAAAGTCAAAGATTGAATTTTTAGGGTTTCTCTAGCAAACCCTAATCAAGCTCCAGATCAAGTTTCAGGGGGAGTTGAGGCTAAGGCCTTACATAAGAAGACTACAAGAAGTCTCGACAGGTATGACTTAAGGAGGTTCTGGTATGTCTTCAAATCTAATTCTTCATTAAGTTCATAATGTGTATGTCTTCATGCTATTTATTAGTACAATCTTGATTAATGTTAGAATTGTCTTATCACCCTAGTAACAGTATGAATGCATGTGAATGATCCAAGACATTCATTGATTAGGGCTATATGATTGTACTAATGCATTATGGTGTTGTGTGAGGTTGATGTTGTCTGCTAACAAGATACATGTACATCACAAAAGACAAATCAAGTTCCATGACCATGACAACATGAAGACAAAGACTCCTCCATAATATTTGATCACATAGAAGTTCTACTTACGAGGTATGTATGACTTTGTTCCCTTATGCTTAACCTATGAGATATGTAGGTTCCATCACAAGATCTCTAAATCATTGAAGAGAACAAAGAAGATATTGATCAGGTATGTTAAACAGATATACTAATCCAGGTATGATTCCTATGAATCTTACCTTGTGTTAGGATCCCTTATATAAGTATACTTGGCATGATTAGATATGCTTATTCATAAAGTTAGTAATCAAGGGATTATGCATATTATGTCTTTTATCTTGATTGATGATATGCATGAGTAAAAGAAGTCTTCCCTGAAATCTTGAATACTAATGTTTATTATCTATGATTGTGACTATACATATTCAAGACTATTTAGATGTTTTGATAATATTTATAATATACTAATGAATGTATGTTTGTGTATGAGATCATGAGGATAACACTACTGCACACTTGAGCATGCACAGTGGTACAGAATGAATAGAAGTTCAAAAGACATTTAGAAGACCAAGCGAGAGGCAACCACACAAACATAAAAGATAAGTATTTGAGTTGTTATTTGAAATAGTAAATGATATTGCCTGTAATAGATTGTATGCATATTTGTATTCCTAGATTATATCACGCTGAGTGTAAACATTCATAGAGCATTGAATAGTATACTACTAATATGCATATGATTGGTAAGTTGGACAAACATTCCATTGTAGCTTGTCTAGAATGAAACCTCTTTGCTGACATACTGAGAGCTGTGCACACTCTCGATAGTATGTTCTGGTAGAGATGGAAGGCATCTAGATAGCCACTATATGCATACAGCATATGGAAAAGTGTTGTGCCAAAGTACTGGTCAAGATAGTTGCATAACTATGTAAATGATATTTGTATGCATAACAGGTTATCATGATTTCATGATTATGAAGTATTACTAATCATGTACTTAATTTTGATTTGTAGGAAAGATAATGAAGAATGATGAACACCGAACAAATGATGGATGTTCAACAAGAAGATTTACAAATCAAACAAAATATAGAAGGCTCGTGGCTAGAAGATTCTCTTAGAAAGAGGAAGAGAATCATGACGAGATGTTTGCTCCAAGTGACTAGATAAGACCATTCTCTTAATGATGTAATTAAAGAAGAAGTGTGAATCAAGTTCTGTATGGGTACCTAGGATCGATAGTAAATTGATGAGCTTAATGATCACCATGGGTGATGTGGATCTCAACCTTTGCTACAAGGTTGAATATGGCTTCTATACACAAATGACATGGATGCAAGAAGGAACTCACCACAGAGTTCGAATGATATTGAGGCTTATATCAGTCGACGCATCTGACGAGAGATGGCACAGATAGATATGCAAAAGATCACTCAATGAGTGTGAATGATGGAGAATTGACAACCTCTTGACAAAGCTTGGGCTTTACCAGAAGTAAAGCTAATCCTAACGTTTACCTTAAGGTTGTGGATGATGAACCTATCATACCATTATTGTATGACGATGATCTCTTTGTGACAAGGAATGCGAAACAGATCATGAAAAGAAAGAAGAAGATGGCTGTAGAAATGAAAATGAAAGGTCTCAGATTGATGCATTACTTCCTAGGTCTGGAAGTATGGCAAGGCTCAGAAGGAATCTTTCTAAATCAGGGAAAGTATGCTAAGAAATATTAAAAGGACTTGATGTGTTGGAATGGCCACTCTCATGGATTACAACTTGAAGTTGTTAGCAGATGACTCATCAGAGTTAGTGGATATAACTCTGTACAGACAAATTATTGAGCCATTGATGTGTCTAACGAATACTAGGTCAGATATATGCTTTGCTGTAAACACCTTGAGTCAGTATCTAGTGGAAACTAGATGTGTTCACCTATTAGTTACAAAGCATGTGATGAGGTACCTAAAGGATATGATAGACTTTGATCTATGTTATCTTAGAGATCATGACTTTAGATGGCTACACAGATGTTGATTGGGAAGAAATTATATTAGACAGGAAGAGCACATCGAGAGGATGTTATTGTCTAGGATCAGCCATGATCTCGTGGCTAAGCAAGAAGTAATCTAGTGTGGCTCTCAACACAAGTGGAATATATGGCTGCTTGCTCTACTAGTTGTGAAGCGGTATGGCTTCAGAATTGTTTGACATAAAAAAATGGACCCAACTGTGATCCTATGTGACAAACAGAGTTGTACCAAAATGGCAGAGAATCCAGTATTCCATGATAAGTCAAAACACATAGAGTTCTGACATTTCTATATACAAGATATGGTGCAGAAAAGAATTAAAGTTTGAATTTGTATCAAGTTGACAATGTACTAATCAAACCTCTACCGATCCGATGTACTAACCAAACCTCTACCTCAAGTAAAGTTTTTCGAGACAAACTTAAAATAGTTCAGAATGACCCTCCTCGAAAGGGGGAGCGATGTGATCACTTATGATGATATTTCCCACATCGACAGTGAGGTCAATGATGTGGATACCTATATTGGTGATGCCGACAGAGAGGTTGGTGGATGGTCCTTACACAGATGTATCCGAGAAAGAAGGGGGATTGGATCATCCCTGGACTTCAGTCCTAAAGAGAGCCATAGACGTATGTCTTCGAGAATGAAGTCCTTGGTGGACATGAGGGGATTGGATCATCCATGGAATTCAGTCCTAAAAAGAGCCATAGACGTATGTCTTCGAGAATGAAGTCCTTGGTGGACATGAGGGGATTGAATCATCCTTGGATTCTAGTCCTAAAGTGAGCCGTAGACAGATGTCTCCGATAAATAAGAGGGATTGTATCATCCTTGAACACATGTTCAAAAAGAGAGCCGTAGACATGATGTCTCCGAAAATAAAGTCCTGAATGAATAGGTGGGGGATTGTATCGTCCCCAGACTCTGGTCCCAGAATTGAGCCGTAGACTGGGTCTCCGATAATGAAGTCCTGAATGAACATGTAGGGGATTGTATCTTCCCTAGACTTAGGTCCCAGAATTGATCCGTAGACTGATGTCTCCGAGAATTGAAGACAGGACTGCATCGTCCCTGGACCTCGGTTCAAAATGTACATGATGGGATTGCATCATCCCTAGACATGGTGAGGTGTCTTAAAGTGATAAGGACTAATCATCCTGTAAGTAGATTGAGATTGCATCGTCCCTAGACATGGTGAGGTGTATTAAAGTGATAAGGACTAATCATCCTATAAGTAGATTGGGATTGCATCCTCCCTAGACATGGTGAGGTGTCTTAAAGTGATAAGGACTAATCATCCTGTAAGTAGATTGGGATTGCATCATCCCTAGACATGGTGAGGTGTCTTAAAGTGATAAGGACTAATCATCCTGTAAGTTGATTCTGGATTGCATCATCCCTAGACATGGTGAGGTGTCTTAAAAGGATAAGGACTAATCATCCTGTAAGTTGATTTGGGATTGCATCATCCCTAGACATGTTGAGGTGTCTTAAAAGGATAAGGATTGATCATCCTGTAAGTTGATCGGGATTGCATCATCCCTAGACATGAGACTTGTCTTAAAGTGGTAAGGATTGATCATCCTGGAACTTGATCTGGATTGTATCATCCATGGACCTATGTCCTAAAGAGAGCGGGATTGATCATCCTGTAATATGATTGTGTGTGTTGTAGAGTATGCTGCTATCGATTGATGATAGATGTATTAGTGAGAATACATACTTTTGATGATAGATGTATTAGTGAGAATACATGCTTTTGATGATAGATGTATTAGTGAGAATACATGCTTTTGATGATAGATGTATTAGTGAGAATACATGTTTTTGATGATATATGTATTAGTAAGAATACATGTTTTGATGATAGATGTATTGGTGTGGATACTAATACAGATGATCCGGATGCTGTAGATCAAGATGATCTAGATGCTGTAGATCGTGATGATCCAGATGTTGTTGATCGAGATGATCCAGATGTTGTAGATCGAGATGATTCAGATGCTATAGATCGAGATGATCCAGATGCTGTAGATCGAGATGATCCAGATGTTGTAGATCGTGATGATCCAGATGCTGTAGATCGAGATGATCCAGATGCTGTAGATCAAGATGATCCAGATGCTATAGATCGAGATGATCCCGATGCTGATGATCATATGATGACGATGCTGATAATCGTGAGGATACAGATGTTGATGTTGTTGTAGCTATTCGAGTGTTGCATAAGATAAAGACTCAGTACTGAAGATGTTGATGTTCCAGTAATTGCTTGAGTTACTGATGATGTTAAGAAAGCTTCCAATGATTTATAGATGTATCATGTATGATGTTGATGACTCCTTGCTCGTGCAGATGCTATTATAATATCCTTTTCGTTACGGGGGAGTGTTGAGATATTGTAACTTCAAAGAATATTATATTTGTACTTTATTATTCTGGAGATGTTTCATTCCTCCTTGAAGAGCTTATTGTATATCCGGAGATGTTTATTCCTCCATTGGAATGTGGGTCAAAGGGTTATTAGACCACCCTAGAGGGGTTGGCGCAGTCAGTTGTAGTGGGGTATTTAACCCATTGGTTAAATACGAGCCTACATGATTTGTGTAAAAGACAAGTCAGAGTAGTGTATAAATAGAGGAGGTGTATTCCTCATTTTACACACACTCACTCACTTGAGAGTAGCGCACTTGTGGAGGAGAGGTCTGCTATGGTGGAGGAGGAGATCATGTCTTTGGTTTGCATCTTTGTATATTGTTGGTCATCTATATTGAGGAAGCTTTGCTAGGTTTTCTACCCCATGAGGGTTTCCCAGGATAAATCGATGTCTTTTGTGTTTATGCTGTGCTTGTTGTTTCTTTAGTGATCCTGTATATGCTAATATTGTGAAATGGAATGTAATGCTGCTATTTTCTGTCTTAGCATATTAAATCTTAACACTTTCATCCATTATTCATTCAATAAATGCTAACATTCACTAAACCATTGTTTTTGTCGATACACACATTCATTCAATAAAAGATAACATTCAATAAACCATACATTAATGATCATTCAGTCAACACATTCATTCAATAAAAGCTGAAATTCAATAAAGGTAACAGTTTACTACACTGAATCATTAAAACATTAGAAAAATCATTAACCCATTCAATGAATTTCCGCCATCCAATGAGTTTCCACGATCTTTAGTTTCAGCCTGGAAACGGTTGACAATTCATGGTATTACGTTTCCCTTCGACTGCAAATGACAAACTCATAGTTCGCTATTAAGGTTTGTCTGACAAAGCTGATGGTCAAAGAAATCTTGATACTGAGCTATGAGTTTGCCATATTGTAGCTTAAGGGAAATGTAAATATAGAATGAATCGTCACCGTTGTCAGAATATTCATTGAGTTCTTCTCTGTTTCGAGAATAATTTCATATTCTCTACTAAACAGGGCCAACCACGTGAAGGTGGAAGCTCTTATGCCCCCCCCCTCACATCACTGTCAATTCCCCATACCCAATGCATGCACTCGAAAAAAACAAATATGTGCAAATTCATCCATATTTTATCATGAACTTTCATCCATTATTCATTCAATAAATGCTAACATTCACTAAACCATTGTTTCTGTCGATACACACATTCATTCAATAAAAGATAACATTCAATAAACCATTCATTAATCATTCAGTCAACACATTCATTCAATAAAAGCTGAAATTCAATAAAGGTAACAATTTACTACACTGAATCATTAAAACATTAGAAAATTCATTAAACCATTCAATGATTCCGCCATCCAATGAGTTTCCACGGTCTTCAGTTTCAGCCTGGCAACGGTTGACGATTCATGGTATTACATTTCCCTTCAACTGCAAATGACAAAATTATAGTTCACTATTAAGGTTTGTCTGAAAAAGCTGACGATCAAAGAAATCTTGATAGTGAACTATGAGTTTGCCATATTGCAGCTTAAGGGAAACGTAAATATACAATGAATCGTCACCATTGTCAGAATATTCATTGAGCTCCTCTCTGTTTCGAGAATAATTTCATATTCGCTACTGAATAGGGCCAACCATGTGAAGGTGGAAGCTCTTATGCCCCCCCCCTCACATCACTCTCAATTCCCCATACCCAATGCATGCACTCGAAAAAAACAAATATGTGCAAATTCATCCATATTTTATCATGAACTTTCATCCATTATTCATTCAATAAATGCTAACATTCACTAAACCATTGTTTCTGTCGATACACACATTCATTCAATAAAAGATAACATTCAATAAACCATTCATTAATCATTCAGTCAACACATTCATTCAATAAAAGCTGAAATTCAATAAAGGTAACAGTTTACTACACTGAATCATTAAAACATTAGAAAATTCATTAAACCATTCAATGAATTTCTGCCATCCAATGAGTTTCCACGGTCTTCAGTTTCAGCCTGGCAACGGTTGACGATTCATGGTATTACGTTTCCCTTCGACTGCAAATGAAAAACTTATAGTTCACTATTAAGGTTTGTCTGACAAAGCTTACGGTCAAAGAAATCTTGATAGTGAACTATGAGTTTGCCATATTGCAACTGAAGGGAAACGTAAATATAGAATGAATCGTCATCGTTGTCAGAATATTCATTAAGCTCCTCTCTGTTTCGAGAATAATTTCATATTCTCTACTGAACAGGGCCAACCACATGAAGGTGGAAGCTCTTATGCCCGCCCCCCCTCACATCACTCTCAATTCCCCATACCCAATGCATGTACTTGAAAAAAACAAATGTGTGCAAATTCATCCATATTTCATCATGAACTTTCATCAATTATTCATTCAATAAATGCTAACATTCACTAAACCATCATTTCAGTCGATCAACACATTCATTCAATAAAAGATAACATTCAATACACCATTCATTAATCATTCAGTCAACACATTCATTCAATAAAAGTTGAAATTCAATGAAGGTAACAGTTTACTACACTGAATCATTAAAACATTAGAACATTCATTAAACCATTCATTCATTCATTAGACCAAAAATAGTGGACGATATATTGTTATCAAAAATATTTAGTCGCTGTTTTTCTCATCCTTCCTTTTATAAGTTTTTCTTCTCTTCAATGGTATATAATCTATGAGAGGACCATCTACATCATCTAGACTTTTTCTTCCTGTTCTTGGTTCTTTAGCAGGCGCTTTTGGTGATGTTTGCAATATCCTAGCTAATTGTTGTTGATCTAGACCTGGATTTTACTACAAGGGGTTCAGATTTGCTACAACGATGTGAAAATGTTACATCGTTATATTTTGCTATTGTAATGACAAGTTTTTCATTTAAAACAATTCATTACGAAGGTGTTTTGTTACCAGGTGTGACCAAATCATGTTGTTGATGTTCTTGTCCAGTCTCAACCTGTACAGTTTCACCCTCTACATGCTCTGCAGTTGAAATACGGTAAACTACAATTAATGGTCACCATTTGCAATGCTATACATAAAATTTTAGCATATGAATAAATTCATTACTGGGATTTGAAGCTTGATCATCGATTTGTTGTTGTCCCTCCTCAACACTAATGGGATCATTACTTTCCTGTTAAAAACAGAGTCAATATTTTACATCAAGTATTTGGAACGAAAATATTCCACAAGCGACAAATCTTCATTAAACTATATAGATTCTATATACCTGTGCACTGGATGGATTGGTACCACAAGACTGTGTCTGCCCAGATAAGCTTTTTCTACATTCAACAACAGCTACAAAGCCTTCCTGGAAGCCAAGCTTCATGTCTTCCTCTGTGGGTACTTCATTGAATCGATCAGCCTGCATATTTGCTTATCATCGTTAATTAACATTTTATGGTGCAATAAAACGAAAAATTATTTTCAATTTATTATTTGTATTCATTGTTGGTTTCTCGAAACTTACAAACCGTGCCGCCAAATTCGAATAACCACCAGGGCCAAGCTTGTGATGACCTACTTTTTCTAGTCTTGCCTTTGTGGCCTTTGATGTGTCTGGTAGCCTATGCAAGTGTTGAAATATGTTAGATGTTCCAAGTTCGAAATCAAGGATAATAAGGTTTAGAATTACATTGCAGAAAGTATTGCATACCTCCCTGTGCCTGGTGTTAGCTTGCCTTCTCTTCTCAGAGCCTTCTCCTTTTCATCTTCCACTAGAGCTCTCCACTCCATTGCTGGAATCATTGGTGGGAGCTCATACCTATGGTTTCTTTCGAGGTGTGTCCTATATTGGTCTTGGACAACCTTCACATGTTGACAAGCCTTTTTCAATACATTGTCATGACTGAAGGTTTTCTCCCCGAACAGGCCAACCAACCGATTAGTGAGTTCATCTTTTAAATGTTTCGGTTGTCTATCCCACCTTGATCGGATGGTGCGCCCGAATATCTCCAAGCAAAATTCATTCATATGTTTATAGAAAACATTGTTTCCTGCACAACGATCATGCCATGATCATAAATAGTTGATAAAAAATGTTTTATCTGTATATTACAATGAAATTATAAACACTAACTAACCTAATAAACTATGATAAATTACCTGGGATTGTTGGTATCTTTATTGGGACGAGATGTTCGTCCACCAAAAATGTTGTCTCCAGTGTTCCTGTGCTTTTGACACGGGAAGATCCTGGAAATGTAGCTTGTTCGACATCAAAATTGATAGGGGACTCGGTGTCGACCCCTTCTTGTGGAGGATCCGTTGTGTGTTGGTTAGTAGCAGCTGTTGCACTCACAGCGGGGGTCCGTGGTGTTTCGGGACATGTTGCCGATTGTTTGGTCGATAACAATGGCGAAGGATTCAAACTACGTGGAGTTGTTTGGTCGTGATGCGAAGTCTCTCCACGAGCCTTGCTGGAGCCAACACCACCTTCACCAATATTGTGTGGTCCTTGATAATTCTGTAAATACACATCACGTCTTATACATTCAATGCTATCATATAAAAGAGAACATTATAAATATTTAAACGAATTATTCTATGATTCAAGATTCCTCAACTTACTCGCAAGTTATTAGATCTATGTTCCAACAATGCAATCCTTTCTTTAATTGTGCTTGTCTGTGGAACCTGGATTACTAGAGAAAGGATTTCCGCAGTATATCTATTCAACAATTTCTCTGCCATCTTTAGCGGGTGTGCGGCTTCACCAATTTTTTCGCAATCGTGAAGCACCTCTACCACTTCAGGGTCTAACAGAAAATCTTGCGATGTTGATTCATATTGCAATTCACTACTGGGCTGCAACAAACATATATAAAGCACTACTGAGTTCTCTACTGATAGATTCCAAATTTTATATTAACGTATATAACACATCTATCATGATAGATTCGTAAAATTACAACACGGTTTACATTATCACAATGAAACCAGTATATCACACGAAAAATACATAACAAAATTAACATTATGCTACGTATTATAATGGTACAATTGAAATGAATTATACTTGCGACCTCGAGGATCACGATCCACTCATTGGATCAATGGTCATAGGTGACTTGCCCCGATATGCTAATATTTGGGAGCTTCCCCTAACAACACCCTAATAAAAAAACATAGTGAAAGTCACCTAAACGATTCCAAAAGTATTCATGAGAAAACACATCAAAAAAATTATTATTCATATTGTATTTTTAATATTACAAAGATGTATACCCGTTGCGTGGACCCTGGTGTGGTCGACCTTATGGAACCGGCCTGCATCAAAAACATAGACTAAAAAATTACGTAAATGAAACCAAAATATTCATTGAAACGTTAATATAATGCTAAAACATTTTGACATGTTTTAATTGTACAATTCAAATCAGGTCTACCTGTTGCCCCAAGGGTGTTGTCATCTGATCAACATTCGACGGGTGTATTTCCTGATCAACATTCTGCATCAAATATAAATTTCATTATATAAAACAAACCAAGTTATTAATAATGGAAAAACAAAGCAAATAAAAACTCTTTTCTCTTATTATATTTGTACTATTAGAAAGATATATACCTGTTCCGTCGAGGAAGAAGTTCTCCTCCAACCATTTGTTGGTAGGGATTTATCCCGATCACTAGCCTGCGAAGTAAATATGGGAAATTGAAATGAAATAAACTAACAAAAAATCCTTATGATGTTTAATTTATTACTAAAAGGTTTGGTAAAATGTTATATAGTAACCTTGTTTGTATCCACTCAGTTGACAGGGTAATTAATAAGCAACTCGTCCCCTGCATATATTGTTTTAATAGCAACTACAAAAAAATGGTTTCCTTCATGCCCCTCAAATTCGCAGTTTGGTTGCTTAATTGTAGACCCTGGTTGTGTACTGTTTATAAACCTCGCAATATTCCCTGTGGCCTTTGGCCTTCCGTCCATGTACAACGTTCCTCCTTTATTTTGATTTGTGTCTTTCAATTGTAAATAGTTTGTTGACAATCCATAGCTATGCATACTTTTTGTATATCGGACAAGGCGCATCCAATCGTTGTAGTTGTATATGAGTCCAACATACTCCATCAATTCTGTACATGTCTCGTAACCAACCAAGATGAAATCCATGGAAAACAACCCAAAACCATGTATCGACGATGGTGCAATTCGATATCTCCTCTCGTTCACACAAAAATTAGTGTTCGGTGGAGGAAGATTCTTCGGTACCCATTGTTTCACTAAATGTCTGTACCTCAAGGGCACCTCTTCGTCGTCTTTTGTCTCATCACCATAGTAACATGCCCCCCCTTGACCGTGAAAAAATTAATTGCATCTATGGAATCTTCTTTTGGTTTTTTGAAATCTAGTTGATACAATTCTTCTAGACCTACTGGATGTCTCACTTTCCTCTAGCCTTCCTAAACTCCCCTCACTTGAGGAAGACAGATCAGGCAAATACCTGTTTGGTTCTACCTGCACCATTGGAAAAAAGTTCAGATTCGACCGCAAGGCATAGCGCCTCTTAAAAGTTGATGTGTATCGCCTTTTATAATTTTACTTGATCCTCATTCCCTTTGTCAACATGTAGGCATTCAAGTGATGATCGGAAGATGACCTATTTATCTTTCTTAAGAGTAGAAAGTCATGCAATATTTATGAGTTGTTTTTTACTATTTGATTTAACGCTACATCACACATGTAACACACATGTAGCACACATGAAACACTACACATACACGTTACAAGATCTCCTCTAATGCTACAAGTCCTGGCTACTTAACGAAAACTATTTACCACATATTTGATTACCTTAGTGTAGATGTTTCCTATAATATACTCAGAAGAGTTACTTTCAGAAATGACTGTGCCTCTTAGAGGCCATTCAACTCTAGGAACCAAGCGACCCTATGAAAGGGCTAGTACAAACCAGAGAGAGAGAGATGACTGGGCTATGGTATGGTCAATCAAAGAAATTCAGTGATAGTAAAAAGGCTCAGTACAAAGTCCAACCAGTAAGGTACAAGTAAAAAAAAAAGAATGGGTATAAAGACTCACAACCCTTAGGACTAAGGGGGTGTACACTACCTCAAACGTGGACAAACTACCATAGTTATAACCACAAGACCAAAAACATAAAAGGCGGTCCAAATCAATATATGCAATATCTCCTTGTAACTACCTCATATATGCAATAGCTCCTTGTAACTACCTCTTGAAACTCAAATAGTACCACCAAACGGTATGATAGCATGCAATATTCCAAACTAAGGTCAGGAGGGTGGTACCCAGTAAGGTACAAGTTAAAAAAAAAAAAAGAAGACAAAGAAATTTACTATGAGGCCGATATTGCTACATTGAAGGAGAAGCTAAATAAGTAGGCACCATTAAACGAGCAGCAGGTTAGAGAGCAAGTAGTCAGCGCCACCTTGACAAGCATCACAAGTGAGATGGCTAAGGGCCAATCTCTCCTGGATAAGGTTTCACAGGCAATCGCGACCCTTGAATAGGATCAAGGATTGCTGCAGGTCAAGACCACAGTACAAGAAAAACAGACCGCGCTGGACAAGTTGAACACAGAGGTCAAAACTCTGCCACATAGAGAAAGGATGCTGAGATATAAGGAGATATCCATCTTGAAGAAAGAAGTGTAGGAATTACGACAAAAAGAGACTGAGATGGATAATCAGTCACAGCAGCTCCTAGAGAATGCCATGGCGGTGTCGCATCAGATTGAAGATACGTTAATAGAACTGCGCGATAATCAGGAGCAGGTACAAGATCAAATTGGACAAGAAATAACTCCAAAACTACTTGACGCAATTAAACCGGTTGAGGAAGATACAAGAGAAGTAGTGGTGCAGTTGTCCAGTAAATATAACGAGTTCGCGGCCAAGTTCGTCCCACCGATCGCAGCACAGAGTGAGACAGCTGAAACAATCAGTGGCTTGGGGATGAGCCACATGTAAGTGTTAGGGGCATGTTGGGCCCAGGTTGAGTTAAATTTTTGGAAGCACCTTTTTGAGGCATGTAGGGAAAGCTGAGCTGAGCGTAGCTCAGAAACACAATTTTGGCTAAGTATTGAGGATGCTGCGAAGTTGTGCGCAGCATCCAACTTATGACCAGATTGCGGAGTTGTGCGCAGTGTCGAAGTTTTGGCCATGATGCGAAGACCAGTACTACACAGAAGCAGTGCTGTGGAGTTAGGAGGCCACATGGAGCCAACAAAGCAGTGTGCTGGAAAAATATCAAGTGTAGTTACCGGCTCGACCAGTAGCATCCATTTTTGGAAAGATACTTTAGGATTTCCGAGCGGCGAATGTAGGAAAAACAAGAAGGAGGCCATGCGTGGGTTGTTAAGGAAAGCGGCGTTTGGCACACGGAGAAGGTAAAACCGTTAGAGAGAAACGGTTTGACAGAAGTAACCTGGAGGAACGCATGCGATAGGAAGGCTGATAGCGACAGAATGAGAACGTGGAGATCCGCCATGATCAAGCAGACGCTACCAGGAGCCAGCAAGCCGGTTTGGAAAACTGGCACAGTTTTGGAAACCCTTAGGGTTTTGGGTTTTTAGGTCTTCAACATTGTACAGACATGACTGTCGAGCATGATCTATTTAAGAAGACATTTTGTATGGGATGGGGGTTCGCTTTTTGGGTTGTTCTCAGTGTTGTTATCCTTTTGGATTGTTATTATTTGTAGTTGCTGAGAACTTAAGGAGATAATCTTTTTGTATTGTAAAATCTCTCTGAGCTAAGACGATTGTAAAGGCTCTGCAGTAGTGTGTGCAGAGACCTAGCCGAGAGAAGGAACAGTTTGCAGCTGAGTGTGTAGAGTAAGAACGGTTGCCCCATCCCTTTTGAAAGAAATATATTACCAACCATTCTTGTGGACATAGATTTCCATCCGGGGAAGTGAACCACGTTAAATCCTGTGTTATGTGATGATGTTTATGAATGAATGACTGTATGTATTTTCTGTAGAGTGAATGCTTGAATGTTTCCTTGCATGCTGTAATAGGAGAACTTTGATATGCATTTACCAATAGGAATGTTTGGGAATGATATGCTAGGTTCCGCAGAAGCAGATGAATGGTGAACATTTCAATTCTATGTTAAGGTCGTGAATCAATCATTTAAGTATAATTACTTTCTTGAACACAGTGAAGGAACGCAGCACAGTTAATTATGTTTATCATTTTAGTTCATGTTGTAATAATCCAAGTTCTTGACGAATGCTAGAAAGATAGCCAGTAAGTGCCTGAATGAATGGATGAGTGATATTCATTTTAGTGCCTTAGTGGTTCCGAGATTTTCCAACTTGAGGATAATTATGGGTGATTCGCAGTTCCAGTAGAAGATTCGCAGCAATAAGAAACCTTTGGTGCGGCCTGCAGGGTTGCCTGCACTGCGTGGTATTGTTCGTAGCATAGATCCTGCTGCGTATTGCATCACTCTGCCCGCAGCGCCGTCCTTCTATCCTATGCTGCGCAGCTTGTTCAGATAAACAACTCATCATTTATTGTGGAAACCTGATTCCGTAGTACCCCATAGAGATACACCTCGAGTGAGACCTCAACCTGTTCGCAGGTTGTTGCCGAAAGGGTCGGTGCGAAGGGTTTTTGTTGGTCAAAGAGAGAACCGCAAAGAACCTAGGTCTAGTTGAAAATATCTAGGTCAGTTTGAGCCAACAATGCCATAGGTGTGGCCATGGCCTTGCAATCCATCATCCCGAATCTCTTCAGGATATCTACTGTGTACTTCCCTTGACCAAGGAAGATCCCACCTGCACTCTGCCACACCTACATACCTAGGAAATAATGCATCATTCCCAAATCTTTCATATCGAACTCGGCAACAAGCTTCCTCTTAGTATCTACAATCAATATGTCATCTCCACTTACAAATAAGTCATCCACATACAGGAGTAGAATCACAGGATTCCCTTCCTCAACCTTGTAGTAAAGGTTGGAATCCACTTTACTCTTGGTAAAGCCCAAACTAGATAGGAAACTATCCGTCCTACCATACCAAGTTCTAGGAGCTTGCTTCAATCCATACAAGTATTTCTTCAATGTGCACACATATGACTCCCTATCATGTATTTCAAAACCGAGTGGCTGCTTCACATATACTTCCTCTTCAACTACACCATTCAAGAAAGCAGTCTTGACATCCATCTGGTGTATTTTCCATTTCATTGCTGCAGCTAGGGCAAGTACTGTTCTGATGCAAGTATACCTGGCTACAGGTGAAAAAGTTTCTTCATAATCTATTCCCTCTTTCTGAGAGAAGCCACGAGCTACGAATCTTGCCTTGTATTTCTCTACACTGCCATCTGCAGCATGCTTGATTTTGTAGATCCATTTGGAAGTCACAACAGACTTCTCTTTAGGTCTTGGGACAACATCCCAAACATCATTCTTCATTATTGATTGGTATTCCTCAACCATGGCATCCTTCCATTCTTTCTTTTAGGCTGCTTCTTCATAACTGGAAGGTTCTTTGTTCATAATGTCACATAGTAAAGCAACATAGCTGGTATGTGATCTGGTTCTCTTCTTTGTTCTGTGTTCTTCTTCTAGAATGCCAAATCTTTCTGCATCTTGAATGAGCTCTCTAGCCCATGCAGGTTTCCTCTTGTGAGAGTTATCCTCACGGGGTGGATCTATAGGTTCTTGCGGATCTTCAAACTCATGAACAACTTCTGGAATTGCTTCAATCATAGTAGTGTCTTGAAATCTAGTTTCCTTAGGTTCTTCATAAACTTCGATAGGTGCCTTCCTTGATTTGATGAATGCTGAGTTTTCATCAAATGTTACATTCCTACTGACATCGATCTTCTTGAACCCTGGAAAGTATATTCTGTAAGCCTTCGAGCTTTCCCTGTAACCCACAAAGATACCCTTCTTTCCTGAAGGATCTAGTTTAGTCCTATTTTCCTTTGGGACATGAGTGTATACTGGACAACCAAACATTCTGAGATGGCTGACTTCAGGTTTCTTACCAGAAAAGACATCTTCTTGTGTCTTGTTGTCCAATATCTTGTGGGGTGTTCTGTTATGCACATATACAATTGTTCTAGCTGCTTCTGCCCATAGATGCATAGGTAGATCCTGGTCATGCAGTATTTCCCTTGCTGCTTCCATGATTGTTCTGTTCTTCCTTTCTGCAACTCCATTCTGTTGAGGATTATAAGGAGCAGTCAACTCCCTCTTAATCCCTGAATCACTGCAAAGATTTTTGAAGTCACATGAGGTGAATTCTCCACCATTGTCAGATCTGAATGTTTTGATCTTCTTGTCAGTTTGATTTTCCATCAAGGTTTTGAATTCCTTGAACTTGTCAAACACCTCATCTTTTTTCTTCAAGAAGTAGACCCAAGTCTTCCTGGAGAATTCATCTATGAAAGAGACATAGTAAACATATCCACTTAGATAATTGGATGACATGGGACCACAAACATCTAAGTGGATGATTTCCAAGATGCCTTTTTCCTTGCTTTCACTGCTTGGAAATGCCTTCTTAATGTTCTTTGCTTTTGCACATCCTTTGCAAACACCTTCATGCTTGGTCTTGATTTCAGGAAGACCTTCTACAGCCTTACTTGCAATTAGTAATGCTCCGTAGTGCATATGTGCAAGTCTTCTATGCCAAAGTTCACATGGATCCATGGAATCATGCACCATGGCATGTTCAGGTTGTCCTTTCAATTTATACAAACTTCCCTCTTGCTCTCCAATCACCACTGCATCATCTATGGTATTTCCATTTGTCCACATTAGGACTTGGCCATCCACAAATGCAGCCCTCATAACTTTTGCATCCAATGCAGAGATGGAGAGTAAGTTCTTCTTGAGCCCAGGTACATAAAGGACTTCTTTCATCTTCAAAGATTTTCCAGAATCTAGGTTGTAGGAGGCTTCACCACTTGCTTTGATGGGATATTGATAATCATCCCCAAGTTTCACTTTATGGGGTGATTCATATTCAGACAGATTTACAAACGATTCTTTAAACCCAATCATGTGTTTGGAAGCCCCACTATCAATTAACCAATCATTACAACCATGGGAGATTGTACCTGTGAGAGCAGAGATTAGGACATACTCTTCTTCACTTGATGAGTCATCTTCACTTTCTGCCCTAGCTTTCTTCTTTGGAGGTTCATCATCTTCAACAACATGAGCATGGTACCTTCTTTTTTTACCCTTCTTCTTCTTCTTCTTCTTGTGGTTGTCCCTTTTGTTCTTGCGACATTTTGAAGCGAAGTGACCCTTCTCATTACAAGTGAAACACCTTAGATCTTTCTTGTCTTTGTGATAATGATGAGAATATTTCTTCTTGTAATGGGATGGCTCCCTCTTGAACTTTCCCTTCTTAGTGTGAGCTGTCAGAGCTTGATCTTCATTCCCCATCTTTTCTTCTCTTGCCACAAGCCTTCCTTCTTCTTGAGAACATTCTTCCCACAATATGCTAAAGGAGATTAATTTCTTTCTAGCACAGATCCCCTGGATAAAAGAGTCCCATGACCTAGGTAGGCCATTCAAAGTGGTCATAACAATTTCACCATTCTCCACCATTTCATCTACAGCTTCAAGTTGTTCCTTGATTTGAGAGACCTTGGATAAATAGGATTGAATGGTTTCTCCATTCGATATCTTGACCCCTTTCAATTGATTCCGTAGGGTCATCTTCTGATTTATGTTCTTCCCTTCAAATAGCTTGGTCAAAGAGTCAAACATCTCCTTGGGTGTCTTTAGAGAAGACACATGGGGTATGAGATGGTCTTTGATAGAATCAGCAATCATTCTCTTTTCCTTGACCAAGATCTTCTTATGCATTACCTTAACCTCTTCATCCTCTGGGATAGGGATGTCTTCTTTTATATATGAGTCCAACTCATTCTCTTCTAGGATTAACCCAATCCTATACTTCCAAGCTCGGAAGTTATTAGCCCCTTCAAGCTTATTCTCAAGCTTGGTGTGGTGAGACATCTTAAAGAGTACCTAAA
This sequence comes from Larix kaempferi, assembly GCA_027924585.1. Classification (NCBI taxonomy): domain Eukaryota; kingdom Viridiplantae; phylum Streptophyta; class Pinopsida; order Pinales; family Pinaceae; genus Larix; species Larix kaempferi. The sequence goes on along the minus strand of BSBM01000318.1, from coordinate 1,023,184 downwards.
ATGGAAATAGAAAAGATTTAGTTCTTACCACTTGAATTGTTGAAAACTGGATCTGGTCCTGGATTAGGGTTTGTAAAAAAAACCCTAAAAATTCAAAATGTGAATTTCAACTTTCTGAAAGGATAGAAAGATGCGCCTTGATGAGCTGATCAACATGGTGTATTCATAATTTGAGATCAGCAAAGCTTTACCCTTCAGATTTGCCTTTTTGTCCTCCCGGGTTCACTCAGGAGAGCCCTGAATTAGGGTTTGAGTTTCCCGGAGATCTACCCATCCAAAAATCTCGATCCAAAGCTCTAAACTTCGATTTTTGCAAGGAGCTTCCAACTATGTCTTCAGATTTCAGAAATTCCTATTTTTGTGGAAACCCTAATTTTTAGGGCCAAATCTGAAAAATGCTCAGAATTGAATTCTAATTGGACAAATAGATTCTCCTTGATGAGTAGAGTCAATCTACTATACTGCTTTTCCAAAATCTGTGGAGAGAAATCCAATAAACAAGAAACTCAAGTTTCTGTCACTGCAAAATGTCTTCTTCTTAGGTTAGCTTTGATACCATGTTAAATTTTGAGCATTAATTCACAATACTCTAGGATCTTTACTAAGAGAATAACATGTACAGTATATCAATGCATATCAATCATAACAAGCATCATAAGAATCAAAAGCATGAGAGACAAGAGACACAGAGTTTCTGTGGGGAAAACCCTAAGGTGAAAACCCCACAACTTCCTCAGAGATAGAGAGAGCAATGGCTCAACCAAAGTACAACCAAAATACACTGATATAGTCTCCTAGTAGCAGATGATCCTCCTCCTCACTAGTGCACCACTTTCTGAGTGAGAGAAGTGTGAGTTTCCGAGTGATCAAATAGAGATCTCCCGATCTCTATTTATACTTAACCTATTTTCCCAGTGACACTATGGGGCCGACTTGTCTAGCTAGGTACATCCACAATATAATATATATTTCAGGGCCGACCCCACACATGGTGGTCTAATAACCCATCGGCAAGTATACACACTTGCGACACTTGTCATTACACATGACAACACTTCCTTATAGAGGAATAACACATCTCTTATAAGGGTACAATAAATACATTTGAAATACATAGATGAAATACATTCCGAAGTTATACATACATCAACATTGAGAATCACCTTATTGTTGATACTGCTGGTGCGATAACCATGGCCATCTCATTCCATCTTATAGAGGTCAACTAATTGCTTCTCCCTCTTCTTGTCGTTCTCCTTTCCTCAAAAATATTGCGACGGGTCTACCCCATCTTTGGGCAACCCGGTAATGGTCGCAATCAGGTTGACAGTGGCTAGAATCTCTCAGTCCAGCCATAATGAACCGCCGTGGAAGCAGGCCAACAACTGCTTCACACATTTGACTGTTGTTCAATCTCCAACATGTATTATCTTTCAATCAATCAGGGTAAAGGTTAAAGGTAAAGGTCAACCTCCGTTAATCGCCCGAAATGCGGCATGTTGATAAGCCCCAACAAACCAGCTTGGTTAAACACCCGTGCCCAGTCTTCTGGAATCGACGTCGCAGTGAGATTTGACCCTAGAACATAGGGTTCCAATGTAATTTGTGGATAGGCCACCATATCATTGTGAAATTGCCCCCATAAGATCCAAAGAGATGATGTAAACCTCACAGTGAAAGAATTAAGGAATTAAGGAAGAAGAGAGAAGCAATAGAACATAGATCCAATAGAGGCAGAATAATTACACACATTGCATTAATCAGAATAGTAACCGGGTAAATATACAATGCTGAGTATGAGGATTCGAATTCACTAGGTGTAATTCGAATTATCCTTCATGTACAGATCCATAATCAGTGGAGAGTCATCAGTGCCAAACTAGGAGTCTATCTCATCATTAATGAAGTCATCAATGCACAAGTAGTGATCAACCGGGAGTCAAACTGAGTCTAACTGAGTGTGGTTGGTGTAACTTTCACATGGAAGCATTGATATAGTGAAGGATACTCAGTGGGGGGCGCTCATGGAGCTAACTGGAGTCAAAACAGTCTATCTAGTCACACTGGAGGTCCAAAGGTCAGTTAGGAGTCAGTTAATCCTTAAATCAAGGAAGAACTGAAGATAACTAAACTAAACTGGACTGGCAGATGAAGAAAGGTGCACTTCTCATGCAATAACTGAAAAGAGGGTGCACTAAGCTCTAGGAGAGCTAAGACTGATCTGAGAGAAGCTCCTGGGGCTAGTTTGTCGAGGGCTAGGTGCTGGTGCTGATGACTAGGATGCATGTAAGATGCATGCAAACCCTAATTGCATGCAAACCCTAAGTTTGCATGCAGGATTGAAAATGACAGAAATGTTAGAAGGACTAGGATGGAGTATAGGAATATCCTAACACCCCCCCTTAATCCATCCTGGTCCCTGGTAACTAGGACCAAAGGTCACCCATACAATCAATGAAATGATAAAAGAATACTGCCTCAATTTTTCTTTTTCCTTTTTTGTTTTTGTTTTTTGTTTTATATTTTTGAATAACTCAAGGAGCCATTACTCTAAGCAGAAAAGAAGCAAGCTTTCATCAGTGAAAACTTTGCAAAGAGACTTGGTAAGCTAATCCTCTGTAAAGTGTGAATGCAAGTGCTAGAGAATGTACTGAATGTAGCAAGTCTTTCAGGAACCTTTTCTGTCACTGGAGCAAATGTATCATGATGAGTTTTCCCAAAGAATGGAAGAGTAAACCCCATCATCATGCTGCATCTCTCATGGAGAGGTGGATGGCATAATGCAAGGTTAGCATGCTGCTGAAGTCTAGTAGTTCTGTAAGCAAATAAATCATCAATTGTGTTCTTAGTAGTAGCAAGGACTGTTTGAGAACATATTTCTCTTGAATCTGGACTAAGAATAGGTGTTGGTTCTGAGAGAAGGGCATGAAGTTGGAGAGAAGGGCATGAAGTGTGAGAACTCATATGCCTTTGAGGCATGATTAGAAATCCCATTCATTATAACCTTTCCAGTGGAGATTTCTGTAATCTCTACTGTGTCTGGACCAAAAATTACTTGTTTTGGAGATCCTGTATGAGTCATTTGATATACTGATAACAAATTAGCTATAAGAGAAGGAACAAATAAGACATTTTTGAACTTACCATGCTCCATATGAACTCTACCCAAACCTTTGGCAGAAATCTGAGAGTTGTCTCCCATGTGAATGGTAGGCCCATCTTGGAGATCCAAAGAGGAGAAGGATTCTTCTTGTGCCATCATGTGGTTGGAAGCTCCAGAATCTATGAGGAGAGCTTTTGTCTTTGAAAAACCGGCCATCAATGCATGACAATCATCAGATCCACTTCCAGAATCAGACATCTTTGCTTCTTTTGGATCAACAATTTGGTTTTGTTCAAGAAGCTTGGTTAGAAGATCAATCTTCTTATGCATGCAGGCATGCTCAGGATGGTTTCCTCTCTTGCAGTAGGTACAATTTGGTCTCTTTTGTTTGTCATTCTTGGATCTTGAAGGTTTCTTTCCTTTGCCTTTTTGTCCCCCTTTTGCATTCACTCCACTTGATTCACCAGCTAAAAGAGCTAGATCTTGGAGGTTTTGATGTCACCCATTTGAAACACTTTGTTCTCTTCTTGAGTGAGGGCTTCAATGAAGTCACTTAAGGTGGGAAACTTCCATCCAGGGATGGACATTCGAACATAATGAAAGGTAGATACAAAGACAGAAAATTGAGATCCAAGTTTTCTCAATATAGAGAGTATCAATTTCTCATCACTTTTAGTGATGCCACATTGCTTGCAATGCAAAACCAAATTCTGAAATTTGGAGAAGAAATCTTGGATGCTCTCGAAATTGCTAGGTTGAAGGGAAACCAATTCATTCTCAAGAATGTAGCCTCTCAGTTCATCTTGTTTTCCAAAAAGACTCCTCAATTTTATCCATAAATCATATGGAGACTTCAATCCATCAGCATGAAACAATAGATCATCAGATATATGAAGGCATATGAATCCAAAAGCTTCATCCATTTTGTTTAGGTGCTTGATTCTCTTTTCAGCTTGATGTGGTATGGCATCTTTTTCCTCAACTACTCTAGTAAACCCTCTTGATAGCAAGAGTATTATCATCTTCCTCTTCCATTCGAAATAATTGAAAGGAGTGAGAAGTATAGAAGAAGGAGCATTCAAATTGCTCATCTTGATTGCTTGAACAAGTGCAAATGGAAAGCCACTGAATCTGCTGCTGCAACTGCTGGAACTTCAAAGTACCTGCAAAAAAATCTCAAGAATGGAGGTAGAATATACTCTCAAGGCTCTGATACCATGTGAAATTGCCCACATAAGATCCAAAGAGATGATGTAAACCTCACAGTGAAAGAATTAAGGAATTAAGGAAGAAGAGAGAAGCAATAGAACATAGATCCAATAGAGGCAGAATAATTACACACATTGCATTAATCAGAATAGTAACCGGGTAAATATACAATGCTGAGTATGAGGATTCAAATTCACTAGGTGTAATTCAAATTATCCTTCATGCACAGATCCATAATTAGTGGAGAGTCATCAGTGCCAAACTAGGAGTCTATCTCATCATCAGTGAAGTCATCAATGCACAAGTAGTGATCAACTAGGAGTCAAACTGAGTCTAACTGAGTGTGGTTGGTGTAACTGGCACATGGAAGCACTGATATAGTGAAGGAGACTTAGTGGGGGGTGCTCATGGAGCTAACTGGAGTCAAAACAGTCTATCTAGTCACACTGGAGGTCCAAAGGTCAGTTAGGAGTTAGTTAATCCTTAAATCAAGGAAGAACTGAAGATAACTGAACTAAACTGGATTGGCAGATGAAGAAAGGCGCCCTTCTCATGCAATAACTGAAAAGAGGGCGCACTAAGCTCTAGGAGAGCTAAGACTAATCCGAGAGAAGCTCTTGGGGCTAGTTTGCCGAGGGCTAGGTGCTGGTGCTGATGACTAGGATGCATGTAAGATGCATGCAAACTCTAATTGCATGCAAACCCTAATTTTGCATGTAGGACTGAAAATGACATAAATGTTAGAAGGACTAGGATGGAGTATAGGAATATCCTAACAATCATGATCATCGTACTTCAAGCACATCAACACCGACACAATATTAGTGGAGCACTCCATTCCAGTAGGGAGCGCTGGCAGCCTCAATGGATACTTCTGATTTTTGTTCACTTTACGCGGTGGTGCACCCGACCTACTAGGAGGAACATACCCAAGGATGTTGGCAGTAGATAATCCCTCCCATGCAGTAGACTCATCAATTCTGCGACTAGACTCTCCCGTCGGTAGTTGAACCTCTCCCGCCACCGCAGTGGATGACCTGAGCTGCTGCTTCCTCTACGGGGACTTAGAATGCTGACCTCCGCGATTCTTTTTAGCGATAACTAATGCTCCAACCGACATGTTTGTAACTTATTCCTCAAGATTGACATCTCTCGCAGACTCAACCTATTCCTCAATGGAAACCGAGACAAGGGGATACTCTACTTCACTTCTAATCTCAATTGTTTCCAGCTTGCCTGGCATACCTCACGTGTCATTCTCAGACACCAATTGATGTCTTCACCAGCGTAATTAACAGACCCACTCAACGCTTAGCAACGACACTCTGTAATTTCAACAGAACCTTTCCCGACTTGCATACACACTCACTAAGAAACAAAAACACTTGACAACACTTGCACAATGAATAATTGAACTCTTCCAACTTACATCAACCCATTCTTAGAGTGCCCAACGCAATCCCTCATAATCATTACTAAATCCAGCATTAATTCAACCCAAATTTTATCTTAATGACCCAAATCCACCGGTAATCCTGTCATCCCATCGACCGGATCTGCCATTAATGCCCATCATTCAAACAAGCACCATTAATTAACTGTCTGAACTTTTGGCATTTATTGCTCATTTGACCTAGTCGTGACCCTACCACTGTTGCTGACTTCTCCTAGCGTACGACACAAGCTTCCCTGCCTGCGCATTCTCGTCTTTGTTGGTGCGTCATCCTGCCACCGAATCAACCTGCATTTTTTATTTATTTTTATTTTGTGTTGCATGTGACTCAAGCATCGCACTGTCCCAGGCCCAACCCATAGGACTTCAACCTACTTCTGTTGATTAACTTTGGGAGCATCACTCCGTCCAACTGCTGCAACTGTACTGCGCCTCCTGAAGTGATGCTATTGCTGCGATACGAACCAAGCCAATGCATCTGCAGTTTTCCGGGATGTTTCATAAACTTGTTGTCATACAATAGGACCAAGTCGCCCAGCTGAAACTGTTTGTTTTTTATGTGGTGATCGTGCCAAGCCTTTTGGTGATCCTTCTCCACACTTTGGTGGAATCCAACAATAAAGCGATCTTCCTCCATCTGTACTAACTACGCTAGACTTTCCTCTAATGCTGCTGTAGCATCCATACCTGTCGTTACCGCGATGCGTACAATTGGAACGATGTACTCCATTGGCATAATTGCTTCGTGTCCATACACCAGCTTTAATGGTGTCTATCCCGTCAACCCTTTACACATGGTGCAATACACCCACAACACTGCTGGTTTTCATATCAACAGCTCGTAAATCAAGAACAATGCTTGATTCCATGTGAATGTATTGGGTTCATATTAGTACCTTGTGAGGTGGTCATAGTGCATAATGGGTGTAAGTATTTATGGGTTCCACGTAGAATAATGAGTGCATGGATACCCCATTTAAGCAAGTTTAAAGTCACCTCTATATTTAAAGGATTAAGTTGCATATTTCGGCCTGTAAACCACCACGAAACAACTTAACTTTAAAAGTAAAATTAAACCCATAATAAGCGTATGTATACTGCGATAAACATTGGTAAATTATCTTTACAATTTTGAGAGTAAGAACAAAATTATCTTTAAATTTATTAAAATTAGGAAGTCATGGTTTTCCCTCAAATTATATTAGATGGAAAAAGGAGAGATCACTGAATGAAGTTGATAACATTTGCATTCTGATACAATATAGTCACAAAAACCTGGTAACAACAATACTTCTCCTAATTTAATAATTTTTATAGTACTTTTGTTATCATCGGATACAAATTTGCTTATTACCACTAAGGAAATAATAAAGTATAATCATAGAAATGAAAGACATGGACCATCTTCTATTGGATCATGTATGCAAACCTTAAGGGCCCCTTATAGTTGATTGTTGAGTATTTACCAATATAGGCTCTAATCCCTTCTTTAAATCATCGATTGTTTTCTTGCTAAGTTGGATCGATATACACTTCTGAAGAAAAATTGATTGTGTGATGAGTAAACATGGTTGGATGGTGTAAATTAAAAGATATTGTTAAAAGGTAAGAAGTAGGATGCTAAGGTGGATAACACTTGATTGTAACCTTAGGCATTCTAGATATATTATTGAGATTCGATAGAAGGATTAATCTAAATGTTCTTTAACTATTAGAACATATATCAGGGGATAAAAGAAGTGAAACCATAAGATAAAATTGACATATTTGGTTAAGTTCAAGCTTAAGTAGCACAAGTATGGCCATGACTTACTACTACAAGAATGCAGAGACAATGCATCGATAATTTTCCAGCATCAATTTGACCATAACTTTGGGACGAAGTTTCCCAAAGGGTGGGTGTATGTAATGCCCCATAGTTTGATTAGGCATATTTATCAGTTAGACACACTATACTTTATTTGCTTATTATCTGTTGAACTTAGCTCGAATGAGTAAAATTTATTATGACATGATGGACACAAGTATATTATGCTAGTGTGTTTTATGATTTCACTATTATTATGATGTTACTATGTTATGTGGTTACCATGTCATGATTATTATAGGATTCCTTTATTTTATGATTACAGTATATGTTTATATGTTCTCATTAATAAGATGTGAAATATATGATGCAGTACATGGATACCATCTTACGATGTGATTTATGGAAGTATTATATGCCATGTGCATCTATGATGAACTAAAACTGTTACATGAAGTGAAATGATGTTGCTAATATGGATCAATTGGTGATCGATGGGAAATGCTTTCTATAAAATGTGTATTTTGCGAAATACTAACCTACAGGACACAAGGGCTATGGGATAGTCGGATACCCAATATAATATATGGGATAAGAACCTGTTCATGCGGTAAACCTTAGAAACCAAAAGTGATGATATGATGACACAGATCGATAATCTTGATAGCAACAAAGTATGAGTTGATAAGGGTGTAGACCCAGTATGTTGAGAGGGATGGATGTATTTCCCACCCTTTGTTTCTATGATACCCGGGGTAGTGGGAGGGCCATGCTGAGACACACTCTCCAAGTTGTTGTGATGATGATGGTTGGATGCCTTCTAGGAGAGGCTAGGTCTGTTGTTCAACCGACATTATCCCTCTCAGATTCTTATGTGGTTAGGTCAATGAATCCGACATCCACTTGTGTACTAGCAGAGGAAGGATAGGGAGGATGCAAATGTAGGTTAGGATGAGAGGATATGCTAGTTAGTACTGTTGAGGGTTGGATATTCCTTGATCTTGAGTTAGTGGGAGTAGATACCCTCCCTTGTACTGGATTGACTAAACCAAATGTAAAAATAAAGATAATGATATGAAATCCTAGATGTATTACTATTGAACAAGTGAGAATGTTAAAGTAATTATACTGTATTTGTATGCTTTCTCTTTCTGCATGGTGGGAATACTATTATTAGTTAGCAGGTATGCATAGGCGGGATGGGGTTTGTTTATAATACATATCCAACCTGTGCATACACTGCCCATGCATGCACACCTTGTACATGTACAATAGTACTGGTGTATAACATACTTGTCATGCTTGAATAGAAGTGCAAAATTTCATAGATAACTCAGTTAAGAATACATTAATCAACTTAGGAAATGAATGATTAAATTTTCAATGTGTAAAATAAGTGAATTAGTCATTATATGAAAACATTGTAATACACAAGTAGGACAAGTGTTGTCAGTTAGAATTGTCGTACAAGAATTGTTGTGAATAGGGTAATGGTATTGTCTAATTAATTAGTAAGATTGTTTAATCCCTCAAGAGTGCTTTGTTTATAAGAACAAGGATACTATGTTGATGTTAGGGTACTCATGTGATAAACAAATAATTAAAAATATTGTTATTAATTCACCATCCATTATTGTTTAATGGTGATTTAATTATTATCATTACTTAATTAATATTATTCTAATAATACACATATCCTTGTCATAACAATTACGATATAAGTAAAATTTAAAGATTGATTAACAATTTATTAGTGTGTGAGTATTTCCCTGTCGAAAGTTAGAAGGGATAAGAAAATAATGCTTTAAACTAATGGATGTGATGTGATGGAACGGGTTTTTAAATATTAATTATTTATTCGATATAACTCTTAGATTTTTAAATTTACAAGATAATTTATTTTGTCGGATCATGTTTGTTTGGTAAAACCATTAAGACATACCTTGTCCCAAACTGAAAAGTCAACTAGAATATATATTATTGTATTATTTTATTCTAAGAACACTAAATGCAAATACGGTGAATAAATAGAAATTTATTAAACTAGATATCGAATAGAGAACCCTTAGGTAATAGTTCCTACCATAATAAATACTTACCATCAACATTTAAAGTGCAATAATTTTACCGTAAGTAGATTTAATTGTCGGTACAATAAGTGAAGAAATATATTATTATATTGTAACTTGTATGAATTAACTAGTCAAGGAATTGAATGATTGAGTGGCTCGAGACAGGGAATTTGAGGCGGTGGAGTAAGACCAAAGTCTTCTCGAGGAAGGAAAGGTATATAGGGAAGAGTGAAGGGAGGAAAAGGGGTTGGATTCTAACATGATTCTGATGGGAGAAAAATGGGAAGGTAACGTGGCACAGAACTGAGTGGAGACAAGAGGAAATACTGCTCTTAGAATTATTGGTTTGTGGGCTTGGGGGCTTGGAAATCCTTTGATTTCCAAGGGCCAGCAAGATAATAGCTTTCACATCCCCTCCCGTTGATCCGATGCAAGGGAGGAAACATGGCTAACATTATAGGGCTTGTTTGGAAAGAACTCAACCCCGTTCACTTAACATAATTCACAATAAATAAAAAATTATGTGTGGAGATTCATGCTCAATGTAAACACAGCATACCAACTACATCATGTATTTAGCATACCAATAACATTCATCAAATTAAACATTGTAGAACACAATATTAACATAATTCAAACCACAGAGAATACTTATCTTTAAAATGAAACTGTCCAACAACTCGCTATGTGAGAGAAACCTTCCACCCAACCGTAGGTATCTGTCCATCCTGTATTCTTTCAGCAGAGAGTCCACCCCCGAGCTGGGATGTGTATCCACTATGGAAGAACTAGACGGGCTCACTCACAGCCATGATCTCACACAATAGTCATGCTAAGCCAACACACAGTTAGGTTTATCAAGCATGTAAGAGACAAATGAGAAGGATTCTAAGCCAGTGAGATCAACCACGGATCTATAGACATCTCAACTAAACTCAAACAGTCATGGAACCCATAATACCTACCACACCCAGCACAAGGAAGGTCCCCTTCTCTGCTGCATAGTCCCTCAGGCATCCCTTCCCTCTAGTGCTCTTCAGGGTGGGCATAGAAAATTTCAGCTGCAACTTTTCTTGAGATTGTAGCCTTCATTGGGTTTATCAAGAAATCCAATCCTCTGTTCAAACATTCACACTTGGATTTTCACAATTCGGTGACCAAATAACTCAATCCCGTAATTGGATTTCTAGGCTATAAAAACTGGGCTTTCCAATGGATTTCAGGGTATCTAATACTCTCAATTTCGCCCCAAGGTTCATAAACACTCAATGGCCTACCCTACGGACTCCCAAATTTATGTTCACTAAAGGAAGTTTGATGATCTACATTGTACATTCAAGATCCCTCTGCTCCATCCATACTACAAAAATGACATTATTGTGCCACCATTCACAGTGTTGCAAGGAGGTTACCACGAGTGTCCCACCCTACATCAAAACCCCAACTGCGATCAAGTTTATCCAGTTGAACCAACTAATCAGTTCATTGAATACTTCCCTCCTTGCCTATCATTTTATATTACTGAGGTTCTGTTCCACCTCACCAACCATGATTCAATGGTTCTTATAAGCACCCCCTTTTCCAGATTCCCATGCATATGGGAAGCTACGATTGTGAAGTACAACTCCACATCCTCTCTTCGGTGCATCCCGCATCAGAGAAACCATTTACAAATGGTGCTTATTACCACCACTCCAGATCGCATATAGTTCCTTATTTACAGTAGCATCCCTAGTCTCCTTTGTTCAAATTATTCTACGATGAGTCACCATGATGTCATCAGTACCCACCCCTATGAGTGTCCCCCACTGTAGTCATATTGCTTGGTATCCCAATTGTGTCCCTCTCCAATATTCATTTCACATATGATTCCAGTTCAACCATGTCGCCATACTCTGAACAAAGGAAGTTTGAGTCCATATTACATAGTTTCCCTCGTATACCCCACCAGTGTCTCAGTCCCATGTCCATTTATCTTACTCTTTGGTTGTATCCCCTGTTCCTCTATCAAGGAAACATCATTTCCTGCATGTCTCCCTTTATCGACATTAACACATTCATTCAAGAGGATACACCCAAAGGTAGCATGTACCTTGGCCTCATAACCCTCATTGATGAGCCCCTTGTACCACTTAAAGGGAGACCTCAATTCCCTTAGGAATCGTTGTTTCTAATGTGCTCAGCATCAGTTATGTTATCTCCCTGATGATATTTGTACAGGTTAATAGTTATTTCATTATTTGGTTGAAGACCCCGTATGTCCCTTGTCTCTAGTCGATTGGTGAGTCTTTATGGAAACCCAATGATATTTTGTTTCCTGAGATATACGGGCTGCATTGGTGTGATAGTGTTTGGAATCCATCTAGTTACATGCTTCCTTATGTGTCCAGTTTGGATGCAATTCATTGTACCTGCTAGATCCATACTCTGAGTTGTTTGAGTCATTACAGATATTGGATCCCTTCAGATCCAATAGTGTATCAGTTACCCTCTCGATTCCCTTCGTGTCCAAGGCCACTTTCTCTGCTATTAGCAACACAACAACCAATGGGTCCACATGGACAATCCTAGTATTCAGCGGGAGCGTTATTGCTAGCTGTTGGCTTCCTTGCTGCAAGGTTCCTATCGACCTCCTTTCAGCCCCTGCTTCCTGTAGCAGAATAAGGCTTTTCTGGACATCGTCCATTTTCTTCATTAGGCCTTACATTGTGAGCCTCGTCTAGTGCAGGTCATCGTGGATGACCTTGTCCTTCTTTTCTTTAGCCACCATCAACTCCTTCATATGATCTGAGATTATTTCAGCTATCATCTCATAGTCATCATTGTTGAGGACTACCTCTGATTGAATCTTTGTAGCCTTCACCTTTTTCCTCGACTTTGGCTTCTACGAAGTCTCAACTTCTTTTCTCTTCTCTGTTTCTTCAATGATTGGGCATGAGAGCGGGATCGGCTCATCTTCTGCTGAATCTGTCTCCACGTCCATGACCTCTACGCAGAATTTTGCTAGCCAATCTTTCATAAGGTCCTCAATATCCTGCTCATACATGTTGTAATTTCCTGGGAACCACTCGGGTTTCCTCGTTTGTGCTTTCAGCAATATGAATATACATTTCATATCCACCTCAAAGTCTATGGTGTGACTATACTTCGTCGTGACCTGCTTTGTGATGCGGGGTGTCTTCGTGATTGCGTCACGTAGCTGCATATAGTATTGGTAAAAGAATTCTGCAGTTGCATGCTTGCGTTCGGGATTTGTGTTTGCCCAGAGGTTGATGAACTTAAACCCTCTAAGATCCTTGGGATCCATAACGACGCCCGCATAATCTCGCAGTTCTTTCCATCTGCACAAAGCGATCAGGACGATGAGCCAAGTTAAATGGAACTGGCCGCCATTCACCTGGGTGTTGTTGAGCTCTTCAAGGAACTCATTCAGAAGAAACTGACACCAATTGAAGCTGTGGCCTTCGGTCACTACGGCGCCAAGGAGTATTGCGCCCGCAGGCACCTTCAAAGGTCTAGCTGTTTTGAGCATCTTGCCTGCGAGCAACTACGTTACAAATCTTGTTGCTCAGTCCTCTATGTCTTCTGTCTGGAATCCTCTTTTTCCCTTTACCACTGAGTGGGTCTTCTTCATCTTCTCAACAACCTCTTTTTCTTTGCTCTTCCCCTGGAAGAAATGCTTTGGATCCTTAAGGCGCTTGCTTATCCCGGTAATGCAGTGGATCAAATCAATATTAATATCCATGTTTCTGTCTAGCCATAGATAACCTTGATGGACTCACACCATGAGTGTGCGAACCACGATATTCAGTTCTGGGGAACGGTCAGCATGGGGTAATATTAACAAGTTCATGAGCCCTGACTGAACGACAAGTGCTAACCAACTGTCAGCTACCAAGTTCATAGTTCCCTTGGCATCCTTTTTCCAGCACATATACTGGTCTGGTTGAAAATCTGGGTATTTGGGAACATTTGGCTCATATTTCTTCATTCCCAAGAGGTCATAATCCTCCCATTTACAATCTGCTATCTTTCCCAGAAGATTCTTACCAACGCTTACATGCTTTGACATAGGTGATAGCGGGATTTCATATCTCGCATTCTTGAGCAATTTAAACACAGGGGCATTCAGTGCCCGCGGAGAGATGTATTCAGGTGTCATCTTCAGAGGTTCTGTCTGAAAGGCTAGTGCTTTCTGTGCCGAGGATCCCAACTTTATGATATTGGATCGAGGTGCAGTTACCACTTTTCCCTGACCTTTTGGTTTTTCCTACATCATGGGATTAATTCTTGCTGATCTGCGGGATCCTTCTCCTTGTTCTACGACTACCTTCTTAACCGGAGTTTTCATTAACTGCTGAATCCCTCCTTGCTGAAAGATCCTCAAGGCTTCTTCAAGGGTCAACTCTTCTTCTCTAAAGGGAGGTTCAGACATTCATAAATGAGGTAGCAGCTAAGGTAGATAGACTACAGATGACTACTAGCTCAGAGAGGTTAATTGCAAGAAAATTCTAAGTGCTTGGTAACGCCCGTGAGTCTCCCAACGGTGTTATTTATAGGCGCAGCAGACCCTCTCCCGTGCCCTTCAACGACTAGATAAGCATTTAATGTGGTGTCCGTTGGCGAATTTGAACGGATCCTTTGGTCTTTTCTGTCGTCGGCGTGCTCAGAACGGCTATCTTTTCATTAAATGCTAAAGTGGTTACTGCAATGGTCATCTAATGGTTATTTTTATGAAAAGCCATGCAATGGCTATTTTTCTCTGAGTGCTGCGCTGAACTGTGCAGCAAGCCATCTGCAACCCTGCATGGATACTTCACAGTGCCAAAAATTTCCAACTATGCGGCTTCCACTTTATCTATTTTTCTTCTTCTTTTTCTCTTTTTTTTCCCCGCGCAGCTTCAACAGTGTTGCGCGGTGCATAGATCATTCTTCTTATCATACCTTTTCTCTTTATCATACATGTACAGACTCCTTTACCTTTCTAGTCTCCACTTTCAATTGTACTTGACACTTAGAACTTTCTTCCTTGGTTCGTTATTCAGGGTTCTGTGAAGCAGTGCTATCATGGTATAGCTTTAGCCTACTTCCATTTATCAAAGTTGGCAAAGTATCACCAGCTAAATTGGCTAACTAGACTGCACCAGTGTTAGTAACATGCATCATAGTATATGGGCCAAGCCAATGCATCTTAAATTTACTAGGGAATTTCATGAATTTGCTATCATACAGGAGGACTAGATCACCTACCTGAAAACACTTGTTCTTTATATGGTGATTATGCCATGCTTTCTCGCGGTCCTTCTGAGCTTGCTGGTGGAATCCTACGATGAAGTGATCTTCCTCCAAGACTAGTAAATGTAGTAATCTTTCTTCTAGAGCTTTGCAGTCTTCCATCCTTGTAAATGCAGTGATTCTCAAACTACAGACAATATATTCCATAGGCATTATAGCCTCCTTCCCATAAACCAACTGAAAGGGTGTCTGTCCTATCAATTTCTTGCATGTAGTCCTGTATGCCCATAGCACAGATGAGATGCGCAGGTCCCAATCATCTCTATTTACATTGCACACCTTAGTGAGTGCATTTTCCAATATTTTATTGAAAGCCTCTACAGTACAATTCGCCTGTGGATGGTATGGAGTACTGCGCTGATGATGAATGTGGAATTCCTTTGTAAGTGCCTCAATCTTCTTGTTTAGAAAATGAGTACCTTGGTCACTCATCAAAATCTTTGGACAACCAAATCTGGTAAGTATTTATTCAAAAATAAACTGTGCTGTAGTCCTTAACTGGTTTTGCTTCTGCCCATATGGTGAGGTAATTTGTAGCAGTAATAATATACCTTGTACCCATTCTTTTTCCTGGTGGGTTTATAGGACCCATGAAGTCTATTGCCCATTTTTCAAATGGCTGTAGTGTCAACTATGGATTTAATGGCATCTCATCTCGGCGTGATGGTTTTCCTATCCTCTGACAGACATCACAGTTCCTGCAATGTTCTTTGGCATCTTTATGGATCATAGGCCCCCATAGTCCTGCGTGCAATATCTTCTATGTAGTAGCCCTTCCTGCATAGTGACCTCCTGTGATTCTTGAGTGTGCATCGGCTAGAATAAATGGCTTCTCATGATCGAGTACGCACCTGTGCAGGACTTCATCTGGCCCAAGTTTGTATAACTGACCTGCAATTATAATGAAGTCCGCGGCATGCACCACTAACTATTTTTTCTGCTGGACCAACAATTCCTGTGGTGCCAGCCCTGTGGTTAGGAAGTCAATGATATCCTTGTAATAATCATCGGCAACCTGTATACTAAATAATTGTGCATAGGCAAACTATCATCAATATTCGTTGGCTCCTCTCCTGCTCGATCCTTGACAGATGATCAGGTCCCAAGTTCAGTCTACCTGGCTTAACAATAATTTCAAAGTCATATTCCTAGAAAAGCAATAGCCATTGGCATATGCGTCCCCCTAACACTGGCTTATTGACCAAATATTTCAACACAGAATGGTCAGTAAACATAAGTAAGTGCGATCCCAACAAGTAGTGTCTAAATTTCTATAGGGCATATACCATCGCAAGGCCTTCCCTCTCAGTAGTAGTATAGTTCTTTTCTGCTGTCGAAAGCTTTCTGCTAGAAAATGCAATAGGGTGGTCAATACCTCCCTCTCCTAGCTGAGCTAACATGATCCCCAGGGCAATACATGATGTGTCAACATGGACATGGAATGGCTTTGTCTAGTCAGGAAAGACTAGAATCGGAACAGTGACCATATTTTCTTTTAATGTGTCAAAACCTTGTTCGCATTCTGCGTTCCAAATGAACGGTGCGTCTTTCTTCAGCAGCTTTTCCATTGCTGTGGTTATCTGTGCATAACCCTTTATAAATTTCCTATAATACCCAGTATGGCCTAATGTAGATTGCAACATCTTGACTGAATTTGGTGTTGGTAAGTTTGCAATAACTGCAATCTTCGCAGGGTCTACCATCAATCCTTGCTTACAGACAATGTGGCCAAGTAAAATTCCATAAGGCACACAGAAAATACACTTTTTCAAATTCAAGGATATTTGATGCTGTCGACACTTCTCGAGCATCATGTGGAGATTCGCGCAATGATTTTTCAATAGACCAAATACAGTCTAATCATCAAAATACGCTTCTAAAAACTTGTGCATAAAATTTTTAAATGCTGCGACAACGACTCTAGAGAATATGGCAGGTGCGTTTTTCATCCCAAAAGGCATGACAATGTACTGGAATGACCCCCATTCTGTAGCAAATGTCGTCTTATGCCTATCCGCAGGATCAATCCTGATCTGATGATAACTAGAGAAACCATTAGTGAAATAATATGCCTCATTTCCTCCAACGTTATCAAGCACTTTGTCTGTGAATGGAGTAGGAAATGGGTCGTGCATGGAAGCATCGTTCATCTTTCTGAGATCCACACAAATCTTGATCTCGCCTTTTGCTTTCTTGTCTTGAACAACCATGGGGTTAATCCATTCGGATTCTTCAACTAGTTCAATGATTCCTGCTTCTAGCATCTTATCTAGCTCTGCGCAGATTTTTTCCTTATAGTGTGGATTCAATCTATATGGTCTCTACTTGATAGGCTTAGCACCTGGTTTTAAAGGTATTTTCATGACCCCTAGGTCTTCCAAAATTCGTTTCATCTCTGTAAATTTTGTTGGAAATTGTTCCTGATACTCATGTAAGGTATTTGCGATCTCTGCAATAGTCTGATCGTCCCAATAATCTCCTATTGATGCAAACTTTGGATTTTTGTCTATACCAATGTTCACTTTTTGCGTTTTTACTAGTCCAATCATATTTAGGATTTCTAATGGAGGTCCTTCTACCTCATGTGTGCCTTCTGATTCTGGTATATCTATGTTGCGTGGGTCATCCTCATCATATTCATTTGTATCGTTGGTATCTTTAGCTAAGTTGTAACACTCGATCAAGTGCTCTTCATGTTCCTTCCATTCTGACTGTAGGTGCGCGGGAATGCACTTTGTCCCAAAAAAATCTTGCAGTGTTATGTTTTGATGATGACAGTCGTCCTGGAATATGCACTTCTTGATCAACTGTAATGCTTCATGGATTAATGGATTCTCATCTTCAAAACTGAAGTCCTTCCGGAAGTTCGCAGCGAGCAGCTCCCAATCAGTGAGTCCACTGCGCAACTCCTGGTCAAGGTACCATTTCTCTGGGATACCCGCATCCAATGTATGTACAAATAAATGTACCCATTCTGTATGTGGTATTTCCACCCATGCCTTTGAACAGATTTCAATGTGCTGACTAGGGTCTGTTTGTCCATTATATTTTTCAAAGGGTAAAGTAACCTTTTCGGCGAATCGGATCTGCATCTTAGTTCTGCATTGATCCCAAGTGGTCAATGTTTTCTTATGTGCATTCCACCATCTTGCACGTGTATCACACAATGCTATATCTAAAGCTGGCAGTCTACGCTCATTTGGTATAGCTGCAGTATATTCCCTTATGAAACTGTAAACGTTAGCAGAACCATCATATGTGGGAATAGGACTCACCTCTTTTCCGATCCAACGCAGTGATTTTGTTACCTGCGCACATCTTCTTGCTGATACTTCATGCATGCGGCTTTGCCAATTCTCCAGTCCTATATCAGAGTCAGAGATACAAGAAGTGTCACGTCACCAACTGAGCATACCGTCCATAGTAGGAATAATGTAGTCTTCCTTGTTCGCAGTCAGCTAGTATAGTCGGTCTAAGTCTTGAGCTTGGGATTCCTCCTGAATCGGCTCACTATATCTATCACCATCTTTAGGATCCAATGGTGCGATGACCCTAAGATGCTTCCCTTCAAAGATCATCTTCTTTGTCTTCAAGTTTATGATAGCCAAGTTATCCATAGCCCAATCAATTCCCAATATTGCTGGAAAAGGTTGACTGTCATCCATAATTTCAATAACCTCAAAGTCTGCATGACTCTGTACTTCGTCAATGTCAACTACTACATTAGCTAAGCGACCAAAAGGTATGACCTTCTCCTAATTAGCCATTCGTAACTGGATAGGTGACCAGAGAAACTTTGGTCGACCCATCTGCTACCATGTTTGCTTAGTGAAGACATTCACTTCTGATCCTAGATCAAGGATGAATTCATCCATTTCAAAATCTCCTATCTGAGCAGTAAGCCTCATCTCTCAGCCTGTTCTTTTGTGCTTGCTTATATGATGTACGGCACTATCTGGAGTCTCTGTTGGAATCTGAGATTCATACTGGCTGATAAGCTTCTGGAGATCTAATATGGATTTTTCGCTTTTTAGTAACTTCATGCAGCTTCCTAAGAACTACGCAACAGAAGTACGGACATATGTCGCAGTATTTGTTTTGTCATATGGAGACGTCATGTCTTCAACATGCAGTGTTTCACTGCGCAGCGGGATCCTTGATGACTTATCTGTTGGTTCTCTAAAGGTATCCCATGCATCAATGAAGACCTCCTTGTTCTTCTGTAGGTTAAGAGGGGGTGCTTTTCCTAGAGATTTCCTTATCCATACTATTTCAAGGGGATCCTTCTTCGTATGTGCGTCCCCTGATGTTGAAGCTTCCGCTCCTCTGTCGCGGCTTGTCTCAGTGCCATTGCACGTGACCACATTAATGCTTGGATCCACTAGTCTATTTTCTACTGCGATCCACTGGACGTTTGGATTCGGAGCCTCTGTTCATTTTCTCTTCTGCATTTCCACCTCTAATACTAGGCAATCTTCAATGACATGCTCAAATGATTTACAATAATTGAACGTAGTGCATGGGTTAACACAATCTCTAGATACGTGCCTAGGTTGGCCACAGTTATAACAAATGACTTGGCTGCGACCTCTTCCTTGTGCCAGACCAACATTTCTTCCTCTGCCGCAGTATCCACCACCACGACCTCTGTATCCTCCTTGGTCATATTGTGCATTTTCTTATTTTGGATGGGTATCTTCTTGTACGCAGTACAAGCCAGTGCCTCGCATTGAGTCCATATCCCTTTTTCTTTCA
This sequence comes from Larix kaempferi, assembly GCA_027924585.1. Taxonomy (NCBI): domain Eukaryota; kingdom Viridiplantae; phylum Streptophyta; class Pinopsida; order Pinales; family Pinaceae; genus Larix; species Larix kaempferi. The sequence goes on along the minus strand of BSBM01000318.1, from coordinate 1,003,490 downwards.
TTCATTAATTCATATGCGCGGCAGTTGGATTCATCATGTCCAACTGATTTACAGAAATTGCAATATAAATTCTTAGGAGTTTTCACATATTTCTGGATGAGGTAACAGTCTTCAGGTCTGTGTCTTGTGGTTCTAAAAATTTCATACCATGGGGCTTGATTCTGATTTAATGGGTTAGGCACACCACTGTTAATATAGTCACAGAACAGAGGGCAATGTTCGTGGTCATGACCTTCTCCTTTACAACTTGTACACCAGATCTCCTGTCTAGGTTCATATCTTTGTTCTTTACCATTTTTCATACTTTGCAGTTCAAGTGTCAGGGTTGTCAGCTGGTTCTGGATATGAGACATCCCAGAACTAGTATCACCAATCGGCGAAGCTTCCAGCTTCATTGCAATTTCCAAGGCCTCTGCCTAGGATAGAACCTTTTGCTGCATCAATGGTAATTTGATATGAGGTAACAGTGAAACAATGAACCATTGTTTATGCTGTTCTGGTGGTATAACAAAACTTACTTGGTCTAGTAAGGTCTTAAATTTCTGATCAAATTCCCAGACCATTTCAGTTGGTCTCTGCTTTATTTCCTTCAGCTCAGTTATACACTAAGACTCAGACTTAGGTTTCTTGAACTCTGCCACCAACGTGACTTTAATTTCTGCCAGGGCTCTCGGCTGTACGGTAGAGTATTTCATAAACCAATGTAGCGCTCTATCCCTGAAAGTGGTGATGAGATGTGCTTGTTTCACAGCATTGTCCTGGATTTGTCTTACACTCCATACGGCTTCACAAAGGAACCAATGCTGATCAGGGTCTTCTAGGCTAGTTCCTCTGAATATTGGCAGTTTCATATCAGTGTTTTCCATTGTGCTACTAGGTGGTGGGGCGCCGGGATTAGTGCATGGCTGCTATAAAGGGAGCTATGCATTAAATACAAATGGAACTATCGGGAGAGATGGACTAGGCTGATTCTTCTATGGGGTGGGATGCGTAGCGGGTGGGTTGTGCGATAAGGGTGGCGTGGTTTCTACAGCTGGTGGATTCTCAGGGGTAAATGGTTGTGTAACTTCACTATCAAGATCGTAGGGGATCTCAGTATCTATATGAATTTTAAGGCCTTCCGGATCTTTATTAATTTTATATCTCTTACCACTTCTAAGAGTATGTGTCTCTTCATCAGAATCAATATATGTATTGTTTATCATGACAAACTTCAAGCATATTACTGCATTCTTAGAACACCTTTCTCAGTTAACAACATCTTAATGTATAGACTGAGATTGTTCAAAAGCTTACCATGGAATCCTCCAAAAAAATTTGCTTCTGCTTGGCTGTAGGATTTGAGTGTGTCTACAGCAAATTCTGTTACAAAGCCTTCTAGCATATGATCGACCCAATAATCAATTGCGTGTGACAATGGGTTGTCTAATGCTTTAAGCTGCACTGTGAGCTCGGGAGTCCACTCCGTAGGAACTCCTCCTTGGAAACCGTTTTTCTTCTCTGCAAGCCATGAGATCCATGCATGCAACTCGTCTGGAAATGATGCCCAAAAGATCTCATGAATGTCATCTAATAGATATCTATCCAACCACTGTGTGTCACGTAGATGCGGATGTCTATTTTCTTGTCTATTAAAATCGCTTATGATCTTATCCCACCAAGCTTGGATTTCTGTCTTTTCAGGGTGCCAATAGTCAGATCCTTCAGGGAACTGATATTCTTCTTCACACATCGTAATTGCAACTTAAGGGAACCATTTCAACTGATCATGGATTCTAGCATGGCAATAGAACCATTTGTTGGCTTAAACTGACCCAGAGGTTTTCAACTAGACCCAGGTTCTTTGTGGTTCTCCCTTTGACCAACAAAACCCCTTCGCACCGGCTTTTTCGGCAACAACCTGCAAACAGGTTGAGGTCTCACTCGAGGTGTATCTCTATGGGGTACTGTGGAATCATGTTTCCATAGTAAATGATGAGTTGTTTATCTGAACAGGCTGCGTAGCGTAGGACATAAGGACGGCGCTGTGGGCAGAGTGATGCGATACGCAGCAGGATCTATGCTGCGAACAATACCACGCGGTGCAGGAAACCCTGCGGGCCGCACCAAGGGTTTCTTATTGCTGCGAATCTTCTACTGGAACTACGAATCACCCATAATTATCCTCTAGTTGGAAAATCCCAGAACCACTAAGGCACTGAAATGAATATCACTCATCCATTCATTCAAGCACTTACTGACTATCTTTCTAGCATTCGTCAAGAACTTGGATTATTACAACATGAACTGAAATGATAAACATAATTAACTGTGCTGCATTCCTTCACTGTGTTTAAGAAAGTAATTATACTTAAATGCATAACCTAGCATATCATTCCCAAACTTTCCTATTGGTAAATGCATATCAAAGTTCTCCTATTATAGCATGCAAGGAAACATTCAAGCATTCACTCTATAGAAAATACATACAGTCATTCATTCATAAACATCATCAAATAACACAGGATTTAACGTGGTTCACTTCCTCGGATGGAAAGCTACGTCCACAAGAATGGTTGGTAATATATTTCTTTCAAAAGGGATGGGGCAACTGTTCTTAGTCTGTGAACTCAGTTGGAGACTCTTCCTTCTCTTGGCTAGGTCTCTGCGCACACAGCCGCAGAGCCTTTACAATCATCTTAGCTCAAAGAGATTTTACAACACAAAAATATTATCTCCTTAAGTTCTCAGCAACTACAAAGAATAACAATCCAAAAGGATAACAACACTAAAAACAACCCAAAAAGAGAACCCCCATCCCATACAAAATGTCTTCTTAAATAGATCATGCCCGAAGGTCATGTCTGTACAATGTTGAAGACCTAAGAACCCAAAACCCTAAGGGTTTCCAAAACTATGCCGGTTTTCCAAACCGGCTTGCTGGCTCCTGGTAGCGTCTGCTTGATCATGGCGGATCTCCATGTCCTCATTCTGTCGCTATCCGCCTTCCTGTCACACACGTGCCTGCAGGCTGCTTCTGCTGAACCATTTCTCTCTAACAGTTTTACCTTCTACGTGTGCCAAACGTCGCTTTCCTTAACAACACACGTGTGGCCGCCTTCCTGTTTTGCCTACATTCGCTGCTCGACAATCCTGAAGTATATTTCCAAAAATGGCTACTACTGGTCGAGCTAGTAACTACACTTGATATTTGTCCAGCACACTACTTTGCTGGCTCCATGTGGCCTCCTAACTCCGCAGCACTGCTTCTGCGCAGTACTAGTCTTCACATCACGGCCAAAACTTTGACACTACATGCAACTCCGCAGTCTGGTCAAAAGTTGGATGCTATGCACAACTTCGCAGCATCCTCAATACTTAGCCAAAATTTTGTTTTTGAGCTGCGCTCAGCTCAGCTTTCCCTGCTTGCGTCAAAAAGGTGCTTCCCAAAACTTTAACTCAACCTGGGCCCAACAGGCATCAAACCTGAAGCTTCTATGTGATGCTTCATCTGAGCTAGTTGATATCTCTATGTATCGTCAGATGATTGGGTCCTTGATGTACCTGACGAACACAAGACCAGATATTTGCTTTGCTTTGAACACATTGAGTCAGTTCATGATAGATCCGAGGAGTGTTCATCTGATTGCTGTAAAGCATGTTCTGAGGTACCTGAAGGGTATAGTGGATTATGGGCTCAAGTATGAAGCGAATCAAAAGTTTAACCTACAGGGTTATGTTGATTCAGATTGGGCTAGCGATGCTGCAGATAGGAAGAGCTCATCTGGATGTTGCTTCAGTATGGGATCAGGTGTGATCTCTTGGTTTTGCAGGAAGTAGTCCTGTGTAGCACTAAGTACACCTGAGGTAGAGTATGTCACAGCCTGTTCAACTAGTTGTGAGGCAGTATGGCTACGGAAGGTACTGTCTGAGTTATTTGATCTTTTGTTGGATGCTACTGGTATCTTTTGTGATAACCAGAGTTGTGTGAAGCTGTCCGAGAACCCATTGTTTCATGACAGGTCGAAACACATAGAGATCAAATATCACTATATCAAGGATATGGTGCAGAGAGGAGTTGTGAAGCTCCTGTATGTGGCGACAAACAAGCAGATTGCAGATGTACTGACAAAGCCAATAGCCAGAGTGAAGTTCGAGTACTTCAGGGAGAGGCTTGGTGTTCTTTAGATCGATGACACTTTGAGGAAGAATAGATGGACACATTGGTTGAAGCCATTCCAAGCATGTTGGAAGGAGGATCCTTCACATGGATGTGGATGTAAGTGCTGGATGATGAGCATCAGGATGATGTTCTAGTTTCTGCTTTGTATGATCAGTTGGATAATTTATATGTATATGTATGTACGCATCATGTTGGATGCTGGATATGATCAGTTGGATCATTTATATGTATATGTATGTAAGCATCATGTTGGATGCTGGATATGATCGGTTGGATCATTTGTATGCATTTTGTATATGCATCATGTTGGATGCTTGGACCATGTATCTGTATATGTATTAGGTGGATACATTGTATAATCAGGTAGATCATGTATGTTGATATGTATCATGTATTTGTATTTGTATTAGGTGGATACACTATATGGTCAGGTGGATCATGTATGATGATATGTATCAGGTAGATACTTGGTATGCATCAGGTGGATGCATTGTATGATCAGGATGATCATAATGACGAGCTTCAGGGTGTTGCTCCAGATGATATGTATCAGGATGGTATAGTGATGATGATTAGTATGATCATGAGCATCAGGATGATGCTTTGTGCGATGATGATCAGTTGGATCATGAGTATCAGGTTGATACTTGGAGATCAGAGATGATATGTGGCAGGTTGTGCAAATAGCATGTAATCAATTCTGGGAGATCTTCTCGGTCATGCTGCGGCACATAAATGTTCCTAGGATACTCTTTCTGGTATTTCTATGTAGTATGTAATCAGTCCTTATATATATGATAGGTTGAGTTGTGTGCTTGTAATTAGTCCTGGGATGAGGTATTACTATGGAGACATGTAATCAGTCCTGGAGATCCGAGAGGTTGAGCTGTGTGCTCATAATTAGTCTTGGGATGCTCTTTAGAGATCTTGTCGGTCGTGCTGCGGCACATAAATGTTCCTAGGATGCTCTTTAAAGGTTTTTTCTATCCACATGTAATTAGTCCTGGAGATCCGAGAGGTTGAGCTGTGTGCTCGTAATAAGTCCTCGGATGCTCTTTAGAGATCTTGCCAGTCGTGCTGCGGCACATAAATGTTCCTGGGATGCTCTTTAAAGGTATTGTGGAGGAGATGCATGTAATTAGTCCTGGGAGATCTTTCCAGTCGTGCTTAGGCACATAAATGTTCCTGGGATGCTCTTTTCGGTATTGCATCCGCACATAAAATTAGCCCTCAGAGACCACCTCTATCAGACCATTCGCACAGATGATGAAAACCCGCAGGTGGTGGGCCTACATCCAGTATGAAAAAGGATTGGCTCTGTAAAACTTCCTATGATGAGTAGATCCAAAGATTGGTTGAGATAGCAGTTGCAGTGACGATGATGATGACGATGATCCAGAGAAGAAGACTTGTGTTAGCATATCTATGTCAAGAAATACCTTCCTAGTTAAGAGGGAGTGTTGATGTATATGTAACTTTGGAATGTATTTCATCTATGTATTTCATATGTATTTATTGTACCCTTATAAGAGATGTGTTATTCCTCTATAAGGAAGTGTCGTCATGTGTAATGACAAGTGTCACAAGTGTGTATACTTGCCGATGGGTTATTAGACCACCATGTGTGGGGTCAGCCTTGAAATATATATTATACTGTGGATGCACCTAGCTAGACAAGTCGACCCCATAGCGTCACTAGGCAAACATGTTAAGTATAAATAGAGATCGGGAGATCTCTATTTGATCACTCAGAAAGTGGCACACTAGTGAGGAGGAGGATCATCTGCTACTAGGAGACTATCTCAGTGTATTTTGGTTGTACTTTGTTCGAGCCATTGCTCTCTCTATCTCTGAGAAAGTTGTGGGGTTTTTCACCTTAGGGTTTTCCCCACGGAAACTCTGTGTCTCTTGTCTCTCATGCTTTTGATTCTTATGATGCTTGTCATGCTTGTTATGATTGATATGCATTGATATAATGTACATGTTATTCTCTTAGTAAAGATCCTAGAGTATTGTGAATTAATGCTCAAAATTTAAGACTCAGTGGCACCAAGATATTGTCCAGCAAGTTGGTTCGGGGTAGTCGGCCTAATCAATGCAATTCGGGGATCGTGGCATGTGCAGAGCAATGCGCGAAAGGTGTCCAGATGAATTGGTCCTTTTTTTCTGTTGAACCAATTGGCGGAGGATGCCGCCGCTATCCAAGCTGGGAAGGGCTCCTTCACATATAGATGGCTATTAATCTTGATCGTATTCGTGGTTTAGAAGGAGCCCAATACTTAGCAAGGTATGGAGGTGGAGGCCGCCAAAGAGCATCGGGGTGCGTGATATCAAAAATTGTGGTGGGTACGTGAGATAGAGCGATTCCGGGAGTGCGCGTTGCAGTTTTGGTTTTATTGGGAGATGCTCTATGATGTAGTAGTACACGTGTCATGGCTATCTGAGGAAACTGTAGCAAAGTTTAAGCCGCTTATGGTGTTCGTGATCCAGTCGCACGCCATTTATGTGCAAGCCCGATGCGACCCTGGTAAGCAATGGTTGTTGACCCCTTACAAGGTGACAACTGACTTGCTGGATGCCATTGTGAACCATTGGCTACCGGAATGGTGCAAACCCATGGGATTAGAAGAGATTGAGGCTGTAGAATTGGTGAAAGGCCCAGACGATCGACTATCGGCGCATGACCAGCAAAGTCATCATGACTCAGATCAAGAATCGATAAGGACACCAATAGCTAATGAAAGTGATCGGGACCTTGAAGAAGGTAGAAATAAAAAGGCATGAGGACCATGTGACAATCAGTGGGCTCCCCTGGTGTCAAAAGCGCACTTGGGCTGCCTAATACAAGCAATCCCTTATGCATCCATCGCAGTGGCTCAAACGATGATGGTGAAGATAGCTGAAGGGTTCCATGTGCTCACTGCTCGTATGGACTCCTTGTACGATATCGTTTTGAGGAAGGCACCTGAGGGAGCAGTAGTGCAGGAAATTGGCACAATCAACATTGAGCCGCAGGTCCTGAATGTTCAAATTCTACTGACTATGATTGCGACCGACGATGCCGCTCTCAGGACAATGCTGCAGCAGTTTAAATATTTGACGGTAAATATCAATGCGGTGTCCTCACCAGTGTTGGTGTGCATACAAGCTGTTTCCAGTCAGGAATTGGCGAATAGAGAACGTGATGCACGGAGTCAGCTAATACAGTCGCAGGAGGCTGATGCAGCGGTCCACAAGGAAGCTGAGGATCTCAAAGGGAAGGCCGCGACAGCATGAGAGGTGGTTGATGAGTTGAAGGAGACAATGGAGACCCTTTGTGCCGAGAAGGCTACTGAGATCACAGAGCTAAAGAAGGAACAGGATCGGCTTACTGTGGAAAAAATGGCCTTATGGGCAACTCAAGCACGGTTGGAGGTGGCCATCGATGAAGCCTGTAACCATGTCTTCGTGCCCATCACAGAGTTAGATCCGGTCGAGTGAGTGCAGAAGCTAGGGGATGTTATCACCCAATTATGGGAGGACAATGCGGCATTAACCCATGCCTTGAATCCAACCACACCTCAGAAGGGCGTTGAGGAATGGAAGAGTGCCATTGAAGAAGTGGCGACTCATCTAGCTGAGTTAGAGAAGGAGGTGACAAGAATCACTGTGAAAACTGCATTGTTCTGGGGCAGCATCATCCAAGATGAGCCACTGGAACAATTGAGCAAGCAACGGTGTGAGGTAGAAGAGCAACTGGCTACACTGAAGACTGCCATGCGCACCATGCTGTTAGTGACGCAGGTATCTAAAAAGGCAGAGATCAAGGACTTACAGCAATGAGTTGCCAAAGCAGAAGAACGAAAAAAGTAGCGGTCTGCACAGTTGGATGAGTTCTAGGACGTTGGGGCTGAGCTTAATGATGTCGTTGACTCTCCAATCCAGGCGGTGCATGAAGCAAAGCAATGAGTTGACACACACCTGTGCACCCACCCTCTGGCCATAGACCTCAAGGATAGTAAGGAGATTGCTGCAAGAGTCCTACAGCGGTTCAATGAAATTCGGCAGCAGTATGAGGACTTCTGAGTCAAGACCAATGAATACACCATGTCGAGTTGATGTGGCTCGAGGGAAACCCACAAGATTGTGTTGGGGGCCTGTTGGCAAGCGGTTTGGTAAGGTAACATCGTAGCATCGTTGATGCTACGCCAAGTCAGAAGATATCACGGAAGGCGGAGAGCTAGGCGTAAAGAATATTATTTTATGCATTTTTGGGTCAATTGTACTGTAGTTTGCGGGTTTTGGGTCATTTGGACCGTATATTATGTAGTTTTGTGTCAATTGTACTGCAGTATGTGGCTTTTGGGTCATTTTGGACTATGTCGGTTAGTTGTTGGGTCAATTGCGTGAAGTGTCGGTTAGGAAGTTGTTAGAAAGTGGACAAGCATTGTAAGGGTGGAAGCCTATATATAGACCTAAGTTGTAAGTGTTGAGGCATCTTAGTACGGATCCTTGGATGTTGGATGTGTGGGTCTTTAAGTCTGTATCTGAGATCAAGAGTTACTGGTGAGATCTTTGTTTTTGTGGAGATATTGTATCTGGGTTTTGCTAAGTTAATATGACATGACAGAGTTGTTTTGCGAAATCCTTGTGCATCTTTTGTTCACTTGTGGTAATGCATGTTGCGATATATGAAATAATGCTATGTTTTCTTGTTGCAATTAATGCTTTACTGTTATACTTGTCCCGATGAATGTTTCTATTGAATGATGCTATGGATACAATGTTGCCAAAGTTAAATGCATAGATTTCCTTCTGAATGTTGCAATACATTTAAGTGATTGTTTTCGCAAACATCCTCCTTCATTCAACGGAAACATGGTTTTGTTGAATCTCCCTTAAACATCTCGAGTGAGACCTCATATGCTCCACAGGTGTTGCTGGATGGGGTAAAACCTGTCTGGGCCGGTGCTCAGGGAGATCGCAGTGGGTTGGTGTCGATAGCGATGGGAACCCCTATAAACTGGGTTTGAGTCAACACTCAGGTTGAGTGTAATGACATTCGGACTCAGGATGCTCATCCTCACAACTCTCACACCAATGAATGGCTCTTGTGTCAGGGACATTGGGGGCAAGAGGGGGTCTCTTGTTTTCTTCAGTAGTTGGCCTCCTGTTCGGGTTCCAGTATGGCTTGGGGCCATATGGATCCTTGTACCTATCTGAGTCCCTATTCTTAGCGAGGTCTCTAGTAAGAAGAGTCAAGTTTTTTATCATTTATTTCATATCTTCAGTCGTCACTAACTGAGTGTCTTCTTTTGCAGGTTCTTTTCCCTTTCAAAAATGTGAATCAGTGCATGAGGACGAGGGAGCATGGTGGTCGAAAACATTTTTCTTCCCCATGGACACTATGTTCATCTTTCCTTCCGTTGTCCTAGGCTATCTTTAAAGAGCAGTCTCCTTGTCTTTCATGTGGTACCCTATACATCCTTCGAAAGAATCTAGATAATGTATTAGAACGGTCAGGTCCTTAGGGCGGATTGCTTCAAGTATTTGTACCACAACCTTGTCAAATCGTTGATTGAATTCATGTGTGGTTTCATTTTCTCTATTCTTTATCCCAGATAGTTGGTTAAGCAGGTACTTTCCATCTAACTTGACTGGCCAATGCTTGGTAAGTTTGGTCACGAAGTTGTCGTAACCATTTATTGAGCCTGCTGGCAGCCGGTCGAACCACTTCCGGACATTGCCCTCGAGTGACATAAACAATCCTCTCATGAAAACATCTTCATCTATGGACCCGTAGGCCTCCATGTGTTGCCACACGGACTCGATGTGATCTTCTATGGTGATGGCATTACTCCCACTGAACTTAGGAATTTTTTCAAAATACTTATCGGGCATGTCATGGGGAGCACCCTGAATTTGGGTAAAGTCTAGAGGTGAAGCTATCTCCCTATTTCCAAAGACTCATGGACCAGGGTTGGTATCAGCCATCTGGTTGTTGTTCGTAGGTGGATTGAGGGTGGTGGAAAAGGGTGGCACTACAATGCTAGGTGAGGCTGCAGTGTTGACTTCCTTCCAAAATGAGCTAGGGGAGTGTTCACCAAGGTTTCGTCTGACATAAGTGATGGGTGTACTATGTAATGTGTTAGAACGATCTAAACTACGAAGGTTGTATGGATAGGTTCGGCCTCCAGTGGAGCCGCGGGGTGGAGTCGCTAGGTGAACTATGAACCTTGTTCACCAAAGGTGGAGTGTCATGAGGGGAAGTGGAGAGTGAGACAAAATGGTGTTGGCTGCAATAAATTATGCAAATGGAAATAAGCCAACAAATTTTTAAGTACAGATGTGATGATAAAAAAGGAAAAAGAAAAGAAAAAAGACTCAAACTCAAGAAAAACATGGGTAGGCCTCTACCTCCCTGGCAGTGGAACAAAAAATGTTATCACACTAGCTCTAGCTGCTACTAAAGGTATCTTGTCCAAGGTGATAGAGGGCAGGAAGCCAGGTAGGTTAAAACTACAAACACCAAGTCCACCGTTCGAAGAATGGTAGTCACACCAGACAAGACGTTTGTCACTTCGGATAGGGCATGTAGCCTAATCCAGGGGGAGACCCTTCTCAACCAGCTAAGGTTGAGAGACAAAAACAAGACACTCCCAAAACCAAAACAAACAATGGAAAACAGAGAGGGGGTGTCTAGAACATCTAGGACTCTTAACCAACCAACAAGCATAAATTTGGTAGTAGATTGGGGTGTTGACTGAAGCAATTTCTGATATGATTTTGAAGATAAAAATGGCTGATTTGAGATGTTTCGTGGCTGGAAATGAAATCAGAAGTTAAAAATACACTAGAAGTTCCAATTGGTTCTCTACCTATGGGGGAATTTAACTCAATAACATGGGCATACATGGCAGAATTAAAATATCAATTTTTAGGACGCTTCTAATTATTTTTATGTGATAATAGATGATGTTCAACCACTACAAAGTGAAAACAAAAATACCCACAACCCCAAAATGGCCCAGCTAGACAGAGAGAGGAAAATGCCCAAGCAGGGCGAAATTACCAAGTTGACCAGTGCTAGTTCTAGGGGTAAATGGAGTCGAAATGGAATAGGATTTTGGATGTAGGCGTTTGAGGCAAATTCCAATGTGGGTTTGAAATAAAATTAGCGTTTTAATGGTGAAATTTTTATATTTTAATTTTTTAGGGTTTTCTATGTAAATATCCATCTTAACACACACAATGAAATTGAAAGCTATGAGACCAGCAAGAGAAGCATACCTGGGATAGAAATGTATGGTTGAAATGGCTTGAAGACTAACTCCACATTCAATAGTTGAGCAACCAACGAGTTTCTATGGGCGTTTGAGCAGCTATATGACCAATTTTGCCCTGGATACCTGCCACAAACAAGAGAGAATCAACATCTGCAACAAATAACCAAGTAAAAACAAAAAATGAATGGCTAAAAATAAAGAATTTGACAAGCTAAATAGCAAAGACAACTCCCTTGTGAATATTTTGATGAGAAGTGCTAGAATGGAGCTCCCACTCCAAGCGTAGTGCCTCCCTTCAAATGGCCACCCTCCCTGCAATTCGTGTTAGCCAAATATGGGCAGAAAAATCACTACAATTGCTCCACAAAGCTATGAAAACTAGCTAACAATCAAAACCATCAACATCCATACAAATCATCTCAAGAAATCGGGAGAAAAATGTCTCTATATCACTCAAATGTCAAGTATACAATGTCCCAAGAGAGCTACAAAATGAGTGAGTCTCTTCTCTTATAGAGAATGCTCATTCTCAACCCTAACTCCCTCCAAAACCAAGGGCTGAGATTAACTCTCTCAATGCCCAAATCGATGGTGGAGGATCACTCTAGAGAGGGGGGGCGAATTGCCCTCTAATGCCCATGTGGAGGATGGGGCCCTTCAAGGGGCCCATAAAATACATACAATAGGTGGTTGGGGGGTGTCTATGGGTTGTTTCAGCCCCCCATACCACTCAGCCATAGTATCAATACATAAAAACCCCAAAATATGAAGTTTTGCTAAGTCAAAAACGCCCCTCTATGGGCAAATTCATCCCATGTGTTGGGATGGGAAAATATGAGGGCCCCACAACATAAAATGAATGTCCAAACATTACAAAAATTACCTTAGGATACCCCCTTACCTTAGCGAACAATTTCACTTACCATTTCAATAGTTACCTTTGCCATATTTAATTTTCCATATTAATTTATTGTTGGTTTTTATTGTTGAAGATGTAATTTGGTATTTTGACCCACTTATATTGCACGGATTGACAAACAGTATGCTGTAATGCGATCGTGGACCCTAGATATAGTAGACATGGTCACTTGAACAACCCTGATCCATCAATTAGGCATTGTTTGCCTCAAATCCAAGATTTTTAATTAAAACAGGTCCCTCGTGACCCATAATAATTAAAAATCTCATCAACGCTTCAACTTTTTCGAAATCTAACACTTGGAGGCGCATATGAAACCCCAAAACATAATAAATGACCAAAATCAAAATCTTGATTGCAACTTTTTTTCAGGCCCATTTTTGGCCTAGTCAAATCTGGTCAAAATGGTAACGGCTAAAAATATGCATGCAACATGAAGCGTTCAAGGCTTCCTTATTCATGTTAGTACATTACTCAAAACAAATAATGCTGATATGGTGATCAAAACAAATAATATGTCAGTAAAAATAGGCCCCAGGTGAGGTGGGCCCACCACCTCCAACAAAGACTCAAAATTGCTATACACAACTTATAGACTTGACCACTTAGCTAACTTTGGGTGAGGTCGATAAATAAGGTGAAGGATATGGGAAGACGAAGACCAATACCATGTGACCCTTCGGATAAACAGGGAAGGTGGGACCCACTGACATAAGCATACCATGACAATACATAGGGAAGGGCGATGCCTCACAAATGGGTATAGTGTAGGGAAACCACCACTTATCATCTAACATGCACCTTGCAACTCATATACGTGCCTTCAGAAGACTCCATGAGGATCTTTTATAGATCCGCCATGACTGGGTGTCCGGCAAACCGTAACTTGAGACTCTAGGGGACAATTCACATAGCTGTCCCTTACTCCATCTCACCTCCTTGCCCCGCTGGACTAGGTGAGGAAATAACCACTACAATGCTGATACATATGGTTGACCTGTGTCCGTGTGTGTTCAAAAACACATTGCTTGGAATTTACATTTGACTTTCATACTTAGCCTTTTTGGCTTGATTTACATTTCATTTCAAGGCCCTTTTTGGGCTACATACATATCTCAAAAGATATAACAAGGTGTTCATACTGCAAAGTAATGTGGGAAAGTGTACATGCTTCGATGACCAATGGGGAACACCCGATGAGTCTACAAAATTTGATACTGCATTGCAACATCGGGGGCAACCGACGGGAGCAAATCCCAGGTTTGAGAATGCATCTCACACACTAAAGAGCTGAGGCACAAGATACAAGGAATCATGGCATACTCAGAGGTCAATGGGGAAGGGGATCCTCAAGGCCACAAATCAAGGTCCAAGTCGTGAAAAATCAACATGAATGAGTTGGATGGTTGGAAGGAAGTGACTAGTGGATCCAAGGTTAGCTGCCAAGGAGTACGGAATGACCAAGTCTATACCAATAGTGGGGTAGGGACTAGCGTGCATATACATGAGTCTAGTAGAATGGGGTGGAATGACATCACCAAGGGCCATACACATCATAATGACAAACCGAGATCACCACATCAAACATCATACGTAAAGTCCCTGTACTATCATAAATAAACAAGTCTAAACAACAACATGAGCAATAAACCATAAAGTGTTATACTTTCCAGACCATATACCTACTATTAAAGCTGACTCTGGAACTGGATCTCTGCTGAATCCGGGCAATAAGTGGAAAACCAGCAATACTCTATAGTACTCTCATCCCAATATGGCTAAGAAACTCTCTCAATGGGGTCATGCAAAGATCGACAAGGAAGGGTGACCCTATGGTCATTTCTCTGTAATATGTCTGGATCAGTACAAAACCATCTGTCCCCTCTGATATCTCTGCTCAAGGCAATCTAAATATAATGAATTCCCCCTCTGTAGGCATTTGATCTCTGATATGGAAAAAAAAATGTAGTATGGTCCCCGACCACACAATCTGCAGCATGGTAGCTCCAGCTAGCATTGATGTGATAACATGTATATTACATTTTGTGTACCTGCAGGATTATTACTGGGATTTTTTTTTTCATATAAATGGATTGCTATCGATCCCTTCAAGGATCAAGCCATTGTCAACCTTCCCCCAATGTGAACTTCATGCCAAATGCAAAGTCTCTAGGGAAAGGACAACTTCCTACGGCACTTCATTCCCGATTATAGAATGACTATTCATTGATTCCTACGTCTCCTCTGAACCATCATTCCTTTCATTTGGGATGAGCAGGTGCAAGGAAATTTCAATGAGTTAAGAAAGACTTTGACTTCCACTCCTTTGATCTCTCCACTAGTTTTTAGGAATGATTTTATCCTATACATTTTGGCATATGAATATGTCTTCACTAGATTATTATTCCAATAATATGCTCCTCATCAATATTATATCACTACTATGTCAATATGAACCTATCTGGTCCTCTGCTTCGTTATCTTCATGAGGATAATTTGGTCATTGCCATCATTTTTTTAGTTCAAAATATACGCCATTACATTCTTATGAGCTGAAACAAAGTAGTCACTAACTCGAATCCAATGTTGTATCTCTGGAATTGATGACTTATTCAAGGTCACATCACAAAATGGATCATTATACTAAGAGTGCGACCTTGAGTTTGCAACTCCCAAGAGCACTAAGGCCTTATCTTTAGCACAACTCATCACAGAGTTACCATATAAGTTTTTTGCGTCTGCTATCACCGATCATATAACTGGTGAGCATTTGTTCACAATTTCGTCTAATTATCATTGGTATGGAGACATCTTGGTTTACCTACGCAGCCAGAAATGTGTCCCTCAACTCAGTCACGATGAACATCATCGCATCTATCAGTAGGCCCCTCACTATATACTCATTGGTGATGTCCTTTATCACCAAGGGGTCAACACCATTTTACAATGATCTCTCACTCATGAAGAAGTTGAACAAGTCCTAAATAATTGCCATAATAGAGCTTGTGGTAGCCATCTCTCTGGGATGGCCACTTCCCAAAAAGTCATTCGTGCTAGTTATTTTTGGCCAACCTTTTTTTTCTTATTGTATTGAGGAAGTCAAACATTGTCGCAATTTCCATCCTTTTCCCCAAAGGAGAGAACCCCTCCCATGTCACTTCATCCAGTGGTCACTATTGGCCCTTTCTATACATCATCCATTGACTTTATACAATGCAATCCACCGTCGGCTGGTGTCCATAAGTGCATAATTGTCGCCATTGACTACTTCACAAAGTGGGATGAGTCCATGTCGACCTTTAATTGTAGTGGTGAAACCGTCGTACATTTCGTTTTTCACCATGTTATCACTCGAATTGGTGTACCGCACCAACTAGTGTCCGACCATGGTTCTCATTTCAAGGACGCCATGTGGAAAGAACTGTCTTAGTTTTTAAAATTTGAACTCCAATTCTCCTCCTCCTATTACCCTCAGAGAAATGGACAGGTGGAGGCTGTCAACAAAATCCTTAAAACGATGCTCTAACAAATGGTGGATAAACACAAATCCAATTTGAATCATATAATCTTTCCATCCCTTTGGGCCTATCGCACATCGACGAAAACCGTGATAGGATTCACCCCTTTCCACCTCATAGAAAAAGTGGAATCCATTCTTTGAATTGAGTTTCAAATACCATATTTGCACCTTGCTATCGAACTTCTTCCAGATACCATAGCTTTGGAAAAACACATAGTTTCTCTAGAACAAGTTGATGAGGATCATCATGTGGAACCCAAAATGATCGAATCTGCGAAGCATCGGCTAAAATACCATTACGACTCTCATGTCCACCCTCACACTTTCAAGGAGGGGGACCTTGTCCTCTTCTCGGGCCAAGCCCATGATAAACATGGAAATGGAAAGTTCAAATCTATGTGGCAGGGACCATATGTTGCCAAACATTGTGTCAGAAAGGGGGCATACATCCTTTCTGATTCAGAAGGTCACCTCTTGAAGAACCCCTACAATGGGTTATATCCTAGGAGACTCTATGCTTAACCTGACTAAGCTTTGTATTCATTGTACTATATCGTTCTCTTTTTTTTGTTTTCTCCTTTTTTCGAAAATAGAGCCTCATGGTTTGTTTCCTTGACCTTATCAGATGGATCCTAACCCCACCATGTACTTTGGTTATGCTGACAATGAAATTAGATACTATATGAATCTCTCCTTGGATGCATGGGTACTTTATTCCCCATTACAAACCCTCATCCACATTATCGGTGCATGCATAGGTGCAACCATGAATAATAAGGCACCATATGATGTTGTGATTAGTCTCTTGATTGATTCTCTACACATGAGTATTCGTCACCTTCATGTTTACCTTGATTCCAAACTACTTGTCGCATTGTTGAATAAATTTCATCAGGTACGTGATCCTTGTGTCTTTAGAAAGTTCCTGTGCACTAAACAATTGGTTAGATTTTTTGAATATTTTACATTCATTCATGTCCCCCGCGTTTCAACAATGTTGCAGACCAAATGGCTAACGATATTCTAGGGTGGCACATTAATCATCAATAACAAGTACATAATCCATAAATTTGCATTTCATATCATTTTTCATACACATATAAATAAACATCACATCCATCATCTAATAGACAGGCTTCATATATATAATGTGACATCCACGTGCATATGCATAAATAAATATATATATATAGTGTCATATCCACATGCATATGCACATATCTATATCTATATATCTATATATCTATATATCTATATATATAGATATATATATATATAAGATTCATATGTGATCCATAATAAAAAAAACCCATGCACATAGCATGCGGGAAGGACCTTAACCCTGCTCACTTTTTCACATGTGTGATCTTAACCATTTCCCAAGGTCACATATCACTTGTATATTTGGCTTGATTTCTGTAATGCCCCATATTTTGATTATGCATATTTATCAGTTAGACGCACTGTACTATATTTACTTATTATCTGTTGAACTTAGCTCGACTGAGTAAACATTAATACGACATGATGGACCCAAGTATATGATGCTAGTGTGTTTTATGATTTTACTATGATTATGATGTTATTATCTTATGCGGTTACCATGTCATGATTATCATAGGATTCCTTTATTTTACAATTACAGTATATGTTTATATGTTTTCATTAATAAGATGTGAAATCTATGATGCAATATGTGGATATCGTCTTACGATGTGATTTATGGAAGTATTATATGTCATGTGCATCTATGATGAACTAAAACTGTTACATGAAGTGAAATGATGTTGCTAATATGGATCAATTGGTGATCGATGGGAAATGCTTTCTATTAAATGTGTATTTTGTGAAATACTAACCTACAAGACACAAGGGCTATGGGATATCCAAATACTTAATCTGATATATGGGATAAGAACTTGTTCATGCAGTAAAACTTAGAAACCAAAAGTGATGATACGATCACACAGACCAATAATCTCGATAGAAACAAAGTTTGAGTTGATAAAGGTGTAGACCCAATAAGTATGTTGAGAGGGATGGATGTATTTCCCACCCTATGTTTCTATGATACCTGGGGTCATGGGAGGGCCATGCGAAGACACGCTCTCCAATTTGTTTTGATGACGATGGTCGGATGCCTGCTAGGAGAGGTTAGGTCTGTTGTTCAGCCGACGTTAACGCTCTAAGGTTCTTATGAGTTCAGGTTGGTGAATCCGACATCCACTTGTGTACTAGCGGAGGAAGGATAGGGAGGATGCGGACATAGGTTATGATGGGAGGATATGCTAGTTAGTATTGTTGAGGGTTGGATATTCCTTGATCTTGAGTTAGTAGGTGTAGATACCCTCCCTTGTACTGGATTAATTAAACCAAATGTAAAAATAAAGATAATGATATGAAATCCTGAAGGGATAATTGTTAAACAACTGAGAATGTTAAAGTAATTATATTGTATTTATATGCTTTCTCTTTCTGCATGGTGGGAATACTATTATTAGTTAGCAGGTATGCATAGGCTGGATGGGGTTTGTTTATAGTACATATCCGACCTGTGCATACATTGGCCATGCATGCACACCTTGTACATGTACAATAGTACTGGTGTAGAACATACTTGTCATGCTTGAATAGAAGTGTAAAATGTCGTGTAATCTTTCTGCTAATAAATGACATTGGAAAATCACTCCTTCCACCTACAGTGAGTGTGACAAAAGGGTGTGATTAGATATTGCAAATGCATAACTTACTTAGATTTTTTTTTTAATCATTAAATATAGTTTAATTTAACATCTTGTATTCTCATGCTCATAAATGATATTGGGCATTTACTCCTTTTATCATAGAGGTAAAAATAATAATCAAAGTTTGGATTAATTTGTTTAAGGATGGAGCGGTAGCAATAGTTGTCTTGATTTCTCAACCTTAGTTTATAAAATCATGCATCCTTCTTAATCATCTTTTATAAGGGTTTGAGGATTTCAATGAAGTCAAAGCTAGAACACCTTATGAAATTAATCATCCCAAAGAATGATTACATCAATGCCTTGTTGTGTGGCAATGGGATAGAATGTTATAGGTTTTATTCTTTTTGAATATACCAATATCATGTATTTTGATATGATATGCCCAAGTAATTTTCCTTATGCAATAATGAAAATGGTTTTATTGGGATGTAGTGTGATCCCATATTTTCTACATCTATTAAGAATAGCTTTAATTTCAATATTGTCCATTTAGACAAGTACATTTTGATTTATAAGGCCTATGAAAGCTATATCCATTACACATGAATTGCTCCATTCGTTGTTGAAAGCAATTTTCGATCTATCTTCATTTGAGACAAGAACTTGATTAGATCCCAAAAATACATCCTAGAGTGAGCATTTCAGATGTCATGACAAGTTTCAAAATTGACTCCATAGGTGGAACTCGATAATTATATTTCTCTTATGCTTACTTAAGGTTTCTAAAATTGACACAAGGCCTATTTTCACCACTCTTGTTCCTTAACATGTACAAGGTTTTCAATTCATGGCTAATGGTGCATTGGAAACATAATGTTTGCATCTAGCAAATTCTTCAATTGATCGTTTTGCATCAACGATTCTAATGATGGATGAACCTTTCACATCTTTTATTGCATATATGAGCTATTGTGTCATACACCTTCAAGTCCTGGTATGTCTAAGAAAATACATCTCTATACAAGTAAAATAGCTTGATATAAGGTCTTCTTTTAACCTCTAAACAAAAATAACCTAGGTTGATTATATTTCGATCTTGATCTTGTGGTTAAATTTTTAATTATTTGTGTTATTGTTTGTATTATTTGTTGTATTTTTTTGAATTTAAGATATAAATATTATATAAAAAATGATAAATATATATATCTATATCTATATCTATATATATTGTATTGAATAAAAAAATTACAAAAAATAAATTAAATAATAAAAAAATAACAAAAAACAAACATTACATAATAAAAAAACAAAATATAATAAATATATATAAAAAAATCACTATATATATAATATACATATATAAAAAAATAAAAAATACATTGCAAAATAAAAACTTACCTCGACCCGCGATGTGTGCTGCCGATACCTCCCACGACAGGTTTTTCCCTAAACCCTTTTTGCTACCTCCCCGCGTGACCGTTCTTCTGCGGATCTTTCTGTGACCTTTCTGCTACCTCCTGCGGTGACCTTTCTGTGACTTTTGTTGAGCTGTGAGAAGAGGATATTAACCCTATACATGCAAATTTGATTGTGGTTCCTTGCATTTGAGTCTGGTACTGAGCTATTAGCAGAGGATATTGAGCCTGTTCGTGGAAATTGGAATTGTGGCCGTGCATTTGGGACTGAGCTAGAGTGGAGCAACTCCGAGAAGAAGCAATGGCACCTCCCAAATCGGTGAGTACGATGCCCTAATTTTTATGGGGTCCAATCCAGAGTTTAAATCTCTAATTTTGTATTGTAATTTTGTTTTTCTTGTGTGGGAATCAGAACCCCCGTGATGGCACTTATGTGGCTGTACCCTTCTATTATGATCTCCTCCATTGAATGCAGAACTTAGCCTTTGAGAAAGGTCCAAAGAGCTCACAAGATTAGGCAACCTCACCTCTTTGTCATTTTCCATGGAAGCTATTATGCTTCTCATCAGCCAGAAAGGTGGTTGAAAATGTAGATGCTACAAATTTGGAAGCAGGACTGACAATTCATTTTTCCTAGTTCGAACCTATTTAATTAATGAAATCGTAGTATTAATGCTGAAACTATGGCTCTATTGATGAATTAATGTTTCTCCATTATTCATGTGGATTGTGTCTTTTCCCTGAGTGTTTGAGACAAATAGGATCAACAAAAATGTTTCATTAGGTGGTCCCCGGTTGTTCTATGTAGATTGAAAATGTGCAGACATTATCATTGTTAGCCTGTGTAGAGATGGTAAAGCATCAATGACAGAAACCCTGCTTTTATGTTACCTTGAGTTTACCTCCATAATAAGTGCTAAGACTTTACATTTGACAGATAATATTTTGGTGATAACAACACCCATAGCTTCAATGCCACAGTATTTTTGACTCATGGGAAATTTACTACATACAGCTAGCTATTTAAGTTTATGTAGGTTGACTTATCCACATGCTGGTATGTTTATGTTTAGCCTAATATACCATCAAATGTTTATGTTTAGCCTAATATATCATCAAATTAGTTTGTGTTAATACTTTCTAAGTTTGTTATAAATAAATTTAACTTCTTCTTATAATACAACAAATAACAATATACACTTTTATTGTTATTTTCTTTGTTATGTCAAACTCATATATGATAATCTGTGCAGATTCTAAGCTTCACATACTGGTCATGCACATTGTGTTCACATGTTTTATGTTGTAGAGTTGGCATGTGGGGTTTGTGTGTGAAGGAGGAGACACAAGTTCAAAATGATTAGCTTATGTTTACAAAATTTCTACATTTGTCATTTTTCACAATAAAGAAACTTTGCATTTTGCATGTAAAAGAAATTTGTATTTTTAGGATTTTGGCATTTTTATTTCAATTGATTGTATTTTAGAAGTTATTGGCATAGGTTTTGTCATAAATTCTTATTGGAGTCTCCATGTTTTGTCTTGTTTGAACTGTGTTGAAGAGCATTCTGCTCTCTTTCTAATAAGAGGTTGCATGTCACCCTAATCATCTTAATTTACTTCTCTGAGATTGTTGTTTTTCTCATGGGATTAATAAGTATTTGTTGATTTCTCACTTGTACATGGGTAGCTATCATGGCCTTGTTAGCCAATACTCATATGGGAACTTGGATAGTAGCACTCCTATTCTATGCCAAAGAACCCCTCTCTCATATTTGGAATGAAGTAAATAGGAGGAGATCTAGCCCAGGGATAGCTAGAAGGCCAAGTGTCCCCAACCCTTTAGCCTCCTCTTTGTCTTTTCTCCCTTTCATACATATAAGGAGGAATTTTTCCTTTTATATTATTTAATACATGAGAGAAATGTTTTCCTACATGTGACTTCTATTCAACAAGTGAATGAGATAAATATCTCATTCTAACATTGGAGTGTTTTCTTTATGCAAGGCTAGACACCATTAGCAATGACATTCCTCTTTGTCTTTTCTCCTTTTCATACATTTAAGGAGCAATTTTTCCTTTTATATTATTTAATACATGACATAAATGTTTTCCTACATGTCACTTATATTTGACGAGTGAATGAGATAAATATCTCATTCTAACATTGGAGTGTTTTCTTTATGCAAGGCTAGACACCATTAGCAATGACATGGGGTCCTTCATGCCACCACTATATTTTTTTCCTTATTCTTAACT
The DNA here is from genome assembly GCA_027924585.1 of Larix kaempferi. Lineage (NCBI taxonomy): Eukaryota > Viridiplantae > Streptophyta > Pinopsida > Pinales > Pinaceae > Larix > Larix kaempferi. The sequence goes on along the minus strand of BSBM01000318.1, from coordinate 981,263 downwards.
CAACATAGCCTTTCCAATCTTTGTTGAGTCTACTCCTGAAGCCATTGTTATTGGGATCCAATTTCAAATCAAACTTCCCCATTGGGAGGTTTTTGGTTCCCAAAAGTATCCAAGGATAGATGAGGGAACTTGCTTTTAGTATGGTTCTTCTCATATAATTTCACTTTTCTTAGAGTCTATCCCTTGAGGCCAATTTTCCATAGTTCTTTTCATTCTCTACATGTTACCTATTCTTTATGTTGCAACACTATGTCTTCTTTCAACTTCACAAGTGTGTGAAGGGCAAGGTCTTCAAAAATTGGAAGAATCTGTTGATCATCATCTCCATCTGACATGGATGGCTCGAACAACTTCAATTACTCCACGTTCACCACAAAACTCATCTGCATATACGAAGGAAGCCTCAACACAAAAGTATTCTCATTTATCTGTTCAACAATGTCAAATGGTCCATATCTAAGAGGCTTGGGCCTCTTTGTTGGTCCTTGCAATCTTCCTTGCATAGGTGAAGCTATAACTTATCTCCAACATGGAACTTATACTATTCTTGATGTTGCTCATGTATGGCCTTGTGTTATTTGTTGGATTTTCTCAAGCTACTCCTATACCTTCATATCTATTTGTGTGATATTGTTCATAAACATGCTTGCCTTCTTGTCATCTCCTTGTAAATTTGTCTCAGAAAGCTAATTTAGAAATTAAAACTAGCACACATGTCCACCATAGATAGCAATTCTAATTAAACTTTCGGTCTTGGTATAAGTAGTGTGTATGTCATTTCATTGTTTAAACTGTTGTCTGCATGCACAACATACTGACAAATGCTACTTAAAGTCCACGTACAATTGCGGAAAATATGTAGTTGGCTCCAACTGTGACCTCCACCTGTGCAGTTACTGAAGTATGTTATAAGTGTTCCTAGAGAATTATGAACATGGATATGTACAATTCCTTATATTTATTATCACTTTGTTTTATGTGATGAATTCATTTGCATGACTTGAGTATATGATCTGAAGCTCTCCTTGAGGTCCCATGAATGAACTTGAACACTTGTTGGATTCATTTAATTTGAAAGAGTAGTTATAGTTTGAACGAAATCTCTCCTTACCTTAGCTAGCATTCATTGAAAGGAAAGGCTTATTTTATTCATATGCATTTGCATGGTTTGAGTTAGTCATCACACCACGAGTTTCACTTCCATCACCTGACTAAGTAATACAACCATTAAAATTTAACTCGTTAACTCAACACACTTTAACCTCGCTTGAGGATAAAAATAATTTGTTCGTTAGGTAGGACACTGGGGATAGGCATCCAAATAATTCCACCTTGTCATTTTTCATCTGAGACATAGTCATTGTCTTTAGGGAACTAAAATCCTCTAGTATTTATTGACACAGTCACGACCAGTTCATGGAGGGGCCTCCTGTTGTTTCATGGGTTAAACCGCCACGAGATCGAGAACCAGACGGATTCTGTGGAATGACGCACTCCACTTAGCCCTAAGGAAACATCAATCATTGTCTTCCTTGTATTCTCCAGACACCATACTGGTGATAGAAGGGTGATAAGGGAGAAGTGCCGAAAACCTTTTCCGATGTGTCATGAACAAGGTAGCTTAGTGACTTTTCTACTAGGGCTCTTTTACCCAGGATCCCTTTCGGTAGAGGCATATCCTTCAAATTCAGTCTCTCACTTCGTATTGTTCGACTTGGATTTCATCACTTTGCGAAGGATACGATTTGTCTAGGTCTCCAGCTCCTAGTTAGGAAGTTTGCTTGCATTATCACCTTTTTAGAGGGTCTTTTTCTTTTTAGTGCTACTTGTTGGCATTCTGGCCACTTTTGTTTTAGCTCGCTTACTGTGACATCAGTCCCAGTATAGTTTTTTGAGCTTGTTTTTTTGGGCTGCGAGCCTTGTCTTTTCATAGCTCCCCTTTTGCATGCTCGGTTGCTTTAGGGTTTTTGATTTCATACACGGTAGTTACCAATACTTATTTGATGATGTGTGATGTCCTCTTCTCCTAGGTCTTCGAGATGGTTGAGTTAGATGGTCTTCTAAAGGGACTGAACACCTCTTCATGGAGCCACTAACGCTTGACCGTAGGAGTAGTCTAGAGGACCATGTGATCACATCACCCATGTGGACTTTTCCGTTTACTGTGATGATGGTCTTTCAAGTTATATGGAACAATGGTACATTTGAGAGAGAGATGAATGGTTGTACCCCACCTTGGTCGATTGTCTTATGGTCCTTTCATTTTGTCGATAATATTTTTGTGGTACCTTTCCTTTTACCTTTTGGGTGTTTTACTGATATTGGGATATCATTTGATTTGTACCACCTTTTATGTTTTAGGTCTTGTGGGTACTATGGTAGTCTGTCCACATTTGAGGTACACCCACTTTATCCAAATTGTTATGTGTCTTTATACCCACTTCGTACCACCCTCCTGACCTTAGTTTGGAAGATTGCATCCTATCATACCTTTTGGTGGTACTATTTGAGTTTCAAGAGGTAGTTACAGCCGAAGTGGGTGACAATATTGTTAAACAAAAACCGTGTGGCCGTGGCCACAAAAAAATCAACGACTGGTGTAGCCTCTGCCCATCTTGTCAAATAATCTGTCGTTGTGACGATGTATCTTGCACCAGTGCGCTTCCCTGGTGGATTGACTGGTCCCACAAAATCCACTACCCATTTGTCGAATGGCTGCAGTGTGAGCTGAGGAATTAGCGGCATCTCATCTCTCCTGGATGGCTTCCCGATTCTCTGACAAACATCGTAGGACCGCACATAGTCGGTCACATCATTATGCAGCGTGGGCCACTAGAGCCCCGCATGAAGCACCTTCCTGGCAGTCGCACGGCCGCCATAGTGCTCTCCAACCACTCCTGCATGTCCTTATGACAAGATCTTCTCTTGCTCATGTGGCAAAATACACCGTCACATTATCTCATCTGCACCCATCTTGTATAACTCTCCTGCGATTAGCTCGAAATTTGCAGCCTTGACTACCAACTGCTTCTTCTGACTAGTGGTGAATTCTTCTAGTGCAGTACCTGTCGCCAGAAACTGAATGATTTCTTCAAAATAGCCATCAGCTACTTCAACCTTAAACAACTGCACATCGGGTAATCTGTCTTCAATGTTAGTTGGCTCCTCTCCTGTTTCAATCTTCGATAGATGATCGGGGCCAACATTCAACCTCCCTAGCTTCACAATTACTTCAAAATCAAACTACTGAAAAAGAAGTAACCATCGACATATCTTCCCCCCCAACACAGGCTTATTGACCAGGTATTTCAATGCAGAGTGGTCTATGAACATCTTAAAATTTCCTCCCAATAAGTAATGTCGAAATGTCTGTAGCGCATAGACCATCGACAAACCTTCCCTCTCGGTAGTGGTGTAATTCCTTTCCACGGATGACAACTTCCGACTTGCAAAAGCAATACGGTGATCGATATCCCCCTCTCTTGGTTGCGCTAGCACCACTCCTAGTGCAATTGACGATGCATCGACATGGACATGGAACTCCTTACTCCAGTCTGGAAAGACCAGTATGGGTGTCGAAGCCATCTTAGCCTTCAGCTGCTCAAAGCTATCCTGACATTCAGGGCTCCATTGAAATACCACATCTTTCTTCAATAGCTTCTCCATAGGGGTAGTAATCATTGCATATCCCCTGATGAACTTGTGATAATACTCAGTATGCCCCAACATTGCGTACAACTGCTTGATATTAGTCGGCGGTGTTAAACTCAAAATGAGCACAATCTTTGCTGGATCAACTAGTAACCCTTCTTTGCACACAATGTGACCCAACAATATCCTAAACGGTGCACAAAATATGCACTTCTTCAAATTCAGCGATATCTGATGCTGTCGGCATCGCTCCAACATCAATCGCAGATTGGCCAGATGATCACGGATCAAACCATAGACTGTCCAATAATCCATGTATACCTACAAAAACTTTTGAATGAAATCCCAGAATGCAGCAACAATTGTAGCTAGGGTTTTCACCCTAGCTTGTGCAAATGAGCACCTACTAAGGAGAAGGGACTCCTTAGTAGCAGTTCAATAAACAGTAATTAAAAGACAAGATATTAAAATGAAAATTATACTAAGCATGTGCATGAAACATAAAAAGACAAGAGATAATGTAAATGGTTTTTTTGTATTAAAGCTTTTACATCCAATGTGAAGGTTGGTGAAATTTTTGCAATGATCCAAGAGGGTTGCTCCAAACTCCAGCTTTGCTCCTTCTCTTTCTCCAATGGTGGAAATGGGCCAAAAGGGGCACTCAATGGTGAAAGTAGCTCAAGGGTGAGCTAGGGTCTCAAGAGTGATTTTGGTAGAGTAAGGGTATACTTGATTGTGGATATGAAATGAGGGGTCTCCATCACCTATTTATAGGTTTTTGGTGGTGGAGTGCTGGCCCATGGTTTTGGGAACCATATGGTTTAGGTCTGCTGTATAGGGGTTTTTCCTCTTTTTCCTTATTATTTTATATTTTTTATTCCCTTTTTAGAGGGTTTTGCTATTTTGGAGGAATTTTGGATATTTTTGGAGGGAAAAGGGGTTTTTTAGCCTTTTGGAGGCTCTTTTGATGGTTTTGTGGCCTTTTGGAGGCTTTTTAGGCCTTTTGGAGGCTTTTTAGTGGGATTTTTAGGGTTTTTAAGGCAAATATGGTAGGAAAATGGACAAATGAGTCATGTAATGGGGTAGATGAGGTAGTGAGCACTTTTTGGGTGTTAACAGATTGCCCCCTGATGTGTGAGGGAAGGAGCTCATCGTATGGCCGATAGACATCATAAGTCCTGTATGGTTTTCCTGGGGTGTGGAGAAGAGAAGAAACAAACTAGAGCCCGGAACAACGGTCCTGAACCAACTGCAAAAATTAAAAGTACATAACCTCAATAAGGGATGAGGAAGAATCTCAATATATGGACGAGGCGGGCATACCCATGCTCGTATCAAGATACATAAAAAATAACTGTGAGGCCCGAAAAGGGGGGACCTGTAGGACACATAGAGAACCACTGTGTACATCATATGGGTCTAGAGGGGACACAAATCTGGGACATACTGCTGGGATGACCATGTCTGAGCTGAAAGACTGATACACTGGAATGACAACAGTGCTACTGAGTGTGGTACCAAAGGAACTGATGAGCTGCTGGATCATAGTGACGGGGAGTCATACTCTTAATGGTACACTGAATTGGAATGAAACTGGGTACTCAAGGAAGCATATAACTGGATGGCTTCTGAATACAATCGCCAACTCAACCTAGACATCCACGGGAACATATAACTGGGTGTTTCAAAGTGACTCACCGATGTGCTAGAGTTGGGGGAAATCCGGGGTCTTCGACCAATAACTGAAGGGATATAAAACCTGCGCGATTCTCAACGATGTGATCAAGGTGTTGAATTCGAGCATGTGAGAAACAACCACTCGGAGAGGCAATGATGACTCCTCTCCATATGGTCTGTAGGCACTCACCACTAATGGTGATGGGTCCAAGGCGCAGGGACCTCTGAGTCTATCCTCTGGAATAGAGGGGCCGTCGTCGATAGAGGGAGACCTGTAACTATCAAGGAAATGATGTTTCCTTGACAGGAGCGCGAGGTGGAGAACCGAAGTGTCAGAGTACTGATGGTAGGACTGACAAACTAGGGGGGATAATTGGGCAAGTAGAGTGGGTGGACTCAAACTTCCTTTTTTCAGAGTATGATGGCGGGGGATGATCAGGAAGCATATGAAACTGACTGGTGGGAAAGGGATCATAGGTGTAATGGATCAAGGATAGTGACTGGGATGAGTGAGACTCAAGCTGGTGAAAAATGGCAGGAGACTGCAGAATACTCTAAACAAAGGCGACCTGATTGGGGGTGCTGCCGAGATGATCGATCACAGTGCCGGGAGGCACGGGGGGACTTCTTCATGGGTTAAGGAACTAGAAGAAGTGGGTAAAAAATGGTACTGTCATGTGGATTTATACGAGCCCAGGACAGTTCATGCTCGTGAGTGATTTCAATTTTAAGGATTCTGAAAGCAATAAGAAGACTCTGAAATAATGGAATGGTACTGTCGTGTGGATTTGTACGAGCCCAGGACAATGCATGCTCGTGGTTGCTTTCAATTTTAGAGAGTCTGAAAGTGATAAGAAGACTCCATGGGGTTTCTTTTTCGTGTGTTAGTCTCCAAGGCCCAAAGAAGCATACAAGGATGCAATGAAGAACTCTTCTAGCCGGTGTGACTATAGTATTCCTTTTTCGTAATTAGTCTACCAGGTCCGGAAAAGGGGTAAACTTATACCAGATAGACGCCCTTTCAGGTACTTTAACGAGCATGAAAGGAAGCAAGATTGCTCGGTGATCTTTTCATTGTTTTAGGAGTCAGAAAAGAGCTTGTCCGGCCTGAAAAATGGATAAAATTATACCGAACAAAAGGAATGGCCAGGCAAGGAGGAAGTGCTCAATCAAGGAACATTTATGATGACCAAGAACGAGGGTAGGGGGGAACACTGGTGGGCCTCATTGCGGGGTAAGGAATGGTGGAAAAATAACGAAATAATTGCAGTATGATAGGAGTGAATGGCTCATGTAAAAATGTGGAACAATCCGATAGCAGTCGATGTGGCATGCAAATCGAGGCAGCAAGGTGTCGGGACACGATGTTGAAACTATACCAAGTGAGAGCGAGAAATGATCTCAAGCATCATCACGAGCTCGGAAAAATGAATCCGGCGATATAAAGAGTGTCAAAAATGGATAACGATCGATGGGGCACGCAAACCGAAGCGACGGGGGGAGTTTTGGAAAAAATACCCAAAAAATCTTGGGGTGAGAGCGAGAAATGATCTCAAGCATCATCACCGGCTCGAAAAAATGAATCCGATGATATATAAAATATACTAAAAATGGAGAGCAGTCGAAGTGGCACACAAACCAGGGCGACAAGGTGTTAGGACATAATGTTGATATTGGTCCTGGTGAGAGCGAGAAATGATCTCAAGCATCATCATGAGCGCGGAAAAATGAATCCGGCAGTGCAAATGGTGCAAAAAACGGAGGTCACAAGGACTCCGGAATGGTCAAAGGAAAGAACTATGTGTATCAAATCAAATATACAAAGGGACATGTGACCTGAGAAATGGTTGAGATCACAAATGTGAAAAAGTGAGCAGGGTTAATGACCTGCCCCCATGCTATGTGCATAGGGTTTGTGATTGTGGATCACATATGTGTTGGTTTGAATGATGGGTTCATTGACATGCTGAGATAAATGTGATGGGGTAGGGTCAAAATGATTGATCGTGCCCCCTATCCCAGGGTCAAGGTGATCTATTATGCCCCTTGACTCAAAGGTGTCAAGGTGGTGCTCTATGATAGCAGGGTCAAGACCAGGCATTTCGGTATAGGACTAGGCAAAGACATCATGGAACTCTTGGAAGAGTTTTTCGTACTCTTCAATCTCATGCTCACTGCAGGAGGCTCCTAAGGTGATGATTTCAAGAGCACCAGGTGGATTCGAGATATCGATGTGGATGACAGGTGAGATATTGGCCATGTTACCTTCCTCAAAGGCATCAGGAGCAGGAATAGGATCCTTAAACCAGTCGAACTTGGCGGGAAGGAAATATTTGGATTCCACCGCAAATTGGGTAGCTGTACTAGAGGAAGATTCTTCTGGGAGGAAATAGGAATGATGGTGCATGTCATCCCAAGGATAATCCGGGGCAGTGAGAGCCTCAAGAATCTCCTCATCAGTACGGAAAGTGTGGGTTGTCAAATCGGTTGACGAGGGAATGGTGGTGGAAGAGATCATATAAATGGTATTAATCTCGCCAGATGGGGATGCTACCGGGGGGTGGATCTCCTCAATTGTCGGGGGCGCCGTCTCAAGGTCCAAATTATTCATCTCGTAGAGAGCTGCTCGGTAATTGGGGAGATTGGGATAGTGATGAGAGTAGTGGCTGTAAATACCGCATATGGCACAAGGGTGGTTGGTGCGCAGCGATTTATCACGAGGCTTGGGGGTGGGGTCAAGATCGACAACCGGGATGTTGGGGTCATCGTCAAGCATCTGCATGTGTTCCTGTAATGCAGGTAACTGTGGACATTGGTGAGTTGGATGGCCTAACTCATCGCACAACGAGCATTTGGGGGGAGCATGAAAAATGGGAGGGTTTTTAACTATCTTGGGAGGAGGTACAACCATGTAGGGTTGTGGGCCTTTTCCCCCAGTGTTCTTGATAAGAGGGGGGGGAGTCGTAGAGGACGAAGGGGTAGTGACACCGGGAGGTGGTTGACTAGTAGTAGCCATGGGTTGCACTGGTTGTAGGACGACACTTGGTGTCGGCGGGGGAACGGGAGGCGAAATATACCACACGAGTAATCCCAAGGTTAACCCAGGGAGGCTAAGGGTAGCCATAACCGGGGCGCTTACTACTCCCAAGGGAGGGACTAGGAAGGGGATTGTGTGGATGGGTGTAACACCAATGTGGCTAGGTACCAATGGTGGTTTAGGAAACAAGGGCGGTTGACTGTTAGGTGTTTGTGTATTATGGGAAAGGGTACATAAGTCAGATACTTCGGGTGCAGATGAAGGGGGAGGAATGGATTGGAAGGTGGATGTCATCGGCATATCTAAGTAAACTCTAGGTCCCAAGGAGGAAACAAATGAGGTAGCGACACCCGTAACAGGTTGTTCAACCATGGGGAGAACATTTTCAGGTGCAGCGGGGGCATTTGTATTGTAGTAGGTGAGTTGGTCGACCTTGACCACGCGTCCATCATGGGAGAACATCATGGTACGAAAAACGGAAGAGGAAACCGCCTTCATGGAATACATGTAGCTGCGGCCAAGTAAGAGGTTATAATCATGTTGGGCATTGATGACCTCTATGTCAATGAGAACGGTTTTACCAGCCAGCTGGATGGGGACATTAGCTGATAGGCCTTGGGGTTGAGCTGAATGGCCGTCATAGGCTGGCAACGCAGTGGTGGACTGCTGAAGAGTAGGGGATCCCAACTTCTGCCAAACGAATGTGGACATAACGCATGTAGAGGCACCTTCATCGATAATGCACTGATGGATGACAAGATTCCGAACAGAAACAGAAGCTTGGAATGCTAAAGTGGAAGGCAGGCGTGGTTTGGATTGGTCCAAATCGAATTCCATCAGTTGTGAATCATTGGGGTCAATAGCACCAATGGCGGAGAGCAAAGTCTTGTGCTGTGATGGACAGTTTTTTAAGACTTCCAACGCAGACATGGCTGCAGGAGACTAGGCTAAGTTATCTACAATGTTGTAATTTGACGCAACACGAGCATTGGGGTTTGACGAAGTGGAAAGCGAGGTGCTTTGGTGGTGCCATCTAGCGGAGCCAGAGGTATACATAACGTCTGATCCGTGGGATGAGCGTTAATGTTTTTGTCAATGGGAGGGGCGTCAGGGGTGGAGCCATACTGGTTCCGACGGGTTTGGAGGTTGACATTAGCGGATGACATCATAAAAAAGTGGTGGGTACCTGAATCAAACATGGGTTGATTAGGAGCGGCATACGTGATCTATTGTTGTGGTGGCGCATTGCCTTGAGGGGGAGCCAACGACTGAGTGTTCACTATGCCTTAGGTTGGTAAGGGGTTTTGCAGTACCAAAGGTGGCTACTGAGGGGGTGGGGGGTTGGGCGGCTCTTGAGGAGCTACATGCCCTCGGCGATGGGCATCATCAACCCAGAGTTGTCGAGCTTGCTCCAAATGTGGGCAAGCATGTGTGTAGTGGCCGTAGACCCCGCAAATAGAACAAGGATGGTTAGTTCGCAAGTTAGGGTTTTTGGCCTGCTTGGGTGGCCAATCAGGGTTTTGGTTGGCAGGTGCCGCATTATTGTTGTCTGGGGGATTAGGAGGTTGACCACCTTGGTCTGGAGGAGGGTTGTTCCCACGGTTGTGGCCTTTGCCACGGTTTTGCTGGCCCTGTTGGCGCTAGTTGTTTTGGTTTTGCTGCTGATTTTGTTGGGCATATACTTTCCCTTAGGCAGCAGGTGGGTTCTAGGGTTGCGCAAGTGCTGGAGTAGGCTGTAGAGGATAATATGTAGGTGGAGGCTATGCAGGTGCTGAACCTTGTGGGGGTTGATGATATGTCTGCGGAGCGGGTTGTGGGTTTTCCGCAGGGGCTTCCTGTGGCGGGTAGTAAGCAGGCTGGGCTTGAGAGGTCACAGGAGCTGGTGCAGCCTGTGGATGGTAATATGGCTGAGGTGCGACCGGGGGGGCATAAGCGGGGGACGCATAGCCAAAGCACTGAGGTGGACAAGAGGGTCCGTGAGAATGGTGGTGATGTGCCATGGGAGAATACGAATTGGTAGCTCCGGACTGTGAGGTAGCCCGCAAAAGATCGGGGCCATGGCTAGGACATGCTATGGAAAAGGGTTGGGGATGCGAGGCAACACGGCCAATGATGCCGTCTGTGGCGCGGGATGCCCCCAGCACATCGTGCTGGGAGGACTTGCCATGAGGGGCGTTAGGTATAATGGTATAAAGGTAACCCGACTGGGTGTATATGAGGTCAAATTGATGGCTTTGAGGATGGCCTCTTCTTCAGACTGGGGTCCTTCGGATGCCACATCCTTGGCAATGACAGGAAGGAGGGATTTTAGGAACCAATCTAGGAAGATACGGTCGTCTAATTTGATCTTGCAGAGGCTGCGGCGTCGACGCCACTCATGAATGTGGTCAGTGATGTGGGTAGTCGTGTTTTGTCTGCAAGACAGTAAGATCTCAACTCCTGCATCGTAGCGGACAGGTAACTGAAAGAACTACATGAAGGTCGAGGCAAGGGAGGTAAAGGTGGCATGGGTCCCATGGGGTTGCTCGATGTACCACTTAGCTGCAGAGCCAGTGAAGGTGCACTGTAACAGACGGAGGCGGACAGAGTTGTCCACTATGGAGTTGGAGGAACACCATAGATGGAAGGACATAATGTGGTTCTGGGGGTCCTCACCGGCCTTGCCCTCAAACTTAGGGATGTCGGAGGGAAGCTTGGTGGGAATGTGAGGCCATGCAGGGTCGTGTCTAATGGGATTGTTAGTCAGTCTGGCTACGTCAAGTAGGTTGAGGCTAGCCATGAACGGAAAACTAGTAGAAGGATGTGACATACTAGTGGGTGTGACCAAATTGGGCCCAATGCCCCCAAGTGGAGGAGTTGGGTTCGGGATGTTGCCCCCAAGTGGAGGGACGAAAGTGGTATGGGATGGGCCTGCACCGCCAAGGGTAGTGTGAGTCACTAATGGAGTGGGAATAGGTATCCCAGCTACTGGAATGGGTGCGATGATCTGAATGGTAGATGGGGGCCCCATCGAGGGCATACCCAAAGCGGGTGTGGTAGCTAGTGTTGTAGTGGATGCTCCACCAATGGTCCCTACAAAGAAAGGGGAGGAAGTCATGCCAGCCATGGGGCTGGTTGGTGCAGTGTAAATGGGGTTCTCGGACTCTGCCTTAGAATCAGAGGTAAAATAGGGGGCGTCTAGATCAGGCAATGGAGTCCTATGCCGTTGACGAGTGGAGTCAAGTGACAAGGCTTGAGATCTATGATGAGTGGTATCAAGTGATGAAGATCGATGTCTATGACGGGTGGTGTCAAGTGAACCGTGTTGCGGGGGCTCACCTTGGAGGCACTGAGAATGTCTCGGGGACTCAATGGTGACAAATGGTGTCAAATATCTGGGGGTTGCGTTGAGTAAAAAATAGCTCAAAAACCCTAATGCAACCGAGTGTGCAGAAGGAGAGCTCAAAAAATATGGCACTCAGGCCAACAACCAACTCAAAACACCTACTGTAACAGCTGTGCTACAATAAGTGGAGTATCAACAGAAATGGTCAGAATACCAACAAGCAGCAGGTTTCCTAAAAAATAAAAATGGTGGACTCGCTAGACCAAAAGGAGGTAAGGGAGCATGCAAACACCTAACTAAATAGTATTCTGACTCAACTAGACATATCCTCTATAAGGTGATGAAATCCAAGTCAGACAATATGGATAGGAGAGCCAAGTGGCTAAAGATATCCCCCTACCGGGAGGGACACCGGGTAGTCAATCCTAGAAGAAAGACAACTAAGATACCCCGTTCATGACACGTCTAGAAAGGTGAATCTGCCATTTGGTCCTTTTACCGCAGTACCCCTATACAGGGATACTCCAAGAACTGTGAAAGGTAGCCCTTCAGTTACTGAATGGAGTGTGGTATTCCACTCAGGCCTCCGGAACCAGTCTGGCGACTTCAACCCTCCTAGGGGAGAGGCCCTCTGATAAACTGGTTGTGACCGTGCCAAAAAATACTAGGAGATTTTGGTTCCCTAATGGACAACAGCTATGTCTCAAGTGTAAGCAACCGAGGGGTGTTATTTGGATGCCTATCCCCCCGATCCTACCTAACTACAAAAATTCTTATGTGTTCCCCAAGTGGGGTTAGAATGTTGGTTGAGTTAAGTATTTTTTTAAGGCTCACTTGAATTAGGTGACAGAGTGTGTGCGTGTGAGATGATGATGAACCCAAGTAAAAAGTGCCACTAGGGTGGGCATCTTTCTAACTAGCAATAACAAGACAGAAATTAACCTTTGAAATGCACAATTTTCTTTTTTCAATTTTAAAATGCTGAAAATGTAAAAACAATTCTGTAAATGAAATAGAAATAAAACTGCAGAGAAAGGCTGTAAGGAAGGGTGGCTGCAAGTAGGACAAATGGTTGTGCTGGTGAAGAAAATAGTGCAGCAAATTTCTGGGTTCAAAACAGAGAAAAATGCAGAAAGCAGACCGCGGGTTTTTGGAAAATCGGAGCGGTCGGACTGCGGAAAACAGCTCAACAGTCACAGTCGAGTTGCGGGTTTTAGGCTAAAAAACGCAGTTGGGAAGCAGGAAAAACGCCGAAAGGTGCCAGCGGGTTGTGGGAAAATGGCCGAAAGCCACAGGCAGGATGCAAGAAAAATGCCGAAAGGCACCGGCGGGTTGTGGGAAAATACCCGAAAGCCGCAGGCGGGACGCAGGAAAATTGCCGAAAGGCGCCAATGGGTCGTGGGAAAAAGGCCAAAAGCTGCAGGCGGGATGCAGAAAAAGGGTTAATAGCCGCAGTCGGACCATCACAAACAGGCTAATAACCACGGTCGGATCGCAGGTAACAGACTGAAAACGACCGGCAGATCGCCGGAAACAGTCTGAGAGCCGTGGTCGGGTCGCAGGTAAGTTCCTGAAAGACGCGGTCGGAACGCAAATACAAGGGGTAAAATATGCGGTTTACGACGGCCGAAAGGGATAGCCGAACAGAAAAAAAAAAAACATGAAAATATTTAAAAACTATAACAAGAAATTCAGACCAAGGGGAATCCCCAAAACTGTGAGTCCCCAGCGGAGTCGCCAAAACTGTAGCTAGGGTTTTCACCCTAGCTTGTGCAAATGAGCACCTACTAAGGAGAAGGGACTCCTTAGTAGCAGTTCAATAAACAGTAATTAAAAGACAAGGTATTAAAATGAAAATTATACTAAGCATGTGCAGGAAACATAAAAAGACAAGAGATAATGTAAATGATTTTTTTGTATTAAAGCTTTTACCTCCAATGTGAAGGTTGGTGAAGTTTTGGCAATGATTCAAGAGGGTTGCTCCAAACTCCAGCTTTGCTCCTTCTCTTTCTCCAATGGTGTAAATGGGCCAAAAGGGGCACTCAATGGTGAAAGTAGCTCAAGGGTGAGCTAGGGTCTCAAGAGTGATTTTGGCAGAGTAAGGGTATACTTGATTGTGGATATGAAATGAGGGGTCTCCATCACCTATTTATAGGTTTTTGGTGGTGGAGTGTTGGCCCATGGTTTTGGGAACCATATGGTTTAGGTCTGCTGTATAGGGTTTTTTCCTCCTTTTTTCCTCTTTTTCCTCATTATTTTATATTTTTTATTCCCTTTTTAGAGGGTTTTGCTATTTTGGAGGAATTTTGGTTATTTTTGGAGGGAAAAGGGGTTTTTTAGCCTTTTGGAGGCTCTTTTGATGGTTTTGTGGCCTTTTGGAGGCTTTTTAGTGGGTTTTTTAGGGTTTTTAAGGAAAATATGGTAGGAAAATGGACAAATGAGTCATGTAATGGGGTAGATGAGGTAGTCAGCACTTTTTGGGTGTTAACAACAACAACTCATGATAAGATCACAGGTGCGTTCTTCAATCCAAATGACATCATGGTGTACTAAAAACAACCCCATTCTGTCACAAAAGTCGTCTTGTGGAAGTCTTCCTTTACAATGCGGATCTGATGATAACCCGATAACCCATCCATGAAAGAATACATCTCCTGGCTGCCCACACCTTCAAGTACTTCATCAGTAAACAGAGTCGGAAAGGGATCATGCAAGCAAGAGTCATTCAACTTCCTCAAGTCGACACCAATGCGGACCTCACCAGTCTTCTTTTCCTGCACCACCATAGGACTAATCCATTCTGACTCTTCGACTGGTTCAATTATACCAGCATTCAACATGCGATCAAGTTCTACCTTGACCCTTTCCTTATGTCACGGATTCATCGGGTAGGGTCGCTGGCTGATCGGTTTAGCATCCAGTTTCAAGGGGATCTTCATCTCACCTAAATCGTGCAAGATACCTTTCATCTCAGAAAACTTCGTAGGAAATAGGTCTTGGAATTCATGCAGCAAATCAGTGACCTTTCCCATCATCTCATCATCCCAATAGTATCCAACGTTCGCCAACTTGGGGGTGGCCTCTGTCCCAATATTGATCTTATGGAACTTCAATGGCTGAATGATCGAATCACTTGGTGCATCAGGTGCTATCACATTGTGATTCCCTTCAGACTCGATAATATTGACATTCCACGGGTCATCACCATCTTTGAGCCCACCGGTGATATTGTAACATTCCATCATGGATTGCATCTGACAATGTGTATGCAGATCCACGGGATATGCCACTGGTACAACCTTCAAAACCATATCATGGATGATCTGCAAAGCATTATTGACATCAGGGTTGGCATCCATGAAACTGAATGTATGAGTGAAGCATACCGTCAACTCCACCCAAGTGGTAATTTATCCTCACAACTCAGCTGCAGTATACCATGAGCGCGACATCTCATCTAAAGTATGGATAAAGGCATGGACCCACTCATCTTGCAATCACTATGCCGACAATGTTTGACACTCCCTCAAATGACTTCCAGGGTTATTCTGACCATCATATTTCCCTGTGTGGTAAACCTTGGTATCGCCGAAGCGAACTATCATCAATATCCTGCATTGTGACAATTCATTAATTGATTTCTTATGTGTCGCCCACCAGCCTACTAGAGCAGCCTTCAGTGCTTCCTCCAATGCCAATAGTTGCTATGGTGCGGAAACTCTTTCCTCAAACTCCGCTAGAAAGTCAGACAAGCCTGACAACCCCTCATATACTGGTAGTGTGACCGTTTCAATCGCAATGCGGCATAATGATTGCATGAATAATCCACACTTTCAGAGCGATACCTCGTGCAAGTGGTTTTGTTAGTGTTCTAATGCATCATCCGAGTCAGAAGACACAGAGCTCTCACTGTGCCATCCTAGCTCACCCTTGGTAGTCAGATGAATATAATCTTCAGAAATATTGAATGCATGGTCCTATCCACTGGGATCTTCGTCCTTCACTGGCTCAATGTATATGCATCCTTCAACTAGATCCAACAAGGCTATGACTCTAAGATTGCAGTTTTCAAAATCCATCATCCCCTGCTTGAAGTTGATTACTGCTCCACTATCATTAGCCCATCCGATCCCCAACAATGCAGGATACGAGCTTCCTCCTTCCACCACTTCGATGATGTCAAATTCAGCATAGGTCTTCATGCCCTCAATGTCCACCACCAAGCGTGGTACTCTCCTAATCGGTTTTACCTTTGTGTGATTAGCTAACCAAAGCTGTACAGGAGACCAACTCAATGGGAGGCTCCCCATTTTATGCCATGCCTACTTGGATAAGATGTTGACATCTAAACCAAGATCCAGAATAACTGAATCAACATCATAGTCCCCAATTTGTATGTTCATGCACATCTCCTTACTGGTCTTCCATCGTTATAAGGGGTTAAGCACAGAATCTTGCCATCCCATGGTTGGTCACTGCAGCAACCTGTCGATCTCAGCTAGGGTAGCAAGATCCCTTGCTAATAATAAGCAGCTCTCAAAAAATTTATGCAAGGTTCCAGACAGCGCCGATGGACCGACCTTTTAAGTAACATAAAAAACAGGGGGCATATCGCAGATAATGGCTTTACAGCGATCCTAGTCCATCGCATGGCGTTCCTCAAAGAATGTATTGCGCTCGAACTCAACGTCGAATAATACCTTCTTCTTCTTGGCCAATCGAATGAGTGGTTGTGGGCTATCTCCTCATGTTATTGCACCTCCCCGCATGATGACTGCGATAGCTGCATCCTGTGGTCTTGGCTCCACAGAAATTGTTGCAACACTCGCACCCTGATTCTGGTTCTTCAAGGGATTCCCTAGTTGGTTCACATTCTGACTAGCATTCTAGTTTGGGCATTGATTTTGGTTCTACACCGGTTTCTACACCTTATTCTCTACTAGCTATTGCGCCTAATTCTAATTCTACAATTGTGGAACATTCCCTGCCTGCCATCGCACAATCAACTGCGGGAAGCTCTCTACTGTATGGTCTGTAACAAAGCAAAATGTACACTGTGTCTACAATAGTGGGAAATCACGCTGGTAATGTCCCCATACCGCACAGTGATAGTAATGCACCAGTCCGTGACCTCCTCGTCCTCCTCCGCGACCAAATCCTCCGCTGCGTCCACCCCAGAATCCACCCTGCTAATGATACTGCGGTTGGTTGTACTATTGTTGCATAGGAGTTGGTTGCATGCCCTGCCCTTGCTGCGGATACTGCGGTTGCTGAACGTATTGTGGCTATGGTGGATCCATTTACATCAGAGCATATTGTGGCATAAACTACTGTGGTTGCTGTTGCGGTACAAACTATACCTGCAGTTGAGGTAGCAGTTGGGCTGCCTGCGGCTACAGGTGTGGTTGTTGTATGGCACACTGATCGTCCTTTACATAGAATGCATCATATGTTCTCTCCTGAAGCAACCCTTATGCCCAGCAATATTTGTCGTCATGTCCCACAGATTTACAAAATGTGCAATACAGATTCATCGGTTTGGTGACCATCTTCTGCATGTATGGACATTCCTCATGGCGGTGCCCATATACCTGACAAACGCAACACCATGGCATGCCAGCACTGCCCAACGGGTTTGGTGCTCCTAAAACCAGATTATTGCGGAAGTCAGGGCAATTATCCTTAGTATGCCCTTCTCCTCGACATAATGTACAACATACTTCTTCGCGTTGCTCCTTGCCCTTTGTTGGGCCTGGCCCAAGGGGGTCTAATTTTGAACACATTAAGTTTTTGGGAACTGTGAAGCTGAACGCAGCATGGATGGAGACTTTTTGTGAAAAAAAAATTTTGGAAGTTGCGAGGAGAAGCACAGCACAGTTTTTGTATGCTGTGATGTTGCGTGCAGCACAGTGTCGGAAGAAATGCGAGTTCGGTGCCGCGAGGATTACAGCATCGTGATGTGCCACATCGATGGAGATCCAACTAAGTAGAGCATGGATGGATGACGACAGTTATTCTGGTTAGGTCACAGAAAACCTATTTTTGGCAAAGATTGTCAATAACTACCAAGCAGTGGGTAGGTGCAGATTGGGAGGTAGGTGACTAATCACACAAACAGAGGATTACTACTACTTGAACCAGTCATCTAAGGCCGTGAAAGAAGGAAGAACTCAATGGAAACAACCTACTGGTGAGCGCGTGACAGAAGATCCGCTGCCAGATACCAGTAGTCCGGTTTTGGGAAAACCACAATAGTTTTGTAAACCTGAGGGTTTTTCCTTCATAATGTAAAGACATGACCTATGGGCATGATCTATAAAAAAGGCATTTTTGTATGGGAAAGGGTGACTACTTTTGCACTTGAGTATTGTTGAATATTGTTAGGATTTTTTAGCAAAAGCTATTGTAAAGGCTCTGCAGCTGAGTGCGCAGAGACCTAATTTTGAGGAAGAAGAACGTCTGCAGCTGAGTGCGCAGGTGAAGAGCTATTGTACCCTTTCCTAAAGATAATAAACAACAATTCTTGTGGACATAGCTTCCCATCCGAGGGAGTGAACCACATTAAACCTTGTGTTATGTGATTGCTGTGTATGATTGCTATTATTTTTACTTGAATTATTTACAGTGCATGCATAAAGTTACTGTTATCTGATATATGTTACTTTATCTATGTTCACCACAGAAGGGATGAAATAAGATATTAGCAGTTCATGAATGGATGAATGTTAACAGTCAAGCACCTATAAGTCCTCAAATGAATGGATCTATGAGATAACCACATAGTTAATTATTAAGGTTGAATTGCAATATCAAAGCACACAGCACCGCGCGGTCTAGTTGACGTGCCGATCCATAAGAAGTGTTGTGCGATATGTTGTTGATAACTTATCGTCGTAGAGTGGAAGTAATCCCAGTACGCATTCAGTGAATCCGTTGGGTGCACAAGCATCCTTGCTCGATGCAGCATTCAACATAGAGTAGAAGATCTCATGCAGTCACTAACCACAGTATGCAGTCTATCATCACGTTGTGCATTAACTGGTTGAAAAATTCGCATCACAAGGTTATGGAAACCTGATTCTGCAACCACCCCCTCAACTTCGCCTCAGGTGAGACCTCAGGCTGCTTGCAGCCTGTTGCCGAAAGGGCTGGTGAATAGGGGTTTTTTTGGTATCTTGCACTGCAAAGTACCTGGGTCTACATTGGAAAACCTCTAGATTAGAAGAAACACCAACAAATGGTTTTGTTGCCACGCTAAGACTCAATGTTGTGATAGTGTGTTTCAAAAAGTAATGTGCAAAGAAGAATATGAGTTCTCATCAGGGTAAGACCACTGGTATCCAGAAAAGAAAGAGATCTAGGCTTGGTATGATAAGATCGAAAGAGATTTTGCAAAGAAAGAAAATAGACATCCGCATCTATCTAACATAGAGTGGTTGAACAAATACTTGTGGAGGGACATCCAAGAAATTTTTTTGGCTTCATTTCCAAATGAGCTACAGGAGTGGATATCGTGCCTAGCAGAAAGAAAGAATTGTTCCCAAGGCAGAGTACCTACAGAGTGGAGTCCAGAGCTTACTGAACAACTCAAAGCAATCGATAGCCCACTATCACGAGTAGTTGACATCTAGGTTGATAGCATACTAGAAGGATTTCTGACCAAGTTTGCTGTAGATACGCTGAAGTCCTACAGCCAAGCTGAAGCATACTTTTTCGAAGGATTCAGAGGTAAGTTCCTGAAAAACCTCAGTCTATACATTAAAATGCTTTTAGCTGAGAAAGGTGTTTTAAGGATGCAACAATAATTCTAAATCTGTCATGGTAGAGAATACACATATTGATTTTGACAAAGAAAACCATACTTTGAGAAGTGGAAAGAGAGATAAGCTTACTAACGAAAAGAATCCCAGACAATCTAGAAACCGTATAGATACCGAAATTCCATGTGACCTCAATAATATGAACACTCAGTTATCATCCACAATCCAGAGTATTACACCTCAGAATCCATTTGTCCAGAACCCACCTGTTGCGAGCATAGCATAGCCCATCCCACAAATCAACAATACTAGTAACATCGTAGGAGTGAGTGCTCACAGCACTATGACTCAGCCCATTCCACAAAATACTATACCTAGCACAATCCAGCAGCCTTCATCTACCTTTGTCATAGGGAATCAGTCCCAAAACAGTACACAATCCAGAAGAAGAATGACAAATAACGATATAAAAATGCTGATATTCAAAGGAACGGGTTAGGAAGACCCTGATCAGCATTGGTTTCTATGTGAAGCCGTGTGGAGTGTCAAGCAAGTTACAGATGATGCTATAAAAAGAGCACAACTCATCACTACTTTTAGAGATAGAGCATTGCATTGGTTTATGAAGTATTCTCAAGCAGAGCCGAGAACCTTAGCAGACATCAAGACCGTGATTGCAACAAAGTTTAAGAAGCCCAAATTAGAATCACAGTGCATAACAGAGTTGAAAGAAATGAAGTAGAAACCTACTGAATCGGTATGGGAATTCGACCAAAAATTCAGAACATTGTTGGACCAAGTGAGCTTTGTTATAGCTCCGCAACAACATCAAGAATGGTTCATTGCCGCACTGTTGCCCCATATCATACAACCACTGATGCAACAGAAGGTTGTATATCAAGCAGAGGCCTTCGAGATAGCAATGAAGTTAGAAGCCTCACTAATTGGAGAAAGTAGTTCTGGGATGATACAAATCCAGAACCAGTTGGCTACCTTGACATTAGAATTATAAGGTATGGAAAATGGAAAAGAACAGAGACATGAACAAAGACATGAAGTTTGGGGCACAAGATGCAAAGGGGAGGGCCACACTAGAGAACATTGCCCCTTATTTCAAGATTATCTTAATAGTGGCACACCAAACCCAATAAATATGAATTAGAACTAGGCGCCATGGTGTAAAATATGTAGAACCAGAGGACACCCACCTAAGGATTGTTACCTCATACAGAAATATGTCAAAACATCTAAAAACGTATACTGTAACTTCTGTAAATTAGTTGGACATGATGAGTGTAACTGTCACGCTTATGAGTTGATGAATAAAAGAAAGCGAGATATGGAAGCAATAAGAGGTGCTGGAATGTACCGTGCCGAATAGGAAAATCAGCCAAAGCAAGAGAACACCCACTATGAACAGGGAGGATATAGAGGCCACGATGGTGGATATTGCGGGAGAGGAAGAAATACTGGCCACGCTCAAGGAAGAGGACGAGGCTAGGTAATATGCTATAACTGTGGCCAGCCAGGTCATGTATCTAGAGAATGTACTAATCCATGCACCACATGTAATTACTGTAAATCGTTTGATAATATGACTGAAGATTGCCCCATGCTTGAGGTAGAAATGCAGAAGCAGAGAATAATAGAAACACCGAACCCTAACATCCAGTTGATAGCACCAAAGAGTAGACCTATAGGTCAGAGTGTCAATGCAGTAACGTGAAGTGGCGTTGATACAGGAAAATACAAGAGCGCAGAAGCCTTGACCTCTGGAACAACTGATCCTAAAAAGAACCCTGTAGAAATAGTAGGAATTAGAAAAGCTCCTAGGAAAGCACCTCCATTGAACATACAAAAAATAAAGAAATATTTAAAGAAGCATAGGACATGTTTAAATAACCACCACCTACTTCACCAAGGATCTCGTTGCGCAATCAAGAACTGCAAATAGAAGATATGCCACTGGCATATGATTAGACGCATGCTGCACTAGATACATCTATTATTGTTGCGCAGTTTCTAAATAGCTACATCAAGTTATTAAAAAACAAAGACACTCTTATGGAATTTGAAAAACTAATAAATCAGTATGAATCATGCAGTAAGAATGGAATAGCACATGGCAGTACATAACATTCGGAGTCCCAAAAGAACCAACAGGGAAATGCGGTTCAGTGCATAGATATGAGACTACGAGATGGACGAGATCATTCTTGATCTCGGATATGAAGTGAATTTCTTGACCAAGCAGACATGGTAGGCGATGGGAAAACCAAAGCTACAGTGGTCACCTATACAGTTAAGAATGGCTAATCAAGGCATATTTATACCACTGGGAAGGTTAACCAAGACCATTCTCAACATTGACAGAATGTGAAGTTATGCAGACTTCGAAGTAATTGAAATTGTGGATGATAGCAATCCTTATCCAGCACTGCTGGGCATCAATTGGGAAATGACGAACTCCACCATCATCAATCTGAAGATAATGAAAATGATATTTGAAGGCAATGACATAAGGGTCGTCGCACCATTGGATCCTTCGTAGGGGGATCGATATGTTGAACCTATTCAAGAAGAGTACAGAACTCAAGACCTTGACCGTATCTATAAAATGAAAACAAATGCTACGGATTATACTCATCCTACTGCGGATGGAATGCTCAGCTAGTGCTGCGATAGTTCTTTCATCTTAGACTTTGAAGCAGCATTAGAAAACTGGCAACGCAGAATGCATGAAGTATCTGCCAGGAGATGCGCGATAATTACAAAGTCACTTCTCTAGATTGGAAAGAAGGTAAGGCCAATCCCCACTTATGATGGTAAAGCTAACATCTATATAGTTATCAAAGAATACACTATAGCAGTTGTAGATGAACATCGCGTCTCAGGATTAGATATGTCACTCCGCGAGACACCTGCCAAATGGTGGGCTACGCATAAAAAGACATTGACAACTTGGGACCAGTGCAGAATCAAACTACAGATCAAATTCGCTGATAAGGTTACACTACCATTTGAGAAATATAATCGCCAGACAGATACAAAGGATCATATTGCAGCCCGTGCAAAAGCATGGGAAGAAAGACCACAGACAGAATGGGTACATCTTTTTGTGCATACGTTGGAGGAACCTATTCCAAAGAAATGGTACCTAGAGGAGGAGATGCATAGAGGAACCACAGATTGGTCTATCCTCATTACAAGCTTTCAAAAGGAATTTAGCTTTGAAGATGACCATCCGATTATCCAGGACGTGCTGCAGCTTATCAATGAAAAGATATTTACACCAAATTGCACGGAGGAAATCATAACATTAGAAGAGTTTTTTGAAACAAACAACGTACTTGCGAGTCTACAACCAAATTGAATAAAACAAGTAGAGCAAGTCATGGACTATTATAACTTAGCTGAAAAAAATGAAGATAAGGAAGACAGTGGTGAGGAGGACCCGCGCAATATAAAGATCCCTGAATCAGAAGGAATGCGCGAAGTAGAAGGACCTCCACTAGAGATTCCAGATAAGAGTGGACCGGTCAAAACATAGAAAGTGAACATCAGTACTAGTGAAGAGCCGAAGTTCGCAACAATAGGATACTACTGGGATGATGATACAGCTACGGAGATCGCAGCTATATTACAGGATTATCAGGAAGTATTCCCGATGAAGTTCACAGAGATGAAAGGCATCGTGGGAAACTTCGGAGTGATGAGAACTCCTCTTAATCCTGGAGCGAAAACTATTAAACAAAGGCCATATAAACTAAATCCATGCTACAAAGAATGAGTTAAGGCAGAACTTGACCAGATGCTCGATTCAGGAATCATTGAGCCAGTTGAAGAATTTGAATGGATAAGCCCGATGGTCGCCAAGACAAGAAAACAAAGGGTGAAATTAGGATCTGTGTTGACCTCAGAAAGTTGAATGATGCCTCGATGCATGACCCATTTCCTACACCTTTTAACGATGAAGTGCTTGATAACATTGGAGGGAAAGAGGCATACTCTTTCACTGATGGATTTTCTGGATACCATCAGATAAGAATTGATCTGGTCGATAGGCACAAAACCACTTTTGAAATAGAATGGGGATTGTTCTAGTATTCAATGATTCCTTTTGGTTTGAAGAATGCACCAGCTATATTTTCAAGAGTGGTTATTGCAGCATTTAAAGAATTCATCCACAAGTTTTTAGAAGTTTACTTTGATGATTGGACCATTTTTGGGTTATTGAAGAACCATGCCGCGAACCTCAGAATGATGCTGGAAAAATGCAAACAACATCAGATTTCATTGAACTTGAAGAAATGTATTTTCTATGTTCCTTATGGGATTTTGTTGGGACATATTGTGTGTAAGCAAGGATTGATGGTTGATCCTACAAATATCGTAGTTATTGTAAACTTTCATACACCGAATTTAGTTAAGCAATTGCGCACTACACTAGGGCATACCGGATACTACAGGAAATTCATAAAGGGGTATGCATAGATAACCACAGCAATGGAGAAGCTTTTAAAAAAGGATGCACCGTTCATTTGGAATGAGGACTGTGAGAAAATATTTGACACATTGAAAGAGAAAATGGTCGTTGCGCCGATCCTCATTTTTCCAGACTGGGAAAAGCCATTTCACGTACATGTTGATGCTTCATGTATAGCATTGGGTATTGTTCTTGCGCAGCCAGGAGAAGGAGGCATTGATCATCCCATTGCATTTTCAAGTAGAAAGTTGTCATCTGCTGAGAAGAACTATACCACTATTGAAAGGGAAGGACTCGTAATGGTATATGCGCGACATAAATTCAGACACTATTTACTTGGTGCGCACTTCTCAATGTTTACCGACCATTCTACATTGAAATACCTAGTCAATAAGACAGTGTTAGGGGGGTGAATATGCAGATGGCTCTTACTCTTCCAAGAGTATGATTTTGAAATAGTATTTAATCCAGGCAGATTAAATTTAGGCCCTGACTATCTATCAAGGATCGAGTCAGGAGAGGAACCTACGAATCTAGAAGACAATCTGCCTGATGTGCAATTGTTTGCTATACAGGTTACCGATGATTGTTATCAGGATATCATTGATTTTCTAACTACCAGGTTTGCACCTACTGAATTCACTACGCAGCTAGTAGTGCGAGCCGCATACTCCACCATTGTCACAGGACAGCTCTACAAGTTAGGACCTGATGAAGTGCTGCGAAGGTGTGTACTAGAACATGAGAAGCCACTTATATTACTTGATGCGCATTCAGGAGTAGAAGGAGGTCATTATGCAGGAAGGGCTACTACACAGAATATATTGCACGCAGGGCTATGGTGGCCTATGATTCATAAGGTCTCCGAAGAAAATTGCCAGAACTGCGATGTCTGTCATAGGACAGGGAAGCCGTCAAGAAGAGATGAAATGTCGTTGAACCCTCAACTGACCTTGCAGGAATTTGACAAATGGGAAATCGATTTTGTGGGACCTATTAACCCATCAGGAAAAAGAACTAGTGCGAGGTACATTATTACTCCAACTAACTACCTCAAGAGATGGGCAGAAGCAAAACTAGTCAAAGACTGTAGCGCAGCTACAGCCGCATAGTTTATCTTTGAGAACATTCTTACATGATTTGGATGCCCAAAACATTTGATGAGTGATCAAGGAACCCATTTTCTGAATAGAACTATTGAATCTTTGACTGAAGAGTTCTCCATCCATCATCAGTGTAATACGCCTTATCACCCACAAGCAAATGGAACTGTTGAAGCATTCAATAAAGTACTTGAGAATGTGCTAACCAAGATATGCAATGTAAACCACGATGACTGGGAGCTATGCATTCCATCTGTATTATGGGCATATAGAATGACATGCAAGAAATTAACTGGACATACACCTTTCAGATTGGATTATAGACAGGAAGCAATAATCCCAATGGAGTACATTATCCCCAGCTTGAGAATAGTTGCATTTACAGGGATGGCAAATCACACAGCACTGAAAGAAAGGCTGTTACACTTGGTTGGGTTGGAAGAAGATCGCTTCATCACAGGATTCCACCAGCAAGTGCAGAAAGAATGAGAAAAGGCATGGCACGATCGCCACAACAAGAATAAGTCTTTTCAGGTAGGTGATCTAGTCTTCCTGTATGATAGTAAATTCATGAAGTTTCCTGCAAAATTTAAAATGCATTGGCTTGGACCATATACTATCATACATGTTACTAACAGAGGTGCAACCTAGTTAGGTACTTTAGCCGGTGATACATTACCCAATTTGATAAATGGAAGCAGACTAAAGCTTTACCGTGATAGCCCTGCTTCGCAGCATCCAATATGATCGGAAAGAAGGAAAATTTTCTAGGTGCCAAGTATAGTTGGAATTGAGCACTAGAAACTGCGAAAAAGTCTGTACACAAACTTGTAGAGATAGATCTATATACTGCGTAGCGTTGTTGAAACTACACGAAGAAAAAAAAATGATAAGAAAGGAAAAGAAACAATGCGTTGTTGTGACATTCAAAAAGCTACCCTGAAGAGAAAAGAAATTATACACTACGACGAACCAAATATGGCCTGCTGCGCAGTTTGATGCAAGGCTCCAGAAAATAGCCATTACAATGTCGGTCATAAAGATAGCCATTATGCAGTGCTTTCCTACCGACTGCTTGGGCATTTAAAGCACATATAGCCATTCTGAATGACTTAATGACAGAATTGAACGAAGCATCCGCCGGATTTGGCCAACGGATACCGCCATTAATGCTTATCTAACCGTTGAAGGGCGTGGAGGAATTGACGAGTTAATGAGAACCCCAAACAAGAAATTCATCACTGAAACAGAATAGGGTCCAAGAAGATCACCAAGACATGGCCCCTCAATGCAAGACAAAGGGAAAAATCTAGTATCACCGAGATCAAAACTACCGAAGACAACTTTGGTAGGGCCAAATAATCCCCTTACCAATAAAGAGATACCTTTAACTATGACTCCAGACTATATATCGCCACGTGCAGTGGATGCACCAGCCATTAGACTATTGAAGAGTCCAAAGTATGAGATACCACTTTCGCCGATATCGAAGCATGTTGAGGTGCACAAAAATCTGTTGGGAAAGATTCTAGAATGTAAATGGGAGGAATATCATCTGCTAGCAATGCAGAAGGAGAAGCCAACCAATCTGAGGTTCCCACTATTCCAACCCAACAAATACATGTGCTGGAAGAAGAATCCAAAGGCCGACCTCACCTTGGTAACCGAGAGATGGTTGTCTGGAGTAGCCAAGTCGGGGCTTCTCAACCTACTCAGGATCCCACATTTCGACAGATCACCGGAGCTCAATGCATTGGTGTGAAATCTTATGGATCGCATCCACCAGGGATATTTATGGTTGGACCAGAATATCGACCTCACAATTGAATTAATCCACCAGATAACTAGATTGAGCAAAAGGGGAGCAGACCCAAGGAAGTTCTTCCAGGGGAAGACAAAGGATAAATAGGTAGCTACATTGATGAAGCAAACACAATATGTCATCAAAGGGAAGCGAGGATTCTAGACGGATGAAATAAATGACCAAGCAATAAGGTTTGTCACGCAGTTGTTAGTGGAAAAAATTCTAAAAAAGTGCAGACCGCTAGAAGTCTCTGCGGGCACAGTACTACTTGGCGCTACAACCTCCTATTGTGGCCACAACAGATCCCATGCTTAACTAAAGCACGGGAGCCCCATTTCTAAATAAATGCAAAAGCATTTGGGTAAGTGCTTGCTAAACACCAAATCCTGAAGACCTCTTACCCATGCTTTTGGCCTATCTGTTTACCAAGTTTTTGATTTCTTTTTCTAAGTGTTTCAATTTGGAGAAAACCTTAATTTTTGAGTGTTTTGTTGTTTATTTATTCCAACCTGAAACCCGATAGTTTGCGCACCCGAAAATCGAAACCCGATAGTTGAAGGTTACGGGTTCCTCCTTTTAATAATTATGGGATATGTGTTCCCGAAACCCGAAACCCGCTATTGCAGCTTTCGGCTTTCAGGACTTCATTTCATTTTTTATCATTTTTGTGTGTTCCCAAAACCTGAAACCCGACAATGTCATGTTTCAATATTCAGGAAAAAGGTTTTGTTTTTGCTTACTTTTATTTTGTTTCCAAAACCTGAACCCGACCTTTCGGGTTGCGGCTTTTGGGAATTTATTTTGTGTCTTTCTTTTTGATTGCAATCCCGAAACCCAAACATGACCTTTCGGGAATTACTTTTCTCATTATGTTTTGCCAGTGTGCAATCCTGAAACCCGAACATGAGTTTTTCAGGTTGCGGCTTCTAGGAACCTTTTTAAATTTTGTGAATAAAACACCAGTGGCCCCATCCTAAATTTCGATTCGGGTAATTTGAGCCGTTCAGCCACTCCGATCGCACAATCAATATTTCATCTTGTAAATTCGATAAATAAGGGTTTTTCTATTTTTGTTTGATCATTTTTATTATCAGAATTACTGCGATGTGCCAATTTTTACTATGGATTTGTTGCTAAGGGTGATTTGTGTCATTTTTCCAGTTATTTCAGTAAGTGTGCCTTTCCCCTTGCATTTTCCATTGGGTTTTTCTTTGCCATTTTAATTTTTGATTTGGAATTCTTTTATTTTTGTCAGAAATTACGTTTTTAGTCACCATGTCGAAAAACACCTGGTCTATGATAGCACAAAGGGATTCCCTTACCAAGGACCCTAATTTCGGTATCCTTTCGGACATGAGTGAAAGAGTCACTGAAACCTACCAGATGGATTGGTCCAAAAAATATGTTGTTTTGGACAATGACAACCTCTCCCACATTGAAAATGACAGACCTGTGTATGAGAAGATTAGGTCTTCTCAAATCCACGCCATTGCTACATGTCCGACCATTTGACCTTACACGGACCCAGTTAAATGGATAATTGAGAATGCAAATGTCAAAGACTGCTCTTTTAATGATAGTGCAGGAGCTCAGTTGTCTCATTTTCGCCTAGAAATATTTATCGGAGCCTTTTCCCTTAAACCACATGTGCAAACCCTTTCATCTGAGTTTTTACAATTTTTGAAAACTTGGTATATCTTCGATGAGATGATGAAATCATGGATGCACAAACCCAATACCTTTGTGTCGAACGTGGATCACCTGTACCCTATTATTTGGTTCAAAGAACCCTACTCTTTTCTAGCAGCCATGCCATGACGACTGTTCGGTCTTCCTAACTACTCTCTATTCAAGGTTGAATGGGCCCCCATAGCACATCATGTTCTAACTACAGGATAGTCTTTTTCGTGGGCCTCTATCCTGTCATCTGAGCTTAAGAACACCATTCATGAATATCAAAAGGCACCTGCTCACAAGAAACCACATTTTTATCTATCTCCCTATGTAATTGATGTTTTCTGTGCGGAGTTCCAGTACCCTAACCTAGGTTGGAACTAGTCCCCCTTTGACCCACTTGCTCATATTTATGACTCAGCGTTGTGGGAAGGAAATTATGTTCCTTCACTCTATGACATTTGTGATCATTTCATGGGTACAGTTTACTTCAATATTTTCAGAGAAGAAGCACCAACATTTTCAGAAGATGCCAAAGCCTTCATCAACACCATTGGGGACTGGTATGTAGGTGAATATTTTGCATACATCAGGATTTGGGGAAGTGATACAGTACACCTTTTTCCCAGATTAATCCCTGATAAAATAGTCATACAAGAAGTGTCATTTCAGACTAACACTGATGGCATGTAAAGGAAACTTACAGGCCCCAAGAAGAAAGGCTGGCCTAAGTTTGCTTTGAATCTTGGGCAACTGGTAATTCCAACTTCTAGTTGGGTTGCAGTCCTTGGAGATCAGATAGTGGCTTTGAAACTAGGACATGTTCCCAAGGGGAAGCATGACCTTAACGAGTTCTTAGATGCACACTTCAACCAAACACATGTCAAGATGGACTATGCACATGAGGTAATCCCAGATGATTTTATATATCAAGGTGTGGATAAGTTTTCCCAAGTCCTTGCCAAGGAAAAGAGCCCGAGAGATCAACACAACATTTTGTAGTATCAGAGGAAACTTAGAACTAGGGTTTGAGTTACAGGGCTATGCAGTTGAATTTGATTAAGCAGACTCGAAAGGACAAAGAAGGAAACGAAGCTCAAAAGGCTAAATCCTCCCAGATGCTCATCATCCATGATGGAAGCAAGGGGAAAACTCCCATGCAGGAAACCCCTCAAGTCAAGGTAACTGAGCAAACTAAAATATTATTGCAGGTAGCTCGTCAATCCACATAGAAGCTGGCACATATGTCAGCAATCCTAAGTCCTCAATATTTGGAACCCCCTAAGCTTACTGTGGATTTACAGTTATCTACTACAGAGACTCAAGAAGATGAGGACCTGGTCATAACTCAAGCTAGCCCAGGAAAGAGGCGGAAAGTTTTTCCTTATACCTCACAGGTCTCTCCAAATGATATAATAGATTGTGATGAGGAAGTGGTGCCACACCCTCCGGTATCAGTAACACATGAACCTACCGAATATTCGCAAACTGTGAGTGATTTGCTAAACAGTATTGACATAGATCAATCATTTCTTGATCAACCAGAGTTGAAATTCAATGCTGCTCCTGGTGTTTCATCCTCGGCTTTGGTATTACCATATATTCAACAACCGTCTGCTCTCCCTCCAGGACTATCCATTCCTTTTGCTTTGACAAAATTATATGATGCTCTCACTACTACTTTTTCTCCATCATCGCATCATTCAACCCCTTTTTCCATTCCACCACCTATTGATATAGAGGTTCAATCTCCCCTTGATTCTTTACATTCACTTGTGTCTACTCTTTTATCTTTCGCTACTGGTGAATTATCTTCACTCCCATCTTCATCACCACCTGATAATGTTGATAGTCAACTCCGACTGCCTAAAACAAATATTGACATTCAAGTTCCAGTTTTTGAAGCCTATGTTTCAGTGCCCTCACCAGCCAAAATCTCATCAGTTCCTCAAACCACCTCAATGCCTTTGGTCACCTCCCAGGTCACTTTACCCATACCTAGTCCAGTTGTCACTCAGGCACCCTCTCTGATCTCCACAATGAGTGTTCCCTCTTCTTCCATAGAATTAGTGGCTAAATACATTGATGAAGATATCGTCCCTCTTGGGGATTACTTCTACAACCAAGAAGACATGGCAGTGGTGAGGAGAACCAGAAAGAGAGGCAAAGGATAGGATAAGCTAGAAGAACCAGTTCCTGATCAGGTCATATGGGCCCCCAAGACTAATGATCCGCAGGTTGAGGCTATAGAGATAGCTGCAGCTTTAGGAGCTTTTGGGAAGGTGAATTGGGATTCCGTACAGGTACTAAGCAGGGAACTTGACCTTAATAAAGAATAAATCAAGAGGTTGGAAGGAGAGTTGCTCAACACCAATGAAAAGCATGGGACTGATGTGGCTGACCTTAGGAAGACTTGGGTAGACAAAGTGCAGGATCTCGAGCAAAAGAATGCTACCCTCCAGACCAAAATTCGACTGGCCCAGGCTCAAAGATCCTCTTATAAAAAAAAGATAATTGCTCTGGAAAAGTGAATTGAGGATGCAACTGCAAGTGCGGCCTCAACAAGTTTCTTTAAGCTTTCCTCACAAGATTTCAAGGACTTGGATCTTAAGGTAAATCACGATCATTATAAGCTGCTTGAGAAACTGTACATTTCTTTGGATGAGAATTATATTGCTTTTTCAAAGATGTCTTCTACTCTGCAAGAGCAAAAGGATAAAATAATTCAAGCTTGCGAGGCAGAGCAGAAGATCAGATAATGGAAGGGAGATATAAAGGATTTACCAGAAGATTTCCCCATTTTAAATGCCTTTCAGATCAAGAATATCAAAGCTTCTTTGAATACATGGCTTAAGTTCAATGAATTGGCTCAAGAAATCTAAAGGTATATGCAAAAGATGTTGGTATGCAGTTGATAATATTATGAACATCTTATAGCTCCCACTCATGGACACTATTCAAGAGGCTTTGCTGCCCAAATGCAAGCTTGAGGAAATTTAGCGCAAGTGTGAGGAAGCTGCACAGAAGATTCGGGCCCTCAATGAAGTCAGAATTGATGACGCGGACAGATTAGTCAGAGCACCACTTATCATGGAGGGAAAAATCCACATATTCCTTCACACCTGGCATAAGCTGGCTAAACATGACATGGAGAATAATGCTTGCAATGTCCAGATAGCTTTAGAATCTGTCAATTTTCCAAATGTAGATGAATTTTTAGAAATATATGAAAAGTGGTAGAATTTCCTGGATCCTTAGCGAGATCCGAATTTGTAATCCCTGTTTTTGGTAAAATCCCACCTGCACTCTTTTGTAATTTCCTATTTAACGAGCTCAGCTTCTCTTAGTTAGGGGTTGGGAATTTTGGAGCTACACATCAGCAGTAGAAGGGACTGGGATACTCTGTTCATCAAAGCTTTTGTAATTTATGTACAAGACTCTTTTAATACAGTAAAGTCATCTTTGATCTATCTCTTGTTATTCTTCAAGTTTATTTGAGAATTACTGGTTGTGTACTTCAGATTGTCATCTACAGTAAATGATATCATTTTGCATATACATAATGTATGGATCTATCATATTGGTTTCCCTGTATGACTGATTGATGTTATGGGGTATTTCATTGTGTTTATTCAATATTAATACTTTCTTTATCAATTTTTGCAAATGATTCATTGCATACAATAATCATGGTTAATTTTTCAATTAACAGAATGATTACAGATTGAATCCTGAAAAGGCTTAAGTATTTGAATTATTGTCTTTTGATTTTCATTAATGGATTGTGATTTAAGTTAATAAGTAACACATCAAAGACATTTCTGTTGAAGGTGGTAATTTACTTATTCATGATACCTCAAGGTTGATCTGCATAATATCAAGCTTTCATTTTAGAGTAGGACTAACTCAGATTAGTTTCCTCTTTTGAAATAGGTTAGCTTAGCTTAGCTTTACCATTTTCACACCCTTGTTTTCCTCGATTGGAAAACTGACCTAATTAGTCAAACCAATGACTCTTAGAGGGCCAGTGGAGGCCGAATATCCGTGGAGGATCACCATACCAAACAGGTTTGGGATAGAAATTCCATTGCATAGCATCTTTCGAATCCTTTCAACTTGAGTTTTCTTCCTTAGTTGGGAGCCTTGGATCCATTCCAGCACCTTTGCATCTAACCTGCACAATGGAGGCCTCAACACTGCCAAGGGACAAGAATTAAATTGGTGCCAATATCTACTAAATGATTTCCTTGAGGAACTGAATGACACACAAATCAATGGTCGATACTTCCACTTCACCTCTCTAATCGTACCGATCGCCTTCTTGGGGTGGAGGGAATTGAAGCAATATGTCGGAGTGGTCACGGATACTTCGGACTGTAGAGGTGCTCGATATCAAAATCTATGGGAAAATTTGAATCCCGAAAGATAGAACGAGACATCACTGGTCTTTTACACATATTATGACCAGCTGCGTGGGGCTATCATGCTTACACCTCGAATACCAAATCAAGTAACTAGCAAATATATTTGCATTACAAAATTTTATGCTGCGATGAAATGCATCTCGATTTCAGCTAAAGCGCAGAAGCAGAATCCTGACTGGTACTTAGGAAACTACGATATGTATGAGGAAGATATTGATAATATCATGAAGGAATGACCAACTGAATTCCGAGTTGAGGTTGTGGACATCCAAAGTGATTCTGGTGAGGATAACCCTATCCCATGTCCCATAGTAGAAGATAAAGAGTCAGGAAAAAGGAAGGACGCTCGGAGTCCTTCAGGACGCAATGAACCAAGGAAAAAGAAGAAATCAAGCAAAGACCAATTGGACACAGTGCTTCGCAAGGCTAACTACCTAATGATCACCGCGAAGGTCACTGAACAAATGGAGGAGCTCTCGACTGATAAGGAGAAGAAAGGAAATACAATTCAGGACAGTTTGGACCAGAACCTAACCACACTATAAGGAATTTCCCAAAAATTTGATGAAGTAAGTAGAATATTACCCTTGCAATGTGAATCAATACCTGAAGGGCAGTCGGTGGGAACTTCGCAGCAGCAAATCACCATTCTCGCGAGGTCTCGTGTTGTCCATCTACAACCATTATCTATAAGGTCGCCATTACCTGATCAAGTAATGCTAGATACAAAGAATGTAGAGCGCGTGGAGCTTGATCTAGCAAAAATGCCATTGCGAGGAATACATTACTTATAGACCCAAGTGTCTGAAGAAATGCACGACATAACCATAGATGTGCTAAAAGGATAGGCGGAGCTGCAAGCATCTAACATAATATTGCAGCCGAAGTGACGAAGTGCTAAGGGTTGTTGGGCATAGATTCGACATCATTCACTGCCCTCGAAGAATACCAAGCATTGCAGGAGGTGAAGGATACTGTAAAACAGAAGCAAGATGCACTGGAGTAGCTGGATACAGAGGTAAAAGCTCTTCTACCAGGAGATAGGTTACCAAAGTACCGAGAAATCAATGCGCTGAAAAAGGAAGTACAGGCATTGCGGGAAAAAGAAAGTGAGCTGGGAGATAAATCACAATCTTTGCTAGAGGATTCCAACACAATCTCAAAAGAGATCGAAGATAAGTTAAAAGAGTTGCACGTGAATCAAGCGAAATTGGAAGGCCCAATCGATGACGAAATTACACTAGACATAATGGAAACAGTCCGACAAGTCGAGCAGGACCCAAAGCAAGTGGTCAACAAGTTGTTCAACACATACAATGAGTTCGCTACGAAGATAGCTCCGTAGCTAGAGGAACAGCTTGGAAAAGTTGCATGTGGCTCGGAGGCAAGCCACATGTAAGTGTTAGGGGCCTGTTGGGCCTAGCCCAAGGGGGTTAAATTTTGAACACATTAATTTTTTGGGAACTGCGAAGCTGAGCGTGGCATGGATGGAGACTTTTTGTGAAAAAATAGTTTTGGAAGCTGTAAGGAGAAGTGCAACACAGTTTTGGTACGCTGCGACGTTGCACACAGCGCAGTGTCGGAAGAACTGCAAGGTCGATGTTGCGAGGATTACAACATCGTGGTGTGCCACGTCGACGGAGATCCATCTAAGCAGAGCATGGATGGATGACGACAGTTATTTTGGTTAGGTCATAGAAGACCTATTTTTGGCAAAGATCATCAACAACTACCAAGCAGTGGGTAGGTGCAGATCGGGAGGTAGGTGACTGATCACACAAATAGAGGATTACTACTAATTGAACTAGTCATCTAAGGCCATGAAAGAAGGAACAACTCGGCAGGATTACTACTACTTGGGTATTGTTGAATATTGTTAGGAACAACTAGTCTTGTCATGAACTGCACCCATCTACCCCTTATCATTCCATGTACCACCCCTTGCCATCGCAATACCCACGGCTTCAGACCACTAGGTTGTTTACTGATCTAGATGCATATTCAATATACCCTTCTTGCAAATAAGCATCTTAATGGACAGTTGAAGCGATAGCAGAAACCTTCCCTAGGGTTTGCGGAAGAAATATCTCTCAGCTTCACTATAGGACTTTTGCATATCAACCGCGAATTCAGTGATATACCCTTCCAAGATGCTATCAAGCCACACTTCGACAACTCACGACGCTTTGTTTTTGACTTCCTGCAGTTCTTGGATCATCTCTGGGGTCCAGGTCATCAGTTCACCACCTTAGAAGTTCCTCATCTGGAAAGTCAACTTTTCCAAACACTCGTACAAGATGATTGTGAATTCACAGAAAAACCATTCGTGCGGACCATCGTGAATATATCTTCCCACCCACTAATCTACTATTAGTCGAGTGTCCCGACTCTCAAATTCCTACAACTTCTGATCAAACCAGCTTTGTATCTCTGGTTGCGTCAGATGCCACAACATATCCTCCTTTAACTTCACACACGGTCCTGGCAACGAAACCATTTGTTGACTCAAACCCAATCGATAGGGGTTCCCATCGCTGTCGACACCAACCCACTGCGATCTCCCTGAGCACCGGACCAGACAGGTTTTACCCTATCCAGCAACATCTGCATAGAAGATGAGGTCTCACCCAAGATGTTCAAGGGAGAGTCGACGGAACCATGTTTTTGCAGAATGAAGGAGGATGTTTGCGGCAACAATCACTTAAACTTATTCCAACATTCAGAAGGAAATATATGCATTTAACTTTGACAACATTGTATCCATAGCATCATTCAATAGAAACATTCATTGCAACAAGTAAAACAGTAAATCATTAATTGCAGGAAGAAAACATAGCATTATTTCATATATTGCAACATGCATTACCACAAGTGAACAAAATATGCACAAGGATTTCGCAAAACAGCTCTGTCATGTCATATTAAATTAGAAAAACCTAGATACAATATCTCTGCGAAAACACAGATCTCACTAGTAACTCTTGATATCAAATACAGACTCAAAGATGCACACATCCAACATCCAAGGATCCGTACTAAGATGCCTCAACACTTACAACTTGGGTCTATATATAGGCTTCCGCTCTTACAATGCTTGTCCACTTTCTAACAACTTCCTAACCGACACTTCAAGCAATTGACTCAACAACTAACCAACATAGTCCAAAATGACCCAAAACCCACAAAATGCAGTACGATTGACCCAAAAATATATAATATACGGACCAAATGACCCAAAACCCATAAACTGTGGTACAATTGACCCAAAAATGCATAAAATAATCTTCTTTACGCCTAGCTCTCCGCCTTCTGCGATATCTTCTGACTTGTCACAGCATCAACGATGCTGCGATGTTACCTTACCAAACCACCTGCCAACACTGAGGAATATGTAGAAAATATCAACTTCATTGATGACATACCTTTTGACTTAGACTTCGACCAGATCCTCATTAAGGATGAGGAAGAAGAAGACATTGTAGAAGAGGTTGGGCCTTCTTGTTTGCCAGTGCACCCTGTGAGTGGTGATCATCAAAGAACCAGAATCTATAGAAGACATAGGGAGGAACCAAGATTCATGCCCTTGATGGAGAGGCACGAGGTCCCCCAACTGGACCTTGACCCTAGCCTCCATTCATCCGACGAGGTCTTTGGATGTAGTATAGATCTAGAAAAGGAGTTAGCCAAGATCATGTAGAATGTTCCCATGTCCAAGCTCGTGAAGCTCCCTTCAGTCTAGGACCAGATCACTGAGTTACTCAATAGTATTCCTATAGAGAGGGAGTTATTCAATACCTCCACAGATGTCCCTAGCAGTACTGACATAGCCCATGCAGATGAGAGAGAGATGGAGGACCCCTCGGTCACTATCCATACTGCCATATACGAGCAGGAGAATGGGTGGCATCAGCCCTTCTACCTTACCCTTCGTATTCAAGACATGATGCTACATAACTGCATGCTTGATTCAGGGGCCTCGATGAATGTCATTCCCTTTCGTATCATGAAGGACTTGGGCCTGGAAGTGACATGGACCTACGGGAATGTGTGTAGAATAGATTCCAGATAGGTTCTGGCTTACGGCTTGATCAAGAACCTCAAAGCCGATCTTTTCTCGTGTCTAGACATATCCACACTCATGAATTTGGTGGTTATTCATTTTCCCCTATATATGGCTAGCTCGTGTCCAGGAAATGGGTAGTCAGATTAGGAGGACACTTATAGATGGACCTATCTTATGCCTCTATTCCAAATTCGAATGGGGTTTTAGTGAGGGTGTATTGGGATCCCTTTTATGAAGGTCATATCGAGGGCATGGAGGAGGCCATGCAGAAGAATTATGGGGAGTGCGAACGTAGCCATCAAGGGATGTTCATGGCCTTTGGTGACGATAGGGAATATTTTGATGATCATGCCAGGGTGGGACACCAGTTCGAATGGTGGATCTCTAGCACCGGGTTGATCTCATCCGAGGATGATTCCGAGGAGGAATGCATCCATCAACTCATCCATGAGGACCTCATGAGTGAGTTGAACCCACTTCCTGAGGGGCACGAGCCTTTAGAGATATGAGAGGAAGCCCCTAGGCGTCCCCCTCATCCTTAAGGCCCCCAAGATCAGTTGGATCAACTATACATAGATTCCCATTCCACCATGATAGTTGAGGAGTTGGAGCATTCCCAACCAGTTGAGTTTGGGGCTTTCACGCATGAGTTTCCCACGCATAAGGAGGAGGATCACCAGATGGAGGAAATGAGTGACGACATTCCCCATCCTCTCTAGGACTGGGAAGTAAGGGGGATCCCTCACCCAGAAGAGAGAAGCTTCAAGATGATCCCTGAGATGTTGGCCATTATGAATGACAATCTCACTAGGAATGCCAGAGGCCTACCCCCACGCTACTGGTGGGAGGGGCCATATTCCCAAGATCCCCCTAAGTTGGAGAGCGATTTGTTGGATTAGATTTTCTTCCAGGAGTTCTCCCTTCCTACGGATATCACGGGAGAGTTTGAGCCCTTACCGATAGATACTCCACCTCCCTCCCCTTGCCTGCATACTTTCTAGAGTTTCCTTTTACCGGCTGAGATGCATGTTCCATCAGGAGAAGGGTGTAGCTCTCATGCTGCCTCTTCGGCCTCCACCCACCCCTCTACCAGGAGCCTGTCTGCCCATCCTCCATATTTTTGGACCGTTGGAGAGATTGAGATAGGAATTTCACACCCTAGGTCCTTTGGTCCCTGAGCTAGCCTAGCCCCTGTGAGGGAAGTGACTTCAGAAGTTTTGATAGGAGAAGTTGTGGTCCCGCTTGATTGTGGCTCCCATAGATTTGTCTCTCGTATCAGCCACAGGGCCCACCATCCTGACAATAGTGGGAATGGTGATGTTTCGGTATTACGGGATATAGCTTTAGACCTGCCTTCGGTGAATAGAAGGAGTTTCACTATGGGTGACCAGGTAGTCATACCGAGTCACGTCTTTCATCATATGACTGGCAACCAAAGCGGGATTCTGGTTAGTCCTTTTAGAGTCGATATCTGCAATAGGGATGTGTACTTCCTATCTACTGAGGATGGACACTACTTCTCCGTCCCTGTGAACGGTCACCATCTTCAGGGATACGTTCCTGGGTCCACCCGGGGAGGTATTCCCTGAACTAAATCCTTGCCCTTCCCCTTTTTCTGGATAATAAGCTCTCGAGAGCAGTAGCCAGTTGTCCTTTTCCTTTGACTGTCCCAGCTTTGCTTGACGACCAGTTGCCCTTTTTGTTTTGTTTTTCTTTTCTGACTGTTGACACCATTTTTCTTTCCTAGTTTGCATCTGTACCCTAGTTTTATTTTCTTGTTTTTCATCATTTTATACACCTTATGTGTCAGCGTAATAAAAAACTTAAAATTTTGTAGAGTACATTTCATATTAGACATCTTTCCATTTCAACATTTGTCATTTTGTTTATATTTCTGCTGGATTGTATATATATATTGTATGTCCTGACGAGTGGTTTGCAGAGATTGGTATAGCATCTACATTTTACATGGATAGGTACATATATGATGATGATGCAGATAGAATGTGTGTGCATGCACTTTGATGATGATGAGAATGGTGATACGGACCAGATATTTTGTGGTTCTCAAGCACTCTCTCCCTTAGAGCAGTTGTCCCAGCTAGATCCAGATGTTACCACATCCATGTTATTTGGAGCTTCCATGCTACAGATTGTGTGGTCGTGGACCATACTACATTTTTTTTCCAGATCACAGATCAAATGCCTACATAGGGGGCATTCATTGTATTCAGATTTCCTCGAGTAGAGATATCAGAGGGGACGGATGGTTTTGTATTGATCCAGACATATTACAAAGCAGGGACCATAGGGTCACCCTTCCTTGCCGAGCTTTGCATGATCCCATTGAGAGAGTCGCTTAGCCATATTGTGATGAGATTACTACAGAGTATTGTTTGTTTGCCACTTATTGCCTAGATTCAGCAGAGATCCAGTTCAAGAGTCAGCTTCAACAACAGGTATATGGTATGGAAGGTATAGCACTTTATGGTTTATTGCTCATGTTGTTGTTTAGACTTGTTTATTTCTGATAGTACACGGACTTGACGTATGATGTTTGATGTGGTGATCTCAGTTTGTCATTATGATGTGTATGGCCCTTGGTGATGTCAGTCCACCCCATTCTAGTAGACTCATGTATATTGACGCTGGTCCCTACCCCACTATTGGTATAGACTTGGTCATTTTGTCCTCCTTGGAAGCTAACCTTGGATCCACCTGTCACTTCCTTCCAACCATCCAATTCATTCATGTTGATTTTTCCCGACTTGGACCTTGATTTTTGGCCTTGAGGATCCCCTTCCGCATTGACCTTTGAGTATGCCATGATTCCTTGTCTCTTGTGCCTCGGCTCTTTAGTGTGTGAGATGCATTCTCAAACCTGGGATTTGCTCTCGTCAGTTGCCCTCGATGTTGCAATGCAGTATAGGATTGTGTAGACTCACCGGGTGTTCCCCATTGGTCATCCAAGCATGTACACTTGCACCCATTACTTTGCAGTATGAGCACCTTGTTATATCTTTTGAGATGTCTATGTAGCCCAAAAAGGGACTTGAAATGAAATGTAAATCAAGCCAAAAAGGCTAAGTATGAAATTCAAATGTAAAGTCCAAGTAATGTGTTTTTGAACACACACGGACACAGGTCAACCATATGTATCAGCATTTTAGAGGTTATTTCCTCACCTAGTCCTCCGGGGCAAGGAGGTGAGATGGAGTAAGGGACAGCTATGCGAATTGTCTTCTAGAGTCTCAAGTTACGGTTTGTCGGACACCCAGTCATGGCGGCTCTAGAAAATATCCTCATGGAGTATTCTAAAGGCATAGATGTGAGTTGCAAGGTGCATGTTAGATGATCAGTGGTGGTTTCCTTGCACTATACCCATTTGTGATGCACCGCCCTTCCCTATGTATTGTCATGGTATGCTTATGTCAATGGGTCCCACCTGCCCTGTTTATCCAAAGGGTCACATGGTCTTGGTCCTTGTCTTCCCGTATCCTTCACCTTTTTTATCCACCTCACCCAAATTTAGCTAAGTGGTCAAGTCTATAAGTTGTGTATAGTAGTTTTGAGTCTTTGTTGGAGGTGGTGGGCCCACCTCACCCGGGGCCTATTTTTATTGAGATATTATTTGTTTTGATCACCATATCAACATTATATGTTTTGAGTAATGTACTAACATGAATAAGGAAGCCTTGAACACTTCATGTTGCATGCATATTTTCAGCCATTACCATTTTGACCAGATTTGACTTGGTCAAACCAGGTTGACTAGGCCAAAAATGGGCCCGAAAAAAAGTTGCGATCAAGATTTCAATTTTGGTCATTTATTATGTCTTGGCATCCCATATGTGCCTCCAAGTGTCAAAATTCAAAAAAGTTGAAGCTTTGATGAGATTTTTAATTATTATGGGTCACCAGGGACCTGTTTTAATTAAAAATCTTGGATTTTGGGCAAACAGTGCCTAATTGATGGATCAGGGTCCTTCAAGTGACCATGTCTACTATATTTGGAGTTCATGATCGCATTGCAACAGAGGGTTTGTCAATCCGGGCAATATAAGTTGGTCAAAATCCCAAATTACATCTTCAACAATAAAAACCAACACTAAATTAATATGGAAAATCAAATATGGCAAAGATAACTATTGAAATGGTAAGTGCAAAGGTTGGCTAAGGCAAGGGGGTCTCCTAAGGTAATTTTTGTAATGTTTGGACATTCATTTTATGTTGTGGGGCCCTCAGGTTTTCCCATCCCAACACAGAGGACGAATTTTCCCATAGAGGGGTGTTTTTTACTTAGCAAAACTTCATATTTTGGGGTTTTTATGTATTGAGACTATGGTTGAGTGGTATGGGTGGCTAAAACAGCCCATAGAAACCCCCCAACCACCTATTGTATGTATTTTATGGGCCCCATGAAGGGCCCCATCCTCCACATGGGCATTAGCGTACAATTCGCCCCCCTCTCTAGAGTGATCCTCCACCATCGATTTGGGCGTTGAGAGAGTTAATCTCATCCCTTGGTTTTGGAGGGAGTTAGGGTTGGGAGTGAGCATTCTCTATAGGAGAAGAGACTCACTCATTTTGCAGCTCTCTTGGGACATTGTTATACTTGACATTTGAGTGATATAGAGACATTTTCCTCCCGATTTCTTGAGATGATTTGTATGGGTGTTGATGGTCTTGATTGTTAGCTAGTTTTCATAGATTTGTGGAGAAATTGTACTGAGTTTTCTGCCCATATTTGGCTAACAATAATTGGAGGGAGGGTGGCCATTTGAAGGGAGGCGCTACACTTAGAGTGGGAGCTCCATTCTAGCATTTCTCATCAAATTATTCACAAGTGAGTTGTCTTTGCTATTTAGCTTGTCAATTTATTTATTTTTAGCCATTCATTTTCTGTTTTTACTTGGTTATTTGTTGCACATGCTGATTCTCTCTTGTTTGTGGGCAAAATCGGTCATATAGCTGCTCAAATGCCCATAGAAACTCGCTGGTTGCTCAACTATTGAATGTGGAGTTAGTATTCAAGCCATTGCAGCCATACATTTCTATCCTGGGCATGCTTCTCTTGCTGGTCTCATAGCTTTCAATTTCATTGTGTATGATAAGCTGGAAATTTACATAGAAA
Organism: Larix kaempferi; assembly: GCA_027924585.1. Classification (NCBI taxonomy): domain Eukaryota; kingdom Viridiplantae; phylum Streptophyta; class Pinopsida; order Pinales; family Pinaceae; genus Larix; species Larix kaempferi. The sequence goes on along the minus strand of BSBM01000318.1, from coordinate 939,125 downwards.
GCCCTAAAAAATTAAAATATAAAATTTTCACCTTTAAAATGCTAATTTTATTTCAAATCTGCATTGGAATTTGCCTCAACGCCTACATCCAAAATCCTATTCCATTTAGACTCCATTTACCCCTAGAACTAGCACTGGTCCACTTGGCAATTTCGCCCCCCTTGGGCGTTTTCCTCTCTTTGTTTAACTGGGTCATTTTGGGGTTGTGGGTATTTTTGTTTTGACTTTGTAGTGGTTGAACATCATCTATTTTCACATAAAAATCATTAGAAGCACCCTAAAAATTGATATTTTAATTCTGCCATGTATGCCCCATGTTATTGAGTTAAATTCCCCATAGGTAGAGAACCAATTGACACTTCTAGTGTATTTTTAATCTCTCCTTTCATTTCTAGCCACCAAACATCTCAAATCAGCCATTTTTATCTTCAAAATCAGATCAAAAATTGTTTCAGTTAGCACCCCAATCTACTACCAAATTTATGCTTGTTGGTTGGTTAAGAGTCCTAGATGTTTTAGACACCCCCTCTCTGCTTTCCATTGTTTGTTTTGGGTTTGGGAGTGTCTTGTTTTTGTCTCTCAACCTTAGATGGTTGAGAAGGGTCTCCCCCTGGACTAGGCTACGTGCCCTGTCTGAAGTGACAAATGCCTTGTTTGGTATGACTATCGTTCTTCGAACGGTGGACTTGGTGTTTGTAGGTTTCACCTACCTGGCTGCCTTCCCTCTACCATCTCGGACGAGATACCTTTAGTAGAAGCTAGAGCTAGTGTGATAACAATACCAATCATATTTTATTTTACATTAATTGACTCTCCTACAAGACTTAAGGCTAAACAGTGAAAAATAGTGACTTGACTAGATGTAGGAAGGAAATGGTGGAGGATTTTGAATTATGAAGTATTAAAAATATTATTTTGGGTTTGCACCATCAAGTTTTAGGAAATTTTTATGAGGTTTCAGAAGTAAGCAAGCAAAATTGTCTCCTGGGATTTCACAACTAATTCAACTTCAGTATTTTCCAAACAAGGGGAGAAGGATACAAATTCTTGGTTTCATACATGGAAAGCATTTAATGACATGTTAATTGACATAATCAACTGAAATAAATCAAATTGGAGTTATATATATTCATATATTGATCAAACACTAAAAACTAGCTATTTTCCATGGCAATCTAGACTAGGCACAAGAAGTTGATATGAAAATCATAATTATATTTATTCAATATGCACAATGGACTTCATATGTTCAAAAGTACATTAATGGCAACAATCAGAATATGAAATACATCTCATAGAAGTCTTAGGCAAGGAATACATAAGAGAAAGAACTCTCCATCATAGAAAGACTAGAAATCATCAGGCTTTCAAATGGGAGGCTTCCCAATCTCTGCAAATAGGCTCGAACTTCATTGGATCAGACTTCAGGACCTGAAATAAATTCAATTATGAAGACCAGATGTCATCATCCTCTCAAAATAAGCAGGGGGCCATCTCGCATCTTGCACTAGGGGCACATATACCAAGTCAAAGAGGCAAAATAGCTCTCAATTAAATTCTCAAACTTTCAAAAGATGGGCAAGTGGTGCATAGTCTTTCTTTTATAGAATTGAGGTGAATTATTGAGCAAGTAATCTACACTAATTCTCCTTGATGGAGTGGATAAGGATAGCTTGATTTGATGTTTTTATTTTTGCTTTGATTTATGCTTTTACTTTATCCTACTTTTGATTTTTTGTCCTCATTTTTTGGTTTTGACTGCTTTTTCCTACTTTTCTTCCTTATGCTACTTTTTCCTTCTTTTCTGCCTTATTTTTATTTCTAATTTTATTTGTTTTTCTGCTTTATTTTTCTTTTCTTGAGCTTTACTTCTTTTCAACCTTGTGCTAGCTTTTCCTTTCTTTTTCCTGCTTTCCTAGCTTTAACTTCTTTCAACTTTTCTTCTTTTCTAAGCTATCTCTTGGTCAAATATTATCCTCTAATGCAACCTTGTGAATCCTTATCCAATTTATTTCATTAAAATAAATATTTATTAATGAAAAATAACTCCCATTAAGTGCATATCAAACTTAAGAAACTAAAATTAACACCCCTAATTAATTAATGCCTTCACTTTAGAAATTAACCCCAAGTGTATGGAATTTTCACCTCAACCCAAGTGATTGATTGGGTTAGGAACTCATTCCAATGAACATCAATGAGGGGACATTAAATTCCTTACTTCCCCATATTTCTTATGAGCAAGCAATTTGAAACTTGGATGATGTAAGATGTGTTCTCCTTCCCAAGTATAATCCTCACTAGGAATCCCTACCCATTGCACCAAATATTCTTTAATGATTTTTCTTCTTAACTTCCTTTCTCAGACCTATAAAATATTCTATGGAACTAACACCAAATATACATCATCATCAAGGAGAGGAAACTCTTTTGAAACTTTAACTTGCTTCCCTATTTCCTTCTTCAAACAAGACACATGGAAAACATTGTGAATTTTTCTTTTTGAAGGCAATTCTAGCTCATATGCCACTTCACCAATATTATTTAGGAATTTGAATGGAACATATAAACTTGGTTGTATATTCTCACATCCCTTATACTTGAATGAGTATTGTCTATAGGGATGCAACCACAAATATACTAGATCTCCAACTTGGAATGTTCACTCCACTCTTTTCCTATCTGCATTCACCTTTTGTCTATTGTGTGCTACTAGGAAGTTGACCTTGAGAGTCCTGAGTATGTCTTGACTCTCTTGGAGCCAATAATTTTACTTATGTGTCTCTCAATCACCAAATATCATATTAGAAAAAGTGAGTGCATCATATCCATACAGGGCCTTGAATGATGACACTCCAACTGATAGATGGAAAGTGGTGTTATAGAAAAATTCTCCCTGGTGTAGCCAAGTAGTCCATGTCTTCTGCTAACCAATAACATAGTTTATTAGGTACCCTTTGAGCCACTGGTTCACTCTCTCTATTTTACCATCAGGTTTTTGGATGGTATATTGTACTCATGTTCAAACTTGTCCCCACTAGCTGAACAATTCTTTCCAGAAATTGCTAGTGAACTTTCTATCTCTATCACTGATGATAGGCTTGGGAATGCCATGAAGTTTGAAGACTTATTTGATGAGAATTCCATCAAATTGGATGGATATAATAGTGGTTGTGACAAAAAATAAATGTGAATACTTGATTAGTCTATCAACCACAACAAAAATAATGTCTTTACCTTGGATTTTGGGGAGTCCGGTGATGAAATCCATTGACATAGTTTCCCATTTCTGCTCAGGGCTAGGAATAGGTTGTAGGATTCTAGCTAGATGTGTATGTTATCTTTTTTTTTCTTTTTTCTTTTTTTTCTGACATACCCTACATGTTCTAACATACTCGATCACTTCCTTCTTTAGGCCCTTCCAAGAGAACCTTTCCCTCACTTTTCTATATGTCTTCACAGACCCCAGATGTCCTGCTAGGGGGGCATCATGGGAAACCTATAAGATCTTCTTATTTAATGAGGATTATGGAAACAAGAAAATATTATCCTTATGATAGATGATATAATTAAGGAACTTGTAATCATAATCATGAATTAGTCCATCAAATAAATCACAAGCAAACTAATTCTTTGCATACTCTATTCCTAGTTGTTCTTTCCAGTCACCATGGAACTTCATCAATCCAAGTATTGGTTTCCTAGAGAGTGCATCATCTACAATATTCATCTTACCCTTATTTTATTCAATGTCAAAGTCGAAATCTTGGAACTTAATTACCCACTTATGTTGCATGTCATTCAATTCCTTTTGTGACAAGAAATGTCTCAAGCTATTATGATCAGTTTTGATAATGAACTTACCCCCCACAAGATATTGTTTGAACTTGACTAGCGCATGCATGATGGATAACATCTCCTCGTCAAAAACTGAGTATAGCCTCTCATGGGGATGCAACTTTTTACTTTAGAAGGCTATGGGATGCTGTTTTTCATCAAGACAACTCCAATCCCATTTCCTGAGGCATCACATTCAAGAACATAATATTTAGAAAAATATGGAAGTGCAGGAACAAGAAAACTACTCATTACCTCTTTGATCTCTCGAATGCTTGTTCATCATCTTCCATCAAACTAAAGGCTCCCTTATTAGTGAAATTTTTCAATGGAGATGACAAATTCGAAAAAACTTTGACAAAATTTCGCTAATATGTACACAAACCAATGAACCCCCTCAATTTAGTAATATTTATTGGGCTTGGCCAACCTAGAATCTCTTGGATATTCTCCATGTGAACCTCAACCCCTTCTTTCACAATCACATAACTGAGATATAAAATCACAGCCATTCCAAATTCACATTTGGACAGTTTAGCATAAAAATATTGATATGCCAATATAGTTAGCACAATGTACAAATGATGCAAATGATCCTCCCAAGTCCTACTATAAATCAGAATATCATCAAATAAAACAAGAAAAAACCGTCTTCTGAATTTCCTCCTCCCGCATTCTGATTTGATGGTAACCAGAGTGAAGGTCAATATTTGAAAAGTATTTGGATCCATGTAGTTTATCCATCAATTCATCAATCCTTGGAATAGGATATTTGTTCTTGATGTTCTTTTTCTTGAGGGCTCTAAAGTCTATACACATGCACATGGTCTCATATTTATTTCTTTACAAGGACTACAGATGATGCAAAAGGGATTGACCTCAGTTTGATGAATCCCAAGTCAAGTAGTTCTTTGATGGTTCAATATATGTCATCCTTGAATCCTTTTGGATGATTGTAAGTATGGAATTTGATAGGTGATGTTCCTATATCCAATTCAATTCTATGCTCCATTCCTCTACCAGGTGTCCTACCATGAGGAAGGTCCCCAAACACCTTTTTATGCTTTTGGAGCAATTTTGAATCTCTTGCAGATACCATGCTACCTCCAAAGAGGTTCCTTTAGTAGTGATTAGTCATTTTTTATCCCATGTAATGTCTCCATGCCTCAATATGAATCGTATACTATGCAAAAACACTATTTTCTTTGGGTAGGTGTTGATCCCCCTCAACACTACCTCCTTTCCACCTTCATCTTGGAATCTCATCTCAGGGAATTTGTAGTCTAGGGTTTTCTTCCCAATAGAATATAACCATTTCAATCCCAAATCCATATTAGTATCAACCACATTCACAACATAAAATCTCTTTGTCACAGTGTAATCTCTTACAGTGACTTGCAATTTAGGAATCCATCTAGAACACTCCATAGAATGATTAACTAGGATTATGATAGTGAAGCCTTCGAATTTATCAGTAGACATATTTATCCTTTCCACCAAATATGAATCAATGAATTTATGTGTTGCTACTCCATCCACCAACAGAGTGATTGATTTCCCTTGCACCACTCCTTCGAATTTGAGAGTGTGGAAGTGAGGCACCCCTAACAATATTACAAATTTGCTAACCTATGAAGGAGGCTCTTCTTCGGCAGTATCAAAGGCCACCTCTATATCTACTGGGACATATTATTCTTCCTCCTCATCTCCACTCTCTGAATAGAATTAAATATAGTTCACTTTCCCCTTGGCACACTTATGTCCCAGAACCCATGGTTCCTGAGAGGTGAAACATAACTTCCTTCTTCTCAATTCATCCCCAGTTTTGGAGAAATTTCCAGAAGGAATCTTCATGGGTGGAATTTGATTATTGAATTGAGTAGGAACTATAGTTCCAGGGGGGAGTATTATCCTTGGAATATCATCTTGCAAATATCTTGTTCTATTTAGTGCATCTTGCAAGGAAGAGCGTCTATGTTGAAATATTGTAACTTCAAAGAATATTATATTTGTACTTTATTATTCTGGAGATGTTTCATTCCTCCATGGAGATATTATTGTATATCCAGAGATGTTTATTCCTCCATCGGAATGTGGTAACTTGGGTTATTAGACTTCCCTAGTGGGGGTCGGACCTGTATGTGTTATGTGGGTCAAAGGGTTGTTAGACCACCCTAGAGGGATCGGCCCAGTCAATTGTAGTGAGGTGTTTAACCCAATGGTAAAGTTGGGGCCGACCTAGTTAATATATTGTACAAGTCGGAGATGTGTATAAATAGAGGAGGTGAGCTCCTCATTTGACACACTTCCCTCACTCACAATATAGCGCACTTGTGGAGGAGAGGTCTTCTATGGTGGAGGAGGAGATCATGTCTTTGGTTTGCATCTTTGTGTATTGTTGGTCATCTATATTGAGGAAGCTTTGCTGGGTTTTCTACCCCATGAGGGTTTCCTAGGATAAATCTGTGTCTCTTGTGTTTATGTTGTGCTTGATGTTTCTTCAGTGATCCTGTATATACTATTATTGTGAAATGGAATGTAATGCTGCTATTTTCTGCCTTAGAATATTAAATATTAACATGGTATCAGAGCTAACCTGAAGGAAGGCAATGTATGGCACTTACGACACTTGGTTCACTTGCGACAATTTGAAGGTTTGGGTTTTACATAGAAAAAAACCATTCATCGTGGAACTTTCACTATAAATCCATTTCTGCAAAGGTTCAGGATCTGCAACGTTTACAGGTTGTAGATAACATCCCCAAGTACCTTGTGTCCAAAGGAAACCCTCAGATTCATTGTACTTTGTGAGTTATGATCAGTACAAGTTAGGGTTTCTGCCTCTTCTAGATCTCAGTCAAAATCAGGTGACCTAAGAAAAAAGGTCATAACTTGGGATAGTGAGCTCCAAATGAAATTTCATAAAAAGTGAGAGGTAGTAAATAGATTGTACTATCCCAAGAAATGCTTTCAGAGGCCGAAGGTGAACCAGTGACATGTGTCACGCCGTACAAGTTCGCTCTTCTGTTTTATCCCATAAACAGGTCACGTTGCGAGACTTGGTATAAATCTCTCTCAGAAAATCCAATTGAGTCAGACCTGTCGGGATGGAAAGATGACAGGTTAGGATACGACAGAAAACGTTTTCAGACGCTGTGGATCGAAAAATTTGGAGTTACAATAGAAAGAATCAGGTACATATTTATGTAAAAACAGAATTATTTTTGGAGCACCTCCATTCATGGCTTCCGGAATTTAGGGTTTCGAAGAAAGTTAGAATTTTTGGAATCAGAGTCCACGGCTGAATGCTACTCAGGAAAATTGAAATTTAGATATCAAGATAGAATTTTTTGGTTGGGTAGAAGATCGAGCTTGATCAAACCCCAGTTCGGGATTTTGATCGGAAAGATGGAAAATTAGGGCTTCAGCAAAAGTTGGAATTTTTTAAGTCTGTGACCACGGGTGGAAGCTCCTCAGAAAAATAAGATAGTAGAGCCTTGGATCAAACCTTTTGATTGGGAAGAAGGGTGGGCTTCATCAAACCCTAGTTCGGGATCCTGTCTAGGAGATCCAGATGTTTCGAACGCAATTTTGAGGGGTCAAATTTTGAGATTTCAAAATTGAAGTATGCTAGTTTCATCAGCTCAGCAAGACACATCCTTCCATCCATTCAGAAGTGTGAAAGTCAAAGATTGAATTTTTAGGGTTTCTCTAGCAAACCCTAATCAAGCTCTAGATCAAGTTTCAGGGGGAGTTGAGGATAAGGTCTTACATAAGTTAGACCATGACCATGACAACAGGTAATATTTAAGGAGGTTCAGGTATGTCTTGAAATCTAATTCCTGATTAAGTTCATAATATTTTTGTCTTCATATTATTTATTAGTACAATCTTGATTAATGTTAGAATTATATTATCACCCTAGTAACAGTATGAATGCATGTGAATGATAGAAGGAATTCATTGATTAGGGCTATATGATTGTACTAATGCACTGTGGTGTTGTATGAGGTTGATATTGTCTGCTAACAAGATACAGGTACATCATGAAAGAAAAATCAAGTTCCATGACCATGACAACATGAAGACAAAGATTCATCCATAATCTTTGTTCTACTTACGAGGTATGTATGACTTTGTTATATTATGCTTAACCTATGAGATATGCAGGTTCTAGCACAAGATCTCTAAATCATTGAAGAGAACAAGGAAGATATTGTTTAGGTATGTTAGACATAACTAAGCAGGTATACTAATCCAGGTATGTTTTCCTATGTCAAGTTAGAATCTTACCTTGTGTTAGGATCCCCTATATAAGTATACTTGGTATGATTGGTTATGCTTATTCATAAATCTAGTAATCAAGGGTTTATGCATATTATGTCTCTTATCTTGATTGATGATTTAACTAACCAGAAGACTCCTATGATCAAACAAGAATATGCATGAGTAAAAGAAGACTTTCCTGAAACCTTGAATACTAATGTTTATTATTTATGATCATGACTATACATATTCAAGGTTATTTAGAATTATAATGTTTTGATAATATTGCGAATATATTAATGAATGTATGTTTGTGTGTGAGATCATGAGGATGACACTAGTGCACACTTGAGCATGCACAGTGGTACAGAATGAATAGAAGTTCAAAAGACATATAGAAGATCAAGCGAGAGACAACCACACAAACATAAAAGATGAGTATTTGAGTTGTTATTTGAAATAGTAAATGATATTGCTTGTAATAGTTGTATACATATTTGTATTCCTAGAATATATCATGCTGAGTGTAAACATTCATATAGCATTGAACAGTATACTACTAATATGCATATGATTGGTGAATTGGACAAACATTCCATTGTTGCTTGTCTAGAATGAAACCTCTTTGTTGACATGTTGAGAGCTGTGCACACTCTCAATAGTATGTTCTGGTAGAGATGGAAGGCATCTAGATAGCCACTGTATGCATACAGGATATGGAAAAGTGTTGTGCCAAAGTATTGGTCAATATAGTTGCATAGCTATGTAAATGATATATGTATGCATAATAGGTTATCATATCAATATGATTTGATGATTATGAAGTATTACTAATAATGTATTTAATTTTGATTTGTAGGAAAGATCATGATGAATGATGAACACTGAACAAGCGATGGATGCTCAACAAAAGGATTTACAAATCAAACACACTATAGAAGGCTCGTGGCTAGAAGATTCTCTTAGAAAGAGGAAGAGAATCATGATGAGATGTTTGCTCCAAGTGGATAGATAAGACCATTATCTTAATAATGTAATTGAAGAAATCTCTGTTTGGGTACCCAAGATCGACAGTGATCACCATGGGGGATGTGGATCTCAACCTTTGCTACAAGGTTGAATATGGTTTCTATACACAGATTACATGGATGCAAGAAGGAACTCACCACAGAGTTTGAATGATGTTGAGGCTCATATTAGTAGACCCATCTGACAAGAGATGGCAGAGATAGATGGCTGCAGAAATGAAAATGAAATATCTCGGATTGATGCATTACTTGCTAGGTCTGGAAGTATGGAAAGGCTCAGAAGGAATCTTTCTCAACTAGGGAAAGTATGGCAAGATATATTAAAAGGACTTGATATGTTGGAATGGCCACTCGCATGGATTCCAACTTGAAACTGTTAGCAAATGACTCATCAGAGTTAGTGTATATAACTATGTACATACAAATTATTGGGTCATTGATGTATCTAACAAATAATAGGTCAGATATATGCTTTGCTGTGAACACCTTGAGTCAGTATCTAGTGGAAACTAGATGTGTTCACCTAATAGTTGCAAAGCATGTGATGAGGTACCTAAAGGATACGATAGACTTTGATCTATGCTATCTTGGAGATCATGACTTCAGATGGCTACACAGATGTTGATTGGGAAGAAAGTGTATCAGACAGGAAGAACACATAAAGAGGATATTATTGTCTAGGATCAGCCATGATCTCGTGGTTTAGATGGAAGTAGTCTAGTGTGGCTCTCAGCACAAGCGGAATATATGGCTGGTTGCTCTGGTAGTTGTGAAGCAGTATGGCTTCTGGATTATTTGACTTAGAGATAGACCCAACTGTGATCCTATGTGACAAATAGAGTTGTATCAAGATGGAAGAGAATCCAGTGTTCCATGATATGGTGCAGAAAGGAACTATAAAGTTTGAATTTGTAACAAGTTACTGATGTACTAACCAAACCTCTACCTCAAGAAAAGTTTGAGTATTTTCCGACACAAGCTTGGTAGGACCCTCCTCGAGAGGGGGAGTGATGTGGTCACTTATGGCGATATTTCCTGCATCGACAGTGAGGTCGATGATGTGGATACCTATATTGGTGATGCCGATAGAGAGGTTGGTGGATGGTACTTAGACAGGGTCTAAGTTGACGAGGGGATTGCATCATCCTTGAACACATTTTCTAAAAGGATCCGTAGACATATGTCTCCGAGAAAGAAGAGGGATTGCATCATCCTTGAACACATGTTCTAAAAGGATCCGTAGACATATGTCTCCGAGAAAGAAGAGGGATTGCATCATCCTTGAACATATGTTCTAAATTGATCTGTAGACAGATGTCTCCGTGAATGTGGTCCCCGGTGGACGAGAGGATTGTATCATCCCTGGACTTCAGTTCTAAAGTGATCCGTAGATAGATGTCTCCAAGAATGTGGTCCCTAGTGGATGAGAGGATTGTATCATCCCTGGACTTCAGTTCTAAAGTGATCCGTAGACAGATGTCTCTGAGAATGTGGTCCCTAGTGGACGAGAGGATCGTATCATCCCTGGACTTCAGTTCTAAAGTGATACGTAGACAGATGTCTCTGAGAATGTGGTCCCTAGTGGATGAGAGGATTGTATCATCCCTGGACTTTAGTTCTAAAGTGATCCGTAGACAGATGTCTTCGAGAATGTGGTCCCTAGTGGACGAGAGGATTGTATCATCCCTGGACTTCAGTTCTAAAGTGATCCGTAGACAGATGTCTTCAAGAATGTGGTCCCTAGTGGACAAGGGGATTGTATCATCCATGGACACATGTCCTAAAAGAGATCCGTAGACATATGTCTTCGAGAAAGTGGTCCCTAGTGGACGTGATAGGACTGCATCGTCCCTAAGTGTTTGGTTCAAAATGTACGTGATAGGATTGCATTGTCCTTGGACTTATGTCCTAAAGTGATAAGGATTAATCATCCTGTAAGTAGATTGGGATTGCATCATCCCTAGACATGGTGAGGTGTCTTAAAGTGATAAGGACTAATCATCATGTAAGTTGATTCGGGATTGCATTGTCCCTAGACATGGTGAGGTGTCTTAAAGTGATAAGGACTAATCATCCTGTAAGTTGATTCGGGATTGCATCGTCCCTAGACATGGTGAGGTGTCTTAAAGTGACAAGGACTAATGATCATGTAAGTTGATTCGGGATTGCATCGTCCCTAGACATGGTGAGGTGTCTTAAAGTGATAAGGATTGATCATCCTGTAATTTGATTTGGATTGCATCATCCATAGACATGAGAGATGTCTTAAACTGAGAGGGACTGATCATCCCGTAAGCGGATTAGGATTGTATCATCCTTGGACCTATGTCCTAAAGTGAGAGGGATTGATCGTCCTGTAATTGGATCATGTGTGTTGCAGGGTATGCTGCTATTGTGTATACTTGTATTGATGAGGATACTTGTATTGATGATATGCACACTTGTATTGATGAGGATACTTGTATTGATGAGGATTGTATTGATGATGTTTATACTTGTATTGATGAGGATACTTGTATTGATGATATGTACACTTGTATTGATGAGGATACTTGTATTGATGATGTTTATACTTGTATTGATGAGGATACTTGTATTGATGATGTGTATACCTGTATTGGTGTGGATACTTGTATTGATGATGTTTATACTTGTATTGATGAGGATACTTGTATTGATGATGTGTATACTTGTATTGGTGTCGATACTTGTATTGATGATGTATACTTGTATTGGTGTGGATACTTGTACTAATGATCTAGATGATGATGCTACTGATTGTGATGATCTAGATGACGATGCTGCTGATCCTAATGATCTAGATGACGATGCTATTGATTGTGATGATCTAGACGACTATGCTGTTGATCTTGATGGTCTAGATGACGATGCTGCTGATCGTGATGGTCTAGATGATGAAGCTGATGATCGTGTGATGACGATGTTGATGATCGTTTGATGACAATGCTGATGATCGTGTGATGACGATGCTGCTGATCGTGATGGTCTGGATCACGATGTTGATGATCGTGAGGATCCAGACGTTGATGTTGCTGTAGTTGTTTGAGTGCTGCAGAAGATAAAGACTCAGTACTGAAGATGTTGATTTTCCAGTATTGAAGATGTTCCAGTAACTGCTTGAGTTACTGATGATGTTGAAGAAGCTTCCAATGATTCATAGATGTATCATGTATGATGTTGATGACTCCTTGCTCGTGTAGATGCTATTATAATATCCTTCTCGTTAAGGGGGAGTGTAGAAATATTGTAACTTCAAAGAATATTATATTTGTACTTTATTATTCCGGAGATGTTTCATTCCTCCATGGAGATCTTATTGTATATTCGGAGATGTTTATTCCTCTGTCGGAATGTGGTAACTTGGGTTATTAGACTTCCCTAGTGGGGGTCGGCCCTGCACATGTTATGTGGGTCAAAGGGTTGTTAGACAACCCTAGAGGGGTCGGCCCAGTCAATTGTAGTGGGGTGTTTAACCCAATGGTAAAGTTGGGGTAGACCTAGTTAATATATTGTACAAGTCGGAGATGTGTATAAATAGAGGAGGTGAGCTCCTAATTTGACACACTTCCCTCACTTAGAATATAGTGCACTTGTGGAGGAGAGGTTTGCTATGGTGGAGGAGGAGATCATGTCTTTGGTTTACATCTTTGTGTATTGCTGGTTATCTATATTGAGGAAGCTTTGCTGGGTTTTCTACCCCATGAGGGTTTCCTAGGATAAATCTGTGTCTCTTGTGTTTATGCTGTGCTTGTTGTTTCTTCAGTGATCCTGTATATACTATTATTGTGAATGTTCGGATATCCACATCATATTTTTCAGGATCTTGCATGCAATTAGGGTTTGCATGCAGAATCTAGGGTTTGCATGCACCTGCATGCACTTGCATGCATCCCAGTCACCAGTTTGATGCCTCCAGCACCTTAGCCACCTCATTCTAGCACCCGGGAGCCACTTACTACAGAGTTTTATCCCTCCTAGGCTGAAAGGCACCCACTTCTCACCTACTGCCAGAGAAGGGTGCACTTGTTCACCTACCACTGCAGTTCCACTTCAGTTACACTCAGTTAGCTCCGATTCTCCCTGATTTGAGGCTAGTTTCACTCCCGACTGACTGTTTCACTTCTGTTGGACCTCCAGATTGACTAGATGACTTGTTCTGACTTCATTTAGCCTCCCATGCGCCCCCACTGAGCCTCCCCCTCCTTAATCAGTGCTACACACTTCAGTTACACTTATTACACTCAGTTAGACTCAGATTGACACCTGGATGACTGGTTCTTGTGCATTGATGACCACCACCGATTGATGATGAGGACTCCTAGTTGGAGTCAAGCTACTCCATTCAGTGATTCGAATGGCCTACTTAGTCAATTCGAATTGCTCATTGACAAAAATTGTATTGTATTGTAATTCATTCACCCTTTCTGGGATATTGAGCACTGCTGCATGTTTTGCACAGTTTTGCACCATATTTTCTATGTTCATCTGTTGTGATTGATTTACTTGTTCATTAGATCTGCTGTGACTAATTTTACATGGTATCAGAGCCATGACAGGGACAAGATTTCTTTTCTACAGGTGTTCTACATGAAGAGAGAGCAATCTTTGCTCACCAATATATTTTAGCAGCGGCATGCAAAATCTCATGTGCATTCGCTCATGTGCATGCAAGGCTGAAAATATAGTGTTTGTTTGTGTGTGATTTGCAGGTTTCTTACTTCCTCCATGTGCATTTGCTAATGCAAATATGGAGACTTCTTCTTCACAAAATATTCTTACTCCATTCAACTATGATGAATGGAAACCAAAGATGATTGCATTCTTGAAGAGACAATGTCTTTTTGATATGTGCATTGGTAATAAAAGAGATTTTGATTCCGATGAAGAGGAGAATGATTGGCTCAATGATTGTGGCAGAGCTTTTGGAACAATGTGTCTTGCTATGTCTCCTTGTATGCGCTACCTCAGTAATACTGCTGAAAATCCAAGTGATCTATGGGTCCAACTTGACAGAGAATTTGGAAAGCAGGAAGAAGAGGATCATGCTAGCCTTTTGGAGAACAAGCCTAGTGAGATCTCCTTATGTGTTCTTTCCGATCATGTGTTGGCCTCAACAATTGTTCAAGATGAAGAAGAAACTGTAGATTCAACACTCATTCTCTCAAAGTCTTCTATTTCGAATTCTGAGCAAGATAAACAAGCTCATACTCTAGATTCTGAAGAGGTTCTTGAATCCTCTCTTTCACATGAGTTTGTCGGCATGCGGAATAATGATCTACTTGATGTTTTGGAGGTAAAATCTGATTTTGGAGGTGAAGCATTCACCCTCCTTGATTGCATGCCTTCTATAAACTTATGTTCTATCATTTGCAAAGTTTCTCAGAGTTTTAATGAAGATGAAGAGCACTACCATTCGCTTGAGTTTAATTCTCATGCACTTTTTGTTGATTTTGGTTTTGATCTCACCCTTGTTGGTTCAAAGGAGATCTCAAGAAACCATTCATCTATTTTTGGAGCTGATTTAACTTCTATTGATAAGAAGTTCAAGTTTCAAGATCTATTTGATCCAGTTGGAGCTATTCCTACCTCACTTGGTTTGAATCACAGGTTCCAAGATCATCCTCAAATTTTCATATTTGTTCTCACCTTTTTCAGTATGAAGAGCAAGTTCATAAAGTCTCCACATTCGCTTGCATCCACTGATGGAGAATTCAAGCACATGTTTTTGGAGCATGATCCATTTACTCCCAAGAGTAAGATACCTCCAGACATATCTACTTGATTTTGGAGCAGTTAAATCTTTTGGTGTACTACAGTCTATTTTGAGGGGGGGTATTTTTCCCATGAGGTTTTCCCCATTTCCTCGGTTTATTGACTGTTATTAGTTTTTGGATTATTGTATTGGGGTGACCTTTGGTCTTAGTTACCAGGGCCCCACATTATTTGTTGGCACATCATAGTCTAGCTTGAGGGGGGGTGTTCGGATATCCACATCATCTTTTTCAGGATCTTGCATGCAATTAGGGTTTGCATGCAGAATCTAGGGTTTGCATGCACCTGCATGCACTTGCATGCATCCCAGTCACCAGTTTGATGCCTCTAGCACCTTAGCCACCTCATTCTAGCACCCGGGAGCCACTTACTACAGATTTTTAGCCCTCCTAGGCTGAAAGGCGCCCACTTCTCACCTACTGCCAGAGAAGGGCGCACTTGTTCACCTACCACTGCAGTTCCACTTCAGTTACACTCAGTTAGCTCCGATTCTCCCTGATTTGAGGCTAGTTTCACTCCCGACTGACTGTTTCACTTCCGTTGGACCTCCAGATTGACTAGATGACTTGTTCTGACTTCAGTTAGCCTCCCATGCGCCCCCAATGAGCCTCCCTCTCCTTAATCAGTGCTACACACTTCAGTTACACTTATTACACTCAGTTAGACTCAGATTGACACCTGGATGACTGGTTCTTGTGCATTGATGACCACCACCGATTGATGATGAGGACTCCTAGTTGGAGTCAAGCTACTCCATTCAGTGATTCGAATGGCCTACTTAGTCAATTCGAATTGCTCATTGACAGAAATTGTATTGTATTGTAATTCATTCACCCTTTCTGGGATATTGAGCACTGCTGCATGTTTTGCACAGTTTTGCACCATATTTTCTATGTTCATCTGTTGTGATTGATTTACTTGTTCATTAGATCTGCTGTGACTAATTTTACAGTGAAATGGAATGTAATGCTGCTATTTTCTTTCTTAGCATATTAAATCTTAACAGTCTGTAGGCCTTCACTAATCCTTTCAAAGGCTCTCCTAATCCTTCAATGGACAAAAGGATTAAGTGAGATTTAGAGATATTAGTGACCAGCATAGCCGACTTCTAGAACTTTGATATGTATTCTTCAAGAGTTCCATTCTTCTTCACATGTGCTAGCTATCTGAAATTTATTTCAGGGTCTCTTCTTTCAAATATTTTAGACAATATTCTTGTGAATTATTCATAAGTGGTCACGTGTACATGTCCAAGTGTCTCCATTCCATGAAACCACCAATCATTGGCTTCATCATCCAAGTGTAGAGTATCCATATTGATGGCATCTCTCTCTGCCATTAGATTCAACTGAAAATAGGTGTCTAGCTTCTGGATCCAAGAACTAGAAGTGCATTTTGATGAGCCATCAAAGTATGGTAGAGAAATATTACCAATATAATTCTTCAACTCATAATTTTGATAACGCATCCGAAAATTACTCTTGGATTGGTCTTGTATTGAGAATCACATAAATATTTGAATGGCATAGCCCTTCTACATTCTTCACTCAGTGTAAGGTATTCAACATACTTATCCTTCCATGAAGCAAGGCCTTCATTTCGAACTTCAAGTTCCTCCATTTGATGTTCAGTGAATCTAGGCATAGTATGCCTTGGTTTGTACTGAGACTCCATCTTGAATTCATCAGGGTGATTGTGAGGCCTAGTATTTGAGAAAATAGAACTGTCGGGAATCCTCTTTTCTCCATGTTGCGAACAATGGCTACTCCCTTCACCATCCTTGTTTCCCAACTTCTTAGAAAGCAATTATCTTGTCTCTTTCCTAAAATGGATGATGTTGTGTCAGATATATTGGATACCTTTCATCATGATTTGAAAAAATATCTGGAACTCATCCTTTTCATAATTGTGAGACATCTTTGATTCTCCTTGAATCTTCCCTTTAGCGGAATTAAATTCTTATTCTCCTTCTTCCTCTATCATAGGATCTTTATTCTTTGGATATGAATTTATTTTAGGAATCATAGAAGAATACAAATATCAGGTTCATAGGACCATGCTCTGATATCACTGTCAGATTTGATTTTACATTAATTGAGTCTCCTACAAGACTTAAGGAAAAACAATGAAAACTAGTGACTTTACTGGCTGTAGGAAGGAAATGGCAGAGGATTTTGACTTAGGAAGGCTTAAAAAAATTCATTTACTATAAAATATCAGTTTGGTTTTGCACAATCAATTTTGAGGAATTTTTTATGAGGTTTTAGAAAAAAACAAGCAAAATGGTCTCCCGGGACTCCACAACTAGTTCAACTTCAGGATTTTCCAAACAGGGGGAGAAGGATTTAATTCTTGGTTTTAGACATGGAATACATTTATTGAAATGTGTTTGATATAAAAAACAGAAATAAATCAAATTGGATTTGTAGAGATTCATATATTGATCAAACACTGAAAACTAGCTTTTTTCCATGGCAATCTAGACTAGGTACAAGAAATTGATATGAAAATAAGAACTCTCTTCATTCAATCTACAGAATGGACTTCATAGGTTCAAAATTACATTAATTAAATCCATCCGAAGCTGAAATACATGTCATATAAGTCTAGCGAAATAAATACATAAGAAAAAAAAATCTCCATCATAGAAATACTAGAAATCATCAGAATTTTCAATGGGAGGCTTCCCAATCTCTGCAAACAAGATCGAACTTCACTGGATCAAACTTAGGGACCTATAATAAAATGAATGATGAATAAAATATTTCATCATTTATAATACCCCTGACCTAAGATGATATTATATTATCTCAAATTCAGAATTTAAAACTTTAATTAACACCGTAATTGACTATACCAAAACTACTTTAAAAACTAGTAGCAAAAAAAACAGTCTTGGACACAATAAGCTTTTCACCCAGGGTTAGGAATTGATAAGGTTTAGGATATGCCAAATGTATGGGTCAATGTGCAGCAAAAAACATATCAGAAATAGATCCAACTTCTGATTCCTATGCACAAAGTACTCGTGCCATTTACATTTCAACAACAATTGTCGTTGAAGTCTACTTTGAGGCTTCCTGGGCACTCCAGCATATGCATACTAGGGTCAGTTTCTTAGACCTGATTGTAACCAGTAGTGTATATCAGACATTAAACTACCAATTAAATGATGGACAAGAGTTTCAGGGAATTTGGGAGGTTCTGGTTGAGTTTGGAAAAATAGGTTGGATCTCCTATTTGAATTCTCAAGAACTAAATGGAATTATATAATTAGTGTAATGAATATGTAATATGATTCATTTTTATCCAAATAACTCACAAAAACTTACATAATTGAATTTTAGTTCATATAATATATTTTGAAGAAAAACCAGTAAAACTAGCTAGTTGGTCTTCCTGACTAGTTCGATGTCTAGTGGACACAAAATTTGTACGAGTGTTGTAGGTAAAACAAATCCCATGCTTCATGCTGATCATGGGAACCCCATCATGTAAATATAAAGGTATTTAGGTAAGTTTTGAATTTTGATTTGCTATTGCATATCACCCTTTGTTTGATTTGCATAGTTATCATTATTATCTCCTTTGAAAATTTCTAAAGTTTCTGGTTGTTTTCTTGATTTGCAGAAAACCTTAGATTTGTCCCAAAATCATTTTCTTACTGCACATCCCGAAATACCGAAATCCTGAAACCCAAAATCCCGCAATTCCGGATTGCGGGAATCATGTGTTTTTAATTTGGGAATTCGTCAACCCAAAACCCGCAACCCAAAATTGTGGGTTGTGGAAAGACCATGTAAATATTTTAGAGTTTTTGATTCCAAAACCCAAAACCCAAAATTCTAGATTTCAGATTCCGGAAATTCGTTACGCCCATAAATCGTGTTGTGTGTTCCCGAAAGCCGCAACCTGCAAATTGCGGATTGCGGGTTGTGGAAAAAGTTATTTGATTTTGATATTTGTTTTCATTTCCGAAAACTGAAACCCGGAATATTGAGTTGCGTATTTTGGAAACACGTTTGTTTATTTTGTAAAATTAGTAAAACCTGAAACCCACAACCCGGAATTTCGGATTGCATATTTTGGGTATTTTGAATAAAGATTGGTTTGAACTTGATCCTGCATCTTGCAGGGGTTAATCCTAGACATCCATTTTTTTTAAATCTATGCCCCAGATTCAATCCGACCAAAAAAACCATAAATATACGATTTTTCTATTTTTTGTTATAATTTTTATTGTCGAAAAGTTATGCTCCTACATGGATTTTACTGCCATTTTCTTACGATGGTCACCTTCATGGTTTTTCAGTTGTTATCAGGTTGGTTTGCTGTCATTTTCGCATCTACTATTTACGTTTTTTTTTTGTTTATGGTTTGGTTTTTATTTTGTTTTATTTATTTACTAGAAATTCCCAAGCCTTGTCAAAATGTTTCGTAATACCCGATTCAGGGCACTTAAAAAAGATTCATTGACCAAAGACCCCAATTTTGGCATCTTCTCAGACACCAGTGAGAGAGTCACTGAAACCTATCAAATGGACAGGGAAACAATATATTCAATCTTTGACAACGATGACCTCTCAGACATCAAGGAAGACCAACCTTCCTATGAGAGAATTAGGGCTTCCCAAATCCATGGCATTGCTGCTCGCCCTATTGTCCTACCTTACACTGATCCTATTAAATGGATTATTGAAAATGCCAACCCTAAGGACCAGACGTTTAATGAGAGTGCGGGGTCGCAATTGACTACCTTTCTCCCTGAAGTTTTTATTAGAGCTTTTGCTCTTAAGCCGGCTGTACAAATCCTTATCCTTGATTTCATTCAATCATCCAAGACCAGATACAATTTTGATGAGATCATGAAATCCTGGATGGTTAAACCTAGCAATTTTGTACCAAAGGCTGATAACCTTTATCCAATTGCTTCATTCAAGGAACCCTACTCTTTACTTGCAGCCATGCTCTGTAGGCTCTTTGGCCTCCCCAATTGATCAATTTTTAAAGCCAAATGGGCTCCCATAGCTCACCATGTGTTAAGTACTAGAGAATCTTTCCCTTGGGTGTCCATTCTGTCCTGAGAAATTAAGACAACAATTCAAGATTATCAGAAGGCACCTACTACCAGAAAGCCACATTTTTACTTGTCAGCCTGCATCCTTAATGTCTTCTACTTTGAGTTTCAATATCCCAACTTGGGATGGAATTGGAACACTGAAGCCCCACCAGTCCATATATACCATTCTGCATTGTGGGAAAGCAATTATGTGCCCCTTCTCTATCACATATGTGACCATTTAATGGGCACTATCTATTTCAAAATATTCCAACAGGAGGCTCCTGCCTTTTCAACTGATGCAAGAACTTTCGTCAACACCATTGAGGATCGGTATGTTTATGAGTCCTTCTCAAACATCAGAGTCTGGGGAAGTGATATTGTTCACCTTCTGCCAAGAATTGTACCTGACAGGTTGGTTATTTAAGAAGTTTCCTATCAGACTGTCACTGATGGTGTCTACAAGAAGCTTACTGGTCCCAAAAAGAGAGGCTGGCCTAAATTCTCTTTAAATCTTGGGCCATTAGTCGTTCCTACCTCAACCTCGGCTGCGGTGCTTGGTGATCAGCTGGCTCCTTTGAAGCTGGGTAGACCACCCAAACGAAAGCCTCATCCTAAGAAGTTCTTGGATGCACAATTCAAGCAGTATCACATGAAAATGGACTATATCCATGAAGAAATCCGAGATGAATCCATATGTCATGGAGTGAATACTTTTTTTGAAGTATTGGCAAGGGCCAAGGGTGTAAATGAACAAAAGCACATTATGACATATCAGAAAGAAATAAAAAATATAGTCTTTGGGCAAAGAACAATGGAGTTGAATTTGATTGAGTAGGTTAGAAGGGATAACGAACAAAAGAAAATCCAGTAGGCTAATGCTCCTCTCATGCTTACCTATACAGAAGGGGATAAAGCTAAAGCTCCCATGGGGAATCCTCCTCAGATGAAAACAACTTAGCAGGTTAAAGCTTTATTGCAGACCTCTCGTGATTCACTACAACAGTTAGAAAAATTGACTTCAGTATGGGGCACTCTGACAACAGAACAACCTAAGCTCGCTATGGATGTTCAAGTGACTCCTATATCTTCACATGTAGTTGATGATTAGGAAATGGTTGAGGCTAACCCAACCAAAAGGTAGAAAGTTTAGGTTTCTACATCAAAGATCCCTACCATTGATCTCATTGACAGTGATGTTTACGATGAGCCACTTCCTGTAGTTAAAATAACTGAAGGAGTTATTGAGAAGGTAACTGACAAGGTTATTGAAGAAATCACTGGAGAAGTGATAGAAAACTCACAGGTAGTCATAGACCCGTTGGACGATATTGAAATGGATCATTGTGATCCTGATCAACAAGTTTTGGAACTCACCACTATTGCCCCTAACATCACAACTCCATCACTGTTGATACCACCTATTCATGATCTTTCAACTCTACCTACAGGGGTGCTACCACCATTCTCCATTTCCCAATTGTTTCATATTCTAACTTGTTTCAGTTTCTTTTATTATCCCTTCATCTATTTTTGCAGAATCCCAGTCTTTGATTGTCTACTTGCAATTACCCATATTCAATTCATCATTACCTACTGAGAATCAACCATCCTCAACCCCTTCTCCATCATCATCATATACTAATGATCAAGGTGAATTGGAAGTATCTATACCTAACCAAATAGTGTGGACTCAGCAGGAATATGACCCCCAGACAGGAGCAATTGAAACAGGTACAACCTTAGAAGCATTTGTTTGTGCAAATCTTGATTCAATCCAAATACCTAAGAGGGAAATTGATCAGAAGAAAGAGGAGTTAGAAAGGTTGTCAGAAGAATTAGTGAAGACTAAGGAAGATCATGAGATTTATGTTAACGATCTCAGGAGAATATGAGAATAAAGGTTAGGAGATGTGGATCGAAGCAACAACTCTCTGCAGGTTGAGCTTCGAAATGTACAAGGTCTGAATTCTGCTAAAAATCAAAAGATAGCCTTACTGCAATGCACAAGCTCCGAATTCTGCTAAAAATCAAAAGATAGCCTTACTACAAAAGCAATGTGAGGATGTAACTGCAAGTGCAGCCTCATCTACCCTCTTTAGGTTGTCATCTCAAGAATTCAAGGACTTGGCCCTTCAACTAAACAAAGAGTATTATGAGTTTCTGGAAAAACCGTTTTTAACACTAGATGAGATCAGAGAGACTTATATCACTTTTGGTAAGATGTTCAATGCCCTTGAAGAGCAGAAAGACATAAGGTTGGAAGATTCTAAGGAAAACAAAAATTTTAGTGAGTGGCAGAGATATATCAAAGACACTCCAGAAGGTTTCCCTATGCTGAACAATTTTCAATTTAAGAAGATCAGAGATGCATTGAACACTTGGCTTGAACTCAACGAATCTATTGAAGATATTCTCAAGAGAGCGTAAGCCATCTATAGCAGGTGCTGGTATGCAGCAGATAATGTCATGCTGGCTCTTCAACTTCCTACCATGGAACTCATTGAATATGCTAGTCCACGAAAGTTGAAGAACGAGGAAATTGAGTGCAAGTGTGAAGAAGCCCAGCAGCAAATTCACCTTCTAGAAGAAGTCAAAATTGATGATGTGGAGCAGTTGATCAGGAAACAAGTTTCCTTGGAACATAAAATCCAAGTCTTTATCTGTATTTGGCATAAGCTGGCTAAGAACGAAATGGAAACATTCAAATGCAATTCCTAGTTGGGGCTTGATTCAACCAATTATCCGATTATAGATGAGTTGTTAGAGATTTGGAAGAAATGGCAAGAGTTTCTAGGCCATTAGGTTATCTTTGATTTGTAATCCCGATTTGTGGGAATTTACTGTTTGTATTATTATTTTGTAAACTCTTATTTAAAGAGATGATTCCTCATAGACAAGAGAGGATGGAACTTGGAGACGAAACCTGCAGGAGAGGCTGGAGATGCTTTGTTTTGATACAAGCTTGTAGTTTCTTGCGAACTGGTTGTTGAATATAGTAAAGTTATTTTTCTGATCCACTTTTGTCTTTTGTCAAGTTTATTTGATGAATGAGATTTCTCCAAGTTGTTTATCTGACACTGTTTTAATATTTTGCAATTTATTAAACATATCAATCTACAGTTTTGGTTTATCATTACTCATGATTCATGTGTTCATAAGGGTTTTAAAGAGTTTAATCTATTAAAATATCTTATAGATTTATGCAAATGATTCTTTCAGTAATTTACAAATGGTGTTAATTTTTCAATTAACATATCAGTTATAGATTAAGTCTTGAATGTTTAACAAACTCAATTTTCCCTTAGTTGATTTTCATTAATTAATTACAACTTGAGCTGAACAAATCACTGAACCTTTTATACATTTATGTGTAATCGATAAATGATCTGTTCATTTATATATCAAGATGATCTGTACCTATTCCAAAACACCTTCTTAGAATAGATCTAACTTAACTTAGGTTTCTTTAAGTAGATTAGTGTTTGCAGACTTTTACACTTAGGTTTTCCTCATTTGGAAATTGATCCTTTGGATCAAAACCTACCAAGTCTTAGTGTGCCAGCGGAGGCCGAATATCCATGGGAGATTACTACACCAAACAGGTTGGGGATAGAACTATCCTTGCGTATGGCTTTTTGAAGCCTTTCAGTCTGGGTTTTCCCCCTCTATTGAGAGCTTAGGAACCTCGTTCTAGCACTTTGCATACCCTGCACATCCGAGGCCTCAAAAAATGGCGCTAGAAGGAGGTCTAGCAGTAAGCTATGCCTAAACAGAATACTCAGAAACCTCCTCCAGCAAGAACAATGATTTTCACCCATAGCCACACGCAAGCATCCACTTATGTTTAG
Organism: Larix kaempferi; assembly: GCA_027924585.1. Taxonomy (NCBI): domain Eukaryota; kingdom Viridiplantae; phylum Streptophyta; class Pinopsida; order Pinales; family Pinaceae; genus Larix; species Larix kaempferi. Next base: position 915,291 of record BSBM01000318.1, on the reverse strand, counting down.
CAACTGGTGCAACATTCTACTACTATCCCTACTACCCCTACAGCTCACTGTGATCCTAGAACAGGGAAAGTTATTATTATATCACCCGCCAGAGGACCTATCTTAATTGAAGAAATACTTAAAAGGTCTAATGATAGTGTTACCAGTTTACAACAGAGGCTCTCTGTAGAGATAAATAAAGGATTAGTAGTAATTCACTAATAAAATACTAATCCATGGGAAAACATTCAAGATAATCAAGATAATAAAAATTCAGTGGAACAGAATACCGAACACAATAGTTCATCAAACCAATAGCAACTCCCTGAATTTGATCTTGATTTACTATTTACTGAAACAGAACAAGTTTCACACACTACTGCTTCAGGTGGACGATCACCCTCTCCTCCTTCATCATCCTCCTCCTCATCTGATAGTGAACATTCTTCTAACTCTTGATCAGAAGAAGAAGAAGAACAACCTATGGTTGGGGAAGGCCAAAATAGACCTTGGCTTGACCAAGATGCTATGTTCATACTTGGGGATCAACACAGGTTTCCCCAAAATCCTGAAAAATGGCTTCCCAAATTCAACCCAGATGACAAGTCTCCTACATTAGATCACATTAAAACCTTTATGCAGGCCATTAGACTTAGGAGTGTAATCCATGGGGATGTGGTTTGCAGACTCTTTCCTTACACATTTGAAGGAAAAGCATCCACATGGTATTTTTCCTTGGAAGCCATGACCATAACATCATGGGATGAGTTTGAAAAATTATTTATTCAAAAGTTTGGGGATGACAAAACACCATAGGATTTAGTTTTGGAATTATATTCCATGAAAATGAAAGGTAAAGAAAGGGTTAAAGATTACAACCAAAGATTTTCTTACCTAAAGAACATAATCCCTTCCACTGTTATGCCAGCATAATAGCTTTTAGTTTCCTATTATGAAAAGGGTATTCTTGTTCCCATTGCAATGTGGGTAAAAAGGGCACACAAAGACAACTTGTTTGAAGCTTATGCTGAAGCCATTCAAGTTGAGAAGGATATCTATTGTCTGAAAGATTATCCTGATGTTGTAGAAGATTAGCCCTCTAGTTCTACATCTAGGAAGAAAATTGACACTACTCCCAAAACCTTTGTCCAAAGCAAAGATCCCTTTGAAATAACTAACATAAAGAAATTTCTCTAGAAAATGTCAAACGAGATGGTCGATCTTGAAAGAATAATAATGAAAACCAAACCAATAACAGAGGTTTTGTAAGGCCACCTTTCAGGAGACCTTATCCACCGCCTCCTAATCCTAAGATATTTATTCCATTTTCAAAGCCCTTGCTACTGAATCACAAAACAACCCTGAACCTTATGAAGACCAACCAAACCAAGATTCACAGTTACCAGAAGGAGAAGATGAAGAAGAGGATCCTCAGGTAAATACTATTAGCTATTTCTATGAATTACCAATGACCGGAGAAGATGTTGAACCTGAGATAGTGTTTAATGTTCAACATCCCTATAACACTAGGTCAAGACCACAACCCACTAAAGAGCCTTCATCTTCAATACCACCTCCCAACAAAAACAAGACAGTTCCTCAAAAGGATTCAATAATCCTTGGATTGGAGTATAGTTTAGATGAAGATTTGAAAAGGGTCAAAGCAAACATCTCTTTGTTTGAACTTCTAAAAATCCATTCTATGAGGGATTCTTTACCCAAAATCATGATAATCAAACAACCAAGAGAATCACAGAATAACAACTTAGACTCTTCAACTAAACCAGAAGATCAGAAATATGGAAGCAAGAGTACACCTCCTTTCTTGCTTACTTTTGAAATCTTCAACATGAACGTACACAACTGCATGATAGATTTTGGTGCTTCTTCAAATGTAATGCCACTCTCTGTCTGCAGAAAACTTAATTCCACTAGGGAACCCTGTCCTACTCAGATTGTTCAACTAGATAGATCTAAAGTAAGAGTAGTAGGGAGATTGAGAAATGTGTTGTTGACTTTGTCTATTGATCCTCGGGTTCATCATACAATTGACATTGCTATAGATGAAATTCATGAAGCCTATGGGATGTGGTTAAGCAGAGACTGGTCAGAAAAGCTCAAGGGCTATTTTTCCACCGATTGGTCTCACTTGTGGTTACCCTACAATGGTCATCCAAATAAGATCAATATTAGTAGAGATCCATTCATGAAGCAAACTATGACTAATCTAAATGATTGAAGTGAACCTACCTATTATTTTAGCTCACACATTGAACATTTTACATTTGATACCTTTTTTGGAGATTTGCCTACTGATTTATCACCAGAGAATGCACAAAATGAATCTTATATTGTTAATGCTTCCACACTACCATTCTCTAGAACCATTGTATATAGTTTCTATAATGTCAATACCAATTTTAGGATAGACCCCACCGCATGGACTTTATTTTTTTATGGCTCCAGATCCAAAGATGGAGCTGGTGTAGGTTGTGCACAGATTGATCCCAGAGGGACAAAAACCATGATTGCATACATGCTTGAATTTGATTGCATAAATAATGTAGCTAAATTTGAAGCTCTGGTGCCAGGACTAAAAAACGCTATTGATATGAAGGCACAAGTCATTGAATGTTTTGGTGATTCAGAAATTATAGTTAAACTAGTAAGGAATAATATACACTGTCTCTCTCCTCATTTAACTAATTATCAAAAAATGGTAAGAGAAATCACGAACTCCTTTTTTTCATTCAACATTAACTCTGTCCCTAGGTCATAGAACTTTGATGCTGACCTTTTAGCAAACAATGCATCTAGGTTAATTCCACCAGAATTCCTATCACCTAAAACCTTTTCAATTGAATTGATGTACAAGCCTTCCATCCCTGAAAATGATACAAGTTGGAAAGTATTTGATGATGATTAGAAAATCCTATATTTCCTTTCAGCTCAAGATACCTTTCAACACATGGATATAGATGAAGATGAACATGAAAAATCCCTATGTGATACCTCAAACATTATCCCGAAATCAGTGATTGATCTAGAAAAGTTTTATGACCTACAAGACAAGTTTAAACACAATACCAACTGCAAGACACAAAGTTCTTCCTTGAACTATGAGCCAGTCAACCCTGGTACTGAGCAAGACCCCAGATTTATTAACCTTGGACTTGACTGTTCTGTTGAAGAAAAAAGAGCTTTCATCAAACTATTTAAAGAATACAAGGATGTTTTTGCTTGGACCTATGATGAACTAAAAACCTTTGATACTAGTATTATGCATCACAATATACCTATGAAGCTAGAAGTGAAACCCTATCAACAAAAACAAATAAAGATGCATCCTAGTTTGGAGCCCTCTGTTAAAAAAGAACTTGAAAAGATATTGACAGCACGAATTATATTTCCTATCAGACACACCCAATGGATAGAAAATCTCGTACTTATCCATAAAAAGAATGGGGAAATCAGACTGTGTGTCGATTTCATAAATCTAAACAGAGCCTCTGAGAAGGATAAATACCCTATTCCTCCCATGGAACAAATTTTGCAAAAGGTAGCTAGTTCAGAGATGTTCTCCCTCCTGGATGGTTTTTCGGGTTACAACCAAGTCATGGTTTCTCCTGATGACCAACTCAAAACAGCCTTCAAAACACCATGGGGTACCCTCGCCTACAGGTGAATGCCCTTTGGACTGATAAATGTAGGGGCCACGTTTCAGAGAGCTATGGACATAGCTTTCAGAGGCTTAATGCATAATTCTGTCGTAGTATATCTAGATGACATTACTATATATTCCAAGAAATGACATGAACATTTATCTGCTTTGAAACAGGTTTTTGAGCGTTGCATGAGGTATGGAATATCCTTGAACCCTAAGAAGTCTATATTTGCAGTGACGGAAGGTAAGCTTCTAGGTTTCATTGTTTTCAAAGAAGGTATGATAATTGATCTGAAATGCACATATGCTATTTCAAAGATGAGTTTTCCTGGTTCGTGCAAAGCGATGCAGTCATTCCTTGGGAAGATCAATTTTGTATGTAGGTTTGTCCCTAATTTTAAACAAATTGTTAAGCCTTTGCAACAATTAGTTAAGAAAGATGTGTAGTTTTGTTGGTCACGGGAACAAAAAGATGCATTTGTTGAAATTCGGAGGGCTATTGCAAAAGCTCCTGCCCTGATGTCCCCCGATTTTAGTAAGAATTTTATTTTATATACTTTCACTACTGATTTTTCTTATGCAGCTGTTTTGACACAGAAGCATGCCAGCGATACTGAAATTCCAATTTCCTTCATGAGCTCAACATTTAAGGGAGCTTAACTTAATTACTCACAGGTTGATAAGCAGGCTTATGTAGTGTACAAGTCTTTGAAACATTACAGGCTTTACTTGTTAAAATCTAAAACAAAGGTAATTGTGCCATATACAACTATAAGAAACGTGTTGATCTAGAAAGAACTGGGAGAAAAGAGGGCCCATTGGATGACTGCTTTGCAGGAATACGATCTAGAAATCAAACCAGTGAAAATTGTAAAAGGGAAAGGTTTGTGCCTACTTACTGCTCATTCCAATGACCCAGTACAACAATAGACTGAGTGGGAGCAAGAGGAAGAACTTCAGGCAGGTTTTGTTAATGCAAAAGATATTTCGACATCTGAATGGTATGACCATATCAGGTTTTTTCTCAACTATGGGTTTTCTACCGAAACTTTAGACTTCAACAAACGTAGAGCCTTAAGGTTGAAGAATGCTCCTTATCAATTCATTAATGTAGTTTTTCTTAGATGCTTGGATAAAAATGAGACTGATGACATTCTTTTTCAATTTCATGTAGGACCTGTTGGAGGTCATTTCTCAGGTGAAACCACAACACACAAGATTATCAGGGCTAGATATTATTGGCCAACTCTATTTAAAGATGCTTATGCCTATGTCAGGAGGCGTGAACCCTGTCAAAAGTGTGCAGGGAAATTCAAGAAACCTGCTTTTCCTCTAGAACCAGTCACAATCCAGTTCCCTTTTTAGCAGTGGCGATTGGACTTTTTTGGTCCCATTAATCCTACCTCCTCCCTTCAACATAGGTATATCCTTACAGCAACTGGCTACTTTACCAGATGGGTAGAGGCAATCCCCCTTAAGTAGTGCAACATGAGCCAAGTAATCTCTTTCCTTGATAGTCAGATAGTTACAAGGTTTGGTTACCCCGAGTATCTTGTCTTTGATAATGCATCCTATTTTTCCTCGATCGACTTGATGCAGTATGCCCTTGAAAGAGGGATTAAATTAAAATTTTCTTCCAATTATTACCAAGAGGCTAATGTGCTTGTTGAATCTTCTAACAAGAACCTGATAAATATCCTCAAGAAGACAGTAGCCACTCATCACAAGGATTGGCACACACAGCTCTATAATGCTCTTTGGGCAGATCGAATCACTCCAAAGGCAGCCATTGGGAATTCTCCCTATTGTTTAGTCTATGGCAAGGAAGCTATTCTTCCATCTAACCTTACCATTCCATCACTATAGCTAGCCCAGTCTATACAGGAAGTTGATTCCACTCCTCTTCAACAGAGAATTGATACTTTGCTTAAGTTGGAGAAAGATAGGGAGGTGGCTAAAAATAAGTTATATCATCATCAACAAATGGTTAAGAGATGGTTTGATGAGAAATCCTCTTCTGACAGGGAATTTTCAATGGGAGATTTGGTGTCGAGGTGGGATAAACAGCACAAGGATAAAAACCAGTATACCAAATTACAACGCCTTTGGCTTGGGCCTTTCATTAATACAGAAAAGATTGGCCCAAGTACAGTTCAGTTACCGACACTAGAGGGGGTCATTGACACTTATCCAGTGAATGATTCACTGCTTAAAAAGTATTTTGTCTAATCAGTTTGATGCACTTTGTACATAAGTTTGGCGTGTTTTGCATTTTCTTTCTTTTGATTGGTTTTTCTTATATTAGTTTCTCCTTTAATAAACCCACACATTTAGTTATGGTTGGTGGTCAGTTTTCCTCAAGGATAATCTCAGCTAAAGTTTTAGGATGTTCTGTCAGTCTTGGTTTTTCTCAGCCAATGTCAGAATCTATTTTACAAACAATAGATGGTCATTAGTTGCATAACTTTGATTGATACCTTTCCACCTCGGTCATTATCTTATACATGCTTCATTTGTTTAATTGAGATTGTGGAAAATGACTAACTTATGTATTATGTTTCACATGTGTAATACAACATATCTCAATAACTTGGAAAACATTTATCTGCTATGGATCCTATCACAGTCACCTTGAAAAATAACATCATTTAATAATTGTGGATTGCAGGATGGGGGGTGTTATTTCAAGCCAGTCCATTAGGTTCATAGATTTGAGTGGAATGAAATATTCACACCAAGCCACCAAACTTGGAAGATGGCTTTCAGTTTACTGAAAGATGGAAGACCTATTATAGGTCAGTCCATTCATGATCTGTAATACATCAGTGAGTAATGCCACTATCATATGGTCACCAAGCCATGGTGGTGTCCTGCAGTTTGCACCTTAATAAACTGTTCATTTTATTCTCTTTATAAGACAATGTTGTGCATAAGGACAAGGGGGTTTTATTACAAGCCATCCCTGCCATGATCATGGGTTTGATTTTGGATTGAAATTATCATTATATGGTCATCAAGCCATGATAATTGCTTTCAGTGTCATAGCTGGAAGACAAGGAGACTGATTACTGAGCTAGCTTGTTCAGTTTCCAGGTCAGTTTTGTGAATGGCATTGCCAAAATCTAATCACCAAGTTAGGGGAGTGGTCTTATGCCAATAATGGCTTATGTTCATCTTTCTATTTTCAAAAAAATAAAAATAAACATAAAAGAAAGAAGAAAGAAAAATAATAAAATTATGTTAATAAGGTAATTAATAAGTCAAGGTGGTTTATGATTTGGATATCCAGACTAATATGAAGTTTCCCCCCCAGGTTCATCTAAAGTTGTCTTCCTGTGAATCACATATTGACAAAAGGTTTCCTGTTCTCTCATGAATCTCCTTATCAGATTTGCATTGTCTTTAATTTGATCAAGGATGGGAATATATCAATCTTTTTGTTAATTCTGCCTATTAATGGTATTTTGTAAGCATCTTCCAATATTTTAGGTTGAAAATCAATAGGCTGACATACTTTCTTTGATTGAAGTTTTAATTGCAGAGATAACTGGTTCTTCCAACCAGTTGCCATTTGTTGTAGGTACAACAGATCCCATGCTTCATGCTGATCATGGGAACCCCATCATGTAAATATAAAGGTATTTACGTAATTTTTAACTTTTGGTTTGCTATGGCATATCACCCTTTGTTTGATTTGTTTAGTTATCATTATTATCTCCTTTGAGAATTTCTAAATTTCTGGAAGTTTTCTTGATTTGCAGAAAACCTTAAATTTGCCCAAAATCATTTTCTTACTGCAAATCTTGAAATCCCGAAACCCGAAGTCTCGCAATTATGGATTGCTGGAATCATGTATTTTTCATTTGGGAATTCGTCAACCCGAAACTTTCAACCCGAAATTGCGGTTTGCGGAAAGACCGTGTAAATTTTTAGAGTTTTCGATTCCGAAACCTGAAACCTGAAATTCCGTATTTCGGATTGCGGAAATTCGTTACGCCCATAAATCGTGTTGTATGTTCCCAAAACCCTCAACCCACAAATTGTGGATTGCGGGTTGCGAAAAAAGTTATTTGATTTTGATATTTGTTTTTGTTTCCGAAACCCAAAAACTAGAATTTCGGGTTGCGGATTTCGGAAACACGTTTGTTTATTTTGTAAAATTTGTAAAACCCGAAAACCGCAACCCAAAATTTTGGATTGCGGATTTTGTAAATTTTGAATACATATTGGTTTGAACTCAATCCCACATCCAGTATGGGTTAATCCTAGTCATCCATTTATTTTAAATCTACGGCCCAGATTCGATCTGACCGAAAAAACCATAAATATACGATTTTTCTATTTTTTGTTATCATTTTTATTGTCGAAAATTTACACTCCTACGTGGATTTTACTGCCACTTTCTCACCGGGGTCACCTTGACGGTTTTTTAGTTGTTATCAGGTTGGTTTGCTGTCATTTTTGCATCTCTTATTTACGATTTTTCTGTTTATGGTTTGGTTTTGATTTGGTTTTATTTATTTACCAGAATTTCCCAAGCCTCGTCAAAATGTCTCGCAATACCTGGTCCAGGGAACTTAACAAAGATTCACTGACCAAAGACCCCAATTTTGGCATCTTCTCAGACACCAGTGAGAGAGTCACTGAAACCTATCAAATGGACTGGGCAAAAATATATTCAATCTTGGACAACGATGACCTCTCAGACATCAAGGAAGATCGAGCTGCCTATGAGAGAATTAAGGCTTCCCAACTCCATGCCATTGTTGCTCGCCTTGCTATCCTACCTTACACTGATCCTTTTAAATGGATTGTTGAAAACGCCAAACCTAAGGACCGGTCATTTAATGACAGTTCGGGGTCGCAATTGACTACCTTTCGCCCTGAAATTTTTATTAGAGTTTTTTCTCTTAAGCTAGCTGTACAAATCCTTAGCCCTGATTTCATTCAATCCTCCAAGACCAGATACAATTTTGATGAGATCATGAAATCTTGGATGGTTAAACCTACTAGTTTTGTGCCGAAGGTTTATAACCTTTATCTAATTGCTTGGTTAAAGGAACCCTACTCTTTACTTGCAGCCATACTTTGTGGGCTCTTTGCCCTCCCCAATTGCTCAGTTTTTAAAGCTGAATAGGCTCCCATAGCTCACCATGTGTTAACAACAGGAGAATCTTTCCCTTGGGCGTCCATTCTGTCTTCAGAAATTAAGACAACAATTCAAGATCATCAGAAGGCACCTGCTACCAGAAAGCCACATTTTTACTTGTCAGCCTACATCCTTGATGTCTTCTGCTCTGAGTTTCAATATCCAAACATGGGATGGAATTGGACCATTGAAGCCCCACGAGTCCATATATAACATTTTGCATTGTGGGAAAGAAATTATGTGCCCCTGCTCTATGACATATGTGACCATTTCATGGGCACTATCTATTTCAAAATATTCGAACAGGAGGCTCCTGCCTTTTCAACTGATGCAAGAACTTTCGTCAACACCATTGGGGATTGGTATGTTTATGAATCCTTCTCATACATCAGAGTCTGGGGAAGAGATATTGTTCACCTTCTGCCAAGAGTTGTACCTTATAGGTTGGTTATTCAAGAAGTTTCCTATCTGATTGTCACTGATGGTGTCTACAAGAAGCTTATTGGTCCCAAAAAGAGAGGTTGTCCTAAATTCTCTTTAAATCTTTGGCCATTAGTCATTCCTACCTCAACTTGGGCTGCGGTGCTTGGTGATCAGCTGGCTCCTTTGAAGTTGGGTAGAGCACCCAAATGAAAGCATGATCCTAATAAATTCCTAGATTCACACTTCAAGCAACATCACATGAAAATGGACTATCTCCATGAAGAACTCCTAGAGGACTCCATCTATCAGGGAGTGAATACTTTTTCTGAAGTATTGGCAAGGGCCAAGAGTGTAGATGAACAAAAGCAGATTATGACATATTAGAAAGAAATAAAAACTCTGCTCTTTGGGAAAAGAACAATGGAGTTGAATTTGATTGAGCAGGTTAGAAGGGATAGAGAACAAAAGCAAATCCAATAGGCTAATGCTCCTCTCATGCTTACTTATACAGATGGGGATAAAGGTAACATTCCCATTGAGAATACTCCTCAGATGAAAACAACTGAGCAGGTTAAAGCTTTATTGCAGACCTCTCATGATTCACAACAACAGTTAGCAAAATTGACTTCAATATTGGGCACTTTGACAGTAGAACAACCTAAGCTCCCTATGGATGTTCAAGTGACTCCTGTAGCTTCGTAGGTAGTTGATGATTTGGAAATGGTTGAGGCTAACCCATCCAAAAGGAAGAAAGTTCAGGTTTCTACATCAAATATCCCTACCATTGATCTCATTGACAGTGATGTTGAACATGAGTCACTTCTTGTAGTTAAAATAACTGAAGAAGTTACTGAGAAGGTAACTGACAAGGTTATTGAAGAAATCACTAGAGAAGTGATAGAAAGCTTACAGGAAGTCACAGACTTGTTGGAAAATATTGAAATGGATCATTGTGATCCTGATCAACAAGTTTTGGAACTCACGACTACTGCCCCTGACATCACAACTCCATCACTATTGATACCACCTATTCAGGATCTTTCAACTCTGCCTACAGGGGTGCTGCCACCGTTTTCCATTTCCCAATTGTTTCATATTTTGACTTCTAGAGCCACCCCTTTTCCTAGTAACTCAGTTTATTTTACTATCCCTTAATCTATTTTTGCAGAAGACCAATCTTTGACTGTCCCCCTGCAATTACCCATATTCACTTCATCATTACCTACTGAGAATGAGCCACCCTCAACCCCTTCTCCATCATCATCATCTGCTAATGATGATCAAGTTCCTCTTTTTGAATCTTTCACTTCAATCCCTTCTCCTGCTCCTATTACTTCAGTTCCTCAGACTGTCTCTATCCCTATGGCTATCCCTCAGGTTACCATGCTGATGCCTAATCCAATGGCTACTCAAACTCCTTCATTGGTTTCTACAAAAAATGTTATCTAATTACTTCTGAGATAATAACTGAATATGAAGATGATGAGGTAGTCCCTCTTAGACATTATTTTTACAACAAGGAAAATAAAGCAGTGGTAAAGAGAGGTAAGAAAACGGGTAGGGATCAAGGTGAATTGGAAGTATATATCCCTAACCAAATAGTGTGGACTCAACAGGCAAATGACCCCTAGAAAGGAGCAATTGAAACAGCTACAACCTTAGGATCATTTGCTGGTGCAAAATTTGATTCAGTCCAGATACTTGATAGAGAAATTGATCAGAAGAAAGAGGATTTAGAAAGGTTGTCAGAAGAATTGGTGAAGACTAAGGAAGATCATGAGATTTATGTTAATGATCTCAAGAAAATATGGGAAGACAGGTTAGGATATGTGTAGCGAAGAAAAAATTCTCTGCAGGCTGAGCTTCGAAATGTACAAGCTCAGAATTCTACTAACACTCAAAAGATAGCCTTACTACAAAAGTAATGTGAGGATGCAACTACAAGTGTAGCCTCATATACCTTCTTTAAGTTGTCATCTCAAGAATTCAAGGACTTGGCCCTTCAAATCAACAAAGTGTAACATCCCCTCCCATCATATCAGTGATATGGAGAGATCGTGATGCTAAAACTGGGCATCTAGCCCCATGTGAATTAAGTAAACTCATTGATAATAAAATACATATACTTATGCATGTTGTAAGAAACAGAACGGAGTTAAAATCATCTACATATCTAACATACATTCAACATTTCCATGACAGATATTAAATAAAGACATTGCAGAATTTATACAAGAGAGTACTTATCTTGAAATGAAGTAGTCCCGAGCAACTGGCTATGCAATTGCAACGTTCCACCCAACCATAGGCCAGTTGTGCTCATCAATCTCGCAACAAAACGACCACCCCCGAGCTGGGCATGATTTCTACAAGGAAAAAGGGAACATCGGACTCACACATAGCCAAAATACACCAAAATCAGCCGAGCCAATCCACAGTTGGGTTTATCAGGCTGCTAAGGAAATGGGGAGGGAATGAATTGCTAAGCTAGTGAGCTCAAACACAGAGCCATGGATACCTCTACAAGATATATCTAGCTTGGCACCCACAATGCCTACACACCCCACACAAGGAGGTATTCCCTTCACTGATACATAGTCCCTCATGCCATACCTTCCATTCTAGTGTTATTCAAGGTGTGCATAGAAGAGTAGCCAACCCTTTTGATCTTTCTGAGAGGTTACTCTCCTCACTAGGTTTATCAAGCCAATTCTAGTCCTCTTCCACTCCCAATTTCTTTCTCACAAGTTCAAACTAGAAAAGGGGTTCAAATAACAGCAAAATCACAAATGCTTATTGGTATGAAGAAAAATGTGGGCAACCAAAACGAAATGATAAATGGGGAATCACCCCTCGGAAGGAAAATTCGTTTTTAGAAAACGTTTATGGACATTCCAGGAGCAAAAATGACCTCCATCACACCCCCAAATCATGGTTCTCCTCTCCCAGTCACTGTACCAACTAAAAACGAGTTGCCAACCATTGAAAATGCAGGAAAATGATGCAAAACGTGAAGGAGAAAGCCCCAGCTAGCTCACACTACGTGAGAGAGCAAAGGCCTTTGGTGAAGACTAGCTCTGGGCACAATTTCGTGGGTGTTTTCTTCCCCAAGAAGAAAAAATACGTTTTCCCATATTGATGGCTTGCTCATGCATGAAATTGGCTTCCATACCTTTCCATTCCCAATCCATTAACTACCTCAACCAACTCTTGGAAGAATTAAATGATTGGGTACATAAGTCAAAATGGGTAGTTGAGGGCTTATGGGTTCCTTCATTGACATTTGGATTAACACCATTAGCTGAAGGGTTTGAATAGTTTCCCTCCATATTCCTTATAAAAATCATGCCCGCATCTCTTTGTTGCATTGCATAGCTAGTTGTGGGTATTTCATTAAAATTCATATTTACATGATGTGCTAATTTGCATTGTGCCTCTCTAGCACAAGAACCATAGGCATCTATTTTTAATTGCCGATACCTAAAATGCTAAATCGATGGCGGGGCCTTGGCCTTGAGCTCCTCACCATGATTTAATAACGTTATTTACATCATTTACAATTTTAATGCAATAGGGTCAAGATGGGGACATTACACAAAGAGTATTATGAGTTTATGGAGAAACTGTTTTTAACACTGGATGAGATCAGGGAGACTCATATCACTTTTGGTAAGATGTTCAGTTCCCTTGAAGAATAGAAAGAAAGAAGGCTGGAAGCTTCTAAGGAAAATGAAAATGTTAGTGAGCGGCAGAGATATATCAAGGACACTCTAGAAGGTTTCCCTATGCTGAATAGTTTTCAATTTAAGAAGATCAGAGGTGCATTGAACACTTGGCTTGAACTCAACAAATCTGTTGAAGATTTTCTCAAGAGAGCACAAGCCATCTGTAGCAGGCGTTGGTATGCAACAGATAATGTGATGTTGGTTCTTCAGTTTCCCGTCATGGAACTCATTGAAGATGCTTGTCCACTGAAGTTGAAGATCGAGGAAATTGAGCGCAAGTGTGAAGAAGCCCAGTAGCAAGAAGATCAAAACTATGCTGAATAGTTTTCAATTTAAGAAGATCAGAGGTGCATTGAACACTTGGCTTGAACTCAACAAATCTGTTGAAGATTTTCTCAAGAGAGCACAAGCCATCTGTAGCAGGCGTTGGTATGCAACAGATAATGTGATGTTGGTTCTTCAGTTTCCCGTCATGGAACTCATTGAAGATGCTTGTCCACTGAAGTTGAAGATCGAGGAAATTGAGCGCAAGTGTGAAGAAGCCTAGTAGCAAATTTAGCTTCTAGAGGAAGTCAAAATTGATGATGTGGAGCAGTTGATCAGGAAACCACTTTCCTTGGAACGTAAAATCCAAGTCTTTATCTGTATTTGGCATAAGCTGGCTAAGAAAGAAATGGAAACATTCACATGCAATGCCTAGCTGGGGCTTGAGTTAGCCAATTATCTGATTATAGATGAGTTGTTAGAGATTTGGAACAAATTGAAAGTGTTTCTAGGCCATTAGGTTATCTTTGATTTCGTAATCCTGGTTTGTGAGAATTTACTGTTTGTATTATCATTTTGTAAACTCTTATTTAAAGAGATGATTCCTCATAGACAAGAGAGGATGGAACTTGGAGACAAAATCTAGAGGAGAGGCTGGAGATGCTCTGTTTTGATACAAGCTTCTAGTTTCTTGCAAACTGGTTATTGAATACAGTAAAGTTATTTTCCAGATCCACTTTTTTCTTTTGTCAAGTTTATTTGATGAATGAGATTTCTCCAAGTTGTTTATCTGACACTGTTTTAATCTTTTGCAATTTATTAAACATATCAATCTACAATTCTGGTTTATCATTACTCATGATTCATTTGTTCATAAGGGTTTTAAAGAGTTTATTCTATTAAAATCTCTTATATATTTCTGCAAATGATTCGTTTAGTAAGTTACAAATGGGGTTCATTTTTCAATTAACATATCAGTTACAGATTAAGTCTTGAATGTTTAACAAACTCAATTTTCCCTTAGTTGATTTTCATTAATTAATTACAACTTGAGTTGAACAAATCACTGAACCTTTTATACATTTCTGTGTAATCGATAAATGATTTGCTCATTTATATATCAAGATGATATGCACCTATTCCAAAACACCTTCTTAGAATAGATTTAAGTTAGCTTATGTTTCTTTAAGTAGATTAGTGTTTGCAGACTTTTACACTTAGGTTTTCTTCATTTGGAAATTGATCCTTTGGATCAAAACCTACCAACTCTTAGAGTGCCAGCAGAGGTCGAATATCCGTGGGAGATTAATACACCAAACAGGATGGGGATAGAACTGTCCTTGATTAGGGCCTTTTGAAGCCTTTCAGTCTGGGTTTTCCCCCTCTGTTGAGAGCTTAGGAACCTCATTCCAACACTTTGCATACCCTGCACATCCGAGGCCTCAACAACGAGCTAAACTAATTTGCATTCTAAAACTTGGTAGGGATTAATAATGACCTTAATGGCCTGAAAAAATTTAGAGAATGGCATTTTTCTTTATATAAATCATTTTACAACCTTTTTGGAAAAACTAGTCAAAATTTCTACTCTAATGAGCATAGGCAGGAAAATGACTTAATTACTTGCATAATTTAAAAGGAATATTTATGAATAATATTAACGATGTTTTATAATATAATAACCATCATATTACAGATATTTTTGCAGCACCAAAATGACTCTAAGGGTCTTAGTAACCTCCAACATGAACCATGTCTTTGTTACATCAAAGAAAGCTCCATTGGTTGGAGTCTGGAATACATAGTGAAGGTAGGTTCCGATCATCATGAGTGGAACTTCTATAAATTCAGTGAGAAGGTTTGGAATCCTCCTCCTTCATGGTATAATTTGAATAATCATAGGTTGATTTGCACAGAGAATTAGAGAGAAGGAAGAAGATACAAGGTTGCTGCAGGAGAGGTTCCTTCTTCAATATTTTGGGAGTCTTCAAGGAAGTTAGACCCCAACTTGAGATCAAAATTGAATGTCTGCAAGATGATATGCAATGGATGTACAATAGTCTTTATTACCTACACGAGAGAGTGGAAGAGATACTGGAATGATAATGGCTAAGTGGAGCATCACCCAAATCAAGGTTGAGGCACATCACTCAATAAGAGAAGCTAAAGCTCGCATTCAATTACAAAATGGTCAAAATATGTGAATTGAAGTTGGAATCATTATTTTATAGAATTTAGGGTGACCTGTTGAGCAAGTTGAATAGCTTGGTGACCTTTGAGAACCCTTCCACATGGGTCACCCATGAGTGGGTATAATTGCCTTGCTTTTTCCTTACAATATTTTCCTTCCTGTAGAAATTGTGCCCCCCTTTGTATCATTATGTTTCATGCTTTGTTAGAGTTTCCTTCTTTGTAAACTAAGCTCCCTTTTGGAATTTTCACCCCCCCTTTGTCTCAAAAATTTTCCTTCTTTGTTAGAGTTTCCTGCATTGTAAACTGAGCTCCCTTTTGGAAATTGCGCCTTCCTTAGATTTTCCTGGATATTTCTAATTTCCTTCTTTTGAAAAATTCTTACACCCGCCTGCTTTTGATCTATTTCTAAATCCAATAGGTTGCTTTAGCAACCTTGCTAATTTCTTTTCCTGAGTTCCAATTTAGCAAGCTTATACTCATGAGGGAACCCTCTTGGCCCACTTGCACAATTTTTAGGAATGTTCAATTATAAAAATAATTTAAAATTAATTAAATTATCTCATCTACTAGACCTAGGCTAATTTTTTTCTATGATTACAAAATTGAATAAAATTAATATCCCTAGGGACGATTTTGTCCCCTTTAACCATGAGAACTGACTAAGTCAAAATTGGGGACATGAAAAGTCCTCCCTTCCCAAAATTGCTTGTCCTCAAGCGATTGAATTTATGGAGGATGAACCTGTGCACCTTACAAAAAATTCTCTACTTCCAGTCAAAATCATCTGTTGTGCAATTTTGAAGTAGTGGACTCTATGAACCAATTTTCTGCAAGGTTCCACTATGCTTGCTGCTGCTCTACTCTTATTTTAGTCCCCATATTTCATTTTTTTAAATTCTTCAAACTTGAGAATTTAAAATCAAAATGATCCTAGGATCCAAATTGAACCTCTACATTATTTATTTCCTTATGAATTTTGAAACCATGTACTACAAAGATGAACTCCATAGAAGAAAGATTGGCTTCACCAATAAACCAACAACCAGAGCTATATTCCCAATAAACGGAAATAACAATGCCAGGATCCCATTGCTTTTTTTCATTCCCATGGAAAGGACTACTTCTGCAGTCCAACTATTAGGCAAAAGAATGCCTAGATACCCCTTCTACCACTGCAAGTATCTATATGGCAGTGTCAAAAGTGAAATTTTTTTATCCCATGGAATGCAAGAACTCCATTGTACAATCTACATCTTTCCAAGCATTAGTGAAAACCATAAAGTTCCATCATTATGTAAAATGCAAGGAAATATGGAAAGAACATGCCACACAACAATAAGATCATCTTTAAATAAGCAACTTGGTAACTGTGAAAACCCCATCAACATATGCAACTCTCCAATGTAGGGATGAATCAAAGGAAGACTATACATCACCAAATATACCTTCAAAGAGGGAGGCCAAAATTCAACAAGCATTTCCTTTCCAACTAGATGGTTCTTATGTGACGAATGCATACAATAAGCAAAGTTGTTATCCATGAAACTCAAATGACAAGGGTGAGGATCTCATGTCCTGTAATGATTCTCCAAAAGAGAGTAAGTTATATAAAAATCAAAAATGTGTATGTCTCCCTCAAATAAAGAGATATTGTGATGTCTATGGAACCCAACATGTGCTTCCCTCTTCATCCAATGGCTCAACCCTCTTCCATTGATCCAAGGGTGCAAGACTCCATCAAATGACCCACACATTGAAGATAAGTGTAGATTTGATTCCTTTTTGTCAAAAGAGGCTACAAAAATAGACATGGGCTGCCTCAACTGTTGCTGGGAAGGGAACATATCATATGTATCAATTATAGGAGCCTCATGCTCCTCATGTGGCACAAAAAGGAAGAATCCCTTTACCCAATTTTCATCCCTATGCGTGATGGATTCCATAGGTGTGTCGAATGAAGGACAACAACCCAAATCTTGTAAATAATCATTCATCTCACTTGTGGTTGGATCAATCAAGGTGAGATCATGTGCCTCTTCCAAAACCATGCAACTCCCTCCTAGAGGCAACTCATAATCTCTCTGAAAATGAGCAGGTGCTTGGTCTTCAGTTTGCTTGTCTTCCAAGTCCTCAAGCACATGCAAATCAGACTGTACTTCATGTGCCACCATCACATGGAGTTCCCTTTCTAAATCATGTATGCAATCATCCATATAATAATGGATGTCTCCAATCTAGGGAGTTAAATGTGATTCTTGCAACTTCTCATGTAGTTGATAAACATAGCGCTCAGATTCTTAAAGCGCCATGTGAGTATTCTTCAAAGAATCCTGGGTGGATTCCAAATCAAGGTTGATCTTGTCAATATTTAATTCATCCCTCAAGGATGTTCCATGATACAACTCTGCAATCTCAGTAAAAGATCTCTATAAGAAAGCAACTCATAAAAATTTCCTCTTGGGATTCCTATTGCTTCCTAAATGTACACAAAATATTCAATAGAGAGTTGCTCCTCCATTGATGCAGTTCTCCAATAGTAGTGAGATAAAAGAATAAATTTCATGGAGGTTTTCTAGGGCCTCCTTGATATTTCCCTCACTTATTTTCAATGTCCCAATCATGGAAATAATTTTTTGTTGGTGAACCTCCTCTTTTGCTTCATGCAATTCAATCTCCTTTGATTCATGAACCCCAATATTGGAGGACTCAACCAAGCCAATATTTCCACTCAAAGTGGCTTCCATATGGGGCTGCAACAAAGGCATACAAAAATCAGAATTGCAGCCATAATTTTGTTCCCAATTCTCCTCCTCATGTGAGAGCCTTATGTCAGCAGGCTTCTTCTCCAAATTTTTTGATTCACACCCCACTGATGTGTGCTTGTTTTCTGGTTCCTGATGAAGCTCAAGAGGTGAATGTAAATATGATTCATGTTCATCCTTATGATCAGGTCCAAAATATTTCCTACAACTGCTGACAACATCATCATCCCTTGTAATTATTTTGATATCACCCACAAAGAAACTAGGAGTGATTTCACCTTTCAAATTGCCAACAACCAGATGTTGGACTGCTGGATCTTCAACTGTGCATGGACCTTCTTTATCTTCTTCTGATGAACGATTTGGTAACTCATCAACCTTATGGCTGATGCAAATAGGTTGATTTATATTTACAGGATCTTCCTCATTTATATCACCTTGCAATGACTTATGCTCCTCCAATGATTCATCTACATTACTACCTTCATAGTTAACAACAAACATTTGAGCCTCCATACCGAAGGACTCAACCATGCAAACCTTCTCACTGTAAGTGGATTCCATTTCAAAATGAAACTAGGGGGTACAAAAATCAGAAATGTGGCAATACGTTTGTATCATGTCTTTCTCTTCATGTGGTATAGCTATGGTGTCTTTTTTCTACCAAATATTTTGGTTCAATTACCACTGATGTATGCTTGTCTTCTGCTTCATTGGGTAGCTCAAGTGGTGACTATGAATCGATTTTATGTTCTTCTTTTAGATATTGATTTTCTAATAAAACTGATGAAGTTTCCTCCTTGGTTTACTTAGGATCAAAATTCTTGGAGACTCCTCATGAAGAGGATCCAAAAATTCTCATCAAGTAGGAGGCAACTGAATCCCATGTATAGTCATCTATTTTGGCTCCTCAAGGTTTCTTCCGATGCTTAGTATATTTAGACCTTGGTGGAAAAGTCCTAATGTCCTCATCATATATCTAGTCACAAAAGTAATCATCTTCATCTTGAGGGAGGCCTGCATCTATGTAGAGTATTTATGCTTCCTCATATGGATCGAACTCTTCATATTCAATCACTAGAACTAGTCTCATAATTGCAAATTTGAGTTATGATCTGTAATATTATTCAATAGTGATATTATTTCTTTCCACGGGGGTGGAGGAAAGTGCTATGATACCATTTTAATATCCCTGACCTTATATAAAATGATATTATCTCAAATTCAAAATTTACAACTTTAATTAACACCGAGATTGCCTTATACCAAAACTAGTTGCATAAAAACTAGTGTTGGACACAATTGGATTTCCCCCCAGGGTCAAGAATTGGTAAGTTTTAGTATATTCCAAATGTATGTGTGAATGTGCATCAGCAAACATATCAGAAACAAGGCCAGCTTCTGAGTCCTATGCACAAAGTACTAGGGCCATTTACATTTCAGCAATAGCTGCCACTGAAGTCTACTTCGAGGCTTCCTAGGAACTTCGGCATATGCATACTAGGATCACCTGAATGTAACCGGTGGTGGATGTCATACATTAAAATCCTAAATAAATGATGGACGGGAGTTTCAGGGAACTTGGGAGTTTTTGGTTGAGTTTGGAAAATAGGTTGGATATCCTATTTTCCTTCCCAAGAACTAAAAAAACTTCTCTAATTAGTGTTATGAGTATGGAATATGATTCATTATTATCCAAATAACTCACAAAAACTTACATAATTGAATTTGAGTTCATATAATAGATTTTACAGGAAAACCAGTAAAACTAGCTAATTGGATTGCCTGACTAGTTCGACTTCTAGTGGACCCAAATTCTGTACGAACTGAACTAAATTGCATTTTGAAACTTGGTATGGATTCATTATGACCGTAATTACCTTCATAAATTTACAGAATTACATTTGGCTTTATATAACTCATTTTAAAATATTTTGGCAAAACTAGTCAAAATTTATAGTCTAATGAGCATAGGTAGGAAAATGACTTAATTACTTGCAGAATTTGAAAGGAATATTTATCAATAATATTAAGGATAGTTTATAAGAGAATAAAAATAATATTAAAGATATTTTTGTATCACCAAAATGAATCTAAGATTGTGTCTTGGACCATGGTGTCAAAGATTGTCCTCAGCTCATCGCAAAGTGGAAAACGAAGAACCTACCCCCACCTCCACCAAATCAGAATCAGAACCAGAATCTGCCACTAGCGGTACAAAAGATATCAATAGAGGTCAGAAGTCAAACTTTGACTGTTGGAATAGTGAACCGAGGAGGAGCTATGACAGGGGACGATAGGTCACAGGCTAGCATCCAACCAACTGTAAGAAAACAAGTCACATTTGATGTGGAAGAAGAGAGGGATATTTTCTTGAAAGTACAGGAGGAAATGAGACAGATTAGGGAGCAACCCCTTCACCAGAAGGAAATCACTTATGACATGCCGCTGACATTCGACACAACGAATTCACAGAAAAAGGCTAACACCTTAAGAGAATTCCTAGAAAGCTACGTGGAGTTGGAAAAGGACTAGGATGCATTGGAAGATATATCCATCTTATTGCATCGACAGGAGGGTGCAGGACAAGATTGAACGGTCAATCGAATACATAAGAGAAAGACAGGAAGAGAGATGAGAATGTCTGGCAAATTGTAACATTTGATGTTGATTCCATTATCCTAGACCTGGGATCACATGTAAACATTCTGATGAAACAGACATGGGAAACGATGGGGAAACCAAAGTTGGCCTGGTCCCTGGTACAACTGCAACTAGCAAATCAAAGTAAGGTCACCCAGATTGGTCGATTATGACAGGTCCCAGTTGAAATAGGACTCAAAACATACGCAGATTTTGATGTGACAGAGACTGACGACAACACAAGCCCCTATCTAGTGCTATTGGGGATAGATTGGGAAATGGAGAATTAGGCCATCATCAATTTCAAAAAATGAACCATGTCGTTTGAAAACCGCGAGATGAGGGTAGTCGGACTGCTTGATCCCGCAGAAGGGAAGAGATATGTTGAGCCAATAAGGGATGAATTCACAGAGGGATGGGACAATATCTATAACATATTAGAAAAATACATCAATCCTACTGCATATGGAGAGTTAGGATGGCACACCGATAGTTCGGTGTCATCAGATTCGGACGAAGCACTAGATAATTTTTAGAATAGGCTGCATGAAGTATCGTTTAGAAGGTGTGCACGGATCACCCAGTCACTACGATGGGTAGCTACAGAAGAGTGAGAACTACCAACGTATGAGGGTTTTCCCAACATGAATTCATTTTGTTTTCTTATCATATGCTAACCTAGAGGGTTTTCAATAAAGACCCAGGTTCTTTGCGGTTTCCCCTTGACCAACAAAACCCCTTCGCACCGGCCCTTTCGGCAACAACCTGCGAGCAGGTTGAGGTCTCACCCGAGGTGTATCTATGGGGTACTGTGGAATTAGATTTACACAGTAGGTGATGAGTTGTTTAGTCTGACATAATGTGCAGTGTGACACGGGACGTGTGCTACGGGGCAAGACTATGCAGTGATAGATGACACCGCGGTCCGCACCTCTAAATCCTACTTACGCGGAATTTCTTTGTGACTGCGGTCGATGCAGTTCACACTAAGACTTGAAATACTTGTAGTTAACTAGTGTACTGAAGTTATTAACACTCAATCATTCATCCATTCACTTGGGGTGTTCACTGCTCAATCATGTGCCGTGGAGACATTCCAACTACCATGCATTCTTCCTACCTCGTAATGTGAAAGTGCTTAAACAATATCTTAACACTTAGTAGAATAACTGATTCATTACTGCTTCATAAGTAAAGGCCAAACGTTCACCATTCATCTATTCATGCAGAACTTAACATATTATTTCCATATTCCTATGATGGAAAATACATATAAAAGTCCTATCATAACAGTATGCAAGGGAAAATTCAGACATTCATTCACAGGAAGCAGATAAATGCACAATACACACACAATCACACTGCACAGTATTTAACGTGGTTCACTCCCCTGGGTGGGAAGCTACGTCCACAAGAACTATTGTTATATATATATATTTTGGGAAGGGTATAATAGTTCTTAGTCTATGCACTCAACTACAGACTCTCTTCTCTCTCAGATAGGCCTCTGCGCACTCAGCTGCAGAGCCTTTACAATATATTTACTCAGAAAAGATTTTACAATGCTCAGTACTAAAATTCTAACTCTTTCCCACACAAAAATTCCTCCTTAAATAGATCATGCTCGTAGGTCATGTCTTTACAATGCTAAAGGCCGAAACCCTTAGGGTTTACAAAGCTGCTATGGTTTCTCTAAATTGGACTGCTAGCCTTTGGTAGCGAGTGCTCCATCATGGAGGTCCTCCATGCCTTCGTCCTATCACTATCGTCCTTCCTGTTGTGCACACGCCAACAGGTTACTTTCATCGAGCCGCTCTTCCTCTAACGGCCTTGTACAACTGGCTCAATTCCTTGTCGCTTTCATCAAGTCGTTCTTCCTCTAACGACCTCGTACAACTGGCTCAACTCCTAGTCGCTTTCATCAAGCCATTCTTCCTCTAACAACCTTGTACAACTATCTCAACTCCCAGTTACTTTCATCAAGCTGTTCTTTCTCTAACGAACTCGTACTCTTGGCTTCCTTCCTAATTTGCTCATGGCTGCCGCTCGGCCTTCCTAGAGCATCTTTGCCAAAACTAGACCGTTGACGGTCTAACCGGTACCCGTGCCCATCCTCCGTCCAGCACTCTGCTTTTTCGGCTCCACGTGGACTAGTCACTTTGCAGCATTGCTTCCTCATAGCACTAATCTTCGTAGCACCCTTCGAAGTACTACAAAAATTTGGTTGTTGCGCGCAACTTCGCAGCATCCCCAACACTTGCACAAAATTGTATTTTTGTTGAGCTGTGCTCAGCTCCACAACTAAAACTCCTTCTTTTATCAAAATTTGTCCCAACTTGGGCCAGGTCCAACATGCCCCTAAGACTTACATGTGGCTCGTCCCCGAGCCACCTTCAGCTTCGACGTTTTTGATCTGCTCCGCGACCTGTAGAGCTAGCTTTTCCGTGAATTCATTGAATGTGCTGACCAGCTACTCCACTATTTCCTTTGTATCGTGCTCGACTTGCCTGACTGTGTCGAGCATCTCTGCAGTTATTTATTCTCCAATCTGTCCTTCCATATGCTCCTGGTTCTCACGCAGGTCCTTGAGTTTGTCTTCAATCTACTACGATATTGCAATGGCATCCTGCAGTAGTGGTTGGGACTGATCGTCCATCACAGTCTCTTTCTCCCTTAATGCTTGTACCTGCTTTTTCAAGTTGGTTATTTCCCTGTATTTCAGAATCCTGTCTCTAGCTGGCAGGGCCTTGACTTCTATATCCAGCTTCTCCAGTGCGGCCTGCTTTTCTTTGACTGTAGTCTTTACTTGCAGTAGCCCTGGATCCTCTTCGAGGGCATTGAATGCCTTCGAAGCTGTAGTCAATAAATCTTGGCACATAGCCATGTCCATTGCAATATTCTGTGTTGCAACCTTTACTACTTGTTCCCTTAATTGCTGCTCGGTTAATGGTATCTCCAGATTTATTTTTTCCTTCAAGGCGTTAATATCATCCTCATG
Source organism: Larix kaempferi (assembly GCA_027924585.1). Classification (NCBI taxonomy): domain Eukaryota; kingdom Viridiplantae; phylum Streptophyta; class Pinopsida; order Pinales; family Pinaceae; genus Larix; species Larix kaempferi. The sequence continues at coordinate 891,491 of BSBM01000318.1, read as the reverse complement.
AAGAATCTCCTTGTCCTACATTTCTGTCTTCATAGATTTCACCATATCTCCCATCCTTAGAATGGTATCCACAAGATCGCTTTGGGGTTCCAAATCTTCAATGTCATCTGCGACAAAATAAATAGTGTCCTCCAATCGCAGCCAATGGTCTTGTTCATCGTGTAGTTTCATATCTGTGCATGAGCTAGACTCCTCGAGCTTCCTATTTGCGGCTTGCAGCTTAGCTTGTGACTTCATCGAATCAGTGGTCCTTTCATGCATTTCATCTACAATATGCAGGTGCAAAAAGTGCAAGCTAGGTAACGAAATCCTGGCCCGGTCGAGCTCTACCCGCTCGACACCCTTGTATCCAGAATCACTTGTTCTCACATTGGTAGCGTTATGGTCATTGGGTCCTGTTGTTGTTGCAACATTCTTCCCAAAAATTTTGAAGATATTTGGGGCCCCTCCTTTTGCACATTTTGTAACAAGTGTTTTTCTTGACTTTCAGGCTTATTTGCTCCTTAACTTGGAAAAATTCTTAAACACTTGCATTCCAAAAGGTTTTCTAGATTATTTTCTCTAAGGAAAAGTTTCCTTTTCACTTCAAAGCGCATTTTTTAGCCTTAATTCTTCTGCGCTTTGGCGCAAGTTTTAAATTTAGGTCTCCCGTTTGGCACAATTTTTCTGACCGTGCCTTAGCGCAACTGCTAATGCTAAATTCCCTGCTTTGGTGCAAAAGTTTACTCTAAATCTTCCGATGGGCAGATGTTCTATGACCAAATCCCACAACTAAAGGCACAATCGAAAAGTTAAACTACGCGCTTTTAATAGCTCAAACCTTAGCCTTATTTCTTGCGCCAAAGGCGCACTCTCTAAGCCTTATGTTTCTGCCTCGTTACCCAAAACTTGGCTTCTCGATTTTCTTCACGCAAATTAAAGGTTGGAATCTGTGCCATAATTTCTGCAGAGTCTATGTTCAGCTTGACCGCCAACCGACGCAATCCCTAACAATAAGACAAGCGCTTTGGCGTCGAATATGTGATTAAACTTGCGCCAAAAGCACAAAAATTATCCATTGAACTCCCGCCTCCATACTTGCGCCTCCTCTATCCACCAAGTCCAAATTATACCGTGGTGGTGTCATTGCAGAACTTAGACTTGCAATTGCCGCGCCTTGGTGCAGCACTTAACGATATGATTGCCGCTTTAGCGCGAAACTTGATTTTGGCATGCATGCAACTACAGAGTTGGCGGAGTCATAAATATTCCCATGCTCCATTTTAAATGCTCAAATTCTCGAGCCCCGTGCTCATAACTCCGCCAACCTATCATGTACGTGAATTGAATGCCAACCCTATATCAATGCGTAGAATGGGATTTCTAAATCTCTCGACCACTGCCATTGAAGAATGGAGCTCACTGTTCAATATCAAACTCGGACTACACTGCTTCCCATCTCAGGATGATCGTTACTCTCCAGGAAGCACTGCTAAGCTAACAGGTAGGTTCTCGGCCCCTCCTCTTTCATTTTTCGAGGTCCTCATTAAGACGTCCTCCCCTTTTTCATACCCTGTTATCGACCGTATTTATATGCAAAACAAGTTATACGCTCTGAGCAGTTAGTTGTGAGTAGAGACCATGAAGATGTGGAGCCACCATTTGCGAACCAAAGCCTGGATGGCTCTATCCTCCCATGCACACATGAAGTTTCTCCCATTATCGCATGTTCGGCATCCTAGGTAAGTTTCTCATATATCCTACCTCTGAATCTTTCTCGGTTGTGCCATAATAACCACATATCATCCGGAGATATGCGCTCGTTTTCGATTAAGAAACTGCATTTGTGCACATCCTGTGGAAAATTTCCCTCAAGTGACCATATCCATTCCTAATGAAAGCATAGTGCTCGGCCAAGACCGCTGTAAAACATGTGAAAATGAATGGACAGACTGGCGGTAGGGACATTACGAATAGCTCAACATTTTACTTGTAGAGGCAAGCAGAACCCAATGAAACCACCCCTGTGCGAACACAGTGGTTTCACTAGGCGTACAGACAATTGTAGGTCCTTACTCATTTCTATGGAGGTCATGACGCTATTAACCGCCTGTCCTGGCTAGGTATTTTGATTAGGGAGGCACTTACATATTGAACAGAGTTATAGTGCAAAAGAAAGCTCTCTCGCTACCTTGTCCCCATGCCATTTTCTGGTCCCTAAGATTCCCAACCCATGTCGATTTCCCCGATGATGAACTAGCACTGGTGGGATAAGCTGATCGAACACAAAATCAAGACACCCATGGTCCTAAAATGTCACATAGGTTCTAGAACTATTATCCCAAAAGTGATCGAATCATTCTACCATTTTCCTTATACATGAAACCAGAACAGCTTGCATAGCTTGATTGGCATCTAAGTGTCTCTTATGGTTTTAAACTATAAAAGGATAGCTACTTCTATGATTATGAAAATGACATGTTTCTGACTTTCTCATAATTGTTTTGTTAATGCTTAAAAAAATCATCTAGTTGGAATCAATTCTATCATATTTTCTTTACAAGTCAGTAGGAAGCTTTGTATTTTTAATGATAGTTGAATATCTACAAGTGCCTCATTTGTACTGCCGTGCTCACTGCAAGATTATCATGCATAGGAGGTCCACAAGGAAGAAAGCAGCGCAAAATATTGACTCAGATTCAGAAGTAGAAATCCTCTTGGATACTTCACTAGAGACAATGTTCACTGACACACAAGCTACCACCAATGTCCCCCCTGGGAGATCTTCCCAGGAGTTCTAGTGGGGTGAACTATATAGGTTCATCATGGACCAAAACAATCCTCAAGCCCCCATAGAAGATTCTTTGGTGTATGCAAACATCAGAAGGTCTTACCTCCATAAGGCAACAACACGTCCTGAATTGTTCCCGTGTTCTAAAGTCATTGGCTGGTTGATACCTCATGTCAGGACTGACATTAGATTCATAAATGATAAAAATGGGTTGAATCTAGCATCTTTTGCTCTTGAGCATATCTCAGCCACCTACAGATTACCTCAACCCAGAGCTTGTTTAGATGATAAATGGATAGTAGAGCATCCTATGGACCCGCTAGACGCCGCTAGGAAAATGATGATATCTGACAGGCAAATAAGAAGGAGGAACAACAATGAATATGGAAGCAACCTCCTGAAGACTCCTTATAGACTCATCGTCTTGATGCTCAGTCAGCTTTTTGGCATGCCCAATGGCAATGTTTTTAAGATCGGATGGGTGCCAATAATCATTCATATAGCCATGAATGGCACCATCTTTAATTGGGCAGACATAATTTCAGATAGTATGGCCTCACAATTAACCGTGGCCCAGGAAAAGATGACTCAGAAGAAGGCAGATTTCTTTATGTCTTCATCTTTTATAGACTTCTTATTAAGCAAACATACCTTCCCAGACTTGGGATGCTCATGGAAGCCAAAGGAAACGCCTCTATTCATGGCCTATCAACTCACATGGGCAAGTAAATATGCAAGCCATTACAAGCAGGTTTGCAAGAAATTCATCATGCCACTGTACCAGCTTATTTTTGTGAAGGAACCAGATTGCATGTCAGAGAACGCCATGCCCATCATTGAAGCATTTGGATATTATTATCATTGTATGGAAGGTACCTATATCCAGATGAATGGAGCATCTGTAGCTCCCTTTTTGCTTCCTAGATACGCCACAAATTTTCCAATCCACAGGGAAGCCATAAGGAAACTTTTTAGTGTTGGTGGGATCAACAGGGTTCTTACTGAAAGGAGAAAAGGGATTTATCCACCAATTCCTTTCACTGTCACCGCATATAGCCTCTCGAGGGCCAGGGAAGGAGAAAACTATGTTCGAGACCTAGATATCTTCCATTTCGGCACAAAGTCTTTCAGAAGGCATGAACCTTGTGGTGAAGTTGCCAAACATATTACTGAGGTCAAGACTAGCTTCGAGTACACCCATCTTAAAGATATGGAGGAAGAGTTTTTTCATAGTGCTCGAAACTGAACAGAACTAGGCAAGCGCTACAAGAAGAAAGGTGCAAAGAGCCCTAACCTCAGGCCTGTTGTCCTAATTCAAAAGGAACAGGAGGCATTAGTATCCCAATCGGAAGACCTGCCAGGAATAGAGTAGGAGGAAGGTGGAAGAATACTACCTCAGCAAGATCAAGAAACAGCTAGGATTCAAAATGAACAAGCTACCAAGCTCCAACAGGGAGAGGCAGCTAGAATCTAGAGAGAGCAGGAGAAAAGGGCTTTGGAAGATGAGGCTACCAGAAGCCAAAAGGAAAATGAAGCAAGGGTCCAAAGAGAAGAAGAAGAAAGAATCCTCCAGGAACAAGCTGCTAAAATGTAAGAGGAGAAAGAAGAAGAGAGGATTCTATTAGAAGAGGTTGACATATTACAAAAGGAATTAGCAGAGCTAGCTGACAAGAAGCAAAGGGAGGAGACCGAGAAAGCTCCCAAGGCAGAACCATCTACTCCACAAGACATGGAGTTGGATCTGCCACTAATAGGCCAACCAGGGATAGCTCAAGAAGGGGTTGCTTCTACTGAAGGTTTAACATTGACCCCATACAACCCCAGAAAGTAGCGCTAGGTGGCCAACCTAGATTCCATGTATTTTCACGAGCAGAAAAGGGATATCATTGACCGAAGAATGAGGAAGATGGATATTAGGGAGAACTTGTACGAATTTAGGGTGACAGAGACCGCACTAGTCCAAGGAACTGATGTTGACCCTTCATTCCAAGCCTAATGCACTGTGGCATCAACCGAGGTGAGTAAAGCCAATACTGATAGGTTAATAAATGAAATAAATCATTACAGAGATCAATGCTTCAAAATAAGAGATGATAGGAAGAGGGAGGTTCTAGAAGCAAATGAATTGAAGAAGAAATATAGGGAAATGACAGAGGAGAAGTTAAGGGTAACTTCGAGAGATCTACAACTTGAAAATGAGAAGAATTCACTACAGATGTAGCTGGCCATCTCTGAAGACGAGCAAAAGAACTTGAAGGCCCGGATATCAGAATTGGAGGAGCTCGAAGCAAGAAGGGCCCAACAAATTTATCTCCCCAAGGATCAATATGAAGGGTTAATCCAAGACAAAGAGCAGTTGGTTAAGTAGCTCAAAGAAGCAATTGAAAAAAAGCAAGATCTGTTCACATTTCATAAGAAAGCATGTGACATGCTAATAAAAGGCCATCAACTGCTGGTTCTGATCTCAGGAGAAATTTGCAGCGTTAAAGAAATGATCATGAAAATGACAGCCATTGAAGATGGACCCTTAAGGAACAGAGACAGATTTGCAAAGCATGTGGAAGAGTTAAAACAACAATTTGATTGGAGAAAAGGAAAATCTGGATTCCCCTCAACCTTGCGTACCACCACCGAAGAAGAATTTGACTTGGATGTGGGACTCCTTGAATTCAGTAAAGACTATGGCGCCAGGCTAAGATTGGATATCAAAAGAACTATCTGCAAATGTCACTCTTTTTACTCCAAAATCAGAGAATCCCATGGCAAGTGCCACTTGATGCTGCCTGAAACTATCAATGAATTCCCAAAGCAAGAACATCGATTGGCTGAGTTGCAAGGCGAGTTGGACCAAGGGTTGGATTACGTTAAAAGGGTGAAGGTGATAACCCAAGATGAACTCCAACAATTTATAGGCCAACCCGCTGTTCATATCTACTTTCTGGAAGCAACTACCCAAGAAGCAGCAGTAGGAGCGGCACAAGTCAAATCAGATCTGCGCAAGCATGAGAACGTAGCAAAAGCAGCAATATCTGTTCGGAGCAAAATTATCATGAAAGAGCTCAGTCAATGGGCCACACATATCCAAAGTATAGATGGCCAAGCACCCTCAAGCAAGCCATCTTTTAGTGATGAGGAAGCGAGTCAGCAAAGGGAAACCAAATAAAACAAAGGAAGCACCAAAATTCTTATTCGTTTAATATGAGAAAAGGCTGAAGTTCCTTGATTGTATAACTGTTTTAAAAGGATAGCTGGCTCCATTTTTGTTTTATATGGTAGACCTTTCACTAATTTGTGTTTTTGGTAACTATACACTAAAAGACAAATTAGAAGGTTCTAGAATTTAGGGCACACTTGTCAGCGCAAGGAGCAAGTTGTAAATTTATAAATAGGAGAATAGAATAAGAAGAGAGGACTTTTGGCAGGTGAAAGACATTTTTTGTCTTGTAGGTGAACTACTTCTCTGCATGTATAAGGAACTCAATTTTGCCTAATGAAAGCCTGGGAGAGTGCATTTTGCCTGGAATTGTGTGCTGAATGCTTGCTGGACTAGTCTTGTGTCATTTGCATATTACAGTGAGATCTTTCTTTGCTGCTATGAATTATTTATGAGTAATGAATGATCTTTCTATTTTCCTCTACAATGATATCTCTCTTAAATGAGTAATGGAATGTATTGCATTTGAATTAAAAGCTATCTTTTAAATATCTTTTACCTCATGTTGAGATTGCATTCTCAAATTTAAATGGCTATCTAGATGATCTCTGGGTGTTTCTTTCAGCGCATTGCTCATATCTACAGTTTGCTCCTTGCAAGGATAGATTAGATTTGTTTTATCTCAGTTTTAGATAAAGATTTGTTTCAGCTCTACATTTAGATTAAAATAGCTTAGGGAACCTACATATCATCATAAATAATAAAAGAAAAAAATGGTGGATCGGGCTGCAACCGGTACAGAAGAATATAAATCTGTAAACATTACGATAGCTGGAATTGTTAACCAGATGGATTCCCCACACCAAACGGTGAGCGATCTAATTGGGCTTGCCTACCAGGGAGAATCCCTTGCTGCTTGATGCTGTGATTTTTGGGGCATCAACAGGTCCAGATGAATGACCCAAGTCTTCGCTGGAAGCGTTATGGCTAGCTATGGTGGTATCTGCTGTGAGGTTCCTCCCAACCTCTGTTCAGATTCTGCATCATGCGGCAAAGGTAGCCTTTTCTGGACATCATCCTTCTTCTGCATGAGCCCTTGTAGTGCGAGCCAATTTTTATGTAGGTCATCCTGTATGGCCTTGTCCTTTTTCTCTTTGTCTGTCATCAGCTCTTCCATCTGTTCTATGACTTTTTCGAAAATAATGTAAAATCTTCCTCATTAAGCACTGTTTCTGACTGACCCTTGGTTTCTTTCATCTTCTTTTGTGCCTTTGGATTTGGTGGGATTTTAGGTTCTTTCCTTTTTCCTTTTTCCTTTTCTTCAATGATTAGGCATGGCCGCAGAATTGGTTCATCTTCTTCTGAATCGATCGCAACATCCATGACCTCGACACGGAACTCGGGCGGCCATTCCTTCATGATGATGTCGATGTCTTCCTCATACATATGGTAATTACCTGCATACCATTCTGGCTTCTTCATATTTGCTTTGGGTGAAATAAAAATACAACGCATGTCTACATGAAAATCGATAATACGAATGTATTTTGATGTTACATGCTTTGTAATGCGTGATGTGTGCGTGATTGCATCGCGCAGCTGGGTGTAATACTGGTAGAAGACTTCAGCTGTCACATTTTTCCGCTCCACGTTCAAATTTGCCCAAAGGTTGGCATATCGAACTCCTATGGGATCATTGGTGTCTGTAAGCACGCTGACATAGTCCTTCGGCTCCTTCCATCTGACAAAAGTGTTCAAGATAATCAACCATGTGAAGTGGAAGTGACCTCCATTCACCTGGGTGTCATTGAGTTCTTCCAGTAACTCATTGAGAAGGCACTGACACCAATTGAACTTAGTTCCTTTATCCACCGTGCCAGCGAGTAGTACTGTGCCCGCAGGCACCTCTGAACGCCTGGCTGTTCTTATAATTTTTTCGACCAGCAACTGTGTAACAAAATTTGTCGCTCTATCTTCAATTTCTTCTGTCAAAAAACCTCTTTTTCCTTTCACCAATGCTTGGCTTTTATTCATCTTCGCGAAAACCTCTTTTTCCTTATTCTTCCCTTGGAAGAACTTCTTGGGGTCCTTGCCGCGCTTTCTTAGTCCCGTGACATAGTGGATTAATTTGAGGTTCAAATCAAAATTTCTATCTAGCCACAGGTATCCCTGATGGATTTGTGCCATCAAAGTGTGAACCACCTCATTGACGTCTACTGAATGATCAAAATGGGGTAATCTCAGCAAGTTCAACAATTCTGACTGGACTAGTGGTGTCAGCCATCTTTCAGAGACCAAGTTAAGTATGCCTTTAGCATCTTTCTTCCAGCACATGTATTGGTTAGGATGGAAGTGTGGGAACTTGGGATCATGGGGTTCTTCCTTTTGCACTCCAAGGAGGTCATAGTCTTCCCACTTATGCTCTGGGATCTTTCCTAGCAAGTTCCGGGAAACTTCTACGTGCTTCGAGATTGGTGACAAGGGGATTTCATAGCGGACATTCTTGACTAGTTTATAGACTGGGGCATCCAGCGCCCGTGGTGATATGTACTCTGGTGTAAGATTTAAAGGTATCTCCTTCTGAAATACCCGTGATCGTGGCACCACCGAAAGTGGCCTGGGGTTCTTTGTTCATGGCCCGACTATATCCTTCCCCCTATCCTACATGACTGGGTTGTTTCTAGGTGACCTTTGAGATGCCTGACTTGGTTCCAATGCAACCTTCTTGGCAGGGGTTTTCATTGACCCTTCAATCCCTCCGTGGTGAAAGACTTTGACTGCTTCTTGGATTGTACACTGTTCTTCTTTGTACCGCACTCATACATTAACTAGCGAGAGTAGGCAAATGTTTCAGATATGTTACTAACGATTGCTAATGCAGGAGTGAGCACATGAAAATTCTAAGTGTTTGGTAACGCCCGCGAGTCCTTATGCGGCATTACTTATAGGCACAAGTGAGTCCTCCCGTGCCTTCCAACGACTAGATGAGCATTAAATGTGGTGTCCATTGGCCAAATTGAGCAGATCCTTCAGTTCTTTTCTTCATCAGCGTGTTCAGAACGACTATCTTGGCATTAAATGCTCAAGCAGTTATTGGCAACAGTCATATAACGACTATTTTTCTCACGACTATTTTTGTGAGAGATGCACTGAGCTACGCAACAGGCCATCTCTAATCCTGCGTAGTTACTTCATAGTGTCGATGTTTCAACTGCATGGCTCCCTTTTTCTTTTCTTTCTTCTTTTTTTTTTTTTTTTTGTGCGAAGCTTCAGCAGTGATGAGTGGGTCATACATTGTCCTACTTATTGTACATGTACAAACTCCTTTACATTTCCAGTGTCCAATTTCAACTGTACTTCGCACTTAGAAATTTCTCCCTCTGTTTATCATTCAGGATTCTGCAAAGCAGGACTATCATAGTACAGCTATAGTCTGCTCCCATTTATCAAACTTGGTAAAGTATTGCCAGCTAACGTGGCTAACTAGGCTGCACTAGTGTTAGTAACATGTATCATAGTATATGGACCAAGCCAATGCATCTTAAATTTACTAGGAAACTTCATGAATTTGCTATCATATAAGAGGACTAGGTCACCTCCCTAAAAGGACTTGTTCTTTATATGGCGATCCTGCCATGCTTTCTCATGGTCTTTTTGCACTTGTTGGTGAAAGCCTGCGATGAAGCGATCTTCCTCCAATCCAACCAAGTGTAGCAATCTTTCTTCTAGCGCTACATGATCTACCATCCCTGCAAATGTAGTGATTCTCAAGCTGGGGACAATATACTCCATTGGAATTATAGACTCCTGTCCATAAGACAACCAAAAAGGTGTGTGTCCTATCAATTTCTTGCAAGTGGTCCTGTATGCCCATAACACAGATGAGATGGGTAGATCCCAGTCATCTCTATTCACATTGCATATCTTAGTGAGCGCATTCTCGAGTATTTTATTGAAAGCCTCAACAGTGCCATTCGCATGTGGATGATATGGGGTACTGCGTCGATGATGGATGTAGAATTCCTCTGTGAGAGATTTGATAGTTCTATTCAAAAAGTGAGTGCCTTGATCGCTCATCAAAATCTTCGGGCATCCAAATCATGAAAGTATATCTTCAAAAATGAACTGCGCAGTAGTACCGGCGCTGCAATCCTTTACCGGTTTTGCTTCCGCCCATCTAGTGAGGTAATCAGTCGCAGTAATGATGTACCTCGCACCAGTTCTTTTCCCTAGTGGGTTTATGGGACCCACGAATGCAATGGCCCAATTTTCAAATTCCTGTGAGGTCAACCGTGGATTCAACGGCATTTCATCTCTGCGTGAAGGTTTTCCTGTCCTTTGACAGACATCGCAATTCTGGCAGTATTCTTTGGAGTCTTTATGGATCGTAGGCCACCATAGCCCTATGCGTAGTATCTTCTGCACGGTAGCCCTTCCCTCATAGTGACCTCCTGTGATCCATGAATGTGCATATTCTAAGATGAATTGTTTCTCATGGTCTAGTATGCATCTATGCAGGACTTCATCTGGTCCGAGTTTGTATAGTTGACCTGCAATAATAGTGAATTCTGTGGTGCACACTACTAGTTTCTTCTTCTGCTAAATGGAAAAGTCCTAAGGTGCTAATCCTTTTGTTAAGAAATCAATAATATCCTGATAATAATCATTAGAAACCTGTATAGCAAATAACTATGCATCAGGCAGACTGTCTTCAATGTTTGTCGTCTCTTCTCCTGACGCAATCCTAGAGAGGTGATCAGGTCCTAAGTTCAGCCTACTTGGCATAACAACAATATCAAAATCATATTCCTAGAATAGAAATAGCCATATGCATATGTGCCCCCCCAACACTGGCTTATTGACCAAGTATTTCAAAGTGGACTGATCAGTAAACACAAGGAAGTGCGCACCAAGCAAGTAGTGTATGAATTTCTGCAACGCATATACCATCGCAAGACCTTCCCTCTTAGTAGTAGTGTCATTTTTTTCCGCTGTTGAGACCTTCCTGCTCGAAAATGCGATGGGATGGTCAATACCTCCTTCTCCTAGCTGAGCTAATATGACTCCCAGGGCAATGCATGATGCATCAACATGTACATGGAATGGCTTCACCCAGTCTGGGAAGACTACGATCGACGCAGTAACCATCTTCTCCTTTAGTGTATCAAAACCCTGCTCGCACTCCGCGTTCCAAATGAACAACGTGTCTTTCTTTAGCAAATTCTCCATTGCTATGGTTATTTGCGCGTAACCCTTTATGAATTTCCTGTAATATCCAGTATGGCCTAAGGTAGAGCAGAACATCTTGACTGAATTTGGTGTTGGTAAATTTACAATGATTACAATCTTTGCAGGATCCACCATCAATCCTTGCTTACAGACAATGTGGCCAAGTAGAATCCCGTAAGGAACATAGAAAATACACTTCTTCAGATTTAAGGAGATCTGATGTTGTCTACACTTCTCAAGCATCATTCTGAGCTTCGCACGGTGGTTCTTCAATAGTCCAAACATAGTCCAGTCGTCAAAATAGGATTCCAGAAACTTGTGCATAAAATATTTAAAGGCTGCGATGACAACTCGGGAAAAGATGGCAGGTGCGTTCTTCAGACCAAAAGGCATTACTGTGTACTGGAATGACCCCCATTCTGTAGCAAAAGTCGTCTTATGCCTATCTGCGGGATTAATCCTGATCTGATGATACCCAGAGAAACCATTAGTAAAAGAGTAGGCCTCATTCCCTCCAACATTATCAAGCACTTCGTCTGTGAAAGGAGTAGGGAATGGATAGTGCATAGAAGCATCATTCATTTTTCTGAGATCCACACAAATCTTGATCTTGCCTTACATTTTCTTGTCTTGAACGACCATGGGGATAATCCACTTGGATTCTTCAACAAGTTCAATGATTCCTGCTTCGAGCATCTTATCTATCTCTGCGCGAACTCTTTCTTTGTACCGTGGGTTTAGTCTGTATGGCCTCTGCTTCACAAGCTTGGCGCCTGGCTTCAAAGGTATTTTCATGACCCCTAGGTCTCCCATAATTCCTTTCATTTCTGTGAATTTCGTCAGGAACAACTCATGATACTCATGTAAGGTGTCTGTGATCTCTGCAACAATCTGATCATCCGAATAGTCTCCATTTCATATATATTTATTGTACCCTTATTAGAGATGTGTTATTCCTCTATAAGGAAGTGTCGTCATGTGGATTGTCAAGTGTCGCAAGTGTGTGTACTTGCCGATGGGTTATTAGACCACCATGTGGGGTCGGCCCTGAATTATATATATTATAATGTGGATGTACCTAGCTAGACAAGTCAGCCCCATAAGGTCACTGGGCAAACAGGTTAGTATAAATAGAGATCAGGTGATCTCTATTTAGATCACTTGGAAAAGTATCTCACTCTCACTCAGAAAGTGGCGCACTAGTGAGGAGGAGGATCATCTGCTACTAGGAGACGATCTCAGTGTATTTTGGTTGTACTTTGGTTGAGCCATTGCTCTCTCTATCTCTGAGGATGTTGTGGGGTTTTTCACCTTAGGGTTTTCCCCACGGAAACTCTGTGTCTCTTGTCTCTCATGCTTTTGATTCTTGTGATGCTTTTCATGCTTATTGTGATTGTCATGCATTGATATACTGTATATGCTATTCTCTTAGTAAAGATCCTACAGTATTGTGAATTAATTCTCAAAATTTAACATAGTATCTGAGCTAACCTGAGAACAAGACATTTTGCAATGACGGAAACTTGAGTTTCTTGTTTATTGGGTTTCTCTCCATAGATTTTGGAAAATCAGTATAGTAGATTGACTCTACTCATCAAGGCGCATCTATCTTTCCAATCAGAATTTAATTCCGAGCATTTTCAGATTTGCCCCTAAAAATTAGGGTTTCCACAAAAATAGGAATTTCTGGAATCTGAAGACACAGCTGGAAGATCCTTGCAAAAATCGAAGTTTAGAGCTTTGGATTGAGATTTTTGGTTGGGTAGATCTTCGGGAAACTCAAACCCTAATTCAGGGCTCTCCCTAGTGAACCCAGGAGGACAAAAAGTCAAATCTTAAGGGTAAAACTTTGCTAATCTCAAATTCTGAATGCACCAGGATGATCATCTCATCAAAGCACATCTTTCTATCCTTTCAGAAATTTGAAATTCACATTGTGAATTTTTAGGATTTTTTCGACAAACCCTAATCCGGGACCAGATCCAGTTTTCAGCATTCAAGTGGTAAGACCTAAATCTTTTCTATTTCCATTTGAAGTACTCTTTAAGATGTCTCTCCACACCAAGCTGGAGGATAATCTTGAAGGGGCTGATAACTTTCGAGCCTGGAAGTATAGGATTGGGTTAATCCTGGAAGAGAATGAGTTGGACTCATATATAAAAGAAGACATCCCTATCCCAGAGGATGAAGAGGCCAAGGTATTGCATAAGAAGAACTTGGTCAAGGCAAAGAGAATCATTGATGATTCTATCAAAGACCATCTCATACCCCATGTGTCTTCTTTTAAGACACCCAAGGAGATGTTTGACTCTTTGAGCAAGCTATTTGAAGGGAAGAACATAAATCGGAAGGTGACCCTGCAGAACCAATTGAAAGGAGTAAAGTTTCAAAATGGAGAAACCATTTAATCTTATTTTTCAAGGGTCTCCCAGATCAAGGAACAACTAGAAGTAGTGGATGAAATGGTGGAGGATGGTGAAGTGGTGATGACCACTCTAAATGGCCTACCCAGGTCATGGGATTCTTTTATTCAAGAAATTTATGCAAGGAAGAAGTTGATCTCCTTCAACAAATTGCGGGAAGAATGCTCTCAAGAAGAAGCTAGACTTATAGCTCGTGAGGAAAAGATGGGAAGTGAAGATCAAGCTCTTGCAACTCACACCAAAAGAAGCAATCCCAAGAAGGAGCACTCTCGCCACAAGAGATCCTATCAAAAGAATAAGAAGGATCTAAGATGCTTCACATGCAATCAGAAGGGTCACTTTGCTTCAGATTGTCCCAAGAACAAAAGGGATATTAACAACAACTCCGACAAGAAGAAGAAGGGCAGCAAAAGAAAGTTTCATGCTCATGCTGCCGAGGATGATAAACCTCCAAAGAATAAGGCTAGGGAAGAAAGTGATGGTAGTGATGTTGACTCATCAAGTGAACAAGAGTATGTTCTAATATCTACTCTCATAGGTACCATATCCCATGGTTTTAATGATTGGTTGATTGATAGTGGAGCTTCCAAACACATGACTGGTTTTAAGGAATATTTTGTGAATCTATCTGAACATGAATCACCCCATAAGGTGAAACTTGGGGATGATTATCAATACCCAATTAAAGGAAGTGGTGAAGCCTCCTACAACCTAGATTTTGGAAAATATTTGAAGTTGAAAGAAGTCCTTTATGTACCTGGGCTCAAGAAGAACTTACTCTCTATCTTTTCTTTGGATGCAAAAGGTATGAGGGTTGCATTTGTGGATGGCCAAGTCCTAATGTGGCCAAAGGGAAAGACCATAGATGATGCAGTAATGATTGGAGAGCAAGAGGGAGGGTTGTATAAATTGAAGGGACAATCTAAACATGCCATGGTGCATGAATCCATGGAGCCAAGTGAACTTTGGCATAGAAGACTTGCTCATATGCACTATAGGCACTTCCAATTACAAGCAAGGCTGTAGAGGGTCTTCCTAAAATCAAGACCAAACATGAAGGTGTTTGCAAAGGATGTGCAAAAGGTAAGAACATTAAGAAGGATTTCCCAAGCACTGAAAGCAAGGGAAAAGATATCCTAGAAATCATCCACTCAAATGTATGTGGTCCTATGTCATCTAGTTCTCTAAGTGGGTATGTTTATTATGTCTCATTTATTGATGACTTCTCCAGGAAGACTTGGGTATACTTTTTGAAGAACAAAGATGAGGTGTTTGATAAGTTCAAGGAATTCAAAACCTTGATGGAGAATCAAACTGACAAGAAGATCAAAACATTCAAATCTGACAATGGTGGAGAATTCACCTCAGGTGACTTCAAGAAGCTTTGTAGTGATTTAGGGATTAAGAGGGAGTTGAATGCTCCTTATAATCCTCAACAGAATGGAGTTGCAGAAAGGAAGAACAGAACTATCATGGAAGCAGCAAGGGCAATGTTGCATGACCAGGATCTACCTATGCATCTATGGGCAGAAGCAGCTAGAACAGCTGTATATGTGCAGAACAGAACACCCCACAAGATATTGGACAAAAAGACACCAAAAGAGGTCTTTTCTGGTAAGAAACTTGAAGTCAGTCATCTCAGAATATTTGGTTTTCCTGTATACACTCATGTTCCAAAGGAAAAGAGGACTAAACTAGATCCTTTAGGAAAGAAGGGTATCTTTGTGGGTTACAGTGAAAGCTCGAAGGCTTACAGAATATACTTTCCAAGGTTCAAGAAGATTGATGTCAGCAGGGATGTAACATTTGATGAAAACTCAGCATTCATCAAATCAAGGAAGACACCTATTGAAGTTTATGAAGAACCTAAGGAAACTAGATTTCAAGGCACTACCATGACTGAAGCAGTTCCAGAAGTTGTTCGTGAGTTTGAAGATCTGCAAGAACCTGTAGATCCACCCCGTGAGGATAACTCTCACAAGAGGAAACCTGCATGGGCTAGAGAGCTCATCCAAGATGCAGAAATATTTGGCATTCCAGAAGAAGAACACGGAGCAAAGAAGAGAACCAGATCACATACCAGCTATGTTGCTTTACTCTGTGACATTATGAACAAAGAGCCTTCCATTTATGAAGAAGAAGCGGAAAAGAAAGAATGGAAGGATGCCATGGTTGAGGAATACCAATCAATAATGAAGAATGATGTTTGGGATGTTGTCCCAAGACCTAAAGAGAAGTCTGTTGTGACTTCTAAATGGATCTTCAAAATCAAGCATGTTGCAGATGGCAGTGTAGAGAAATACAAGGCAAGATTCGTAGCTCATGGCTTATCTCAGAAAGAGGGGATAGATTATGAAGAAACTTTTGCACCTATAGCTAGGTATACTTCCATCAGAATAGCACTTGCCCTGGCTGCAGCAATGAAATGGAAAATACACCAGATGGATGTCAAGACTGCTTTCTTGAATGGTGTAGTTGAAGAGGAAGTATATGTGGAGAAGCCACTCAGTTTTGAAATACATGACAGGGAGTCATATGTATGTAGATTGAAGAAAGCCTTGTATGGCTTAAAACAAGCTCCCAAAACTTGGTATGGTAGGATGGACAGTTTCATATCTAGTTTGGGCTTTACCAAGAATAAAGCATATTCCAACCTTTACTACAAGGTTGAGGAAGGGAATCCTGTGATTCTACTCCTGTATGTGGATGACTTATTTGTAACAGGAGATGATAGACTGATTGCAGATACTAAGAGGAATCTTGCTGCTGAATTCGATATGAAATATTTGGGAATGATGCACTATTTCCTAGGTATGGAGGTGTGGCAGAGTGTAGGTGGGTGTTAAAATTCAATATGCTAAGACATAAAATAGCATCATTACATTCCATTTCACAATAATAGCATATACAGGATCACTGAAGAAACAGCAAGCATAGCATAAACACAAGAGACAGAGATTTATCCTGGGAAACCCTCATGGGGTAGAAAACCCAGCAAAGCTTCCTCAATATAGATGACCAGCAATATACAAAGATGAAACCCTGAGACATGATCTCCTCCTCCATAATAGCAGACCTCTCCTCCACAAGTGCGCTATCCTCAAGTGTGTGAGTGTGTCAAATGAGGAACACACCTCCTCTATTTATACACTACACTGACATGTATTTTACACAGGTACACGTAGGCTCGTATTTAACCAATGGGTTAAATACCCCACTACAACTAACTGGGTCGACCCCTCTAGGGTGGTCTAATAACCCTTTGACCCACATGGCACATACAGGGCCGACCCCCACTAGGGAAGTCTAATAACCCGAGTTACCACATTCTGACGGAGGAATAAACATCTCCGGATATACAATAAGATCTTCACGGAGGAATGAAACATCTCCGGAATAATAAAGTACAAATATAATATTCTTTGAAGTTACAATATCTCAACACTCCCCCTTAACGAGAAGGATATTATAACAGCATTTGCACGAGCAAGGAGTCATCAACATCATACATGATACATCTATAAATCATTGGAAGCTTTCTCAACATCATCAGTAACTCAAGCAGTTACTGGAACATCTTCAATACTGGAACATCGACATCTTCAGTATTGAGTCTTTATCTTCTGTAGCACTTGAACAGCTACAACAATATCATCATCTGGATCCTCACGATTATCGTCATCTCACGATCATCAGCATCGTCATCACACGATCATCAGCATCGTCATCACACGATCATTAGCATCGTCATCACATGATCATCAGCATCATCATCACACGATCATCAGCATCGTCATCACACGATCATCAACATCGTCATCACACGATCATCAGCATCGTCATCTCACGATCATTAACATCGTCATCACATGATCATCAGCATCGTCATCTCACGATCATCAGCATCATCATCTCATGATCATTAGCATCGTCATCACACGATCATCAGCATTGTCATCTCACAATCATCAGCATCGTCATCTCACGATCATCAGCATCGTCATCAATACAGGTATCCATAACAATACAAGTATCCACATCATTAGTACAAGTATTCATGCCAATACAAGTATACATATCATCAATACAAGTATCCATACTGATACAAGTAACCATGTCATCAATACATGTATCCTATCGATACAGGTAACCACATCATCAATACAAGTATCCTACCGATACAAGTAACCACATCATCAATACAAGTATCCTACCGATACAAGTAACTACATCATCAATACAAGTATCCTACTGATACAAGTAACTACATCATCAATACAAGTATCCTACCGATACAAGTAACCACATCATCAATACAAGTATCCATACCGATACAAGTAACTACATCATCAATACAAGTATCCTACCGATACAAGTAACCACATCATCAATACAAGTATCCATACCGATGCAAGTAACCACATGATAATAAAAATTACTTTCTCGGAGACCAATCATCTACGGATCAATTCAGGGACCAAATT
This sequence comes from Larix kaempferi, assembly GCA_027924585.1. Lineage (NCBI taxonomy): Eukaryota > Viridiplantae > Streptophyta > Pinopsida > Pinales > Pinaceae > Larix > Larix kaempferi. The sequence goes on along the minus strand of BSBM01000318.1, from coordinate 873,431 downwards.
CCAGGGATGATACAATCCCCACTTCTCAGAGACCACACGTCTACGGATCAATTCAAGGACCAAAGTCCAGGGATGATACAATCCCCACTTCTCGGAGACCACATGTCTACGGATCAATTCAGGGACCGAAGTCCGGGGATGATACAATCCCCACTTCTCGAAGACCACACGTCTACGGATCAATTCAGGGACCGAAGTCCGGGGATGATACAATCCCCACTTCTCGGAGACCACACGTCTATGGATCAATTCAGGGGCCCAAGTTCGGGGATGATACAATCCCCACTTCTCGGATACCACACGTCTACGGATCAATTCAGGGACCGAAGTCCGGGGATGATACAATCCCCACTTCTCGGAGACCACACGTCTACAGATCAATTCAGGGACCAAAGTCCGGGGATGATACAATCCCCTCAACTGTCCACTAAGGACTTCATTCTCGGAGACCATACGTCTACGGCTCACTTTAGAACATGTGTTCAAGGATGATACAATCCCCACATGTATTCTCATCAATACAAGTACAAGTATCCTCAACCATACAAGTACATTAATCAATACATGTGTCATCAAAAGTATGTACTCTTACCAATACATCTTATCATCAAAAGCATGTATTCTCACCAATACATCTATCATCAAAAGCATGTATAAGTAAAACTAAGTATTCTAAGTATAAGAGTCCTAAATCTAAATATTTCTAAGTATCTAGGTGTAGAGAACAGGTTACCTCATCATCAACCTTGTTGTTCGATGAGACAAACTCATCATCAGTGACTATACTACTCCCCCTTTCGAGGAGGGTCCTTTTGAACTACACCAAGCTTGTCTCAGAAGTATTCAAATTTCACTCGAGACAGAGGTTTGGTTAGTACAATGGTAACCTGTTACAAATTCAAACTTTATAGTTCCTTTCCGCGTCATATCTTGTTTGTTCCCTATGTTCTTTGACTTATCATGGAACACTAGATTCTATGTCATCTTGATACAACCCTAATTATCACATAGGATCTCAGTTGGTTCTATCTCTAAGTCAAACAATCCTAAAGCCAAACTTCTTCACAACTAGCAGAGCAAGCAACCATATATTCCACTTGTGCTAAGAGCCACACTAGACTGCTTCCAGCTAAACCACGAGATCATGGCTAATCCCAGACAATAACATCCTCTCGATGTGTTCTTCCTGTCTGATACACTTCCTGCCCAATCAGAATCTGAATAGCCATCTGAAGTCATGATCTTCAAGATAGCATAGATCAAATTCTATCGTGTCCTTTATGTGCCTCATCACATGCTTTGTAACTATCAGGTAAACACATCTATTTTCCACTAGATACTGACTCAAGGTGTTCACAACAAAGCATATATCTAACCTAGTATATGTTAGATATATCAAAGACCCAATAATTTGTCTGTTCAGAGTTATATCCACTAACTCTAATGAGTCATCGGCTAAGAACTTCAAGTTGGAATTCATGAGAGTGGCCATTCCAACACATCAATTCCTTTTAATATTTCTCAGCATAGTTTCCCTGGTTGAGAAAGATTCCTTCTAAGCCTTGCCATACTTCCAGACTTAGGAAGTAATGCATCAATCTGAGATCTTTCATTTTTCATTTCTGCAGCCATCTTCTTCTTTCTTTTCATGATCTGTTTCTCATTCCCTATAAGAAAGATATCATAATAATAGTATGATCCATAGCCTTAAGGTAAAGGTTAGGAACAACTTTACTTTTGGTAAAGCCCAAGCTTATCAAGAAACTGTCAATTCTCCCTTTGTGACTGAACATCATTCACACTCTGCATTGAATGATTTTCTACATATCTATCTGTGCCATCTCTCGATAGATGGGTCTACTGATATGAGCCTCAATATTATTCGAACTCTGTGGTGAGTTCCTTCTTGCATCCATGTCATCTATGTATAAAAACCATATTCAACCTTGTAGCAAAGGTTGAGATCCACATCACCCGTGGTGATCATTAAGCTCATCAATTGATTATCGATCCTGGGTACCCATACAGAACCTAAATCACACTTCTTCTTTGATTACACCATTAAGAGAATGGTTTTATCTATCCACTTGGAACAAACATCTCATCATGATTCTCTTTCTCTTTTCTAAGAGAATCTTCTAGCCACAAGCCTTCTATAGTGTGTTTGATTTGTAAATCCTTTTGTTGAACATCCATCGCTTGTTCATCATTCATCATGATTTTTCCTACAAATCAAAATTAGGTACATGATTAGTAATACTTCATAATCATCAAATCACATTGACATGATAACCTATTATGCATACAGATATCATTTACATATTTGTGCAACTATCTTGACCAATACTTTGGCACAACACTTTCCCATATCCTGTATGCATACATTGGCTATCTAGATGCCTTCCATCTCTGCCAGAACATACTATCGAGAGTGTGCACAACTCTCAGCATGTCAGCAAAGAGGTTTCATTCTAGACAAGCAACAATGGAATGTTTGTCCAACTTACCAATCATATGCATATTAGTAGTATACTGTTCAATGTTCTATGAATATTTACACTCAACATGATATATTATAGGAATACAAATATGCATACAACCTATTACAGGCAATATCATTTACTATTTCAAATAACAACTCAAATACTTATCTTTTATGTTTGTGTGGTTGCCTCCCGCTTGATCTTCTGTATGTCTTTTGAACTTCTATTCATTCTGTACCACTGTGCATGTTCAAGTGTCATCCTCATGATCTCATACACAAACATACACCCATTAGTATGTTCTAAATGTTATCAAAACATTATAGTTCTAAATAATCTTGAGAATGTATAGTCATGATTATAGTTAATAAACATTAGTATTCAAGATTTCAGGGAAGTCTTCTTTTACTCATGCATATCATCACTCAAGATAAAAGACATAATATGCATAATCCCTTGATTACTAACTTTATGAATAAGCATAACCAATCATGCCAAGTATACTTATATAAGGGATCCTAACACAAGGTAAGATTCATGAGAAACATACTTGGGTTAGTATACCTACTTAGTTATGTACAACATACCTAAACAATCTTTTCAATGATTTAGAGATCCTGAGCTAGAACCTGCATGTCTCATAGGTTAAGCATAATATAACAAAGTCATACATACCTCATAAGTAGAACAAAGATTATGGATGAGTCTTTGTCTTCATGTTTTCATGGTCATGGAACCTGATTTGTCTTTTATGATGTACCTGTATCTTGTTAGCAGACAACATCAACCTCACACAACATCATAATGCATTAGTACAATCATATAGCCCTAATCAATGAATGTCTTTGATCATTCACATGCATTCATACTGTTACTAGGGTGATAAGACAATTCTAACATTAATCAAGATTGTACTAATAAATAATATGAAGACAAACACATCATTAGATTTCAAGACATACCTGAGCCTCCTTAAGTCATACCTGTCGAGACTTCTTGTAGTCTTCTTATGTAAGGCCTTAGCTTCAACTCCCCCTGAAACTTGATCTGGAGCTTGATTAGGGTTTTCTAGAGAAACCCTAAAAATTCAATCTTTGACTTTCACACTTCTGAATGGATGAAAGAATATGTCTTGCTGAGCTGATCAAACTAGCATACTTCAATTTTGGAATTTCCAAAATTTGACCCCTCAAAATTGCCTTTGAAACTTCCGGATCTTCTGGATAGGATCCCGAACTAGGGTTTGATGAAGCCCACCCTTCTGCCCAAACAAAAGGTTTGATGCAAGGCTCTAAACTCTTATTTTTCTTAGGAGCTTCCAGCCGTGGTTACAGACTTCAAAAATTCCAACTTTTGCTGAAGCCCTAATTTTCCATCTTTCCGATCAAAATCCCGAAGTGGGGTTTGATCAAGCCCGGTCTTCCACCCAACCAAAAAATTCGATCTTGGTATCTAAATTTCGATTTTCCTGAGTAGCATTTAGTCGTGGACTCCGATTCCAAAAATTCTAACTTTCTCCGAAACCCTAAATTCCAGAAGCCATGAATAAAGGTGCTCCAAAAATAATTATGTTTTGACAGAAATATGCACCTGATTGTTTCTGCTATAAATATGAAAGTTTTGCTCCACAGGGTCTGAAACCATTTTTTTGCATTATCCTGACCTTTCATCTTTCCATCCTGATAGGTCTGACCTCAATTGGGTTTTCTGAGAGAAAGTTATGCCAAGTGTCGCAACGTGACCTGTTTATGGGATAAAACAGGAGAGTGAACTTGTACAGCATGCCACGTGTCACTGTTTGAACTTCGGCCTCTGAAATCTTTTTATGAGATATCTCGACCTGTTATCTTTCCATCCTGACAGGTCTGAACTCAATTGGAATTTCTGAGAGAGAGTTATGCCAAGTGTCGCAACGTGACCTGTTTATGGGATAAAACAGGAGAGCAAACTTGTACGGCATGCCATGTGTCACTGGTTCACCTTCGGCCTCTGAAAACGTTTCCTGAGATAGTACAGTCTGTGTACTACCTGTCACTTTTTACTAAATTTCATTTGGAGCTTCCTAGCCCAAGTTATGACCTTTTTTCTAAGGTCACCTGATTTTGACTGAGATCTTGAAGAGGCAGAAACCCTAACTTGTACTGATCATAACTCACAAAGTACAATGAATCGGAGGGTTCCCTTTGGACACAAGGTACATGGGGATGTTATCTTTGACCTGTAAACTTTTCAGATCCTGAACCTTCGCCAAAATATATTTATGGTGAAAGTTCCATGATGACTGGTTTTTGCTATGAAAAACCCTAACCTTCAAATCGTCATAAGTAAAGCAAGTGTCGTAAGTGCCATACCTTGCCTTCCTTCAGGTTAGCTCTGATTCCATGTTAAAATTCAATATGCTAAGACATAAAATAGCAGCATTATATTCCATTTCACAATAATAGCATATACAGGATCACTGAAGAAACAACAAGCATAGCATAAACACAAGAGACAGAGATTTATCCTGGGAAACCCTCATGGGGTAGAAAACCCAGCAAAGCTTCCTCAATATAGATGACCAGCAATATACAAAGATGAAACCCTGAGACATGATCTCCTCCTCCACAATAGCAGACCTCTCCTCCACAAGTGCGCTATCCTCAAGTGTGTGAGTGTGTCAAATGAGGAACACACCTCCTCTATTTATACACTACACTGACATGTATTTTACACAGGTACATGTAGGCTCGTATTTAACCAATGGGTTAAATACCCCACTACAACTAACTGGGCTGACCCCTCTAGGGTGGTCTAATAACCCTTTGACCCACATGGCACATACAGGGCCGAACCCCACTAGGGAAGTCTAATAACCCGAGTTACCACATTCTGACGGAGGAATAAACATCTTCGGATATACAATAAGATCTTCACGGAGGAATGAAACATCTCCGCAATAATAAAGTACAAATATAATATTCTTTGAAGTTACAATATCTCAACAGTGGGATCTTCCTTGGTCAAGGGAAGTACACAGTAGATATCCTGAAGAGATTTGTGATGATGGATTGCAAGTCCATGGCCACACCTATGGCATCGAATCTGAAGCTTCTATGTGATGCTTCATCTGAGCCGGTTGATGTCTCTATGTATCGTCAGATGATTGGGTCCTTGATGTACCTGACGAACATGAGACCAGACATTTGCTTTGCTGTGAACACATTGAGTCAGTTCCTGACAGATCCGAGGAGTGTTCACCTGGTTACTGTAAAGCATGTTCTGAGGTACCTGAAGGGTAGAGTGGATTATGGGCTCAAGTATGAAGCGAATCAAAAGTTTAACCCGCAGGGTTATGTTGACTCAGATTGGGCTGGCAGTGCTGCAGATAGGAAGAACACATCTGGATGCTGCTTCAGTATGGGATTAGGTGTGATCTCTTGGTTTAGCAGGAAGCAGCCCTGCGTAGCACTGAGTACAGCTGAGGCAAAGTATGTTGCAGCCTGTTCATCTAGTTGTGAGGAAGTATGGCTACGGAAGCTAATGTCTGAGTTATTTCATCTCCCGTTGGATGCTACTAGCATCTTTTGTGATAACCAGAGTTGTGTGACGTTGTCTAAGAAACCAGTGTTTCATGTCAGGTATAAACACATAGAGATCAAATATCACTATATCAGGGATATGGTGCAGATGGAGCTGTGAAGATCCTATATGTTGCGATGGACGAGGAGATTGCAGATGTTCTTATGAAGCCACTAGCCAGGGTGAAGTTCAAGTACTTCAGGGAGAGGCTTGGAGTTCTTCAGATTGGTGACACTTCGAGGAAGAAGTGATGGACACATTTTCTGAAGCCATTCCAAGCATGTTGGAAGAAGGATCCTTCACATGGCTGTGGATGTAAGTGCTGGATGATGAACATCAGGATGATGTTCTGGTTTCTGCTTTGTATGATCAGTTGGATCATTTTTATATGTATGCATCATGTTGGATGCTGGATATGATCAGTTGGATCATTTATATGTATATATGCATCACGTTGGATGTTGGATATGACCAGCTGGATCATTTATATGTATATGTATGTACGCATCATGTTGGATGCTGGATATGATTAGTAGGATCATTTGTATGTATTTTGTATGCATCATGTTGGATGCTTGGACCATGTATCTGTATATGTATCAAGTGGATACATTGTATGATCAGGTGGATCATGTATGGTGATATGTATCATGTATTTGTATTTGTATCAGGTGGATACATTGTATGATCAGGTGGATCATGTATGATGATATGTATCAGGTAGATACTTGGTATGCATCAAGTAGATGCATTATATGATCAGGATGATCGTGGATGACGAGCTTCAGGATGTTGCTCCAGATGACATGCAGCAGGATGTTGCAGTGATGATGATCAGGATGATCATGTGTACATCAGGATGATGTATGGTGAGTATCAGGTTGATACTCTATGGTCGTGGATCAGGTTGTGCAGATGAGCATATAATTAGGCCCTGGGAGATTTGCAGATAGTCTTTCGAGGTTTTTCCTATGGCATGTAATTCATGTCCTGGGATATCTGGCAAATGCTCTTTCAAGGTTTTGCTCTGGGAGGACATATAATTTGGCCCTGGGAGATCTGCAGATAGTCTTTCGAGGTTTTTCCTATGGCATGTAATTCGTGCCCTGGGATATCTGGCAGATGCTCTTTCGAGGTTTTGTCCTATGGCATATAATCTGTCCTTGGGAGATCCGATAGGTTGGGCTGTGTGCCCGTAATAAGTCCTGGGATGCTCTTGGAAGGTTTTGCCATGACCACATATAATCTGTCCCTGGGAGATCCTATAGGTAGAGCTGCGTGCTCGTAACAGCCTGGGATGCTCTTGCGAGGTTTTGTGGTGACCACATATAATCTGTCCCTGGGAGATCCTATAGGTAGAGTTGCATGCTCGTAACAGCCTGGGATGCTTTTGCGAGGTTTTGCGGTGACCACATATAATTTGTCCCTGAGAGATCCTATAGGTAGAGTTGCGTGCTCGTAATAGCCTGGGATGCTCTTGTGAGGTTTTGTGGTGAGGTCACATATAATATGGCCCTGGGAGATCCTATAGGTAGAGCCATGTGCTGGTAACAGCCTAGGATGCTTTTTCGAGGTTTTGTGACGCACGTAATAAGTCCTGAGGATTCCACAGTATGGCCAGTGATGACGAAGACCTGCAGGTAGTGGGCCTACATCCAGTATGAAAAAGGACTAGCTCTGTAGAACTTCCTATGACGAGTAGAGTCAGAGATTGGTTGAGATAGAAGCAGTAGTGATGATGATGATGACGATGCATCAATGATGATGATCCCGAGAAGAAGACTTGTCTAGCAGATCTGTGTCGAGAAATACCTTCCTAGTTAAGAGGGAGTGTTGATGTATATGTAACTTCGGAATGTATTTCATCTATGTATTTCATATATATTTATTGTACCCTTATTAGAGATGTGTTATTCCTCTATAAGGAAGTGTTGTCATGTGGATTGACAAGTGTCACAAGTGTGTGTACTTGCCAATGGGTTATTAGACCACCATGTGGGGTCGGCCCTGAATTATATATATTATAATGTGGATGTACCTAGCTAGACAAGCCGGCCCCATAAGGTCACTGGGAAAATAGGTTAGTATAAATAGAGATCAGGTGATCTCTATTTAGATCACTCGAAAAAGTATCTCACTCTCACTCAGAAAGTGGTGCACTAGTGAGGAGGAGGATCATCTGCTACTAGGAGACTATCTCAGTGTATTTTGGTTGTACTTTGGTTGAGCCATTGCTCTCTCTATCTCTAAGGAAGTTGTGGGGTTTTTCACCTTAGGGTTTTCCCCATGGAAACTCTGTGTCTCTTGTCTCTCATGCTTTTGATTCTTGTGATGCTTCTGATGCTTATTGTGATTGTCATGCATTGATATACTGTATATGTTATTCTCTCAGTAAAGATCCTAGAGTATTGTTAATTAATGCTCAAAATTTAACATCACCTTCTACGTCTTTACTGGTCCACTCATGTCTGGGATTTCCAACAGAGGTCCCTCTACGTTGTGCGCACCCTCCGATTCTGGTATGTTTACATTGTGTGTATCATCCCCACCATCTTCCTATCTTTCATCGAGTACTTCAGCTAGGTTATAACACTCGATGGGTTGTTTTTCATGTTCCTTCCCTTCTGATTGTAGGTTCGCAGGAATGCCATCTGCCCCGAAGAATTCTTCCAACGTTATATTTTCGTGAGGATAGTCTTCCCTAAATATGCATTTCTTAATTATCTTCAATGCATCATGGATCAGTGGGTTATTGTCATCAAAGCTGAAGTCCTTCTTGAAGTTTGCAGTCAACATATCGCAATCACTAGTTTCCCTGCGCAACTCCAGGTCTAGGTACCATTTCTTTGGAATGTCATCGTCCAGTATATGTACAAATTGATGCACCCATTCTGTATGTGGCCTTTCCACCCATGCCTATGAATAGACTTCAATATGCTAGATAGAATCTGTCTGTCCATTAAACTTTGCAAAAGGTAAAGTAACCCTGTCAGCAAACTGAATCTGCATCTTAATCATGCATTGATCCCAAGTGGTCAATGTCTTCTTGTGTGCAGCCCACAATCTGGCTGGTGTGTCGTGCAGTGCCATATCCAATGCTGGTAATCTATGCTCATCTGCAATAGATGCAGTATATTCTTGGATGAAAGTGTAAATGTTAGCAGAACCATCATATATGGGAATAGGACTTACCTCCTTTCTGATCCAGTGCAGTGATTTCGTAACCTTCACGCACCTTCTCGCTGATACTTCATGCATGCGGCTTTGCCAAATTTTTAGTCCTGTCTCGGACTCAGAGACACAAGAGTTGTCACATCTCCAACTGAGTGTACCATCCACAGTGGGATTAATGTAATCTTCCTAGTTCAAGGTCATATGGTACAGTCTGTCCAAGTCTTGAGCCTTGGATTCCTCCTGAATCAGCTCACTATATCTGTCCCCATCTATATGATCCAATGGTGAGATGACCCTAAGATGATTTCCTTCAAATATCATCTTCTTTCTCTTCAGGTTTATGATAGCCAAGTTATCCATGGCCCAGTCAATTCCTAACAGCATATTAAAAGGCTAACTATCGTCCACAATCTCAATAACTTCAAAGTCCGCATGACTCTAGACTCCATCGATATCAACCACCACATTAGCTAACCGGCAAAAAGGTATGACTTTCTCTTGGTTATCCATTCTCAATTGGATAGGTGACCATAACAGCTTTGGTCGACCCATCTACTGCCATGTCTACTTAGTCAAGACATTCACTTCAGATCCTAGATCAAGGATGACTTCATCCATTTCAGAATCTCCTATCTGCACGGTAAGCCTCATTTCTCAGCCTGTTATTTTATACTTCCTTATGTGATGTACGGCGCTATCAAAATTTTATGTTCCCGTCTGTGGTTCATATTGTTTTATGAGCTTTTGTAGCTCTGCTATGGCATTTTCACTTTTTAGTAGCTTCATGCAGCTTCACAGGAACTGCGCAACAGAAGTGCCAACATCCGTTGCAGTACTTGTTTTGTCATAAGCAGCTGGTATGTCTTCAACATGCGGGATTTCACTGCGCAACGGGATCCTTGGTGACTTAGTTTCCAATTCTCTGAAGGTATCCCACGCGTCGATAAAGACCTCGTTGTTCTTTCGTAGGTCGAGAGTAGGTGTTTTTCCCGGAGCTTTCCTTATCCCTACTGTCTCAAGAGGGGTCTTCTTTGTGTGAGCCTCCGCTGACGTTGAAGCTTGTACTCCCCTATTGCAGCCTGTCTCAGTGCCACTACGCATGACCATGTTGATGCTCGAGTCCACTGATCTGTTGTCTGCTGCGATCCATTGGATGTTTGGAGTTGGTTCCTCCGTCCATCTTCTTTTCTGCATTTCCACCTCTAGCACTGGAAATCTTCAATAACATGCTCAATTGATTTATAGTAGTTGCATGTAGTGCATGGGTTAACACAATCTCTAGACATGTGACCTTGCTGGCCACAATTATAACAAATGACTTGGCCATGGCCTCTTCGCTGTGTCAGGCCATCATTGCTTCCTCTACCGTGGTATCCACCACCACGGCCTCTATATCCTCCTTGCTCATATTGTGCGTTTTCTTGTTTGGGATGGTTTTCTTCTTGTATGTGGTACAAGCCAGTGCCTCTCATTGCTTCCATATCTCGTTTTCTTTCATTCATTAGCTTATATGTGTGGCAGTTATTTTCATCATGTCTAACTAATTTACAGAAAGTGTTGTATAAATTTTTAGGTGTTTTCACATATTTCTGTATTGGAAAGCAGTCTTCAGTTCTATGTCCTGTAGTTCTACAAATTTCACACCATGGGGCCTGATTCTGATTTATCGGGTTGGGCGCACCACTGTTAAGATAGTCATAGAATAAAGGGCAATGCTTGCAGTCATGGCCTTCTCGTTTACAACTTGTACACCAGACCTCATGCCTGGGTTCATACCTTTGTTCTTTGCCATTCTTCATGCTTTGTAGTTCTAGTGTCAGGGTGGTAAGTTGGTTCTAGATCTGAGATATCCCAGAACTAGTCTCACCAATCGGCAAAGCCTCTAGTTTCATTGTGATCTCCAAGGCCTCTGCTTGCGATGCAACCTTCTGCTGCATCAATGGTAATCTAATGTGGGGAAACAACGCAACAATAAACCATTCCTTGTGCTGTTCTGGAGCTATAACAAAGCTCACTTGGTCCAATAACGTCTTGAAATTCTGATCAAACTCCCAGACCGTTTCAGTTGGTCTCTGCTTTATTTATTTCAACTTGGTTATACACTGAGATTCAGATTTGGGTTTCTTAAACTTTTCCATAAGCGTAGCTTTAATTTATGCAAGGGTTCTCGACTATGTCTGACAGTACTTCATAAACCAATGTAAAGCTCTGTCTCTGAAGGTGGTGATGAGATGCGCTTTCTTCACAGCATCATCCTAGATTTGTCTTACGCTCCATACTGCTTCTCAAAGAAACCAATTCTGGTTAGGGTCTTCTAGACCAGTTCCTTTAAAGATCGGTAGCTTCATATCATTGTTTTCCATTGTCCTATTAGTAGGAGCACCCGTATTTGTGCGCGGCTATTGTGAGGGGCTCTGCATAGTGGAAGTAAATGGGAATATCAGAGTAGACGTACTCGACTGAGTATCTTGTGGGGTGGGCTATGTAACGAGTGGGATCTGGGATAAGGGAGGCGCAGTCTCTGCAACTGGCAGATTCTGAGGGGTGAATGATGGCGCGACTTCATTGTTAAGGTCACAAGGAATCTCAGTATCTATGTGGAGTCCAGTGCCTCCAATATTCTTATTAAATTTATATATCTTCCCACTTCTAAGATTATGGGTGTCTTTGTCAGAATCACTATATATACTGTTTACCATGATAGACTTGAAAATATTACTGCATTCTTAAAACACCTTTCTCAGCTAACAACATCTTAATGTATAGACTGAGATTGTTCAGGTACTTACCTTGGAATCCGTCGAAAAAGTATTCTTCTGCTTGGCTGTAGGATTTGAGTGTGTCTACAACAAATTCTGTTACGAAGCCTTCTAGCATATGATCGACCTAGAAATCAACTGCGTGGATCAATGGGATGTCTATCACTTTGAGTTACGTTATGAGCTCTGGAGTCCACTTTGTAGGAACTCCTCCTTGAAAACAGGTTTTCTTCTCTGAGAGCTGTGAGATCCACTTGTGTAGCTCGTCTGGAAATGATGCCCAAAATATCTCGTGAATATCTTTCCATAGATATCTACTAAACCACTATTCGTTAGATAGATGCGGGTGTCTATTCTCTTGCCTTGCAAAGTCTCTTACGGTCTTGTCACACCAAGCCCAGATCTCTATCTTTTCAAGATGCCAATTGTCGGAGCCTTCTAGGAACTAATATTCTTTGTCACACATTACTGCTGCAACTCATCACGGATTCTAGCCCGACAACGGAACCATTTGTTGGCTTATCATATGCTGACCTAGAGGGTTTTCAATAAATACCCAGGTTCTTCGCGGTTTCACCTTGACCAACAAAACCCCTTCACACCGGCCCTTTCAGCAACAACTTGCGAGTAGGTTGAGGTCTCACCTGAGGTGTATCTATGGGGTACTGTGGAATTAGGTTTCCACAGTAGGTGATGATTTGTTTAGTCTAATGTACTGCGCAACATGACATAGGACGTGTGATGTGGGGCAAGACTACGCAGGGATAGATGACACTGCGGTCCGCACCTCTAAATCCTACTTCTTCAGAATTTCTTTGTGATTGTGGTCGATGGAGTTCACACTACGACTTGAAATACTTGCAGTTAACTAGTGTACTAAAGTTATTAACACTCAATCATTCATCCATTCACTTGGGGTGTTCACTACTCAAGCATGTGCCGTGGAGACGATCAAACTACCATGCATTCTTCCTACTATGTAATGTGAAAGTGCTTAAACAATATCTTAACAATTAGCCGAATAACTGATTCATTACTGCTTCATAATTAAAGGACAAACATTCACCATGCATCTATTCATGCAGAACTTAACATATTATTTACATATTCTCCTGATGGAAAATACATATAAAAGTCCTATCATAACAGCATGCAAGGGAAAATTCAGACATTCATTCATAGGAAGCAGATAAATGCACAATACACACACAATCACACTGCACAATATTTAACGTGGTTCACTCCCCCGGGTGGGAAGCTACGTCCACAAGAACTATTGTTATATATATATATTTTTGGAAGGGCACAACAGTTCTTAGTTTGTGCACTCAGCTGCAGACTCTCTTCTCTCTCAGATAGGCCTTTGCGCACTCAGCTGCAAAGCCTTTACAATATCTTTACTCAGAAAATATTTTACAATGCTCAGTACTAAACTTCTAACTCTTTCCCATACAAAAATTCCTCCTTAAATAGATCATGCTCATAGGTCATGTCTTTACAATGCTAAAGGCCAAAACCCCTAGGGTTTAAAAAGCTACTACGGTTTCTCTAAACCGGACTGCTGGCCTTTGGTAGCGAGTGCTCCATCATGGTAGTCCTCCACGCCTTCATCCTATCGCTATCGGCCTTCCTATTGTGTGCACGCCAACAAGTTAATTTCATTGAGCTGCTCTTCCTGTAACGGCCTCCTACAACTGGCTCAGTTCCCTGTCGCTTTCATCAAGTCGTTCTTCCTCTAAGGACCTCGTACAACTAGCTCAGCTCCCAGTCACTTTCATCAAGCTGTTCTTCCTCTAACAACCTCGTACATCTGGCTCAGCTCCTAGTCAATTTCATCAAGTTGTTCTTCCTCTAACGGACTCATACACTTGGTCGCCTTCCTAATTTGCTCATGGCCGCCGCTCGGCCTTCCTGGAGCATATTTGCCAAAACTAGACCACGGACGGTCTAACCGGTACCCGTGCCCATCCTCCGTCCAGCACTCTACTTTTCCAGCTCCACGTGGACTGGTCACTTCGCAGCACTGCTTCCTTACAGCACTGCTCTTCGCAGCACCCTTCGAAGTACTACCAAAATTTGGTTGCTGTGCGCAACTTCGCAGCATCCCCAACACTTGCACAAAATTATATTTTTGTTGAGCTACGCTCAGCTCCGTAGCTAAAAATCATTCTGTTATCAAAATTTGCCCCAAATTGGGCTAGGCCCAACACATTTCTCACTGGATTTGAAGAAAAAGTGGCAAAACCACAGCGACTATTGGCCTTGGAAGAAGCTCTAAAGACTACACTAGCACGATGGTGGGAAGCGCACAAGTCAACCATAACCAACTAGCCACTATGTCGGCACCTAATGGAGATTAGGCTCAATGACACTGAAGGATACTACAGAAGGAAGTACAATGGAAAGGGAGATCCAAAGTAGAATTTGAATGGATATCAAAGCAAATGGGGAACAAGATCAAAACAGGAATGCTTCCACGCATTTATTCACACATTGGATGAAGTACCGCGAAGTTTGTATATCACAGCAAAGCTGCGATGTGGAAAAACCTCATGGGAACATCTAACTGTTGGATTTAGCCAAATGTTCAGTATCTCCAATGAAAACCCCTTCATCCATAGTGCGTTACTAGAGGTCCATGAGAAAACACTCGAAGCAGTTCTGACAGAGAAACCTATGGGAATTCAGTGGACTGCGACACCCAAAATGATGATGGAATGCTACAACATAACAGGAGAACCAGATGATGAGGATGATCTGAGGGCTATGTATATACCAGAGTCATAAGGAAGTAGTAGCGTCGAAGCACCAGATATTCCTTCCGACAAGTTTCAACAGGTATTGCGAATCAAGAAAGTGAGCATTGGGTCAGAAGAAAATCCCATGTTCGTGAGCATCGAATATTATTGGGATGACTCGACCATTTCCAAGATGACTGTTGACACAAATTCTTTCGACAGGGGTTCTCTCTGTCATCAACAACACCAACAACCCCTTATTCACCGGCCCAGAAAGGAGTTACCCCTTCTAGCAACACCTGCAAAGTAGGTGAGGTCTCACCCGAGGCAGATAAGGGTGCTGCAGGAACCAAGCTTCTGAAGTTGCGAAGAGGATATATGCTCATTAACCAGAGATTATAATATTTACGACAGTCTATTTAACCAAACATTTGCATATTTATCTCAAAGCATGTTTCAACAACATATTAACAAACAACATGTATCAAAATAATGCATTTAGATAACCCATCATCTCATAACAACATAATTCATAACCGAACATCTTCATTAATTAACATCTGCGGAACAAACCTCACAGGGAACAATCAATGAAATCCAAAATATCATCTCAATCCTAACGCCCTTTTCTTAGGCTTACAATATACTTCTATTTGTATGCTTCTATCCTATTACAAAATGGCCCATGTTGGCTGACTCAACAATTAAATCTTCTAAACTATTCTTGCGCTTCCTTAGACTTTGTGGTAATTCCTTCTTTTGCAGAATTTGGCTTTCGGGTCTGTCGGCTTCCACACTTCCTGCGGATCTATCCTGTGCTAACAAACCCCCAAAAAAAACTTGTGGCTCGTCCCGATACACCTCAGCCAGACTCTGCTATTGTGAGGCCGCCTTGGACTGTGCTTGGTCTCTGAAACTATTCTTGCTGTCTGGAACTCACTGTTTTGTTTTTCCTATTGCCATCCATCAGGCACTGGTTCGGTGTCATGTACTTCTTGCGCTCAGCTACCAGTCCCTTGGAACCTTCATCATCTACCTCTTCGGCCGCTACTACCCTGTAGAAAATTTCATCTACATCACTAAGGTGGAATACATGTCGACTGGTCCGGCACATCTATTCTGCACCCTGGGAAACCTTCTACCAGGGATGTGGAGCCTTTACTCCTGGCATTTTGGTGGTCCTCGAGACCACGAAACTTCGCACTTCCACCACATACTTAGAAATCTTAGATGATAGCTCAACGGTGTTTTCCCAGAGTCTCTGCGTTGCTTCCCTCACTGGTTGTGTATGGACACTCGTCGTTCTAGCTCTCAGCGCACCTGGTGTGCTGCCATGCGAAATGAAATGAACCATTTCCACAACCTCCTTGGAACTCCTTATTCAACTAACTGTTTGATCAACTTGTATCATGCAGTTTCCTAAATGTCCTCTCCCTATTCATCGATACCTTGTTGTTCTAGCCTCTTCACTCGGTCTTTATGCTTGTGCTTCGTGTCTGTGGGGTCAGTTACCATCATCATTCATACAAGCCTGGCCCTCCTTTTGTAGTTAAATCATCCTTTTCCTTTATTTTCGGCTACGGTCGCATGCTCGAATGTGATTCAAACATCATTTCCTTTGCCGTCTTCTAGTGATGCTTTTCTATGCTCGCATGCTTAGGTGTGGAGTCGCAAGTGCAGAGTGGACCTCCACACGTGGTGGTGATATGTGATCTGACTGACTGCCCCCTCTCGTTCTACTATCCTGGTCAGAGGCTAACTGGCCTTCACATCTTTGCATTGTTCAATTCCTTCCTACTATCCTGGTCAAAGGCTAACTGGCCTTCATGTCTTCACGTTGCTCAATTCCTGTGCCCCCCCTTTTTTTTGCATTTTTACTGCTATGTCGGATCATAGCGATAGAGCTTTAGCCTATTTCTGTTCACCATGCGAGGCAAGAATACCCCATGTAAGGTCTGTAGCCGTACTACACCACCGTTTGCGACAAAATTGATGATATAGGGTCCTAACCAGTGCAATTGTAATTTACTCGGGTGTTTTGCGAACTTGTTGTCATATAACAACACTATGCCGCCTTTCTGAAAGTATCGCTGCTTAATGTGACGGTCATGCCATGCTTTCTAGTGATCATTTTCAACCTGCTGGTGGAATCCTGCGATGAACCGATCTTCTTCTAAGTGTAGTAATTGTGATAGTCGTTCTTCCAACCCACTATCATTGCTCATATCTATGGAGACTGCAATACGCAAACTTGGAACGATCTATTCCATCGCCATAACCACTTCCTCACCTGAGAGACCCGAGTTCATGTCCCAGCAACGGAACCATTTGTTGACACAGGGTCTTTCGACAGGGGTTCACTCTGTTGTCAACAACACCAACAACCCCTTATTCACCGACCCAGAAAGGAGTTACTCCTTCTAGCAACACCTACAAAGTAGGTGAGGTCTCACTCGAGGAAGATAAGGGTGTTGCAAGAACCAGGCTTCTGTAGTTGCGAAGAGGATATATGCTCATTAACTAGAGATTATAATATTTATGACATTCTATTTAAGCAAACATTCACATATTTATCTCAAAGCATGTTTCAACAACATATTAACAAACAACATGTATCAACAGAATTCATTTAGATAACCCATCATCGCATAACATTAGAATTCATAACCGAACATCTTCATTCATTAACATCTGCGGAACAAACCTCGTAGGGAACAATCAACGGAATCCAAAAGATCATCTCAATCCTAATGCTCTTTTCTTAGGCTTACAATATACTTTTATTTGTATGCTTCTATCCTATTACAAAATGGCCCATGTTGGCTGATTCAACAATTAAATATTCTAAACTATTCTTGCGCTTCCTTAGACTTCATGGTAATTCCTTCTTTAGCGGAATTTGGCTTTGGGGTCTGTCGGCTTCTGCACTTCCTACGGATCTATCCCATGCCAACAATGACTGACCTATTGCACGAGTTTTAGGACTTGTTCCCAAAAAAAATTTCGGAAATGAAAGGAATTTTTGGGGACCTAGGCGAGATGAAAATCCCATTGAAACATGATGCAAAGCCAGTAAAGCAACGAACTTATAGGTTGAATATGAGGTATAAGGAGTGGGTGAAGGCCGAACTCAAGAGAATGCTGGAAGCAGGAATTATAGAACCAGTGGAGAAACTGGAGTGGATCAACCCGATGGTGGTCCAAGATAAGAAAACAGGAAAAGTCAGTATTTGTGTCGATATAAGAAAGAAGAAACTTATCAGTTGAACCTAAGGTCCCAGAAGCGCGAAAAAGATGAATGAAAGTGATTGTAGAAAAGGATGGGTGCCGCAGCATCAACTATGACCCTATAAAAAAAACTAAAAAAAATCAACAGAAACAATAAAGTTCAGCATCTGTCGACAAGATAGTCTCAGACTACACAAGGAAGTAGCAATATTCGACGAGTCGACAAGTGCCAAGATGCGAAAGGGTCAAGTCCAGTCATCAATGCAGCAGTTAAGACATGATGGACGACAACAAAAATGAAAAAATGACATAATTAATGCTTGATGCATGCAACGAATTCGGTAAATATATGTTCTATTTGGTAATCAATGTCCAAAAATAGGAAGGATGCAACAAATAAACACTATAAATGTAGGGAAAGGGAATAGGTTGATGGATTGTGTGTTAAGAAAGAACCTGCAAAGTAGTGCATGGAAGTTTACATTTCAAGCACAGGCATCGAACGACCACAGCCAACGTCAATCATGCAGGAGCAACCAAAGATTGTGTCTGAAATATCATTCAGGAAGAAATAGAGCGCCAATCGACCAGCGAACACCCGCCGAGAGCCGAATAAAGTGACCCTAAATTCAACACGATTGGCATAAGTAGAATCACCGGACTACCCATGGACGGTGAGGACCCTTCCCAATTTTTCAAGGAGAATGAAAATGACAAGAAGCTCACAGTAAGGCTGAAGACTAAGTACAGAGTGGAGAAAAACTCTAGAGGATACCTAATTAGCATGATTAAGAAACAAGCCGTCAGGGGTGGAGAATAGGCCAAAAGAGGTCACTTCGAGCATCATTGACTCCATGGAACAATGTGCCGCAAGAGTGCAGATCAACTGGTCAAAATTCCTACTAAACCAATTGATGGAGGATGCACTTGATATGTAGGAGAAAGGGAAGGCATTCACATATTCATGGCTCTTGATGTTGGTCACATTAGCAGGATGGAGGGAGCCAGAGCACTATCAAGGCATGGAAACAGTAGAATCTAGAGTACGAGAAGGGGCGTGGTACCAAACTTTATGGGAAAGAACTGATAAATAATGGCAAGCATTCAGCACTGTACAATTCTACTTGTTCTTAGACATGATGCGGATCGATGCGCAAGCAATACTGCGGATAACTGAGCAAGTAGCAAGGAAGTATCGACTGATCGCAAGGCTATCGGTCGAATCCCATACAATTTACATCCAAGCACGATCGGATAAGTAGCAGCAGTGGCTACCAACATAGTACAAGCTAATCGAGGAGGAGTTGGATGGCATCATCAACAGATGGCCAGTAGAATGGAAAGTTCAAGCCCCAGAAGAGGAACTTTTGAATTTAGAGAATGGATAGGAAACAACTCGACCAAAGGCACTAGTGGAAGAAAAGGGCTTAGCCAATCAAAAGGAGGGCGCAGAAGAAGATGATCCCTTGAAAGACTAGTCATCGATGTCCAGTCATGATGGAGCCTAATCGTCCACCCCGATAGATTTCGAATTAAAGGCGCAGCGTGGAGAAACAAGGACAAAGCAGAGGATGGACCTTGGAAAAGGAAGCACTAGTCGTGGTCTTCTAGAGGAGCAAGTTAATAGGCTCCTGGATAAAATGACAGAGGTTGTCGAATAAAACTGTGTGAAGTCACACAGGACTTAGCTGAATACTTCCACCAGGTAACCTAACTGCTATCCACACTAACCAATGCATTTGTAGAGTCAAGTGTACCACACGGGGACACTCCACCAAGTTTGTGGACAAGAAGGGTCGAAGTAGAGTTCGGCACACAACCAAGGATAGTACAAATTTTGTCGAACACAATGGAAATAGGTGATGAGGACTTGGACCTGGAATTAAGGAAGTATGATTCAATCATGGTAAATTTCAATCTACTACCAATGTTGTCACTACATAGGATTCAAACCATAGCAAGTGGAGAAATCCTCGACTGTGAGGCCGCAATGCATGAAAAGATGGTTGTTATAGGTCAAACTTGCACCTCTCCGTCCGTGATCACCCTGAGCTGCTGATCACACAAAAGGACAACTTGGATGGAGGAGCATGTTGACCTTGATGTTATGACAACTCATCCTATTTCCTGAAAATACTGAAAACATACAAAAAAATATCATTTTGAGGTATGAGCGCTACTCTACTTAAAGAGACTAGCGCCCATACGCGACTCCAGTGCATAATAGTAGCGCCCATATCAGTATATACGCTACTCCTTATTATCAAAGTAGCGCTCGGAATTTAAAACTAAATGAGCGCTATTCCTCAAACAATAGAGTAGCGCCCTATACGCTACTCCACTGTGTAATAGCCGCGTGTATCTTAAAAATGATTAAAAAATATATTAATCTATCGAGGAGGTTTAGTTGAAGGCAGTTTCTTAACTTCCCCAACCTCCTCATCGACTTGAACTGCTTCCTTAAACCTATATATTCCTAGAAGACTAAGGGAGCAAGGTTAGAAGAAATTATGAATGCAAATGCTTACTAAAGAATGAGAGGATGAGTTAATGGAGAAACTGTTGCAGAAGACATTCAGACCAGAGCAGAGCCAGAGCCCAGGATCTAGTTGCAGGAGCCTGCTTCATTATCAGGTATATTTGTACTGCATACTATTTTGACAAATAAAGGTTGAAGTGTTTCCTTGTTCCAATCTGAAGGTGTTATAAAATGGCATTTTGAATTGGATTCATTTTGGTCAATACTGGATATTAAACATAATCTTTGTTTATTTTATGATTTATATGTTGCCCAAAGTGTTTGAGGAAGGTATTTTTGTTTCAGGTTTGCTGAAAGAAAGAAGATTTGAGAGCTGGACACAAGACTGGGTCAAGGCTAGGATCAGACTCCAGTGAAAGGTATGTTCTCTAAATCTGTAATCTATTTCTTTTGCAAACACTTCTGTAAATGACATAAATACACTTACCTGTCACCCCAACCAAGTTGATAGTTTAGTTTCCTGACTATAGGGTAGAAATATCCTCCAACAGACTGGCGACTCCGCTGGGGATAAAGTGTTTTTGGCTTTAGGAAACCGTTGTTTTTGGATGTCTTCTCGGTTTATTTTGGTTCCTTCGATGTGTTAAGAACTTCTTTAGGTATCCTGTGTTTTTGGCTTGCCTGCTTTCATCGATTTTCATACCCTCCAAAGTCATTTACCTAGCCTTTGAAATATGAGCGCTACTCTTACATATACACAGTAGCGCCCATACGCTACTGTTCTGTATATACAGTAGCGCCCGTTTTGGCATGGGCGCGAGTTGCTCTACTGCATAGTAGAGTATATTTCCTGAAGCAGTCATTTTTTGATTTTTCTTGCTTTTGGCCCTGTGGAGACTTACTGACTTTGCTGTAGGATTCTTGGGATGATTGCATAAGGTTCTTAATCGTTGATTCAAGTCATAGAACCACTCCTTAAAGTTTTTCCATCTTTTAAACCATTTGTTGACCTTTGGATTTCTTTGAGACCTTTTTGACCTATTTGGAAGACCTAGTGGTGTTTGGTGACGAACATTTTCACTTGTTTTCAGACCCTGACTGCTTTTGCCCATTTACAAACCTGTACACTCCTGTGTCTGTTGTTGGTGGTGAAGTTGTCTGTTCTCTACTGTCCATGTCCTTTGTTTAGGGTTTGGTCTTTGGTAGAGCTTCTAGGGTGTCTTCTTTTGTCAAGTTTCATTTTCTTCCGAGACTTTTTGTCTTTTGATGGTCACAAATACCTTTTTAACAGCTCTAGGCTAGTTTCACCTCTCAGTTTTCTTCGTATTAGTAGGGCAGCCTGCTTGTCTACGTATACTTGGCTTTGTGGTCTTGTTAGGGTTAAGCACTTTAGGTCAGTCCTTGGGTGTTCTCTCCTTGTTTTTCTTCCACTTAGTGTCCAAGTTTATAGGCTTTTTCCTGAGTAAAAAACCTGTAGACCAAGCCTTTCTCGAGTTAGGTTTCGATAGCTGTAGGCCCAAGAACATTTTCCATACTTCCACTTTTTGCATAAGAAGTTTTTATTTAGCTTTCCATATTTTTTTTCATAGTTCTTTTTCGGTCATTGAAAAAGCAAAAAAAAATTTGGTACTTTAAGTTAAAAAGAACTTGTTTTGTCAATGCAAAATTGCTTAGTATATTTTGTTTAATTCAAAAAGAAAACAAAAAATTAGTAGGAAAGTTTGCTTAGATTTGCATTTTCGAAAAAGATAGATGAAAAAGTAAAAAATAAAAGAGTTTTGTTGTAAGAAAATTTGAATATATTTGCATTTAGTTTTCTTGTTATAACCACGTTCACACACTCACTATCCCCTTTGCATAATAAAAGCCCTTAAAATTTATTAATAAAATGAACTAGAAACCTTTTCTTTTTTAGGGCACACTACACCAACTAGTCTTGGTTAGGGTCTTGGGTTTAAATCACCTTAAACCACCCAAGATCACACATTGCGCAATAATCGTAGTGAGATTATCATTTAGGCAAATCCACTACACTCAAAAATTGCCTGGGAGCATATGCAGTAGGTCAATGTGAGATCGGTTTGTGGGAATACCTCTCCTACTTTCTGATTGAGCATACGCCAGGATTGGATAGCGTATTGGGGACTCTTTCGAGTTTCGGGCTTAGCTACCCTGCCCACGCTTTCTGATTCGACCGGTGACTGTTCCCCCAGGATTTTTCGGTGTTTTGGTATCCTTAGTATCAGACTTTTAGGTTCTTACACAGGTGACAGCAGAGGGTATATCTGCTGTACCTAGGACAGACGCGGGAGGAAATCCCTTGCAGGTCTTTGGGAGGGCGGTTGGGTGATTCCAGCGCTTGCACCCTTAGTCATTGTATTGTGGACCCCGGGTAACTTTTCTTCATCCTTCGTTGATCTGTTCTGGGCCCTCATCATCCCAGACTCTTCTCCGGAAGGCACCTTTGTTTGATTGGTTTGAATACTTAGGAATTTTTAGTTGGTGTGCTGTTTGCCCCTTAGTCTTAGTGGCCACTAGGTTATAGGCTGTTTATTGGATATCTATAATCACGGAGAATCAACAACTCCGTAGATCGAGAAGGATTCAAAACCTTCCTCCTATTAGAATAGAACCTATTCAACCAGCTACAAGACAGCGGGTAAACCCCAGTATTTCTTCAGAAATTACCTCTGAAATAGAACTGCTTGAAGAAATACTTATAACAGAAAACCTTGAAACTGAGGTTCCTGAGGAACCATCACCAGGTATCACAGAGCAACAACATTTTAGTACTGTTGAGGTGGAAGATCTTACTTCCGCGGAGTATAGCACTCCTTTCAATCCTCCCTTAACTAACACTAGAATTCCGGTGCTATTACCTGTTGGTTTCCAACAGCCTCTTTTCAGTACAGATCTTTTGTTTCCCGATTATCTGATGACTAACACAGGAGGTGAACCAGGGGGTCCCCAAACTCCCACCTTAGGTATGAATACCAGCACAGTTAACCCTTCGTTTACTGCTACATCTAGTCAGGCACAAACTACGTCTGTGCCTACTCCATCTTTCAGTTTTAACACTAGTACCTTAGGAATGCCTAGTTTCACAACAATGGCATCTATTCCCACGCCTACTGTTAGACCTAGCAGTATGGCTAACTGTGCAACACCTTCTACTTCACAACCTTTATATCAGATCCCCAGTACTTGGGTTTCCACACCTGTGGTAGGACCAAGTGTTTCAGCAAACATGCTAGTCATGGGTACCATGACTGCACCGTCCACATCAGCTTCGGCTGGTTTCAACAACTTTGTAGGCCCTAACTTGAATCAGGGTAGCATGCCTGCAAATAATGTTCCTTTTTCCTTATTCTCAGGAGGAGGGGGCAACTTTTTCAACCAGCAATATGGCGGGGCTAACACCCAGCCACAATGGACGAACCAACAAAGCACTAATCCGCTCTCGTATGGGTGGGGAAATTTTAATCATTCTTTCTCACAACAACAACAACTGGCAGGGGGCAACCCCTACCAACAAATACCGGGGGGCAACCCCTACCAACAGTTAACTGGGGGTAACCCCTATCAACAGTTGGGAGGCGGAAACCCCTACCAACACATGGCCGGGGGCAACCCTAATCACAAAATGGCTGGGGGCAACCCCTACCAACAATTCATGGGACAAACAATGGGTGCTTTCCCTTATCAAGCTCCATCTTATCGGCCTCGTCTACCTTTTCTGGCAACTTTGAATTTGCCAGACCTTTCGAAATTGACAAATGATCCTGTGTGTCATAACTCAGCATGGCCATCAGTTCCCACCAAATTACCTTCGGATATTCCCAAATTCGAAGGCAAAGCTGGTGAAGATCCTGGTGACCATGTCACTACCTTTCACTTGTGGTGTTCTTCAAATTCATTGAACGAAGATTCCATCAGACTGAGATTGTTTCAAAGGACCTTAACTGGTCCCGCGGCCAAATGGTACATTGAGTTACCTGCGGCTACTTTCTCTAGTTTTGGGGATCTGGCTACCGTCTTTTTGAACCATTTCCAACTTCCTGTTCGGTATGATGCCGGAACAGAACTTTTGTCTACTTTTAGACAAAACAAAGCCACTCACCTATCTGACCACATTCAGGAGTGGCGAAGACAGAAGAGGCTCATAAAGGCCAATATCCCTCCAGAGTTCCTGCTCGAGTGGTACTTGAAATCACTCCTTCCTTATATTTCTAAGGAAGTAGCGACATCTGGAGTCTCCAATGAAGAAGAAGCCATTTTAAGGACTCAACAGTTAGACCTTGTATACGCACAATCTGGTTTACTGTATGAGATTATACCGGACGCACCGAGATCAAACACTGATCTAAGTAGACCCAAACCCGGACCACATGCTGACGGCATAGTGGGTTCGGTTAACTCTGCAGCTTTCGAAGCACTGACCAAACAGGTCCAAGCCTTAACTGTCAAACATTCGACTGCAGACATTGCTTCCGTCACAACCTCTCCTTCTATTTCTGAATCTGTTAATCAGGTTCAGAACAATCAAAAGGGCCCTCGGCAGCCCAACAACAAAAAGAAGGGCAAGAAAGGAGAGGGGAACCAACAAAAGCCCAAAAAAGATAATGCCGAAGAGGGTAATAAAGAAGAGAAGAAGGTTAGGTTTCCTTGTAAACTTTGCAAACAAAACCACCTTACTCATCAATGCCCTCTACTAGAAGAAGCCCAGAAGCTCTTGAAAGAGAGGAAGCCTGCCGTCTTGAAAGACCCATTTCCCAAAGGGCAAGGCTCCACTTCTGGCACCTCCAAAACTGGGGGCACCTCACACGCTTCGGTTGATCAAACATTCATAAATATGGTCAACTCAGATGCACTTTTGCAAACCAGAGCTAAAAACTATACCCCGGAAACGCAGAGAAAGGATAAGGAGATTGCTGAATCCTCCACTCCGCTCCACAT
This sequence comes from Larix kaempferi, assembly GCA_027924585.1. Taxonomy (NCBI): domain Eukaryota; kingdom Viridiplantae; phylum Streptophyta; class Pinopsida; order Pinales; family Pinaceae; genus Larix; species Larix kaempferi. The sequence continues at coordinate 848,053 of BSBM01000318.1, read as the reverse complement.
ACCTGTGGACCCAATGCCTAAGATTCCGAAAGGTGTCTTAAAGAGGGCATCGCACAATCCCAACACGCGGGCTGCTTCCAATTACAATGTAGTTGAAGATCTAGCCCAAACTCCTTGTGCCATGTCTACCTTAGAAGTCTTGCAGAGTTGTCCTTTGCAACGAAATGCACTTCTGGCAGCTATTGGGAGTATGGAGTCCTCCAACATGTCTGCGCGATTTGATATGACTGATGTCAAATACCGGTTGCCATATCACGTTGCCCTCCAGATTGAAGTCGTTCATGGTCCAATGACCATAAGACGAGCTGTAGTAGATGAGGGAGCGTCGACTTGCGTAATGTCTATTTCCTGCTGGAAAGCTCTAGGTTCTCCTGAGTTAGTCCCTTCCAACACAATGCTTACTGCATTTGATGGCAGAACTTTCCGTCCACATGGAGTTTTGTCATCATTTAATGTCACTTTGGCCGGTAAGACAGTTGCTGTTGAGATTGAAGTTCTGGACGCTCCGCTCAATTACAACATGTTATTGGGCAGGAGTTGGACTTATGCCATGCAAGCTATAGCATCGACAGTTTTTCGAGTGGTCATGTTCCCATTTGAAGGTAAGATCGTTGCAGTCGATCAACTTTCTTTCACTCAAGGAAAGCACCAGACTTCTACAGAAACCACGATTCCTATGATTGATCAAACCACCCCAGTTAGCGAGAGTTTAGGAGCAGGACTTTTTGGATCACTGATTGGCACTTTTGATCTACCCGCTCCTACTTTATTTGTTGGTACTGAAGGATGTTCATCGTCTGAAACTCCTATGATTAGTTCAACAACTGATTCCGAGTTTCTCTCAACTAATACAAACCCCTCCGTACCTACCCCTGTTGTAGAAGTTACCCATTTGGAGTCTCATCAAACTACAACAGGACATATGTCGACTCAATTGGTGTCTGTCGAGTCAAATATAGATTCAGCCACTACTCAGACACCTAACCCAATTCATTCTCTCAACAGTTCAGGAATTACTTTACCTTCTGATGAGGAAATGTCAGAAGCTTTGAATGACCCAGACCATCCTCGTGAACATATAAATCGCGTGTCATTCTTGTTTCCTTTTCTTCACTTATTAGAGAGAGGAGAATTTTGTTCACCACCCGATGAGAACACTGGTCTCACCCCTTCACAAGTTGCCATTGTTGAAGCAAATAGAGCACATACCTCGTTGGTGAACATTTTTACTGGAGTTAACGAAAACATTCTCTTTGAAACGGGATGTTATCTCGATGAAATAATCCCATATGCTAACCTTTTCCGTGAGTTCCATAATACCTTTGCCCGGCCTCCTGAGGAAGATCCAGGCATTGACCCTACCTGAAGAAGTACTACGCCTAGGTTGAAGTACTTTTTCTTGTACTATAGCTGTATATTTCTGTATAGTTAGTTTTGTTATGCTCGTTAGGTGATCTGATGTGTGCCTCTCGTTTCATGTACCAGATGTCAACCGCACATTTCTTAGGATTTGCTGATGGCGCCAGTCGCCACACCTGTCAGTTGGCTGCAGCAGCTTGGGTCATTTATTCACCTGCTGACCAACTTGTCTCTTCGGGGGGGGTTTGTTTGGGACCTACCACGAACAATGTGGCTGAATACAGTGCAGTTATAGAACTTCTCCGAGATGCCCTCAGTCATGGCATTTCATACCTGGAGGTAAGTCTTGACTCACAACTAATTGTATTTCAGTTAACAGGTGTCTATCGGATTAGAGATCCAGGATTGCTACGACAGTTTCTACGAGTTAGATTATTGGAAAGAAATTTTCATTCTATCAGATATGAACACATTCCAAGAAATTTAAACAATTTAGCTGATTCGTTAGCAAACTATGTGTTAGATTGGCATTTGCATCATACATTGTAAACAACATTCCACACATAAGATTTAAAAACACATTCACATGTAAATAACCGATACTGTATATATAACTGATACCGTATCAAAAAATATGAGTTTCGAGTCATGAGTTTCATAAGTCAAGTCATAAAAGTACAAAAGTTGGGCATGGCAGCCTCAAAAATATATACATATAATGTTTTTTCTTCTCCTATGGAGAAGGAGGAACCTCCTCATCATCTACCGCATTACGGTAGCATATCACTAGTCTAGCAACTCTACGCAGTAATCTAAGCCATGCTGGGGGCACCCCAACAACATCTTCCTGCATGTCATCAGGTATCTGGTCCATGCGGCTGGTAGGAATCTCATGAGTCAGTCGACTCATTTTCCTCTCTAGGGTTCCCAGCATAGCTTTTGCTGCGGTAATGTCAGATGGCCTCACATAGATAGTAGGATGGCCCTCGGGACGAACAGGCCCAACATCTGCATTGAACACTTGATTAGAACTCCAAAACTCATTTCATAAAAATCAAATATTTTGAAAAGTTTGAAAAAATTAAATAAATTCTCAAAAAGTAAACATACCAATATCTCCCCAGGCTCCACCTGGCGGAAGTACCAACTCTGGGTCGTGACGAAAATCCAGTCCAGCATAGGGAAACTGCTCAAAAGCGGGAACTTGCCTCTCCCACCACCCCAAGAAGTCATCTGTATGGTAACAATAGTGACTCTCCCCACCACCTTGGCGGAGAAAAATGTCACCCCAACGGCCTAGTCTGGGCTCACGGGGGTTAACCTGTGGTAACGGCATTCCCAAACTAATAGCAGGCATTCTCTCGAAGAAGAAAGTACACAAGATACTCCCGTACCCGAAATTCTTCATTGTACCAGATTTGCAACTTGTCAATTGATACTTCATGTTTGCCAACAAGCTAGTACTCCAATCATAAACATGCCCATGCAAGCACTGTACACCGACATGCATCGAGTGCCTAGAAGCCAAGTGTTGTGATGCACTACCGGATACCTGGTTGATCATGCTCACTATCACTTTCAGCGGGAGACCAACAATAGTTGAAATCAGGACTTGGCTTCCCGATTTTTCTACTCCGGCAACACAGTAGGTGTTCACATATTCTTGCACGGACCGTGCACCCAAGCGAGATGTCCCTTTTAGATTGATTACGTCTCCTCTTCTTGAGAGACCGGTAATAAAATATATATCCTCAACGGTAAGCTCAAGAGTTTGCCCCCGGATGATGAAGGTATTAGTATCAACATCCCAATACTGAATCAATCTCCGAAACAGCTTGTTTAGTGCCCGCATGTTTACGGTTCGATAAAATTTCAACAAACCGCATCTACGGAGCGCATGAAGGGTAGCAGGGCCTTGCATAGCTAGTCTATCCATGTCTTCATGCTCCCTTTCCCTCCATTGTAAGACCATCCTGCACAAAAACCCCAAAAATTTTGAGTCTCGGCGCTTCATTTTGGCTTTGCAAATGTGTACGCTACTGTGTGTATTACACAGTAGCGTGTCGGCGCTACTCTGTTTGAGTAAAGTAGCGCCCATTCGCCTTCGTACGCTACTGTTATGTACACACAGTAGCGCCCGCGCTAAAACTTTATGAGCATTGCGTTTCGGGCCATTTTTCCTCAAAATTTTAAAAATAAACCAATGAAATGCAAGTTGGGTTGATTGTTACTTGATAGAAGTAGTTTGGCGATTGGATGCTCCGTTTGATCACAAGGGAGATTTGAAATTCGTGAAAATGTGCCCAATGTTTGCCCTACAACACAAAATGAAAATTGATTTGTTAATATTGAAATTATATATATAATTGGATTTTAATTTTTACCCATAATTTTTAATTTTCTATAGTTTCAAACATTTTAAAAAAAACCCTAATTAATTAATTGAAACACAAAATAAGGTATAAAACTGATCCAAGTTCATTTTTCACTCAAATGTTGTCGAATTCGTCTCCTGACCTCAAATTTCTTAACGATAAAACTTGTCAATTAGCTAAACATTTCAAATCCATATATTCTTTAAGATTTTTGCGTCATCAACTAATATTTTGTTGAAAACCTAGTTTTTGGCAGGACATGAAGTTACGATCCCAGAAGCTGACCTTTAAGTCATTTTAAGCTCTTGTTTGGACTATTTAAACCTAAACAAGATTGCCGAGCAGACTTGTCCTCTTCGAGCTCGTTAAAGTACCCGAAGGCTCATCCACTCAGGTATAGAATTACCCCTTTTCCGGGCCTCAGTGGATTAACTACGGAAAAGGTATACTCTAGGTATACGTCAGTGTGCGCTAGAAGAGTTCTCCTTTCATTGTTTTATACTTTTTCGGGGGAGGAGACTAACTATACGAAAAAGGACCTTCTAGAGTCTCTCTTTAGGGTTTTCAGACTCTTTAAATATGAAAATACCAAGCGAGCATATACCTACTCGGGCTCGATGTGAAATCCACGAGAGGGTAAGTAGAGGACTGTTTAAGTTTTTCAACTCTATAAACAAGAAAACACCGCCGAGCACAGACCAATCCGGGCTCGATATAAAATCCACGGATAGGTGAAAAGAGGATTGTTTAAGTTTTTCAGACTCTATAAACAGGAAAACACCGGAGAGCATTAATCTGCTTGGGATCGATACTAAAATCCACGAGCAGATATATGGAGTTATTGTTTAAGTTTTTCAGACTCCTTAAAATTGAAAACACCGGCGAGCAAGAACAGATCTCGGCTCGATACTAAAATCCAGAGATCAGTACATATAGAGTAATCTTCTATCTCTTCTTCGAACTCTTTAAATTATGAAGAAGGTACTGAGTCTTCCTCCCATGGGCTCATTAAACTATTTACATGGTTGGACCTATTGAGTTTTCATTCTTTCTTGGACTCATTAAATCCACAAGAAGGGTATTCTTTTATCTAAAAAGAATAAGGAATAGGAAAACACATCATATCTTCATTGTTAAAGGCAGTATCAATCATGTCCTATCCTTGAACACAGCACCTACTTGAGTCTATCTTGTCGGTTGGGTTTAGTTTTTGGCCTTAAGGTGAACCTTTCCTCCGAGTTATTTACTCCCCCGGTTGGTTATTCTTCCAACCATATGGAGGGTCTGCTAATGTCTCTTACGTTTCAGACTTATTTACCCCATTATGTCAAAAACTGCCTGAGTCACTTTGTGTCGTGCTCAATGTTCAAGGATATACCCTGTGTCGGCCATTCTGCAGTTTACCTTGACCTCATGTGTCGGCCTTCCTAGTGTCAGTCTTGTTACATATCATTTCATATCAGCTCTTACCAGTTGAGTGTTCCTCGAGTTGGATGATGGAGGATGCCTCAAGGCCTCCCTTCCAATGGACTTCTTCCCATCGACATCAAATCATTATTCTGGGATTGAAGTTTAGAGTTTCGGTTAGTACCTTGTAGATTGCAGTCACCAGTGGCAATTGTCCTCGCTGTTGAATGATGAGAATACATCAATGTCTCTTCTTCGACAGGATTCCCAAGTGTTCGACTCCAAGTCCATCTATTCACGTTTGGCGAATCGTACTTGGTACCTTGGACTCCATCATCATTATCGGTGGAAGTCCTCGCGTTTGTTAACGGTATACATCAATGACCGGTAATCAGACGATGCCCTCCATGTTCGACTGTCAACTCATCTATTCACATGGCTCGGGTTTGTACCTAGGGTTGTTATGGGATGAAGACCTTGGGATTTGGATGACATAACCCCATTTTGTTATCACCCAAGTTGCGCAAGACTGAGCCTCACTTCTATACGGCTCTCCATGAGACATAGATCCAGTATGTTGTTATGGCTATGATCTCTTAGTTTGACATGGATCCACGCTTGTATTTCAAGTGGCCATGCTTTTATATACATCTCCTTGTTATGTATCGGAGATCATGTTGTATCACCCTACACATCTATAAGATGTCAACAATGTAATTGCTCGCTGACCTTGATTTTTGTTGCAGGTTTCTTGCGACTTTTTCCTGCGGTTCTGTGCTCTCTCTCTCTGGTTTTGGATTATAATGTATTTCGGCCATCGTTACCCTCTGATCTCACACATTAGGGGGCATCTGTTATAGGTCAAACTTGCACCTCTCCGTCCGTGATCACCCTGAGCTGCTGATCACACAAAAGGACAACTTGGATGGAGGAGCATGTTGACCTTGATGTTATGACAACTCATCCTATTTCCTGAAAATACTGAAAACATACAAAAAAATATCATTTTGAGGTATGAGCGCTACTCTACTTAAAGAGACTAGTGCCCATACGCGACTCCAGTGCATAATAGTAGCGCCCATATCAGTATATACGCTACTCCTTATTATCAAAGTAGCGCTCGGAATTTAAAACTAAATGAGCGCTATTCCTCAAACAATAGAGTAGCGCCCTATACGCTACTCCACTGTGTAATAGTCGCGTGTATCTTAAAAATGATTAAAAAATATATTAATCTATCGAGGAGGATTAGTTGAAGGCAGTTTCTTAACTTCCCCAACCTCCTCATCGACTTGAACTGCTTCCTTAAACCTATATATTCCTAGAAGACTAAGGGAGCAAGGTTAGAAGAAATTATGAATGCAAATGCTTACTAAAGAATGAGAGGATGAGTTAATGGAGAAACTGTTGCAGAAGACATTCAGACCAGAGCAGAGCCAGAGCCCAGGATCTAGTTGCAGGAGCCTGCTTCATTATCAGGTATATTTGTACTGCATACTATTTTGACAAATAAAGGTTGAAGTGTTTCCTTGTTCCAATCTGAAGGTGTTATAAAATGGCATTTTGAATTGGATTCATTTTGGTCAATACTGGATATTAAACATAATCTTTGTTTATTTTATGATTTATATGTTGCCCAAAGTGTTTGAGGAAGGTATTGTTGTTTCAGGTTTGCTGAAAGAAAGAAGATTTGAGAGCTGGACACAAGACTGGGTCAAGGCTAGGATCAGACTCCAGTGAAAGGTATGTTCTCTAAATCTGTAATCTATTTCTTTTGCAAACACTTCTGTAAATGACATAAATACACTTACCTGTCACCCCAACCAAGTTGATAGTTTAGTTTCCTGACTATAGGGTAGAAATATCCTCCAACAGACTGGCGACTCCGCTGGGGATAAAGTGTTTTTGGCTTTAGGAAACCGTTGTTTTTGGATGTCTTCTCGGTTTATTTTGGTTCCTTCGATGTGTTAAGAACTTCTTTAGGTATCCTGTGTTTTTGGCTTGCCTGCTTTCATCGATTTTCATACCCTCCAAAGTCATTTACCTAGCCTTTGAAATATGAGCGCTACTCTTACATATACACAGTAGCGCCCATACGCTACTGTTCTGTATATACAGTAGCGCCCGTTTTGGCATGGGCGCGAGTTGCTCTACTGCACAGTAGAGTATATTTCCTGAAGCAGTCATTTTTTGATTTTTCTTGCTTTTGGCCCTGTGGAGACTTACTAACTTTGCTGTAGGATTCTTGGGATGATTGCATAAGGTTCTTAATCGTTGATTCAAGTCATAGAACCACTCCTTAAAGTTTTTCCATCTTTTAAACCATTTGTTGACGTTTGGATTTCTTTGAGACCTTTTTGACCTATTTGGAAGACCTAGTGGTGTTTGGTGACGAACATTTTCACTTGTTTTCAGACCCTGACTGCTTTTGCCCATTTACAAACCTGTACACTCCTGTGTCTGTTGTTGGTGGTGAAGTTGTCTGTTCTCTACTGTCCATGTCCTTTGTTTAGGGTTTGGTCTTTGGTAGAGCTTCTAGGGTGTCTTCTTTTGTCAAGTTTCATTTTCTTCCGAGACTTTTTGTCTTTTGATGGTCACAAATACCTTTTTAACAGCTCTAGGCTAGTTTCACCTCTCAGTTTTCTTCGTATTAGTAGGGCAGCCTGCTTGTCTACGTATACTTGGCTTTGTGGTCTTGTTAGGGTTAAGCACTTTAGGTCAGTCCTTGGGTGTTCTCTCCTTGTTTTTCTTCCACTTAGTGTCCAAGTTTATAGGCTTTTTCCTGAGTAAAAAACCTGTAGACCAAGCCTTTCTCGAGTTAGGTTTCGATAGCTGTAGGCCCAAGAACATTTTCCATACTTCCACTTTTTGCATAAGAAGTTTTTATTTAGCTTTCCATATTTTTTTTCATAGTTCTTTTTCGGTCATTGAAAAAGCAAAAAAAAATTTGGTACTTTAAGTTAAATAGAACTTGTTTTGTCAATGCAAAATTGCTTAGTATATTTTGTTTAATTCAAAAAGAAAACAAAAAATTAGTAGGAAAGTTTGCTTAGATTTGCATTTTCGAAAAAGATAGATGAAAAAGTAAAAAATAAAAGAGTTTTGTTGTAAGAAAATTTGAATATATTTGCATTTAGTTTTCTTGTTATAACCACGTTCACACCCTCACTATCCCCTTTGCGTAATAAAAGCCCTTAAAATTTATTAATAAAATGAACTAGAAACCTTTTCTTTTTTAGGGCACACTACACCAACTAGTCTTGGTTAGGGTCTTGGGTTTAAATCACCTTAAACCACCCAAGATCACACATTGCGCAATAATCGTAGTGAGATTATCATTTAGGCAAATCCACTACACTCAAAAATTGCCTGGGAGCATATGCAGTAGGTCAATGTGAGATCGGTTTGTGGGAATACCTCTCCTACTTTCTGATTGAGCATACGCCAGGATTGGATAGCGTATTGGGGACTCTTTCGAGTTTCGGGCTTAGCTACCCTGCCCACGCTTTCTGATTCGACCGGTGACTGTTCCCCCAGGATTTTTCGGTGTTTTGGTATCCTTAGTATCAGACTTTTAGGTTCTTACACAGGTGACAGCAGAGGGTATATCTGCTGTACCTAGGACAGACGCGGGAGGAAATCCCTTGCAGGTCTTTGGGAGGGCGGTTGGGTGATTCCAGCTCTTGCACCCTTAGTCATTGTATTGTGGACCCCGGGTAACTGTTCTTCATCCTTCGTTGATCTGTTCTGGGCCCTCATCATCCCAGACTCTTCTCCGGAAGGCACCTTTGTTTGATTGGTTTGAATACTTAGGAATTTTTAGTTGGTGTGTTGTTTGCCCCTTAGTCTTAGTGGCCACTAGGTTATAGGCTGTTTATTGGATATCTATAATCACGGAGAATCAACAACTCCGTAGATCGAGAAGGATTCAAAACCTTCCTCCTATTAGAATAGAACCTATTCAACCAGCTACAAGACAGCGGGTAAACCCCAGTATTTCTTCAGAAATTACCTCTGAAATAGAACTGCTTGAAGAAATACTTATAACAGAAAACCTTGAAACTGAGGTTCCTAAGGAACCATCACCAGGTATCACAGAGCAACAACATTTTAGTACTGTTGAGGTGGAAGATCTTACTTCCGCGGAGTATAGCACTCCTTTCAATCCTCCCTTAACTAACACTAGAATTCCGGTGTTGTTACCTGTTGGTTTCCAACAGCCTCTTTTCAGTACAGATCTTTTGTTTCCCGATTATCTGATGACTAACACAGGAGGTGAACCAGGGGGTCCCCAAACTCCCACCTTAGGTATGAATACCAGCACAGTTAACCCTTCGTTTACTGCTACATCTAGTCAGGCACAAACTACGTCTGTGCCTACTCCATCTTTCAGTTTTAACACTAGTACCTTAGGAATGCCTAGTTTCACAACAATGGCATCTATTCCCACGCCTACTGTTAGACCTAGCAGTATGGCTAACTGTGCAACACCTTCTACTTCACAACCTTTATATCAGATCCCCAGTACTTGGGTTTCCACACCTGTGGTAGGACCAAGTGTTTCAGCAAACATGCTAGTCATGGGTACCATGACTGCACCGTCCACATCAGCTTCGGCTGGTTTCAACAACTTTGTAGGCCCTAACTTGAATCAGGGTAGCATGCCTGCAAATAATGTTCCTTTTTCCTTATTCTCATGAGGAGGGGGCAACTTTTTCAACCAGCAATATGGCGGGGCTAACACCCAGCCACAATGGACGAACCAACAAAGCACTAATCCGCTCTCGTATGGGTGGGGAAATTTTAATCATTCTTTCTCACAACAACAACAACTGGCAGGGGGCAACCCCTACCAACAAATACCGGGGGGCAACCCCTACCAACAGTTAACTGGGGGTAACCCCTATCAACAGTTGGGAGGCGGAAACCCCTACCAACACATGGCCGGGGGCAACCCTAATCACCAAATGGCTGGGGGCAACCCCTACCAACAATTCATGGGACAAACAATGGGTGCTTTCCCTTATCAAGCTCCATCTTATCGGCCTCGTCTACCTTTTCTGGCAACTTTGAATTTGCCAGACCTTTCGAAATTGACAAATGATCCTGTGTGTCATAACTCAGCATGGCCATCAGTTCCCACCAAATTACCTTCGGATATTCCCAAATTCGAAGGCAAAGCTGGTGAAGATCCTGGTGACCATGTCACTACCTTTCACTTGTGGTGTTCTTCAAATTCATTGAACGAAGATTCCATCAGACTGAGATTGTTTCAAAGGACCTTAACTGGTCCCGCGGCCAAATGGTACATTGAGTTACCTGCGGCTACTTTCTCTAGTTTTGGGGATCTGGCTACCGTCTTTTTGAACCATTTCCAACTTCCTGTTCGGTATGATGCCGGAACAGAACTTTTGTCTACTTTTAGACAAAACAAAGCCACTCACCTATCTGACCACATTCAGGAGTGGCGAAGACGGAAGAGGCTCATAAAGGCCAATATCCCTCCAGAGTTCCTGCTCGAGTGGTACTTGAAATCACTCCTTCCTTATATTTCTAAGGAAGTAGCGACATCTGGAGTCTCCAATGAAGAAGAAGCCATTTTAAGGACTCAACAGTTAGACCTTGTATACGCACAATCTGGTTTACTGTATGAGATTATACCGGACGCACTGAGATCAAACACTGATCTAAGTAGATCCAAACCCGGACCACATGCTGACGGCATAGTGGGTTCGGTTAACTCTGCAGCTTTCGAAGCACTGACCAAACAGGTCCAAGCCTTAACTGTCAAACATTCGACTGCAGACATTGCTTCCGTCACAACCTCTCCTTCTATTTCTGAATCTGTTAATCAGGTTCAGAACAATCAAAAGGGCCCTCGGCAGCCCAACAACAAAAAGAAGGGCAAGAAAGGAGAGGGGAACCAACAAAAGCCCAAAAAAGATAATGCCGAAGAGGGTAATAAAGAAGAGAAGAAGGTTAGGTTTCCTTGTAAACTTTGCAAACAAAACCACCTTACTCATCAATGCCCTCTACTAGAAGAAGCCCAGAAGCTCTTGAAAGAGAGGAAGCCTGCCGTCTTGAAAGACCCATTTCCCAAAGGGCAAGGCTCCACTTCTGGCACCTCCAAAACTGGGGGCACCTCACACGCTTCGGTTGATCAAACATTCATAAATATGGTCAACTCAGATGCACTTTTGCAAACCAGAGCTAAAAACTATACCCCGGAAACGCAGAGAAAGGATAAGGAGATTGCTGAATCCTCCACTCCGCTCCACATACCTGTGGACCCAATGCCTAAGATTCCGAAAGGTGTCTTAAAGAGGGCATCGCACAATCCCAACACGCGGGCTGCTTCCAATTACAATGTAGTTGAAGATCTAGCCCAAACTCCTTGTGCCATGTCTACCTTAGAAGTCTTGCAGAGTTGTCCTTTGCAACGAAATGCACTTCTGGCAGCTATTGGGAGTATGGAGTCCTCCAACATGTCTGCGCGATTTGATATGACTGATGTCAAATACCGGTTGCCATATCACGTTGCCCTCCAGATTGAAGTCGTTCATGGTCCAATGACCATAAGACGAGCTGTAGTAGATGAGGGAGCGTCGACTTGCGTAATGTCTATTTCCTGCTGGAAAGCTCTAGGTTCTCCTGAGTTAGTCCCTTCCAACACAATGCTTACTGCATTTGATGGCAGAACTTTCCGTCCACATGGAGTTTTGTCATCATTTAATGTCACTTTGGCCGGTAAGACAGTTGCTGTTGAGATTGAAGTTCTGGACGCTCCGCTCGATTACAACATGTTATTGGGCAGGAGTTGGACTTATGCCATGCAAGCTATAGCATCGACAGTTTTTCGAGTGGTCATGTTCCCATTTGAAGGTAAGATCGTTGCAGTCAATCAACTTTCTTTCACTCAAGGAAAACACCAGACTTCTACAGAAACCACGATTCCTATGATTGATCAAACCACCCCAGTTAGCGAGAGTTTAGGAGCAGGACTTTTTGGATCACTGATTGGCACTTTTGATCTACCCGCTCCTACTTTATTTGTTGGTACTGAAGGATGTTCATCGTCTGAAACTCCTATGATTAGTTCAACAACTGATTCCGAGTTTCTCTCAACTAATACAAACCCCTCCGTACCTACCCCTGTTGTAGAAGTTACCCATTTGGAGTCTCATCAAACTACAACAGGACATATGTCGACTCAATTGGTGTCTGTCGAGTCAAATATAGATTCAGCCACTACTCAGACACCTAACCCAATTCATTCTCTCAACAGTTCAGGAATTACTTTACCTTCTGATGAGGAAATGTCAGAAGCTTTGAATGACCCAGACCATCCTCGTGAACATATAAATCGCGTGTCATTCTTGTTTCCTTTTCTTCACTTATTAGAGAGAGGAGAATTTTGTTCACCACCCGATGAGAACACTGGTCTCACCCCTTCACAAGTTGCCATTGTTGAAGCAAATAGAGCACATACCTCGTTGGTGAACATTTTTACTGGAGTTAACGGAAACATTCTCTTTGAAACGGGATTTTATCTCGATGAAATAATCCCATATGCTAACCTTTTCCGTGAGTTCCATAATACCTTTGCCCGGCCTCCTGAGGAAGATCCAGGCATTGACCCTACCTGAAGAAGTACTACGCCTAGGTTGAAGTACTTTTTCTTGTACTATAGCTGTATATTTCTGTATAGTTAGTTTTGTTATGCTCGTTAGGTGATCTGATGTGTGCCTCTCGTTTCATGTACCAGATGTCAACCGCACATTTCTTAGGATTTGCTGATGGCGCCAGTCGCCACACCTGTCAGTTGGCTGCAGCAGCTTGGGTCATTTATTCACCTGCTGACCAACTTGTCTCTTCGGGGGGGGTTTGTTTGGGACCTACCACGAACAATGTGGCTGAATACAGTGCAGTTATAGAACTTCTCCGAGATGCCCTCAGTCATGGCATTTCATACCTGGAGGTAAGGCTTGACTCACAACTAATTGTATTTCAGTTAACAGGTGTCTATCGGATTAGAGATCCAGGATTGCTACGACAGTTTCTACGAGTTAGATTATTGGAAAGAAATTTTCATTCTATCAGATATGAACACATTCCAAGAAATTTAAACAATTTAGCTGATTCGTTAGCAAACTATGTGTTAGATTGGCATTTGCATCATACATTGTAAACAACATTCCACACATAAGATTTAAAAACACATGCACATGTAAATAACCGATACTGTATATATAACTGATACCGTATCAAAAAATATGAGTTTCGAGTCATGAGTTTCATAAGTCAAGTCATAAAAGTACAAAAGTTGGGCATGGCAGCCTCAAAAATATATACATATAATGTTTTTTCTTCTCCTATGGAGAAGGAGGAACCTCCTCATCATCTACCACATTACGGTAGCATATCACTAGTCTAGCAACTCTACGCAGTAATCTAAGCCATGCTGGGGGCACCCCAACAACATCTTCCTGCATGTCAACAGGTATCTGGTCCATGCGGCTGGTAGGAATCTCATGAGTCAGTCGACTCATTTTCCTCTCCAGGGTTCCCAGCATAGCTTCTGCTGCGGTAATGTCAGCTGGCCTCACATAGATAGTAGGATGGCCCTCGGGACGAACAGGCCCAACATCTGCATTGAACACTTGATTAGAACTCCAAAACTCATTTCATAAAAATCAAATATTTTGAAAAGTTTGAAAAAATTAAATAAATTCTCAAAAAGTAAACATACCAATATCTCCCCAGGCTCCACCTGGCGGAAGTACCAACTCTGGGTCGTGACGAAAATCCAGTCCAGCATAGGGAAACTGCTCAAAAGCGGGAACTTGCCTCTCCCACCACCCCCAGAAGTCATCTGTATGGTAACAATAGTGACTCTCCCCACCACCTTGGCGGAGAAAAATGTCACCCCAACGGCCTAGTCTGGGCTCACGGGGGTTAACCTGTGGTAACGGCATTCCCAAACTAATAGCAGGCATTCTCTCGAAGAAGAAAGTACACAAGATACTCCCGTACCCGAAATTCTTCATTGTACCAGATTTGCAACTTGTCAATTGATACTTCATGTTTGCCAACAAGCTAGTACTCCAATCATAAACATGCCCATGCAAGCACTGTACACCGACATGCATCGAGTGCCTAGAAGCCAAGTGTTGTGATGCACTACCGGATACCCGGTTGATCATGCTCACTATCACTTTCAGCGGGAGACCATCAATAGTTGAAATCAGGACTTGGCTTCCCGATTTTTCTGCTCCGGCAACACAGTAGGTGTTCACATATTCTTGCACGGACCGTGCACCCAAGCGAGATGTCCCTTTTAGATTGATTACGTCTCCTCTTCTTGAGAGACCGGTAATAAAATATATATCCTCAACGGTAAGCTCAAGAGTTTGCCCCCGGATGATGAAGGTATTAGTATCAACATCCCAATACTAAATCAATCTCCGAAACAGCTTGTTTAGTGCCCGCATGTTTACGGTTCGATAAAATTTCAACAAACCGCATCTACGGAGCGCATGAAGGGTAGCAGGGTCTTGCATAGCTAGTCTATCCATGTCTTCATGCTCCCTTTCCCTCCATTGTAAGACCATCCTGCACAAAAACCCCAAAAATTTTGAGTCTCGGCGCTTCATTTTGGCTTTGCAAATGTGTACGCTACTGTGTGTATTACACAGTAGCGTGTCGGCGCTACTCTGTTTGAGTAAAGTAGCGCCCATTCGCCTTCGTACGCTACTGTTATGTACACACAGTAGCGCCCGCGCATAAAACTTTATGAGCATTGCGTTTCGGGCCATTTTTCCTCAAAATTTTAAAAATAAACCAATGAAATGCAAGTTGGGTTGATTGTTACTTACTTGATAGAAGTAGTTTGGCGATTGGATGCTCCGTTTGATCACAAGGGAGATTTGAAATTCGTGAAAATGTGCCCAATGTTTGCCCTACAACACAAAATGAAAATTGATTTGTTAATATTGAAATTATATATATAATTGGATTTTAATTTTTACCCATAATTTTTAATTTTCTATAGTTTCAAACATTTAAAAAAAAACCCTAATTAATTAATTGAAACACAAAATAAGGTATAAAACTGATCCAAGTTCATTTTTCACTCAAATGTTGTCGAATTCGTCTCCTGACCTCAAATTTCTTAACGATAAAACTTGTCAATTAGCTAAACATTTCAAATCCATATATTCTTTAAGATTTTTGCGTCATCAACTAATATTTTGTTGAAAACCTAGTTTTTGGCAGGACATGAAGTTACGATCCCAGAAGCTGACCTTTAAGTCATTTTAAGCTCTTGTTTGGACTATTTAAACCTAAACAAGATTGCCGAGCAGACTTGTCCTCTTCGAGCTCGTTAAAGTACCCGAAGGCTCATCCACTCAGGTATAGAATTACCCCTTTTCCGGGCCTCAGTGGATTAACTACGGAAAAGGTATACTCTAGGTATACGTCAGTGTGCGCTAGAAGAGTTCTCCTTTCATTGTTTTATACTTTTTCGGGGGAGGAGACTAACTATACGAAAAAGGACCTTCTAGAGTCTCTCTTTAGGGTTTTCAGACTCTTTAAATATGAAAATACCAAGCGAGCATATACCTACTCGGGCTCGATGTGAAATCCACGAGAGGGTAAGTAGAGGACTGTTTAAGTTTTTCAACTCTATAAACAAGAAAACACCGCCGAGCACAGACCAATCCGGGCTCGATATAAAATCCACGGATAGGTGAAAAGAGGATTGTTTAAGTTTTTCAGACTCTATAAACAGGAAAACACCGGCGAGCATTAATCTGCTTGGGCTCGATACTAAAATCCACGAGCAGATATATGGAGTTATTGTTTAAGTTTTTCAGACTCCTTAAAATTGAAAACACCGGCGAGCAAGAATAGATCTCGGCTCGATACTAAAATCCAGAGATCAGTACATATAGAGTAATCTTCTATCTCTTCTTCGAACTCTTTAAATTATGAAGAAGGTACTGAGTCTTCCTCCCATGGGCTCATTAAACTATTTACATGGTTGGACCTATTGAGTTTTCATTCTTTCTTGGACTCATTAAATCCACAAGAAGGGTATTCTTTTATCTAAAAAGAATAAGGAATAGGAAAACACATCATATCTTCATTGTTAAAGGCAGTATCAGTCAAGTCCTATCCTTGAACACAGCACCTACTTGAGTCTATCTTGTCGGTTGGGTTTAGTTTTTGGCCTTAAGGTGAACCTTTCCTCCGAGTTATTTACTCCCCCGGTTGGTTATTCTTCCAACCATATGGAGGGTCTGCTAATGTCTCTTACGTTTCAGACTTATTTACCCCATTATGTCAAAAACTGCCTGAGTCACTTTGTGTCGTGCTCAATGTTCAAGGATATACCCTGTGTCGGCCATTCTGCAGTTTACCTTGACCTCATGTGTCGGCCTTCCTAGTGTCAGTCTTGTTACATATCATTTCATATCAGCTCTTACCAGTTGAGTGTTCCTCGAGTTGGATGATGGAGGATGCCTCAAGGCCTCCCTTCCAATGGACTTCTTCCCATCGACATCAAATCATTATTCTGGGATTGAAGTTTAGAGTTTCGGTTAGTACCTTGGAGATTGCAGTCACCAGTGGCAATTGTCCTCGCTGTTGAATGATGAGAATACATCAATGTCTCTTCTTCGACAGGATTCCCAAGTGTTCGACTCCAAGTCCATCTATTCACATTTGGCGAATCGTACTTGGTACCTTGGACTCCATCATCATTATCGGTGGAAGTCCTCGCGTTTGTTAACGGTATACATCAATGACCGGTAATCAAACGATGCCCTCCATGTTCGACTGTCAACTCATCTATTCACATGGCTCGGGTTTGTACCTAGGGTTGTTATGGGATGAAGACCTTGGGATTTGGATGACATAACCCCATTTTGTTATCACCCAAGTTGCGCAAGACTGAGCCTCACTTCTATACGGCTCTCCATGAGACATAGATCCAGTGTGTTGTTATGGCTATGATCTCTTAGTTTGACATGGATCCACGCTTGTATTTCAAGTGGCCATGCTTTTATATACATCTCCTTGTTATGTATCGGAGATCATGTTGTATCACCCTACACATCTATAAGATGTCAACAATGTAATTGCTCGCTGACCTTGATTTTTGTTGCAGGTTTCTTGCGACTTTTTCCTGCGGTTCTGTGCTCTCTCTCTCTGGTTTTGGATTATAATGTATTTCGGCCATCGTTACCCTCTGATCTCACACATTAGGGGGCATCTGTTATAGGTCAAACTTGCACCTCTCCGTCCGTGATCACCCTGAGCTGCTGATCACACAAAAGGACAACTTGGATGGAGGAGCATGTTGACCTTGATGTTATGACAACTCATCCTATTTCCTGAAAATACTGAAAACATACAAAAAAATATCATTTTGAGGTATGAGCGCTACTCTACTTAAAGAGACTAGCGCCCATACGCGACTCCAGTGCATAATAGTAGCGCCCATATCAGTATATACGCTACTCCTTATTATCAAAGTAGCGCTCGGAATTTAAAACTAAATGAGCGCTATTCCTCAAACAATAGAGTAGCGCCCTATACGCTACTCCACTGTGTAATAGTCGCGTGTATCTTAAAAATGATTAAAAAATATATTAATCTATCGAGGAGGATTAGTTGAAGGCAGTTTCTTAACTTCCCCAACCTCCTCATCGACTTGAACTGCTTCCTTAAACCTATATATTCCTAGAAGACTAAGGGAGCAAGGTTAGAAGAAATTATGAATGCAAATGCTTACTAAAGAATGAGAGGATGAGTTAATGGAGAAACTGTTGCAGAAGACATTCAGACCATAGCAGAGCCAGAGCCCAGGATCTAGTTGCAGGAGCCTGCTTCATTATCAGGTATATTTGTACTGCATACTATTTTGACAAATAAAGGTTGAAGTGTTTCCTTGTTCCAATCTGAAGGTGTTATAAAATGGCATTTTGAATTGGATTCATTTTGGTCAATACTGGATATTAAACATAATCTTTGTTTATTTTATGATTTATATGTTGCCCAAAGTGTTTGAGGAAGGTATTGTTGTTTCAGGTTTGCTGAAAGAAAGAAGATTTGAGAGCTGGACACAAGACTGGGTCAAGGCTAGGATCAGACTCCAGTGAAAGGTATGTTCTCTAAATCTGTAATCTATTTCTTTTGCAAACACTTCTGTAAATGACATAAATACACTTACCTGTCACCCCAACCAAGTTGATAGTTTAGTTTCCTGACTATAGGGTAGAAATATCCGCCAACAATGGTGAGTTATAAGCAGAAGGCGTGCATCAGTGAGATGGAGGCACAACATCTCCAAGAAGAGAAATCCCAAACACTAGCTGAAATAGAGAAGGGTATAGAAGACAGAGGCCAGTTAAAGAAGGCAATATCCAAGGCATGTGAATCCTCGAAGGTAGATCAGGATATACTATCAGAAGAAAAATCTATCTTGTTAGGCGTAGCTATCACTAAACTAAGGAAATAAAATGCAGATCTACAGGCAAGAGAGGTACCCAGCACACCACAGGAACAAATTGAGGGTCAGCAATTGCGATCGAGGAAGCTGTGATGGAGATGACAGAGATGGAATAGACATCCCAGATAGTTGCATAGGGTGTCACGAAGTTTTGGGGAAGCGTAGTTTAGGATGAATAGATTAATGAGCTGAAGGTGCATCTCGGTGAAGCAGAAACATAGTTGGAATCCTTGAAGGGATCCCTTAAAGTGATATCCTCACTCATACAAATGACGAGGGCTGCAGAACTAAAAGGAATGCAACAACACTTAACTAAGGCACGTGAAAGGAAACAAAGAAGGGCCACACACCTGGACAAGTTACAAACAAAAGAAGAAGTTCTCGCATTAAAGGAAATGGACGCAATGAAATAGGTCAAGCAACAACTGGAGGAAGCGCAACAAAAAATTTGTGAACACCCAATAGAACAGCAGGTAGAATAAAGTACACAACTCAAAAATGCATATGATGATTTTAGACAACAGATGAATGCACTAGAGGTGTCAAGCTGAGGTGGCTCGAGGGAGAGCTACAATTTTGTGTTGGGGGTCTGTTGGCACGGGGTTAGACCACATGAAGTGCGGAAGCCGACAGTGACAAGAAGGAAAATCCACTAAAGAAATGACCATTCGCGGATAACAAGGTGTCGATGTGTTGGGATACTACCTTATTCTTTACCTTTCTTGTATTGACCTGGGTTCAGCGTAGTTGTGGTCCAACAAAACCCTTCTTCACCGGCCCTTTCGGCAACAGTCTGCGAATAGATTGAGGTCTCACCCGAGGTGATGTTATGGGGGGGCTGTAGAAGCACGTTTCTACAACCAGGTCATGTGGAGATAATAAAATGGTGAGCAGTGTGAAGTCACACCTACTTTGCATTTACTTCTTCTACCACAATGTACATTGGAACTGCACACTTCGCAACTACCGCAATACAATATGACAATGCAAATCTGGACTGTGCTTCTCAACAATCACACACTTTACAGACTTCACCGACTTAGTGTTTATTGCTATTAATTATGCATTCAACTTAATTAGAATTAATTGCACATTCTGTTGGCTTACATAATTGTCTTGAGGTTTTCTATAAAGACCCAGGTTCTTCGCGGTTCAAGGAACCAACAAAACCCCTTTTCACCGGTCCTTTAGGAAACAATCTGTGAGGAGGTTGAGGCCTCACCCGAGGTGAAGTAATCTGGGGGGGATATGGAATCAGGTTTCCACAACCACGTGATGAGTGTTTAAATAGATCTGATGAGAAGCATTCTACGGGGCTCGCGGTACGGACTGAGTACTATGCGAAGATCACCTTCTTTGCAGTTACCACTTCCACAAGCTCAGACACTTGCACGACTTGCGCATCAAAGAACTGCGCGGTCTATAAATTACTCAACAACAGGACAACAAAACGGATAACTACGCTTCCTCTTCAGACTTAACTGGCTTCAACAAGCTATACTTAGAGTTTTATCCATTCACCAACCGTTTTATGTTATCTAACTTGTGGCTTATAAAGTATGACAGAACACAAAATACTGCGCACTTCTGGTGCTGTGCTTCAAGGGAGCCGCTCGACCCGAACTTTACCTACTTAAGTATTTATCCAACTAACTTTTGCATTCATTCAAACTTAGAATACTTAAGAATCTAGCAATCATCCATACATGTGATACTTAACATATTACCCCCATCTAATTCCATATGGCAAATACATATAAAAGTAGACACATAAACTGATAAGTAAGATCTCAAGCATTCATTGTAAGCAAATACACAGATGCAAACATTTAAACAGTCACACAACACAGGAATTTAACGTGGTTCACCCCTAGGATGGTAGCTACATCTACAAGAACTATTGTTGTATTAGTCTTTGGGAAGGGTACAACAGTTCCAGTCTGTGCACTGAGCTGCATACTCTCTTCTCTCTCAATAGGCCTCTGTGCACACAGCTTTTAGATCCTTTACAATGGCTTTCAGCAATACAACACTGTATCACTCAGATTCAACAAATACATTTCAACATTAACCCTTTCCCTTACAAAATGGTGCCTTTTTATAGATCATGCCCATAGGTCATGTCTTTACAATACACAGGAAAACACCATAAGGTTTCCCAAAACTATCGTGATTTTCCCTTAACCAGACTTGCTGGCTTCTGGTAGAGAATCTTCCATCATGGCCATCCTCTTCGTGTGGTCACATCGCTTTCAGCCTGCCCTGTCAATCGCATGCTGACTGTCGCTTTCACCTAGCCATTTTTTCTGTAATGAACTTATGTGGTTGGTTTACGTCGTGCTTCCTCCACGCATGTGACCGGTTGCTTTCTTTCCTCCTTACTCCTTACTTGCCTACTTGGTAATCATGGAGTATCTTAACAGAAAATAGGTTGCTTTCCCCTAGCCGACCTTACCTTCATTCTTTACCCAAAATGGGTGCCCTGTTGGCACATCACGGTGCTACTACTTCGCGGAACACATATTATCAATACTAAGCTGCACTCACATCGTAGCTCCACAAACTGACTTGCACCAAAAATATTCATCTGAAATGCGATCAACTTCGTAGTTCCAAAACTTGACTTGCACAAAAATGCCCCTCTTGGGCCAGGCCCAATAGGCCCCTAACACTTACATGTGGCTCGTCCCCGAGCCACCTTAAACTTCTACTTCTCCTAGTTGTTCTTCCTCTTGCGGAGCTAGTTTCGCAGCAAACTCTTGAAATGTTGCAGTCAACTTTGCAACCTCTTCTTTGGTGTCTTGCTCAATTTGCTTGATGGTCTCAAACACATAAGTTGTTATTTCATTGTTGGCTTGTTCTTGCATGGAATCTTGTCCTTCATGGAGCTCCATCAATTTTTATTCAATTTTCTGTGTGAGTTCATGGACTTCCTCTTGCATGGGCTACAACTTATCTCCGACTTATGTATCCCTTCCCCGTAGTACTTGCAATGCTTTATTCAACCCCCTAACTTCTCGATATCCATGGATTCGGTCCCTTGGCGGCAGGTCCTTGACCTATGCGTCCAATATTTCCAATGCAGCCTACCTATCCTTCAAAGCACTTTAGATTTACAGCAACTCTGGATTCTCTTCTCGGGTAGTAAATGTTTTTGTTGCTTCATCTAACAAAGCTTGGCACTTGGCCACTTCACTAGCTATACTTTCTGCTGCACCTTCCACTTCTTTTGATCGAATTTGTTATTGATCAGGTGATATCTTTGGATGATTCTGTTCTTCCAAGGCATTAATATTTGCTTCATAACTAATCTCCATATCTTTCATTTCATCTTTAAGATCGCTGACCACCTCGGCGATCTTAATGACAGTGTCCGCAGGTTCTTTCTTCTCATCACATTCAGGTTTCTCCGCGACTACCGCAACGACCATAGTCTCTAATCTCATTCATCGGTTGTTTTCATCTTGAAGTTGCATGGACCTCTGTAAGCTTGATTCCTGCAGCTACTTATAGTTTCAACTAACTCATGGTGTTGGTTTTGAGCAACTACATCTCTCTCATGGATCTCCTCCACAACATGTAGGTGCAGATTATGTAGGACCTCCATTGGCAGTAGTGAGATGTCAACTTCCACATGTTGGATATCTTGCTCACCCAAAGTTAACTTTTCGCGCGGTGTTAATCTTACACTCAATGGATCAAGTTTGAGTATGCACGGCTTTGACGGAAAAGTCAAGGCTAGAGGCACTGTCTTCGGCTGCGAAGTTCCCCCTGACTTCCCTTTTGATTCTGATTCTCACGGCAAGGGTAAGCTACATTGGAATTGTTCAATATTTTCTGTAATGCCTTGCAGTGTGGTCAGATTCTTCTGTAGACTCTTTTGAATTGCCTCATTCTTTTAATATTTGGAAGTCATCAGGTCTTCCATCTATGCTGTTACTGTAGATGCGATCATCTCGTAATCGTCATTGTGGAGATTTGCTTCTGATGGGCCCTTAACTGATTTCTTCTTTTTCTTATGTACCTTTTGCTGAACAAGACTCTCAGCTTCCTTCCTTTTTCTCATCCATGGCTCTTCAACAATGGGTGTAGGGATTGGGTTACTCTCCTCAAAATCACTTTCGATATCCACAATCCCTTCGACTTTGAACTCAGGGATCCATTCTTTCATAATTGTGTCGATGTCTTCTTCATTCATGTGGTAGCTTCCTTGGAACCATTTAGGGTTCTTCATTTGAGCCTTTGCTTAAATAAAGACAGAATGAATATCAACTTTAAAATTGATGGTGCGAATATACTTATCCGTTACCTCTTTTGATATCCCTGGTGTGGTGATGATGACTTCGCACAGCTACTCGTAGTAAGTGTAGAAGACTTCAGTTGTTGCATGCTGTCTTTCTGATATCACATTCTCCCAAAGGTTTTCATAATGGGCTCCTCTACAATCACTGTTGTCGGTGTTTAATCCAATGTAATGTTTTGGATCCTTCCACCCTACAAAGGAAATCAACACTATCAACCATGTATAGTGGAAGTTATTGCCATACGTGTATGTGTCAGTTAGCTCTTCCAGAAACTCAATTAGTAGGCACTGACACCAATTAAACCTTCCTCCTATCGCGGACTTTTCCCCAAGGAGTACTACGCCCGTGGGTACTTCCAACAGTCTTGCTTTTCTCAGAATTTTTCCTGCTAGCAGTTGTGTGAAAAAGTGCGTGGCTTCGTCATCTATGTCACCTGTGACAAATCCTCTTTTTCCTTTGACGATGGGTTGTGTCCTCTTCATCTTAGCGGCAACCTCTTTATCTCGGCTCTTGCCAAGGAAACATTGCTTGGGATCCTTGCCTCTCTTACTTAACCCAGTAATCTAGTGGATAAAGTCAATATTTAGGTCAACATTATGATCTAGCCAAAGATATCCTTGGTGCATGCACGACATAAGAGTGCGCACCACTGCATTCAATTCTGGCATTGGGTCGAAGTGCAAGAGTCTCAATAGGTTGAGCAACCCCAACTCGACTACTCCAGTTAGCCAGTTCTGTGCAACTAGCACATAGTTTCCTTTTACGTCCTTCTTCCAGCACATATACTGATCTGGATGAAACTTTGGGAACTTTGGTTCAACTAGGTCTTTCTGCATCTGGAGCAGGTCAAAGTCCTCAAACTTGCATTATGTAATTTTTCCCAACATATTTCCTTCTACTTGTACATGCTTCGATATACATGGAATTGGGATCTCGTACTTAGCATTCTTGAGCAGTTTAATGGATGGTGCATTTGCTGCACGCGGCGAGATATACTGCGGCGTTAGCTTCAAAGGGATTTCTTAGTTGCTAAATGAAATTTCTAGTACTTTGGAGCTCACAACCTTCGGCTACATCTTCTCCGCTACTGGTCCTTTTCCTTTATCCTGCATAATTATAGCATGTCTTGGTGATCTTCGAGAACCCTGACCTTCCTCTATAACCACTTTCTTGGCAGGAGTTCTCATCAATGCTTCAATACCTCTATATTTAAACACCTTCACAGTCTCTTTGACTATGAATTCTTCCTCTATGGATGAGATTCCAGACATTCATTGGGTGCTCGTTACAGAATTACAATATCACTCCCTGCTCATTGTAAACAATTTCAAAGTATGGCTCACAAGAAAAATCTAGAGTCTCGGTAATGCCCGCGAGTCCAAATACAACAGTATTTATAGGTGCAGTGAGGCCCAACTGCGCCCTTCAATGACTTGAAAATCATTAAATGACATTTTTTGTTCGCCAAATGCCCCATTGATTTGGGTCCTTTCCTTCATTAACTTATTCAGATTGGATACTTCTGCTTTAAATGTGCAAGTGGTCATTGAAAAAAGTATTTTATAACGACTATATTTGCGACCGACATTCTAATGGCTATTTTTCTAGATTGTTGTGTCGAACTGCGTGGTGGGTCATCACTACTCCGGCGTAGTTACTTCACCGTGTTAAGCTTCTCGGTTCTGTAATTGAACCTTCTCCCCCTCATTGGCTCTATGTAGCTACCTTTTTGAGCTTTGAGCTGTGTAGTTCTTCTTTTCTTTCTCTTTTTCTCTTATCTTTTCTTTTTTCACTTCACAACTTCATTCTACAGATGGTTCTGCGAAGTAGGGCTATCCCGATAGGGTTTTAGCCTACTTCCATTGACTAATCTAGGCAGATCATCTCCAGCTAACGTGGCTGACTAAATTGCACCACCATTAGTAACATGTACAATAGTATATGGACCAAGCCAATGCATCTTAAACTTTCCAGGAAATTTAATAAATTTGCTATCATACAAGAGGACTAGATCACCTACCTGAAAGGACTTGTTGTTGATATGGCGATCATGCCATGTTTTTTCTCTATCTTTCTGCACTTGTTGGTGGAATCCTATGATGAAATGACCTTCCTCCAACCCAGCCAAGTGTAGAAGCCTTTCTTCTAGTGCCTCTTGATCTTCCATGCCTGTAAATGTAGCTATTCTCAAGCTGGGAAAAATATACTCCATAGGAATCACTGCTTCCTATCAATAGGCCAACCTAAAAGGTGTATGGCCAGTCAATTTCTTGCACGTAGTTCTGTATTCCCATAACACAGCTAGAATGAGTAGATCCCTGTCATCCCTATTCACATTGCATATATTAGTTAGCGCATTCTCCAGTACCTTATTGAAAGCTTCCACAGTTCCATTTGCTTGCGGATGATATGGCATACTCCTTTGACGATGAATGTGGAACTCTTCAGTCAGGGCCTCAATAGTTCTGTTCAGGAAATGAGTGCCTTGATCACTCATCAAAATCTTTGGGCATCCAAACCTTGTAAGGATGTTCTAAAAAATGAACTACGTGGCAGTGACTGTGCTACAGTCCTTCACCGGCTTCGCTTCTTCCCATCTAGTGAGATAATCAGTTGTGGTAATAATATATCTCACACCATTCCTTTTCCCTGGTGGGTTTATAGATCCAACAAAATCAATGGCCCATTTTTCAAATGATTGAAGTGTCAACTTCAGATTCAAAGGCATTTCATCTCTTCATGATGCCGTCCCTGTCCTTTGACAAACATCGCAGCTTTGGCAATGTTCCTTCGCATCTTTTTGGATAGTAGGCCACAATAGGTCTTCTCACAATATCTTCTCCGCAGTGGCTCTTCTTGCATAGTGGCCTCCCGATACACCTAAATGTGCTTCAGCCAAAATGAATGTCTTCTCGTGTTCTAATACACATCTGTGCAGCACTTCATCTAGTCCCAATTTATATAGCTATCCCTCTATTATGGTGAAGTCTGTTGCGTAGTAAACTCTGTCGGTGCTAAACCAGTGGTCAAGAAGTCAACAATGTCTTTGTAGTAGTCATCTGTGATCTGTATAGCAAATAACTGTGCAACAAGAAGACTTTCTTCAAGATTGGTGGGTTCTTTTCCTGACTCAATCCTTGAAAGATGGTCAAGTCCTAATTTCAATATGCATGGCTTAACTACAATTTCAAAGTCATACTCCTGAAAGAGTAACAACCATCTGCATATTCTCCCCCTAACACTGGCTTGTTGACCATGTATTTCAAAGCTAAATGGTCAGTATACATAGAGAAGTGTGCACCGAGCAAATAGCGCCTGAGTTTCTGCAGTGCATAGACCATAGCTAGACCCTCTCTCTCAGTGTTCGTATAATTCTTTTTTGTAGATGAGAGCTTCCTGCTCGAAAATGCAATGGGATGGTCAATACCTCCCTCTCCTGGTTATGCTAGTACAACACCCAATGCTATACATCAAGCATCAACATGTACATGAAATGGATTCTCCCAGTCTGGAAAAACTAGGATTGGCATAGTTACCATTTTCTCTTTTAATGTGTCGAAGCCTTGCTCACATTCTACATTCCAAATGAACATCGCATCTTTCTTTAACAGCTTCTCCATTGGTGTGGTTATATGCGCATAACCTTTGACGAATTTTCTGCAGTAACCCATATGCCCCAACGTGGTATGGAGCTTCTTTACCACATTTTTTGCTAGCAGGTTCACTATAATTGCGATCTTCGCAGGATCAACCATCAAGCCTTGTCTGCACACAATGTGTCCTAACAGAATACCATAAGGCACACAGAAAACACACTTCTTTAAATTCAAGGATATCTGATGTTGTCTGCATTTAGCTAACATCATTCTCAGGCTCTCACAGTGTTTCTTCAGCAAACCAGAGACAATCCAATCATCAAAATATGCTTCTAAAAATTTATGCATGAAATCTTTAAATGCTCCAACAACAACTCTAGAAAAGATGGCAGGTGCGTTCTTTAGACCAAAGGGCATTACTGTATACTGGAACGACCCCCATTTAGTAGAGAACGTTGTCTTGTGTCTATCTCCTAGATCAATTCTTATCTGATGATATCCAAAAAATACATCAGTAAAAGAGTATGCCTCATTTCCTCCAACATTATCTAAGAATTCATCTGTAAAAGGAGTGGGAAATGGGTCATGTAGCGAAGCATCATTCAGCTTCCTGAGATCCACACAGATCTTGATCTCACCCTTAGTTTTTTTGTCTTGGATAACCATCGGGCTTATCCACTCGGATTCTTCAACCGACTCAATGATCCCTGCATCGAGCATCTTATCAAGTTCTGCCTTGACTCTTTCTTTCTATCGAGGATTCAGTCTATAAGGACTTTTCTTGGTAGGCTTTACACCTGGCTTAAGAGGTATTTTCTTAACCTCTAATTTGCCGAGAATACCTTTCATTTCTGTAAACATTGTCGGAAACAAAGCCTGATATTCATGTAGCAAATTTGCGATCTCGGTGACCATCTAATCATCCCAGTGTTGATGTATATGTAACTTCGGAATGTATTTCATATATATATTTATTGTACTCCTATAGAGATGTATTATTCCTCTATACGGAAGTGTCGTCATTTATATTGTAAGTGTCGTAACTTATACTTGATGGGTTATTAGACCACCTTATTGGTGTCGGCCCTGTATAAGTCATGTGGGTGAAAGGGTTATTAGACCACCCTATTAGGGGTCGTCCCAGTCATCATTATGTTATGTGGTTAAGTTCAGGCCGACCTAGTAAAGGTTATTAAGCAAGTCAAAGTCAAGTATAAATAGAGTGCGGGAGGCACTATATTTGATCATTCTATTCTCTCACACAGTCTTTGGAAAGTGGCACACTTGTGGAGGAGGAGAAGTTGCTTCTAGGAGATGTCTATCTCTTATGCTTGGGCTGTATCATTGCTCTATCTATCTCTGAGGAAGTTATTGGGGTTTTTCACTTGTATGGTTTTCCCAAAGTAAACTCTGTGTCTCTTGTGTGCTTGCATTATTGTGTCCATGATTGATATGCTGTACATGTTATTCTCTCAGTTAAGATCCCAGATCAGATTGAAGTAAAATCTGAAAAACTAACATGGTATCAAACCTAGCTTGAAAGAAGGCACGGTATGGCATGTATGACACTTGTTGCACTTGCGATGCTAGGGCTTGATATAGCAAAAACCAGTCATCGTATCACTTTCTATATAAATCCATTTTGGGGACGTTTTTGGATTTGAAACTTTTACAGGTGGATGATAAGATCCCCATGTACCTTTTTTCCAAAGGACAACTTCTAATTCGTTGTACTTTGTGTTTTATGATTTGTACAATCTAGGGTTTCTACCTCTTCCAGATCTAAGTCATAAATAGGTGACCTAGGAAAAAAGGTCATAACTTGGGCTAGGAAGATCCAAATGAAATGTTGTAAAATGTGATAGGTAATGCATGGACTGTACTTTCTCAGGTAGCTTTTTCAGAGGCCAAAACTGAACCAGTGACATGTGGCACGCCGTACAAGTTTGCTCTTCTGTTTTATCCCATAAACAGGTCACATTGTGACACTTGGAATAACTCGCTCTCAAAGAATCCAATGGAGGTCATAACTGTGGGGTTGGAAAGATGACAGGTTGAGATACCATAGGTAGAAGTTTTAGACCCTGTGGATTGGAAAGTTCGTAGTTACACCAGAAACAATCAGGTACATATTTCTGTCAAAACATAATTATTTTTGAGCACCTTCATTCATGGCTTCGGGAATTTAGGGTTTTGGAGAAAGTTGGAATTTTTGTAATTGGAGACCACAGCTGAATGCTACTCATCAAAATCAAAATTTAGAGACCAACATCAGAATTTTTTGTTGGGCAGAAGGTCGGGCTTGATTAGACCCTAGTTCGGGACTTTGATCGGAAAAGTGGAAAATTAGGGCTTTTGCAAAAATGGGAATTTTTTGACATGTATGACCATGGCTGGAAGCTCCTCAGAAAAATAGAAGCTTAGAGGTTTGGATCGAACCTTCTAATTAGGCAGAAGGGTGGGCTTTATCAAACCCTAGTTCGGGGTCATGTCTAGTGAATCCAGAAGTTTCAAAGGCAAATTTGAGGGGTGAAAATTTGCAGTTTTCAAATTCTAAATATACTGGATTGATCAGCTCATCAAGGCGCATCTTTCAATCCTTTCAGAAGTTTGAAATTCAAAGTTTGAATTTTTTAGTGTTTCTCTGAAAAACCCTAATCCAGCTCTAGATCTAGTTCCTGCAAATCAAGTGGATTGGGTTAATCCTAGAAGAGAATGGATTGGTCACCTGCATAAGTGAAGAAGTTCCTGTTTCAGAGGAAGATGAGGCTAAGGCCTCACATAAGAAGATTACAAGCAATCTCGACTGGTATGACTCATACAAGTATGTTTTGAATTTTGTTCATAATTAAGTTTATGATATGTTTGTCTTGATATTATTACGGTTAGTACAATCTTTCTTAATTTTAGACTTGTCGTATCACCTTAATAAAATTATGAATGCATGATAGAAGATATTCATTGATTAGGGTTTTTGACACTTCTGATTGTACTAATGCATTGTGATGTTGTATGAGGTTGATGTTGTCCACTAACATGAAAGGCACATCAAGGAATACAAAGATTCATCCATTTCCATGGATCAAATAGAAGATCTACTTATGAGGTATGTATAACTTGGTTAACCTATGAGATATGCAGGTTACTAGCATAAGTCATTGAAGAGAACAAGAAGACATCATGTGGTTATGTTAGACATAACTAGCTAACATACCAATCCAGGTATGTTTTTCCTATATCAAGTTAGAATCCTACCTTGTGATAGGATCTCTTATATAAGTATACATGGCATGATTGATAATGATTATTCATAGGTGTATGCATATTATGTTTCTTACCTTAATTGATGATATGACTAACCAGAAGAGTCATGAAAATATAGGTTTGAGTAGTCACGGGTTTAGGCATATTATGCTTCTTACTTTAATATGACTAACCATAAGAGTCCTTGAATACTAATGTTTATTATTTCTGTTTGAAATGATCATGACTATACATGCTTAAGATTATTGTGTTTTGATAGTATTGAGAATATACTAATAAATGTATGATTATGTATGAGATCTCGAGGATATCACAATAATAATACTTGTAAGCATGCATAGTGATCGAGGATGGATATAAGCTCAAAGACCGGGAGTCTGTGGCGAATCGGAACAGGCAGACCGCGGGTTTTAGGGAAACAGACGCGGTCAGGTCGCGACTATCGGGCCAAAAGATGCAGTCGGGACGCAGGAAATAGGGAAAAAGACGCAGTCGGGTCGCGGCAGAAGGGCTAACAGGCGCAGTTGGGACGCACGAAAGAGGCAGAAAGCCACAGTCGGGACGCGGGAAAAAGGCCGACAGGCGCGGTCAGATCGCGGCAAACAGGCTGATTAGCCACGGTCGGATCGCAGGTAACAGACTTGAATCCGCCGGCGGGGCGTCGGAAGCAGTCTGAGAGCCGCGGTCGGATCGCAGGTAAAGGCCTGAAAGGCGCGGCCGGGACGCGACTGCAGAGGGAAAAGACGCGGTATGCGGCGGCCGAAAGGGACAGCCGAAAGTAAAAAATTCAAAACGGAAGCCAGAAATTCAAAATCTAGGGGAGTCGCCAAAACTGTAGCTAGGGTTTTACCCCTAGCTTGTGCAAATGAGCACCTACTAAGGAGAATGGACTCCTTAGTAGCAGTTCAGTAAATGTAAATAATTAAGCTAAAACAGAAATTAAATTACTTCTAAAACATGCATGAATCATAAACAACAAATTTGAATAATGAGTTTTTTGTATTGATATTACCTTCAATGTGAAGGTTTGATGAAGCCCTTTGCAGTGTCCAAGAGGATGCTCCAAGCTTCAATATGCTCCTTCTCCTTCTCCAGTGATGGGAATGGGCCAAAAGTGGCTCTCAAGGTGAAAGTAGTTCAATGGTGAACTAGGGTTTCGAGAGAGATTTTGGCAGAGTAAGGGTGCTTGTGATTGTGGATATGAAATAAGGGATCTCCATCACCTATTTATAGTTTTTTGGTGGTGGAGTGCTGACCCATGGTTTTAGGGAACACATGGTTTTGGGCAGCTGTATAGGGTTTTTTCCTCCTTTTCCTCATTATTTTATATTTTTTATTCCCTTTTTAGGGGATTTTTGCTATTTTTGGAGGAAAAGGGGGTTTTTTAGCCTTTTTTAGGCTATTTTGAGGGTTTTGTGGCCTTTTGGAGGCATTTTAGGCCTTTTGGAGGCTTTTTAATGGGATTTTTGGGGTTTTTAAGGGAAATATGATAGGAAAATGGACAAATGAGCCATATAATGTGGTAGATGAGGTAGTGAACACTTTTTGGGTGTTAACAGGGAGCACACTCCACTAGTTTCTGCAAGGATGTAGATATTCAAAGGGAATCGACCACTTCTCACAATCCACATCAGAATGGAGTTGCAAAGATTCAGAGGGAGTCCACCCAACAACCAAACAAAGATAAGTATTTGAATTGTCATTTCTTACATATTTGTTTGTTTAAATAATGTTGTTCAATTATGTATATGCTTATGTTCCTAGACTTAGGTTGTGTATTATGCATATTAGAATAATTGCATTAATGAACAGTATACTACTAATATGCATGTGATGGGTAAGAGGCCTATGGCACTGTAAAACATTCCATTGCTACTTATCTAGAATGAAACCTCTTTGCTGACATGTTGGGAGTAGTGCAACTCTTAACAATGTTCTGGTAGAGATTGGAAGGCATCTAGAAAGTTACAAGATATGGATGAATGTTGTATTGAAGCATTGGATAAAATAATTGCATGACTATATGACATATTTCTTTATGTGTAATAATTTGTTCTGAAAACTATGAGATGTTTCTAATAATGCAATTTAACTTGTTTTGTAGGAAAGATCGTATACCTTCACCTACAAAAGAAGGACTACAACATTTGTTCCAGCAACAAAGATATCTATTGAAGATATTGCAGTTCCTAGGATATGGGATGAAGTAATAGAAGAATTCCATGCTCGAGGAGTACCAGTCGATCATGAAGAATGATGTTTGGGATGCAGTCCCAAGACCTGAAGGGAAGTCTGTTGTGACTTCCAAATGGATCTATAAGATCAAGCATGCTGCAGATGGTAGCATGGAGAAATATAAAGCAAGATTCGTAGCTCATGGCTTCTACCAGAAAGGGGGGATAGACTATGAAGAGGATTTTGCTCCTGTTGGATATAGAATGCTGACCAGAGGTTTTATGAAGACCCAGGTTCTGCGCGGTTACCTTAAACCAACAAAACCCCTTCGCACCGGCCCTTTCGGAAACAGCCCGCAAGTAGGCTGAGGTCTCACCCGAGGTATTTCTAATGGGGCACTGCGGACTCAGATGTCCACAGTGAGTGATGAGTGGATGGCTATGATGAAGTTCACGGAAGCACACCAGCTGTGTGCTGCAAGGGTCGGACTACGAGGCGATGGACAACACCGCGGCCTGCACCACTACCTTCTTCCTTACTGTGGGGTTTAATACTACACCGCGAACGCGGCCACTTGACTTCCTATACTTAGACGAAGTGAAAAATGCTTAAGGAAGTGAGCTGAATACCACTTATCCACTTAGTCATTCACGTGACTATCTTACTACTTAATGCTCATAACACACACTTATAATGTTACTATTTTAAGCATAACCCTCAGGTGTGAAATAACTGTTATACATTCATCGACTGCATCCATTCAAAACTCGTAAACAACTTTCTCCATACTCAAGCAAATGATAGATTCACTGTCCTTAGAAGCAAATCTAATACTAACCATACCACCATTCATGCAGACTTAACATATCATTCCATACTCTCTTGATGGTGAATGCATATAAAAGCCTTCTCATAACAGACTACAAGTCAATATTCAGACATCCAACTACAGAAACAGATAAATATAAACACACATATAAACATTCAGTCACTCGACACACTATTTAATGTGGTTCACTCCCCCGGATGGGAAGATACGTCCACAAGAACTGTGTTTGATATTTCTTTTTAAGGAAGGGTTCACAATTCTTAGCCGCGCACTCAACTGCGACTCTCTTCTTGCTCAGTTAGGTCTCTGCGCACTCAGCTGCAAAGCCTTTACAATATTTTCTTGACTCAAAAGATATTACAACACAATATGGTCACAGTGACAAGTCTTTCTTGTCTTGAGCAACTAACAAAAAACTCAACAACCCCTAACTTACAACAACAACCCTTCACCAACCCTTCCTATACAAAATTGTCTTCTTAATATATATCACGCCCGAAGGTCATGTCTTTACAACATTGAAGACCGAAACCCTTAGGGTTTCCAAACCAATACGGTCCCTCTGAACCGGCATGCAGGTTTCTGGTAGCGATTCTACTATCGTGGCAATCCTCCATGCCTTAGACCCGTCGCTTTCAGCCTTCCTGTTGTGCACACACCCACAGATCATCCATTTTGAGCCGCCCTTCCACTAAAGGACTCATGCGACTGGCTCAGCTCCCAGTCACTTTCCCTGCATGTCGTCCATCCTCTAACGACTGCGTACAATTGGATCAGCTCCAGTCATTGTCCATCCACCATTTTCCCCTTAACGGTCACGTACTCTGCTGTACACCTAGCTCATCTCTAGTCATTGTCCATCTGCCATTTTCCCCTTAACGGTCACGTACTCTGCTGTACACCGAACTGTCACTTTCCTGACTCATCCTCTGCTTAATGGACTCGTATAGTCGACCGCCTTCCTGATCTGCTTATGCCCTCAACTCGGAATCTTTCTAGCAGTCTTACCAAAAGTAGACCATCACCGGTGTATCCAATATATCTAGCCATCCTCCATCCAGTACACAACTTTACTGGCTCCACGTGGCCTACTACCTACGCAGCATTGAACCTGTTTAGTGCTAAGCTTCGCAACATCCTTCAAAACTCAGTACTGCGCACATCTTCACAGTACCCCCAATACTTAGCCAAAATTTACTTATTTTCTGAGCTGCGCTAAGCTCAGCTCCATCTAGCCTCATAAATGTTATCAAAAATTTCCCTGTTGGGCCAGGCCCAACATGCCCCTAACACTTACATGTGGCTCATCCCCGAGCCACTTACTGCTATAGTTGTCTCACTCTACTCCACGGCCGGTCGAACTAGTTTGGTGACGAACTCATTATATACACAGAGCAACTGTTCCATTGCTTGTTTGGTATCCTGCTCAACTTGCTGAATTGTTTCGAGCAGCGCCAGGGTTATCTCTACTCCAATCTGTCCCTGTACCTGCTCCTGGTTGTCACATATTTCTTCCAGCTTGTCTTCTATCTGCTGCGACACTATTGTAGCATCCTCCATGGGTTGCTGTGACTGATTGTCCATTTCGGTCTCCTTCTCTCTTAATGCCTGGACTTGCTTCTTCAAGCTTGATACTTCCTTATACCTAGCCAGCCTCTCCCTTGGTGGTAGAGCTTTGAACTCTACGTCCAATTTATCCAGGGAACTCTGTTTTTCATTTACCATGGTCTTCATGTGCTGCAGCGCTTGATCCTCTTCAAGAGCAGTGAATGCCTTGGAGACTTGTTCCAACAACTCTTGGCACTGAGTGATGCCGTTCATCATGTTCTGCACAGTGGTACTGATGGCTTGTTCTCTCAGCTACTGCTCAATTAATGGTGTCTGTTTATTCAGCTTATCCTTCAATGTGGCAATATCGGCCTCATAATAAATCTCTTTATCCTGTATCTCTTACTACAAGGATCTCACCTAATCTTCGATCCTCAGAACTATGTCTGCAGGATCATCCTGGATTTCTATGCCTTCAATATCCTTTGCAACATTATATATGGTAGTCTTCAAGTTCCATCAGCGGTCCTGTTCATTTCATAGCTTCATGTCTATGCACAACTCAAGCTGTCTGTTTGTTGCGGTGAGCTCTGCTTGTGACTTCATCAACTCTATTGTTTGGTCATGCATCTCCTCGACGATCTGCATGTGGATGAAGTGCAATCCTAGTAAGGGGATTTTTTCCAAGTCGAGATCTACCCACTCAACTCCCTTTGTGTCTAAGACCAACTGATTTGCCATTGGCAGTGCAACAGCCAATGGGTCGATGTGGACAATTCTAGTCTTCGATGGCAGCATTATTGCTAGCTGTGGTGGTTCTTGCTGCGAGGTCCCTGCCGACCTCCCTTCGGCTCCTGCTTTTCGCGGCAAGGTAAGGCTTTTTTGGACATCATCCATTTTCTTCATCCGGCCTTGCATTGCAAACCGTGTCTTTTGCAGATCATCCTCGATGACCTTATCCTTCTTATCTTTAGCAGCCATGAGCTCCTTCATTTGTTCTGAAACTGTTTCGGCTATCATCTCATAATTATCTTCATTCAGGACTGCCTCAGATTGAATCTTTGTAGCCTTCACCTTTTTTCTTGCCTTTGGCTTCTGCGGAGTCTCTAGCTCTTTGCGCTTGCCAGTTTCTTCAACAATCGGGCATGCTAGTGGGATTGGCTTGTTCTCTTCAGGGTCTGTCTCAACATCCATGACTTCCACACAGAAGTCAGCGGGCCAATCCTTCATGAGGGCTTCAACATCCTCCTCATACATGTGGTAGTTACCTGGGAACCACTCTCAGTTCTTCATTTTTTCCTTTCGTGCGATGCAGATACATCTCATGTCTACGCTAAAGTCCAGAATGCGAATGTACTTCGACGTTATCTGCTTTGTGATGCGGGGTGTATGGACAATCACATCGCACAACTGAGTATAATATTGGTAGAAAACCTCAGCTATCACTCTATGATGACATTTTCCCAGAGGTCGGCATACCGGAATCCTCTGGGATCATTGGTTTATATGTTAATCCCCACATAGTCCCTTGGATCCTTTCATCTGCAAAAGGCGATGAGGATGATGAGCCATGTGAAGTGGAACTATCCACCATTTTCTTGGGTATCATTGAGTTCATCTAAGAACTCATTCAGAAGGAATTGACACCAATTGAACTCGGTTCCCACAGTTGCTGCGACACCAAGTAATACTGCGCCCGCAGGCACCTCCGGAGGCCTAGCCGTTCTGAGGATTTTTCCTACGAGTAACTGGGTCACAAATTTTGTCGTTCTGTCCTCAATGTCTTATGTGAGAAAGCCTCTTTTCCCCATTGGCAATGGTTGACTTTTCTTCATTTTCTCAACAACTTCTTTTTCTTTGCTCTTCCCTTGGAAGAACTGCTTAGGATCTTTACCGTGCTTGCTGAGACCTGTTATGCGGTGGACCAAGGAAATATTGACATCAATGTTTTTATCTAGCCACGTGTATCCTTGGTGGATTCGCGCCATCAGTGTGCGAACCACCGCATTAACTTCCGCTAATTGGTCAAAATGTGGTAGTCTGAGGAGGTTTAACAAGCCTGACGGAACTACTGGTGTCAGCCAGCTTTCGGCAACCAAGTTAGGTGTACCCTTGGCATATTTCTTCTAGCACATGTACTAGTCAGGCTGGAATTATGGGTACTTAGGTGCATGGGGCTCTTCCTTTTGTACACCTAAGAGGTCAAAATATTCCCACTTGCAATCCAGAATTTTTCCAAGCAGGTTCTTGGCAACGTATACATGCTTTGAGATCGGTGACAATGGGATCTCATACTTAATACTCTTGACCAATTTGAAGACTGGGGTGTCCAATGCTTGAGGTGATATGTATTCTTGTGTGAGTTTCAGTGGTTCTTTTTGAAGGAATGGCGATTTTTGTGTCGACGAGCCCATCTTTATGATCTTGCTTCGAGGTGTAGTTGAGTCTTTTGCTTTATCTTTTGCTTTTTCATGCATGCGCGGATTATGACGAGGTGATCTTCGGGATGCTTGACCTGGCTCGATTACAACCTTCTTGGCAAGGGTTTTCATTAACTTTGTAATTCCCCTGTACTGAAAGACCTTAAGTGCTTCTTCAATGGTCAGGTCTTCTTCTCTATAGGATGGTTCAAACATTCACTGGTTAGCTAAAGGCTGTGATTATCAGATGATAGAAGAATACTAGCTCAAGGAGTGATCGCAAGAAAATTCTAAGTGCTGAGTAACGTTCGCGAGTCCTGTAGCGGTGTTATTTATAGGCGCAGCTAGGTCCTCCCCACGCCTCCCAACGGTTATATCTACATTTAATGAGTTGTCCGTTGGCCAATTTGAATAGATCCTCCCGTCTCTTCTATCGTCAGTGTGTCTAGAATGGCTATATTTCCTTTAAATGCTTGAGTGGTTGCTGCAATGATTATTTCAACGGCTGTTTTATCAAAAGCCATGCAATGGCTATTTCTCTCTGAATGCTGCACCAATCTGTGCAGAAAACCATTTCGACTCATGCGCAATTTCTTCGCGGTACTGATCTTTGAACTGCACGGCTATTTTTCCACTATTGTCTTCCTCGTTCCTGTGCTGCTTCAGCAGTGTTGTGCTGCTCATACATTCTTCCTTTATGATCCATGTACAGACACTATACATTTCTAGTGCCCAATTTCAACTATACTTGACACTTAGAAATTTCTCCCCGCGTTTATCTTGCCATGTGCTGTGAAGTAGGACTATCGCGGTATAATTTAAGTCTGCTTCCATTTATCATAGTGGATAGAGTATCACCAGCTAAAGTGGATAACTGGACTGCACCACTGTTAGTGACATACATAACAATATATGGACCAAGCCAATGCATTTTAAACTTGCCAGGAAATTTCATGAACTTGCTATCATAGAGGAGGACTAAATCACCTACCTGAAAGCATTTGTTCCTGATATGGCGATCATGCCATGCCTTTTCACAATCCTTCTGGACTTGCTGCTGAAAGCCTGTAATGAAATAATCCTCCTCCAAGCTGACTAAATGTAATAGTCTTTCATCTAATGCTTCATGATCTGCCATTCCGGTGAACAGAGCAATCGTCAGACTAGGGACAATGTACTCCATTGGGATTATGGCCTCTTTCACATAAGCCAACCGGAAGGGTGTCTGTCCTGTCAACTTCTTACAAGTTGTTATGTATGCCCATAGTACAGACGAGATGCGCAGGTCCCAATCATCCCTGTTTATGTTGCACACCTTCGTCAGCGTGTTTTCGAGTATCTTATTGAAAGCTTCAACATTTCCATTCACCTGCGGATGATATGGTGTACTGCAGTGATGCCGAATGTGGAACTCCTCTGTGAGGGCTTCAATGGTCTTATTCAGAAAGTGAGTTCCCTGATCACTCATCAAAATTTTTGGATAGCCGAATCTCGATAAAATTTCCTCAAAAATGAACTGCGCGGTAGTACCTGCGCTGCAGTCCTTTACTTGTTTAACTTCTTCCCATCTGGTGAGGTAATCCGTGGCAGTAATGATATACCTCGCACTAGTTCTCTTCCTTGGTGGGTTTATAGGTCCCACAAAATCAATTTCCCACCTCTCAAAAGCCTGTAAGGTCAATTGCGGGTTCAATGGAATTTCATCTCTCTGTGACGGCTTCCTTGTCCTCTGACAGATATCACAGTTCCTGCAGTATTCCTTAGAATCTTTGTGGATGGTAGGCCACCATAGCCCTACGCACAATATCTTCTGCACAGTAGCCCTTCCTGCGTAATGACCTCCTGCGATCCCTGAATGCGCATCTGCTAGTATATATGGTTTCTCATGGTCGAGTACACATTTGCGCAGGAATTCATCTAGTCCGAGTTTGTATAAATAACCTGCAATGATAGTGAAATCCACAGTGCTGACAACTAGCTGCTTCTTCTGCTGAACAGAAAATTCTTGCGGTGTCAGCCCTGTTGTCAGAAAATCAATGATATCCTTATAGTAATCATCTGCAACTTGTATAGCAAACATCTACACGTCAGCCAGACTGTCTTCAATGTTCGTCGGATCCTCTCCCGACTCAATTCGAGACAGGTGGTTAGGTCCAAAATTCAGCCTTCTAGATTTAACAATGATCTCGAAGTCATACTCCTGAAATAGCAACAGCCATCTACATATACGCCCCCCTAACACTGGCTTATTGACCAAGTATTTCAATGCAGAATGATTGGTGAACATAAGGAAGTGTGCACCAAGTAGATAGTGTCTAAACTTCTGTAGGGCATATACCATCACAAGTCCTTCCTGCTCAGTAGTGGTATAGTTCTTCTCTGTTGTCGATAGCTTTCTACTAGAAAATGTGATGGGGTGGTCAATACCCCCTTCTCCTGGCTGAGCTAAAACAATACCGAGGGCAATGCATGATGCGTCCACATGAACATGAAACAGCTTTGCCCAGTCTGGAAAGACTAGTATCGACGCGGTAACCATCTTTTCTTTAAGGGTGTCAAAACCCTGTTCGCATTCTTTGTTCCAAATGAACGACATGTCCTTCTTCAACAGCTTCTCCATTGCTGCGGTGATCTACGCGTAACCTTTAATGAGCTTCCTGTAATAGCTTGTATGGCCCAAGGTAGAGCACAACATTTTAATTGAAGTTGGCGTAGGCAAATTTACAATGATGGCAATCTTCGCAGGGTCCACCATCAATCCCTGTTTGCAAACAATATGTCCTAGTAAAATTCCATAGGGCACATAGAAGATGCACATTCTAAATTCAATGATATCTGATGCTGGCAGCACTTGTCAAGCATCATCCTCAGGTTTGCGCAATGGTTCTTCAACAAACTAAAGACAGTCCAGTCATCAAAATATGCTTCCAGAAACTTATGCATGAAATCTTTGAACATCGCGATGACAACCCTAGAGAAGATGGAGGGTGCATTCTTCAGACCAAACGACATGACTGTATACTGTAACGACCCCCATTCTGTAGCAAATGTTGTCCTATGCCTGTCTGTAGGATCGATCCTGATCTGATGATAACCGGAGAAACCATTAGTAAATGAATCGGCCTCATTCCCTCCAACATTGTCAAGTACCTCATCTGTAAACGGAGTAGGGAATGGGTCATGCATAGAGGCATCATTAAGTTTTCTAAGAATGACACAAATCCTGATCTCGCCCTTCATCTTCTTGTCCTAGACAACCATAGGACTGATCCATTCAGATTCCTCGACAGGTTCAATGATTCCTGCCTCTAACATTTTGTCCAACTTTGCACGGACTCTCTCTTTATACCGTGGATTCAGTCTATATGGTCGCTGCTTCATAGGTTTAGCGTCTGGCTTCAAAGGGATTTTCATGACTCCTAAGTCACCCAATATTCCTTTCATCTCTGTAAACTTGGTTGGAAATAGATCCTGATATTCGTGTAAAGTGTCTGCAATCTCCGTGACAGTCTGATCATCCCACTAGTCTCCGATAGATGCGAACTTCGGCTCTTCACTCGTGCTGATGTTCACCTTCTGTGTCTTAACTGGTCCACTCATGTCCGGGATTTCCAATGGCGGTTTTTCTATATCACACGCACCTTCTGACTCTAGTATATTGAGATTGCTCGGATCATCTTCATCTTCTTCTCTTCCATGCTCATCATCCTCAGCTAGATTATAACACTCTATCGGATGTTCTTCATGTTCTTTCCATTCTGAGTGTATGTTCACAGGACTGTCATCTGTGTTGAATAATTCTTCCCATGACATGTCTTCGCGAGCACAATCTTGTTTGAATACACGTTCCTTGATTATCTGCAGTGCCTCGTGTATTAAAGGGTTCTCATCCTCAAAACTGAAATCTCTCTAGAAGTTCGCAGTTAATGTATCCCAATCTGTGGTCTCCCTGTGTAACTCCAGGTCTAGATACCATTTCTTCGGAATATCCTCTTCCAAAGTATGCACGAACATGTACACCCACTCTTTAGGTGGCCTTTCTTCCCATGCCTGCAAGCAGACTTCCAAATGCTGACTAGGATTTGTCTTCCCGTTGAACTTCTCAAAGGGTAAGGTAACCCTTGCTACCAACTGAATTTGCATCTTTGGTCTGCATTGATCCCAAGTGATCAATATCTGCTTGTGCGAAGGCCACCATCTGGCAGGTATGCCACACAGTGCCATATCCAATGCTGGCAACCTGTGCTCTTCTGGAGCTGCTACAGTATAGTCTTGAATAAAAGTATAAACGTTAGCGAAACCATCAAATGTAGGGATCGGGATTACCTCCTTTCCAATATAGCGCAGTGATTTCGTGACCTGCACGCACCTTCTAGCTGACACTTCGTGCATGCAATACTTCCAGTTTTCCAATCCAGCGTCCGAGTCAGAAACGCAGGAGCTATCGCATCTCCAGTTGAGTGCACCATCCGCAGTAGGATTAATGTAATCCTCCTGGTTCGCAGTCATCTGGTACAGCCGATCCAAGTCCTGAGCCTTAGATTCTTCCTGAATTGGCTCACTATATCTGTCCCCATCTGCAAGATCCAATGGTGCAATAACCCGCAGATGCTTGCCTTAGAATATCATCTTCTTTGTTTTAAAATTTATAATGGCCAAATTGTCAATAGCCCAGTCAATTCCTAGCGGTGCAGGAAAGGGTTGGCTATCGTCAACAATCTCGATGACTTCAAAGTCCGCATGGCTTTGTTGTGGCACCTCCAACAATTAATTAATACGAATATGCGAAATAGCAGAAATGACAGAACTCAGAATCACTTTTATATTGATCACAGGTCACTTCGAGGGGGCAACCTCCTATGAGCAAGCTCAATACAAATAACTTCACGGTGCCTTCATAGGTCTCAACACACACTTATATACTAATTCTAGGTGGCAATACTATGGCTCGAAACCATGGGCCATTACAAACTATGGATCAACAATACTATGGGCGACTTACAAAGCATATGCGCCAACAACAATAACACAAACTATTGATCAACAAATACTACGGGACGACCTACAAAGCATATGCGTCCAACAACAACATACTAACAAAGTAAAGATATGGGTTCCTAACATCCCCTCCCTCTTAAAAAAATCTCTGTCCTCAAAGCTTTAGATGTGGAAATTGTTGTTGAATCTGAAGGAGTGGTTCCTATGTAGCATCCTCTAGTTGCATGTCGTACCACTGAATTAAGACCTCTGTGATAGAGCGAGAGCGAAGCTGACGCATGCGCTGATTGAGGATGGCCTCTGGCTCCAAAAGGATGGATCCTTCATTATCCAGTTCGGGTAAAATCGTTTGTCCATTGATGTTGGTGCCAAGAACTTTCCTCATACAAGAGACATGAAAGACTGGATGAATGCGGGAAGAAGGAGGAAGTTCCAATTTATAAGCAACGGACCCAATCTTCTGAAGAATTCGATATGGCCCATAGAACTTTGGAGCGAGCTTATGACGCCCTTTGAGTTTCAAGGAGGATTGTTTGTACGGCTGGAGACGAAGAAAAACCATATCGCCGACTTGAAAAGTGCACTCCGAACGGTGTTGATCAGCTTGTTGCTTCATGCAATTTCTTGCCATGTGAAGATTGTCCCGCAAAATGCGAAGAATCTGATCGCGGTTTCGAAGGACCGTGTCAACTTCTTGAACTGGTGAACTGGTGGGGGTGTATGGAAGAAGAGCTGGAGGTGCCTGACCATAGACTGCTTCATATGGGGTCATTTTAGAGGCAGTGTGGTAAGAGGTATTGTACCACCATTCAGTGAGAGGGAGCCACTTTTCCCACTGATGTTGTTGTTCCGAGGTGAAGTAACGAAGATAAGTTTCCAAGCATTTATTGAAAATTTCAGTCTGACCATCTGTTTGTGGGTGATACCCTGAACTCATCTTCAGTTTGGTGCCAGTGTGGCGAAATAGTTCTGTCCAAAAATGACTAGTGAAAGTCGCATCACGATCTGAGACAATGGAAGAAGGGATGCCATGAAGACGAAAGATCTGGTCCATAAAAATTTGAGCGACGGAGGAGGATGTATAGGGATGGCTGAGAGCACAAAAATGACTATATTTGGAGAGGCGATCAACCACAATGAGAATCACTGTCTTCCTGCTAGATTTAGGGATCCCTTCAATGAAATCCATAGAAATATCTGTCCAAATCCATGTAGGTATGGGCAAGGGTTCAAGCAATCCTGCAAGGAGTGTTGTTTCACCCTTATTGCGCTGGCAGGTATCACATTCGGCCACCATCTGTTGAAATGTCCTTTTCATTCCCTGCCAAAAGAAGTTACGTCGTGCTCATTCATATGTTTTGAGGAACCCAGAGTGCCCTACCGATGGAGAAGCATGGAGTTCATAGAAGATAGCCTGTTGAAGATCTGTGCTCTGGGGAAGCACCAGACGACCTTTGTATCGTAGAGAAGCGCCATCCCAAGAGTAATGTGGTACATCAGAAGGGTTGTTAGTCAAGCGTCGGATGCTTTGAGATAAGGAAGAGTCATTGACATAACCCTATTGAATAGATTGCAACCAATTTGGAATAGGCATAGAAATAGTTGAAAGAGAACCTTGGGCATCAAATGTGCGAGAAAGAGCATCTGCCACAATATTTTCTTTCCCCTTCTTGTAAGTTATCTCATAGTCATAATACATGAGTTTGCTAACCCATTTTTGTTGTGCCGGGGAGGAGACACGTTGGTCCAAGAAATATTTCAGACTCTGGTGATCAGTCTTGATGCAGAAATGATTCCCTAATAGGTATGGGCGCCACTTCTGTACTGCATGTAAAATAGCCATCATTTCCTTCTCATAGGTAGAGGCAGCTAAATTCTTATCTGAAAGGGCTTTGATGGTGAACGCAATGGGGTGTTCATCTTGAAGGAGAACAACACCAAGTCCATTGCCGCAAGCATCACTCTCAATAGTGAAGGGCTTGGAAAAATCGGGCATAGCTAGCACAGGTGTAGTACACATAGCCTGTTTTAGTTTGTCAAATGCACACTGAGCAGCAGGTGTCCATGTAAAAGAATCCTTTTTCAATAGAGCAGTTAATGGAGCTGCAATCTTCCCATAATCCTTGACAAACTTTCGGTAGTAGCCAGTTAACCTCAAAAAATCATGAAGGCTCTTGAGTGTCTGAGGATGTGGCCAATTGTTCATGGCATCAATTTTGGCAGGATCCACGCGAACCCCTTGTGCTGAGATAATGTGCCCGAGATACTCAAATTCCTTCTGTCCAAAAACACATTTAGACTGCTTGGCATGGAGATGATGGTCAAAGAAAAGTTGCATGACAAGATCCACATGCTGGAGATGTTCATCCCATGTTTAACTGTAGATGAGGATATCATCAAAGAATACCAGAATGAATTTTCACAAGTA
This sequence comes from Larix kaempferi, assembly GCA_027924585.1. Taxonomy (NCBI): domain Eukaryota; kingdom Viridiplantae; phylum Streptophyta; class Pinopsida; order Pinales; family Pinaceae; genus Larix; species Larix kaempferi. The sequence continues at coordinate 803,834 of BSBM01000318.1, read as the reverse complement.
GGGTCGAAATATTTTATTCATTAAGGCCTGGAATGTGGAAGGAGCATTAGTGAGGCCAAAGGGCATGACCAAAAACTCATAATGGCCATCATGTGTGTGGAAAGCTGTTTTAGGAATATCATCCTCATGAACCCGAATTTGATGATACCCAGAACGAAGATCCAACTTGGAGAAAAAGTGAGCCCCATGAAGCTCATCAACAACAGGAATTGGAAACTTATCCTTGATGGTGAGGTGATTAATTGCTCGGAAGTCAATGCAGAGGCGCCATGACCCATATTTTCTGCGGACAAGAATAACTGGAGAAGAAAAGGAACTAGTGCTTGGGCGAATAATACCTTGCTTCAATAAGTCCTGAACGAGCATTTCAATCTCCGTTTTTTGGTGAAATGGGTAGCGATAGGGCCTGATGTTGGGAGGAACGTTGCCAGGAAGGAGTTGAATACGATGGTATTCTGGCCTGGAAGGTGGCAATCCCACTAGTTCAGCAAAGACACCTGTATATCGATCCAGAATTTGTTGTAGATCCAAGGGAGTAGTGGAGACCGTTGATGGTTGCATCTGGATGGAATGGATCTGAGGGATGACACCATGTGAATTATTCTTGAGGAGTTTTTCCATGCGATGTGAACTGATGATGCTGAGAGAGCCTGGTTGTAATCCTATCAATGTGTGTTTTTGTCCATTGAGGGAAAACTGCATCCAAAGTTCAGCAAAATCCCATAAGATAGGGCCAAGTGTGCGTAGCCATTGAGCGCCCAAAACCACATCACATCCGCCTATGGGAAAGGCAAACATGTCAGAGTGCAAGGTATAATATCCCATAGAGATACGCACATTTCGACACTTCCCTTTGCAAGGTAAGGTGCCCCCATTGGCAACCATGACTTCAAAGTTGGAGCAAGGATGGATAAAACAATCAGTTTGTTTGGAGATCCGAGGGTCAATGAAATTATGAGTGCTACCAGAATCAATGAGTATTGTAAGAGGAAGCTTCTTGAAGTAACCCCTGACCTGCATTGTTTGGGGGGTGGTGATTCTAGCTAAAGCATGGAGAGATATCTCTGGCTGGTCATCCTGAGACAGAGGGTCAATAGGCGGTTCTTGAATGTCGATCGGAGCATCTAGTGTTTCTGGATCTTCGTCACCAATTTCAGAGGCAGGCAGAGACTCCACATCCAAGAGATAGAGCTTTTGCTAAACACATCTATGTCCCCGAGTGAATTTCTCATCACAATTATAGCAAAGCCCCTTTTCTCTGCGTGCTTGCATCTCTATTTCAGACAAACGCTTGATAGGAGTCGGTCGAGGAGCCTGCGGTATAGGTGGTCGCTGAGAACCCATATTTCGGAAGGGAACAAAAGTGGGCTTGGAGCGTTGTTGGGATGCAATCTTGTCTTCTGCCAACTTAGCCAACCCTAGGGCTTCCATCATTGTGTTGGGACAGAAAATTTTGACCTCAGAGCGGATGGCATCCTTTAGACCACTGATAAAACAACTCCGGTAAAAGTCACCACACAATCCTTCGGTGTGGTTGGCTAGATTCTCAAATTCAGTTTGATACTCTCTCACTGTGCCAATTTGGCGAAGTTTAGTGACGGCTCCTGTGAAGTCATCAAAAGCACTAGGACCGAATCGTTGCAAAAGGAGCTGGCAAAAGTCTGGCCATTTGGGCTCTGGATGAGCCTTGATGTACCAACGGTACCATTGAAGAGCTTCCTGTTCCAAGTGAAAGGATGCCGGCGGAACTTTGTTGACATCAAAAGTATTATGCAGACTGAAATATTGTTCTGCATGATAGATCCATCTAGTTGGATCAGTACCATTGAAGCGAGGAAAATCAAGCTTCGGACCACGGAAATTGCTGGAAGAGGAGAACCCATTGTCTGATGAAGACTCGGACTGTCGTTTGTTGTTCATAGCTGAATGTTCAAGATGGAGGCCGAGAAATTTTTCATCCAGATCCTGGAGTTTGGCTTGGATGGATTCCAGTGCTTCTTCCATGGTTTTTGCTCCTACACGAGTGACAACCATAAACAGGTTTTTATTTTATTTTATTTTTTATTTTTTTTTATTTTTTTTTTTCGGGTAGGAAAACAAAAACAGAGACTACTTCAGTAAGGGAAAATCTGGACTAGGGAAAAAATATGGGGTTTGACTAGGTTTTGGACATTATTGAATAGACAGGGAAACGAAAATGAGGATTCCAGAAGCAGAGTGAAAGAATGGGAAAATTTGGCAGAGGGGAACAAAGAAGCTGAATTCAGAAATGAACTCTGTGGTAAAATTTGAGGGTGATTGGGTGAAATCTGAGGAAGTTATGGAAAACCCTAAAAATAGACAAATGTGGGATTTCGGGCTTTGGGAAGGGGAATTTTGGATAGGGTCCTCAGGAATGAAATATGCAGAAAGGGGTGATAGGGGTTCCTCGAAAATTTCAAGGGAAACAGAGTGAAAACAAGGGACATATGGAGAAAAAATATTTTGTTTTTTTGTTTTTTTAGACTGGAGCAGCTACGGCTCGAAAGGGATCTGAAACGGCACCGAATGGATTGAAAATGGATGGCTCTGGAATGGCTTGCAAAATGGATCTAAAGGACTAGATGTAAAATGATGCAGCAATGATCGACGACAGTTTAGCTGAAATTAGATATGGACCCCAGGTATGTGCGGATTCCTAATAGTTCAAGGGTTTCACTCAACCACCAATGCTGTCTGACGGCTTGCGTATTGGGGCAGTACCCCTCACTCCACGGCTCAGGTAAAACTGATAGCCGTTTTGCCACAAACGATAGCTCTTGGTTTACCTCACGGGTGGGAACTAGTCAATTAGGTAGGGGTCGTTGCCCTTTTCGCTGGCAGGTCCTCTCAATGGGCTAGTTACTTCGGGGTTCCTATGGTACTCCTCACAATGAGTTTTAGGGCTTATGCCCAAGTACTTCCCATAGTTAAGCGGAGAGGGATTATTCCCAAATCCAAACCTGCAACAGATACGAAAAAAAATTTGGCAGAAATTTCACCCAGCAAGCCCAAGAAAGTGCTCTGATACCAGATGTGAGGCACCTGCAACAATTAATTAATACGAATATGCGAAATAACATAAATGACAGAACTCAGAATCACTTTTATATTGATCACAGGCCACTTCGAGGGGGCAACCTCCTATGAGCAAGCTCAACACAAATAACTTCACGGTGCCTTCATAGGTCTCAACACACACTTATATACTAATTCTAGGAGGCAATACTATGGGTCGAAACCATGGGCCGTTACAAACTATGGATCAACAATACTATAGGTGACTTACAAAGCATATGCGCCAACAACAATAACACAAACTATTGATCAACAAATACTACGGGATGATTTACAAAGCATATGCGTCCAACAACAACATACTAACAAAGTAAAGATATGGGTTCCTAACATTTGTACTCCGTCGATATCAACCAAAACATTGGCTAAGCGGCCAAATGGTATAAATTTCTCTTGGTTGGCCATTCTCAGCTGGATAGGTGACCACGACAGCTTTGGTCGACCCATCTGCTGGCATGTCTGCTTGGTTAAGACATTTACTTCTGATCCCAGATCAAGGATAACTTCATCCATATCAAAGTCTCCTATCTACACAATGAGCCTCATCTCTCAGCCTGACCTCTTATGTTTCTTTATATGATGTAGTGCGCCATCATAAGTTTTTGCTTCTGTCTGTGGTTCGTATAGATTTATTAGCTTCTCTTGCTCTACTATCACGTTTTCATTTTTCAGCAGCTTCATGCAGCTTCTCAGGAACTGCACAACAGAGGTGCTAACATCTGCTATGTGTCTTGTCTTGTCATACGCAGCAGGTGTGTCTTCAACACATGGTACTTCACTGCGCAGTGGGATCCTTGGTGATTTAGGTGTTGGTTATCTGAAAGTATCCCGCGTGTCAACAAAAGCTTCTTTGTTCTTCTTCAGATCTAGAGAAGGCATCTTTATTGGGGATTTTCTTACCCATATTGCTTCAAGAGGGCCCTGCTTTGCATGAGCCTCTCCTGAAGTGGAAGCCTCTGCTCCCCTATCACGGCCTGTTTCCACGCCACTGCGTGTGACTACTTTAATGCTAGGATCCATAGGTCTGTTCTCTGCTGCGATCCACTAGATGTTCAAGGCTGGCGCGTCTGTCCTTCATCTTTTCTACATCTCCTCTAGCACCGGGCAATCTTCTATCACATGCTCAAATGATTTACAATAATTACAGGTGGTGTAGGGATTTACACAGTCTCTGGATACGTGACCTGGCTAGCCATAGTTATAGCAGATGACCCCGCCGCGGCCTCTTCCTTGTGCCGGGCCAGTATTTCTTCCTCTACCGCGGTATCCACCACCACGGCCTCCGTAGGAAGATTGATCATAATGCGTGTTTGCTTGCTTTGGCTGGTTATCTTCTTGCACTCTGTACAAGCCAGCGCCTCTCATTGAATCCATGTCGCACTTTCTTTCATTCATGAGTTCATAGGCACGACAGTTGGATTCATCATGTCCAACTGATTTACAGAAATTAGAATATAGATTCTCAGGTGTCTTCACATATTTCTATATTAGGTAACAATCTTCAGGTCTATGACCAGTAGTTCTGTAGATGTCACACCAAGGTGCCTGGTTCTGATTGATGGGGTTAGGCGCACCACTACCGAGGTAGTCGCAGTATAGGGGACAATGTTCATGGTCATGCCCTTCTCCTTTGCAACTCGTACACCAGATCTCATGACGAGGTTCATATCGCTGCTCTTTTCCATTCTTCATGCTCTGCAGCTCCAATGTCAGGGTGGTAAGATGGCTCTAAATCTGGGTCAACCGAGAACTAGACTCATCGATCAGTGAAGCCTCCAACTTCTTTGCAATCTCTAAGGCCTCTGCTTGCGACATAACCTTCTACTGCATTAATGGTAATCTAATGTGGGGTAGCAGTGCATCAATGAACCATTCCTTGTGCTGATTCAGAGCTATAACAAAGCTTACTTGGTCTAATAGGGTCTTGAACTTTTGATCAAACTCCCAGACCGGTTCAGTCGGTCTCTGCTTGATTTCCTTCAGCTCAGTTATATACTGAGATTCAGACTTTGGTTTCTTGAACTCTGTTATCACCGCAACTTTAATCTTTTCTAGGGTTTTGGGTTGCATGGTAAAATACTTCATGAACCAGTGCAACGCTCTATCTCTGAATGTGGTAATAAGCTGGGCTTTCTTCTCATCATCATCCCAGATCTGTCTGACACTCCAGATAGCTTCACAAAGGAACTAGTGTTGATCAGGATCTTCTAGACCCGTCCCTTTGAATATAGGCAGCTTCATATCCGTATGGGCCATGGCTCTAGGGGGAGGTGTATCACTCAAGGGGGCACCTTGAGGTGTGCCCTGAGGAGTGCTAGGGTGTCATATAGGACTTTGCGCAGTGAAAACAAATGGGCGTATAGGGGTAGACGTACTAGGCTATATATTCAGCAGGGTTGGCTCTACAAGTGGAGGATTCTGAGGGGTAAATGGGGGTGCGGCTTCGCTTTCAATATTAGAAGGAATCTCAGTATCTATGTGGAGTCCAGAGCCTCCAGGATTCTTATTGAAATTGTATCTTTTCCCACTTCTTAAGTTGTGAGTATCTTCGTCGGAATCGCTATAAATGCTATTTACCATGACAACTTGAAAAAATTACTGCATTCTTAAAATGCCTTTCTCAGCTAACAACATCTTAATGTATAGACTGAGAATGTTCAAAAATTTACCTTTGAAACCTGCGAAAAAGTGTGCCTCTGCTTGGATGTAGGATTTGAGCGTATCCACAACAAACTCTATGACAAATCCTTCTACCATATGATTGACCTAAAAATCCACTGCGCGTCAATGCGCTATCTATTTCTTTGAGCTGTGATATGAGCTCAGGATTCCACTCTGTAGGAATGCCTCCTTGAAAACAGGTTTTCTTTTCTGCAAGCCACGAGATCCATGCGTGCAGCTCGTTCAAAAATGTAGCCCAGAAAATCTCGTGAATGTCGTCCAACAGATATCTATCTGACCACTGTGTGTCACTTAGACGTGGATGTCTATTCTCTTGGATTTTAAAGTCTCTTATGGTCTTATCCCACCAAGCCTGGATTTCTGTCCTCTCAGGATTCCAGTTCAATGAACCTTCTGGGAACTCAGACTCTTCGTCGCTCATCACAACTGGAACTCAGCACGGATTCTAGCACGGCAACGGAACCATTTGTTGGCTAGAGAATGATGACCATATGTTTTATGAAGACCCAGGTTCTGCACAGTTACCTTAAACCAACAAAACCCCTTCGCACCGACCCTTTCAGCAACAGCCCGCAAGCAGGCCGAGGTCTCACCCGAGGTGTTTCTAAAGGGGCACTATGGACTCAAATTTCCACAGTGAGTGATGAGTGGATGGCTGTGACGAAGTTCGCGGTAGTGCAGCGGCTGTTTTTTGTGAGGGTTGGACTACATGGCGATGGCGAACACCGCGGCCCACACCACTACCTTCTTCCTTACTGTGGGGTTTAATACTATACTGCTAATGTGACCACTTGACTTCCTATACTTCGACTAAGTGAAAAATTCTTAAGGCAGTGAGCTAAATACCACTTATCCACTTAGTCATTCACGTGACTATCTTACCACTTAATGCTCATAAAACACACTTATAATGTTACTATTTTAAGCATAACCCTCAGGTGCGAAATAACTGTTATACATTCATCGACTGCATCCATTCAAAACTTGTAAACAACTTTCTCCATACTAAAGAAAATGATAGATTCACTTTCCTTAGAAGCAAATCTAATACTAACCATACCTCCATTCCTGCAGACTTAACATATCATTCCATACTCTCTTGATGGTGAATGCATATAAAAGCCTTCTCATAACAGACTGCAAGTCAATATTCAGACATCCAACTACAGAAACAGATAAATAAAAACACACATATAAACATTCAGTCACTCGACACACTATTTAACATGGTTCACTAGCCCGGATGGGAAGCTACGTCCACAAGAACTGTGTTTGACTTCTTGCTCAGTTAGGTCTCTGCGCACTCAGCTGCAGAGCCTTTACAATATTTTGCTGACTCAAAAGATATTACAATACAATATGGTCACAATGACAAGTCTTTCTTGTCTTGAGAAACTAACCAAAAACTCAACAACCCCTAACTTACAACAACAACCCTTCACCAACCCTTCCTATACAAAATTGTCTTCTTAATATAGATCACACCCGAAGGTCATGTCTTTACAACATTGAAGACTGAAACCCTTAGGGTTTCCAAATGACTACAGTCCCTCTGAACCGTCATGCAAGCTTCTGGTAGCGATTCTGCTATCGTGGCAATCCTCCACGCCTTAGACCCGTTGCTTTCAGCCTTCCTGTTGTGCACACACCAACAGATCATCCATTCTGAGCCGCCCTTCCACTAATGGACTCATGTGACTAGCTCAGCTCCCAATCGCTTCCCCTATAGGTCGTCCATCCTCTAATGACCACACACAACTGGCTTAGCTCCAATCATTGTCCATCCGCCATTTTCCCCTTAACGGTCACGTACTCTGCTGTACACTGAACTGTCACTTTCCTGACCCATCCTCTGCTTAACGGACTCGTACAGTCAGCTGCCTTCCTGATCTGCTTATGCCCTCAACTCGGCATCTTTCCAGCAGTCTTACCAAAAGTAGACCATCGCCGGTATATCCACTCTATCTGGCCATCCTCCATCCAGTACACAACTTTACTGGATCCACATGGCCTACTACATTCGCAGCACTGAACTTGTTTAGCACTAAGATTCACAACATCCTTCAAAACTCAGTACCGCGCACATCTTCGCAGTACCCCCAATACTTAGCCAAAATTTACTTATTTTCTAAGCTGCGCTCAGCTCAGCTCCATCTAGCCTCAAAAATGTTATAAAAAATGGCCCTATTGGGCCATACCCAACAACTCTTGTAGCTAGATACACTTCCAACAGATCAGTACTTTCTATGGTTGTAGTGATGAAGTGGAAGATACACCAGATGGATGTCAAGACAGCTCTCTCGAATGGTGTAGTCGAGGAGAAAGTGTATGTGGAGCAGCTACTTGGTTTTGAGACACATGATAGAAAGTCATATGTGTGCAGGTTGAAGAAAGCCTTGTATGGCTTGAAGCAAGCTCCTAGGACTTAGTATGGGAGGATACACAACTTTCTATCCAATTTGGGCTTTACTAAGAGTAAAGCGGATTCCAACCTTTACTACAAGGTTGAGGAAGGCAATACTGTGATACTATTGTTGTATGTAGATGATCTATTTGTAATAGGTAATGCTGGTTTGATTGCCGATACCAAGAGGAATCTTGCAGCCGAGTTCGAGATAAAGGACTTGGGGATGATGCACTATTTTCTAGGCATGGAGGTGTAGCAGAGTGCAGATGGAATCTTCCTTGGACAAGGGAAGTATGCGGTGGAGAGCCTAAAGAGGTTTGGGATGATTGGCTGCAAGGCCATGGCCACACCTATGGCATCGAACCTGAAGCTTCTGTGTGATGCTTCATCTGATCTGGTTGATGTCACAGTGTATCATCAGATGATTAGGTCCTTGATGTACCTGACAAATACGAGACCAGATATCTGTTTTGTGGTGAACACACTGAGCCAGTTCTTGACAGATCCCAGAGGTGTTCACCTGGTTGTTGTAAAGCATATTCTGAGGTACCTGAAGGGTACGATTGACTATGGGCTCAAGTATGATGCGAATCAAAAGTTTAACCTGCAGGGTTATGTTGATTCAGATTGGGCAGGCAGTGCTGCAGATAGGAAGAGCACTTCTGGGTGTTGCTTCAGTATGGGATCAGGTGTGATGTCTTGGTTTAGCAGGAAGCAGTCCTGCGTAGCACTGAGTATAGCTGAAGCAGAGTATGTTGCAGCTTGTTCAACTAGTTGTGAGGTAGTATGGCTTCGGAAGCTACTATCTGAGTTATTTGATCTCCCGCTGGAGGCTACTGGTATCTTTTATGACAACCAGAGTTGTGTGAATCTGTCTGAGAACCCAGTGTTCCACGACAGGTCAAAACACATAGAGATCAAATATCACTATATCAGGGATATGGTGCAGAGAGGAGCAGTGAAGCTCCTGTATGTTGTGACAGATGAGCAGATTGCAGATGTGCTGACGAAGCCACTAGCCAGAGTGAAGTTCGAGTACTTCAGGGAGAGGCTTGGTGTTCCTCAGATCAATGACACTTCGAGGAAGAAGTAATGGAGACATTTGCTGAAGCCATTCCAAGCATGGTGAGAGAAGGATCCTTCCATGGCTGTGGATATAAGCACTGGATGATGAGCATCGGGATGATGCTCCAGTTACTGCTCTATATGTATATGTATGTACGCATCATGTTGGATGCTGGATATGATCAGTTGGATCATTTATATGTATATGTATGTACGCATCATGTTGGATGCTGGATATGATCAGTTGGATCATTTATATGTATATGTATGTACGCATCATGTTGGATACTGGATATGATTAGTTGGATCATTTATATGTATATGTATGTACACATCATGTTGGATGCTGGATATGATCAGTTGGATCATTTATATGTATATGTATGCACACATCATGTTGGATGCTGGATATGATCAGTTGGATCATGTGTATGTATCTGTAGATGTATTAGGTGGCTACATTGTATGATCAGATGGATCATGTATTTGTATGTATATCAGGTGGATACATTGTATGATCATGTAGATCATCTATGATGATATGTATCAGGAAAATACTGTGTATGCATCAGGCAGATGCATTGTATGATCAGGAGGGTCATGGATGACGAGCTTCAGGATGTTGCTCCAGATGACATGCATTAGGACGATGCAGTGATGATGATCATGATGATCATGTGTACATTAGGATGATGTATGGTGAGTGTAAGGTTGATACTCTATGGCCATGGAACAGGTTGTACAGATAAGCATATAATCCTAGCCTTGGGAGGTTTGCAGATAGTCTTTCGAGGTTTTTCCTATGGCATGTAATACTGGCCCTAGGATATCTAGCAAATGCTCTTTTGAGGTTTTGCTTTGGAGGACATATAATCCTATCCCTGGGAGGTTTGCAGATACTCTTGCTAGGTTTTGCCACTGGCATATAATAGCTCCCTCGGAGATCTAGCAAATGCTCTTTCGAGGTTTTGTCCTATGGCATGTAATCCTAGCCCTAGAAGATACGATAGGTTGTGCTGTGTGCTCGTAGTCAGTCCTGGGATGCTCTTTCGAGTTTTTTCCATGACCACATGTAATAAGTCCTGGAGATCTGGACAGGATGATAAAGGCCTCAGATGCTCTTTAGGGTTCTTTCTTGGCAAGACACTCTTTTAAGGTTTTGTGGTGGGGGTCACATGTAATAAGTCCTAAAGATCTAGACAGGATGAAAAAGGCCTCAGATGCTCTTTAGGGTTCTTGCTAGTCAAGAGACTCTTTTAAAGTTTTGTGAGAGTCACATATAATACTAGCCCTAGGAGATCCGTCGGGTAGAGCTGTGTGCTCGTAACAGCCTGGGATGTTATTTCGAGGTTTTGCGATGCATGTAATAAGTCCTGAGGATTCCACAGTATGGCTAGTGATGATGAAGACCTGCAGGTGGTGGGCCTACATCCAGTATGAAAAAGGACTGGCTCTGTAGAAATTCCTATGACGAGTAGATTCAGAGATTGATTGAGATAGCAGTAGCAGTGATGATGACAATGATTCGAGGATGATGCATCAATGTGGATGGTCTAGAGAAGAAGACTTGTGCTAGATGATCTATGTCGAGAAATACCTTCCTAGTTAAGAGGGAGTGTTGATGTATATGTAACTTCAGAATGTATTTCTATAGTAAGGGTTTTCACCCTAGCTTGTGCAAATGAGCACCTACTAAGGAGAAGGGACTCCTTAGTAGCAGTTCAGTAAAAACAGTAAATACAAGATAGTAAATAAAACAGTAACTACTCTAAGCATGTGCATAAAATAACAGAGAGATAATAAAAATGGTTTTTGTATTGATTATACCTCCAATGTGGGATTGGTGAAGCTCTTGCAGTTGTCCAGGAGGGTTGCTTCCAAGCTCCAATAGGTTCCTTCTCCTTCTCCAAAGTGTTTTGGATATGGGCCAAAGGGGCACTCAAATGTGAAAATAGCTCAAAAGGGTGAGCTAGGGTTTCATGAGTGATTTTGGCAGAGTGAGGATAGGGAAGATTATGGATATGAAATGGGGAGCCTCCATCACCTATTTATAGGTTTTTTAGTGGTAGAGTGTTGACCCATGGTTTTGGGCACCATATGGTTTAGGTCAGCTATATAGAATTTTTGCTTCCTTTTTCCCTCTTTTTCCACTTTTTTGTATTTTTTATTCCCTTTTTAGAGGGTTTTTGCTATTTTTGGAGGAATTTAACATATTTTGGGGGGAAAAAGGGGGGTTTTGGCCTTTTGGAGGCTTTTTTAATGGTTTTTTGGCCTTTTGGAGGCTTTTTAATGGTTTTTTGCCTTTTGGAGGCTTTTTAATGGTTTTTTGGGGTTCTGGAGGGAAATATGGTAGGAAAAATGGACAAACATGTAATGGGGTAGATGAGGTAGTGAGCACTTTTTGGGTGTTAACAGATTGCCCCCTGATGTGTGAAGGTAGGAGCTCATCGTATGGCCGATAGACATCATAAGTCTTTTATTGTTTTCCTAGGATGTGGAGAGGAGAAGAAACGAACTAGAGCCTGGAACAACGGTCTCGAACAAACTACAAAAATTGAAAGTACATGACCTCAATAGTGAATGAGGAATAATCTCAACATATGGATGAGGCGGGCATTCCCATGCTCATATCAAGATCTATAACAATAATAATGGGGTCCAAAAAATGGGGACCTGAAATATACATGGCCTCAAATAATGAATGAGGGATAATCTCAATATATGGACGAGGCGGGCATACTCGTGCTCGTATCAAGATATATAAAAAAAAATAGTGAGGCCCAAAAATGGGGATCTGAAAGATACATGGAGAGCCACTGTGTACATCATAAGGGTCCAGAGGGGACACACAATCTGGGACATACTGCTGGGCGGACCATGTCTGAACTGAAGAACTGAAACATTGGAATAACAATAGTGCTACTGAGTGTGATAGCAGAGGAACTGATGAACTGCTGGCGCATAGTGATAGGGGGTCATACCCTCAATGGTACACTGAACTGGAACTAAATTGGGTACTCAAGAAAGCATATAACTGGATGGCTTCCGAATAAAATCGCCAACTCAACCCGGATATCCACGGGAACATATAACTGGGCGTTACGAAGTGACTCAACAATGTGCTAGAGTCAGGGGAAATCTGGGGTCTTCGACCAATAACTGAAGGGATATATACCCTGCGTGAGTCTCAACGATGCGATCAAGGTGTTGAAGTCGAGCATGTGAGAAACAACCACTTGGAGAGGCACTGATGACTCCTCTCAAAATGGTCCGTAGGCACTCACCACAGATGGTGATGGGTCCAAACTGCAGGGACCTCTAGGTCTATCCTCTGGAATAGATGGGCTGTCGTTGACAGAGGGAGACCTGCAACTAGCAAGGCAATGATGTTTCCTTAATAGGAGCACGAGGTGGTGAACCGAAGTGTCAGAGTACTGATGGTAGTACTAACATACTGTGGGGGTGGGGGATAACTGGGAAAGTAGAGTGGGTGGACTCAAAATTCCATTGTTTAGAGTATGATGGCGGGGATGATCAGGCAGCATATGAAACTGGCTGGTGGGAAAGTGATCATAGCTGTAATGGATCAAGGATAGTGATTGGGATGAGTGATACTCAAGGTGGTGTAAGATGGCAGGAGACTGCAGAATACTCTGAACAAAGGCGACCTTACTGGGGGTGTTGTCGAGGTGATTGCTCATAGTGCCAAGAGGCATAGGGGGGGGACTTCTTCATGGGTTAAGGAACTAGAAGAAGTGTGTTCAAAATGGTACTGTCATGTGGATTTATACGAGCCCAAGACAGTTCATGCTCATGATTGCTTTCAATTTTAAGGAGTGTGAAAGCGATAAGAAGACTCTGAAATAATGGAATGGTACCGTTGTGTGGATTTTTATGAGCCCAGGATGGTGCGTGCTCGTGGTTGCTTTCAATTTTAGAGAGTCTGAAAGCAATAAGAAGACTCCAAGGGGGTGCTTTTTCGTGTGTTAGTGTCCAAGGCCCAAAGAAGCATAAAGGATGCAATGAAGAACTTTTCTAGCCGGTGTGACTAGAGTATTCCTTTTTCGTAATTAGTCTACCAAGTTTGGAAAAGGGTTAAACTTATACCAGATAGATGTTGTTTCAGGGACTTTAACGAGCATGAAAGGAAGCAAGATTGCTTGGGGATCTTTTCATTGTTTTAGGAGTCAGGAAAGAGCTTAACAGAAACTCCCTAAGTGCCTTTTTTGTAAAGGACTTGTCTGGCTCGAAAAAGGGATAAAATTATACCAAAGAAAAGGAATGGCCAGGCAAGGAGGTAGTGCTCAATCAAGGAACATCAATGAGAACCAAGAATGAGGGTGGGGGGGAACACTAGTGGGCCTCCTTGTGGGATGATGAATGGTGGAAAAATAATGAAATAATTACAGTATGAGTGGAGTGACTGGTTCATGTATAAATGCATAACAATCCGATGGCAGTTGATGTGGCATGCAAACCGAGGCAGCAAGGTGTCAGGACATAATGTTGAAATTGTACCTGGTGAGAGCAAGAAATGATCTCAAGCATCATCACGAGCTTGGAAAACTGAATCTGGTGATATAAAAAGTGTCAAAAACGGAGAACAACCAGGTGGCACACAAATCGAGGCGATGGAGGGCATTTTGGAAAAAATACCCAAAAAATCTAGGGGTGAGAGCGAGAAATGATCTCAAGCATCATCACGGGCTCAAAAAAATGAATTCAATGATATAAAATATATAAAAAATGGTCTACGACCGATGTGGTGCGCAAACCGAGGCGATGAGAGGTGTCGAGAAAAAATGCTCAAAAAATGGTATGGAAAAAATAAGAAAACGAGTCAACCATCATGACGGTCTCGTCGTGCTGATTCCAGTGGTGGAAACAGTTTGGAAAATGGATTATGTATGGATTCAAAATGGCCGAAACAAGAAAAGTCAACAAGGTATAAATAGTAAGTGAGCCCAACATGACAAGTGTCAGTTGGACTTGTTGACTTTGACTAGAGATCAGAGTAGACAAGAGCTCAGCTGGTGTTTCTGGACGATCCGACTGACCGATTTCAGATCTGGGAGTTGCAGGTATTCCATTAAACTCATACCTGCATTTTTTGTTGGGTTCGAGGGGGTGGTGGGTCCCTTGGGGGGGCTTGTACGATCCACGAGGGTATGGATCGCAGGTTTATGAGGTGGAATTGCAGTCTGGGACCGCACGTTCCGAGGCTGAATACGCGGTCCTGGATCGTGTGTTCAGCTCCTATAGTCGTGGTCGGACATCGTGACTCGGATTGGGAAATCCATGGTCTGCTACCACGATTGTAGCCCTGATAGACAGGATCTTGGATCATGACTCAAAGCCTGAGAGCTGCGATATGATATCGTGGCAAGGGGCCCTAAAGCCGTGATCTGGAGCTAGATTTAGGGTTATCCTGGGGGGAAAGGGGTTCTTTATTTGACGTGGGTTTGATGAGTTTACATTGTGGGATTGACAGGATGCCGGTAGTGCTATGGCATGAGCGGGAAGTCCTGGATGACATAGTGGAGGTCATCTAGAGGGATCAGCATGTGCGGTCTACTTTGGGGTTGTGCAGGCTTCTGAATTTTGCACAGGTTCCCATGATACGTTCAGCAGGATTATTGCTAAATAGGTTGGTGGGCTTCTGGGAGCCCGACATATAGGATTTCAGGGTGCAAGGGGAGAGGGTGGATCTCACCCTTGCAGATGTATATTTTTTGATGAGGTTTCCTTGTCTAGGTAGGGTGGCTGATATGCAGCCACGAGTGTCCACAGATGTGGATGTGGAGGATATGTTGGAGCGTTACTGCGTTCCAGAGGCTATAGTGCATATGAATGCACTCTGGATTGTGGACCTATGGGAGCCATCAATGCGGGTGATCGCGGCATGTGTTGTTTGAGTTTTGGGGTCTTAGGCGCCCGAGTGGGTGTCAGGGGGGCAGATGCAGCTGGTCTAGCGAGTGCTGGATGGTATCTACTTCGCATGGGGCCAGATGTTCCTCACCTGCGTTCAGTGAGAGCTGACCAAGGTGAAGGACGCTGGCAAGGGATTTTGCTATGGGTCGTTTCTCTGTGCCTTCTTCATGGAACAGGTACCTACACTGCGGTTGTGGGTGCCGATCAGGGCAGGAGGACTTAGGGAGCCGCGGATGGTGTGGTGGGGAGAGATTATGCACCGATGGGGTGGCGGTGAGGTTGTTAGGTACTTCACTCAGGAGCTCTACCTACAGTGGTTGAAGATGCCACTGATGTTGGATGATTATCCGTACAGAGATATGGACTACAAAGGAGATCCGGAGGCACCATGGCCTCCAGGGCAGGCATGGGGACCAGATGGTATGTAGCTACTTGCTTGATTATTTTTTATGTCATATTTTGCGTATGATAGGTTTGATATATTGATGTGTTGGTACTAACTGATGTATGATCTGCAGATGTTGGACCGTGACCACCACCGGGACACATAGACCGCAGATGTGGCTATACCAGCCCTGCCAGGCTGAGGGGAGGTGTGTCGACGGGACGTGGAGGGGACTCTGTAGTCCTTACGAGTGTTGCTAGACAGTTTGCTAGTTGGAGTGATCAATGAGGGGTGGCAGGATTTGAATCAGGAGGTGATTCAGGATTGTCTTGGGGCTCCACAGGATTTTCGATTGATCGCGATCCGAGTGGCCATATTGGTGGAGAGGGGTCGGGAACAGGATCTGGCAAGGGATGAGGAGCTGCCAGAGGATGAGTGGTGTGAGGACTCAGAGGCGGCCGATGCAAGTAGCGATGGAGGGTATGACTCTCAGTAGGGAGTACAGAGGACTCGCCCCCAATGTGTGATGGAAACTCGGGGTTTTGTAACGTCCCCAGCTTGACCCTATTGCATTAATATTGGAAATGATGTAAATATTGTCATTTAGTCATGGCGAGGAGCTCAAGGACAAGGACCCACCACTGACTTATCGTTTTATGTATCGGCAATTAGAATAGATGCATATGGTTCTTGTGCTAGCAGTGCACAATGTAAAATCGGACATCATGTAAATATGCAATTTTAATGCAAAACCCACAACCAGCTACGCAATGCAACAAAAGAGATGGGGCATGATCTTTACAAGGAAGAGGGAGGGAAAATAACCGAATCCTTGAGCCAATGGTTTTAATCCATGTGTCAATGAGAAAGCCCATGAACTCTCAACTACCCATTTTGGGTTATGGACCAATCATTTAATTCTTCCAAGAAATTGGTTAAGGTAGTTAATGCCTTGGAAATGAAGAAGTATGGCAGCCAATTTCGTGCATGGGCAAGCCATCAACCTGGAAATTCGTGTTTTTGCTTGTTGGGCAAGAAAACACCCACAAAATGGTGCCCAAAGCCATTCTGAATAGTCAGTCTTCACTCACTCACGCCATTGGAGTTAGCTGGGCCTTTCCCTGCACGTTTTTCATCCAAATCCTGCATTTTTCCATGCCTGGGAGTTCGTTTTTGCATATATAGTAGCTTGGGAGAGAAGGGACACGATTTGGGGACTGTATGGAGGTCGTTTTTGCCCCTGAATGCCCAAGGACGTTTTTTCTAAAAACGGATTGGCTTCTGAGGGTTGTTCCCCATCTTCCCATTTCGTTTTTTTGTGTTCCCACATTTTTATGAGTGAGTTGGAACCCCATCTCATGCATCCCACTGTGGAAAGCGTTTTCCTCATGCCCAGTAATTGTGGTTTTGTTGTTAAGTGCATCCCGTTTTGGATTTCAACCTGTGAGCAGGAGCCTCAAGAGTGGAAGAGGACAAATTTGGCTTGATGAGCCCAATGAAGTATCCATAGCTCCATGGTTGAGCCACTAGCCTAGTAATTCACCCTGCCCATCTCTTAGCAGCCTGAGAAACCCAACTGCTGGTTGGCTTGGCTGATTCTGGCATATCTTTGGCTATGTGAGAGCCTGTTTCCCCTTTTTCCTTGTGGAGATCATGCCCAGCTCGGGGGTGGCAGTGGTGCTGAGAGATTGAGGAGCACACTGGCCTACGGTTGGGTGGAACGTTGCAGAAGCGTAGCTGGTTGCTCAGGGACTACTTGTTTTAAGATAAGTATTCTCATTTGATAGTTTGATATTGCTCAATTGATGAATGACATGAAAATCTGGAATGTATGATGGATGTATGTTAATTCTGCACATGATTACTTCTGCTGTGTTTACTTAGATTTGTACATCTGCATGCCTGTCTTTTATATATGTGGATGTTTTATTTAGTAAGCATTGGTGCAAATTGCCCATTATTAGCATCATGATCCTCTCCATTGCACTGGTAGGATGGGTGGGGACGTGACAGGTTTTTTGTAGCTTACGACTTGTATTCTATGAGGCTTGTCGATGTATATACATTTTTTGTATAGCTGAGTGCTGAGGTACTCGGGACATGTGTAGAACATTGACGTTTATTTTTTTATATATATATGCACATGGATGCATCATTTGTGATTATGATTTAGTGTACGCACGTGGATGTGCTTGTGGTTTGTTATGTGTTATGAGAGGCACGTGGATGCTCCTATATAGTAATGTTTTTATGTTATTGCATATGGATGCAAATATTATGTGATGATAGGAACGTGGATGGCCCTTGTTATAAATCCAATCTTTTTGGGATTTTTATATGTTTTTTGATGGGATGATATGGTATGATGATGCATGAGGGATGTTTTACATGGTGTGATTGATATGCCAATCTAGTATGTTGTTAGCCATTTGATCTGCGACACTATTCTGAGCTCGTGGGACATGGGTGAATGATATGGATTGAAATTGTTGGCTAAGCTGTTTTGTGCACAGGAAATTTCTAAAGAGGCAAGGATCACGCACTTGGTAGCAGTTGTTGAGCTGGGAGACAAGTAGCTGGGAGTCAAGGAACACATGAAGGTGACATATGCCCATTTGAAGGGCAGCAGTCAGGAGACCGGTCACAGCATCATACTCTGCCTGGTTATTGGTAGCAACGCCTATGCACATTCCGTCAAGGTGAATCAACTCATGTGAAGGGGAATATAAGACCCATGCTGCAGAAGCTAGGTTTGGAGACCAGCGGCTTGCTCCATCAGTGAAGCCTATGTAATGAGGTGGAAGATGGTCCATCTGTGATCATGCAAAAATGATGAATGTAAGGTTGTGGTAAAAAAGTGAAAAAAAAGAAAGCAAACTGTACAATACAGACCAATGAGGCCGCTGATGTGTTTAAGGATAAAAGCATTTAAGATACAACCCATTGCAGGGGTTGCACAAAATAAATGCCCCATTTCCAAGATAGGTCTGCATGATGTAAGGGCCTTGCCACATGGACTCAAATTTTCCTTTACTGGTCTTGTCGTGGGCTTGGTCATAGGCGAGAACAAGGTCTCCTTCACAGAAAGTTCAAGGGTGGACATGTTTGTCGTAACCAGCTTTGGAGCGGTTCTTGGCAGCTTCAATGGTTTGCAGGATGGCATGACGGTCTTCATCAGCATGTTCTAATGATAGCAGATGTTTCTCAAGTGGCGAGGTGTCTGGGAGAAGCTTGACAGCGATGTGTAAGGCAGGTATCTTACATTTGATGGGGAGGACAGACTCTACACCGTGAACTAAATGAAATGGGCTAAAATTGGTGGCGGTCTTAGTTGATGTATGGCAAGCCCATAAGGAAGGAAAAATCATGTGATGCCAATTAGACTTATGCCGGTCAACAGTGCGTTGGAGGATAGTTTTTAAAATTTTGTTAATGGCCTCTACTTGGCCGTTCCCTTGGGGGTAGTAAGCAGAGGAATACTAATGTTCGAACTTCAGTAGAGTGGACAACTCACGCCAAATGGAATCTTCAAAATGTGAACCATGGTCTGAGACCAGCTATTTGGGGACCCCGAATCATGTGATAACATGGTTAGAAAAGAAACAGGAAGTGGTGTCAGCTTTACAATTGAAGGTGGGAATGGATTATCCCATTTGGTGAAGTAGTCAATGGCGACAATGATGTACTTATGTCCATTTGCGGATGAGGGTTTACATTCCATGAAGTCGATGGCCCATTTACAAAAGGGACCAACGATGACGACTAGGTGTAATGGAGTGGGTGGTGTCTGAGCCTTAGGGGAAAAAAGTTGGAAATTATGGCAATGTTTGATCGCTGTGATGCAGTCGATAAAGAGTGTGTGCCAGAAGTATCCAGCATGGATGACCTTTTGGGCGGTGGCCATTCTAGAGAAATGTCCACCACAAGCACTGCTATGATAGTCATTGAGGACTTTTTCTGCTTCCTCATGTGTAAGACGTCGACAGAGAATAGTATCGACCCCTTGTCGGTAAAGCACATGACCCAAGAGAAGATATCGAGAGGCCTGGTGACGGATATGACGGCATCCATCATGATTTATGTCGGGTCTAAACTTCTGTGTGTGAAGGTAGAGAAAAATATCACCGTACCATGGGTCATCGGATGAGATGATGAACAAGTGATTGTTGGGTAACTCATCGGAGATTTGTGGGGATGGAAAAAGGGATGGGAGATTGATGATGAGTTGGGAAAGTGCAAGGGATTTAGTGCTCTTAGGGGTTGTGAAAGTTAAGTCATATTCTTGGAGGATAATGACCCATTTAGCAACGCGACCTTGTAGAAGTCGCCGGTTCAAGAGATAGACCATGGGGTTGGAGTCGGCGACAACTATGGTATGACTGAGTAAAATATAATGTCGCAAATTTTGGGCAGAAAAGACGACGGCGAGGGCCAACCTCTCTTCATATGGGTAATGTAGGGGTGGTCCAGATAAGGTCTGGCTGACATAATAAATGACATGCTCCTGGTGAGAAGCGTCTTCTTGGACAAGGACTCCGGACATGGCATGATCAAATGCTGAGACATAAAGGATGAAGTTCTAAGAGAAATCCGGAGGGGAGATCAAAGGGGAATGTGTGAGGGATTTCTTAAGGGCTTCGAATGCAGCTTGTTCCTGGTAATCCCAAACAAAGGGTATATGAGTACGAAGCAGGCGTAAGAAACCATGAATTGTGGTGGCATAATCAGGAATGAAGCGACAGAGGAAATTAGATTTCCCCTGTAGACTCTGGAGCTGCTAGAGCATGCGAGGTGTGGGAAGATCTTTGATGGCTTGGACTTTTAGGGGATTGACAATGATTCCTTTATGTGAAACAATGAAACCTAACAACCGGCCTGCCGGAATGCAAAAGACGCACTTGAGTGGGTTCAAGCGGATCTGATACTTGCGACAATGCAGAAAAACTTGCCGAAGGTCATTGAGGTGGTCGGATCGTTTCTTGGAACGAGCTATAAGATCATCAAGATAGACTAGTAGGATATGGACCAAGTCGTGAAAACAATAGGTCATGGCCAATTGGAAGGTGGCACTTTCATTTTTAAGGCCAAAAGGCATGACTCGATAGGAAAAGGTGCCCCATGGGGTGGTAAAGGTAGTCTTGTATTGATCTTCCTTGCGGATCTGAATCTAGTTGTATCCTGAGAAACCATCCATGAAGGATAAGACCTCATGGCCCTCACACGCATCAATGAGTTGGTCAATGAATGGCATGGGGAATTTGTCTTTGGGACATGCTCAATTTAAATTGCGGAAGTCATTACATACTCTGATGGTGCCTTGTTTCTTGTTGACAGGGACGGGGTTAGAAACCCATGTGGTGTATGCAATAGGATAAATGAATCTTGCTGTGCGAAGTTTCTCAATCTCTGCTTTAACGACGGGGAGCTTTGATGGATGAATAGGGCACTGTTTCTGGCGAATGGGGGGTACATCAGGCCACGTGTCAATGTGGTGTTCTATGATAGCGGGGTCAAGACCAGGAATTTCGGTATAGGACTAGGCAAACACATCGCAGAACTCTTGGAAAAGTTTTTTGTACTCTCCGATATCGTGCTCAGTGCAAGAAGCTCCTAACGAAATGATTTCAGGAGCACCAGTTGGGGCAGAGATATCAACGTGGATGATGGGTGAGATGTTGGCCATGTTACCTTCCTTGAAGGCATCGGGGGCAGGAATGGGGTCTTTAAACCAGACGACTTTGGTGGGAAGGAAGTCATTGGACTGAACCGAGAATTGGGTGGCTGTGGTGGAGGAGGACCCTTCTGGGAGGAAATAGGAACGATGGTTCATGTCTTCCCAGGGGTAATCAGGTGCAATAAGATCCTCGAGAATCTCCTCATGATTGTGGAAACTTTGGGTTGTCAAATCAGTTGATGAGGGAGTGCTAGTAGAAGAGATCATATAGATGGTATTAATCTCTCTGGTTGGCGGGGATGCTGGGGGGTGGATCTCTTCAATGGTGGGGAGAGCCATCTCGAGGTCCAAGTTATTCATCTCATAGAGGGTAGCTCTGTAATCTGGGAGATCGGGACAGTGATGTGAGTAATGGCCGTAAATACCGCATATTGCACAAGGGTGGTTGGTACGTAGTGATTTATCACGAGGCTTACGGGTAGGATCCAGTTGGACAACCGGGATGTTGGGGTCGTTGCCAAGCATTTGCATGTGTTCTTGTAATGCGGGTAATTGTGGACATTGATGAGTAGCATGGCCTAAATCATCACACAACGAGAATTTTGGAGGAGCATGAAACACGGGGGTATTCTTAACTGGTTTAGGCGGGGGTAAAGCAGTGTATGGTTGTGGGCCTCTGCCCCCAGTGTGCTTGATAAGAGGGGATGGATTAGTGGATGATGAAGGGGTAGTGACACCAGGAGTTGGTTGACTAGTAGTGGTGATGGATTGCACTAGTTGTAGGACGACATTTCGTGTCAGAGGGGTAACGGGAGGCGTGATGTACCATACAGGTAATCCTAAAGTTAAACCGGGGAGGCTAAGGGTAGCCATAACTGGGGCGCTTACTACTCCCGAAGGGGGGAATAGGAAGGGGATTGTATGGATGGGTGTAACACCAACATGACTAGGTACCAATGGTGGTTGGGGTAGCAAGGACGGTTGATAGTTGGGTGTTGGTGTATTGTGGGAAAGGGTACATAAGTCAGATATTTCGGTTGCTAGTGACGGAGGTGGAATTGACTAGAATGTCGAGGTCATTGGCGTATCTGAGTAAACTCCAGGTCCCACTGAGGAAACCAACGAGGTAGATGCACCATTAACAGGTTGTTCAATCATGGGGAGAACGTTTTCAGGTGCAATGGGGGCATTGGGATCGTAATAGGTGAGTTGGTCAACTTTAACCATGCGTCCGTCATGGGGGAACATCATGGTATGAAAAATGGATGAGGCAACTGCCCGCATGGCATACATGTAACTGCGGCCAAGTAAGAGGTTATAATCAAGCTGGGCGTTGATGACCTCTATGTCAATAACCACTATTTTACCAGCCAATTGGATGGGGACATTAGCTAAGAGACCTTGGGGTTGATCCAAACGACCGTTGTAGGCTCGCAACATAGTGGTGGACTGCTGGAGTGTAGGGGAGCCCAACTTCTGCCAAATGAAGGTGGACATCACGCATGTAGAGGCACCTTCATCGATGATGCACCAATGGATGACAAGATTCTGAACAGATACAAAAACTTGGAATGCTAAAGTGGAAGGCAGGCGTGGTTCGGATTGGTCCAGATCGAAGGCCATCATTCGTGAATCATTTGGGTCAATAGCACCAATGGCTGAAAGTAAGGTCTTGCACTGTGTTGGACAGTTTTTTAAGACCTCTAATGTAGACATGGCTATAGGGGACGGGGCTAAGTCATCTACAATGTTGTAATTAGATGCAACGCGAGCATTGGAGTTATTGTTGATGCAGCGAAGTGGGAAGCGAGGGGCTTTGGAGGTGCCATCTTGTGGAGCCGCAAGTATGCGTAATGGCTGATTAGTGGGATGAGCATTGGTATTTTTTTTGGCAGGAAGGGCTTCAGGGGTGGAGCCATATTGGTTCCGATGGGTTTGAAGGTTGACATCGGCAGATGACATCATTAACAAGTGATGGGTACCTGAGTCTATCATGGGTTGATCAGGAGTGGCATAAGTGATTTGTTGTTGTGGGGGTGCGTTTCCTTGAGGGGGATCCAATGAATGAGTGTTCACTACACCTTGGGTTGGTAAAGGGTTTTGTAGCACCAAGGGTTGATTCTGAGGTGGTGGGGGGTTGGGCGGCACCGGAGGAGCCGCGTGCCCTTGGCGGTGAGCATCATCAGTCCAGAGTTGCTGAGCTCGCTCCAAATGTGGGAAAGTGTGCGTGTAGTGGCCATAGACCCCACAAATAGAACAAGGATGGTTTGTTCACAAATTAGGATTTTTGGCTTGCTTGGGTGGCCGGTCAGGGTTTTGGTTGGCAGCCTCCGCATTATTATTGTTCGGGGGATTAGGAGGTTGGCCACCTTGATCTGGAGGGGGGTTATTTCTACGGTTATGGCCTTTGCCACGGTTTTGTTGGCCCTGTTGGCATTGGTTATTTTTGTTGGGATGCGGATTTTATTGCGCATACACTTGCCCTTGGGTGGCAGGTGGGTTCTAGGGTTGTGCAGGTGCGGGAGCAGGCTGTGGTTGATAATAAGTGGGTGGAGGCGGTGCAGGTGCTAAACCTTGTGGGGGTTGCTGATATGCCTGTGCAATGGGTTATGGTTTTTCCACAGGTGCTACCTGTGGTGGATAATAAGCAGGAGGGGCTTGAGAGGTTACAGGAGCTTGCATAGCCTGCGGGTGGTTATATGGCTGAGGTGCGATTGAGGGGGCGTAAGTGGGGAATGCATGACCAAAGCACTGAGGTGGACATGAGGGTCCATTGGAATGGTGATGATGTGCCATGGGAGCATACGAATTGGTTGCTCCGGACTGGGATGTAGCCCATGAAAGGTCAGGGCTAGGGCTAGGACGTGCTATGGAAAAGGGCTGGTTATGTGAGGCTATACGGCCAATGATGCCATCTGCGGCATGGGATGCCCCCAGCGCATCGTGTTGGGAGGAATCGCCATGGGGGGCATCAGGGATGATGGAATATAGGTAACCAGACTGGGCATAAATAAGGTCAAATTGCTGGGCTTTAAGGATGGCCTCTTCTTCGGACTGGGGTCGCTCGGATGCCACATCCTTGGCAATGATAGGAAGGAAATATTTTAGAAACCAATCTAAGAAGATACGGTCATCTAACTTGATTTTGCAGAGGCTACAACATCGATGCCACTGATGAATGTGGTCAGTGATGTGGGTGGTTGTGTTCTATCTGCAAGAAAATAGGATCTCAACTCCCGCATTATAGTGAAAAGGTAACTAAAAGAACTGCAGGAAGGTCGAGGCGAGGAAGGTAAAGGTGGCATGGGTCCCATGGGGCTGCTCGATGTACCACTTAGCTGCAGAGCTAGTGAGGGTGCGTTGTATAGACGGAGGAGGACAGATTCATCCATTATGGAGTTGGAGGAACACCATAGATGGAAGGACATAATATGGTTCTAGGGGTCTTCACCTACCTTGCCCTCAAATATAGGGATGTTTGATGGGAGCTTGGTGGGCATGTGAGGCCACGAAGGGTCATGTCTAATGGGATCGTTAGTTAGTCTGGCTAGGTCAGGAAGGTTGAGACTAGCCATGAATGGAAAACTAGTAGAAGGATGTGACATACTAGTGGTTGTGACCACATTGCGGCCAATGCCCCCAAGTGGAGGGGCTGGGTTTGGGTTGGGGACATTGCCCCTAGGTGGAGGAACGAAGGTGGTATGGGACAGTCCTGCACCGCCAAGGGTAGTGTGAGTCACTGGTGGAGTTGGGATGGGCATGCTAGTCACTGGAATAGGTATAGTGATCGGAATGGTGAGTGTGGGCCCCATTGAGGGTATACCCAAAGCAGGTGTGGTAACTGGGCTGGTGGTGGATGCTCCACCAATGGTCCCTACAAAGAAAGAGTTGGAAGTCATGCCAGCCATGTACCTGGTTGGTGCAGTATAAGTGGTGTTCTCGGACTCTTCCTTAGAATCAGAGGTAAAATAAGGGGCGTTAGTGCTGGGGGACGAAGCTCTGTGTTTGCGACGAGTGCAGTCAAGTGATGAAGCTCTACGTCTATGACGAGTGATGTCAAGTGAACTGTGATGTGGGGGCTAGCCCCGGAGGCATCGAGAATGTCTCGGGGACTCAATGGTGACAGATGGTGTCAAGTCTCTAGGGGTTGTGTCGAGTGGAAAACAGCTCAAAAACCCTAATGCAGCTGAATGTGCAGAAGGAGAGCGCAAAAAAATGGCACTTAGGCCAACAAATAGCTCAAAACACTCACTGTAACAACTGTACTACAATAAGTGGAGCATCAACAAAAATGGTCAAAATACCAACAAGCACCAGGTTTCGTAAAAAATAAAAATAGTGGAATCGCTAGACCAAAGGGAGGTAAGGGAGCATGCAAACACCTAGCTAAATAGTATTCTAACTCAACCAGACATATCCTCTACAAGGTGATGAAATCCAAGTTATACAATATGGATAGTAGAGCCAAGTGGCTAAAGATATCCCCCTATTGTGGGGACACCGGGTAGACAATCCTAGAAGAAAAGCAACTAAGATACCCCATTCATGACACATTCGGTTGGGTGAATCTGCAGTTTGGTTCTATTGCTGCTGTACTCTCATACGAGTAGTACACCGAGAACTATGAAAGGTATCCTTCGGTTACTGAATGGATTGCGGTATTCCACTCAGGCTTCCGAAACCAGTCTGGCTACTTCAACGCTCCTAGGGGAGATGCCTTCCCGATAAATTGGTTTTAAACTGTGTCAAAAAATAGTAGGGGATTTTTGTTCCCTAATGGAAAATAACTATGTCCCAAGTGTAAGCGACCAAGGGGTGTTATTTGGATGCCTACCCCCCCGACCCTACCTAACTACAATATTCTTATGTGTTCCCCAAGTGGGGTTAGAATGTTGGTTGTGTTAAGCAGTATTTTAGAGCTCACTTGAATTAGGTGACGGAGTGTGTGCGTGTGAGATAATGAACCCGAACAAAAGTGCCATAGGGTGGGCAACTTTCTAAATAACAATGCAGAAATTAAACTTTGAAATGCAAAATTTTCTCTTTTCAATTAAAATGCTGAAATTTAAAAAATTCTGTAAATGGAACAAAGTGTAGAAAATATTGCAGCAAAGTGCTAGGTTCAAACAGGAAAAAGGTGCAGAAAACAGATCATGGGTCTGCGGCGAAATGGCATGGTCGGATCGCAGGAAACAGGTCTACAGTCATGGGCGGACCGCAGGAAAATGGCTGAAAGCTGCAGGTGGGTCGCAAGAAAATGGCTGAAAGCCGCAGGTGGATCGCAGGAAAATGGCTGAAAGCCACAGGCGGGTCACAGGAAAATGGCTGAAAGCCGCAGGCGGATCGCAGGAAATTGGCTGCAAGCCGCAGGTGGATCGCAGGAAAATGGCTGAAAGCCACAGGCATATCACAGGAAAATGGCTAAAAGCCACAGGCGGATCATAGGAAAAGGGCTGAAAGCCACAGGCGGATCGCCGGAAAGGGGTGAACAGCCGCGGTCGGATCGCAAGAAACAGGCTGAGAGCCGCAGTCAGATCGCAGGTAACAGACTGAAAATCATCGGGAGATCGTGGGAAACAGTCTGACAGCCATGGTCGGATCGCAGGTAATAGTCTGAAAGATGCGGTCGGATCGCAACTGTGTGGAAAAAATACGCAATTTACGGCAGCAAACCCGACTGCCGAAAGGGACAACCGAAAGGAAAAAACAGGAAAATATTGCAGAAAACTAAAAATTTCTAAAAACTATAACCAGAAATTCAAAGGAACATGAGGGGAGTCCCCAAAACTGTAGCTAGGGTTTTCACCCTAGCTTGTGTAAATGAACACCTACTAAGGAGAAGGGCCTCCTTAGTAATAGTTCAGTAAAAACAGTAGATACAAGACAGTAAATAAAACAGTAACTACTCTAAGCATGTGCATAAAATAACAGAAAGATAATAAAAATGGTTTTTGTATTGATTATACCTCCAATGTGGGGTTGGTGAAGATCTTGCACTAGTCCAGGAGGGTTGCTTCCAAGCTCCAATAGTTTCCTTCTCCTTCTCCAAAGTATTTTGGATATGGGTCAAAGGGGCACTCAAATGTGAAAATAGCTCAAAAGGGTGAGCTAGTGTTTCAGGAGTGATTTTGGCAAAGTGAGGATAGGGAAGATTATGGATATGAAATGGGGAGCCTCCATCACCTATTTATAGGTTTTTTAGTGGTAGAGTGTTAACCCATGGTTTTGGGCAACATATGGTTTAGGTTAGCTGTATAGGGTTTTTTGCTTCCTTTTTTCCCTCTTTTTCCTCTTTTTTGTATTTTTTATTCCCTTTTTAGAGGGTTTTTGCTATTTTTGGAGGAATTTAACTTATTTTGGGGGAAAAATGGGGGGTTTTGGCCTTTTGGAGGCTTTTTAATGGTTTTTTTTGCCTTTTGGAGGCTTTTTAATGGTTTGTTGGGGTTCTGGAGGGAAATATGGTAGGAAAAATGGACAAATGAGTCATGTAATGGGGTAGATGAGGTAGTGAGTGTTCGGGTACACAGGGTACTACCAAAGGACCGAACACCAAGAGCAACCACTTCACACAAACATATCACATATCAACACACTGATGTTTTGATGTGGTTTAAACCCTCTTGAGGGAAAGACTCCACGGCCCCGGCCAAATAACTTCTACGGGACAATTTATTATGCAAAGAAAGAAAGTTACAAATGAGCTTCTCATAATTGATCAACTAAACAATGACCCTCCATGCTCTTTAAATAGAGATCATGGACCAATCAGGTGTTAAGCCACGGATCAAGGTTAGGTTTGATCTAAGAGAAGTTGAGCCATCGGATCACTCTATGTCAGGAACATATCATGACCGTCGGATTAAGTATTTACAAATGCATACTAATGCATACTAAAGAAACACACTATCCCTAACGGATATATTACACAAGTTGAGCTTAAATAACTCTTAAGTGTCTAAATATCCTAACATCCCCCCTTAAAAACAACTTGGGATAGGATTGAAGGATTTACAAAAGTGACACTATTAGGAGAAGGAAGGAGGCATTAGAGCCTATCCCCCATTAATGACAAATTCCTGAACTCCTAACATAGATCGAAGTTTAGAAAACTTCACTTCTGTAAGAGACTTGGTGAAGATGTCTGCAACTTGGTCATCTGTAGGGAAAAAGAGCACTTCAAGAACACGATCATGAACAAGATTTCTGATGAAGTGCATATGTAGCTCAATGTGTTTGCTGCATTGATGTAGAACTGGATCTTTAGCAAGCTTGATGGCACTTTGATCTCGCACAAAAGTGGAGTAGGCTGCTGCTGCTTGAATCCAAACTCTGAAAGGATCTGTTGAAGCCATAAAGCTTCCTGACTGGCATTAATTGATGCTCAATATTCTGCCCTTGCTGAAGAAAGAGAAAGAGCTTGTTGTTTCTTACAAGCCGAAGTAATAGGTCTAGATCCCAGACTGAAAACATAACCTGTAGTAGACTTTCGATCATCAGGATCGCCGGCCCAATCTGAATAAGTGAAACCAACCAACAAAGGTTTCCCCCCTGTATTGTAATGAATCCCAAACTGAACTATACCTCAAATATATCGAAGTATTCTTTTAGCTTCTTTCCAGTGACTTTCATGAGGTGTCTGCATATAACAGGCAACACGACAAATGGCAAAGGAAAGGTTAGGACCGGAATGAGTCAAGTATAAGAGACTACCAACAAGCTGACGATACAAGGTGGCATCGACTTCAGGTGAAGTACAAGTGGCAGAAAGTTTGACTCCAGACTAGAAGGGAGAAGGGGCTAGTGTACAATCTTCCATGTGAAAGCGATGAAGAAGGTCACAAGCATACTTAGACTGAGAAAGAAAGATTCCTTCTTTGGTTTGCAGGACTTGGAGACCAAGAAAATAATGAAAATGTCCTAAGTCTAACATTTCAAAATTTTGTTTAAGACTGGATTTCACATGGGTTATAAGCTTAGGGTCACTACCAGTAAGAATAAGGTCATCAACATATAGAATAAGTATGATGAGATGGTTTCCTACTTTCTTGGTATAGACATTGGGGTCAAAATGGCATCTAGAAAAACCAGTGTCAAGGAGAAAGTTATCCATTTTGGCATACCAAGCTCTAGGAGCTTGCTTAAGGCCATATAAGGATTTCTTAAGGTGGCAGACAAGGATAGAGTTATTCTGAACATAGCCAAGAGGTTGTTCCATGTAAATTTTCTCCTGTAAATCACCATGTAAGAAGGCATACTTGACATCCATTTGATGGAATTCCCAGTTGTGTAAGGCTGCAGGGGAAAGAACAAGGTGGATGGAGTTCATTTTTGCGATGGGAGAAAAGGTTTAATTGTAGGCAATCCCTTCAACTTGGGAAGAACCTTTGGCAACTAACCTTGCCTTAAGTCTTTCAACACTTCCATTTGATGCATACTTAGTTCTGTAGACCCATTTACATCTGACAAGTTTTCTTCCTTTTGGAAGAGGTACAAGATCCCAAGTATCGTTCGCCATTAAGGAACGATATTCTTCATCCATGGCTGCATCCCAATCTGGATTCCCTGAAGCTTTTGCAAAAGTTTCTGGATCATGATTCTCGGAAACTTGAGCCAAAAGAGAAGAGGCTCGTTGAAACTAAGAACGTGTTCGACGTTGATCTCTAGGATCACCGGTAAGATCACCAGCTGCTTCACATGTTGAACGGACCCATCAAGGAAGCACTTGTGCTGGTGCAACTGGAGGAACATGAGCAGGTAGAGGTGGATTTTCATCCTCACTGTCATCATCAGAAACTAGAGTTGGAAACCTGTCAAGGAAGTTGGGAGAAGAAGAAGAAGGCACAAAAGCCGAATCAGGCTCGTAGGCCAAAGATGGCACAGTCGCCAAGTTAGGCTCACAAGACAAGAGATTTTCATCAAATTTAACATCTCTTCTAATGATTATATCATGAGAATGTGGTTGAACAAGTCTATAACCTTTTACATCTTAAGAATATCCAACAAATATGCGCTTTTCACTTTTAGGCTGCAATGCTTTCCGTTTTTCATTCGGAATGTGAGCCCATGCTTCACTACCAAACACACGGAAGTGACTTACATCAGGTTTAGTTTTACTCCATGCTTCTTCCGGTGTTATACCTTGTAATGCTTTAGTGGGGGTGCGATTAACTATGTAGTTTGCACAATTTATGGCTTCAGCCCAAAATTGAAGACTTAGTCCCTTAGATTGGATCATACAATTAGCCATTTCTTTTAAAGTGCGGTTCTTCGGCTCAGCTACACCATTTTGTTGTGGTGTATATGGAATAGTGTGCTATTGTTGGATGCCTTGTTTAGTGCAGAAAGTACTGAACTTTTTGTTAACATATTCTCCTCCATTGCTAGATCTTAACTTAATAATTTGATGACCAGATTGTTTTTCAACAAGGGCCTTTTAGGCCAATAACATGTTAAATACTTCACCCTTAAGTTTTAGGAAATAAACCCAAGTGCGTCTGGTGTAATCATCACTGAAAATTAAGAAATATTTGAAACCAGAAAAGGAAGTAGATGGAAGAGGACCACACAAATCACTATGCACAAGCTCCAAGGGAATCGAGGCGTGCCAAGAGGCACGTTTGTCAAAACTATCCCGATGATGTTTTCCGAGTACACAACCGGAGCTAACACCATCCCTGCAAGATACCATTAGAAGACCTGTCACCATATTTTCTTTACATAGTTGTTGTAATGAGCGATAATTTAAGTGACCAAATTGCTCATGCCAAAGTTTGCTCAAGTTATCACTATGAGCAACAAAAACTAAAGGGAAAGATGATGACCCAAAGTTGTTAAACTTGTACAACCTGGTAATATCATCAACAATTTCGGTAGCTAGGACCTGTTGAGGATCTTTAAAATCCTTTATTAAAACTTGGTGAGGTGTAAAGGTCACAGTTTTACCTTCACCAAAATGAGTGATCTCATAGACTATTAACAAATTGCAGGAAATTCTTGGAACACATATTACATCAATAAAATGACCATTATCTACTGGAACTGTTCTAGCTCCTACAACACTTAGAGATCTATCATCACCAGCAAATATTTGTTTGGTGTTACATTCATGCATAGTAGAAAAGATGGCTTGATCCTTAGCCATATGGTAAGATGCTCCAGAATCAATGAGCCATTCATTTGAAGTAGAAGAAGAAGATGCATTATAAGAATAACCAGAAGCACAATGTGCATGTCCATGAGAGGTAGATTCTGAAGACGAATCTAGGTTGATGCGGTGCTTCTTCATTGCTGCTTCCAAGGCTGCCATCTTCTTGAATAGATTCATCATGATTATCTTTCCTGCAATAGTTGCAATGACGCTCAGTCTTCTTGCCTTTTAGCTTGGATCCTTTGTCATTTTTTAAAGAAGGAGCTGACTGAGAGGGTTTTGGACCCTTGTTTGACTTATTATTGCGAAAATTTTGTTTCTTGGGAGGCTTGGACTTTTCTTTCTGTTGGGACAATAAGGCTTTCCCAGATGTATCTGCATTATTGATTATTACAAGATGAATGAGTTTATCTTGTTCTCTAATCAATGAATCAAAAAAGGATTCAAGACTAGGCTATTGATAGCTAGCTGCATTCAAGGATTCTTTCATGGAGTAAAATGTAGATACAAAAAGAGAATATGCAGGTCCAAGTTTGGAAAGAATATGATAAATGCATTGTTTGTCTTCCCTCTCAATCTTACATTCTGCACATAAGAGTTTAAGAGTTTTGTACTTAGATAAATAATATTGAATGCATGAAAAGTCACTTGGATTTAAAGAAATCAAATCATTTTCGAGTTGGTGACCTCGAATTTCATTGTGTTTACCAAATACAGATTCCAACTTGTCCCAAGCAGCATTAGGTTCATCAATTCCAGATATGTGGAATCACAAATCAGTAGAGATTGACATCCCAATCAATCCACGAGCTTCATCACATCTATTTTCCCATTTTATTTTCTTATCATCATCAGTGGGTTCTTTTTCTTTCCCTGAGGTAATTCTGAAAAGTCCCCTACTTCGTAGAACATCCTCCATACAAGATTTCCATGAGAAATAGTTGGAACTATTAAGTAGAATATCACAAGGGGTGGCCATATTTGTAAATTAATGGCTATAAAATAAGAAACCAATAGTCTGGATGTGAAGAGCTCAAAAAAATAGGCGGTTTAAAAAAAAACGGCACTGAAAACTGACTCTGTATAATGAAGTTATGCTTGAACAAAGAAACTGTTGAAGATGTCCCCAATAGTGACGTGGCAGCTAGAGAATGTCCAGCAAAAAAAAGAACCCCCCTCTTCCCAAGATGAACCTTTTGACAATCACTTTGCAAGAAAGTTGCTTTAAGTGAACCACTTTTGTAAAATAAGTGATTTCACTTTTACAAGGATATTACTTTTAAATAGTGCAACAATAATAATAAAAACTTAAGTGACTCACATGTATTTTTATTTTTTATTATTTAAGTGAGATGCACTTTTACAATAAAATAACTTGAAAATAGAAATTGTGTTAGAACACTAATCCATACTTAGTACCATAGTCCATAACCATAGTCAATTTTTATTGCTCATGTGCTTCATTACACCATAGTTTGGACTAGGTGACTTTAGTTGGTCAAATACCCACATTTGAGAGTGTTCACACCCACTTCCAAGCAAATCAGTTCACCCAACCTGCTGTTTTTTCCACAAGTGCACCCTCATTAAATGATGGAGCGCTCTCTCTCCTTGATTTGGGGAATTGTTGTTGACTAGGAGCGCTAGGATGGATTTTGCCCAATTTTGGCTAGATTTGGAGCATTTATTGCTCCCTTGGTCCTCCCAAACACCTCTATTTGCTCACCCACGCCTTCCTTGGCCTCATTTATGACCTAGCATGCTTCAACCACCTTCACACCTGAATTTGTGACTGTTTGGGATGATTGGGACTGAGTTGGACCCACCTAGGGGGGATTGAGGCCAATTTGGCAATTTTGACTTGTACACTCATCTTGAGCTATCTAATGCTCTCAAATTTCTCATGGATGTAATAAAAACCTATTCTTAACATTTTCACATGTTAGACAGTCAGTTAATGCAAATATTAAGCTCACATTGTGTGTACAATTGTCTACTCTTTCAAGCTTTTTCACTAGTTTTGCAAATAATTCAATTTTGTGAGGTTCTCCATAGCTCCTAGATCTTACTGTGATCAAAATACTCACATGGTATCAGATCCATTGTGGAGTTAGTGAGTTGCAGGTCAATATTGAGCATTGAACTGCATTCTAGAGAGGATTTCCAAATAAAAATTGAGTGTTTTTTGTAGGTGTTTCAGTAGTTTTCTCACCATTAACGCAACAGTAATGGAAGCAAACCAAATGTTGCTCACACCCTTCAATTTCTTTGATTGGAAGGCTGAAATGGTTATCAAATTGAGATCTAAGGGTCTCTATAGAGTAACCATGGGCACAGAAGTGGCGCCAAACTCTGCTGTGGAGAAAGCAAAGTACTACAATCGACTTGATGAAGCTTATGGATTTCTATGCCTGAGCATTTCGAGGGAACTCTTGTTTCATACAGACAGTTTGAAAACCCCCAATGAAGTATGGGTGAAGCTAGAATCACTCTTTGGGAAAACTGATGAACTGAGAGGCCACCAGCTTGAAAATGAGCTCAGTAGCTTGAGCCCAGCACATTTTGAAACCATCCAGGAGTTCTTCACTAAGTTCAAGTCACTAGTGCTTCAACTGCAACAATGTGGAATTGTTAAGAAGGAGGAACAACTGATTCTATCCATCCTTTCGAAGCTAGGCCCAGAGTTTTCTGTATTTGTTAGCACATTTCACTCATCCAAGATGACCCTTCGAAATTGGCAAATGCCATCACTAGCTACCTTCATGGAGTGTCTCACTCAGGAGCAGGAAAAACTAATTCAGATGGGCACCATAAAATCAAAGGACCAAGCACTGGCAATGGGTGTTTCATATGCCAACAAAGGAAAGCAGAAATCCAAGAATTCGAGGGAGCAAGAGAAGAGGAAGTTTGACAAGACCAAGTCTGTAGATGGAGGTTCGAATCTGTCAAAGGAGAAGGACAAGAAGGGAAAGTAAAAGACCAAATGCACCTATTGTCATAAGGGATGGCATCCAGAGAGCTCATGCATGAAGAAAACCATTGACTCAATGGCACAGCTGCTGGAGAAGAACAACATCCCAGTCCTTGAGGGTGCAAGGAAGAAAGAGAGCACCTCAAATCCTGACACTAAGGAGAAATTTCATGCTTTGGTAGAAGGTATTTCGAATCCCTCATCCTTTATCATCGATTCAAGAGCTTCCAAACATATGGTTCCATCCAGAGAGCTCTTCTCTTCTATGCATTCGAATGGTGGCCCAACAGTTCGAATGGGAGATGATTCAGAAATCCTGACCAAGGGGATTGGTAGGATTGACATGGAGCATGGCTATTTGAGTGATGTGCTCTATGTACCTTCATTGGCTACAAATTTTCTATCAATTTATCAAATGAACCATACAGGTGAATCCAAGAGAGTAACATTTACTCCAGATTTGGTAGAAATCTCAGAAATTTCTTCAAATCAAGTTGTGGCAGTGGGGTATGCTGATCATGAAGAGAGAATGTACAAATTCTCCAATTTCATTCCAAATTCTAGTGACCATGCTCTTGTCTCTCATGCCAACGATACCTCCAAGTTGTGGCATGAAAGATTTCGCCACATGAACTACAAATATCTCCAGACATTGCACAAGGACAAGATGGTGGAAGGGCTTCCAAAAATCAAATCTTCAAATGGTGCATGCATTGGTTGTGTAGTTGGAAAGCATCCTGAGCACAGCTATGAGAAGGGAATGGCAAGGAGAGCCACTCAACCACTTGGATTGGTACATTCATACCTCATTGGTCCTCTTCCCACTGCATCATATGGTGGATCAAGGTATGTACTCATATTCATAGATGACTACTCTCGATTCTGCTGGGTTTACTTCCTTAAATTGAAATCAGAAGTGTTTGAGAAATTGAAGATTTGGAAGGCCTTAGTGGAGAATCATAGTGGTCATAAGATAAAGATACTTAGGACTGATAATGAAAAGGAGTATGTGAACAATAACATTCAGCATCTTTGTGAGGAATGTGGCATCCAAATGCAACATTCAATCCCCTACACACCTCAACAAAATGGTGTGGCAGAGAGGAAAAATAGATCTCTCAAAGAGATGGCCACTTCATGATTGAAGCTAGGGATCTAAGCCCTAAGATATGGGCTGAAGCCATCAATTGTGCTGCTCATATTCAAAACAGATCCTTTCACAAATTAGTCAAAGGAAAAACCCCCTATGAGGCATGGTTTGGCCAAAAACCAAATGTGTCAAATTTCAGAATTTTTGTGTCTAGAGCATGGGCTCAAATTTCATCAGAAAAGAGGAAGGATTTGGAGACACAGAGCACATAATGTATCATGGTTGGATATGGTGAAGACACAAAGGGATACAAGCTCTTTGACACATCCACACTCAAAAATTTCATTGAGAGAAGTGTGCAATTCGAAGAAGAACCAATTCCTGATTTTGAGCTTGCACTGGAGGAAAGCTCTTCTCCTCCACACCTTAATGAAATTAGTGATGATTCCACTTCTAATTTTTCTGATATTGCTGAAGATGAAATGGATGAAGATGACATTGCTATACATGAGTCACCATCAAGGCTCAAGTGGGCTGAAAAAATCATACAAGCTGCAGGTGAATTGGCAGGCAATCCCCAAGAGCCTAGGAAGACTAGATCTCAAACAATCAATGCTTCCTTTGCAAATAAAAGTGAACTTGATGATCACTGTTATATGATGATTGGATCTGATCCAACATCATATTAGGAAGCTCATCATGATCCAAGGTGGAGAACAACAATGCAAGAAGAATTCCAATCTCTCCAAGAGAACAAAACATGGGATTTGGTGCCTCTTCCTCCCAAGAGGAAACTTGTGCAATGTAAGTGGATTTTTCGAATGAAACCTATTGCTGATGGTTTTGATATGAAGTATAAGGCTAGGTTAGTGGCTAAGGGCTACTCACAGATCCATGGTGTGGATTATACAGATACCTTTGCACTGGTTGCAAAGATGGACTCAATTAGACTAACTCTAGCCCTGGCAGCTAGTAAGGGTTGGGAAGTTCACCATATGGATGTTAAAAGTGCATTCTTACATGGTGATCTACAGGAAGAGATCTATATTAAGCAACCTGAAGGATGCCAAGAGGATCCCACACTTGTTTGCAGGTTAAAGAAGTCACTCTATGGACTCAAGCAAGCCCCCAGGGCTTGGTATGCCAAAATGGATGCCTTTTTGCTCTCAATTGGTTTCTGTCGATGCAAGTCTAATCCAAATGTTTATTTGCAGCAATGTGATGATAATTTGCAGGTCATTGTACTGTATGTTGATGATCTTTTAATTACAGGGAGCTGCAACAAACAAATTGGCTCAATTAAAGCTTCTTTGCACAGTGAATTTGCCATGAGCGACCTAGGATTGCTAAGGCAATTTTTGGGTTTGGAAATTGAGCAATATGAGAGAGGTATATTGCTGAGTCAACCTAAGTATGCTTCAAACCTATTATTGAAGTTTAAAATGGCTAAATGTAAGGCAGCCAAGTGCCCATTCCTTTCAGGCATAAAACTAGGTGAATTTGAAGGCTCTCCATTGGTGGATTGCACACTCTACATATAGCTAGTTGGAAGCTTGTTGTAACTTACACATACAAGACCTGATTTGTCTTATGCTGTAAGTGTTGTAGCAAGATATATGCAGCAGCCACATGAGATCCATTGGAAGGCAGCCAAAAGGATCCTTCAATATGTCCAAGGAACAAAGAGCTTTGGGGTACACTATGCAGCTGGTTCTTCACTACAACTAGCTGGATTTTCTGATTCCGATTGGGTTGGAGATCCCATGGATAGAAAGTCCACTTCAGGTTTTGTTTTTATGTTTTCTGAAGGTCCCATTTCCTGGTCAAGTAAGAAACAGCATACCATTTCACTTTCATCAGCAGAGTTCGAGTACAGGGCAACAGTGAACGCAACCACACAGTGTGTTTGGTTGCAAGGCATTCTTCGGGAGTTTGGTGTTGCTATTGATTCTCCAACCAACATTTGGGTGGATAATCAAAGTGCCATCAAGATATCTACTGATCCAGTACAGAGGCAAAGAACAAATCACATTGAAATCCATATGCACTACATTCGGGGCTTGGTGCATGACAGGGTGATTTCCTTGCAGTATTTCCCATCCACCGAGCAAACTGCAGATATTTTCACCAAGTGTTTTACTGAGAAGACCTTCACTCACTTAAGAGCTTTGCTTGGAGTGAGTGATGGATGGCGACTGCTGCAATTTAATTGCAGGTTCATCCCCATGTCCATTTTAGAGGGAATTTTTTATCCCATGTGGTTTTACTTCTGGTCCTCGGTTTATATGGACAAATAAAAATTCTGTTTGTAATGAGGTGACTTGAGCCTTTGTTGCTAAGGCCTCCCACTTATTTCATGAGTTGTACTAAGTTCTGGTTAAGGGGGGGTGTTAGAACAGTATTCCATACTTAGTACCATATTCCATAACCATAGTCAATTTTTATTGCTCATGTGCTTCATTACACCATAGTTTGGACCAGGTGACTTTAGTTGGTCAAATACCCACATTTGAGAGTGTTCACACCCACTTCCAAGCAAACCAGTTCACCCAACCTCCTATTTTATCCACAAGTGCACCCTCACTAAATGCTGGAGCACTCTCTCTCCTTGATTTGGGGAATTGTTGTTGACTAGGAGCGCTACGGTGGATTTTCCCCAATTTTGGCTAGATTTGGAGCATTTATTGCTCCCTTGGTCCTCCCAAACACCTCTATTTGCTCACCCACGCCTGCCTTGGCCTCATTTATGACCTAGAATGCTTCAGCCATCTTCACACTTGAATTCGTGACTGTTTGGGATGATTGGGACTGAGTTGGACCCACCTAGGGGGGATTGAGGCCAATTTGGCAATTTTGACTTGTACACTCATCTTGAGCTATCTAATGCTCTCGAATTTCTCATGGATGTAATAAAAACCTATTCTTAACATTTTCACATGTTAAACAGTTAGTTAATGCAAAGATTAAGCTCACATTGTGTGTAAAATTGTCTACTCTTTCAAGCTTTTTCTGTAGTTTTGCAAATAATTCAATTTTGTGAGGTTCTCCATAGCTCCTAGATCTTACTGTGATCAAAATACTCACAAATTGCATGCAATTTTTCTTTTAAAAGTAACTTCCTAAGACTTGAACTCAAGACCTATTAAGGAGTAACGCAACTTTGAACCAAGTGAGCTAGATTAAAAGGTATGTAAAATATGGGAATGAGGAAGGGGGCTTTTTTTTTTTTTACTCTTCTTGCTCGGTTTGCGTGATTGCCCTTTTTCTTGCAAAACACACCACAAATCAAAACACAAAAAATTTTCCACACTTGTGGAGTTAGATCTTGTTAGCTTTCCCGGAAAGTCTACGTTTTCTCTCTGTTTCTGATTTGACGAGATCGCGCAAGGTGCATGGTAAAGAGCATACACAGCCGAGAAAAACCCTTTCCCTTTCTGTTTCTGATTTACCGAGATCGCTCAAGGTGCATGGCAAAGAGCATACACAGATGAGAAAGAAACAATCTGAACCCAAAAAAAAATTAACAGTAAAAAATGATGAAATATGAGATTTTTTCCTTTTAAAAAAAGAAAATAAAAAAATGCGTCACTGTAACATTATACATTCAGATCTG
The DNA here is from genome assembly GCA_027924585.1 of Larix kaempferi. NCBI lineage: Eukaryota > Viridiplantae > Streptophyta > Pinopsida > Pinales > Pinaceae > Larix > Larix kaempferi. Next base: position 764,773 of record BSBM01000318.1, on the reverse strand, counting down.
ATGAAATACGCGTTTCTGGAGCAACCGGGAACCATTTTCGATCAAACGAAAACTATTTCCCAATGGAAATGATGCTCCAGACGCAATGGAACACCTCCCATAGCCCATAAATGCACAGAAATACCAGAACTAGAAACCCTTTTGAGTTTCAGCAACAACAGTTCAAGATCTAGATCATAACCGGAAGCGGCACTTCATAAAAAATCCAATACCATGTTCGGGTACACACGATACTACCAAAGGACCGAACACCAAGAGCAACCACTTCACACAAACAGATCATAGATCAACACACTGATGTTTTGACGTGGTTTAAACCCTCTTGAGGGAAACACTCCATGGCCCCGGGCAAATAGCTTTTACGCGACAATTTATTATGCAAAGAAAGAAAGTTACAAATGAGCTTCTCATAATCGATCAACTAAACAATGACCCTCCATGCTCTTTAAATAGAGATGATGGACCAATCGGGTGTTAAGCCATGGATCAAGGTTAGGTTTGATCTAAGAGAAGTTGAGTCGTCCGATCACTCTATGTCGGGAACATATCATGACCGTCGGATTAAGTATTTACAAATGCATACAAAGAAACACACTATCCCTAACGGATATATTACACAAGTTGATATTAACCAACTCCTAAGTGTCTAAATATCCTAACAGTGAGCACTTTTTGGGTGTTAACAATTTCATATATATATTTATTGTACTCCTATAGATATGTATTATTCCTCCATACGGAAGTGTCGTCATTTATATTGTAAGTGTCGTAACTTATACTTGATGGGTTATTAGACAACCTTGTTGGGGTCAACCCTGTATAAGTCATGTGGGTCAAAAGGGTTATTAGACCACCCTATTGGGGGTCGGCCCAATCAACATTATGTTATGTGGTTAAGTTAAGGCCGACCTAGTAAAGGTTATTAGGCAAGTCAAAGTCAAGTATAAATAGAGTGCGGGAGGCACTCTATTTGATCATTCTATTCTCTCACACACTCTTTGGAGAGTGGCGCAATTGTGGAGGAGGAGAAGTTGCTGCTAGGGGATGTCTATCTCTTATGCTTGGGTTGTATCATTGCTCTATCTATCTCTCAGGAAGTTATTGGGGTTTTTCACCTTTATGGTTTTCCCCAAGTAAACTCTATGTCTCTTATGTGCTTGCATTATTGTGTCCAGGATTGATATGCTATAGATATGCTGTAGATATGTTGTACATGTTATTCTCTCAGTTAAGATCCTAGATCAGATTGAAGTAAATTATGAAAAACTAGCACCCAGTAGTCTCCAATTGATGCAAACTTCGGCTCTTCGTTTGTGCCAATGTTCACTTTCCTTGTTTTTAGAGGTCCACTCATGTCTGGAATTTCCAGAGGAGGTACTTCTACATCGCATGCACCTTCGGACTCAAGAATATTGACATTGCTCGGATCCTCCTCATTGCTTTCTTCTTGTTTATCTTCTTCTCCATTTTCAATAAGGTTATAGCATTCAAGGACATGTTCTATCATTCTGGTTATAGATTCACATGTACTTTTATATCTTCAAACAATCTCTCTTTGAGTTCTTCCAATGCCTCATTTGTACTTGGGAATTCTCGTCTAAATATTCTCTCTTTAATGATCTACAAAGCTTCATTTATACTCGGGTTGTCATCTTCAAAACTGAAACTTTTCTGAAAGTTCGCAGTGAGGGTAGGCCAATTTATAGCTTCTCTGCGCAACTCCGTGTCTAGATACCAGTTATTTGGAACCTATTCCTCCAATGTGTGCACAAATAGAAGAACCCATTCTATATGTGGTCTTTCCTCCGATGCTTGTGAACAGATTTCAAAGGGTAATGCAACCTTCTTAGCAAACTTGATCTACATCCTGCTTCTGCACTGATCCCATGTGGTCAATGTCTGCTTATGCGTAGCCCACCATTTGGCAGGTATCTTGCGCAGTTCCATATCTAGTGCTGGCATGTGATGTTTAGCTACAACTGATACAGTATATTCTTGGATAAATGAATAAACATTAGATGAACCATCATAGGTGGCGATTGGACTTACCTCTTTTCCAATCCAGCGTAGTGAATTTGTAATCTGCGTGCATCTTCTTGCAGATACTTCATGAACACAACCTTACCAGTTCTCCACACCTGCGTCAGAGTCTGAGATGCAAGAAATGTCACATCGCCAACTCAGTGTTCCATCCGCTGTGGGATTAATGTAGTCATATTGATTCGTAGTCATCTTGTAAAGGTGGTCCAAGTCTTGAGCTCTGGATTCTTCCGGAATCGTCTCACTGTATCGTTCTCCGTCTGAAGGGTCTAGTGGTGCAATGAACCCGAGATGTTTTCTTTCAAATATCATCTTCTTAGTCTTCAGGTTTATAATGGCGAGGTTATCCAATGCCCAGACTATACCCAATAGTGCTGGATAAGGCTGACTATCATCCACAATCTCGATAACCTTGAAGTCTGCATGACTTCACACTGCATCAATGTCAACAATGACATTGGCTAACCTTCATCCAAAAGGTATGACTTTCTCCTCGTTGGCCATTCTCAACTGTATAGGTGACCATAGCAACTTTGGTGTCCCCATCTGCTGCCATGTCTGTTTAGTTAAGAAATTTACTTCAGATCCCAGATCAAGTATGATCTCATCCATATCATAGTCTCCTATCTGCGCACTGAGTCTCATTTCTCTGCATGTTCTTTTGTGTTTCTTGATGTGATGAACTGCACTCTCAGTAGTTTCCATCTTGCTACCTAGTTCATACTGGTTTAACAGTTTTTGAAATTTTGATATAGTGTATGTGCTCTTCAATAACTTCATGTAGCTCCGTAGGAACTACACAACAGAGGTGCATGTCTCTACTGCGTGGCACGTTTTGTCATAAGCGGCTGGCATATCCTCTATATGTGGTATTTCACTACGCAACGGGATTCTTGGTGATCTAGGTGCTTGTTCTTTGAAAATGTCTTGCGCTTCTTCAAACACTTCTTTATTTTTCTCGAGATTTAAAGCAAGTGTCTTCCCACTATATTTTCTGATCCAGATCATTTCAAGAGGAGTCTGCTTAGTGTCAAAATCTCTAGAAGTAGAAGTTTATGCTCCTCTATCTCTTCCTGTCATAGTGCCACTTTGCATCACTACATTGATACTTGGATCCGCAGGCTTTCTCTCTGCTGCGATCAACTGAATGTTTGGGTTAGCGACATCTTGTTTTCTTTTTTTCATTTCTTCTGCTACCACTGGGCAGACCTCAATAACATGATCGAAAGATTTGCAGTAATTACAATTAGTACATTCATTGGTACAATCTCTACATAAGTGACCTGCTTGGCCACAGTTGTAACAGATCATCTGGCCTCTTCCCCTCCCTTGTCCTGGGCCATTATTTTTTCCTCTTCCGCGGAATCCTCCACAGCCTCTATATGCGCCCTAGTCATGCTACGCATTATCTTTCTTCTACAGAGTTGCTTCTTGGACTCTATATATTCCACTATCGCACATATGAACATGTCTTGCTTCCTTTCCTGCATGAGCTCATATTCCCTACAATTGGATTCATCATGTCCAATTGATTTACAGAAATCGCAATATAGATTCTTAGGGGTGTGCACATACTTCGGTACTAGATAACAATCTTCAGGCCTATGGCCTCGCGTTTTACATATTTCACACCATAGTGCTTGATTCTGATTTAGGGGATTCGGTGCTCCACTGTTAAGGTACTCTTGAAATAAAGGACAATGCTCTCTAGTGTTCCCTTCTCCTTTGCATCCTATACGCTAGACTTCTTGTCTCTCTTGTTTTCCCTTCTTCATATCCTGTAGTTGTAATGTTAGGGTAGATAACTAGGTTTGAATCTAAGACATCCCAGTGCTAGCTTCTCCAATTGGTGAAGCTACCAACTTCATCGTAATCTCCAAGGATTCTTCCTGCAAAGCCACTTTTTGCTGCATCAATGGCAGTCTGATATGAGGCAACATCGTGGCTATAAACCATTCTTGGTGCTGTTGCGGTGCTATGACAAAACTTACTTGGTCCAATAGTGTCTTAAATTTATGGTCAAATTCCCAAATTGTTTCTTTAGGTTTTTTCTTAATTTCCTTTTGTTTTGTTATGCACTGAGATTCTAACTTCGATTTCTTGAACTCACTCAATAATGCAGCCTTAATATCTATCAAGGTTCTCTGATGTCCAATAGAATAGTTCATGAACCAATTCAAGGCTCTATCTCTAAATGTGGCGATGAGCCATGCTTGCTTCACAGCATCATCCTAAACTTGCTTAACACTCCATACGGATTCACATAGAAACCAATGTTGCTCAGGGTCTTCTAGATCCGTTCCTTTGAATATCGATAGCTTAATATCATCAATCATCCTTCTCCTAGGTGGTATAGTGTTTTGTGCAGGGTTCTAAGCGGCAAAAGTAAAATTTGTATTGCACGGAATGTTCTGAAGTAGAATATTCTGAGTTGAGATAGTCGGATTCAGAATGGTTTGAATCGGGATGGTATGATTACTCACTCCTGTGGTGTTACTGGTATCAACGTTATGAGGATGCGGAAAATTAGCACCAGGAGGGTTCTGAACTGACGAATTCTGAGAGATAGGCAGTGCGATACTTACAATTGGTGGATTCTGGGGTGAAATGGGCTGATAGGTAGCAAATAGGGGTGCGGTTTGGCTATCAGGCATGGTTTGTAAATCAATATCTACATGGAGTCCAGTCTTCTTAGTGGTACACTTATATCTTTTTCCACTTCTCAAATTATGTGTTTCTTTGTCAGAATCACTGTAGATGCTATTGACCATTACAAATTCAAAACTGCTAGGAATATTTACTACATTTTTAAAAAACCTTTCTCAGCTAAAATAATTTTAATGTATAAACTCAAATTGTTTAGGTACTTACCTATGAAACCTTTGAAAAAATCTACATTGGCTACGTTGTAGGACTTCATGGTATCCACAACGAATTCTGTCATGAATCCTTCTAGTATACTGTCAGCCCAAAAGTCAACTGCTCTCGAAGATGGACTATGTACTGTTTTGAGCCTCACAATGAGCTTTGGAGTCCACTCAGTCGGCACTACTGGCGTGAAATAGTTCTTGCGCTCTACGAGCCTCGACAACCACTCGTGCAACTCGTTTCCAAAAGATGCCCAAATTTTTTTGTGAATGTCTTTCCGCAGGTATTTGTTTAACTAATCTATGTCAGAGAGATGCAGATTTCTATTTTTCTTCCTTGCGAATTCTCTTTCTGTCTTGTCGCACTAAGCCCGGATTTCTTTCTTGTCCGGATGCCAAATTTCTGCAATCAATGAAACCTTTTCTTCTGAGCACAACACTTCTTCCAAACATGGCAACTCATCACGAATTCTTAGCCCAGAAACGAAACCATTTGTTGGCTTACATAACTGTCTTGAGGTTTTCTATAAAGACTTAGGTTCTTTGCGGTTCAAGGAACCAAAAAAACCCCTTTTCATTGGCCCTTCCGGTAACAATTTGCGAGCAGACTGAGGTCTCAACTGAGGCAAACTAATGGGGGGGCTGTGGAGTCAAGTTTCCACAACCACATTATGAGTGTTTAAACGGATCTGATGAGCTACGCACTGCGGACTGAGGGCTGTGTGAAGATCACCTTCTTCGCGGTTACCACTTGCACAAGCTTAGATGCTTGCATGACTCACGCATCCAAGGACTGCGCTGTCTGGAAATTACTCAACAAAAAGACAACGCAATTGATAACTGCACTTCCTCTTCAAACTTAACCGGCTTCAACAAGCTATACTTAGATTTTATCCATTCACTATCTGTCTTATGTTATCTAACTTATGGCTTATACATTATGACAAAACACAAAATACTGCGCACTTCCGGTGCTACGCTTCAAGGGAGCTGCTCGGCATGAAATCTACCTAATTAAGTATATATCCAACTAACTTATGTGTTAATTTTAAGAATTTACTTCAATCTGATCTAGGATCTTAACTGAGAGAACAACATGTACAACATATGTACATCATATCAATCATGGACACAATAATGCAAGCAAACAAGAGACACAGAGTTTACTTGGGGAAAACCATAAAGGTGAAAAACCCCAATAAATTCCTCAGAGATAGATAGAGCAATGATACAACCCAAGCATAGGAGATAGACATCGCCTAGCTGTAGCTTCTCCTCCTCCACAAGTGCACCACTCTCCCGAGAGTGTGAGAGAGAATAGAATGATAAAATAGAGTGCCTCCCGCACTCTATTTAAGCTTGACATGACTTGCCTAATAACCTTTACTAGGTTGGCCTTAACTTAACCACATAACATAATGTTGACTGGGCCGACACCCAATAGGATGGTCTACTAACCCTTTGACCCACATGGCCGACCCCCAATAGGGTGGTCTAATAACCCTTCGACCCACATGACTTATACAGGGCCGACCCCAACAAGGTGGTCTAATAACCCATCAAGTATAAGTTACGACACATACAATATAAATGACGACACTTCCGTATAGAGGAATAATAACATCTCTATAGGAATACAAACACTTCTGTATAGAGGAATAATACCATCTCTATAGGAGTACAATATACATATATGAAATACATTCCGAAGTTACATATATATCAACACTCCCTCTTAACTAGGAAGGTATTTCTCGACACAGTTCTTCTAGCACAAGTCTTCTTCTCTAGATCATCGTCACTGGATAATCATCATCGAGTCATCGTCATCATAACTGCTACTGCTATCTCAATCAATCTTTGAATCTACTTGTCATAGGAATTTCTACAGAGCCAGTCCTTTTTCATACTAGATGTAGGCTCACCACTTTCAGGTATTCATCATCACTGGCCATACTGTGGAATCCTCAAGACTTATTACGTGCGTCACAAAACCTTAAAAGAGTCTCTTGACTAGCAAGAACCCTAAAGAGCATCTGAGGCATTTTTCATCCTGTCCAGATTGTTGATGTATATGTAACTTCGAAATGTATTTCATCTATGTATTTCATATATATTTATTGTACCCTTTTTAGAGATGTGTTATTCCTCTATAAGGAAGTGTCGTCATGTGGATTAACAAGAGTCGCAAGTGTGTGTACTTGCTGATGGGTTATTAGACCACCATGTGTGGGGTTGGCCTTGAAATATATATTATATTGTGGATGTACCTAGCTAGACAAGTCGGCCCCACAAGGTCACTGGGAAAACAGGTTAGTATAAATAGAGATCAAGAGATCTCTATTTAGATCATTCAGAAAAGTATCTCTCTCTCACTCAGAAAGTGGCGCACTAGTGAGGAGGAAGATCATCTGCTACTAGGAGACTATCTCAGTGTATTTTGGTTGTACTTTTGGTTGAGCCATTGCTCTCTCTATCTCTGAGGAAGTGGTGGGTTTTTTCAACTTAGGGTTTTCCCCACGAAAACTCTGTGTCTGTTGTCTCTCATGCTTTTGATTCTTGTGATGCTTGTCATGTTTATTGTGATTGTTATGCATTGATATACTATATATGTTATTCTCTCAGTGAAGATCTTAGAGTATTGTGAATTAATGCTCAAAATTTAACATGGTATCAGAGCTAACCTGAGAAGAAGACATTTTACAATGATGGAAACTTGAGTTTCTTGTTCATTGGGTTTCTCTCCACATATTTTGGAAAAGCAGTATAGTAGATTGACTCTACTCATCAAGGTGCATCTATCTGTCCAATCAGAATTCAATTCCGAGCATTTTCAGATTTGCCCTAAAAATTAGGGTTTCCACAAAAATAGGAATTTATAAAATCGGAAGACATAGATGGAAGCTCCTTGCAAAAATCGAAGTTTAGGGCTTTGGATCGAGATTTTTGGCTGAGTAGATCTCCAGGAAAATCAAACCCTAATTCAGGGCTCTCCCAAGTGAACCTGGGAGGACAAAAAGGAAAATCTGAAGGGTAAAACTTTGTTGATCTCAAATTTTGAATGCACCAGGCTGATCCGCTCATCAAAGCGCATCTTTATATCCTTTCAGAAAATTGAAATTCACATTTTGAATTTTTACGGTTTTTTCGACAAACCCTAATCCAGGACCAGATCCAATTTTCAGCATTTCAAGTGGTAAGACCTAAATCTTTTCTATTTCCATTTGAAGTACTCTTTAAGATGTCTCACCACACCAAGATTGAGGATAATCTTGAAGGGGCTGATAACTTCCAAGCTTGGAAGTATAGGATTGGGTTAATCTTGGAAGAGAATGAGTTGGACTCATATATAAAAGAAGACATCCCTATCCCAGAGGATGAAGAGGCCAAGGTATTGCATAAGAAGAACTTGGTCAAGGCAAAGAGAATCATTGCTGATTCTATCAAAGACCATCTCATACCCCATGTGTCTTCTCTAAAGACACCGAAGGAGATGTTTGACTCTTTGACCAAGCTATTTGAAGGAAAGAACATAAATTAGAAGATGACTCTGCGGAATCAATTGAAAGGGGTCAAGATGTTGAATGGAGAAACCATTAAATCTTACTTCTCCAAGGTCTCTCAAATCAAGGAGCAACTTGAAGCTCTGGATGAAGTAGTGGACAATGGTGAAGTTGTTATGACCACTCTAAATGGCCTACCTAGGTCATGGGACTCCTTTATTCAAGGAATATGTGCAAGAAAGAAATTGATCTCTTTCAGTAATATATGGGAGGAATGCTCTCAAGAAGAAGGTAGACTTGTAGCTCGTGAGAAAAAGATGGGAGGTGAAGATCAAGCTCTTGTAGCTCACACCAAAAGAAGCAAGCCCAAGAAGGAGCATTCTCACTACAAGAGATCCTATCAAAAGAATAAGAAGGATCTAAGATGCTTCACATGCAATGAGAAGGGTCACTTTGCTTTAGATTGTCCCAAGAACAAAAGGGATAGTAACAACAACTCCAGCAAGAAGAAGAAGGGCAGCAAAAGAAAGTTCCACGCTCATGCTGCCGAGGATGATGAACCTCCAAGGAAGAAGGATAGGGTAGAAAGTGATGATAGTGACGATGACTCATCAAGTGAAGAAGAGTATATTCTAATCTCTGCTCTCACAGGTACTATCTCCCATGGTTGTAATGATTGGTTGATTGATAGTGGGGCTTCCAAACACATGACTGGGTTTAAGGAATATTTTGTGAATCTATTTGAACATGAATCACCCCATAAGGTGAAACTTGGGGATGATTATCAATACCCAATCAAAGGAAGTGGTGAAGCCTCCTACAAACTAGATTCTAGAAAATCTTTGAAGATGAAAGAAGTCCTTTATGTACTTGGGCTCAAGAAGAACTTACTCTCCATCTCTACTTTGGATGCAAAAGGTATGAGGGCTGCATTTGTGGATGGCCAAGTCCTAATGTGGCCAAAGGGAAAGACCATAGATGATGTAGTAGTGATTGGAGAGCAAGAGGGAGGTTTGTATAAATTGAAGGGACAACCTGAACATGCCATGGTGCATGAATCCATGGAGCCAAGTGAACTTTGGCATAGAAGACTTGCTCATATTCACTATAGGGCACTTCCAATTGCAAGCAAGGCTATAGAAGGTCTTCCTGAAATCAAGACCAAACATGAAGGTGTTTGTAAAGGATGTGCAAAAAGGTAAGAACATTAAGAAGGCTTTCCCAAGCAGTGAAAGCAAGGCAAAGGATATCCTGGAAATCATCCACTCAGATGTATGTGGTCCTATGTCATCCAGTTCTCTGAGTGGGTATGTTTACTATGTCTCATTTATTGATGACTTCTCTAGGAAGACTTGGGTATACTTCTTGAAGAAAAAAGATGAGGTGTTTGATAAATTGAAGGAATTCAAAACCTTGATGGAGAATCAAACTGACAAGAAGATCAAAACATTCAGATCCGACAATGGTGGAGAATTCACCTCAGGTGACTTCAAGAAGCTTTGTAGTGATTCAGGGATTAAGAGGGAGTTGACTGCTCCTTATAATCCTCAACATAATGGAGTTGCAGAAAGAAAGAACAGAACAATCATGAAAGAAGCAAGGGCAATGTTGCATGACCAGGATCTACCTATGCATCTATGGGTAGAAGTAGCTAGAACAACTGTATATGTGCAGAACAGAACACGCCACAAGATATTGGATAAAAAGACACTAGAAGAGGTATTTTCTGGTAAGAAACCTGAAGTCAGCCATCTCAGAATATTTAGTTGTCCAGTATACACTCATGTCCCAAAGGAAAATAGGACTAAACTAGATCCTTCAGGAAAGAAGGGTATCTTTGTGTGTTACAGTGAAAGCTCGAAGACATACAGATTATACTTTCCACGGTTCAAGAAGATTGATGTCAGCAAGGATGAATATAAGTTCAAGGACAGGTAATCCAGGAAGCAAAGATCAAGAGGGAACACACTCTAGCAGCTCCTGCAAGGATGTAGATTTTCAGAGGGAGTTGACCATCTTCCTACATTCCACAACAGAAAGGTGTAGAAGAAGCTACTTCAGCAACTCCTACCAGGAAGCAAAGACTCAGAGGGAGTCCACCCAACAAACAAACAAAGATAAGTATTTTAATTATCATTTCTTGCCTACTTTTGTTTAAATAATATTATGCTTAGGAGATGTACTGTGCATATTATAATGATTGCATTAATGAACATGATACTACTAATATGCATGTGATGGGTAAGTGGCCTATGGCACTGTACAACATTCCAGTGCTACTTATCTAGAATGAAACCTCTTTGTTGACATGTTGGGAGTACTGCAAACTCTTAACAATGTTTTGGTAGAGACTGGAAGGCATCTAGAAAGTTGTGGAACATGGATAAATGTTCTATTGAAGCATTGGCTAAGATAACTGCATGACTGCATGACATATTTCTTTATGTGTAAAGAATTTGTTCAGAAAATTATGAAATGTTTCTAATCATGCAATTTAACTTGTTTTGTAGGAAATACCATATATCTTCACCTACAACAGAAGGACTACAACATTTGTTCCAGCATCAAAGATATCTATTGAAGATATTGAAGTTCCCAGGATCTGGGATGAAGAAATGGAATGCCATGATCCGTCGATCATGAAGAAGATGTTTGGGATGCAGTCCCAAGACCTGACAGGGAGTCACATGTGTGCAGATTGAAGAAAGCCTTGTATGGCTTGTAGAAAGCTCCCAGAACTTGGTGTGATACAAAGAGGAAGCTCGCTACTGAATTCAATATGAAAGATTTGGGAATGATGCATTATTTCCTAGGTATGGAGGTGTGGCAGAGTGCAGATGGAATCTTCCTTGGACAAGGGAATTATGCAGTAGAGATCCTGAAGAGGTTTGGAATGATGGATTGCAAGGCCATGACCACACCTATGGCATCGAATCTAAAGCTTCTTTGTGATGCTTCATCTGAGCCGGTTGATGTCTCTATGTATCATCAGATGATTGGGTCCTTGATGTACCTGACGAACACGAGACCAGATATTTGCTTTGTGGTGAACACATTGAGCCAGTTCCTGACGGATCCGAGGAGTGTTCACCTGGTTTCTGTAAAGCATGTTCTGAGGTACTTGAAGGGTACAGTGGATTATGGGCTCAAGTATGAAGTGAATCAAAATTTTAACCTATAGGGTTATGTTGATTCAGATTGGGCTGGCAGTGCTGCATATAGGAAGAGCACATCTGGGTGCTACTTCAGTATGGGATCAGGTGTGATCTCTTGGTTTAGCAGGAAGCAGTCCTACGTAGCACTGAGTACAGCTGAGGCAGAGTATGTTGCATCCTGTTCAGCTAGTTGTGAGGCAGTATGGCTATGGAAGCTATTGTCTGATTTATTTGATCTCCCATTGGATGCTACTGGTATCTTTTGTGATAACCAGAGTTGTGTGAAGCTGTCCGAGAATCCAATGTTTCATGACAGGTCGAAACACATAAGAGATCAAATATCACTATATCAGGGATATGGTGCAGAGAGGAGCTGTCAAGCTCCTGTACATTGTGACGGACGAGTAGATTGCAGATGTGCTGACGAAACCACTATCCAGAGTGAAGTTCGAGTACTTCAGAGAGAGGCTTGGTGTTCTTCGGATTGATGACACTTGGAGGAAGAAGTGAAGGACACATTTGCAGAGGCCATTCCAAGCATGCTGGAAGGAGGATCCTTGACATGGATATGGATGTAAGTGCTGGATGATGAGCATCAGGATGATGCTCCGGTTACTGCTCTGTATATGCATCAGGATGATGCTGGATATGATCAGTTGGATCATTTATATGTATATGTATGTATGCATCATGTTGGATGCTCGATATGATCAGTTGGATCATTTATGTATGTATGCATCATGTTGGATGCTGGATATGATCGGTTGGATCATTTGTATGTATTTTGTATATGCATCGTGTTGGATACTTGGACCATGTATCTATATATGTATTAGGTGGATACATTGTATGATCAGGTAGATCATGTATGTTGATATGTATCATGTATGATCAGGTGGATCATGTATGATGATATGTATCAGGTAGATACTTGGTATGCATCAGGTAGATGCATGATATGATCAGGATGATCATGGATGATGAGCTTCAAGATGTTGCTCCAGATGACATGTAGTATAATGTTGTAGTAATGATGATCAGGATGATCATGTGTACATCAGGATGATGTATGGTGAGTATCAGGTTGATACTCTATGGCCGTTGATTAGGTTGTGCAGATGAGCATATAATTTGGCCTTGGGAGATTTGCAGATAGTCTTTCGAGGTTTTTCCTATGGCATATAACTTGGCCCTGGGATATCAAGCAAATGGTCTTTCGAGGTTTTGCTTTGGGAGGACATATAATTTGGCCCTCGGAGATTTGCAGATAGTCTTTCGAGGTCTTTCCTATGGCATATAATCTGGCCCTGGGATATCTGGTAGATTCTCTTTCGAGGTTTTGTCCTATGGCATATAATATGTCCCTGGGAGATCCGATAGGTTGGGCTGTGTGCCCATAATAAGTCCTGGGATTCTCTTGTGAGGTTTTGCATGACCACATATAATCTGTCCCTGGGAGATCCTATAGGTAGAGCTGTGTGCTCGTAATAGCCTGGGATGCTCTTGCAAGGTTTTGTGGTGACCACATATAATCTGTCCCTGGGAGATCCTATAGGTAGATTTGTGTGCTCGTAACAGCCTGGGACGCTCTTGCAAGGTTTTGTGGTGAGGTCACATATAATATGGCCCTGGGAGATCCTATAGGTAGAGTCATGTGCTTGTAACAGCCTGGGATGCTCTTTCGAGGTTTTGTGACACATGTAATAAGTCCTGAGGATTCCACAGTATGGCCAGTGATGATGAAGACCTGCAGGTGGTGTTAAATTTTGAGCATTAATTCACAATACTCTAGGATCTTTGCTGAAAGAATAACATATATAGTATATCAATGCATGACAATCACAATATGACAAGCATCACAAGAATCAAAAGCATAAGAGACAAGAGACACAGAGTTTCTGTGGGGAAAACCCTTAAGGTGAAAAACCCCACAACTTCCTCAGAGATAGAGAGAGCAATGGCTCAACCAAAGTACAACCAAAATACACTGAGATAGTCTCCTAGTAGCAGATGATCCTCCTCCTCACTAGTGCGCCACTTTCTGAGTGAGAGTGAGTTACTTTTCCAAGTGAGTAAAATAGAGATCTCCGATCTCATTTTATACTAACCTTTTTGCCCAGTGACCTTATGGGGCCGACTTGTCTAGATAGGTACATCCACATTATAATATATAATTCAGGGCCGACCCCACATGGTGGTCTAATAACCCATCGGCAAGTACACACACTTGTGACACTTGTCAATCCACATGATGACACTTCCTTATAGAGGAATCACACATCTCTTATAAGGGTACAATAAATATATATAAAATACACAGATGAAATACATTCCGAAGTTACATATACATCAACAAGTGGTGGGACTACATCCAGTATGAAAAAGGACTGGCTCTGTAGAACTTCCTATGACGAGTAGAGTAAGAGATTGGTTGAGATAGTAGCAGCAGAGATGATGATGATGACGATGATCCCGAGAAGAAGACTTGTCTAGCAGATCTGTGTTGAGAAATACCTTCCTAGTTAAGAGGGAGTATTGATGTATATGTAACTTCGGAATGTATTTGATCTATGTATTTCATATATATTTATTGTGCCCTTATTACAGATGTGTTATTCCTCTATAAGGAAGTGTCGTCATGTGGATTGACAAGTGTCGCAAGTGTGTGTACTTTCCAATGGGTTATTAGACCACCATGTGTGGGTCGGCCCTGAAATATATATTATATTGTGGATGTACCTAGCTAGACAAGTTGGCCCCATAAGGTCACTAGGCAAACAGGTTAGTATAAATAAAGATCAGGAGATCTCTATTTAGATCATTCAGAAAAGTATCTCTCTCTCACTCAGAAAGTGCCACACTAGTGAGGAGGAGGATCATCTGCTACTAGGAGACTATCTCAGTGTATTTTGGTTGTACTTTTGGTTGAGCCATTGCTCTCTCTATCTCTGAGGAAGTTGTGGGGTTTTTCACCTTAGGTTTTTCCCCACGGAAACTCTATGTCTCTTGTCTCTCATGCTTTTGATTCTTGTGATGCTTGTGATGCTTATTGTGATTGTTATGCATTGATATACTGTATATGTTATTCTCTCAGTGAACATCCTAGAGTATTGTGAATTAATGCTCAAAATTTAACACAGATCTCCAAGACATATTACATGTGACTATCACAAAACCTTAAAAGAGTGTCCTAGGAACGTTTATGTGCATAGCACGACCAGAAAGAACTCTAAAGACCATCCCAGGAACATTTATGTGCCTAAGCACGACCGGAAAGATCTCCAAGACTGATTACATATGACCTCTACTACAAACCCTCGAAAGAGCATCCCAAGACTTATTACGGGCACACAACCCAACCTATTGGATCTCCCAGGTGTTACATGTAGCATCTCACCACCAACCCTCGAAAGAGCATCCCAGGACTTATTACGGGCACACAGGCCAACCTATCGGATCTCCTAGGTCTTACATGTGGCCCACTATCACAAACCCTCAAAAGAGTATCCTAGGACTTATTACGGGCACACGGCCCAACCTATCGGATCTCCCAGATCTTACATGTGATACACAATGCCAGTCCTTTTTCATAGTGGATGTGACCTAGAACAAATCTAGGATTTCCTTTGCACAACCTATCCACGGCCCCAGAGTATCAACTTGATACTCACCATACATCATCCTGATGTACACATGATCATCTTGATCATCATCACTGCATCGTCCTAATGCAAGTCATCTGGAGAAACATCCTGAAGCTCGTCATCCATGATCATCCTGATCATACAATGCATCTACCTGATGCATACCAAGTATCTACCTGACACATATCACCATACATGATCCACCTAATCCACACAATGTATCCACCTGATATA
Organism: Larix kaempferi; assembly: GCA_027924585.1. Lineage (NCBI taxonomy): Eukaryota > Viridiplantae > Streptophyta > Pinopsida > Pinales > Pinaceae > Larix > Larix kaempferi. The sequence goes on along the minus strand of BSBM01000318.1, from coordinate 749,330 downwards.
TATCAACATACATGATCTACTTGATCATACATAGTATCTACCTGATACATATACAGATACATGGTCCAAGCATCCAACATGATGCATATACAAACACATATAAATGATCGAACTGATCATATCCAGCATCCAACATGATGCATACATACATACACATATAAATGATCCAACTGATCATCTCCAACATCCACCTGATGCATATACAGAGCAGTAACTGGAGCATCGTCTTGATGCTCATCATCCAGCACTTACATCCACATCCATGGGAAGGATCCTCCTCTCACCATGCTTGGAATGGCTCCTGCAAATGTGTCCATCACTTCTTCCTCAAAGTTTCATCAATCTAAAGAACACCAAGCCTCTCTCTGAAGTACTTGAACTTCACTCTGGCTAGTGGCTTCGTCAACACATCTGCAACCTGCTCATCTATTGCAACATACAGGAGCTTCACTACTCCTCTCTGCACCATATCCCTAATATAGTGATATTTGATATCAATGTGTTTCGACCTGTCGTGGAGCACCGGATTCTTAGACAGCTTCACACAACTCTAGTTGTCACAAAAGATACCAGTAGCCTCCCACCGGAGATCAAATAACTCAGAAAGTGGCTTCCAAAGCCATACCGCCTCACAACTAATTGAACAAGTTGCAACATACTCTGCTTCAGTTGTACTCAGTGTTATGCAGGACTGCTTCCTGCTAAACCAAGAGATCACACCTGATCCAATACTGAAGCAGCACCTAGAAGTGCTCTTCCTATCTGCAGCACTGCCTGCCCAATATGAATCAACATAACCCTGCAGGTTAAACTTTTGATTCACATCATACTTGAGCCCATAATCAACTGTACCCTTCAGGTACCTCAGAATATGCATTACAACAACCGGGTGAACACTCCTCGGATCCGTCAGGATCTGGCTCAATGTGTTCACCGCAAAGCAAATATCTGGTCTCGTGTTCGTCAGGTACATCAAGGACCCAATCATCTGACGATACATAGTGATATCAACCAGCTCAGATGAAGTATCACACAAAAGCTTCAGGTTTGATGCCATAGGTGTGGCCATGGCCTTGCAGTCCATCATCCCGAACCTCTTCAGGATCTCTACTACATACTTCCCTTGTCCAAGGAAGATTCCATCTGCACTCTACCACACCTCCATACCTAGAAATAGTGCATCATCCACAAGTTCTTCATATCGAACTCGCCAGCAAGCTTATGCTGCGTGTCGGCAATCAATCTATATTCACCTATAATAAACAGGTCATCCATATACAAAATTGGTATCACTGGATTGCCTTCCTCAACCTTGTAGTAAAGGTTCGAATACGCTTTACTCTTGGTAAAGCTCAAACTAGATAGAAAGCTGTCTATCCTACCATACCAAGTTCTGCACATATATGACTCCCTATCATGTGTCTCAGAACCGAGTGGCTGCTCCACATACACTTCTTCTTCAACTACACCATTTAAGAAAGCTGTCTTGAAATCCATCTGGTGTATCTTCCATTTCATCACTGCAGCCAGAGCAAGTACGGATCTAATGGAAGTCTATCTGGCTACAGGAGCAAAAGTCTCTATGCTACCACTTGCAGCATGCTTGATCTTGTAGATCCTCTTGGAAGTCACTACAGACTTCACTTCAGGTCTTGGGACTGCATCCCAAACATCTTCATGATCGACTGGTACTCCTCGATCATGTCATTCTTTCCAGATCCTGGGAACTTAAATATCTTCAATATTTTCAATAGATAACTTTGTTGCTGAACAAATGTTGTAGTCCTTCTTTTGTAGGTGATGGTATATGATCATTCCTACACAACAAGTTAAATTGCATGACTAGAAGACATCTCATAGTTTTAAGAACAAATTCTTACACATAAAGAAATATGTCATACAGTCATGCAATTATCTTAGCCAATGCTTCAATACAACATTTATCCATATCCTGTAACTTTCTAGATGCCTTCCAATCTCTACTAGAACATTGTTAAGAGTGTGGACAACTCCCAACATGTCAGCAAAGAGGTTTTATTCTAGATAAGTAGTAATGGAATGTTGTATAGTGCCATAGGCCACTTACCCATGTATATTAGTAGTATATTTTTCATCAATGCAACTATTCTAATATGCATAATACACAACCTAATTCTAGGAACATGAGTATATACATTATTGTACAGTATTATTTAAACAATAAAATATGCAAGGAATGATAATTCAAATACTTATCTTTGTTTGTTTGTCGGGTTGACTCCCTCTCAGTCTTTGCTTCTTTTCTGCAACTCCATTCTGATGTGAGAAGTGGCCAACTCCCTCTGAATATCTGTATCCTTGCAGAAACTACTAAAGTGTGCTCCTTCTTGATCTTTGATTCCTTGCAGGAACAACTGGAGTATGCTCCCTTTTGATCTTTGCTTCGTTGCGGGAACAGCTGGAGTGTGCTCAGTCTTGATCTTTGCTTCCTGGATTACCTGTCCTTGAACTTATATCCATCCTTAATCACTATGCATGCTTATTAGTATCATCATTGTGTTATCCTCGAGGTCTCATACATAATCACACATTTATTAGTATAATCTTAAACATGTATAGTCATGATCACTTCAAACACAGATAATAAACATTAGTATTCAAGGTTTCAGGGAAGTCTTCTTTTACTCATGCATATTCTTATTTGATGATAGGACTTTTCTAGTTAGTTAAATCATCAATCAAGATAAGAGACATAATATGCATAAACCCTTGATTACTTACATTTATAACTTTATGAATAAACATAACTAATCATACCGAGTATACTTATATAAGGGATCCTAACACAAGGTACGATTCTAACTTGATATAGGAAAAACTACCTGGATTGGTATGTTAGCTAGTTATGTCTAACATACCCAAATGATGTCTTCTTGTTCTCTTCAATGACTTGTGCTAGTAACTTGCATATCTCATAGGTTAACCATTATAGAACCAAGTTATACATACCTCGTAAATAGATCTTCTAAGTGATCCATGACAATGGATGAATCTTTGTCTTCATGTCATCATGATCATATGTTCTTGAACTAGAACATGATTTGTCTTTCTTGGTGTACCTTTCATGTTAGCGGAAAACATAAACCTCATAGAACACCATAATGCATTAGTACAATCATAAGTGTCAACACCCTAATCAATGAATATCATCTATCATGCATTCATAAATTTATTAAGGTGATATGACAAGTCTAAATTTAATCAAGATTGTACTAACCGTAATAACATGAAGACAAACATACCATAAACTTAATCATGAACAAATCTCGAAACATACCTGGATAAGTCATACCTGTTGAGATTGCTTGTAATCTTCTTATGTAATGCCTTCGCCTCATCTCCCTCTAAAATAGGAACTTCTTCACTTATGCAAGTGACCAATCCATTCTCTTCTAGGATTAACCAAATCCACTTGATTTGCAGGAATTGGATATGGAGCTAGATTAGGGTTTGTTAGAGAAACCCTAAAAATTCAAACTTCCAAAAGGATATAAATATGTGCCTTAATGAGCTGATCAAGCTGGTATACTCAGAATTTGAAAACTACAAAGTTTCACCCCTCAAATTTGCCTTTGAAACTTCTGTATTCACTAGACATGACCCTGAACTAGGGTCTAATAAATCCCAACCTTCTTCCCAATCAAAAGGTTCGATCCAAAGCTCTAAGCTTCTAGTTTTCTAAGGAGCTTCCAGCCGTGGTCACAGATTTAAAAAATTCCCATTTTTGCTGAAGCCCTAATTTTCCACTTTTCCGATCAAAGTCCCGAACTAGGGTCTGATCAAGCCCGACCTTCTGCCCAACCAAAAATTATGATCTTGGTCTCTAAATTCCAATTTTGATGAGTATCATTCAGCCATAGTCTCTAATTACAAAAATTCCAACTTTCTCCGAAACCCTAAATTCCGGAAGCAATGAATGAAGGTGCTAAAAAATAATTTTGTTTTGACAGAAATATGTACCTGATTGTTTTTGGTGTAACTCTGAAATTTTTGATCCACAGGGTCTAAAAAATTTTCCTTTGATAGCCCGACCTATCATCTTTCCAACCCCATAGGTCTTACCTCAAATGGATTCTCTGCGAAAGAGTTATGCCAAGTGTCGCAACGTGACCTATTTATGGGATACAACAAGAGAGCGAACTTGTACAGCGTGCCACGTGTCACTAGTTCCATTTCAACCTCTGAAAAATCCACCTAAGAAATTACATTCCCTGCACTACCTATCACCTTTTACGAAATTTCATTTGGAGCTTCATAGCCCACGTTATGACCTTTTTTCCAAGGTCACCTTTTTATGAATGAGATCTGGAAGAGGTAGAAACCCTATATTGTACAGATCATAAATCACAAAGTACAATGAATTAGAGGTTTTCCTTTGGACATAACGTACATGGGGATCTTAGCTTCTCCTTGTAATATTTTCAGACCCTGAAACCTCAGCGAAATAGATTTACAGCGAACGTGCTACGATGACTGGTTTTTTCTATATCAAGCCCTAGCTTCGCAATTGCAACAAGTGTCATACATGCCATACCATGCCTTCTTTCAGGATCGCTCTGATACCATGTTAATTTTTCAGAATTTACTTCAATATGATCTAGGATATTGACTAAGAGAACAACATGTACATCATATCTACATCATATCAATCATGGACACAATAATGCAAGCACACAAGAGACACATAGTTTACTTGGGGAAAACCATAAAGGTGAAAAAACCCAATAACTTTCTTAGAGATAGATAGAGCAATGGTACAACCCAAGCATAAGAGATAGACATCCCCTAGCAACAGCTTCTCCTCCTCCACAAGTGTGCCACTCTCCCGAGACTGTGAGAGAGAATAGAATGATAAAATAGTTATACTTGACTTGACTTGCCTAATAACCTATACTAGGTCAGCCTTAACTTAACCACATAACATAATGTTGACTGGGCCGACACCCAATAGGGTGGTCTAATAAGCCTTTGACCCACATGGCCGACCCCCAATAGGGTGGTCTAATAACCCTTCGACCCACATGACTTATACAGGGCCGACCCCAACAAGGTGGTCTAATAACCCATCAAGTATAAGTTACAACACTTACAATATAAATGATGACACTTCCGTATAGAGGAATAATAACATCTCTATAGGAATACAAACCCTTCCATATAGAGGAATAATACCATCTCTATAGGAGTACACTATACATATATGAAATACATTCCGAAGTTATATATACATCAACATTATGCATTCATTCAGACTTAGAAATACTTAAGCATCTAGCATTCATCCATACATGCGATACTTAACATATTACCCCCATCTCATTCCTTATGGAGAATACATATAAAAGTAAACACATAAACTGATAAGCAATATCTTCAGCATTCATTGTAAGCAAATACACAAATGCAAACATGTAAACAATCACACAACATAGGAATTTAACGTGGTTCACCCCAAGGATGGAAGCTACATCCATAGGAACTGTTGTTGTATTAGTATTTGGGAAGGGTACAATAGTTCCAGTCTGCGCACTCAACTGTAGACTCTTTTCTCTCTCAATAGGCCTCTGCGCACATATCTTACAGATCCTTTACAATGGATTTCAGCAATACAACACAGTATCACTCAGATTTAGCAATTAAATTTCAACATTAACCCTTTCCCTTACAAAATGGTGCCTTTTTCCCATAGGTCATCTCTTTACAATACATAGGAAAAAACCCTAAGGTTCCCCAAAACTATCGCGGTTTTCCCTTAACTAGACTTGCTGGCTTCTGGTAGCGAATCTTCCATCGTGGCCTTCCTCTACACGTGGTCATGTCGCTTTAATCCTGCCCTATCGACCACATGCCAACTGTCGCTTTCACGTGTCCATTCCTTCTCTAATGACATTATGTGACCAGTTCACGTCGTGCTTGCTCTGCGCATGTGACTAGTCGCTTTCCTTCCTCTTTACTCCTTACCTGCCTGCTTGGTAATCATGCAGTATCTTAACCAAAAATTGGTCACTTTCCCCTAGCCCAACTTACCTTCATTCTTTACCGAAAATGGGTGCCCTGCTGGCACATCGCGGCGCTACTACTTCATGGAACTGGTCCTTAGCTACGTGGTTCCCATCCTACTGATACTGCGCTATGCTCACATCGCAGTTCCTCAAACTCACTTGCACCAAAAATATTCATCTGAACTATGCTCAACTTCGTAGTTCCAAAACTTGACTTGCACAAAAATGCCCCTCTTGGGCCAGGCCCAACACATTCAGTTATATACATTCAACACTTAACATATTATTCTCATCCTTCATACATGTGAAAATACATATAAAGAGAGAACATACACAAACATAAACATAAACATAAGTAATATCATGGATTCAATCACACAACACAAGTATTTATGTGGTTCACCCCTCGGATGGGAGCTATGTCCACGGGAACTATTGTTTATATTAATGGGAAGGGTTCAACAGTTCCAATCTACGCACTCAGCTACAGACTCTTCTCTCTACAATAGGTATCTGCACACATAGTTGCAGAGCCTTTTCCTCTCTTCTTTCTATTTACAATACTTAGTCTTTTATTGAAACCCCAAAAATACCATGAGATATCAACCATTTCCTTACAAAATTGGCCCTTTTATAGATCGTGCCCAAGGGTCACTTATTTACAATCATTGTGGGACAATATCCTATGCTACCCAAAAATCCCCCAAAAATGGCATGGTTACCCCGCTAACTCGACCTGTCGTAGTCGAAAGCTACATCACTTGACTTTGGCCGCCTTTCTCCACCTCTTCTTGCTATGATGCTTCTTCTGATAGCTACAGTTCTATAGGCGTGGCTCTGACTACATACTGGCGCATCCCTTTCCGTTGTTCTACTAAATCTATCAACTTGGGTCCGTCGCTTTGCTTCTAAAGGTTTCTGTTGTTTTGGATGTCTTAGTACTTTTCCTATACTAAGGCGACAAATCACTTTCTTCCAATTCCACGTCGCTCTTCACCTTGCTCCCGGGATTTTGCGGAATAACTTACCCAAAATAGGTCACTGCTGGACCTCACTTCACCTGTACTTTGCTACCAAAAATAATTGTTGTGTTGGATCCTTACTCCATGAAAAACTGTCTTACCAAAAAGTGGTCGACTTGGGCCATGCTCAAAAGGCCCCCAACACTCACATGTGGCTCCTCCTTGAGCCACTCCGACTTGGTTCTTCCATCTACACATCTACTGAAGTACTCGATCGTGCAGTGAACTATTGAACAATTGCGTTGAGCTTTGCAACTGTTTCCTTGGCCTCTTGCTTGCATTTCCTCTGAGATAGGTTCCAGAATTTGCTCCTTGATAGTATCCTCTGTCGCCCAGACATCTTGCAACTTTTTCTCAATTTCTTTTGTCAGTGTTATCCCTTCTTCCTGTAGCGGCTGCAATCTTGAGGAAGATTAAGCTTCCTTTCTCTTAATACTTCCAACTCTCTCTGAATTTATCTCCTTTCTATGAACTTCTGCATCTTTTTCCTTCTTGGAAAGTGCTTCATAGCAGTATTAACATAATCGAGATCCTGCTGCTTCCGTTGTACTTCATCTTGGATTCTCTGTAACTCTGATTCTTCTTGTAACATAGCCCAAACCTTAGAGACTTCATCTAGCAGGCTTTGGCATCTCGTCACTTCTGCGTAGATTCTTTCTATGGAAGTATTCAGTTCCTTGGCTCTTGCTTCTTCCTCCTACTACGATGGTCCAACTTGCTATTGAGATTCCATCTCAACAATTTTTTCTTTATGGGAAGCTTCCATATCAACAAGTTTATCCTCATGGGAAACTTCCAGCTGCACCATTTCTTCCTTCATACTATTGACAACAACACCAATCTTTAGGATGGTCATCTCTATTTTTGGTTCTTCATCATATTCAGGTAGCTTTGCTCGGACTGTTGAAATTGCTTCCTTTATTTTTGCGCTGCTTCTCTTATGCATAATCGTGCTCCCTTGTCTTCAGCGCACATTCATCTTGTAGCTTCTTGTAATTTTATTACAACCTTAGGAACTGGTTATAAGAGACTAGGTATCTATCGTGGATTTCTTCTACAATATACGTGTGTAGGTTATGCAATACCTCTATGGGAAACATCCCCACATTGATTTCCACATGTGCGAGTCATCTCGCACTTTCAACAATGTCATCTGTTGGAAATATGATGAACATTGGCTCAATTTTGACTAGCTGGGTCCTCATGGTATAAGCAGGAGGGTTTCTCTTCTGCTGGCTTGATTCACTTAAGTGGTCATCATGGTATGGTTCTTTTACCAAGTCTCGTTGGACTTGTTCAATTCTTGTAACCAAACTTTTCATCTCAGAGATGTTTTCCTTCATTTCTTTTTGCGATGTATCTTCCGTGGTGTTTTTCATCCCCATTACATCTTCAAGATATGTCGATACCCTGGCTACAATGCACTCATAGTCATCGTTGTGCAGCTATGCATGCAGTGGTCATCGAGTAGTTTTCTTCTTCTTTTTATGTGGTTTTTCTAGCACTTTTGTGTCAGGTTCTTTCTTTTTCTCTCCTGATCCTTGGTCAGGATTTGGATCTGCATACTTGTGACCTCAGTATCTTTGTGTTCTTGGTCATCCTATTTGTTCTCCTCAAATTAGGTGATGAGCGTTGACGATGCATCTATTTTCCATTTTGTCGGCTAGTCTTCTATGATCAGGTCAGTTCTCTGCGCATTGAGCTGATACAGTCCTTCATACCATGTAGCAGGAGTAATTAGTATTCATGGCTGTATATATATAAAGTGAATCCCATCTTTGAATATCATCTTTGGATGATACCAAGCCATCACCTCCTTAGTAATACACGAAGTCTTCTTAATCACTTCACATAGTTTCTCATAGTAGGTGAACAATTGTAGGTTGCTCCACCTATGTTATTATGGGTTCGTTGTTGCCCACATGTTTGCGTATCTCACCCCACAGAAATCATTCGGGGCTACCGGAAGACCATTTTGATAGAGGGGTTTCTTCCACCCCATGAAGGAAATGAGCACCAGAAACCAGCTGTAGTGAAATGGCGATCCATTGTCATGTGTGTCTTGAACATCTTCTAAAAATTCATTTAACAGATAGTTTTCCCAATTGTATTCAAAACCCTCCTTATCCTTCGCAACTAAGGATACTACAGTAGCAGAAACTTCAGTTGGCCTGAACTTCCTTAGAATCCTTCCTGCAATAAGTTGAACCATGAAGCACAGAGGCTTGTTCTTAATTCCAGAAGTTACGTAACCTTGGCTTCCTTTGGTTAAGTGGAATTCAGCCTTTATTTTTGCGGCCAATTTTTTATCCTCTTTCTTTCCAATGAATTCAATTGTAGGGTCTACACCCCTTTTTTTTAGGTCTCTAATCCTGCTGATAATGTCAAAAATAATGTTCACCTTGCGGTCCAACTAGATGTACCCCTGGTGCGTGCATGATAAAAGAGTGTGCACCATGGCATTGAGCTCATTGCTCCGGTCAAAATGTAGAATCCGCAGTAAATTGAGCAGTCTAGATCCGGATAATGGCTCAGCCCATTCAATTGGGACAACATCCGTTTGCTTGGTAACCTCATTGTATTTCCTATACATGTATTTATCCTGCTGGAATTGCGAAAAGTTGTCCTTTTTCATCAAATCATGGTCTGCAAATTTGCATTCAGGGATCTTACCAAGCAAATTCTCCTTCACCTGCACACGGTTTGACATTGGTGGCAGGGGAATATTATATTGGGCATTCTTTTCAAAAAGCACATTTTGTGCGTCGCTTCTTCTGGGACTAATATACTATGGAATGAGCCATATTGGCGTCGACAGGTTCCCTTGTGGTGGAGTTGGCTTCTTAGTACTTGTGGCCTTGGGATTTTCCTAGTCAGTGGTCTTCTGTTTGTCTTTCTTCGACTGTGGTGTTCGATTCCATGGTGAATTCCTAAATGAGCCACCATGGTCTCGAGCGGCTTGCTTGACGGGTGACTTCATCACTCCTCCCAAACCAAACAGTTGAAAGTATCCAAAAATTATTCTAATGTCGGCTCTTCGAACATATACTAGCGAGCAACTGTTGCTTTCAGCTGCTAAACACTTAGGATTTTTACAGTTGGTAAAAATTCAAATTTTGTGGTAAGACTGGTAAGTAAATAGTATTTACCATTTATAGGCCTTTTACCCTGACGGTGTGCCCATAATGGTTAGTTAGAAATTAAATGCCATAAACATTAGCCCAATCCCTCAAGGATCTTGGTCCTTTCCTTCATTTAATGTGTCGGAAACGACTAAATTTTTCGTTAATTGCAAAACGTAGCCATCGGCAAAACACTGTATAACGGATATATTTCTGACTGACAATTGCAACAGTTATATTTCCGACCGGAAATTGTAATGGTTATCTTTCCTACCGAAAATGGTAATTGTTATCTTTCGAATCGATAATTGTCATAAATGACTGTGCAACTCCGAAGTTTACTGCACATTTCTTCTTGCTGGCTTCCAACTTCACAATGCAAGCCTTCTCTTATGTGATTTGCAAGGTTCACTATGCATTTCCCTTTTGTTGATGTAACTTCGCAACTTATCTTGTTATGTTCGTATCATAGCATAACTCTTGTTTGTGTAAAAAATTTGCATTTTACCAAAAATGCATGCAGACTCTTTACTTTTTCATTCTTAGTGTCCAATTTCAACTGCACATGACACTTAGAATGCTCTTTGTTGTTGATCAAATGATGTCTGGTGAAGTAGGACTATCCCTGTAAGGTTTTAGTCTACTTCCATTAATAAGACCTGATAAGTTGTCTCCTGCTAATTTTGCTAGGTGGACTGCGCCACCATTAGTAACATAATTGACAACATATGGCCCTAGCCAATGCATCTTAAATTTTCCAAGAAACTTCATGAATTTTCTATCATAGAGGAGGACAAGATCTCTTACCTGAAAGAATTTGTTCTTAATATGTCTTTCATGCCATGCTTTTTCTCTTCCTTTTTTCACTTGTTGGTGAAAAACTGCAATGAAGTGATCTTCTTCTAGCCCAGCTAAGGGTAGTAGACTTTCTTCTATTGTCTCATCATCGGTCATGTTTGTGAAAGCTGCAATTCTTAGACTTGGTACTACGTATTCCATTGACATCACAACTTCCTACCCATATGCTAACCTGAAGGGTGTATGACCTGTCAACTTCTTACAAGTTATCCTATATTCCCATAACACAACTAGTACTGGTAGATCCCAATCATCCCTATTTGTATTACATACCTTATTCAAGTCATTTTCCAACACTTTGTTAAAAGCTTCAACAGTGCCATTAGCCTGTGGATGATATGGTATGCTTTTCTGATGGTAAACCTTAGATTCCTCAGTCAGGGATTCAATAGTTCTATTCAGGAAGTGAGTTTCTTGATCGCTCATTAGGATCTTTGGACATCCATACCTCGTGAGGATGTTTTCAAAAATGATCTGCGTGGTAGTAACTGCGCTACAATCCTTTACTGGTTTGGCCTCTGCCCCTCTAGTTAGATAGTCTGTAGCTGTAATAATGTATCTCGAACCAGTTCGCTTTCCTGGTGGGTTAATAGGTCCCACAAAATCAATAGCCTAGTTATTGAATGCTTGCAATGTCAATTATGGTATCAATTCCATCTCATCTCTATGAGATGAATTTCCTATTCTGTGGAAACATCGCAACTGCGGAAATGTTCCTTTGAATCCTTATGCAATGTAGGCCACCATAGTCCTTCTTTTAAAATTTTCTGCGCAGTGGCTCTTCCTACGTAGTGACCTCCAGACACCCCTAAATTTGCTTCAACTAGTATCAATGGTTTCTCATGTTCTAGCACACATCTACGGAGTACTTCATCCGGTCCTAGCTTGTATAATTGTCCTGCAATTATGGTGAAGTCAGATGCTTTTACTACCAGTTGTTTATTTTGTTGCGTAGTAAACTCTGTAGGTGCTAGACTTGTGGTTAGGAATTCTACAATGTCCTTATAATAGTCATCTTCTATTTGAATAGCAAACAACTGTGCATATGGTAAACTGTCTTCCAGGTTGGTGGGTTCTTTTCCTGAATCGATTCTAGAAAGATGGTAAGGTCATGAGTTCAGTCTTCCCGTCTTAACAATGATTTCAAAGTCATACTCTTGAAAAAGTAACAACCATCTATTGATTCTCCCCCGTAAAAATGGTTTATTGACCAGGTATTTCAACATTGAATGGTCAATAAATATATAGAAGTGCACACCTAGCACATAGTGTATGAACTTTTGTTGTGTGTATACCATTTCTAAGCCTTCTCTTTCTGTTGTGGTATAATTCTTCTCTACTGAGGACAACTTCCTTCTTGAGAATCCAATAGGATGTTATTGTTTAATTCCTCCCTCACCTGGTTGAGGTAGAATAGTGCCAAGTGAAATAGATGAAGAATCTACATGCACATGGAATGGTTTACTCTAGATTGGAAATACTAAGATAGATACAGTTACCATCCTCTCTTTCAATCTATCCAGTCCTTTCTGACAGTTTTCATTCCATATGAACTTCTCTTCCTTCTTCAACAATTTATCATAGGTGCAGTGATCTGCGCATACCATTTGATGAACTTCCTGTAGTATCCTGTGTTCCGCAATGTAGTGTGTAGCTATTTTACTGAATTGGGTGCTCGAAAATTCACAATAACTGCGATTTTAGTTGGATCAACCATTAGCCCCTGTTTACAAACAATGTTTTCGAGTAGAATTCCATAGGGAACAAAGAATATGATTTTCTTGAAGTTGACGGAGATCTGATGTTGTATACACTTTTCTAACATCAGTCTTAATATGGCATAATGGTTCTGCAATAACCCAAATACTATCCAATCATCAAAATATACTTCTAAAAATTTATGGATAAAATCCTCGAATGCACCAACAACTACTCTTGAAAAAATAGCAGGTGCGTTCTTCAGACCAAATGGCATAACTGTATACGGAAATGAGCCCCATTTAGTCGAAAATGTGGTCTTGTGCCTGCTTTATCAAATCTAATCTGATGATATCCATACAATCCACTAGTGAAAGAATATGCTTCATTTCCTCCAACATTGTCTAACACTTCATATGTAAATGGAGTAGGAAATGGGTCATGCATCGATGAATCATTTAACTTTATGAGACCTACACAGATCCTAATTTTTCCTTTAGTTTTCCTCTCCTAGATAAACATCGGACTTATCCATTCTGAGTCTTCTACAGGTTCAAATATTCCTACATCTAGCATCTTATCAAGCCCTTCTTTTACCCTTTCTTTATATCTTGGATTTAGTCGATAAGGTCTCTGCTTAATAGGTTTCGCATCCGAATTGAGAGGTATTTTCATAACTCCCAATTCACACAAAATGCATTTCATTTCTGAAAACTTCGTAGGAAACAATTCTTCATATTCACAGAGTAAATATGCTATTTGCGCAACCGTCTCCTCGTCCCAATAATACACTATAGAAGCGAACTTTGGTTCTTCAGTAGTTCCAATGTTCACTTTTTGAGTTTTTAAAAGATTGCTTAGATCCAGAATTTCCAATGGAGGTCCTTCTACTTCATGCTCTCCTTCCGATTCAATTATGTTAACATTGCATGGGTCATCATCCTCGCTTTGATCTTCATCTTCATCTAAAGTGAAGTTGTAACATTCCAGGGCATGTTCTAGCTATCTTGCCCATTCTAGTTGGTGATACATAGGTTCTAGTGTGTCGTTGAATACCTTCTTTTTGATGATCTGTAATGCCTCATTTATACTTGGACATTCATCCTCAAAGATAAAAGTCACTTCAAGGAAGTTCTTGATCATTTATGTGTACTAGTTCTTCAAAATTTGCTCGAGTGTGTGTACAAACAAATGAAGCCATTCTGTTTGCGGCCTATGTGTCCATGCTTTCAGGAAATGGTCTATGTGATCTCTAGGATCGATTTTTCCATTATATTTCACTTGTACAAACTCATTTTCTTATAGAAATATGATCTCCATCATGTGCTTACATTCCTCCCACATGGTCAGATTCTGCTTATGCGCAACCCACCATCTAGAAGATGTAGCACGCAGTGCTGTATCCAATGCTACTATCTTGTGTTTATCTGAAACTGATATAAGATATTCTTGAAAAAATGCATAAATATTAATCAAAACATCATAAGTAGAGATTGGAATTACCTCTGTTCCAATACAGTGCAGTGATCTTGTGAGCTGCACGCATCTTCTTGCAGATACTTCATGCATTCTGCTTTTCCAATTCTCTAGTCCTGCATCTGATTTTGATATGCAAGAACTGTCACATCACCAAATCAATGTTCCATCACAAGTTGAGTTGACGTAATATGTATGATTCACCGTTATATTGTAGATATGATCCAGATCTTCAGCTCTGCATTATTCTCTTATTGGATCAATATATCTAGATCCTTATGAAGGATCCAAGGGCACGATGACCGTGATATATGGTCCTTCGAATATCATCTGCTTCTTTTTCAGGTTGATAATTGCGAGGTTATCCATTTCCTAATCTATCCCCAATAGTGCAGTATAGGGTTGGCTGTCATCTACAATCTCAATCACTTCAAAGTCTGCTCTACTTTGCACTCCATCAATGTCAACAACAATATTCGCTAACCTCCCAAAAGATAGAACCTTTTGTTGATTGGCTAGTCTCAACTATATTGGTGACCATGTTAACTTCGGTTTTCCCATTTGTTCCCATGTATGCTTTGTCAAGACATTTAATTATGAGCCTAAGTCAAGGATAATCTCGTCCATTTCAAATTCTCCAGTCTGCACATTTAGACTCATTTCTCTTCTGGTTCTTTTATGGTTCTTAATATGGTGAACGGATCTATGTGCTTCATTTACTGCATTATGCTAGTCGTAATGAATCAATAGGCTTTGTAAATCCACTAAAGAATTTCCATGCTTTAACAACTTAATACAACTCTGTAACTCATTGTGTCTGTTGCAGTACATGGTCGATCATACGAAGTTGGCATATCCTTTACAGGAAGAGTCTCACTTCGCAACTTGATTCTTGGAGTTAAAGGTTCTGCCTCTTTAAAGGTTTCTCTTGCTTCCATGAAGACTTATTTTTCTTTGTTCAGGTTGAAAGCAAGTGTTTTTCCAGTTACTTTTCTTATCTAAGGCCCTTCAATATGATTCTGTCTAGCTTGTGGATTTCCAGAATTCGAAGCTTCAGTTGTCTGATATCCACCTGTCATGGATCCCCTTCGCGTTACAACATGAATATTATAATCTGTATTCCGTTTTCAGCTACGATCATATTTATGTGTTGATTCTGTACTTTTGGTCTTCTCTCTTGCAATTTTTCTTGCAAAATAGGGCATACCTCAATGACATGTTCAAATGATTTACAGTGTTTGCAATTAGTACAAGAGTTCGTACAGTCTCTAGCTAGATGTCCTGGTTGAGCACAATTATAACACACAATCTGGCCTCTTCCCGACCTTGTCCAGTGTTTCATCCTCTTCCTCTGAATCCTCCACATCCTCTATACGTGCCTTGATCATACTACATGTTTTCAATGTTATGTGGTGTTTCTTCTTGTACTCGGTAGACATCATGATTTATTTCTATCATGAGGTCGTATGCTCTACAGTTGTTATCATCATGGCCAAATGACTTACAGAATGTGAAATATAGGTACTTTGATGTTTGCATGTCATACTTATGAAGTAGGTAGCAGTCCTCTGGGCAATGTCCTCTACTTCGAAAAATATCACACCATGGTCATTATTGTTGATTCAATGGGTTTGGAGCTCTGCTAGCGATGTAATCTCTAAATACCAGACAATGTTCTTTAGAGTGTCCTTCTCCCTTGCACTTTGTACACCAAACCTATTCTCAGGTTTATTTACCTTTCTTCATATCTTGCAGTTGTAATGTTAAATTTTCTAGATGGGTCTGTATCTGAACCATACCTGTGCTAGTCTCTCCTATGGGCAAAGCCTCTAGTTTCATTGCAATTTCTAGGGCCTCTATCTGTGAATTAACCTTTTGTTGCATCAACGGTAACTTAATATGTGCCAACAGTGTGACTATGAATCATTCCTGGTGCTGTTGTGGTGCTATTTCAAATCTCACTTGATCTAACAATGATTTGAAATTTTCATCAAATTCCCACACCGACTCACTCGGTTTAAGCTTAATTTCTTTAAGCTCTGTGATACACTACGATTCTAACTTAGTTTTTTTAAACTCTCTAATGAACGCAGTTCTAATCTCTACTAGTGTCCTATTATGTCCAATAGATTACTTCATAAACCATGTTAAATCTCTATCCCTGAATGTGGTGACTAGTTGTGCTTTCCTAATAGCATCATCATGTACTTGTTTAACATTCCACACGGCTTCACAAAGAAACCAATGTTGCTATGGGTCCTCAAGACTAGTTCCTTTGAATATAGGCAGCTTAATGTCATCTGTCATTCTTCTTGTAGGAGGCGTAGTGTGCTGCGATGACTTGGGTATACTACTACTTGGAATGTTCTGAGTACTTGCTCCTATGGTGTTACTACTACTGTTGTTCTGTGGGTTAGTAGTATTTCTATTGTCAACTGGAGGTTTCTGCGGAGTGATTGGCTGATAGGTAGTTACCCTAGGCTCTGTTTCACTATCACCCTCAACCTGATATGAGCCTCTATTACTTCCTAACTTAGTTTCTAGAGAGATGTGAGGTTCGGGTTCATTGGACCTCTTCTTGGTGCTAAACTTGTATATTTTACCACTTTGTAATGTATAGATGTATTCCTCAGTATCACTATCTGTGTTACTGATCATTACAGACTTAAATCCTAGTAATCTTATTGCATTCTTAAGACACCTTTCTCCGCTAACAACATTTTAATACATAAAATGAGATTTTTCAGGTACTTACCTTTGAATCCTTTGAAGAAATATGCTTCTATAGCACTGTAAGACTTCATAGTGTCCACAACAAATTATGTAACGTAGCCTTCTAGTATGCTATCGATCCAGAAGTCTACTGCTCTCGAGATTGGACTATCCACTGATTTAAGTCTCTGGATTAGTTCTTGAGTCCACACTGTAGGTTCTCCACTTTTAAATCAATTTTTCCGCTCCACGAGCCTTGATATCCACTCGTGTAGCTCGTTTCTGAAGGATGCGAAGAAAACTTTGTGTATGTCAGAGAAAAGATATCTCTATAGCCAATCTTCCCTAGATAAGCGCGGATGTCTGTTTTCCTTCTTCGCAAAATCTTCATTTACCTTAGTTACCCAGTTTTGTATCTGTGTTCACTCGGGATTCCAGTTATCAGAGCACATCACCAATTCAAGTGCGACAACGGAACCATTTGTTGGGAGACTACCTTATTCTTTAGATTTCTTGTATTGACCCAAGTTCAGCGCAGTTGTGTTCCAACAAACCCTTCTTCACCGGCCCTTTCGGCAACAGCCTGCGAATAGACTGAGGTCTCACCCAAGGCGAAGCTATGGGGGTGATGCAGAAGCATGCTTCTATAGCCAGTTTTGTTGATGTACTTGTAACTTCAGAAGATATTATTCTATGTATTACATTTGTACTTTATTGTATATCCCACAAACATGTATTATTCCTCTGATTGGAAGTGTCGTCATTTGCATTTATAAGTTTTGTCATGTGCATCAAAAAGTGTTGTCATTGGTATTGATGAGTTATTACACCACGAGTGTGGGGTTGGACCTGGTTAGCACATGTGGTTGGGTTATTAGGCTTGATTAGAAAGTCGGCCCCAGTGGATTATTGGCAGGTCAAGTCAGTATATAAATAGAGAGGTTTTCTCTCTCATTTATATCATTCACTCACTACTCAAGCTCGCGTAGCTAAGAGAGAAAGTGCCGCACTTGTGGAGGAGGAGGAGCATCTATTAGAGACATCTCTTTGGGTTTGATCCTTGTGATCTTGTACTTGGGTTTATTCTATCTCTGAGGAAGTTGCGGGGTTTTTCACTTTCTTGGTTTTCCTCGGTGAAACTCTGTGTCTCTTGTGTGATTGCTTTTGTGTCTTTGATTGATATGTTGTACATGTTATTCCCTTAGATATCCTAATCATAATGGAATGAAATTATCGAAAAATTAACATTGTCTCAGAGCTAACCTAAGAAGAAGGCACTGTGCAGCTGCAAAAGCTAGGGCTTCGTAATTTTTGGGTTTCTCTCCACAGATCATCAAAGGCAGAAGGCTAGATTGACTCTTTTTGGAAGGGCGCATCTTTCTGTCGAGACATAATTCAATTTTGAGCTTTTTCAGTTTTGGCCCTAAAAATTACGGTTTCCACAAAAATAGGAATTTCTGAAATCTGAAGACATAGTTGGAAGCTCCTTAAAAAAATCAAAGTTTAGAGTTTTGAATCAAACTTTTTGGTTGGGTGAAGCTGTGGGAAACTCAAACCCTAATCCAGGGTCCTCCCAGTGAATTAGGGAGATTGAAAAGCATTTCTGAAGGGTGAAAATTTGCAGTTTTCAATTTCTGAGTATACCAGGATGATCAGCTCATCAAGGCACATCTTTCTATCCTTTCAGAATTTTGAAATTCACATTTTGAATTTTTAGGGTTTCTCTAACAAACCCTAATCCAGCTCCAGATCCAGTTTTCAGCAAATCAAGTTGGAAGACCTAAAACTTTCTATTTTCATTTGAAGTACTCTTTAATATGTCTCACCACACCAAGCTTGAGGATAAGCTTGATGGAGCTGATAACTTCCGAGCATGGAAGTATAGGATTGGGTTAATCCTAGAAGAGAATGATTTGGACACCTACATAAAAGAAGAGGTTCCAGTCCCAGAGGGAGATGAGGCTAAGGCCTTACACAAGAAGGACTTGGTGAAAGCTAAGAGAATCATTGCTAATTCTATAAAGGACCATCTCATACCCCATGTGTCTTCCCTAAAGACACCTAAATACACCTACGGATATGTTTGACTCTTTGACCAAGTTGTTTGAAGGAAAGAACATAAATCGAAAGATGACTCTGCAGAATCAATTGAAAGGGGTAAAGCCTCAGAATCGAGAGACCATTCAATCCTATTTTTCTAAGGTCTCTCAAATCAAGGAACAACTTGAAGCTGTGGATGAAGTAGTGGAGAATGGTGAAATTGTGATGACCACTTTGAATGGCCTACCTAGGTCATGGGACTCCTTCATCCAAGGAATTTGTGCAAGAAGAAAATTGGTCTCCTTTTGTAGACTCTAGGAAGAATGTTCATAAGAAGAAGCTAGGCTTGTGGTCCGAGAAGAAAAGATGGGAAGTGAAGATTGATCCCTCACAGCACACACTAGAGGAAGCAAGTTTAAGAGGGAGAAATCTCACGACAATAAGCATTCTCACTTTCATAAGAAGAAATATCACTCTCAAGTTTGATGCTTCACTTGTGATGAGTTGGGACACTTTGCCTCAGATTTCCCCATGAACAAAATGAAGAATCACTACAAAAATAACAAGGGAAGCAAAAAGAGATATCATGCTCATGCTGCTAAGGATGATGAAGCACCCAAGAAGAAGGCTAGAGAAGAAAGTGATGACTCATCAAGTGAAGATGAATATGTTCTAATCTCTGCTCTCACATGTACTATCTGTCATGGATGTAATGATTGGCCTATTGATAGTGGGGCTTCTAAACACATGCCTAGGTTTAAAGAATATTTTGTAGATCTTTCTGAACATGAGTCACCTCATAAGGTTAAACTTGGGGATGACTATCAATATCCCATCAAAGGAAGTGGTGAAGCCTCCTACATGCTAGACTCTGGAAAGTCTCTAAAAATGAAAGATGTTCTATATGTATCTGGGGTCAAGAAAAATATCCTATCCATATCATCTTTGGATGCAAAGGGAATGGGAGTTGCATTTGTGGATGGCCAAGTACGCATGTGGCCTAAAGGTAAGACAATAGATGATGCAGTGGTGATTGTAGAGAAAGAGGGAGGATTGTACAAATTGAAGGGACAACCTGAACATGCCATGGTACATGAATCCATGGAACCAAGTGAACGCTGGCATAGAAGACTTGCACATGTGCACTATAGATCACTACCAATTGCAAGCAAAGTTGTAGAGGGTCTTCCTAAAATCCAATCAAAGCATGAAGGTGTTTGCAAAGGATGTGCAAAGGAAAAGAACACAAAGAAAGCATTTCCAAGCAGTGAAAGAAAAGCAAAAGGATTTTTGGAGATTATACACTCCGATGTATGTGGACCAATGTCTTCTAGTTCTTTGAGTGGGTATGTATACTATCTTTCTTTCATTGATGATTTATCTAGGAAGACTTGGGTTTATTTCTTGAAGAATAAAGATGAAGTGTTTGATAAGTTCAAGGAATTCAAAGCCCTGATAGAAAATCAAATAGATAAGAAGATTAATACTTTCAGATCTGACAATGGTGGACAATTCACTTCAGGTGATTTCAAGAATTTATGCAATGATTCGGGATTAAGAGGGAGTTGACTGCTCCCTACAATCCACAAGAAAATGGAGTTGCAGAAAGAAAGAATAGAACTATCATGGAAGCAGCATGAGCAATGCTTCATGACCAAGATCTTCCTATGCATCTATGGGCAGAAGCAGCTAGGACAGCTGTGTATGTGCAGAACAAAACAACTCACACGATACTTGACAACAAGACACCAGAAGAAGCCTTCTCGGGTAAGAAACCTGAAGTTAGCCATCTCAGAATATTTGGTTGTCTAGTATGCACACACATTCCAAAGGAAAAGAGGACAAAGCTAGATCCTTTAGGAAAGAAGGGCATCTTTGTGGGTTACAGTGAAAGCTCGAAGGCTTACAAAATATACTTTCTAGGGTTCAAGAAGATTGATGTCAGCAGGGATGTAACATTTGATGAAGACTTAGCTTACATCAAATCAAGGAAGACACCTATTGAAGATCATTGTTACAACGTAATCTTCCACCCTGTGAGCATCAACATTCTTTGGCCTACAGGATCCATTTCACTGACTCAAATCCACTAGAGTTCTCTTGTTCTTATTTGTCCTTCCGTCCATAATCCATATGTGCTCAATATATAGTCCTCCCAAAGGTAGGTGAAAGGATACATCGAGACATTACTTGGGAAAATGGAGGGTCAAAGGTCACCCAATAACCGCTTTGTGGGAGTAAAAAGTAATTAACTAGTTATTTTTACCATTTTACATGCCACGCGCGGGTTATAGTGATGCAACTCACGGGTATGCCTGCTATAGTGATGCAACAAGCGGGTAGGAATAAAAATAGGGAAAAATAGTATCTAAAGGATGTAAAGTGGATCTGAGTCAGTGAAATGGATCCTGCAGGCCAAAGAATGTTGATGCTCAGGGTGGAAGCTTACGTTGTAACAATCATGAAGAACCAAAGGTAACCAGATTCCCAGACACCACCATGAATGAAGCAACTCCAGAAGCAGTTCATGAAATTGAAGATCCACAAGAACCTATAGATCCACCTCGTGAGAAGAACTCTCACAAGAGGAGACCTGCATGGGCTAGAGAGCTCATCCAAGATGCAGAAAGGTATGGTATTCCAGAAGAGGAACACAGAGAAAGGAAGAGGACTAGATCACATACAAGTTATGTTTCCTTACTCTATGATATTATGAACAAAGAACTTTCCAGTTATGAAGAGGCAGCAGAAAAGAAAGAATGGAAGGATTCCATGGTCGAGGAGTATCAATCGATCATGAAGAATCATGTTTGGGATGTTGTCCCAAGACCTAAGGGGAAGTCTGTTGTGACTTCCAAGTGGATCTATAAGATCAAGGATGTTGTAGATGGTAGCATAGAGAAATACAAGGAAATATTTGTAGCTCGTGGCTTCTCCCAGAAAGTGGGGATAGACTATGAAGAAAATTTTGCTCCTGTATCCAGATACTCTTCCATCGGAACAATACTTGATCTGGCTGTAGTAACAAAATGGAGGATACACTAGATGGATGTCAATACAGCTTTCTTGAATGGTGTAGTCGAAGAGGAAGTGTATGTGGAGCAGCCACTTGGTTTTGAAACACATGATAGGGAGTCATATGTGTGCATGTTGAAGAAAGCCTTGTATGGCTTGAAGCAAGCTCCTAGGACTTTGTATGGTAGGATGGATAGCTTTCTATCTAGTTTGGGCTTTACCAAGAGTAAAGCAGATTCAAACCTTTACTACAAGGTTGAGGAAGGCAATCCTGTGATACTATTGTTGTATGTGGATGACCTGTTTGTTATAGGTGAGGATGGATTGATTGTCGATACCAAGAGGAAGCTTGTTGCCAAGTTTGAGATGAAGGACTTGGGGATGATGCACTATTTTCTAGGCATGGAGGTGTGGCAGATTGCAAATGGGATCTTCCTTGGACAAGGGAAGTATGCAGTAGAGATCTTGAAGAGGTACAAGATGATGGACTGCAAGGCCATGGCCACACCTATGGCATCAAACCTGAAGCTTCTATGTGATGCTTCATCCGAGCCGGTTGATGTCATGATGTATCATCATATGATTGGGTCCTTGATTTACCTGACGAATACGAGACCAAATATTTGCTTTGCAGTGAACACATTCAACCAATTCCTGATTGATCCGAGAAGTCTTCACTTGGTTGTTGTAAAGCATATTCTGAGGTACCTGAAGGGTACATACGATTATGGGCTCAAGTATGCAAATCAAAAGTTTAACCTATAGGGTTATGTTGATTCAGATTGGGCAGGCAACGCTACAGATAAGAATAGCACTTCTGGGTGCTGCTTCAGTATGGGATCAGGTGTGATCTCTTGGTTTAGTAGGAAGTAGTCCTGTGTAGCACTGAGTATGGCCGAAGCAGAGTATGTTGCAGCTTGTTCGGCTAGTTGTGAGGCAGTATGGATGAGGAAGCTACTGTCTAAGTTATTTGATCACCCGTTGGATGCTACTGGTATCTTTTGTGACAACCGGAGTTGTGTGAAGTTGTTTGAGAACCCGGTGTTCCATGACAGGTCGAAACACATTGAGATAAAATATCACTATATCAGGGATATGGTGCAGAGAGGAGAAGTGAAGCTCCTGTATATTTCAACAGACGAGCAGGTTGCAGATGTGTTGATGAAACCACTAGCCAGAGTGAAGTTTGAAAACTTCAGAGAGAGGCTTGGTGTTCTTCAGATTGATGACACCTCGAGGAAGAAGTGACAAGACACATTTGGAGGATCCATTCCAAGCATGGTGAGAGGAGGATCCTTCCCATGGCTGTGGATGTAAGCATTGTGTGATGAGCATCAAGACGATGCTCTAGTTACTGCTTTGTATATGCATTAGGTCGATGCCTTGTATGATCAGTTGGATCACATATTTGTATATGCATCAATTGGATGCTTGATATGATCAGGTGGATCATGTATTTATGTATGTATTAGGTAGATACTTGGTATGCATCAGGTGGATCCATTGTATGATCAGGATGATCACGGATGATGAGCTTCAGGATGTTTCTCCGGATATGCATCAGGACGATGCAGTGATGATGATCAGGATGATCATGTGTGATGAGTATCAGGACGATGCTCTGGATGATATGCATTAGGATGATGCAGTGACAATGATCAGGATGATCATGTCTGATGAGTATCAGGACGATTCTATGGATTATATGCATCAGGACGATGATCAGGATGATCATGTGTGATGAGTATCAGGACGATGGTCTGGATGATATGCATCAGGATGATGCTATGATGATGATCAGGATGATAATTTACATTAGGATGATGTACAATTAGTATCAGGTTGATACTTTGTGGCCATGGACAGGTTGTGTAGGTAGCATAGAAAAGATCCTCAAGATCTGGATAGGTAGATTAGTGTGCTCATAATAGCCTGGGATATAGAGATCCGGACAGGTTGAGCAGTAAGCTCATAAATAAGTCCTGGGATGCTCTTTCTAGGTTTTGCTGCTAGAGGCATGTAATCATCCCTAGAGATCTGAGAGGTTGAGAAGTAAGCTCGTAATCAATCCTGGGATGCTCTTTAGAGTACTTGCAGGATGCAAGACACTCTTTAAAGGTTTTGTCTAACCACATGTAATCATCCCTAGAGATCCGAGAGGTTGATCAGTAAGCTCATAATCAGTCCTGGGATGCTCTTTAGAGTACTTGCAGGATGCAAGACACTCTTTAAAGGTTTTGTGGTGTGTGAGGTCACATATAATCATCCCTAGAGATCTGAGAGGTTGAGCAGTAAGCTCGTCATTAGTCCTAGGATGCTCTTTAGAGTACTTGCAGGATGCAAGACACTCTTTAAAGGTTTTGTGACAGTCAACATGTAAAAGATCCTATAGTATGAGATTGGTTTTGTTGGCACATGTAATAAGTCTTGGGATCCATAATATGGCTAGTGATGATGAAGACCTAAACATGGTGGGCCTACATCAAGCATGAAAAAGGGATGGCTCTATAGAAATTCCTATGATGAGAAAAAATCAGAGATAGCCCAGTGATGGATATGTCGAGTACAGCAGTAGTGATGATGATGATGCTCTCAGATCCAGTGATGATGAACCAACTCCAGAATTGAAGACTTGTGCCAATATGTATTGATGACCCATGATGAAAGAATACCTTCCTAATTAAGAGGGAGTATTGATGTATTTGTAACTTCAAAAGATATTCTTCTATGTATTGCATTTGTACTTTATTGTATATCCCACAGAGATGTATTATTCCTCTGATTGGAAGTGTTGTCATTTGTATGAGTAAGTGTCATCATGTGCATCGACAAGTGTCGTCATTTGTATTGATGGGTTATTATACCACCAGTGTGGGGTCAACCCTGGTCAGCACATGTGGTTGGGTTATTAGGCTTGATTAGCAAGTCGGCCCCAGTGGATTATTGGCAAGTCAAGTCAGTGTATAAATAGGGAGGTTGTATCTCTCATTTATATCATTCACTCACTACTCAAGCTCGCATAGCTAAGAGAGAAAGTGGTGCACTTGTGGAGGAGGAGGAGAATCTGCTAGAGACATATCTTTGGGTTTGGTCCTTGTGATATTTTACTTGGGTTTATTCTATCTCTGAGGAAGTTGCGGGGTTTTTCACCTTCTTGGTTTTCCCCTGTGAAACTCTATGTCTCTTGTGTGATTGCTTTTGTGTCTATGATTGATATGCTATAGAGATACGCTGTACATGTGTTTCTCTTAGAGATCCTAATGATAATGGAATGAAATTATCAAAAAATTAACAAGGTGATGCGCATATAATAAACTAGTGAGCGGCGCTACTTCACACCTACTTCGCATTTACTTCTTATGCCATAGCGCACACTGGGACTGCGCGCTTCGCAACTGCCGCAATACAATATGACAGCGCAACTCCGGACTACGCTTCTCAAAAATCACACACTTTACAGACTTCGCTGACTTAGTGTTTATTTCGATTACTTATGCATTTAACTTACTCATAATTACTTGCACATTCAGTTATATACGTTCAACACTTAACATATTATTCTCATCCTTCATACATGTGAAAATACATATAAAGAGAGAACATGCACAAACATGAACATAAACATAAGCAATATGACATATTCAATCACACAACACAAGTATTTACATGGTTCACCCCCCGGATGGGAGCTACATCCACCGGAATTGTTGTTTATATTAATGGGAAGGGTTCATTAGTTCTAGTCTACGCACTTAGCTATAGACTCTTCTCTCTACAATAGGTCTCTGTGCACACAGTTGCAGAGCCTTTTCCTCTCTTCTTGCTCTTTACAATACTTAGTCTTTCATTGAAACCCCAAAAAGACCATGAGAGATCAACCTTTCCCTTACAAAAATCCCCTTTTATAAATCATGCCTGAGGGTCATGTCTTTA
Organism: Larix kaempferi; assembly: GCA_027924585.1. Classification (NCBI taxonomy): domain Eukaryota; kingdom Viridiplantae; phylum Streptophyta; class Pinopsida; order Pinales; family Pinaceae; genus Larix; species Larix kaempferi. Next base: position 723,413 of record BSBM01000318.1, on the reverse strand, counting down.
CAATCATTGTGGGCCAAAATCCTTTGCTACCCAAAAATACCCCAAAAATTGCGTGGTTACCCCGCTAACCCGGCCTGTAGTAATCAACAGCTACATCACTTTACTTCGGCCGCCTTTCTGCAACACTTCTTGATCTAGCACCTCTTCTGACAACCGCAGCTTTAATGACACAGCTCTAATTGTGTACTAGAACATCCCTTTCTGTCATTATTCCTATTATGTCTCCATTGGTCAGCCACATTTCTTTTAACGATTTTCGCTGCTCCGGCTATCTTAGTACTTTGTATGTACTAAGGCAACAGGTCGCTTTCTTCCATTTTTGCACCGCTCTTCATCCTGCTCCCAGGATTTTGTGGAATCACTTACCCAAAATAGGATGTTACTGGACCTCACTTCTCCTATACTTTTCTTCCAAAATCAACTGCTACGCTGGAGCATTGCTCCACGAAAAACTGTCTTACCAAAAAGTGGTCAACTTGGGCCACGCCCAACATGACGAAAGCGCAAGATTAGTTTAATTAGTTAGAAACGGTCATTTGGACCTCTTTGTAATCACCTTAGTCAGCTATAAATAGGAAGAGGATTGTAAGCCTAAGGGAATTAGATTATTAGAGCTTAGCATTGAATGATAGGTTGATCAATAGATGAGCAGATGAATTGTGTAATTTTTTTCTCTACCTTCGGCAAGTTTTGTATGGATCCGCTATAAGTGTTTTGAACTATCCCTGTGAAGTTTGTATTGCAGGTTTTTGATGATTTAATGCATGAGGATGTTCAGATATGGCTCTTTTGTATCTTTATTTGTGTTGAATGATGAATGCGACCTAAATACTGTTTTATGTTTAAGTTCTGTGGTCTATATTTTCTATTGACGTGATCGCCAATTTTACCATGCTAATGCGAATGCTGATTATGTATTGAATATGAGATGATGAATGTATGTTTGAATTGGTAAGCAAAATGCAAAGATAAATCTCTAGTTTCTGTAGTGATAGAGTGAGAAAAGATGTATGTCCTTCCCCCACTACGAAAACCTGTTTCCTGTAGCCCCCTCAATCATCTCGAGTGAGACTTCACTCGCTTCGCGGGTGTTGCTAGAAAGGGTAAAACATTTCTGGGTTGGTGCTTAAGGCTGTTTGGTTGATGTTTGCTGAAAACAATGCGAAGTGAACCCCTATCGACATAACTGTGTCAACAATGAGGCTGATGAGGCTGTCAGTAGGTCAAGTGGCACTCCGATACAAACAAATGGAAGCTACAGGCAGTTAAACTAAGCAATAAATGAATAAACTGGTCAATAAATGTTGCAACTGACTGTTAGTGATCCAAGTAGTGTAGTAGGGAACATATTTCATCCAGGTGAGGAAAACAAGGCACACTAGGTAGCTAGGGGGGCTTCTGAGCGATAAAAAAGTCTCTAGGGGGTTGAACATAGGCTCTAGGTGCTGGGGAGACTACCATACTGATGACTAGATGCGTGGATATGCATGCATGATGACTAGATGCATGCATGCAATTATAAAAAATTATTGTGAGAATATTCCAACACCCCCCCACAAGCCAAACTATGAGGAAGTAACTAAAAACTAGTAGGGCCTTGGTAACTAAGACCAAAGGTCACCCCGTACAAGAATCTAAATAAATAAATTGAGGAAAGAGGGAAAAACAAGTGGGAAGAAAGCCTCTCCTCAAGATAGACTATGGTAGGATAATCAATCATGTACATCACTCACCCCAAATGGTAAGTGCACTTCTCCACTGAAGAAAGATCTATCGACAAGAAATGGATCAGTAATGTGAGAAGGATGAAACCTTCCATTCTTAAAATTAGATCTGGTTCTCCTCGGATCAAGTGGATCTCCCACAAGATCTCCAACAGATCTAAGAGTAGTGGCTTCCCATCTAGGAAGAGGAGGATCTACAAGCTATACATCTAGATCTTGGTATTCCATTCTCTCATATTCACTAATAGGTTCTAGATCTTCAGGTTCTTATGGATCTGGATCTAGCATTCTCTCAAAAAGAGTTATCTTCCTCTAGCAAGTTCATGTGCTTGAGTTTTCCAACAATGGATGCAAGCGAATATGGAGGCTACATGAACTTGCTCTTTTGACCAAACATGGTGGGAACAAATCCAAAAATATGAATATCATTATGGAGCATGTGATTTGAACCAATTGAGGTAGAATCAACTCCGGGAATGTGTATGTAGTTCTTTGATATCTCCTTTGAACCGACATAAGTGAGATCATAACCGAATGAACTAATACATGATGGTGGTGGCCTGGAATTCAAATCAGATCCAAGAATTGATAGATGGCTTCTTATGATCTCCTTTGAACCATCATGGGTGAGATCAAAACCAAAATCACAAGGATATGCATGAGACTTGAAAGCAAGCAAATGATGTTGTCTTCCATCTTCGATAAAACTCTGAAAACATGTTCCAATGACCAAATAGGGGTTTATAGGAAGCACTTGATGAGGGAGAATGAATGCATCACCTCCAAAATGTTAGTTTACCTCCAAAATACTCAGTAGATCATCATCTTGCACATCAACAAGCTCATGGGAAGTAGAGATTTCAAAAGTCTCTTCAACTTCTAGAGTAGTAGCTGACATATCTTGCTCAGAATTTGAATTAGAAAATGGATCAACTTCATTAGTGGTGATGGACCATTTTGCAATAGTAGATCCTGATATCATGTCTTGGATTTCAACTTCATCATGGGAGACGATTGAGGCCGAATCATGAGTAGAAAGAGCACTGAAGGAAGTATTACCGGGCTTGATCTCCAAATGGATAACATCATCCTCTTCCTTCTACTTTCCAAATAATCTGTCCAATCTTGTCTAGTTATCACTTGGATGTTCAACAGTATTAATGAGGTACTCCATATTGGAAAGCATAGTAGTACATTTTGCTGCTGAGGCTCTGTCACAATTATCTTGCCAATATTCTTCCTCTTCATAGGAAGCAAAATCTATCTTAACACCAATACACATATCGAAAATACCATATCTCTTCAGGTATGCTGTCATCTTTGGTTTCCATTCTTCATAGTTGTATGAAGAGAGAGAGAGGGAATTGATTGCAGATCAATGGAAGCTGTTGTAGAATTCGAATCTACTGCTGCAAATGCAGGAAAATGCGGCTACTGCAGAAAACTACTGCAACTGCAGGAAATTGATGCAACTACATAAAACTTCAAAATTGCTACAACTGCATAAAACTACTACAACTGCAGAGAAATTCGAATAACCTGCAAAACAATGGAGATCCATAGTAGCTGTTGAATTTGAATCTGTTGAAGATGGAATAACCTACAAAACAAATGAAATTGTTGATGGAGATTTGCTACAAATTCAAATTGAACACTGCCTTGGGACAATGAGCACATGTGAGTGGATCCTTCACACCTGGCTAGACCTCATTGGATTTCTCTAGTGAATTCAATACAATTGCACTAGGAATTGCTGTGGAATCCAGAGGCTTCTGTTGCTCAATGAAAGACTGTTGCTCAAAGAAGTGATGCAACTACTTCTGCTGCAATTCGAATAGCCGACTCCAGCTCTGATACCATGTGATAATTTATAGAAGAGATCACACAGCTGGAGAAAAACTCACTAAAACTCACTAAAGAATAACAGAGAAGAGAAGAATAATTGCTTAATCAATAATCACTCATTAACACAAGAAATGACAAAAATTGTTGTATCAAACATCAACTGTAAGCTGGCATTGCGAAAAGTGAATAATAAATGAATACAATCAAAATGGATTCGAATTCCTTCTAAGGTCATTCGAATTATCCTCAATGTGTGGCTTGGATAGCATTGGAGACATCATCCAATCAGTGGTAGTAGTCACAAATAGTCAAAAGTCAGTCAAATGAGTCTAACTGAGTCATGTGAGCACAAATCAAGGGATGGAGACTCCAAGGAGGGTGCATGAGCCCGATGACGATGTTAGTAGGTCAAGTGGCACTCCGATACAGACAACTGAAAGCTACGGGAAGTTAAACTGAGCAATAAATGAATAAAGTGGTCAATAAATGTTGCAACTGACTGTTAGTGGTCCAAGTAGTGTAGTAGGGCGCATATGTCATCCAGGTGAGGAAAACAAGGCACACTAGATAGGTAGGAGGGCTCTTGAGGGCTAAAAACAGGCTCTAGGGGGGATGAACATAGGCTCCAGGTGCTGGGGAGACTACCATACTGATGACTGGATGCATTCAGAATCCATGCATGCATGCAAATATAAAAAATCATGGTGAGAATATTCCCACAAAAATAAACTCAAAAAACCTAATGCGAGGTGAGCTCAATAAAATGGAAAACAAGCCAACAAGCAGGACTCCTAAAAAAGAGAAAATGACCTACTAACGTATTAGTTAAATGAGAATGTAGTTACCTATCTAAAAAGATGGAATCCCTTGCAAATCATATCCCCTATAGGGTGATGAAATCCATAGTCAAACAATATGAAATGGAAGAACAATATGGTCAAGGGATATCCCCCTACTGAGGGGGATCTCGAGTAAAAGAGCCCTAAAAGAATTATAACTAGGCTAACTCGTTCAAGGCATGTCTGAGAAGGTTACCCATAGCTTATGTACATAGACAACAAGTAGGTGGCCTTTAGTACAAAGTGGAGAGAGGCATTCCACCTAGATCTCCAGAACCAGTCTTTCCACTTTCCCTCCTAATGGAGAGGACCCCCGACAATTCAGTCTCAACCATGCCAATAATTACAAGAGTATTTTGGTACTCTAAAGAGATAACTGTTATGTATCAGATGTAAATTACAAAGGGGAATTATTTGGATCCCTATCCCCAATTTCCTAACATAACGACCAAATTATTTTTGGTCCTTAAGTGAAGTTAATATTTGTTGAGTTAGGGTTAATTTTAAGCCTTCGCCATCAGCATGAACCAAGTGATAGTTTGTTAACTTTTTAGTATTAATTCACAATACTCTAGGATCTTTACTGAGAGAATAACATATACAACATATCAATGTATATCAATCATAACAAGCATGTCAATCATCACAAGAAGCAAAAGCATGAGAGACAATAGACACACAGAGTTTCCGTGGGGAAAACCCTAAGGTGAAAAACCCCACAACTTCCTCAGAGATAGATAGAGCAATAGCACAACCAAAGTGCAAGAGATAGACTCTTCTTAGCAGCTAATCCTCCTCCTCACATGTGTGCAACTTTTCGAGTGAAGGAAGTGTGATTTTTTAAGTGATCCAACTAGAGATCTCCCTATCTCTATTTATAGTTGTCCTGTTTACCCAATAACCTTATGGGGCCGACTTGTCTAGCTAGGTACAATAATATCATATTACATTATATCGGGCCGACCCTTTACAAGGTGGTCTAATAGCCCATCGACAAGTTAACACACTTGCGACACTTGTCAATACAAATGACGACACTTCCATATAGAGGAATAATACATCTCTATAGGAGTACAATAAATATATAAGTGAAATACATTCCAAAGTTACATATACATCAACACTCCCTCTTAACTAGGAAGGTATTTCTCGACACAGATCTACTAGCACAAGTCTTCTTCTCTGGATTGTCATCATTGATACATTGTCCTCGAATCATTGTCATCGTCACTGTTGCTTCTATCTCAACCAATCTCTGAATCTACTCATCATAGGAAGTTCTACAAACCTAGTCCTTTTTACTATTGGATGTAGGCCCACTACCTGTAGCTCTTCATCATCTATGCAAACGGTCTGATAGAGGTGTTCTCTCAAGACTAATTTTATGTGTTGATGCAATACCTGACAAGAGCATCCCAGGAACATTTATGTGCCTAAGCACGACCTGCAAGATCTCCTAGGACTAATTACATGCATCCCCTTCATAATACCTTTAAAGAGCATCCCAGGAACATTTATGTTCCACAACACAACCGGAAAGATCTCTAAAGAGCATCCCAGGACTTATTACGAGCACACAGCTCAACCTATCGGATCTCCAGGACTGATTACATGTCTTTGTAGCAATACCTCATCCCAAGATTGATTAGGAACACACAGCTCAACCTATTGGATTTCTGAGGACTGATTACATACTACATAGCAACACCTCATCCCAGGACTGATTATGAGCACACAACTCAACCTCTTGGATTTCTGAGGACTGATTACATGCTATTTGCACAACCTTCCACCTATCATCTCTGACCTCCAAGTATCAACCTGATACTCATGATCTAACTGATCATCATCGCATAAGCATCATCCTGATGCTCATGATCATACTAATCATCATCACTGTTGATCCAGGTGGATATTGGTGGCCACCCACCTTTCCAACTGGCTCAAAACAGTTTTATGGAAATTTTGGTATTGTACTATTTTTAGTAGTTTTTCGGGTCCTGAACTTCCGGGGCCATTTTGAGGCCCTAAACGACCTTTTTTTGGCAATTTGGGGGGCCAAATAGATGCCTCCGGCGTACATTTCGCCCTAGTCGAAAGTTGTAAATCTCGGATAGACCTTTCCAACGGGCTACCGAGCGCCCCAAACGGAGATTGTATGCAAAAGTTACGACCCCGGGAAGTTGATGTACTAACTTACCCAAACGGGGCCCACATGACTTTTGGCGCTTCATCTCCTAGGGTTAGGTTTTTGGATCTCTAGGGTTTTTGACAATCCTGTTTATTGTAAAAGGCCTTGAGAGCCTCATTGTAACCATCTTCTTGCGAAATGAGAGCAGCCATCACATCTCTTCTCAGAGATAAGCCGCCACCATTCCAGCAAGCTTGTTTTCCGCTGCATTTTACAGTTCTAGCTTATTTCCTTATTGAATAGAAAACCAGTTTTACTGTATCTCTGTTATTTTGTGTTAAGCATATGATAATAATCTGTATTCATTTCGTTCTGCTCATAAAATCCGGATCAGTGGTATCAGAGCGGTCTGCTCCTTGTCGTCTTAATGCATGTCCCCAACGAAGTCAGGGTACAAAGAATTGGGTCTCGAGCTTGTTTCTCTTGACGACAAAATCTCTCGCACGCCCAAGCGACCTCTCATGGCAGGAGAAAAGAAAGATGACGGGACAAGAGATCCTACCAAAATGTTGCTTGAGGAATCCCTCACACAGCAGAGGAACGAGATGATGGATAATTTCGCGCAAATCCTTCGGCGACTACCAACAAGCGACGCATATTCCTCGAGCGGAGGCGCCGCCCCCTTCAAGGTACAAATCAACTTTGATATCCCTATATTTGAAGGACAGATAGACGCAGATGCTGTAGATAAGTGGTTGAATCTACTAGAAGGGTATTTTTCTGTCCATAACTTTTCGAATAAAGAAAAGATTACTTTTGCGCTCCTCAAAGCCGTTCCCCATGTCAAAGATTGGTGGGAAACATTCTGCGAGCAAAAGGACATAGAAGAAGGCTCATTATTTTCAGTCACGGCCACCTGGGAATCCTTCAGGGATGCTATTAAGGAACAATACTACCCTGTTGGAAGTTATGATGATTTGTATACCAAATGGACCACACTGCGACAAGAAAGAGACCAAGCAGTGCTAGAGTTCACAAATATCTTCCATACCTTGCGCACCAAGCTGGGTATCAAAGATTTAGAGCGACATCTGGTGCTCAATTATCGCGGTGGTTTGCATAGATACATCCAGACCGAAATGGAATTTCTGGACATCTCTTCCTTGGGCGCGGCCTACCAATATGCTGTCAAAATCGAGCAGAAGCTAAAAAAAAAGACACGGCAATTTGGGCATGGGAACCGTTCACAGCAAAAGATAGGAAAGGGCAGCCCCAACCCACAGAATAAAGGACAGAGCAAATATGGATAGCAATAGGACAACCAGTCCAAGCCGCAAGCAAAGAAGGACATCGGAAAAACAAAGAAAGATACCGGGAAGTGGTGCGACTTCCATAAGAGCCCTTGGCATAACACTGCTGATTGCCGCTCAAAGCAGTCGCTGGTGGCCGAATTGAAAGCATCTGAATCAGATGCGGGTTCTAATTCTGAGTCTGAACCAGAAAGGGGAAGATGGATCATTGACGCGGAACCCAGTGCCACCGTTGCCACCACCAAGCTCCAGCCTGATGAACCAGACGAGCCAGAAGAAGGAGAACGCCTCTTCCATTCACAGATGTGGGTAAAAGGCACCCCGCTGTATTTCATCGTTGATAGCGGTAGCCAGAAGAATCTCATCTCAGCAGAGGTCGTCAAGCGCCTGGCCCTACCGACAACGCTACACCCACAACCCTACACCATTGGATGGCTCCGCAAAGGAAGCAATCTCCGCGTCAGCCAATAGTGTCGACTGCCATACGGCATCAAGCCCTTCAAGGATGAGGTATTGTGTGATGTTGCTCCTCTCGAAGTTTCAGATGTTCTTTTGGGCCAACCTTATTTATGGAAACGTCATGCTGTATATGAGTCTAGGCCTCATAGTGTTATTATTTCTTTGAACAGTAAATTGTACAGGATACCCGAGGCAGTCCCTCCTAGTGCTATTTCCTTGATCTCTGCCAAGCAATGCAGGAAGGTCATCTCTCAGACTAGGAAATTTGTCTTCTTCGTGATTCGCTCTCAGAGTGAAAGAAAGATCGCAGCCACATCCTGGGCCTCCGCGACCGATCTATCCACACAACAAAAGCAAGTGGATAAGGTGGTGCAAGGTTATTCAGATATCTTCTCCTCTCCGACGGGGGTACCTCTGCACTGCCAGGTCAAGCATCCCATCGATTTGACCCCAGGCGCACCGCTACCCAATGGGCCAGTCTATCGCCGCTCTCTATTGGAAAACGAGGAGATCAAGAGGCAGATCCAAGAATTGCTCCACAAGGGGCACATCCATCTCAGTTCATCACCTTGTGGGAGCCCAATCGTGCTGGTGCAGAAGAAAGATGGGACCTAGTGACTCTGCATTGATTACCGGGCCATGAATAAAATCACAGTCCATAATCGGTACCTGATTCCCCGAATCGACGATCTCCTTGATCAGCTCACGGGGGCCAAATACTTCAGTAAGATTGATCTGAAGTCGGGCTACCACCAGGTCCCAATAGAACAGACAGATGTATGGAAGACTGCCTTCAAGTCAAAAGAAGGTCTTTTTAAATGGCTGGTCATGCCTTTTGGTTTGACAAATGCTCCAACAACTTTTATGAGGATGATGGACGATATCCTACGACCTTTCACCAACAATTTTGTAGTGGTGTATCTGGATGACATCCTCATCTACAACAAGACTTGGGAGGAACACTTGCAGCATATTCAGCAGGTTCTGCACACCCTACGGAAGCACAAACTATATGAAAACTTGGAAAAAAGCTCCTTCGGCATGGACAGGGTCCATTACTTAGGCTACATCGTTGATCGACATGGTGTGCATGTGGATCCAGCCAAGATCCAGGTCATCCGTGACTGGCCAGCCCCAACCACACTCACTGAACTTCGGAGCTTCTTGGGCCTCGCCAATTTCTATCGCCGGTTCGTGCTGGGATTCTCTCATATCGGATGGGCCCTCAGCCAAGTGACCAGGGGTGGTGGTAAGGCAAAATTTGTGTGGGGCCTATCCCAACAACAAGCCTTCGATGACTTGAAGAAGCGTTTGTGCTCATCGTTGGTACTCTCATTACCGAACCTGCAACATCCCTTTGAGATCGAGACAGATGCTTCAGATTATGTTGTGGGTGCCGTTCTCACTCAACACGGCCACCCCGTGGCATATCATAGTGAGACACTATCAGATGCTGTTCGCAAGTACCCTACCTATGACAAAGAAATGTACTCCATTGTACAAGCCTGCCTCCAGTGGAGACATTACATTCTTGGGAAGGAGACAGTCATCCACACTGATCACAAGCCACTACAGTTCATGCAGACCCAACGAAAGTTGCAGAATGACCGCCATCAGAAGTGGTCAGCATATTTACAGCAGTTCCACCTCAACATCAAATATAAAACAGGGAGTACCAACCAAGTTGCTGACTGCCTCAATCGACCTCCAGTCACGGCACTTACCACAGTGCTAGACTCTTGTGGCCACGAGACCTCCGGATGGCCTCACCTCTATGAGACAGACCCTGACTTCTCCGCCACCTATCAAATGTTGGGCACCAACTCAGTGGTTGCTAATTTCCATCTTCAGGACGGGTTGTTGTGTCATCTGGGCCATCTCTGCGTTCCATCAAGAGAGCGTGCGAAGCTGATTTGGGAAGCTCACTATAGTCGGGTGGCAGGACACTTTGGCGTCGAAAAGACAGTGGAAGTGTTGCAGAAACATTTCTACTGGCCGAAACCTCGATAGGATGTCAGCAAGTATATCAGGTCCTGCACCGCTTGCGCTATTGCCAAACCAACCACTAAGAAACAGGGCCTATACACCCCTCTGCCTACTCCTGACAGGCCGTGGGAATCCATCTCAATGGACTACATGTCGGGCCTCCCATCCACCAAGAGGGGAAACGACTGTGTTTTCGTGGTTGTTGATCGCTTTTCCAAGATGGCGATTCTAGCCGCTTGCAAGAAGAACATCACAGCAGAAGCCACTGCCAAGCTCTTCTTTGAACGAGTATGGGTACATTTTGGGATCCCACAGACCATTATCTCAGACCGTGACAGTCGGTTCCTCAGCTCATTCTGGTCAAGCCTCTGGTCACTACTGGATACCAAGCTCACCAAATCCACTGCCTTCCACCCCCAGACGGATGGACAAACGGAGGTCGTCAACCGGATGGTCGTACATATCCTGCGCATGTACAATTCAACACACCCCAGCACATGGGATGAGAGTCTCCCCTATGTCCAACATAGCTACAACCGAGCCTTGCATAGCTCAACTGGCCACAGCCCCTTTCAGGTGGGGTTGGGATTCCAACCATTGGGCCCCATGGATGTTGCACTTCCCCTTGCGACCACCTTGGCCAACTCGTCCCCAGAAGCTGAGAAAGCCGCCCGGTTCATTGAACGGATCCAGCATATCTGCCAACAAGTTCAGGATATCCTACATAATTCTAATGACAAGTACAAGCAGCGCCATGATCAACATCGGGTGCCACATAAGTTTCAAGTGGGCGACAAAGTTTGGTTGCATTTGCAGAAAGAACGCCTTACAGGGCCCCATCGAAAGCTTCGCCCACTCCTTTATGGGTCGTACACCATCACCAAGGCGGTGGGTGACAATGCTTTTGAGCTCAACATTCCCCCCTTCCTGGGTCTGCATCCAGTCTTCAATGTGGCTCTCCTTCGGCCATATTTCCCACCACTATTAGACACCTCAGAGATAGCAGAGAAGTTGACACCAACAGAGCTCAACCCTGACTGCCTACAACAAGCATCCAGTGATCACATTGCAGACACAGAGATCAAGGGCACTCGACATCAAAGGATCCAGCTTTATCGAGTTGTCAAAGCAGGGCAGCTCCTGCACCAAGGCAAGTGGCTCACCCAAGGCCAAATTCAGCAGAAATTTCCTCATCTGATGGGGGAACTCGACGCAATGGAGACCATTGCTTCCTAAGGAGGGAGGATTGATCCAGGTGGATATTGGTGGCCATCCACCTTTCCAACTGGCTCAAAACAGTTTTATGGCAATTTTGGTATTGTACTATTTTTAGCAGTTTTTCGGGTCCTGAACTTTCGGGGCCATTTTGAGGCCCTAAACGACCTTTTTTGGCAATTTTGGGGGCCAAATGGTTGCCTTCGGCATTCATTTGGCCCCATTCGAAAGTTGTAAATCTCAGATAGACCTTTCCAACCGGCTACCGAGCGCCCGAAACGAAGATCGTATGCAAAAGTTACGACCCCGGGAAGTTGATGTACTAACTTACCCAAATGGGGCCCACATGACTTTTGGCGCTTCATCTCCTACGGTTAGGTTTTTGGATGTCTAGGGTTTTTGACATTCCTGTTTATTGTAAAAGGCCTTGAGAGCCTCATTGTAACCATCTTCTTGCGAAATGAGAGCAGCCGTCACATCTCTTCTCAGAGATAAGCCGCCACCATTCCAGCAAGCTTGTTTTCCGCTGCATTTTACAGTTCTAGCTTATTTCCTTATTGAATAGAAAACCAGTTTTACTGTATCTCTGTTATTTTGTGTTAAGCATCTGATAATAATCTGTATTCATTTCGTTCTGCTCATAAAATCCGGATCAGTGGTATCAGAGCGGTCTGCTCCTTGTCGTCTTAATGCATGTCCCCAACGAGGTCAGGGTACAAAGAATTGGGTCTCGAGCTTGTTTCTCTTGACAACAAAAGCTTTCGCACGCCCAAGCGACCTCTCATGGCAGGAGAAAAGAAAGATGACGGGACAGGAGATCCTATCAAAATGTTGCTTGAGGAATCCCTCACGCAGCAGAGGAATCCCTCACGCAGCAGAGGAACGAGATGATGGATAATTTCGCGCAAATCCTTCGGCGACTACCAACAAGCGACAAATCTTCCTCGAGCGGAGGCACCGCCCCCTTCAAGGTACAAATCAACTTTGATATCCCTATATTTGAAGGACAGATAGACGCAGATGCTGTAGATAAGTGGTTGAATCTTCTAGAAGGGTATTTTTCTGTCCATAACTTTTTGAATAAAGAAAAGATTACTTTTGCGCTCCTCAAAGCCGTTCCCCATGTCAAAGATTGGTGGGAAACATTCTGCGAGCAAAAGGACACAAAAGAAGGCTCATTATTTTCAGTCACGGCCACCTGGGAATCCTTCAGGGATGCTATTAAGGAACAATACTACCCTGTTGGAATTTATGATGATTTGTATACCAAATGGACCACACTGCGACAAGAAAGAGACCAAGCAGTGCCAAAGTTCACAAATATCTTCCATACCTTGCGCACCAAGCTGGGTATCAAAGATTCAGAGCGACATCTGGTGCTCAAGTATCTCGGTGGTTTGCATAGATACATCCAGACCGAAATGGAATTTCTGGACATCTCTTCCTTGGGCGTGGCCTACCGATATGCTGTCAAAATCGAGCAGAAGCTCAAACAAAAGACACGGCAATTTGGGCCTGGGAACCCTTCACAGCAAAAGATAGGAAAGGGCAGCCCCAACCCACAGAATAAAGGATAGAGCAAAGATGGACAGCAGCAGGACAACCAGTCCAAGCCGCAAGCAAAGAAGGACACCGAAAAAACAAAGAAAGATACCGGGAAGTGGTGTGACTTCCATAAGAGCCCTTGGCATAACACTGCTGATTGCTGCTCAAAGCAGTCGCTGGTGGCCGAATTGAAAGCATCTGAATCAGATGCGGGTTCTGACTCTGAGTCCGAACCAGAAAGGGGAAGATGGATCATTGACGCAGAACCCAGTGCCACCGTTGCCACCACCAAGCTCCAGCCTGATGAACTAGACGAGCCAGAAGAAGGAGAACGCCTCTTCCATTCATAGATGTGGGTAAAAGGCACCCCGCTGCATTTCATCATTGATAGCGGTAGCCAGAAGAATCTCATCTCAGCAGAGGTCGTCAAGCGCCTGGCCCTACCGACAACGCCACACCCACAACCCTACACCATTGGATGGCTCCGCAAAGGAAGCGATCTCCGCGTCAGCCAACAGTGTCGACTGCCATACGGCATCAAGCCCTTCAAGGATGAGGTATTGTGTGATGTTGCTCCTCTCAAAGTTTCAGGTGTTCTTTTGGGCCAAGCTTATTTATGGAAACGTCATGCTGTATATGAGTCTAGGCCTCGTAGTGTTATTATTTCTTTGAGCAGGAAATTGTACAGGATACCCGAGGCAGTCCCTCCTAGTGCTATTTCCTTGATCTCTGCCAAGCAATGCAGGAAGGTCATCTCTCAGACCGGGAAATTTGTCTTCTTCGTGATTCGCTCTCAGAGTGAAAGAAAGATCGCAGCCACATCCCGGGCCTCCGCGACCGATCTATCCACACAACAGAAGCAAGTGGATAAGGTGGTGGAAGGTTACTCAGATATCTTCTCCTCTTCGACAGGGGTACCTCTGCACTGCCAGGTCAAGCATCACATCGATCTAACCCCAGGCGCACCGCTACCCAATGGGCCAGTCTATCGACGCTCTCTGTTGGAAAACGAGGAGATCAAGAGGCAGATCCAAGAATTGCTCCACAAGGGGCACATCCGTCCTAGTTCATCACCTTGTGGGAGCCCAATCGTGCTGGTGCAGAAGAAAGATGGGACCTGGCGACTCTACATTGATTACCGGGCCCTGAATAAAATCACAGTCCGTAACCGGTACCCGATTCCCCGAATCGATGACCTCCTTGATCAGCTCACGGGGGACGAATACTTCAGTAAGATTGATCTGAAGTCGGGCTAACACCAGGTCCCAATAGAACAGACAGATGTATGGAAGACTGCCTTCAAGTCAAAAGAAGGTCTTTTTGAATGGCTAGTCATGCCTTTTGGTTTGACAAATGCTCCAGTAAATTTTATGAGGATGATGGACGATATCCTACGACCTTTCACCAACAATTTTGTAGTGGTGTATCTGGATGACATCCTCATCTACAGCAAGACTTGGGAGGAACACTTGCAGCATATTCAGCAGGTTCTGCACACCCTGCGGAAGCACAAACTATATGCAAACTTGGAAAAATGCTCCTTTGGCATGGACAGGGTCCATTACTTAGGCTACATCATTGATCGACATGGTGTGCATGTGGATCCAGCCAAGATCCAGGTCATTCGTGACTGGCCAGCCCCAACCACACTCACTGAACTTCGGAGCTTCTTGGGCCTCGCCAATTTCTATTGCCGGTTCGTGCTGGGATTCTCTCATATCGCATGGGCCCTCAGCCAAGTGACCAGGGGTGGTGGTAAGGAAAAATTTGTGTGGGGCCTATCCCAACAACAAGCCTTCGATGACTTGAAGAAGCGTTTGTGCTCATCACCGGTACTCTCATTACCGAACCTGCAACATCCCTTTGAGATCGAGACAGATGCTTCAGATTATGCTGTGGGTGCCATTCTCACTCAACACGGCCACCCCGTGGCATATCATAGTGAGACACTATCAGATGCTGTTCGCAAGTACCCTACCTATGACAAAGAAATGTACTCCATTGTACAAGCCTGCCGCCAGTGGAGACATTACATTCTTGGGAAGGAGACAGTCATCCACACTAATCACAAGCCACTACAGTTCATGCAGACCCAAGGAAAGTTGCAGAATGACTGCCATCAGAAGTGGTCAGCATATTTACAGCAGTTCCACCTCAACATCAAATATAAAACAGGGAGTACCAACCGAGTTGCTGACTGCCTCAGTCAACCTCCAGTCGCGGCACTTACCACGATGCTAGACTCTTGTGGCCACGAGACCTCCGGATGGCCTCACCTCTATGAGACAGACCTTGACTTCTCCGCCACCTATCAAATGTTGGGCACCAACTCAGTGGTTGCTAATTTCCATCTTCAGGACGGGTTGTTGTGTCATCTGGGCCATCTTTGCGTTCCATCAAGCGAGCGTGCGAAGCTGATTTGGGAAGCTCACTATAGTCGGGTGGCAGGACACTTTGGCGTCAAAAAGACAGTGGCAGTGTTGCAGAAACATTTCTACTGGCCGAAACTTTGACAGGATGTCGGCAAGTATATCAGGTCCTGCACCGCTTGCGCTATTGCCAAACTGACCACTAAGAAACAGGGCCTATACACCCCTCTGCCTACTCCTGACAGGCCGTGGGAATCCATCTCAATGGACTACATGTCGGGCCTCCCATCCACCAAGAGGGGAAACGACTGTGTTTTCGTGGTTGTTGATCGCTTTTCCAAGATGGCGATTCTAGCCGCTTGCAAGAAGAACATCACAGCAGAAGCCACTGCCATGCTCTTCTTTGAACGAGTATGGGTACATTTTGGGATCCCACAGACCATTATCTCAGACCGTGACAGTCAGTTCCTCAGCTCATTCTGGTCAAGCCTCTGGTCACTGCTGGATACCAAGCTCACCAAATCCACTACCTTCCACCCCCAGACCGATGGACAAATGGAGGTCGTCAACCGGATGGTCGTACATATCCTGCGCATGTACAATTCAACACACCCCCGCACATGGGATGAGAGTCTCCCCTATGTCTAACATAGCTACAACCAAGCCTTGCATAGCTCAACTGGCCACATCCCCTTTCAGGTGGGGTTGGGATTCCAACCATTGGGCCCCATGGATGTTGCACTTCCCCTTGCGACCACCTCGGTCGACTCATCCCCAGAAGCTGACAAAGCCGCCCGGTTCATTGAACGGATCCAGCATATCCACCAACAAGTTCAGGATATCCTACAGAAGTCTAATGCCAAGTACAAGCAGTGCCATGATCAACATCGGGTGCCACATAAGTTTCAGGTGGGCGACAAAGTTTGGTTGCATTTGCAGAAAGAACGCCTTACAGGGCCCCATTGAAAGCTTCGCCCACTCCGTTATGGGCCGTACACCATCACCAAGGCGGTGGGTGACAATGCTTTTGAGCTCAACATTCCCCCCTTCCTGGGTCTGCATCCAGTCTTCAACGTGGCTCTCCTTCGGCCATATTTCCCACCACTATTAGACACCTCAGAGATAGCAGAGAAGTTGACACCAACAGAGCTCAACCCTGACTGCCTACAACAAGCATCCAATGATCACATTGCAGACACAGAGATCAAGGGCACTCGACATCAAAGGATCCAGCTTTATCGAGTTGTCAAAGCAGGGCAGCTCCTGCACCAAGGCAAGTGGCTCACCCAAGGCCAAATTCAGCAGAACTTTTCTCATCTGATGGGGGAACTCAACGCAATGGAGACCATTGCTTCCTAAGGAGGGAGGATTGATCCAGGTGGATATTGGTGGCCACCCACCTTTCCAACTGGCTCAAAACAGTTTTATGGCAATTTTGGTATTGTACTATTTTTTGCAGTTTTTCAGGTCCTGAACTTCCGGGACCATTTTGAGGCCCTAAACGACCTTTTTTGGCAATTTGGGGGGCCAAATGGATGCCTCCGGCGTACATTTGGCCCCATTCAAAAGTTGTAAATCTCGAATAGACCTTTCCAACGGGCTACTGAGTGCCCCAAACGGATATCGTATGCAAAAGTTACGACCCCGGGAAGTTGATGTACTAACTTACCCAAACGGGGCCCACATGACTTTTGGCGCTTCATCTCCTTGGGTTAGGTTTTTGGATGTCTAGGGTTTTTGACATTCCTGTTTATTGTAAAAGGCCTTGAGAGCCTCATTGTAACCATCTTCTTGCGAAATGAGAGCAGCCGTCACATTTCTTCTCAGAGATAAGCCGCCACCATTCCAGCAAGCTTGTTTTCCGCTGCATTTTACAGTTCTAGCTTATTTCCTTATTGAATAGAAAACCAGTTTTACTGTATCTCTGTTATTTTGTTTTAAGCATCTGATAATAATTTGTATTCATTTCGTTTTGCTCATAAAATCCGGATCAACTGTATTGTACTGAAACATATCATCTGGAGCAACATCCTGAAGCTCGTCATCATGATCATACAATGCATCCACCTAATGCATACCAAGTATCTACCTGATACATATCACCATACATGATCCACCTGATCATACAATGTATCCACCTGATACATACATAGATACATGATCACAACAATGTATCCACCTGATATATATCAACATACATGATCTACCTGATCATACACAGTATCCACCTGATACATATACAGATACATGGTCCAAGCATCCAACATGATGCATATACAAATACATATAAATGATCCAATTGATCATATCAAACATCCAACATGATGCGTACATACATATACATATAAATGATCCAACTAATCATATCCAGCATCCAACATGATGCATACATACATATACATATAAATGATCCAACTGATCATATCTAGCATCCAACATGATGCATACATGCATATACATATAGATGATCCAACTGATCATATCCAACATCGTCCTCATGCATATATAGAGCAGTAACTGGAGCATCGTCCTAATGCTCATCATCCAGCACTTACATCCACAGCCATGTGAAGGATCCTCCTTCCAACATGCTTGGAATGGCTTTAGCAAATGTCTCCATCACTTCTTCCTTGAAGTGTTATTGATCTGAAGAACACCAAGCCTCTCTCTGAAGTACTCAAACTTCACTCTGGCTAGTGGCTTTGTCAGCACATCTGCAATCTGCTCATCCGTCGCAACATACAGGAGCTTTACTGCTCCTCTCTTCACCATATCCCTGATATAGTTATATTTGATCTCAATGTGTTTCGATCTGTCGTGGAACACCGAGTTCTCAGACAGCTTCACACAACTCTATTTATCACAGAAGATACCAGTAGCATCCAACGGGAGATCAAATAACTTAGATAGTAGCTTCCGAATCCATACTGCCTCACAACTAGCTGAACAAGCTACAACATACTATGCCTCGGCTATACTCAGTGCTACGCATGACTGCTTCCTGCTAAACCAGGAGATCACACCTGATCCCATACTGAAGCAGCACCCGGATGTGCTCTTCCTATCTACAGTATTGCCTGCCCAATCTGAATCAACATAACCCTGTAGGTTAAAATTTTGATTCACATCATACATGAGCCCATAATCAACTATACCCTTCAGGTACCTCAGAATATGCTTTACAACAACTAGGTGAACACTCCTTGGATCCGTCAGCAACTGGCTCAATGTGTTCATCGCAAAGCAAATATCGGGTCTCATATTCATCAGGTACATCAAGGACCCAATCATCTGACGATACATAGAGAGATCAACCAGCTCAGATGAAGCATCACACAGAAGCTTCAGGTTCGACGCAATAGGTGTGGCCATGGACCTACAGTCCATCATCCCCAACCTCTTCAAGATATCTACTGCATACTTCTCGTGTCCAAGGAAGATCCCATATGCACTTTGCCACACCTCCATACCTAGAAAATAGTGCATCATCCCCAAGTCCTTCATATCGAACTCAGCAGCAAGCTTCCTCTTTGTATCGGCAATCAGTCTATCATCTCCTGTTACAAATATGTCATTCACATATAAGAGTAGTATCACAGTATTTCCTTCCTCAACCTTGTAGTAAAGGTTGGAATCCGCTTTACTCTTGGTAAAGCCCAAACTAGATAGGAAACTATCCATCCTACCATACCAAGTTCTAGGAGCTTGCTTCAAGCCATATAAGGATTTCTTCAATCTGCACACATATGACTCCTTGTCATGTGTTTCAAAACTGACTGGCTGCTCCACATACACTTCCTCTTCAACTACACCATTTGTTAACACCCAAAAAGTGCTCACAACCTCATCTCCCTCATTACATGACTCATTTGTCCATATTTCCTACCAAATTTGCCTCCAAAACCTTAAAAAGCCTTTAAAAAGACTCCAAAAGGCCAAAAAACCATTAAAAAAGCCTTCGAAAGGCCAAAAACCCCCTTTTGTTCCGAAAAAAAGTTAAATTCCTCCAAATATAGCAAAAACCCTCTAAAAAGGGAATAAAAAATACAAAAAAGAGGAAAAAGAGGAAAAAAAGGAAGCAAAAACCCTATACAACTGACCTAAACCATATGGTGCCCAAAACCATGGGTCAGCACTCCACCACTAAAAACTATAAATAGGTGATGGAGGCTCCCCATTTTTCATCCACAGTCATCCATATCCTTACTCCGCCAAAATCACTCCTGAAACCCTAGCTCTCCCTTTTGAGCTATTTTCACATTTGAGTGCCCCTTTGTCCCATTTCCAAAACCCTTTGGAGAAGGAGAAAGGAACAACACTGGATCTTCAAAGCAACCCTCTTAGACTGCTGCAAAGGCTTCATCAACCTCTACATCTGAGGTATATTCAATACAAAAATCAATTTTTATAATCTTGTCATTTCTTTTTATGCACATGCCTAGAGTAGTTTACTATTTTCTGAACTGCTACTAAGGAGGCCCTTCTCCTTAGTAGGTGCTCATTTGCACAAGCTAGGGTGAAAACCCTAGCTACAGTTTTGGCCATTTGAGGTAATTTTTAATACAAAAAGAAAAATATTTGCCATATTTTCATGTTTTGTTATTTATGTTAATGCTCATGCTAGGTTAAATTTCATACTGTTTTACTGCTTTTATTTAATGTTTATTGAACTGCTACTAAGGAGGCCCTTCTCCTTAGTAAGTGCTCATTTGCACAAGCTAGGGTGAAAACCCTAGCTACAGTTTTGGTGACTCCCCTAGTGTTCCTTTGAATTTCTGGTTATAGTTTTAAACATTTTTAATTTTCTGCAATATTTTTCTATTTTTTCCTTTAGGCTGTCCCTTTCAGCTACCGTAAACTGCGTCTTTAGTCCCCGCAGTTGCGATCCAACCGCATCTTTCATACTGTTACCTGTGATCCGACCGCGGCTCTCAGACTGTTTCCGGCGATCTACCGGTGATTTTCAGTCTGTTACCTACAATCTGACCGCAGCTCTTAGTTTGTTTCATGCGGTCCGACCGTGGCTATTCACCCATTTTCCCGCGGGCCGGCTGCGGCTCGCAACCATTTTCCTGCTATCCACCTGCGTCTTTCGGCCTTTTTCCCGCGGTCCACTTGCGGCTTTCATCCATTTTCCTGCTACCCGCCTGCGACTTTCGACCTTTTCCCCGCGGTCTGCCTACCGCTTTCAGCCATTTTCCTGCTATCCGCCTATGACTTTCGGCCTTTTTCCCGTGGTCTGCCTGCATCTTTCAGCCAAATTCTCGCAATCTGCCCGCGATTGTCGACCTGTTTCCCGCGGTCCAACCGCGCAGATTTTCCACAGACCCGCGGTCTATTTTCTGCACTTTTTCCCTGCTTGAACCCAGCACTTTGCTGCAATATTTTCTGCACCTGCATAGCCATCTGTCCTATCTGTAGCCTTACTTCTCTACATCCTTTTTTCTACAGTATTATTTTTGTTCTTTACAACATTTTTTAAATTTCATCATTTTAATTGAAAAAAGAAAATTTTGCATTTCAAAGTTTAATTTCTGTATTGTTATTTTTAGTTAGAAAGTTTCCCACCCCGTGGCACTTTTACTTGGGTTCATCTCACACGGACACACTCTGTCACTTAATTCAAGTGAGCCCTAAAATACTACTAAACACAACCAACATTCTAACCCCACTTGGGGAACACAAAAGAATCTTATAGCTAGGTAGGATCGTGGGGGTAGGCATCCAAATAACACCCCTCGGTTGCTTACACTTGAGACAGAGTTGTTGTCCATTAGGGAACCAAAATTCACTAGTACTTTTTGGCACGGTCACAACCAGTTTATCAGAGGGCCTCTCTCCCCTAGGAGGGTTGAAGTAGCCAGACTGGTTCCAGAGGCCTGAGTGGAATACCACACTCCATTCAGTAACCGAAGGATACCTTTCATAGTTCTTGGTGTATCACCCATATGGGGATATAGCGGCGATAGAACCAAACTGCAGATTCACCTTTTCTGGACGTGTCATGAACGGGGTATCTTAGTTTCCTTTCTTCTAGGATTGACTACTCAGTGTCCCTCCTGGTAGGGGTATATCTTTAGCCACTTGGCTCTACTATCCATATTGTCTGACTTGGATTTCATCACCTTGCAGAGGATATGTCTGGTTGAGTCAAAATACTATTTAATTAGGTGTTTGCATGCTCCCTCACCTCCTTTTGGTTTAGCGAGTCCACTATTTTTATTTTCTAGGAAACCTGTTGCTTGTTGGTATTCTGGCCATTTCTATTGATACTCCACTTATTATAGCATAGCTGTTATAGTAAGTGTTTTGAGTTGGTTGTTGGCCTGAGTGCCATATTTTTTGTGCTCTCCTTCTGCACACTCGGTTGCATTAGGGTTTTTGAGTTGTTTTTCACTCAACACAACCCTTAGATACTTGACACCATCTGTCACCATTAAGTCCCCAAGACATTCTCGGTGCCTCCGGGGTGAGCCCCCACAGCACTGTTCACTTGACATCACCCATCACAGATGTAGATCTTCATCACTTGATACCACTCATCATGGATCTCGAGCTTTGTCACTTGAATCCACTCGTCAATGGCATAGAACTCTATCACCCGATCTAGATGCCCCTTAATTTACCTCTAATTTTGAGGTAGATTCTGAGAACCCCACTTACACTGCACCAACCAG
Source organism: Larix kaempferi (assembly GCA_027924585.1). Classification (NCBI taxonomy): domain Eukaryota; kingdom Viridiplantae; phylum Streptophyta; class Pinopsida; order Pinales; family Pinaceae; genus Larix; species Larix kaempferi. Next base: position 701,313 of record BSBM01000318.1, on the reverse strand, counting down.
CCCCATGGCTGGCATGACTTCCAGCACTTTCTTTGTAAGGACCATTGGTGGAGCATCCACCACCACACCAGCTACCACACTTTCTTTCGGTATGCCCTCGATGGGGCCCACATCTACCATTCCGATCACTGTACCCATTCCAGTAGCTAGCATACCCATCCCACCTCCATCCATGACTCACACTACCCTTAGCGGTGCAGGACCGTCCCATACAACATTCGTTCCTCCACCTGGGGGAAACATCCCAAACCCAGCCCCTCCACTTGGGGGCACTGGCCCCAACATGGTCACAACCACTAGTATGTCACATTCTTCTACAAGTTTTCCATTAATGGCTAATCTCAACTTTCCTGACCTGGCTAGACTGACTAATGATCCCATCAGACATGACGCTGTGTGGCCTCACATGCCCACCAAGCTCCCCTCTAACATCCCTAAGTTTGAGGGCAAGGCAGGTGAGGACCCCGAGAACCATATTATGTCCTTCCATTTATGGTGTTCCTCCAATTCCATAGTAGACAACTTTGTCTGCCTTCGTCTATTACAGCGCACCCTCACTGGCTCTACAGCTAAGTGGTACATCGAGCAGCCCCATGGGACCCATGCCACCTTTACTTCCCTTGTCTTGACTTTCCTGTAGTTCTTTCAGTTACCTGTCCACTATGACGCGGGAGTTGAGATCCTACTATCTTGCAGATAGAACATGGCTACCCACATCACTGACCACATTCATGAGTGGCGTCAACATCGAAGCCTTTGCAAAATCAAGTTAGATGATTGTATCTTCTTAGATTGGTTTCTAAAATCCCTCCTTCCTGTCATTGCCAAGGATGTGGCATTCGAACGACCCCAGTCTGAAGAAGAGGCCTTCCTCAAAGCCCATCAATTTGACCTTATTTACACACAGTCTAGTTACCTATATTCCATCATCCCTGACGCCCCCTGCGGTGATTCCTCCCAACACGATGCACCCGGGGCATCCCATGCCGTAGATGGCATCCTTGGACATATAGCCTCACATAACCAGCCCTTTTCCATAGCATGTCCTAGCCATGGCCCCGACCTTTCGTGGGCTACATCCTAGTCCGGAGCAACCAATTTGTATGCTCCCATGACACATCATCACCATTCTCATGGACCCTCATGTCCACCTCAGTGCTTTGTTCATGCCTCCCCCGGTCGCACCTCAGCCATATTACCACCCACAGGATGCACCAACCCCTGTATCCTGTCAAGCCCAACCTATTTATTACCTGTCACAGGAAACCCCTGTGGAAAACCCACAACCCGTTCCACAGACATATCAGCAACCCCCACAAGTTTCAACACTTGTGCCACCTCCACCTACTTATTATCCACCGCAGCCTACTCCCACACCTACAAAAACCCATAACCCACCTACCGCCCAAGGGAAAGTGTATGCCCAACAAAATTTGCAGCAGAACCAAAATAACCAGCACCAATAGGGCCAACAAAACCGTGGCAAAGGTCGTAACCGTGGGAACAACCCCCCTCCATACCAAGGTGGTCAACCTCCCAATCCCCCAAACAACAATAACGTGGCACCTGCCAACCAAAACCCTGAACGGCTGCCCAAACAAGCCAAAAATCCTAATTTGCGAACAAACCATCCTTGTTCTATTTGCGGGATCTATGGCCACTACACACATGCTTGCCCACATTTGGAGCGAGCTCAACAACGTTGGACTGATGATGCCCACCACCAAGGGCACGCGGCTCCTCAGGCGCCGCCCAACCCCCTACAACGTCAGAATCCACCCTTGGTGCTACAAAACCCTTTACCAACCCAAGGCGTAGTGAACACTCATTCGTTGGCTCCCCCTCAAGGAAACGCACCACCACAGCAGCATATCACTTGTGCTGCTCCTGATCAACCCATGATAGACTCAAGTACCCACCATTTGTTAATTATGTCATCTGCCGATGTCAACCTCCAAACCTGTCGGAACCAATATGGATCCACCCCTGAAGCGCCTCCCACTGACAAAAACACTAACGCTCATCCCACTAATCAGTCATTACGTATACCTCCATCTCCACTAGATGGTGCCTCCAAAGCACCTCGCTTCCCACTTCGTCACATCAACAATAATCCCAATGCTCGCGCTGCGTCTAATTACAACATTGTAGATGACTTAGCCCAGCCCCCCGTAGCCATGTCTGCATTAGAGGTCTTAAAAAACTGTCCTTCACAGCGCAAGACTTTGCTCTTCGCCATTGGTGCTATTGACCTAAATGATTCACGACTGATGGCCTTTAATTTGGACCAATCCGAACCACACCTGCCTTCCACTTTAGCGTTCCAAGTTTCTGTATCCATTCAAAATCTTGTCATCCATCAATGCATTATTGATGAAGGTGCCTCTACATGCGTTATGTCGACATTCGTTTGGCAGAATTTGGGATCCCCTACTCTCCAGCAGTCCTACACTGCGTTGTGAGCCTACAATAGCCGTTTAGCTCAACCCCAAGGTCTCTTGGCTAATGTCCCCGTCCAGTTGGCTGGTAAAACAGTGCTCATTGACATAGAGATCATCAATGCCCAACTTGACTATAACCTCTTACTTGGCCGTAGCTACATGTATGCCATGCAGGCAGTTGCCTCATTTGTTTTTCATACCATGATGTTCCCCCATGACGGATGCGTGGTCAAGGTCGATCAACTCACCTATTACGATCCCAATGCCCCCGCTGCACCTGAAAATGTTCTCCCCATGGTTGAACAACCTGTTTGTGGTGCAACTACCTTGCTGGTTTCCTCCGTGGACCCAAAGTTTACTCAGATACATCGATGACCTCCACATTCCAATCCATTCCACCCCTGTCACCAGTGACTGAAATATCTGACCTATGTACCCTTTCCCACAATGCACAAACACCCAACAACCAACTGCCCTTGTTACCCAAACCACCATTGGTCCCTAGTCATATTGGTGTTACACCCATCCACACAATCCCCTTCCTATTCCGTTCCTCAGGAGTAGTAAGCACCCCGGTTATGGCTACTCTCAACCTCCCCAGGTTAACCTTAGGACTACCTGTGTGGTATATTTTGCCTCGCGTTCCCCCACCAACACCAAATGTCATCCTACAACTAGTGCAACCTATCGCCACTACTAGTCAACCACCCCCCGGTGTCTCTACTCCTTCCTCATCCACCAATCCACCCCCTATTGTCAAAAACACTGGGGGTAGAGGCCCACAACCATACACTGTTGTACCCCCACCCAAAAAAGTTAAAAACCCCCCCATGTTTCGTGCTCCTCCCAAATCCTTGTTGTGTGATGAGTTAGGCCATCCGACTCATCAATGTCCTCAATTACCTGCATTAGAGGAACACATGCAAATGCTTGACGATGACCCCAACATCCCGGTTGTCCAACTTGATCCAACCCCTAAGCCTCGTGACAAATCACTATGTACCAACCACCCTTGTGCAATATGCGGTGTTTATGGCCATTACTCACATCACTGTCCTAATCTCCTAGATTATAGAGCAGCTCTCTACGAGATGAATAATTTGGACCTTGAGACGGCACCCCCCATAATTGAGGAGATCCACCCCCCAGTATCCTCCTCATCCGGCAAGATTAATACCATCTACATGATCTCTTCTACTACCACTCCCTCGTCAACTGATTTGACAACTCAAAGTTTCCGCAATGATGAGGAGATTCTAGAGGCTCTCACTACCCTGGATTACCCCTGGGAGGATATGCACCATCGTTCCTACTTCCTCCCAGAAGAGTCCTCCTCCACCACAACCACCCAATTTACAGTTGAGTCCAAATACTTCCTCCCCACCAAAGTCGACTGGTTTAAGGATCCCATTCCCGCTCCTAATGCCTTCGAGGAAGGTAACATGGCCAACATCTCACCCGTCATCCACATTGATATCTCTGCCCCAGCTGGTGCTCCTGAAATCATTTCGTTAGGAGCTTCCTGCACCGAGCACGATATCGGAGAGTACAAGAAACTTTTCCAAGAGTTTCGCGATGTCTTTGCCTGTTCCTACACCGAAATTCCTAGTCTTGACCCCGTAATCATCGAGCACCACATTGACACCTCTGAGTTAGGAGGCATAATAGATTACCTCGACCCTGGGATAGGGGCATGTTTAATCATTTTTAAAACTTCCCCATCACATCTATCTCAGTATTTCAATGATCCCATTGTTCAAACCAACACATATGTGATCCACAATCACAAACCCCATGCGCATAGCATGGGGGCAGGTCATTAACCCTGCTCACTTTTTCACATGTGTGATCTCAACCATTTTTGAGGTCACATGTCACTTGTATATATGATTTGATTTGATATGCCTAGTATTTCGCCCCTGCGGGCCATCATTTCTCCCCACCACTGCAACCTTCGCTTGGTGGGTCATTTTCAAATGTAGCCATTTTTTAACCTAGTTATTTCCTTTGACCATACCGGAGTCCTTATGACCTCCGTTTTTTGCACCATTTGCAATGTCAGATTCATATTTCTGTGCCCGTGATGATTCTTGAGATCATTTCTCGCTCTCACCAAAAACTTTTGGGAATTTTTTCACATGCCCGTCATCCCCTTGGTATGCGTGCCACTTCGACCATTCTCCGTTTTTGGAATACTTTATATCATGGGATTCATTTTTCTGAGTCCGTGATGATGCTTGAGATCATTTCTCATTCTCACCCCCATATTTTTTGGGTTATTTTTCCAAAATGCCCCCCGTCGCCCAGGTTTGCGTGCCACCTCGGTCAGTCTCCATCTTTGACACTTTTTATATCACCGGATCCAGTTTTCCAAGCTCGTGATGACGCTTGAGATCATTTCTCGCTCTCACCAGGTACAATTTTCACATTGTGTCCCAACACCTTGCTACCTCGGTTTGCACACCACATCAGCCGCCATTGGATTGTTCCATATTTTTACATGAGCCATTCACTCCATTCATACTGCAATTATTTCGTTATTTTTCCACCATTCATTATCTCGCAAGGAGGCTCACCAGTGTTCCCCCCTACCCTCATTCTTGGTCATCATCAATGTTACTTGATTGATAACTTCCTCCTTGACTGACCATTCCTTTTATTCAATATAATTTTATCCCTTTTTCGGGCCGGACAAGTCCTTTACAAAAAAGGCACTTAGAGAGTTTCTGTTAAGCTCTTTTCTAACTCCTAAGAAAAAGAAAAGATCACCAAGCAATCTTGCTTCCTTTCATGCTCGTTAAAGTACCTGAAAGGGCGTCTATCTTGTATAAGTTTAACCCTTTTCTGGACCTGGTAGACTAATTACGAAAAAGGAATACTCTAGTCACACCGGCTAGAAGAGTTCTTCATTGCATCCTTTTATGCTTCTTTGGGCCTTGGAGACTAACACACGGAAAAGCAACCCCTCGGAGTCTTCTTATCGATTTCAGACTCTCTAAAATTCAAAGCAACCATGAGCATGAACTGTGCTGGGCTCATACAAATCCACACGATAGTACCATTCCATTATTTCAGAGTCTTCTTATCGCTTTCAGACTCCTTAAAATTGAAAGAAACCACGAGCATGAACTGTCCTGGGCTCGTACAAATCCACATGACAGTACCATTTTGAACACACTTCTTCTCATTCCTGAACCCATGACGAAGTCCCCCCATGCCTCTTGGCACCGTGATCGATCATCTCAGAAGCAACCCCAATAAGGTCGCCTTTGTTCAAAGTATTCTGCAGTCTCCTACCATCTTACACCAACTTGAGTATCACTCATCCCAGTCACTATCCTTTACATCTATGATCCCTTTCCCACCAGTCAGTTTCATTTGCTACCCGATCATCCCCACCATCATACTCTGAACAAAGGAAGTTTGAGTCCACCCACTCTACTTGCCCAGTTATCTTGCACAGTATGTCAGTCCTACCATCAGTACTCTCACACTTCGGTTCTCCACCTTGTGCTCCTATCAAGGAAACATCATTGCCTTGCTAGCTGCAGGTCTCCCTCTGTCAATGATAGCCCCTCTATTCTAGAGGATAGACCCAGAGGTCCTTGCACCTTGGACTCATTAGCATCTGTGGTGAGTACCGATGGACCATTTTGAGAGGAATCATCAGTGCCTCTCCGACTAGTTGTTTCTCACATGCTCGACTTCAACACCTTGATCGCATCGTTGAGAATTGCGCAGGGTATATATCCCTTTAGTTATTGGTCGAAGACCTCGGATTTCCCCTGACTCTAGCAGATTGGTGATTCCCCTTGGAACGCCTAGTTATATGTTCCCGTGGATGTCCAGGTTGCATTGGCGATTGTATTCGGAAGCCATCCAGTTATATGCTTCCTTGAGTACCCATTTCAGTTCTAGTTCAGTGTACCATTGAGGGTATGACTCCCCGTCACTATGATCCATCAGCTCATCAGTTCCTCTGGTACCACACTCAGTAGCACTAGTGTTATTCCAGTGTATCAGTTCTTTAGCTCAGACATGGTCAACCTAGAAGTATGTCCCAGATTTGTGTCCCCTCTGGACCCTTATGATGTACACAGTGGTTCTCCATGTATCCTTCAGGCCCCCATTTTTGGGCCTCATTGTTTTTTTTATATATATCTAGATATGAGCATGGGTATGCCTGCCTTGTCCATATATTGATATTCTTCCTCAGTTGAGGCCATGTATATTTCAGGTCCCCATTTTTTGGACCCCTTTGCTATGGTTCTATATCTTGATACAAGCATGGGAATGCATGCCTTGTCCATATGTTCAGATTATTCCTCATTCATTATTGAGGTCATGTACTTTCAGTTTTTGCAGTTTGTTCGGGACTATTGTTCTGGGCTCTAGTTCATTTCTTCTCCTCTCCACATCCCAGGAAAACCATAAAATACTTATGATGTCTATCGGCCATACGATGAGCTCCTACCCTCACACATCAGGGGGCAATCTGTTAACACCCAAAAAGTGCTCACTACCTCATCTCCCTCATTACATGACTCATTTGTCCATATTTCCTACCATATTTGCCTCCAAAACCTTAAAAACCCATTAAAAATCCTCCAAAAGGCCAAAACCCCCCTTTTTTTCCCCAAAAAAAGTTAAATTCCTCCAAAAATAGCAAAAACCCTCTAAAAAGGGAATAAAAGATTAAAAAAGAGGAAAAAAAGGAAGCAAAAACCCTATACAACTGACCTAAACCATATGGTGCCCAAAACCATGGGTCAGCACTCCACCACTAAAAACCTATAAATAGGTGATGGAGGATCCCCATTTTTCATCCATGGTCATCCATACCTTTACTCTGCCAAAATCACTCCTTAAACCCTAGCTCTCCCTTTTGAGCTATTTTCACATTTGAGTGCCCCTTTGGCCCATTTCCAAAACCCTTTGGAGAAGGAGAAAGGAACAACACTGGAGCTTGGAAGCAACCCTCTTGGACTGGTGCAAAGGCTTCATCAACCTCTACATCTAAGGTATATTCAATACAAAAATCAATTTTTATAATCTTGTGATTTCTTTTTATGCACATGCTTAGAGTAGTTTACTGTTTTATTTACTATTTTCTAAACTGCTACTAAGGAGGCCCTTCTCCTTAATAGGTGCTCATTTGCACAAGCGAGGGTGAAAACCCTAGCTACAGTTTTGGCCATTTGAGGTAATTTTTAATACAAAAAGAGAAATCTTTGCCATATTTTCATGTTTTGTTATTTATGTTAATTCTCATGCTAGGTTAAATTTCATACTGTTTTACTACTTTTATTTACTATTTATTACTAAGGAGGCCCTTCTCCTTAGTAGGTTCTCATTTGCACAAGCTAGGGTGAAAACCCTAGCTACACCATTCAAGAAAGCAGTCTTGACATCCATCTAGTGTATCTTCCATTTCATTGTTGTAGCCAAGGAAAGTACTGATCTGATGGAAGTGTACCTGGCTATAGGAGAAAAAGTTTCTTCATAATCTATTCCCTCTTTCTGAGAAAAGCCACGAGCTACGAATCTTGCCTTGTATTTTTCTATGCTGCCTTCTGCAGCATGCTTGATCTTGTAGATCCATTTGGAAGTCACAACAGACTTCCCTTCAGGTCTTGGGACAACGTCCCAAACATCATTCTTCATTATTGATTGGTATTCTTCGACCATGGCATCCTTCCATTCTTTCTTTTCTGTTGCTTCTTCATAACTGGAAGGTTCTTTGTTCATGATATCACAAAGTAAAGCAACATAGCTGGTATGTGATCTAGTTCTCTTCTTTGCTCTATGTTCTTCTTTTGGAATGCCATATCTTTTTGCATCTTGAATGAGCTCTCTATCCCATGGAGGTTTTCTCTTGTGAGAGTTCTTCTCACGGGGTGGATCTACAAGTTGTCGTGGATCTTCAATTTCACGATCAACATCTGGAATTGCTTCAGTCATGGTAGTGTCTTGAAATCTAGTTTCCTTAGGTTCTTCATAAACTTCAACAAATGTCTTCCTTGATTAAATGAATGCTGAATTTTCATCAAATGTTACAACCCTGCTGACATCAATTTTCTTGAACCCTGGAAAGTATATTCTGTAAGCCTTTGAGCTTTCATTGTAACCCACAAAGATACCCTTCTTTCCTGAAGGATCTATCTTAGTACTCTTTTCCTTTGGCACATGAGTATATATTGGACAACCAAATATTCTGAGATGGATGACTTCAGGTTTCTTACTAGAGAAGACCTCTTTTGGTTTCTTGTTGTCCAATATCTTGTTGGGTGTTCTATTCTGCACATATACAACTATCCTAGCTGCTTCTGCCCATAGATGCATAGGTAGATCCTGGTCATGCAGCATTGCCCTTGCTGCTTCCATGATTGTTCTGTTCTTTCTTTCTGCAACTCCATTCTGTTGTCGATTGTAAGGAGCAGTCAACTCCCTCTTAATCCCTGAATCACTGCATAGTTTCTTGAAGTCACCTGAAGTGAATTCTCCACCATTGTTGGATTTGAAAGTCTTGATTTTCTTATCAGTTTGGTTCTCCATCAAGGTTTTGAATTCCTTGAACTTATCAAACACTTCATCTTTGTTCTTCAAGAAGTAAACCCAAGTCTTCCTGGAGAAGTCATCAATGAAAGAGACATAGTAAACATACCCACTCAGAGAACTTTATGACATCAAACCACATACATCGGAGTGGATAATTTCCAAGATACCTTTTTCCTTGCTTTCACTGCTTGGAAATTCCTTCTTTATGTTCTTTCCTTTTGCACATCCTTTGCAAACACCTTCATGCTTGGTCTTGATTTCAGGAAGACCCTCTACAGCTTTACTTGCAATTGGTAATGCTCTGTAGTGCATATGTGCAAGTCTTCTATGCCAAAGTTCACTTGGCTCCATGGAATCATGCACCATGGCATGTTCAGGTTGTCCCTTCAATTTGTACAATCCTCCCTCTTGCTCTCCAATTACCACTGCATCATCTATGGTCTTTCCCTTTGGCCACATTAGAACTTGGCCATCCACAAATGCAACCCTCATACCTTTTGCATCCAATGCGGATATGGAGAGTAGGTTTTTCTTGAGTCCAGGTACATAGAGAACTTCTTTCATCTTCAAGGACTTTCCAGAATCTAGTTTGTAGGAGGCTTCACCACTTCCTTTGATAGGGTATTGATAGTCATCCCCAAGTTTCACTTTATCGGGTGATTTATGTTCAGATAGATTTACAAAAGATTCTTTAAACCCAGTCATGTGTTTGGAAGCACCACTGTCAATAAGACAATCATTACAACCATGAGAGATACTACCTGTTAGAGCAGAGATTAGAACATACTCTGCTTTGCTTGATGAGTCATCATCACTTTCTGTTCTAGATTTCTTCCTGGGAGGTTCATCATCCTCAACAACATGAGCATGATATCTTCTTTTGCTGTTCTTCTTCTTCTTCTTGAAGTTGTTGGTATCTTCTTTCCTTTTCTTGGTACATTCTAAGGCAAAGTGTCCTTTCTCATTACAATTGAAGAACCTCAGATCTTTCTTTTCTTTGTGATATGGATGAGAAGATTTCTTCTTGTGATGGGATGGCTCCCTCTTGAACTTGCCTTTCTTGGTGTGTGCTGTGAGATCTTGATCTTCATTCCCCATCTTTTCTTCTTGTGCCACACACCTTGCTTCTTCTTGAGAACATTCCTCTGATAGTCTACTAAAGGAGATCAATTTCTTTCTTGCATAGATCCCTTGGATAAAGGAGTCCCATGACCTGGGTAGGCCATTCAAAGTGGTCATAACAATTTCACCATTCTCCACCATTTCATCTACAGCTTCAAGTTGTTCCTTGATCTGAGAGACTTTGGAGAAATAAGATTGAATGGTCTCTCCATTTGACATCTTGAACCCTTTCAATTGATTCCGCAGAGTCATCTTCCGATTTATGTTCTTCCCTTCAAATAGCTTGGTCAGGGAATCAAACATAGCCTTGGGTGTCTTTAGGGATGACACATGTGGAATGAGATGGTCTTCAATAGAATCAACAATGATTCTCTTTTCCTTGGCCAAGTTCTTCTTGTGCAATATCTTAGCCTCTTCATCCTCTGGGATAGGGATCTCTTCTTTTATGTAAGAGTCCAACTCATTCTCTTCCAGGATTAACCCAATCCTATACTTCCAAGATCGGAAGTTATTATCCCCTTCAAGCTTATGCTCAATCTTGGTGTGGTGAAACATCTTAAAGAGCACTTCAAATGGAAATAGAAAAGATTTAGGTCTTACCACTTGATTTGCTGAAAACTGGATTTAGTCTCGGATTAGGGTTTGTTAGAGAAACCCTAAAAATTCAAAATGTGAATTTCAACTTTCTTAAAGGATAGAAAGATGCGCCTTGATGAGCTAAGTAGCCTGGTGTATTCAGAATTTGAGATTTGCAAAGCTTCACCCTTCAGAAATGCCTTTTAGTCTTCCTGGGTTCACTAGTTAGGACCCTGAATTAGGGTTTGAGTTTCCCAGAGATTTATGTAGCCAAAAATATCGATCCGAAGCTCTACACTTTTATTTTTCCAAGGAGCTTCGAGCTATGTCTTCAGATTTCAGAAATTCCTATTTTTGAGGAAACCCTAATATTTAGGGCCAAAACTGAAAGTGCTCAGAATTGAATTATGAATGGACAGATAGATTCTCCTTGATGAGTAGAGTCAATCTACTATACTGCTTTTCCAAAATCTGTGGAGAGAAACCCAATAGACATGAAACCCTAGTTTTCGTCACTACACAATGTCTTCTTCTCAGGTTAGCTCTAATACCATGTTAAATTTTGAGCATTAATTCACAATACTCTAGGATCTTTATTGAAAGAATAACATATACAATATATCAATGCATATCAATCATAAAAAGCATGTCAATATTCACAAGAAGCAAAAGCATGGGAGATAATAGACAAACAGAGTTTCCGTGGGGAAAACCCTAAGGTGAAAAGCCCCACAACTTCCTTAGAGATAGATAGAGCAATAGCACAACCAAAGTACAAGAGATAGACTCTTCTTAGCAACTGATCCTCCTCCTCACATGTGCGCCACTTTTCGAGTGAAGGAAGTGTGAGTTCTGAAGTGATCCAAATAGAGATCTCCTGATCTCTATTTATACTTGTCTTGTTTGCCCAATAACCTTATGGGGCCGGCTTGTCTAGCTAGGTACAATAACTTCATATTACATTATATCGGGCCAACCCCTTACAAGGTGGTCTAATAACCCATCAACAAGTTAACACACTTGCGACACTTCTCAATACAAATGACGACACTTCCATGTAGAGGAATAATACATCTCTATAGGAGTACAATAAATATATAAGTGAAATACATTCTGAAGTTACATATACATCAACATAGTTTGATTTAGGGAGTGATTGTGCGCATTGGTGGTGTGTACAACTACTAAGAAATTAAATTTTTAACAAAAATGAACAACTTCCAATACTAAGTCTAAACTTTTTTTTTGAAAACATAATTTCAAAGTAGAAAGACAACAACCAAGAATTTATGATTCAAAGAATAAAAACATTTGACTTTTCAACAAGCACTTGCCGAAATAGTAAATATGCAGTCAAAAAGAATCTTTAACAGAAGTAAAGAGGCAACAAATACTAAAAAATAAGGCTTTTTCTTCACTGTAAGAAATGAAAAATATTAACATAAAGACCACTACCACAAGCAAATGATCACAAGTGAAAAAAAAAATATTTCTTACACTTTATTATTTTTTATTTTAAAAAAGGGGTCGAAACCAAGATATATTTTTGTAAATTTTTATGCCAAATTTACAGAAACAAATTACATATTTTTAGACTAGCACACGAAAAGATGCACCTACTAAGGGTTTTGCTAAACTTAGTAGTGTCTCAATAGAAAAGAAAATTAACAAAACATAAATTAAACAACTAATCTAATCAAACATGTAAAATATATTAAAATAAATCTAAATTAATTTTTTTGCACTTTTTATCAAGCAAACAGATAGAATCATCTTTTAAATAATAAATAATGCTCTTTCATTATGTAAAAAATGAAATTTACAAGGATTTAATATCACCTCTGAGTTATAGTAGGAGATCAAGCCCCTACAACTGTCTGAGGGAGGGTTCGCTTGTTCTCCTTGCAGTCCACGGTTTTTCGGCCATGCGTCATGTACATAATCTCCATATGGTTGAGAATGGAACAAATTGGGATGTCTAGTCTCATGGTGATTTTCGCAAAGTAACATATTGAGTAATGTATGTAGAACGAGCATTGAGTGATGGACCTTGATGGTCCATTTATGTGTACGATGAATAGATCTAGGATAAGGATAAGGCTTTGATTTTTTATTTTTGATTTTTGGCTTTTGATTTTTTAATTTTTGACGTTTTCCTTTGATTTTGTTGCTTTCACCTTTTTATCCTTTTTCGAAATTGGACTATCATAGGTGTCATGCTAGGTTGCTTCTTTTTGTTGGGTGATAAAAATAAGAAACATTCAAAAAACAAGTCAGCGCATAAGTTGCTCATTTTTTAGATAATTGAGAAAATTAATTTTGGAAAATGGCCCTTTTATGTGAGACTTTGGTTTTTGGTTTTACCAAGGTAAAAATCACTAGTACAAAATGAGAGATAAGTGACTAGGCGACTAAAAAAGTTAGTCACCTTAGTTTTTTTAAGGGATAAATGACTAAAATTAGTTTTTTTAAGGGATAAAAGACTAAAATTGAGCAATTTTAAAGAAGCCAACAAAAAACGACTAAGATAAATGACCAATTTAGTCACGGGAAAAAATATATGACTACATAACAAGTGACTAAAATAAAAATGACTAACATAAATGACTAATTTAGTCACAGGAATATAAATATGACTAGCTAACAATGATTAATGTGAATTAGACGTTTACATTGTGAATTTCAACACAATTTAACAAATTTCCTTTAACCCAAGATATAGAAAAGTGCATAGAAACATAACCACTAATTCCAAACAAGGAAAATTCAAAACACATGCGGGTAAACTTAAATGAGAGGTCAAGCTTACCACTAACCACAAGACCCTTGTGTTCCTATTGAAGATGTCAATCACCTTTCTAAGAGCGGGAATTGTAAATGTTATAGTTTCCCTTGATCCACGCCATCCCTTGCGTGGGATATATCCCACCTTCATTCTCAAACCCAATTAAATGGGATTTAAATTTACCCTATACCAAATGTATCCATTTGCAGTTTTGAGGATCAAATATGTTATATGACATGAGTGCTCCCTCGCACAAGTGAAATAGATTTTCCTATCCTTCGTGCTTGCGGGAATGCCATTTGGCTTCTAAATTAATTCTTAAGGGTGGGTCTTTAGACCTAAGTCCCTTTGCACTTGTGATTTTTTTCCATGAGAGATGGTTATGGAACCTAATTGACGCCTGGAGGATCTTGGTTGTTGATGAGAATCCCTTTGTCTATGTAGGTGGCCCATTTTTTCATTTGATCAACTTTCTTGAAGGTCCTTGCCTTTTCTACGGAATCTAATTTCCAAATGATCCTTTGTATTATTCTGCTCAATCTTGCTCCTCCTTTTGCAATTTTTTCATAACTAGATTCACTATTATAAGAGAATCCCTAAAAGTCATTTCATTTTTAACTAGATAAAAATACCTAGTTGTTGATCCTTTTGAGAACTCATTCCATCCATACTTATGTACAACACTCAATTGATAATCATATTAGAAGATACAATGAGGCATCATCAAACAATTCCATCACAAGATAACTAGATAAATAATGAATCCATACTCCACATCATTAATGCTAAACATAAGGGAGAGATTAGAAGGGAAAAAATTCCCTATGACAATTTTACCCTAAACTTGTATACTTATATCTACCTATTGCCCTCATGAATTCTAAATACCCATAAGTGTTGCACATCCAACTTGTATCCTGCAAAGCAATCCTTGGCAATGCTATTAGAACTATTAACCCGAATAAATACTAAAAACAAACTTGTTATAAGTACTTAGTCACTTCATAATGACTATGGAACCAAGCACAATATTAAATGTCTTGTATGATAATATAATTACTGAAGTATCAAACATTATTATAGGTTACTACATTCAAAAGGAGTAGAAAAAACCATAAATGTTGTAAAGTGAACTCTATAAAAAGATATGATTGAGTGTTTTCTAGGGAACTGTAAGGTATCAATCACTAATGAGATATATATGCAATGATATTTATAAGTATGATAAAAGGGTTATAATATAATAAAAATCTCTCTAAGGATGTATGCAATAAGTTAAGGTGGATATTTCTTAAGAATATTTGAAGCATCATGTCATTGATCATGTATGTCACCTAGCTTACAATGTCATGTGTTTATACGCTTTATTGAAAAACTTTGTATAAATTTATACATATTCTCTTCCACATAGTAATACATAATATTTAATACAAAATACAATATAAAATACAGAAGAAGTAATACATGATATTTATAAAAAAACACAAATTAAATTCAAAACAAAAATTCACATACAGACCCTTGCACACAAGCAATATTGTTCAACCTCTCGACCCTTGCAAACTATCCAACAGCCCGTGGGTAGAGGAGAGCTATAATCCACCTTCCCATGAGAAAAGGAGATCCAGACTCCATCTTTCTGTGCGCAAACCCATCCAAGGATATTACCTACACATCAAAGGAGAGATATCAGCCTCGGAGATACCCATCTGCTTTTTGATAAAATTCAAGAGAAATATTTCGTTATGGAATGAAATTATCAAAGGGCTTTCCAAGAATGGGATGAGTAGGAAAATACTTACATTGTACTACAAAATCCAAGATGAAGGCGTATGCCCAAATGATTTTACATTTCCATTGGTACTCAATGCGTATACAAATCTATCAGCTCTGCAGGAGGGTAAGGAGATTCATTATCATATTATCATAAATGGGTTCAGTTCCAATGTTTTTGTGGGAACTTCCCTCATTCATATGTATGCTAAATTTGAATGTGCCAATGATGCATGCCGAGTGTTTGACAAAATGTCTAAGTGAGATGTGGTTTCATGGACTGTTATGATTCTAGGTTATGCAGATAGTCATCAAGCTAATGTGGCATTGGTTCTCTTTCATCAACTGCAACTAGTGGGAGTGGTTCCAGACTTTGTTACAGTAGTAGGTGTGCTCTAGGCCTGTGCCTAGTTAGGAACCCTAGAAGAAAGCAATATTATCCATAGTTATGTAATTATAAGCGAAATTCAGTATGATGATTTTGTGGGGATTGCTCTTGTGGATATGTATGCCAAGTGTGGAATTGCGTTTGTTGCACACCAAGTGTTTGATAAAATGTCTACGAGAAATGTGGTTTCCTAGAATGCGATGATTTCAGGGTATGCGTTGGATGGGTATGTTGATGAGGATTTAGGACTTTTTCGACTAATTGAGGTGAAAGGAGTGAAACCCAACTTGAACACAATAGTAACTATGCCCTTGGTTTGTGCCCATTTTGGAGCTCTGCAGCAAGGGAATTGGTTCCATGATTACATAATTGGGATCATATTTAAGTTTGATATTGTGGTGGCCACTACCTCATTGACATGTATTGCAAATGGGGGAGAGCAGAGATTGCAAGGCAATTGTTTGATAAAATGCTTGAAAGAAATGTGGTGTCATGGAGTGCAATTAATGATTGCAGGATATGGAATTCATGTACATGGCAAGGATGTTGTTGCTCTTTTTTTCAAAATGCAACAGACTGACCGGAAGTCATATCAAATAGCCTTTGTTTCTATCTTGTCTACATGCATTCATGTAGGCCTAGAGGATAAGGTTGACGATTCTTTGAATGCATGGGTCAAGATTATAGCATAAAACCAAAAGGGAAACATTATGCTTACATAGTGGACTTCCTTGGCCATACTGGGCATTTGGAAGAAGCTGAGTATTTCATCAAAAATATTCCATCTAAACCTAATGCAGGTGTGTGGGTGGGTTTGCTTGGTGCATGTAGAATTTAAGGCAATGTTGAACTAGAAGAACGTGTAGTTGAGCATATTTTTCATTTGGAGCCTAACAATTCATGGGTTTTTGCACTACTTTCAAACATGTATGCTACACTTGGTATGTGGGATGGCATGGAAAAGGTGAGAAAAATGATGAAACATAGACAATTAAAAACGACACCATGATGCAACTTCATTGAGGTAAATAAATAAGTTCATGCATTCATTGTAGGAGATAGATCACACCCTCAATCTGAAGATATTTACAGCATTTTGGAGACCTTGGCTAAGAAGATGGAGGAAACAAGGTATGTGCCTGACACCAATTTTGTGCTTCATGACATGGAGGAGGAATTGAATGAACACATGCTCTATAGACATAGTGAGAAGTTGGACATTGCTTTTGGGATTATCAATCCATGCCCCGACACCCCTATCCATATCACAAAAAAACTTCACGTGTGTGGTGATTTCCATAGTGCATCTAAATTCATTTCCAAGCTTGTTAAGCGTGAAATAATAGTCAAGGATGCAAACCATTTCCATCATTTCAAGAATGGTTTGTGTTCATGTGGGGATTACTGGTGAACAAGTAATAATATCTTTAGAAATAATACAAGTTGCATTGTTACAAATTAATGCTTATCATAGAGACAGTCTTCACAGCCATTATCTGTGTTGATTACAATTCTAGCATGAGATGAGGTTTGGAAATCAAGACTAAAACAATTCAAATAGAGAAGGGGACGTGTATTGGCCTAGATTGGGGTGAGTCTTAATATTAAATGATTCTGAAATGAAATTTTTTGAGGCATCTACGAATTGGTATGAAAACACATCTAATGCTATAATTTGGAGGATATTTTTTCCAGTATGAAGAGCTTCGGTATGTATTTTTGGATAATAGAATATGGCTGGGATGGTCACTTTGCTATAGCGTTGGACTCTAAAGAAGGTTAGGGTCAAAATATATATCATATTTTACTCTATATTTTTCCTTTTTATGTTTTCTTGTATTCTTGTTTAGAAATTGATTATTTAATGAAAAATTGTGTCTAAATAGCTTGCTTATGCAATGAGATTTCCTAAATATCAAGAGAAGAAATATTAGTGATCCTAATGGACACTATTTGAATTATGAAGTATGCTAACTTAAGTAAATATTTTGATATGCCAATGTGGTTGTGGTTCAAGGTGGTGGTTTCAAACATCCCACCATGGTTCCATTCTCCCTAAGGTTATCTTGTTAGCATCACCACTTGCAAGTCGGTTGGAATGCACAAATATGTTGTTATGTGATTTGTCCCTTGGCGGTTGATTCACCCTGCACAAATGGGACCACAAAATTTCTACCAGCCTAGAAAAGCACAATTCTCAAAATAAATACATATTTCGTTATGCCTCCAAGTGTGATGTATATTTCATGTGATTTTTTAGAATATTATACCCAATCCTAGTATGTTAAGTTAACTACTTTGCATATTTTTTAATTGTGTCCTTGCAATTTAGAATTTCTAATCTTTTTCATTTTGAGTTGACTTGTTTTCAAAGATGACGAAGGTTCCTCCGGAAGTATATTTCTAGTTGGAATCTGAATAGCAGTTCTGTTCTCATATTTCTATCAAACAAAAATTCAAATTCCAGGCACTAACTTGTATTGATGTTGACATCTTCCATTTTCACATGTATAAAAGTTTCCCATGAACTGTTTGACAATCTAAAGTGATTTTTGTTTCCATTTGCAGCTTTAAACCTAAGGCGTGCTTCTAGATTGTTTTGCAAATCTTTTGCTCAATTCCAATTCACAATGTATATGTTCTTTAAAAGGAGTTTTGAATATTTTAGTGCATCAAAACTTTCAGGACATACATAATATTGTATATATGGGAATTTATTTTCCTTTATACAGGGAATTAATGTGAGAACTATGTGTTATTTTGAAAACAGAACTGTCTGTACTATTGGGTATACAGAATTGAGGATTCATTCTTCATAACACACTTTCAAATATTCATATAAACACCAAACACAACTATATTAATGATTGTATGAGCCATGCTAGCTTTCATAATTCTTCAACAAATTTTCAAGTGACTGCATACATCATTTCCTTTCATTACATAACATCTTTGAATGTAGGTAGGAAGGGCTTATCTATTGACAATGAATTAAGGAATAATCATTGGCATTAAACAATTTTTATCTAATATTTAATGTTTCTCATTGCAATCCAAAATGTAAATGATACACTGCACATGCTTTCATGCAATTCTAATTAAAAAATGGCATGTGACTAATGAGATGATATACTAACATGTTGAGATTTACATGCATCTTTTTGAAGTGGAGAAATCTAAACGTGGTCAAGAAATCAAGTGAGACAAGCATAAGCGAACCTGTTTAATTTTGGCATGGTTTGAATAGGTATTCTGATGCCTGTGACTACATCCTCCTTCATAAATTTATTAAAAAGAGATTCTAAATATTCAGGTTACATGACCATAAATTTGTCATGTTTGTTTCTATATTTTTGATTGTTAGGTTACTAACCAAAGATAATATATGTAGCTTGAATTGAAATTTGCGGGCATGGAAAGGGATTAGAAGAAGACTAAAAATCAATTCGAGGTGTAGAAGGAAAAATCAGGAAGGTCAAACAAGACATTTGATAATGTTAAGACTATTGATCCAAAAATTTTCCAAGAGGGAGGAAACGACTCAGGTATATCATAATTTTTTCAAACTTGGTACTTTTGTTGTATTATTAGGTTGTTGAATATATAATTCATTTTTATTTATTCACTCTTGACTATGGTAATGAGCCTAATACTCTATTAAAGAACTATAGATTTTAAATTCACGGGATATTTGAAACCCCAAGTGATGTCTAATTTATGCTGAACAAGGCTTCACACATTTTCATGTGCTTCTTTATGAATATTAATGATATTCCCAACCAATGAACTTGATTCCTTGTGTTTGTGGTCTTTAAAATTATCTTCCAAATTCATTCAAGATAAAAAATTTCAACAATTTGATAACTGTCAACTTAATCCCATACCTTAAGACCTAAAATAAGTGATATGGAATTACAAGAATGGTTGTGGATAGATGGATGTATTTAACAAGCCTTTCATCCTATATTGTGGACTCTATAGTGATTGCATAGAGTGACCATTTGCTGAAGAATGGAAGGAATGGTAGAAAGATCTAAGACTGTCTTAAACTGGAAATAGTATATGGCTGCAAATGATCAAACTACAGGTTTCAAATTACTGGAATGTTATTAGAGTTCAATCAAGAAGTCAGTCCTTCCTCACTCTTAAAATTTGTAGCCATGGATGTTAAGTTACATTGTTCTGGGGCCTTGTTTACACCAGCATTGTAAAATCCAACACACAATTCCAATTTTTCTTTCTCGGTAACAAGAAAAAGAATGCAAGCATTTCAATTGGCGTAGGTTGTTCAAAACACTAAAGGATGTATTTTTTCTTTGATCAAACTAACTATTCAGGATTAGTTGCCTCATTTAGAATTTTTTCTTTATCTTAAATACACTTCCAAGCTTATACCATCAAATAAATGCAAAGTCAACTTCCAATGTCCCAGAAAAATGAAGTATAGAGGGACTAGAGTTCCTTTATCAAAAGTGAAAAATAAAGATCACTACTTCTTGAAATACTGATAGAGTCTGAAATAATAGTAGAAATATGTCCAAAATAAGAGAATTTAAAGAGAGTTTCATGAAATGCACGTAAATCACAAGAGGGTTGGGGTCCCATGGACACCCAAAAGTATGGAGGAAAAATTCTCATAGTAATTTTGATCGAGAGAGCAAAGTAATAGATTTCACTACTAAGATGAGATAAGACAATTTTATTAGTGTCCATGAATCATCAAAAATAGTGTGGAAATAGGATTTGAGAGTAAAATCCAGTAGTGAAAAACCATGGGAATGCCAAAGAAAATATTAGAAGCTAAATGATAAAATGAAATAAGCTAAACTATTCAATATAAATAGGTGCAGAATGAGAGGCAGAAGGTGAATCTTTAGTGGCCAATTTGGAAATAGAAATGGAGGTAGAGGATGAAGATGGAGGAACCCTTGTTGCACCTCCAACCATGAGGCAATATGTATGGAAGTGTACTCAAGGGAGATCCCAGGATTGAGAGGCCTTGACTATGTAACCCTAGGAGGGAGTTGGAAATGAGTTGTTGAGATTTTCCCAACACTTTATGTAATACTCTAGTTCTGAGTCTCCTCTCAAAAGGGGTACCTCTCCCTCCTTGGGTTGTGTCTCCCATAGTTTGGATCATGTGGAGGAAAAAAGGAGTCTAAAAATAATCTTAAGGCTAAATGATGGCATCAAACTCTAATTAAATGATGGCCTAGGATACCATCTATTTGTAGTGAATCATGCATTGTGACATAAGAAATTTGGGCTCTCAACCTTAGATTTTTCAAGTGAAAGTCATCTAGGCCCCCAAATATTAGGGATATAAAGGATAATGGAACTACTAATCAAGTCGAGGAGATGTATCTTGAAAATGCATCTGAAAGTCTTCATGCTCAAGTATGGAAAGGAACCCAAATTCCTTGTTGAGCTAGGAAAATAATTCCTTCATTAAAAAGAACCTTGGGCCTATGAATGGAACCCCCAAGTATGCATATTTTGTGGTCACCTTGATAGAACCCTTATTGTGAGAAAACAAGTGTGTCTACTAGAGTCTGGAAAGCATGAGAGACCGTTGAGAAGCAACGGGATGTGAGTTTCTTCCGGATAGATTAGATGTCGATAGGCAGGATGGATTACAAGGAGAGTGGGTAGCCCCTATAATTTATTAAAAAAAGGAGTGAAGCCCATGTGGAATGGGCCCCAAGCTACTTTTATGATGTAATTAAGCCACTATTTGAGTAATTATTTACTTATGGCCATATTTCACAGAAGTAGTTTCCCAAGATAGTAAAAACAAGGAAGAGATTTATTTATTAAATTTTTAGTGGTTGGTTGAGAATGAGACTAGTGCCTATCATATCCTTGGGAATATGGTGTCAAGTTCATCACTGCCCCTAAGTTTACCCATATTTGCTTCACAAGACAGGTTTTCAACACTCGAAACACTGCTAACTGATTTAACCTAATCTTCCACCTCCATCACATTTTTACTAAATATTGATGCTTTTTTTAGATTCTCTCTTGGACTTAAATTGCTTTCTTGAAATGTAAGATATTCAAACCTATCATTAAAAATTCTTCCATATAGATGCTTCATCTGGGAGAGATGCATGACATCAACATTAAGGACATACCGAAAAATATGATCCATGGTTAACATGGTTGTTTTTTCACTTCGCTTTTCACTAGCTTTTGTTCACAATCACTTTCTTTTCCTGTTGAATAAACATTTTTTTGGGTGCTCTTTGTTTCATACACCATGAAATGACTCATACAATTGAAAATTATGATATGTGGTTACTATTGGGATATATATTTTAACTATTAATTTCTTGGTATGTGAGTTGTGAACTATCACTTTTGTGCAATCTTTGTTACATCCTCTAGAATGTAAAATTTGGACTCAAGTGATGTGACATTTAATCTTTAAGGATATAAAGGATATTTGCTTGGATTTTTACTACAATTTTCTTTATGGACGTCATGTTCATCGGCTTGTTCTTCCTTTATTGCCATTTATTATATTTCTGAAATTGAGTTTCTATCCTTTTGACAATGCCATTTTTGTTGCTTTGGCATGTAATTTGCATATAAATATGTGCCTATTGTTCCAATATAATATCACAAACTTAGTGATATTATGTTTCTTTATATGATCCTTTATTTTTCACTGTTGATGGGACATAACATTCTGTACTTCTTTTAGAAAGTGCAATTAGTCATAAATGTAAAGGTTATATTATGCACATTTCTATATGCATTCCTTCATATGGTGTCTCCTTACAGTAGTTCAAACTTGAAATTTGGATGTGAATCATGTCCTTGAGGATTTCCTATATGCACATCTGCTCATTTCTCTTTATTAACAATGCCACATTGTGTCAATTATTGTTTTTTTGAATATGTTGCTAACCTTGTTACATACTATTCAATGCTTGCTCAATTATGGCTCCAAGTTACAAATTCCCTCTCAAGCATATTGGCATTGATGGTCCAGTATTGTGTGATGTTGTTGAGTAGTGATTCACAACTCCTGATAATTTAATTATAGTACCTTTATGACAAAAGGAATGTTTGTTCCTTGGATTGGTTGATTAAAGTTTATAAATGGGTATCAAAGATACATGCTCTCATGAACTTATAGATCTATCAAGATTGAAGCATGGTGATGTCTAATTGGCTAGTTTTTCAACCGATATAATGAGCATTGCTACTTTTTTGAGATTGGTTTTATAATTCCATGCTTGTTGATATCAGGTATACCAGGATTTGCAAATTGGCATTTATTAGGCCACCAAGTATGCTCGTTGAGTAAATTGTGATCTCTATGAACCATTGTTGAGGGTTTGTTGAGGGTTTATAATTTGGGTAGTTATTTTCTAGTGCTACCATGGATAGAAGAGCATTGGAGAGAAATTGGAGGCTTTTGAAGAGGCAGGCGACGAATTCTGCAGCTTTAGATTCAAAATCCCAAACTTCCCTTCCAGAATTGCAGGTTGGTTTTTTGGTTTTATGTGAAAATTTGGTTGTTGCATGTTAATCTTGGTTATCATCCTGCACTGCGAATGCTAAAAACTATCTAGCATCCTTAATCTCGATTCTTTATTGTGAGTATGTGGCACATGGACTGATGATATCCTGGATAACATATTTAGCAAAGCAAATTTCTATGAGAGTTGTCTTCCATGCATCACCTAGTAGTTGCCACTAGAGGTGGTGCTGTTGTTGGACCTCAAAATTTGTGAGGAATCTATAATAAGTGAGAATTTGTTTAATTTTTCAATGTTTACAGTTTTACTAGTGATCTGTTCTACAAGTGACTAATTATTATTCTCATTTTTGTTGCAAATATAAAGGAGGTATTTGAATCAAGGAGTCGCAATTTGGATGGATATGCCTCTAGAGGCTCTTGTAAAATGTGTGATAGCAGTGGGGACTGAATCACGACCACTTCTAGGCCAAGATTAAGTTGATCCCTACTCTCAGGTTCAATTTCTTCCTCTGTATTCCATAATCCATATATCGAATGCCCTGTCTCCAGGCATTGTGGAAGTTACGTGTCTACATGTTTAAGTTTTTTTCTTTCTTTTAGGGTTTAGTTGTTTATATTGAGTTATTGCATAATTAGTTTTTTTAATCCTGCTTCATATGTGCTCATTCCTTTAATATTATTGGAAAAATTTATATAGCATAAAATATTGTATAGCAGGAGTAGAGATGCTTTGCAGTTCAAAGTTTAGAGCTCGATGTTGATTCTATACATGGATTAGGGAGAACTGAATAACCTTAATTCATGCATTATGTTGTGGGATGGGTTAAGCTAGAGTTGCAGAAATTGGGTGCATCCATGACTTTCAATCATAACAATTGATTGTGAAACAAACATCATTGAATTAATAGTCTAAGGGACACTTTGGAGTATTAGTTAAACTTAAATTACCAAGGCTAACAAATTCTAACGTCCTCACAGGAGTTTGTTTAATACTGAAGTACCTATTGTTTTTACTTTAAAGTTAGGAACTTCAAAAGCATATCAATGAACTTCAAAATAATTTATCAAGATTAACTAAGTATTAATGTACAAAGCGAAAACATATATACAAATTTCATCTTATTTCTGAGGCAAGTCCATTTCTCAGTGGTTGTAAGTGTTGGACAAAAATTTGAAATATGATCAACAAGCCTAAATAAAGTATGGGCTGACATGAATAAAATAAGTGAGATTTGTGTCTATTTGACAAGAATTCCTATTCATGGAACAAAATTTACATATGGGGGAACCTGGGTCATTGTCTTACTAGCTTTTCTATTAAACAAATTAATTAGCCTCTTGACTAAAGCCTCCAATGAAAAGGTAAAAGTAACTGTTTCATCTAGGCACAAAATGTAGAGTCTGTTCCTCTAGAGATATAAATATACTGAGACTCATTATAAGACTCAATATTTGGATGACTATAAAGATACCGAAGTCTCTGTAAGATAGTTGAATGGTTTTTCCTTATTTCACTAGCTGAATTTCTGCATAAACTGTTGTATTTTTTTAATTGTTTCTCTCTCTACTGAATCTCTAACATTCTAACATACCTTTAAAAATTAAGGCTTGTCTCATGCATTCCTTATTTCCACCCTAAATAGGCCGAATGTAAACATCCTCACCGGTGGGCTCCGTATTTCTACTTCATAGTGATTCCTATGTATGTTCAGCAGCAACAACATTCTCATAATGAGAAAGGTCAAACTTGTATGTTTCAATCACCAATCAGCAGCACAATAGGTGCACTTAAAGCAGCCTTCAAATAAGTCAGAGTCAGATATATTCAAGGAAGTTGCTGCTTCTTCTAAAATTTTAACTTAACATCCATTATCTAATGTCCTTTCCCACTCTGTATCAAGACCTCCATCAACCATATTTAGCCTCATGCTAGACCTGGAACTTGAAACTAAATAAAAAAAACAAAAACTAGACCTTGCCTGAAACAAAGAAGCACATATACACATGAAAGCCTTAAATAAATATCGAGGTTGTTTGGTTATTCTAGTGGCAATTGGTTTGAATCTCATGCATCATCATTCATATCTTTGGTAAATTGCATATAACCCTTAACATTGTGTGCATTCAGGAATCTCATCTATATTATGTTTTTATGACATTTTGCAGGATTTTGCAAGGCTCACTGAACTTATTGAGTGACGAGGTGAAGCATACGCCAATTAAGATGTGAAAGTATCACTGCAAAGTATATTATTCCTATGTTGCCTTATTCTGTCACTTTGAATTCAAATACACTTCTTATTCGTTGATGACAAATGTGCTCAAAATCACATTGGGGCTCAATTTTATGTAACCAAGTTTCTTTAATGCTAGTCATTTTCAAAGAATATGACAAACAAGTTTGGTATTCTATTACAAATGCAGATATTGCAGAAGAACTTGGCATTGAGGATGTTTTTGTTCTTACCCCCAAAACTATTTCCACTAAGGCGTGTATTTTGTATTCATAATGATTGTTTATACTTTTAGTGGATATGCATCATATTAGTTGGGTGATGTTATGAATTGTTAGGTGATTATTTTTTTGACTTCTTTGACTTAAATTTTAGTCTTTTCACTTTGATTTTTCTTCCATGCTTTATGACTCCATCTATTTGGTGCTTCGGGGCTTCTTTTTAATATCTTATTTTTACACTTAAATGATATACCTTATGTTCTTACAGAGTAGATAAGATTTATTGTGTGAATCCATATAAGTAGATTTTAACAAAATTTAGTTTGATACCATCTCGATAGTGCTACTTGACAGAACAATACAAGGTTGCTAATGCTGGCCTTTATCCTGTCCTATGGATTTTTCTTCAAATTAAAGAGAGGTCATATTGAAGGATTTTTTAGTTTTTAATCGTCTTAGATGAACCCTATATTAAACATTTAGACATTATATTATGCAGTATCACGAATACTTAGGCTATGCATACTTCCCTGTCTTTCCTTTAGATCACATGCCTTTGACCGATGCTAAATATTATGAGTATATTTTTTAGTATTTACACATGGTCCATAGTTTATCAAAATTATGATGAAATACAAACTTAGCAGACATATACAGGGCTTAACCCCATCCTCTCTCAATTATTATATATTTTAGACATGTTTTCTAGTTTTCCTAAATTCTGGAAACCATTTCTATCTTGTGTTGCTTTAATTTATTGGGATGAATGCCTCATACATTAGCACAGTGAATA
Source organism: Larix kaempferi (assembly GCA_027924585.1). NCBI lineage: Eukaryota > Viridiplantae > Streptophyta > Pinopsida > Pinales > Pinaceae > Larix > Larix kaempferi. The sequence continues at coordinate 674,930 of BSBM01000318.1, read as the reverse complement.
TTTTTCATTATTGTTGGGCACATGACTTCTCTGTTTTGTATTCAATATACTTATGTAAATCCCTTGGTGTGTTGTCTACAATGCACTGAAAATGAGTCCCAAAGTCTTCATTTTCAAATAATCGACCCCATGCTAAATATATTTTTCTCAAAGGATTTATTGTTTCATTTCTGGCACAATTGCAATTCAAAGGAACATACATATCAATATTTCTATGTGTTCCCTTTGGCAGGTACTAACCCATTTTTTCAAGATAAATGTTCATTGTTTACTTGCAGTGAAAACAAGCACATGGAATGGTAAAAGGAATGTGGAATGGAAGGGCCAACTTTTCTAGGAGACAAAAACTGCTAGGGTGAAAATTATCTGCCCAGGTCAGTATGAAACATATATTGGTAAACACAAGGAAATGAATATATACTAGTCAAGCACCCTTTCATCTAAAACTAGTAGATAAATCACATACATGATCAAATACTAACTTTAAAGATTGAACATACAAGTAATACTGGACGACTACACATTAGGCTTTCAAAATGTGCCCAGCATTATATTGTCAATCTTTCTTGATTGCGTTTTACAATTAATTTTTATGAAGGAAATTTTATGGGAATCACTAAACTTTCTTCTTGGAATGGCTTAGAGCTGTATCAACAGCTCTAGCTACAGACAGTAATCAACCAAGGGAAACATACCCCGAATAAATTTGTTCCTAAAATGGACCTGGGACTATGTAGAATGAATACGTTTTTTGTGAACCTCATAATTTTGAGTCCATTCTCAAGAAACCAACATTATTTGATGATGTATTGATGCCCCAAATAAGTGCTTGGAATGATGATGATACCTTGGTAGCTAATGATTTGGTATAGCATGGGTGAGCAATAGCATTATGGTTATGTCTGGACAGTTTCGAGACCTTTTTCTACCCTATTAACAATAGTGATGAGACCATTTCACATATCTAGGCATGGTCTAAGCAGTATTGGGTAACAAGACAACCCCTAATATCAACTCCTGGGCATGTTAAGGGTATATTGCATCCATATTCTAACCTCCAAGGTGCAGTGATCCTCAACATCCATCTGAGTTGTTTTTAGCCACTTTTTGTCACACCTATGGGATAAATTATCAAATCTGGGCCACTTGAACAGTGGAAAAAGAGATCATTTCTTAGTTCTGGGCATAACTCCAACCCTAAAACAAAAAGGTTTGAGCATCAAACTACCCTAATCCTCCACTCTAGGTGGTTCCTAGTCAATAAACAACATGTTTGATAGTTAAAAGGGCATGAAAATATGACCTAGAACAAATCTGGGCAGTTCTGAGTAAATACATGGCAGGAAACACCATGAACCAACAAGTAATATGCCTAAAATGTAATTCTGGATCAAATTTGAGGGTTAAATTCCAACTCTAGGTGTGAACAATAGTCATACAAGCCTTGAAAGTTCATTGTTTGGAGCCTTAGGCAGACTTGTAGTAGCAACAAGCAAAATATGGAGAAGAATATCATTATTTAGGGAATCCAAATTAGACCAATCCAGATGTGAAAATTTGCAGACCTCTGCTTTCACTTGAAGAGGAGGATATTTCTATGAGGGAGGGATAGATATGTGGTTCCAAGGCTAAGTGCTCCATCTTATATCATCTTTAAGAGGCCATCCATCTAGAAGAAGCTACCAGTCTGTTATAGAAGAAGCCACTGACTTTAGAGAAGGATTCCAACCTAAAACTTAGCACGTGTGAACTATTTTGAAGAGGACATCCAGTTGTTTCAACCTATTGAATGATGTTGTCATTGAATTCAAGATTGAATAATTGATAATTAGAGCATCATTGATATTGATGAGAGCATATCAACACTAAGGTCAAAAGTCTATGCAAACATTTGGACACAAAAGCAACATTTGAGAACAATGGTTAGAAATCTTGAAGTATGAAGACAAGCCAAAGTGCCATGAAAACAAAATAATATACATTGATCAAATATTTCATGAAGTGTAATGTTGAAGTATCTTGAGGAGAATGATGAAGAACATTGGAGCCATGAGTAGTGGAAGAAACATGAAGACTAGTCATTGAAGGAATTGTGAACAAATATTGAATTTATTTGAACTCCTAATGAAGCCTTAAAGAAGCCTTGAAGAATTCATGAACTTACATACCAGCTATATCTAGATGCCATATATACTATCAAAGTTATAGATCAGCTATATCAAAGTTATAGACCAGCTATATCTAGAATCATAGACCAGCTATATCTAGATGATATCATTCCAAATTATATGTCAAAGTTATAGATCAGAAATCCACTTCAAGAAAATACAAATGTTGGAGAGGAGTTTCAAACCTCAAACTAGCAGTAAAGGAAATTCTGGGCACTTTCAAACCTCAAACCTCAAACCAACAATAAAGGTCTTATGAACAGCCACTTTCATAACTTTGGGTATTTATCTATATGAAATTAGCAATAAACAGGGATCAAGTAGCACCTAATCAACATTCTGGCTATGTTTTATCCATATTCTTCCCTTCAAACATCATGGGAATTGTTTCATCTTCAAACTTCCCTAATTGTTCATGTTGGGAAAACTTTGGGGGATAAACAGAGGGAAATGTCATATCTAGGTGACTTTCCAGCATAAGCCATGAATCCACATTAATCATCCCCAAATCATGAGTTCTTGGCATAAAAGGCGGTAGATCTGTGGCAAATAACCAAATTTGGGTCTTCTTTGGCCTTCAAACAACAAGTTTGGGTAATAGTAGCATCCCTAAAACCTGATCAAACCTATAGTAGTAGCCTTAGAAACTTGTTTCATCAAACTTGTACTTTAAGCAAATCAATATCTTGGCTTGATTGACACTTACTAGAGAGATTTTGGATTTACCTTTAGGGGCATTGATAATGAAGGATTTCCCATCCTTTCCAGGGAAGTATTAGTTTTCTCTCCTCATGAAGATAACATCCTTGAGGTACATGTCAGGGCTTCCAATCCAATGCTATTGGAACCAAACCGGAACTGAAAATTGGCTAGTTGGACTAGTTTTTGGAGGAGTACTCACTGTTATGTATTATTCCTTGTTATTTGTAGATCAACCAGTCCCAAGAATGAAAGAAGCTTCTTCTTGTTTGGGTCCTAGATCTCCTTGAGAAGTCCCATCAAAATTTCCTTTGGGGATACTTTGGTCATAATATGGTTGATGAGAATATCACAAGGGATTTACCTCTTTTGTTTTATAAGAACGGTCTTGATGGCCTTCAACCTGTAGAAGAGAGGGTAAATGTTGGGTGGTCTATTCTGAAATATGCTTTCATTGCAAGCTATCCATATTAACCACATTACTTCAAAATGCTAATGCTTTGTCCTCCTCTTTGGCTGGTGTGATCTAGTGGTGAAGTGCCTCGTTTATACTGCCCTTGGACCAAGAGACTTGGGTTTTTCTTAGACTATGGGAGATAGTCCAAACTGCTTTGAAGTGACAATGAAGAAAGATGTGTCCAAAATCCATATGATTCCTCCTGTTCTCCTAAAAAAGGGCATTTGCTAGGGTCTATCCATCCTCTTCACTTTAACAAATTCTAGGTAGGGGTTGCACCCTTTAGGGTAATCCAAGAATGAAGGATGGTCTTAGGAGGAGCTTGTAAATTCCATACTATCTACCACCACCAAAGGCTCTATGGATTGCTTCCTAGAAGCTGCAATCTATATCCCAGTTTGACACTGTATTTTCCATTCATCAGATTTGCTTCCCATAGAAGATCATTGCCCTCCTCTCTCAGTTCAATTCCTAATTGGATGAGAGAGATGGTGTATATTGTCCATTGAAGTCCCTCTATGACCTGGTTCTTGGTATCATATATTGATTCCCATAACTGATCACTGTTATCAATGCTTGGAGCAACTTGACTAAAGAATACCATATTTCTATCTCTCAGGGCATCCACGAGTTGAATGGGCAATATGTAATCTGAGTTTTTTCCACCCCAGTGATCCTTTCCTTGTCATATTCTTTAGCCATAAAAGATATGAAGACTGCTATCTTAATAATAGAAATTGGAGTTTCTATCCTAGAATTGCATGAAATGCATGTGCATAATCCTGTTCTAAAAGGTGGACAAAGTGTCTTCAGTGAAGAAGATGAAAAAATTACTTCAATACTCCCAGAACAAGAGTGATTGAAATAGAAGGTTCATGGCTTGGAACAGGAGAAATCAGAAATGGAAAATACCTTGGAGGACTTGAGAGCTCAGCTTAAAGCAAAACACGGGAAACTACATAGCAGAATCTTCATGAATCTATTGAATAGAAAGATGCACTTGTAGTTTCTAGTGATATAGAGACAAAAGCAACTCACGTTGAATACTTGGAAAAAGCAAGTGGTTTGTTGGAAGAGAAGCTTCAAATATCCCAAACAGAGGGGGGATATTTGACAAAGAGCGGGAATCAATGTACACTTGATTTTAACACTCTGCAACATAAATTTGATGAGGTTCTTAAAGAAATGAGCTCGGATAATGGAAAAATCATAATTGTTCTTGAGCAGACAGAAAACTAATTGTCATCTGTAAGAGAAAAGCTTAGTCTGGCCATTGCTAAAGGGAAAGGATTGGTTCAGGAACAAAATACACTAAGGAAATCATTAGTGGACAAGTCCAATGAGCTAGAAAAATGTTTGCAAGAATTGCAGAAGAAAAATGATATATTGCATGAAAGTGAAATGAAATATTTCGATCATGTTAAAGCATTGGAATTAGAGCTAGAAGATATTCAAAATTATACAAGTGCTTTTTGAGAATCAATTTCTAACAAGGACTCACTTCTTCAAAAAATTGAAAATTTTATTGGGGAGATTAATTTTCCAGAGGTAATCCACTCCAAAGAACTAATAGACAAAGTTGAATGGCTTGCAAAATCATCTCTTGAAGTAAATACCACTACACTCTCAAGTAGCAGAGATTTGAAAATGACTGAATGGAACGATGCTAATGTTACAATTATAAAGTTGTATGAATCAAGCATGGATGATGACAAAATTGAGAAGAGTTGTCTTGAATATTTAAAAGAAGAGTATGAGGAACTACAGAATAAATACCGTAGTGTAGTTGAAAAATCAAATACACTGGAGAAATCTTAGTTGGAAAGGAACCATCTTATTCCAATATGGAATAGATCTTTGATAATGTTGATATTCCAACATCAATGCGATCAACTGATCCATAATTTCATATTGAATGGCTCAGCAGAGCACTAACTCAGGCCCAACAAGATGCAACTCATTTTAAGCATGAAATTGATAATGCTCAAATAATTGTTGATTTATCTGCATTTGAACTGGAGGACTAAAAGAGGAGAATATAAATCCTATAGGAGAATCTTTTTAAAGTAACCATGAAAAACATGAATATGTGAAAATCCTTGAGGAGCTTAATTCTAAATTTGAATCTCTAACCAAGCAAGTAGTTCAAGATGCATCCCGGGAAGAGAGTTTTTGTGATGATCAAAGTATGATTGGGTATCCTTTAGAATTTACATATTATGATTTAGGACAACAATTCCCTCATCAAATTGTAAATATCTTAGGAATTCAGGAGGTTGTATAATCCCTTGACATTCTCCTCAGACAGGGATTTCTTCTTGGCAATTGGGGACAACTTTATTGTTTTGCAAGGCTGTTGTTATTCCCTCTATTTTATGTCTGTCTTCACGGACCACATTTCTTCCATACAAAGATTCTGGTTGTGTTCTTCCATAATTGAATTTGTTTTTGACTTGCTTACTTGGCAACTCCTACAACAACATGAATTTCTTCACAAACGAAGGAAAATTCCCCCAATATTCCATCCTCTTTAGAGAACATGTGCATGGAACTTCCTTTCCCTATACAATAACCAGCAGTCTTCAAAAATGACTCCCATAGATCATAGCTCAAGAAAAGACTCCCCTGCTAAGTATGTGTACATAATCTTTGTGAGTGCTGCACATGGTCTTTGTGAGTACTACAAACATAACCATGAGCCTTTAGCCTCTTAATAAACCTAGTTGAAATAACTTCCTACCCATTGTAGAGTTGCACAAACCCAAACATTCCCCCCTATAATACATCTAGGCATAGGTCTTCGAATGATCTTCCCAACACCATATCTTCATATAACACCAATCCTTCATCTTGTGTGTCAAGATGGAGTCAATCAAAGAATCAAAATCTCAAAAATGTGTCATTTTCATCACATTTTTGGATGAATTTTCTATTTTCCCTACAACAAATGATCAATTTGGATATAGTTTGGATGTCTACGCTTGTTTATGGATAAATCTAAGTTAACTAGGGAAGGAAAAACAACGTGATTAAAATTTCAAAAAACATTTGAGGGACTTTTAGGTAGGTGATGATTTCCCAATCTGATTTTGTATCTAGATGAATTATTGTCCCAATATCGAACAATCTGGTGGGAAACATAACATGCTCCAAATGAAGGCAGCACCCAACACAACATGTTATCCTTGGTATACTCCATTATTTATTTAAATTTATGGTTTTATAATGATATTTTTCTTCTGTTGGTAGGTTGTTTATGATGTTACTGATCATGAGACTTTCAATAATGTGAAACAATGGTTGAATGAGATTGATCGCCATGCGAGTGATAATGTCAACATGTTGCTTGTTGGAAACAAATGTGATTTGAATGCTAATAAAGCTTCTGATTATGATACAACCAAGGTAATGTTAAATGCTGAGTAGCTTTGGCATCATGTGCACTGCTGTGTGTTTCACTGTATGCATCATCGTCATTGACTTGATGAGGATTTAAATATGAGTGTACCTTGAAGTTGTTGGTACTCTATTTTTTGTTAATTGCAACACTATGGCAGTTCATGGTCTTAATTTTGTTGACTTGTCTTGTAGATTCTTTTTTTTATTAATCTCAAGGGTTAGATTTTTTTGTCACTTTTCAGTCTACATTTTTCTTGACATGCTTTGTGTATTTGTTTCTTCAAGGCATTCGCTGATGAGATCAACATTCCATTTTTGGAGACAAGTGCGAACAATGCAACAAATGTGGAGCAGGATTTCATGACCATGGTTGCTGAGATAAAGAACAGGTGCACTTTTTTGTTATGATGTTTTCCAACCTTTAACAAGAACCTATATTATACAATTGTGATGTTAGATGTTTGTTTGACTCCCTAATTTTAATTGTGTGTAATGGTGTAAACCTGTGACGGCAAATCCTAATGAATCTGATTGAGATTCTCCTTTTTCTATGATGTTGTTATTTTATGATAAAGTTAAGTGGTGACACATAATTCAAATTACATGTCACGACTATTGGTAATCTTGTTGGTTTGAGACATGTTCCTATTGTCTATTTTATTGGGCATAGCTGATATAACATTGGGAAAATATTACTTTTTTCAAGTCGTGATAGAGTGTTGTGACTATATACCTTTTCCATTCATTTCTTTGAAATCAACACTATAGATGAACTCGCAAAATTTTTATGGCCACATGAATTGTATATATAAGTTTGTATTTTGCAAGCATATAAATACTCATGCCTATCATGTATTTATTTGAAAATTTTGTTGCATATGTATCGAACCTTCATCTATATTCTATTATTGTTTGCTTGTTTACTTGTGTGAGCATTAACATATGACTTGTCTCTGTTCTAGTGACTTAGATATTTTAACATCAAATTTGATAAACCTCATTGATTGCATTTGAAAAGGGGCATTAAAGAACTACATCCCACACTCTACTTGTTATTCCTAAACAATTTATTTGTACAACCATGGATTATTGTACTCATGCGTAGTTTGTAAGATCATTCTTCTTTGAATTTTCATCATTGTCATAGTTGAACTGGTATATCTTAGAATTCTTTTAGTACTTGAAGCATTATTCTTGAATATGTTTGACATTCATTTTGTTCCCATGCAAAATTGTTTGAATATCATCATTGTCAAGCAATAACAACTTCTTAAAGGGTGCTAGCTCAATGGTAGAGCACCTTCCTAATTATAGGCAGGCGATTGGTGGTTTGATTCCTCCGTACCCTATCATAAATTAGTGACTAAGAAAATGACTAAATTCGCATATATACGACTATTAGTAGCTAATTTCTAGTATCTTATAGCGCGACTAACGTTTAGTCATATTTAGATTAGGCATTAATATGGTATCATCTAGTAGTTTATTTAGTCGTATATTTGGTCATTAATTGTGAGAATCAATGACTAAATCAATGAGCATCAATGACTAAATCAATGACTAAATCAGTGACTAAATCAGTGAGTATCAATGACTAAATCAATGACTTAATCAGTGACTATCAATGACTAAATCAATGACTAATAAGTCAACCAATTAATGACTAGTGAAATATGACTAGAGATAAGATAATGGAAATCAGATACTATTAGTCACCGACTAAAAAATAGTCGTTTATAGTCGAATTTTAGTCATTTTTTTAGTCATTAATTTCTCATTTTGTACTAGTGAATAGTGGAAATCGAATGTGGTAATGATGTATATAAGGTGTGATGGGGATAATGACAAGGTAGGTGAACAAGAATTAGGTGTTAACACCATCACCTAAACAATTCTCTTATTCATCATGATTATAATGAGATAAGAGATTGGCATGTTGGACATTTTCCATGCTTCTTGTTTGTAGAGAATGAAATCCAATTATCTCAATATATAATAACATTACAAGTAGCATGAGAAAAGGTTAGATACTTTTTTGTATTTTCATTCTTATCATCATGTTAGTCATCTTATACCTTCCCTTAATGAAGGTGACTATAATTGACTAGCGGAGGAAAAAAATGAAGCACAAATGAATTAATCCAATAAAACAAACTTTTGTATTTCATTAAATATAGGATGAAGTAGGAAAGACACCGATCCGATAAAAATAATTATAAGTTTAGGAATACTTAGAATTTTATGGTATTTGACATGGATGAGAAATGGTTTTCATCATATATATAGACCTTGTTGATTACTTAGTAAATCCTTACAAGAGATACATCATATACATTACACCATGTGTGATAGCATTGCCAAGTCATTAGTGATGTAATGTCCCCATTTTGACCCTTAGGATATATTTGGATTTTTTGTAAACATTGTGCATATGTGATGCATAATTCCTAGTTACGTGGATCTCAACTCCAATTCCACGCTAGTGAATGCTCAACTTTAAGAGGCAAGTATTTGACATTGTGTTATCCATGTGCTATTAAGCCATGAAAACTGTAAAATGATGTAAATATCAGTTAATAAAATACTAAGGGACTGGCCATGGATGCAACTAAACAAGGGGGCTATATGTATCCACTAAGGAGAGGTGAGGGGCATATCGGATTGAGCCATAGAATTCCATATGTCACCTTGAAAACCCCTTTGACTGTCCTAGATTCCATTGAATGTTGTTGTAAGGAAGTGGGTGAAGAGCATTGTTCATGAGGTCAATGAAGTATGGGACAATGTTGAAATTCATAAGGCAAGGTATGGGGATCTGATCGCTTGTCCCATAATCCACTCCACCTCTTGAGAAAATGAATTCCTCATATCCGGTGGATTACTGGTTGGGAAGCATCAGTTGGACCTTTATGGAGGCCCGACAGAGAAGGAGGAACCCGAAATTGTGATCTGGAGGGAGGTCACAATTTACAAAGCTAAGATTGCTCAGAAAAATTGATTGGAAAAATTGAATTGGATGAAGGATCCACAAACCCTACCTTTGGGGAAAAACTAAGAGGTTAGATGCCCAAAAGTTCATGAGAGGACCAGATCGGATAGTCGAGAGCCTGTGGTGGGACAGAGCCATGCAACCACAACATTGAGGAAGATATGAGTGCGGATCGCAGTGGAAAGAGCCTAGGAGGGTTTAGATGCCATGGTAGAGCCAGAGAGGGCTCAATTTCCTTGATCTAACAGTCAGAACCAACCACACTTTCCTAGGAAATTGGTAAGGGAAGGGGTACCCTAGATACTGTGTAGAAGATAAGGGGACCTTACTAGGATGAGAGTGGAGGGGATGGGGGCTCCTGAACTCTCTGAGGTCATTGGGATATTCCCATGTTCTGTGGATGAGCTTATTGACCTAGAAAAACCTCACATGTCTCCCACTTGCTTGAAAAATAAACTGTGTGCTTGATTCCCTAAAGGAATGCTCCTAAGATTGAGAGTGAGCCTATTAGTTCCTCCTTAGTGGATACATAGCCCCAGCTCAGGGGTGGTCTGTAATTACTGAAATAATATAGGCTCGGAAGAGACCTAAGGTTGGGTTGGAACGTTGCAGTCCATAGCCAATTTGCTTGGTAGTTTAAATTAAATATAAGTGTTCCCTATTCTATCTGAATTATACCAATTTATATATATATGGTTGGTTTTTTGTTTATGTATAAATGCATGGAATGTTTTAGTTGATTGATGGACTGAAGACTTGTATTTATGTTGTTTATATGGCCATGATGAATATTGGTAAATGTTGAGTGTATGTTATTATGGGCTAATGCATTTGTGTTTTTCCTCCATGTGCTTTAGTTATATGTAAATCTGTTTATTGATGAATAGGGATAAGCTTTTGAGCCCATGAAGGTGAAGAAGGTTCAGTTAGGGCATTGGGGAGAAAATAGACACCCCCTATGGTGTTCATGCTTTCCATTGTGGATCAGATGAAGGAAAAGGGCCTTGAGGAAGCTTGGGGTTACCTTTTAGGATGGAAGAAGGACAAGACTGTAGTCATCGGATGCAGCAGAGGATCATGTAGTTGTGTAGGGATCGCCGAGAGATTTCCAATAGTACTGGATTTTCCCAAATTGGTATAAGGATGAAGAAGTTATCTGGCTGGGAAGATGCCTATGACAAGGCATGGCCAACTCCCGACTTTCTGCATCTGCATTATCGAATGCAGAATTTGGGGGCACATTTATACAATGTTGGGCATTATGGCACTTTGCATTTCTGACTCTCGCACTGCGTAATATGGAAGTCGGGATCTTATTTCTCTAGTGCCAGGTATTTTTGCGCTCCATAGTTCTGACTCCCGCACTATGGAATGCGGAAGGAAAGATCGTATTTCTTCGAAGCCGGATATTTTGGCCCTCCACATTTCAGAATCCTGCACTGCGGAACGTGGATGTCTGTGGTGCATTTTCGTCAAATGATGGATTTGGTGTTCTGAATTTCTGACTCCCAGATCGTGGATGCAAAGTGCGAAAGTTAGAGGTGCATTTTCATCGAAATTGTGTATTGGTGTTCAAACTTTCCGACTCTCGCATCATGGACTGTGGACTGCGGAAGTTGGAAGAGGAAATCTGTGAAGTTGGATTATTCGTGCTCCAAATTTCTGAGTCCCACATCGCGGATTGTGGAACTATGGAAGTCAGAGAGGTGTTTTCTATGCCGAGTAATTAGCACTCTAACTTTTCGATTTCCGCATCGTAGATTGTGGAACTGCAAAAGTCGGAGAGGTATTCTCGACGTTGGGTAATTGGCTCTCTGACTTTCCGAGTCCTGCATCATGGATTGCAGAACTGCAGAATTCAGAGAGGTTTATTTTAGACACTGCATATTTTGGAGATCCGATTTCTGACTTCCGACTTCCGACTTCCGACTTGTGGCTGCGGATTGTGGAGTTGTGGACCAGAGAAAATGCGGCTGTGTAAGAAATGGCATAGTTGTGGATAAGATTTAAAAGAAAAAAAACTAGGAGGTTCTTCAAGTTTGTTCCTCCATCACTCAAAGGGTACTGAGGGGATTGGGGATGTGACAGAATGGTATCAAATCCCAAGGTTGCAGCACTGGGGCTTCTTGGGTCAGCCCTGATGTGAAGGATGAATTCCATACTATGTTGAGGAATTGGAAAGGCAGAACTCCTTAACTCTTCTCCTACTGATATCACTATAATTTTCTAAGTTTTATGTATATGATATTATGGCATAGGAATATTGAAAATGCAAGAGATTAAATAGATGAACTGTGTATGCATAGTGCATGTGAACTTGCTCATACTTGCATGTGGTATTGCATATTTGAAAAAGTTGTTAATGAGCACATCGCATTTGAATTTGAATGCAAATCCACTAAAAGTATTGCGGGAAAATATTATGTTGCATGCCTGTGATTCTTGCAATGTTGCACAAAGATATCTAGAAAATATCTTTGAGATGCCTTGCTTACACTTTGCTTGACAAAGGATGAACATGTTACTTCTAGGGTTCTTCACTTTCATAAGCTGATATCCTAAGTACCATGGTCAACATAACATATCCAAGTTTTCTGGAAACCATAGCACAAGGACCAAGATAATAGAACTATGGATGAAGATGTGATGATGATATTGCATGAGACCAACATCCTTGTGAAGAAAGGATGTACTACCAACCCATGATCTATAGGGTGGTGCAAGGACTGTGTAGTCCTTGGTAAGAATCCAACTGATCAGGTAACAACAGTGGGTGGATGGAAAACATGCAGGTAATGTTATTTATGTTGATTGCATAAGTGTTGATAAAGGATGGGTAAGAATCCTTTAACCATGTTTTAAATCATCATAAAATGGTATGCATGCAATAGTGGATGCATTTATGTGAATGACATCCCACAGGGTATGTTGAGGTATGCGGTAGTAAAGGAAATGAGTATTAGACCATGTGACCATATCGTGCAATCTTATTGTGATAATGATGCATATAAAGAAAATGTATTTCATTGGATTTGAAATAATAACATCTGGTAGTGTTTGAATTGTGGAGTACTTTAATTTTGAGATCACTTTAGTGATTGTTATAAATGTTGCAATGCAAGTATTATATGTGTGTATACTCACAACTTGTTTGGATAAAATTTCATGTTACAGGTAGAAATGTCTTAGGTATGGAAATGTGGGTAATTCCATGATAATACTGGGATATACCATGTACAAGGGCCAAATATTGTGTGAAGGATCTCATGAATGTGAAATCTGATTTCCAGATGAAACAGATTTGAAAATTTCTGATTTCAGATTATGAGAATGATCTTGTGTTTACAAATCTAATTGATGCAAACCGTCGCTAAACAGTTCACCAAAATAGTATCCAACCAAATCTAGAGGAACTGCTAAAGGAGCACTAACTTTTCGTTGCTTAAACCCCAATCAAATGTGCCTTCTGAAAATTACCTTGGACTGTCAGATCAGAAGAAGGCTAGATTAATGGTGGAGTTGAATTGGCTTAGGATGGATTTGATGGATATTTTGCATCTGTGTTTTCCATTAACCTCCTCTCACTTACACGAGTGAGATACTGTTCAAATCCATTGATCAGTTCGCGGCTTCCCTTGTCCATCAATTTGTGATCATAGGGAATGTTCACTTTTGTAATTTTGAAGATCTATCTTCTACGCATGTTCACCCCGCAAAATGGTATGTGGTCCGTTGATTTTCCTCCTCTGATCTTGACCGTATAATATTCACTCCCACTGATTGATCGAAATTTGTTGTCATAAATTGATCATCGAAGTGATCAGTTTCTCAAACGTTTCATTCGAAGGAGTTGATCACACACTTGGCTTCTGAACATTTCTAGTAATGGCACTATGTTCATTCATACGCATAGGATTTATACCAGTTTCTGGTTATTGAAAGAAAGTGGATATTCTAGCAAACCCAGAGTCTTAGAGATCTATTCTTCAATTCATCAATAAGCCTTTGATCAATTATAAGTAAATCAATGATAGACCCTAGACTTCTAGAAACTATTACAAGGAAGCGGAAAAATAGCATCGGTTGCTCATTCAGAAAATATAGAACTTTGGATCGATGCTCCTGCATCATTAATTTTGTAGGAAAACACAATTGTAAGTTCATATTTGAGCTTCATTGAGGAGACACATTGCAGGAAGAGAAGATACATCTGCAAAATAGATAATTAATTTGTGACCCTTGCTAAAATTATGCATGTATGATTATTAAAATTAATGTTCAAGGCATTTTGCTATTTCAAATTTCTTGAGTGTTATTGTGTGTTTTTATTTCAGACTACTTGGGTGTGTTTAGGGCCTACATGAATCACATCGGAAAGGGGTGCACACCTTTTGGGTGTTGTTTCGTGTTATGGTTTTCAACATTGACTACACCCTAAAGGAATGGATGCATTCTTGGTGTTTCAATAATTATAGAGTGAATTTGTGTGAAGTATGTTAAAATTTTATATCGACAATACTGATGAGCTTACCTACCCATCTTGTGTCATCAAGTGTTGCACCTGCAATTGGTGATGCATGTTAAGAAGCAAAGTGAGAAGGATGCCGAGGCTGGATGGATCCAGAGGAGATGTATATGGCTCCGTAGTAGATCCTTGACCTGGAAATGGTCATGTTGTAGTTTCCTTCCATTGGCTTGTTGACCCAGACGAAAGTGTTGCCTTGGCAATGGAGAGGGAAAACCAGGTATGGTACTGGTTTGGAACCATAAATGCTTGGTAAATCTAGTTGGTGCACTGGTTGGGCATTGAATGTTGTGGAGCAGCGTGTGTTCTATCCAAACATTCCTTAAATTCTTGATAAACCTAGTCGGTGTACTGGCTCAACATATTGATTAATGGGATGCCTGATAAACTCAGTCGGTGTACTAGCTTGGAATTACCTATTCGAGTGTTGACGAGCAACCTGCGTGCTGACCCAACATTCGTTATTGTATCCACAGGAGATCCAGGGATTTGAATGCAAAGAAGGATCATGTCGATTAGTGTGAAGGCGTCCAATACAGATAATTATTTCATTGTCTTACAGCTTCTTGCTTATTTAATATGAATATACATGTGTATGCTTTTTTTAAATTCTTGTTTGTTAATTTTTGAGCATTAATTCAATATACTCTAGGATCTTTACTGAGAGAATAACATGTACAGTATATCAATGCATATCAATCATCACAAGATACAAAACATAAGATATAATAAACACACAGAATTTCTGTGGGGAAAACCCTAAGGTGAAAAACCCCACAACTTCCTCAGAGATAGATAGAGCAATGATACAACCAAAGTACAACCCAAGTACATAGAGATAGACTCCTCCTAGCAGCTGATCCTCCTCCTCACATGTGTTCCACTTTCTGAGTGAAGGAAGAGTGAGTTCTGAAGTGATCCAAATAGAGATCGGGAGATCTCTATTTATACTTGTCCTGAGTTCCCAATAACCTTATGGGGCCGACTTGTCTAGCTTAGTACAATAACCCAATATTAACTTAATCAGGGCCAACCCCACACATGGTGGTCTAATAACCCATCAGCAAGTTACAACACTTGCGACACTTGTTAATACAAATGATGACACTTCCGTATAGAGGAATAACACATCTCTATAGGAGTACAATAAATATATATATGAAATACATTCCGAAGTTACATATACATCAACACTCCCTCTTAACTAGGAAGGTATTTATCAACACAGATCTGCTAGCACAAGTCTTCTTCTCTAGATCATCATCAGCAAATCATCATCATCATCATCACTACTGCTCCTATCTCAATCAATCTTTGAATCTACTCATCATAGGAAGTTATACATAGATAGCCCTTTTTCATACTGGATGTAGGCCCACCACCTGTAGGTCTTCATCATCACTGGCCATACTGTGGAATCCTCAAGACTTATTATGCGAGTCAACAAAACCTCGAAAGAGCATCCCAGGACTGATTACAAGCACGCAGCTCAACCTATCGGATCTCCCAAGACCTTTTACATGCTACTGCACAACCTGTCCATGACCACAGAGTATCATGAAGCACAACCTAGATGCACACACACAACAATTACACTCACCGGCATGGGAGGACCAACCTACCACCATCCATGAAAGTCTCATAGCACTTACATCAATGACCATGGGAGGACCAACCTACCACCATGTCGAAATGGCACAGCACTTATATTGCAGCCATGGGAGAACACATCTACAACCATGCTCAAATGGCCCAGCACTTATATCACAGCCATGGGAGAACACATCTATGACCATGCTCAAATGGCCCTAGCACTTATATCGTAGCCATGGGAGAACACATCTACAACCATGCTCGAATGGCTTCTGGAAATTACATCACGACCATGGGAGAACACATCTTCCACCATGTCGGAAAAGCCCAACAACTACATCGCGACCATGGGAAAACACATCGACAACCATGTCCGAAAAGCTCATGTGCATCTGTGTCTTCAGAACTCATCACACATAATCCAACTGATTATGTAATATCCACCTGATACATGTCATCACATATGATCATCCTGATCATAATCACTGCATCGTCCTGATGCATGTCATCCAGAGTATCGTCCCGATACTCATCACACATGATCATCTTGATCATTGTCACTGCATCGTGTTGATGCATGTCATTTGGAGCAACATCCTGAAGCTTGTCATCCATGATCATCCTGATCATACAATGCATCCACCTGATGCATACCAATTATCTAACTAATACATATCATCATACATGATCCACCTGATCATATAATGTATCCACCTGATACATACACAGATACATGATCCACCTGATCATACAATGTATCCACTTGATATATATCAACATACATGATCTACCTGATCATACAATCGTATCCACCTGATACATATACAGATACATGGTCCAAGCATCCAGCATGATGCATATATACATACATATAAATGATCCAATTGATCATATCCAGAATCCAACTTGATGCATACATACATAAATGATCCAACTGATGATATCGAGCAGAAACTAGAACATCATCATGATGCTCATCATCCAGCGCTTACATCCATAGCCATGTGAAGGATCCTCCTTCCACCATGCTTGGAATGGCTTCATCAAATGTCTCCATCACTTCTTCCTCGAAGTGTCATCGATCTGAAGGACACCAAGCCTCTCTCTGAAGTATTCAAACTTCACCCTGGCTAGTGGTTTCTTCAGTACATCTGCAATCTACTCATCCATCGCAACATACAGGAGCTTCACTGCTCCTCTCTGCACCATATCCTTGATATAGTGATATTTGATCTCAATGTGCTTCGACCTGTCGTGGAACACCGGGTTCTCAGATAGCTTCACACAACTTTGGTTATCACAAAAGATACCAGTAGCCTCCAATAGGAGATCAAATAACTCAGATAGTAGCTTCCAGATCCATACTGCCTCACAACTAGCCGAACATGCTGCAACATACTCTGCTTCAGCTATACTCAGTGCTATGCAGGATTGCTTCCTACTAAACCAGGAGATCACACCTGATCCCATACTGAAGCAGTACCTAGATGTGCTCTTCCTATCTATAGCACTGCCTGCCCAATCGGAATCAACATAACCCTACAGGTTAAACTTTTGATTGGCATCATACTTGATCCCATAGTCAACTGTACCATTCAGGTAGCTCAGAATATGCTTTACAGCAACCAGGTGAACACCTCTGGGATCCGTCAGGAACTGGCTCAATGTGTTCACCGCAAAGCAAATATTTGTTCTAGTGTTTGTTAGGTACATCAAGGACCCAATCATTTGACGATACACAGTGACATCAACTGGATCAGATGAAGCATCACACATAAGCTTTAGGTTCGATGCCATAGGTGTGGCCATGGCCTTGGATTCCATCATCCCGAACCTCTTCGGGATCTCTACTGCATACTTCCCTTGTCCAAGGAAGATACCATCTACACTCTGCCACACCTCCATGCCTAGAAAATAGTGCATCATCCCCAATTCCTTCATCTCGAACTTGACTGCAAGCTTCCTCTTGGTATCGGCAATCAAACTATTATTACCTGTTACAAACAGATCATCCACATACAGAAGTAGTATCACTGGATTTCCTTCCTCAACCTTGTAATAAAGGTTGGAATTTGCTTTACTCTTGGTAAAGCTCAAACTAGATAGGAAACTGTCCATCCTACCATACCAAGTCCTAGCAACTTGCTTCAAGCCATACAAGGCTTTCTTCAATCTGCACACATATGACTCCCTGTCATGTGTTTCAAAACCGAGTGGCTGCTCCACATACACTTCCTCTTCAACTACACCGTTCAAGAAAGCAGTCTTGACATCCATCTAGTGTATCTTCCATTTCATCACTGCATCCAGAGCAAGTACTGATCTGGTGGAAGTGTACCTAGCTACAGGAGCAAAAGTTTCTTCATAATCTATTCCCTCTTTCTGAGAGAAGCCACGAGCTATGAATCTTTCCTTGTATTTCTCTATGCTGCCATCTGCAACATGCTTGATCTTGTAGATCCATTTGGAAGTCACAACAGACTTCCCTTCTAGTCTGGGACCACATCCCAACCATCATTCTTCATGATCAATGGATCATGGCATTCTTCCATTACTTCATCTCAGATCCTGGGAACTTCAATATCTTCAATAGATAACTTTGTTGTTGGAACAAATGTTGTAGTCCTTCTTTTGTAGGTGATAGTATACGATCTTTCCTACAAGACAAGTTAAATCGCGTGATTAGAAACATCTCATAGTTTTCTGAACAAATTCTTACACATAAAAAGTATGTCATACAGTCATCCAATTATTTTAGCCAATGCTTCAATACAACATTTATCCATATCCCGTAACTTTCTAGATGCCTTCCAATCTCTAGCAGAACATTGTTAAGAGTGTGCACAACTCCCAACATGTCAACAAAGAGGTTTCATTCTAGATGAGTAGCAATGGAATGTTGTACAGTACCATAGGCCACTTAACCATTACTTGCATATTAGTAGTATCTTGTTCATCAATGCAATTATTCTAATATGCATAATACACAACCTAAGTCTGTGAAAATAAGCATATACATCACTGAATAACATTATTTTAAACAAACAGAATATACAAGAAATGCCAATTCAAATACTTATCTTTGTTTGTTTGTTGTGTGGACTCCCTCTGAATCTTTGCTTCCTTGCAGGAGCTGCTGTAGTCCTATTCTGAAGTAACTTCTTCTACACCTTTCTGTTGTGAATTGTAAGGAGTGGTGAACTCCCTCTTAATTCCTGAATCACTGCATAGCACTTGAAGTCTGTTGAAGTGAATTCTCCACCATTGTCGTATTTGAAGGTCTTGAACTTCTTTTCAGTGTGGTTTTCTATCAAGGCCTTGAATTCCTTGAATTTGTTGAATACTTCATCTTTGTTCCTCAAGAAATAAATCCCAAGTCTTCCTAGAGAAATCATCAATGAAAGAACCATAGTATACATACCCACTTAGATAACTAGATGACATCGGACTGCATACATTGGAGTGGATAATTCCTTTTTCCTTTCGACTTGCTTTCACTGCTTGGAAATGTCTTCTTTATGTTCTTTCCTTTTGCACATACTTTGCAAACACCTTCATGCTTTGTCTTTATTTCAGGAAGACCCTCTACAGCCTTGCTTGCAATTGGAAGTGCCCGATAGTGCATATGAGCAAGTCTTCTATGCCAAAGTTCACTTGGCTCCATGGAATCATGCACCATGGCATGTTCAGGTTGTCCCTTTAATTTATACAATCCTCCTTCTTGCTTTCCAATCACTACTTCATCATCTATGGTCTCTCCCTTTGGCCACATTAGAACTTGGCCATCCACAAATGAAACCCTCATACCTTTTGCATCCAATGCAGATATGGAGAGTAGGTTTTTCTTGAGTCCAAGTACATAAAGAACTTCTTTCATCTTCAAAGACTTCCCAGATTCTAGTTTCTAGGAGGCTCCCCCACTTCCTTTGATAGGGTATTGATAATCATCCCCAAGTTTCACCTTATGGGGTGATTCCTATTCATATAGATTTACAAAATATTCTTTAAACCCAATCATGTGTTTGGAAGCCCCACCATCAATAATTCAATCATTACAACCATGAGAGATAGTACCTGTGAGAGAAGAGATTATAACATACTCTTCTTCGCTTGATGAGTCATCATTATCACTTCCAGATCTAGCCTTCTTCTTGGGAGGTTCAACATCCTCAGCAGCATGAGCATGATATTTTCTTTTGCTGCCCTTCTTATTTTTGTTGAAGTTGTTATTGTTGTCCTTCTTGTTCTTGGGACAATCTAAAGCAAAGTGCCCTTTCTCATTACATGTCAAACATCTTAGATGTTTCCTATTTTTAGAGTGGTGAGAAGGTCTCTTAGAATGAGAATGCTCCCCCTTGAAATTGCTTCCCTTCTTGGTGTGAGCAGTGAGAGCTTGATCTTTATTTCCCATCTTTTCTTCTCGAGCCATGAGCCTAGCTTCTTCTTGAGAGCATTCCTCCCATACTCTACTAAAAGAGATCAATTTCTTTCTTGCACAGATTCCTTGAATAAAAGATTCCCATAACCTAGGTAGGCCATTCAGAGTGGTCATAACAACTTCAACATTGTCTACTACTTCATCCACAGCTTCAAGTTGTTCCTTGATCTGAGAGACCTTGGAGAAGTACAATTGAATGGTCTCTCCATTCAATAGCTTGACCCCTTTCAATTGATTCCGCAGAGTCATCTTCTGATTTATGTTCTTCCCTTCAAATATCTCGGTCAAAGAGTCAAACATCTCCTTGGGTGTCTTTAGAGATGACACATGTGGTATGAGATGGTCTTTGATAGAATCAACAATGATCTTTTTTCCTTGACCAAGTTCTTCTTATGCAATATCTTAGCCTCTTCATCCTCTAGGATAGGGATCTCTTCTTTTATATATGATTCCAACTCATTCTCTTCCAGGATTAACCCAATCCTATACTTCCAGGCTTGGAAGTTATCAACCCCTTCAAGCTTGTCCTTAAGCTTGGTGTGGTGATACATCTTAATAGAGTACTTCAAATGGAAATAGAAAAGATTTAGTTATTACCACTTGATTTGCTGAAAACTGCACCTGGTCCCAGATTAGGGTTTGGCAGAGAAACCCTAAAAATTCAAAATGTGAATTTCAACTTTCTGAAAGGATAGAAAGATGCGCATTGATGTGCTGATCAGCCTGGTATATTCAGAATTTGAGATCTACAAAGATTCACCTTTTAAAAATGCCGTTTAGTCTTCTCAGATTCACTAGGGAGGACCCTGAATTAGGGTTTGAGTTTCCCGGAGATTTACCCAACCAAAAATCTCGATCCAAAGCTCTAAACTTTGATTTTTCCAAGGAGCTTCTGACTATGTCTTCAGATTTCAGAAATTCCTTTTTTTTAGGAAAACCTAATTTTTAGGGCCAAAACTGAAAGTGCTCAGAATTGAATTCTGATTGGACAGATAGATTCACCTTGATGACTAGAGTCAATCTACCTTACTACTTTTCCAAAATCTATGGAGAGAAACCGAATAAACAAGAAACCTTGGTTTTCATTACTGCACAATGTCTTCTTCTCAGGTTAGCTCTGATACCAAGTTAATTTTTGAGAATTAATTCAATATACTCTAGGATCTTTACTGAGAGAATAACATGTAGAGTATATCAATGCATATCAATCATAGCAAGCATATCGATCATCACAAGATGCAAAACATAAGAGACAATAGACACACAAAGTTTCCGTGGGGAAAACCCTAAGGTGAAAAACCCCAAAACTTTCTCAGAGATAGATAGAGCAATAATATAGCCAAGGTACAACCCAAGTACACAGAGATAGACTCCTCCTAGTAGCTGATCCTCCTCCTCACATGTGCGGCACTTTTCGAGTGAAGGAAGAGTGAGTTCTGAAGTCATCCAAATAGAGATCAGGAGATCTCTATTTATACTTGTCCTGATTGCCCAATAACCTTATGGGGCCGACTTGTCTAGCTTAGTACAATAACCCAATATTAACTTAATCAGGGACGACCCCACACATGGTGTTATAATAACCCATCGGCAAGTTATGACACTTGCGACACTTGTTAATACAAATGACGACACTTCCGTATAGAGGAATAACACATCTCTATAGGAGTACAATAAATATATATATATGAAATACATTCTGAAGTTACATATACATCAACATTGTTTAGAGATAAACCCTATGAAAATGAACTTGACATGTGAATGGACTCAATGTTTCAGTGTAGGTATTGTTGGAAGCAAGAAACTTGAAGGCATCCTAGGGATGCATTTCGACATGTGACTGTCCTAGAAAGCTCAGTGTGAGGGTTAATGGAAATGGTGTTAGTCGACTAGTGTGGGTCCTAGCAACCAAAGGTTCTATAGGTAACAATCGGGAAGGGCTCCCTAGTTGAGAAGCCTTAGACAAACCCTAGACACTAAGTGTCATTGCCAAAACATGGAAAAGGCGAGTTAAGCATTCACATTTGAAGTGAAAGAGACCGAGGATCATGGAACCATAGTGGTGGTGGGACTCCAGATTGAATCAAGACTAAGAGGGGGGAAATCTTACTCTTCTCTTTCCTTTTTGATTGATTCATTTTAGAAACATAAAATTATTGAATGCATGTTATGGATGAAAATTTATTATGTTTATTATGCTTGAATAAATTGTGAATGTTGAATTAATTAAATTCTTGTGAAAGGATGAACATGAATGAGTTCGATTGCATGTTGTGAAAGCATGAAATGGGTGGAAGTCTCATCGATGAAGCATGAACTTCCCATGTCAATTGGGAAAGTAATTGACGTATATTAATGCTTATGTTATGCTTGACCTAACAAGAATTGCAATGATGAATCTCACAGGTGAAAGGTAAAATAAATTGGTTGTAGCTATTACAAGACAAGTGTTGCTATTAAGCAAGGTGTGGGAAGTTGTGCACATTGATTATGGAAGCAGACCAAAAGATATTGGGTTTGGCTAAAAATATTCTTCAAACAATTGACAAGACCCAATAAAATATTGGGGAAATGCTCAAGCTAGAAAAGAAAAAAAATGAGATGAATCACAAGGTTTTGCAGACCTCTATTTGTCTGCAAAATGAGGTGAAAGGAATTCTAGAATCCATCGGCAGTGGAAAGGACAGTGTGTTAATGAAGAAGTAGTCACCCAATCAACCCATTAAGAAACACTCAAGGCTAGAATAATCAAGGGAAATGGATCAGGTAAAGAAAAATCATCCACTAAAATGTTGGGAATATGGAGGAAATCATTGCCTCTGTAATTTCCCAACAAAGGACAACAAGAATAATTGCAGCCATGGAGTTTCCATACTTGTGGATCAGCTGAAATATAAAGAACAAGAAGGGATTGCTGGGGAGCTTGAAGGTCACAGCCAGCAAGAGAATCCTGTTGAAACCAATGACTTGGCCCTGGAATCTCAAATTAAAAGATGAAGTGTAGGACTCACCTGCCACATTTTGTGAATTTGTGACATGTGTAAACTGTGTATGTATTCCTAAGTATTGGAACACCAAGGACGGTGTTATTCTAAGGGGGAAGGAATTGTAATGTCCCAATTTTGACCCTTAGGACATATTTGGATTTTATGTAAACATTGTGCATATGTGATGCACAATTCCTAGCATGGAACTCAAGTCCAAGGTCCCACTAGTGAATGCTCAGCTTTAGGAGGAAAGTATTTGACATTGTGTTATCCATGTGCTATTAATCCATGGAAATTGTAAAATGATGTAAATATCAAGTAATAAAATACTAAGGGGATGGATATGGATGCAACTAAATGAGGGGGCTATATGTATCCACTAGGGATAGGTGAGGAGGTTGTGGGATTGAGCCATAGATTTCCATATGTCACCTTGGGAACCCCTTTGATTGTCCTAGGTATCATTGAATGTTGTTGTAAGGAAGTGGGTGAAGAGAACTGTTCATGAGGTCGATGGAGTATGGGACAACCCTGAAATCTGTAAGGTAGGATATGGAGCTCTCATTGCTTGTCCCATAATCCACTCCACCTATTGGGAGGACGCATTCGTTATATCTAGGAATTACTAATCGGGAAGCATGAGTTGGACCCTTTTGTAAACCGAGTAGAGAAGGAGGAACCCAAAATTGTAATCTAGAGGGAGCCTGCAATTTGCAAAGATAAGATCGCTCAAAAAACATGAGTGGAAAAATGGAATTGGATGAAGGATCCACAAACCTGACCTTTGGGGATAAAATAAGAGGTTAGACGCCCAGAAGTTCATGAGAAGACCGGATCTGATAACCAAGACCCTGTGGTGAGACAGAGCCATGCAGCCAAAACATTGAGGAAGATCCGAGTGCAGATCGTAGTGGAAAGAGGATAGGAGGGTTTGGACACCATGGTAGAGCCAGAGAGGGCTCAATTTCCTTGATCTAATAGTCAGAACCAACAATACCTACCCAGGTCAGTGTTAAGGGAAGGGGCTTCCTAGATACTGTGTAGTAGAGAAGGAGACCTTACTTAGGCTAATAATGGACGGGTTGGGGGTTCCTGAACTGTCTGAGGTCATTGGGATATGCCCATAGTTCTGTGGATGATCTTATTGACCTACAAAACCCTCACCTGTCTCCCACTTGTTTGAGAAATTAACTATGTGATGGATGCCCTGAAGGACTATGCCTAAGACTATGAGTGAGCCTATTAGTTCCTCCTTAGTGGATACATATCCCCAACTCTGGGGATGTCTTTGATTGCTAAAATAATATAGGCTCGACAGAGACCTATGGTTGGGTTGGAACGTTGCAATCCATAGTTAGTGTGCTTGTTGGTTTCAATTAAAGATCAGTGTTCCTTGTTTTCTTTGAATTATACCAATTTATATATATATGGTTGGTTGTTTGTTTATGCATAAATGCATGGAATGATCCAACTGATTGATGGACTGAACACTTGTATTTATGTTGTTGGTATGCCCATGATGAATGCTAGTAAATTCATCTGAGTGTATGTTATTATGGGATAATGCAGATGTGTTTTTCCTGCATGTTTCTTACTTATATGAAAATCTGTTTATTGATGAATAGGGATAAGCTTGGTTGAGACCATAAAGGATCAGAAGCTTTAGATAGGGCCTTGGAGAGGAAATAGACACCCCCTATGGTGTTCAGGATTCCCATTGTGGATCAAATGAAGGAAAGGGGCCTTGAGGAAGCATGAGGTTACCTTTTAGGCTGGAATAAGTACATGACCAAAGTCATCAGATGCAGCATAGGATTATGCAGTTGCGTAGGGATCCCCGAGAGATTTCCAATGGTATCGGATTTTCCCAAATTTTTCTAAGGATTAAGAATTTATTGGGTTGGGAATTTGGCTGTGATAGAGCATGGCCAACTCCCGACTTTCCACATCAGCATTGTAGAATGTAGAAGTCGGAGGCGCATTTCTGCAACATCGAGCATTCTGGCACTCTGCATTTCCGACTCCCGCACTGCAGAATGTGGAAGTTGGGATCGTATTTCTTCGGTGTCAGGTATTTTTCCGCTCCACATTTTTGACTCCCACACTGCAGAATCCAGAAGTTGTGATCATATTTCTTCGGTGCCGAGTATTTTGGCACTCCTCATTTTTGACTCCCGCACTGTGCAATGCGGATGTTGGTGGTACATTTTCATCGAATGGTGGAGTTGGCATTCTGAATTTCTAACTCTTGCATCACAGATGCATAGTGTGGAAGTCGGAGGCATGTTTTCGTCGAAATTGTGTATTGGTGTTCCAACTTTCTGACTCCCGTATCGCAGACTGCAGAGTGGAGAAGTCAAAAGAGGAAATATCCAAAGTTGTGTTATTGGTGCTCCGACTTTCTGAGTCCTGCATTGTGGATTGTGGAACTGCGGAATCCGTAGACGTGTTTTCGACACCGGGTAATTGGCGCTCCGACTTTTTGATTTTCGCATCCAAGATTGCGGAACTGCAGAAGTCAAAGAGGTGTTCTCGATGTCGGGTAATTGGCGCTCTGACTTTCCAAGTCCCGCATCATGGATTGAGGAACTGCAGAAGTCAGAGATGTGTGTTTTGGAGGTTGCATATTTTGGATATCCGATTTTTGACTTCTGACTTGTGGTTGCAGATTGCTACTTGTGGATTACAGAGTTGAGGACCATAGAAAATTGCGGCTGTGTAAGAAATGGCAGAGTTCCGGATAAGCTTTAACAGAAAAAAAACACTAGTAGTTTGTTCAAGGTTGTTCCCCCATAAATCAAAGGGCACTTAGGGGATTGGGGATGCAACATGTGATTTATGAACCATAATTTAAGTTTTGTGGGAAAAAAACTGCTAGAAGGTACATATATACAAACTTTGAAACAAGTAGTTAAATATTTGTTTCTAGGTCATTCCAGACTTCTGACATGTCCTTGAATGCCTCCTAATTTCTAAGTACCCATATACATCTACATGGTTGAAGTATAACAAGAAAGGTAATGAGGTGGGTTATGATGGTGTTTATTTCAGATCCTTGTCACCTTGTTTATTTCTAATTTTTGTAAAAGGATTGAGCAATGCACTACTAGAATCTAGGAGCTTAGGTGGTTTTAACAAATCAGGCTTGGAAGCATATTTTTTGTATCCCATCGTTTGTTTGTTGATGATATCTTGAAATTTTGTGATGGTTTTTGAAGATAAGGCCATGGATCTATACTATTTAGAAGTGGAAATGCCGGTAAATGTCACGTAAATGTAAGGAAATAAACTATTTCCGATGTGGTGGTTTCTAAAAAAAGAATCTTTATTTTTTTATGTTTTTCATTATTCTATGACTAAATTAGGTGGAGAATTGAAGTATCTTGGTTTTATTATAAATTTAAATGAATACCAAAAAAGGTATTAGAAGTGTTGATTTATACGGTGGAAAAATAATATATATCAAGTGTCATCGATGGTTGTCCATGGGTTAGAAGGTGGTACTAGTTAGGTTAGTCCTAGATGTAATTCATGTATACTCTACGTCTTTGGCTTGGATTTATCTGGTTAGTATGTAGGGGAATAAAGGGATACCATTGGAAAAATAGAATAGGTTGGATATCCTAAAATATTTAAAAGGTTGGGCATTAAAGAATATATTCACAGATCATTGGCATATTTTTTTTAAATGATCTGGGAAAGGCATGCTTCTACCATGCAACTATTTGAATTATTTTCTGTCAATGTCCCATTTCCTCCTCTTTTCTTCATATAATGTGACCGACGACTGTTTTTCCTCCGCATTGTAAAGAATGAATTTATTGATTACATCAATTTCTGAATTATTGTTGTATTCATGGAAGCAAAACCACATTTAGTGCATATGGGATCAAATATACTAGATTTTGAAGTTTTTTGTGAATAGTTACTATGTGGAAATTTGAAGATCGAAAGATAAGTGACTTACTCTTTATCATGCGTTTTTTCCATTTGTTTCCAGTACCTCCCATTCCCTTTTGTCCTCATCACGTTCATCATCCCAAATCAATGCTCTTGGTGTGAGGTTGATTTTCTTGATTTACTCGCTGGATTAATAGAATGACTCATATACTATGTACCCCTCTTTCATAGACCTCTCGCGTTTTTCCCTTTGTCAAAAAAATCCATTCACTTTTTTCATGAAATTCTCCAATAAGAACATCTAGCGATGTTGGAGAGAACTTCCGCAGCAGTTAGGAAGCTGCTAATTTTGGGAAGGATAACTAATTTTGGAGGGAAAGTACCAATTTTGGCGGTAAGACAAAGATATCGCCGTAGCGCAAATTCCGGCGGGAATCACGGCGATAGGTACAGAAAAGTCAAGCATGTGGTACAAAGAAGAGGCCGAAGGGAGAGCTCAACCACCGCAATAAAGGCGCCGGAGATGAAGAGAGGGTTCAGCTACCCTCATTAAAGAAGAAGGACCACAGTCGGCGTTGCTTGAACCAAGAAGAAGCGACGGGCCGATGCATTAAAGACTAAGGACTGCAGGAAGCGGCGACAAGACAGAAGGCGGCCATGGAAGTACAGCCAGTTGACTGTAAGGGGTTAGGGTTGAGTCACTGTTGGGATAAGGCCCACAGTTTTGTAACTGCGATGAGACCTTCGGGCCATCTATATATAGTAGTCTTTTTATAGGATAAGGGGTTGGCCACATAGCGATAGAGACATCAGGTAGATGCTAGTCAAGTCTTTTGTTGTTGCAAGTCTGAACATCCCTGAGAATACAAGGGCCGACCTGTTGAGAGATAGTGCAATCCGCAGGGATTGCGAGAGGAAGAGAGTGCACTGTAAAGGCAAGAAGAGAAAAGAGGTCTATAGAGAAGGGCTCCCACTGAGGTGGATTTTCCCAGAAGACCCCTATTGTAAAGAGTGGAACGGGGCTGTGTTCATTCCCCAGAGTTGTAAACAAGAACCGCAGTTCCCCTGGGCGTAGTCTTTGCCCTGGGAGTATCAATGTGCTTATCTAAGTAGCACTATTGTAATTGTGTAGCCATTGTTCTCATTTACGTGTTTATGCTATATATGAATGCTTCAATCTGTTATAAGTAATGTACATGGTCGTTAGTTAACTTCTGAATGATGTATAACAAGTGCGATAATCGTAGCTAACCTCTTTGCGAACTAGATAACTGTTAAACAGAGGTTAATGTGCGAATAAGAACTGAATATGAGGCATGAATGGTTTATTTAGACATTGCGCAAAGTAACGTTCTACCTAGTTACGTGTTGCGAGATATCAAGGGTCGAGTTCAGTAGTGAGGGTTAGGCTTGTAGGCTGAATGCTGTTGCTAACTGCAGTACCAGGATAAGAATAGCTAAGACCACCTGTTAACCCAGGAAGCGGTCAAAGTTCGCTTGCCGCAGGAACTAGAAGGGGAAGATATCGCACCTACGATATCTTGGGTATCGCTAGACGGTTTCACATAGGGAAAGACTTATCGCATTCCCTGCGTACTGCGATAAGACAGAGGCGTAGCCGGGGTAATGGAATGAGATCGACAGCTTCTGTGAAAGGGGTTAAGGAGGGTTTACCCACCCTGGATGCCTCGGAACTTGGCTGAGGACACTTGAGTCTTCTGCCTCCCATTAGAATCACTTCGGGTGAGACTTCAGGTTGCTTCTGCGACCTGTTGCCGAAAGGGCCAGTGAGCTAAGGGTTCTGTTGGTCTAAAAGATTACCGCCAGCCCGGGTCTGCCCAGAGAGAAAGGATAAAAGATCAACAAGCGACATGAGATCATTCAACATCATCAACTAGGCGAGTTAGAATATGAACCTACAATTCCATGAAACTCCATGAAAGTTCCTTCTCAAACATACAAACAATCTCAGCTATCTCTTGATGCCACCATGGAATCTTAGCAATGTAAATCTCTTTTGATGTGATCCATCATACAGATGCAGATAATTTAGATATGACAAGCTGCAGGTCATTAGGAAATTCATGGTTCATAAACCCACACACAAACAACGGATAATGACACTACAAATTCGACACAAAAAGTGAACTACATTTTAACTTCTATGGTAAAAGATATAAATAAAATGTAAAAACAATGTTTTGACATTATACATACCCTTGTAGGATGAGATGGTCATGTCATTTCAAACATAACAACACTTCATCTGTAGTGAAGCAACGTCATAGAGTGGACCCTGTTGTGCAGTTTAATAAGCTATGACTGGGAAATGGAGGTCACCAACGTACATCAAGTTATATTGCATAAACATAAAATCAAGTACATGTAACATTCAAGACTTATTTCCATTCATAAAAGAAATATAATTCAAGATGAGGTTCATACTTGGATAATCAATGGTTGATCCAAGCTTTAGAAATCCAATCTTCTTGATCCACTGCTACGCTGCTCCAAGTGATGGAACTACAAACAACCAGACTACCTTTCTCAAAGCAATTTGACTATATAAATATAAACACTTGAAATTGAAACTCATATATATATTCATATGATAGATTCAAACATCAAGTTTACACAAAGACAAGTGTTAAAGGAAGGGAAATCTCTGATTTTATTAGCATAAATGACATCTAGTTATAGTTTTCATGCAACTGGCACTGTTGTAATCAGACCGTGGGCTTCTGCTCTTCTCTACTGAGTAAGTATTCCTCCAACATTTCTTTACCAAATTTGGCTCCCGTTTCTCATTCTCCTCCCCTTGTATTTATGGAAAGGCTAGGAGGTCAGGATCGAAAGGTAGCTGGATTAGGAAGTTAAGGTAGTTTGAATAAATGCCCTAACTAATCCATAATTCATGTTTTTATATATTTTTTCTATATTTTTTAAGATACATGCAAGTACACCTTTGTACAACCATCAAGTGACTCACGGCTCTTACACCATTCAACTAGCAGGTGCAACATTTTAGATGATACCCGCGGGTTGTCTGTATAAACACCTGCAGTTAACCCGCGTGTTGGATAGTATCAAAGTCACGTTTATGCTTCAAAATAATTGCAAAAAATATGTTTATTGAGGAAAGGGTTGCAAATTTTCAAATCCAAGTCATCTATTGTCAAGTAAGCTCTTCCATCCATAGTGTCCTTTGGTGTGACCGACAGGGAAATGTGGTCACGGATGGAGAAGTGCTAATTTGACCGATAACAGATGCCCCCTAATGTATGAGGTTAGAGGGAAATGATGCCCAAAATGAATTACAATCCAGGAAGAGGAGGAGCAAAGAGACCATAGAATGGGATCACAAATGGTACCTGAAACAGAAACGAAGTCAGCGAGCAATTATAATATTGATATCAAGAGATGTACAAAATGGTAGAACATGATCTCCAATACATAACAGAAATATGTATATAGCATGGCCACTGAAATATAAGCGTGGATCCATCTCAAAATAGGAGATCATAGCCATAACAACAAACTGGATCTATGTCTCATCAAGAGCCAAAAACTAGGTGTGGCTCAGTCTTTCGTAGCTTGGGAAATAACAAAATATGATGATGTTATTATAGGCCCAAGATCTTCATCCAAACCATCTCAAGGTACAAATCCTAACCATGTGAATAAATGAGTTGAAGTCAAACATGGAGGATACTATTTGATTACCTGCCAATGGTGGAAACCGTTAAAAAATGTGAGGACACCCACCAATAATGAAAATGGTGTCCAAAGTACCTATTACATTCTAATAAGTGTGAATAGGAGGTATTGAAGTCGAACACCTGAAGAAAGAATCCAGTAGGAGACATTGATGTATTCTCACTACCCAATAGCAAGGGAAATTTCCACTGGTGACTGCAACCCCCAAGGTACTACCAAAAAATCTAAACTTCATTCCCAGAGCAAGATGAGTTGAATTCGATGGGAAGAATTCCATTGGAAGGGAGTCCTTAATGCATCCTCCATCATCCAACACGGGAAGCAATCAAAGTTTGATCTAATCTAGAGTAGGACCGAGTACATGATGATATATACTAATACCAAGGAATGGCTGAAACATGAGGTCAAGTCAACTGCAGAATGGCCCATAGAGGTGGTATCCTTGAACAATGAGAACTACACATGCATGACTTAGGCAGCTTTGAAGACATAGGGACCATGATAAAAATATGAAATGTAGGAGACATTAAAAGATTCTCCATATTATTGGAAAAGTAACCAATCGGAGGAGTAAAAACTCTGAGATCAAGTTTTTCCTAAGGCCAAAACTAGAACCCAACTTGTTTGATAGACTCAAAAAGGTGACCTGTTCAAGGATAAACTGCTACCATAAATGAAATGAAATAGCGGATATTTCCCTTCCTTTTTCTCTTTTTGTTAAATAATGTAAATTCTTAGTTTTAACGACCATGAAAATATTGAAAAGAAAGCTCGATAAGATCCTTCTTGTTGATTTTAATGAGTCCAAGAAAGTAAACTCAATAGTCCTTCTTCATTTTTTAAGACAAGATCGAAGAGGGGAGAGAATAATTCTTGCTATAAGTCCAACCATGTGTAATTTAACGAGTCCATCGGAGGTAACCTTAGGACCTTCTTCATGTTTTAAGAGTTTGAAGAAGAGATAGACTAGTACTCGATAGTTTATGGATCTGTGGATTTTAATATCGAGCCCGTATCTGTTTGTGCTCGCTGGTGTTTTCATATTTAAGGAGTTTGAAAAAATTAAACAATAACTCCTTATACCTACTCTTAGCAGATTGAAAAGTTAGGTCAAATTCTTGCAGAATGACAATCGACTTATTAAATCTCCATCCAATGATACGTTGGGTTAATACAAATTGAAAAGGATTGACATCTGCTATAACTGTGGTGGTCCGCAACCAAATCTAACGATGTAATATCTGAACGGCATAGACAACATCTAATTCCAATTTCTCGACATGAGAATATCTAAGTTCAAGAGTTACCAATGCATGAAAGAGATAATAAATGACCTTCTCTTGGATCTTGTCATCCTCCTGAACCAGGACTATGCCGATCATGGAAATAGACATCGATAGATATAGAAGTAAATCCTTATTATAATATGGCGGGCTTAGCAAGGGGGATGATAATAATATTTTTTTCAAAGAATCAAATGAATTTTGTGCAGCCTCATCCCATAAAAATGGGTGTCTTGCATAAAAAATCGCATGAATCCTTTATTTATCTTGGCATAGTTCATGATAAATCGTTGTAGAAAATTAGACATGCCTTGCAGACTTTGGATTTGTCTGATGGTGCGAGGAGGAGGCAATTTGATAATAGCCTCAACTTTCAAGAAGTTGACCATAATGCCCCGACTAGACGCAATGAAACCTAGTAAGCATCCATAATCGATGCAGAATACACATTTTTTAGGGTTTAACCGGATCTTGTAGTATCTACATTGTTCAAACAGGAGCCATAAATGGTCAAGATGATCTCATCTCTTACGAGACCTTGCAAGGAGATCATCGAGATACGGTTTGAATAAATGTTTGATGTCATGGAAAGCGAAGTTCATAGCTCGCTGGAAAATAGCTCCATCATTCTTCAATCCAAACGGAATTTTCCTATAGGAAAAGGTACCCCAGGGACAAACAAAATCCAACTTGTGTGGTCTTTGGGTTTAATTTGTATTTGGTTATATCCCGAAAAAACGTCTATGAAAGAAAAAATTTCATGGTCTGCACATGTATCAATGATTTGATCTATGAATGGTGTGGGATAATTATCTTTTGGACACGATTTATTAAGGTCCCTAAAGTCCATACCTACGCATATGGTCCCTTCCTTTTTGTCGACCATTATTGGGTTGGAAACCCATTCTGTCCTGTCGATAGGATAAACAAAGCTAGTCTTAAGGAGATTTTCGACTCTAGCCTTGATGGTCGTAGATTTCCTAGGGTTGCTCGGAAATTTTTTTTTTCGTACTAGTTTTGCATTAGGATAAGTCATGATAACATGATCAACAATAGAGGGGTCTATGCCTGACATCTCCTTGTAAGACTAGGAAAAAATGTCGCAGAATTCCTTAAATAAATTGGTGTACAAAGTGATCTCCTATGGAGAACAATTTGTTCCAATGAAAATGTTTTCCACAACGTTAGGTTTGGTGGAAATATTGATTGGTATAGTATTTGAAATGTTCACCATATTACCTTCATCATAAATAATTTGTTTTGTGGAAGGAGTGATGGACAAATCAATATTACCACCAGGTCTCATTGAAAACTCTCCATTCTCAATCTTGTTCAGATATGGAAGAAAATAGGATCTGTGATCTACATATGTTTCCATGGACGATCCAGAACTACCATAGCTTCCAGGATGGCTTGATCAGAAGGAAAAACAATATCTAAATAATGAAAATAATTTTTGGATTTAACTTACCATGCAGGTGCATAATAAATATTTGACTATGTTGAGACTGACGGAGTCGAGATATAATCTATCGCAGCATTTTGTGATTCTTGGTAGGCCAATTCTGCAATTGATATGGGAACAATTGGTGTCATGTCTCTTCTTCACCATTTTTTTTTTTGTAACTATCCAACGACCTTAACCACTTCCTTAATACTATTTTAATTGGATTTGATTGAGCCTATAAGACTTGAAGAATGCAGTGGCGTCCAAACTAATGTACACAAGTTTGCTTAACTCATAATTTAATGAGTAATATTCTTGGGTTAAGGATTACGTTTATATCAATATGAACTTCAAGTAAAATGTACCCTATGTTTAACCCTATGTAACTTATGCACATTAAAGTATAACCCAGGCATGTACTTGTTTACTACCTGCAACAAATTACAATGCAACAATATAAAGGTTAAATAATTCATACACAAATATAATCCCAATGTTATTGAAGTCCCTAGATTATAAATGCGATATTAAAACAAACCCCCATGCATTACTACAATCACATGGAAAACATAATACACTCCCAACAATAAAATCGTCATCAATTAATAAGGTGCTATAGTCCTAAGGGCTATAAGCACAAGTGATATGCTCATTTTCTAAAACATCGATTATAATAAAATCTACTTAAATATTATGTGGACAATTATTTTCCAACCAAGCAATGCAATAAGATACACCCAAACTTTATATGTAATGCAATTTGGCCTTAGTGTTAACCTATGATATGAATGCATTACATATACGTTGGACCAAGCACTAAAGTCTTGACTTAACATGCAATATATATATTAACCAAGTGATATGGACCTTGGCTTATATATCCATTATATATATGTATTACAACTTGGTGCTACCTAGGTTATCAACCCAACATACTTAATGATCTAACCATAAACTACGTAGATATAACACTTATGCATAAAATCGATTTCCCCAATGTATTAACTAAGGGTCTCATGCACTACCAACTTGAACTATGAACTACAAACACAACCATGTCATAATGGATATAATTCACATGGATAAATCAAATGAATGGGTGGTCAACGTTACATGTTACAAGTGTGACTGTGATGGTGATGTGGTTGTGCCACATAGGATTGACCTTCATACATCCTTCATTTTAAGCCCTGGATTTGGGTTTCCACTGTGGCAAGTGAAAGATACATTCAGAAACATTTAAGGGTTCCAACACCGTGCATTTATGGCTTGAGTCCACGTGATCCCAGTTGGTAAACTACATTAATGAATTTCCCCACTCACAGCCAAACCTTAATAGCATGATGCCATGTTAAGTGGTGTACCAAGTAGTAGTTCCATACTCATTTAATTTACATGTTGCTTCCCACCGTTGATCTCCATTCAATACTGGTTTATGGGAAATCGTGAGGCATCAACGCCATTGATCTTGTTGTGAATATCGTCGTGGTTTTCGCGCCCATCAACTCTATGGGACTTGGCATTAACTTCATAGGCCACCGGGTTCAGAGGTGACAATTACCTCTTAGTCCCGATAAATGCAACATTTGGTAACGGTGGTGGTCTTCAAGACATTTTATTTTCACTCGACAGGGTCTTGTGCAGAGAGCTTCTGTTCTGTGCAGAAGGTTCACACCATGAATTATAGTGGGAGGGATCGACGCCATTGTGAGCCAGTGAATAGTGGTGGAAGATTCCCGGAGGACCACCCAAGCATGCGAAGGTAAGATAATATATCAACCTTGCATATGAAATTTAATACTTGAACCATTGATTAATTCTTCCTGTAGAATCTAACATTCGTTGATATTTTCTTCATTACATAGGTGGAGCATTGTTGCACCTTCGCTCCACTATAGGTAACGTGTCCATTTCATATAATTTATAATGTGGTAAATATTATTTTCATGCAAGTTTGTTACTGATATTAACTCCATTTAACTTTCTCGTGCAGGTGAGAATGAGAAGGTTGGGAGCACTTGTGGTGACTCCCATAACCGATGTCGAGGATGAAGAAGGGTTCTTGAGATGGCCAGGTAACCCCCCAATCCGTAAGCCTCAGGTGTGGTTTACCCCATTGGTGGGGGCTGAGTTACTTAAAATGTGGGTAGAGTTCTTAGCTAGGTTTTTTCCTTTCGTTGTTATCTAGGTTGGAAAGAAAATGGTCGATGCCCTTGTTTACTGAAGAATCACGCTAAACTCTGTAAAAGGGTCTTCGCGACCTTAAGATGTATTTCATAAAGCAATGCAAACTTCTGTAAAATAGTTAAATGTTGATAACTTAATATAATTTTTCCAGGCAGTGTATAAGCATGCGCTAGTTAACCAAGCTCTATCTCATAAATGCTTTCGGTGTTTAAAATGTTACAGGTCCAAACTTTTTGAATGGAAACAAAATTTTTTTTATTGATTCGCTAATGGTTGTTTATGTTAGGATATCTCATCATTCAGTTATGCACCCGCATGCTTCCTAGTCACCGGTTTGATGCCTCCAGCACCTAGTCCCTAGTCTTCTAGCACTCGGGAGCTACTTTCCACTCAAATTTAGCCCTCCTAGTCAGGGAGGCGCCCACTTCTCATGTTCCACTGCAGAAGGGCGCCTTTTCTCACCTACCAGTCAATTTCACTTCAATTAGTTAGTTTTCTTTCCTTGATTTGAGGCTAGACTGACTCCTCACTGCTGTTATCACTCTGATTGAACTCCGATGAGACTTGACTACCTATTCCGATTGCAGTTAACTCCTCATGCGCCCTCCACTAAGCCTCCATCCCTACATTCGTGCCACTTACTGTTAGGATATTCCTATACTCCATCCTAGTCCCACCAGTATTTTGATCATTTACATTTTCAATCATGCATGCACTTTTAGGGCTTGCATGCATTATTTAGGGTTTGCATGCATTTGCATGCATCCCAGTCATTAGTCCCAGCACCTAGCCCTTAGTTAGCTAGCCCCCAGAGCTTCCTTCCACTCATTTTCAGCCCTCCTATAGATTAGTGTGCCCTCCTTTCACCTACTGCATGAGAAAGGTGCCCTTCCTTACCTACCATTCAGTTATCTTCAGTTCTTTCCTTGATTTAAGGCTAGACTGACTCTCAACTGACTGTATCACTCTGATGAACCTCCAGTGAGACTTGACTGCCCATTCTGACTTCAGTTAGCTCCTCATGCACCTCCACTGAGCCTCCTTCATTTAGTTAGTGTCTCCATGTGACAGTTACAAATAGTTACACCTACCACACTTAGTTAGACTGACCGTTGACAGTTACTTGTGCATTGATGACTCCACCGATGATGAGATAGACTACTTGTTGTGCTTTGATGACACTCTAGTGATATTTTGATCACTCCATGAAGGCTAATTCGAATTGCCACCTTGGAATTAGAATCCTCATGCATTGTACTATTTATTTGTCCATATTGTGATTAATTAATTAGTGTGTGTGAAGTATTTTTGCTTCTATCCGAGTTCTACTGTATTATTATTTTGTTGCTCATTATACTGCATTGACCACTCTTCTTCTATTTTCTTGCTTAATCAATTACTTTCTTGTGAGCTATACATCATCTCTTAGATCTGCTGTGAGGATTTTTGCATGGTATCAGATCATGTTGAGAGTATTGTTTATCTCCATTCCTAAGTGTTTTTTTGCAATTTATTACCAAGATTTCGAGTTAAGCAATTTATGCATTTTTGTAGGAGTAGCAGCTGCAAACATTTCTATTGTTTTTGCAGGTCTTGTATAGCTTCTATGTATCCATCAAGAATTACTCCTTCTTCTTCATTCAACTATGATGAATGGAAACAAAAAATAATAGCATATTTGAAGAGCCATGATCTCTTTGATTGTTATTTTGAAAGAGAGTTTGAATTCTCTGAAGAGAAGATTGATTGGTTGAATAAAAATGATGTAGCGTTTGGAGCAATGATGTTTTCTTTGCCCGAATACATGATTAACCAATACCTTGATGTTGTTGAAAATCAAAAAGAGCTATGGGCCCATCTGGATGAAAGATTCGACAGACATAATGAAGGAATTGGTCCAAACCCTTTCGAGAACAAGCAAAGTGATGCATTCGCCCTCCTTGATGATCTCATTGATCATGAACCAGTATCAAACACATCTCATATTGAAGTTGTCCACAAAGAAGAAGAACTTGTAGATTCTACACTCATGCTCCAAATTTCTTCTATTTCGAATTCTGTGCCAGCTCACACTCTAGATATTATAGAAGGTCCTAAATCCTCTCTTCCACCAAAGTCTGTTGGTTTGCATCATGATCACATGAATGTTTCAGAGGTAAAATCAGCTATTGGAGGTAATGCATTCACTCTCCTCAAGCAATCACCTCTTATTTACTACTATATGATCATTATTCCATGCTTTCAGAAGGTTTTTGAAGAATATGGCCATTGCCATCTGCTTGGGATAATTTCTCATGCATCTACTGGTTTTGATCTCACCTCTAATGGTTCAAAGGAGATCTCAAGAAACCATGATTCAAGCTTTGGATCTGATTTGGATTCCAAGCAATCTCCTCTCATTTACTACTGTAAGATCATTCTTTCATGCTCTCAAAATTTTATTGAACATAATGGCCATTGCCATTTGCTTGGGATAATTTCTCATGCATATGATGGTTTTGATCTCACCCCTGCTGGTTCAAAGGAGATCTCAAAAACCATTTATCAAGTCTTGGTGCTGATTTGGATTCCAAGCAATCATTATTATTTGATGGTTCTTTTTGGCATAATCTCACCTATGATGGTTCGAAGGAGAAGACAAAAGACTATATGCATATTCATGGTTTTGATCCTACCTCAACTGATTCGAATCACAGGTTCAAGGATCATCCTCATACTTTTGGATTTGTTCTCATCACATTCGATATGAAGAGAAAGTACAAGCACATGCTTTTTGAGCATGATCCACTTCTTCCCAAGAAGAAGATACCTCCAGACATATGACCAAGCATCACACCTGCTTGAGTTTGGAGCATTTATTTTTGTGTGTGCCTTACAGTCTATTCTGAGGGGGGGTATTTTTCCCATGAAATTTTCCCCATTTCCTCGGTTTATTGACTGTTATTATTCATTGTATTGGGTGACCTTTGGTCTTAGTTACCAGGGCCCAGGATGGATTAAGGGGGGGTTTTAGGATATTCCTATACTCCATCCTAGTCCCACCAGTATTTTGATCATTTACATTTTCAGTCATGCATGCACTTGTAGGGTTTGCATGCATTTTCATGCGTCCCAGTCATCAGTCCCAACACCTAGACCTTAGTTACCTAGCCCCAGAGCTTCCTTCCACTCAGTTTCAGCCCTACTAGAGATTAGTGCGCCCTCCTTTCACCTACTGCATGAGAATGGCGCCCTTCCTTACCTACCATTCAATTATCTTCAGTTCTTTCCTTTCTTTAAGGCTAGACTGACTCTCAATTGACTGTATCACTCCGATGAACCTCCAGTGAGACTTGACTGCCCATTCTGACTTCAGTTAGCTCCTCATGTGCCCTCCACTGAGCCTCCTTCATTTAGTTAGTGTCTCCATGTGACAGTTACAAACAGTTACACCTACAACACTCAGTTAGACTTAGATTGACTGACAGTTGATAGTTACTTGTGCATTGATGACTCCACCGATGATGAGATAGACTACTAGTTGTGCTTTGATGACACTCTAGTGATATTTTGATCACTCCATGAAGGCTGATTCGAATTGCCACCTTGGCATTTGAATCCTCATGCATTGTACTATTTATTTGTCCATATTGTGATTAATTAATTAGTGTGTGTGAAGTATTTTTGCTTCTATCCAAGTTCTACTGTATTATTATTATGTTGCTCATTATACTGCATTGACCACTCTTCTTCTATTTTCTTGCTTAATCAATTACTTTCTTGTGAGGTATACATCATCTCTTAGATCTGCTATGAGGATTTTCACACTTACCATTAGTTACACTTATTACACTCAGATAGACTTAGTTAGACTCAGTTAGACTCAGTTTGACACCTGTCTGAGAGTGACTTATGCATTGATGACCATCGCTGATTGATGATGAGGACTCCTAGTTGGAGCCAAGCTACACCATGCAGCATATTCGAATGACCTCCTTAGCTAATTTGAATTGATCACTCATTGTGACAGTATTGCATTGTAATTCTACCATTCTGGATTATAGAGCACTGATGCATCTCTCTTGCACAGTTTTTACTCCAATTTGTTTTACATCATTGTGATTGATTTACTTGTTCAATAGATCTATTTTGACTAATTTTACATCGTATCAGATCCATTGCAGGGACAAGATCTCTCTCCTATAGGTGTTCCACATGAAGAATTGAGTGAATTTGGTCAAAATTATTGAAGTTTTGGCATGCAAAATCTCATGTGCATTCACTCATGTGCATGCAAGGCTGGAAAATACACTCCAATCCACTCCAGAAGCTTGAGTTTTCCACAGAATTCCTGGATATGATACATTGGATCTTCAAGCCTTCTTGATCTCCAATCCTAGGTGTGATGCAACTCTAAAAGGGTGGATTGTTCGACCTTATTGTTCTTGTTTTGATTGTGATTTGCAAGTTAATCATCTCCATCAAGTATATTCACTATCTTGTGATTTGCAGGTTCTTCTTCATCAATTGTACTCGCCATCAGTGATGGAATACTCTTCTTCAAAGCCTATGCTAACTCCTTTCAATTATTTTGATTGGAAAGGAGACATGGAGATTATATTGTGCCCAAAAGAGTTCTATAGAGTCACCATGGGCCTCGAATTGGAGCCAAACACATGGCTTGAGAAAACAAAACACTTCAATAAGCTTGATGAAGCTTATGGTCTTCTTTGCCTCTCTATCTCCAAGGATCTTCATTTCGATCTCAGCGGATTGAAATCTCCAAAAGAGGTATGGGAGCAACTTGACAAACTTTTTGGCAAGCAGGAAAAGCTGAGGGCCTTTCAATTGGAAAATGAATTGATTGCTATTAGTCCTGAGAATTTCCAGACCATCAATGAGTTTTTCACAAAATACAAGCACTTGGCTTTATAGTTGAAGAACAGTGGAGTTGTTAAAGAGGATAAGCAATTGATCCTCTCCATTCTTTCAAAGCTTGGTAAATATTTATCAATATTTGTCTCTACTTTCAATTCTAGTTGGCTAACTACCCCGAATTGGAAGATGCCTACCTTGAATGCCTTCATTGAGTCCGTTACCAAAGAGAATGACAAACTAATCCAAATGGGGTCCATAAGATCCAAATATTCAGCCCTCTTTGTTGAAGGATCCAAGAATTCTAATGGTAAAGGAAAGCAAAAGAAAGAGAAGCCCAAATTCAAACCTAACAAGCAAAGAGAGAAAAGCAAAGCATCGGATGCACCATCCGGTTCAAGGAACAAGCAAAAGGGTAAAGAGGGTAAGGAAAAATCTAAATGTTCATATTGCAACCGTGGATTTCATCCTAAAATTTCATGCATGAAGAAAACAATAGATCAAATGGCCCTCCTTTTGGAAAAGAATAGCATATGTCTTCTTGACGGTGCAAGGAAGAAGGATAAAAATGATGATCATTAAAGAGGTCAAGCACTCATGGAAACTGTTTCAAAACCCACCACTCTACTGATAGATTCTGGTGCCTCGAATCATATGGCTGTAAATATTGACTCTTTCTCTTCACTCGATCCAAACAACTCCATCCCAATCCATTTGGGGGATCACTCAAAAATTTCATCAAAGGGTAAAGGTACCATCCATTTAGAGCATGGAAGTTTTCAGAATGTTCTCTATGTTCCTTCCTTGGCTTCAAATCTACTTTCTGTGTATCAAATGACACACACTGGTGAATAGAAGCAAGTTACATTCAGCCCTAACAAATTTTAAATTTCTTATATCAAAATTGGAAGACTTATTGCTGTCGGAAAGGCAAACCACACTGCAAAATAATATGAGTTTTCTCACTTTGTGCTGCTTGAAAAGCCCACTGCTCTCCTCACTCATGGAAACGAGGTTAGTAGGATTTGGCATGAAAGGTTTGGACACCTTAATTACAAGTATTTTCTGATGTTACAACAGAAATCCATGGTTGATGGTCTTCCACAACTCTGTTCCTCGAAGGGAATTTGACTCGGTTGCATTAATGGGAAGCACCCCGAGCACAAGTTCGACCACGACAAAGCTAGCAAAGCTTCTACTATTTTGGGCCTCATACATTCTAATATTAATAGTACACTGCCAAATATGTCCATGAATGGTTCAAGGTATGTTTTGACATTCATCGATGACTTCTCCCACTTTACTTGGGTATTTTTTCTCAAAAACAAGTCAGAAGTGCTTGGAAAATTCAAGGATTTTAAGGCTTCTATTGAGACTGCCATTGAGAGAAAGATCAAAGCTCTTAGATCTGATAATGGTGGAGAATATATCAAGACTTAGTTGCTGCAACTTTGTGCGGAAATTGGAATTCATATCCAACATACAATTCCCTACACACCCCAATAGAACGGTGTAGTGGAAAGGAAGAATTGGTCACTGAAAGAGATGGCTACCTGCATGCTTGAGTCAAAAGGTTTGGCTGAAAATATTTCAGATGAAGCCATGAATGTTATTGCATACATTCAAAACTGAGTTCCACATTCATCCGTGAAAGGTAAACTCTTTTCGAAACATTCACTGGTCGCAAACCGGATGTGTCCAATTTGAGGGTTTTTGGCTCCACTACATGGGCTAGAATTCCTTCTGATAAGAGAAAGGATTCGGATCCACAAAGTATTGAATGTATCCTAATAGGATATGGAGAAGAATCAAAAGCATATAAACTCATGAATATCAGATCCAAAAAGATATTCATAGAGAAAAGTGTGAAGTTTGAAGAACTGCTGCCAGATCTGAAACTAGTCTAGGAGAACACTACCAATCCGCAGCCTCCACAAGAAGAAGATTCGAGAGAATATGAAGAAAGCATTGGAACTGATATTTCTGATATTTTATCATACTTTGATAGCCATGGCATATCAGGTTCAGAATCCAACCATAATGATCCTTCTTAGTTACCAAAGTGGGCCCAAAACACTCTATAATCTGCTTCTCCAAACATTGGAAATCCTGCTGATCCAAGCAGAAGAAGAGCAGACTATCAAAGAGCAGGTATGGCTCTTTCATTTTCTGATCCATTATTATATGAGAAATTTTATTTGATGATTGGTTCAGATCCCAAATCATACTATCATGCCCACCGAGATCCACGATGGAAAACTGCCATGGATGAAGAGTATAGTTCTCTTCAAAAGAACAATACATGGGAGCTAGTTTCTCTACCACCTGGAAGAAAATTGGTCCAATGTAAGTGGATCTACCGCACGAAATTTTATGCTGATGGCTCTATCATCAAATACAAATCTAGGTTTGTTAGAATTCAATATGCTAAGACAGAAAATAGCAGCATTACATTCTATTTCACAATAATAGCATATACGGGATCACTGAAGAAACAACAAGAACAGCATAAACACAAGAGACAGAGATTTATCCTGGGAAACCCTCATGGGGTAGAAAACCCAGCAAAGCTTCCTCAATATAGATGACCAGCAATATACAAAGATGAAACCTTGAGACATGATCTCCTCCTCCACAATAGCAGACCTCTCCTACACAAGTGCGCTATCCTCAAGTGAGTGTGTGTCTATAATGAGGAACACACCTCCTCTATTTATACACTACTCTGATATATATTTTACACAAGTACACGTAGGCTCGTATTTAACCAATGGGTTAAATACCCCACTACAACTGACTGGGCCGACCCCTCTAGGGTGGTCTAATAACCCTTTGACCCACATAACACATACAGGGCCGACCCCCACTAGGGAAGTCTAATAACCCGAGTTACCACATTCCGACGGAGGAATAAACATCTCCGGATATACAATAAGATCTTCACGGAGGAATGAAACATCTCCGGAATAAAAAGGTACAAATATAATATTCTTTGAAGTTACAATATCTCAACACTCCCCCTTAACGAGAAGGATATTATAACAACATCTGCACGAGCAAGGTCATCAACATCATACATGATACATCTATAAATCATTGGAAGCTTTCTCAACATCATCAGTAACTCAAGCAGTTACTGGAACATCTTCAATACTGGAACATCGACATCTTCAGTATTGAGTCTTTATCTTCTATAGCACTTGAACAGCTACAACAATATCATCATCTGGATCCTCACGATTATCGTCATCACACGATCATCAACATCGTCATCACATGATCATCAACATCGTCATCACACGATTATCAGCATCGTCATCACACGATCATCAGCATCGTCATCACACGATCATGAGCATCATCATCACACGATTATCAGCATTGTCATCACACGATCATCAGCATCGTCATCACATGATCATCATCATCGTCATCAATACAAGTATCCATAACAATACAAGTATCCACATCATTAGTACAAGTATTCATGCCAATACAAGTATACATATCATCAATACAAGTATCCATACTGATACAAGTAACCATGTCATCAATACATGTATCCTACCAATACAAGTAACCACATCATAAATACAAGTATCCTACCGATACAAGTAACCACATCATCAATACAAGTATCCTACCAATACAAGTAACCACGTCATCAATACAAGTATCCTACCGATACAAGTAACCACGTCATCAATACAAGTATCCTACCGATACAAGTAACCACATCATCAATACAAGTATCCTACTGATACAAGTAACGACATCATCAATACAAAATCACTTTCTCGGAGAC
Organism: Larix kaempferi; assembly: GCA_027924585.1. Taxonomy (NCBI): domain Eukaryota; kingdom Viridiplantae; phylum Streptophyta; class Pinopsida; order Pinales; family Pinaceae; genus Larix; species Larix kaempferi. The sequence goes on along the minus strand of BSBM01000318.1, from coordinate 630,479 downwards.
CATTCGTCTATGGATCAATTCAGGGACCAAAGTCCGGGGATGATACAATCCCCACTTCTCGGAGACCACACGTCTACGGATCAATTCAGGGACTGAAGTCCGGGGATGATACAATCCCCACTTCTCGGAGACCACACGTCTACGGATCAATTCAGGGACCGAAGTCCGGGGATGATACAATCCCCACTTCTTGGAGACCACACGTCTACGGATCAATTCAGGGACCGAAGTCCAGGGATGATACAATCCCCACTTCTCGGAGACCACACGTCTACGGATCAATTCAAGGACCGAAGTTCGGGGATGATACAATCCCCACTTCTCGGAGACCACACGTCTATGGATCAATTCAGGGACCGAAGTCCGGGGATGATACAATCCCCACTTCTCGGAGACCACACGTCTACGGATCAATTCAGGGATCGAAGTCTGGGGATGATACAATCCCCACTTCTCGGAGACCACACGTCTACGGATCAATTCAGGGACCGAATTCCGGGGATGATACAATCCCCACTTCTCGGAGACCACACGTCTACGGATCAATTCAGGGACCGAAGTCCGGGGATGATACAATCCCCACTTCTCGGAGACCACACGTCTACAACTCTCTTTAGGACTGAAAGTCCAGGGATGATCCAATTCCCTCAACTGTCCACTAAGGACTTCATTCTCGGAGACCTCACATCTACGGCTCTCTTTAGGACTGAAAGTCTAGGGATGATCCAATCCCCTCAACTATACACTAAGGACTTCATTCTCGGAGACCTCACGTCTACGGCTCTCTTTAGGACTGAAAGTCCAGGGGTGATCCAATCCCCTCAACTGTCCACTAAGGACTTCATTCTCAGAGACCTCACGTCTACGGCTCTCTTTAGGACTGAAAGTCCAGGGATGATCCAATCCCCTCAACTGTCCACTAAGGACTTCATTCTCGGAGACCTCACATCTACGGTTCTCTTTAGGACTGAAAGTCTAGGGATGATCCAATCCCCTCAACTTTCCACTAAGGACTTCATTCTCGGAGACCTCACGTCTACGACTCTCTTTAGGACTGAAAGTCCAGGGATGATCCAATCCCCTCAACTGTCCACTAAGGACTTCATTCTCGGAGACCTCATGTCTACGGTTCTCTTTAGGACTGAAAGTCCAGGGATGATCCAATCCCCTCAACTGTCCACTAAGGACTTCATTCTCGAAGACCATACGTCTACGGATCAATTCAGGGACCGAAGTTCAGGGATGATACAATCCCTCTTCTTTCTCGGATACACCTGTCTATGGCTCACTTTAGAACATGTGTTCAAGGATGATACAATCCCCACATGTATTCTGATCAATACAAGTACAAGTATCCTCAACCATACAAGTACATTAATCAATACATGTATCATCAAAAGTATGTATTCTTACCAATACATCTTATCATCAAAAGCATGTATTCTCACCAATACATCTATCATCAAAAGCATGTATTCTCACCAATACATCTATCATCAAAAGCATGTATTCTTACTAATACATCTAACATCAAAAGCATGTATAAGTAAAACTAAGTATTCTAAGTATAAGAGTCCTAAATCTAAATATTTCTAAGTATCTAGGTGTAGAGAACAGGTTACCTCATCATCGACCTTGTTGTTCGATGAGACAATCTCATCATCAGTGACTATACTACTCCCCCTTTCGAGGAGGGTCCTTTTGAACTACACCAAGCTTGTCTCGGAAGTATTCAAATTTCACTTGAGACAGAGGTTTGGTTGGTAACTTCTTCACTTGAGGTAGAGGTTTGGTTAGTACAACGATAACCTGTTACAAATTCAAACTTTTTGGTTCCTTTCTGCGTCATATCTTGTTAGTTCCCTATGATCTTTGACTTATCATGGAACACTAGATTCTATGTCATATTGATACAACTCTATTTATCACATAGGATCACAGTTGGTTCTATCTCTAAGTCAAACAATCCTGAAGTCAAACTTCTTCACAACTAGTAGAGCAAGCAGCCATATATTCCACTTGTGCTGAGAGCCACACTAGACTGCTTCCAGCTAAACCACGAGATCATGGCTAATCCCAGACAATAACATCCTCTCGATGTGTTCTTCCTGTCTGATACACTTTCTTCCCAATCAGCATCTAATTAGCCATCTGAAGTCATGATCTCCAAGATAGAATAGATCAAAGTCTATCATATCCTTTAGGTGCCTCATCGCATGCTTTGCAACTATTAGGTGAACACATCTAGTTTCCACTACATACTGACTCAAGGTGTTCACAACAAAGCATATATCTAACCTAATATATGTTAGATACATCGATCACCCAATAATTTGATTGTACAGAGTTATATCCACTAACTCTGATGAGTCATTCCGTTAACAGTTTCAAGTTGGAATCCGTAAGAGTGGCCATTCCAACACCTCAAGTCCTTTTAATATTTCTCGGCATACTTTCCCTAGTAGAGAAATATTCCTTCTGATCCTTGCCATACTTCCAGACCTAGGAAGTAATGCATCAATATCAGATCTTTCATTTTCATTTCTGCAGCCATCTATCTATGCCATCTCTCATTAGATGGGTCTACTGAAATGAGCCTCAACATCATTCCAACTCTGTGGTGAGTTCCTTCTTGCATCCATGTCATATGTGTATAGAAGCCATATTCAACCTTGTAGCAAAGGTTGAGATCTACATCACCCATGGTTATCATTAAGCTCATCAATTGATTATCGATCATGGGAACCCATACAAAACCTGATTCACACTTCTTCTTTAATTACACCATTAAGAGAATGGTCTTATCTAGCCACTTGGAGCAAAGCATCTCATCATGATTCTCTTCCTCTTTCTAAGAGAATCTTCTAGCCGCAAGCCTTCTATCATTTGATTTGTAAATCTTTTGTTGAACATTCATTGCTTGTTTAGTGTTCATCATTCATCATGATCTTTCCTACAAATCAAAATTAAGTACAGTATTAGTAATACTTCATAATCATCAAATCATATTGACATGATAACCTATTATGCATACATATATCATTTACATAGTTATGCAACTATCTTGACCAATACTTTGGCACAACACTTTCCCATATCCTGTATGCATACAATGGCTATCTAGATGCCTTCCATCTCCACCAGAACATACTATCGAGAGTGTGCACAACTCTCAGCATGTCAGCAAAGAGGTTTCATTATAGACAAGCAACAATGGAATGTTTGTCCAACTTACCAATCATATGCATATTAGTAGTATAATGTTCAATGTTCTATGAATATTTACACTCAGCATGATACATTATAGGAATACAAATATGCATACAACCTATTACAGGCAATATCATTTACTATTTCAAATAACAACTCAAATACTTATCTTTTATGTTTGTGTGGTTGCCTCCCGCTTGATCTTCTGTATGTCTTTTGAACTTCTATTTATTCTGTACCACAGTGCATGTTCAAGTGTCATCCTCATGATCTCATACACAAACATACACCCATTAGTATGTTCTAAATGTTATCAAAACATTATAGTTCTAAATAATCTTGAAAATGTATAGTCATGATTATAGTTAATAAACATTAGTATTCAAGATTTCAGGGAAGTCTTCTTTTACTCATGCATATCATCAATCAAGATAAAAGACATAATATGCATAATCCCTTGATTACTAACTTTATGAATAAGCATAACCAATCATACCAAGTATACTTATATAAGAGATCCTAACACAAGGTAAGATTCATGGGAAACATACCTGGATTAGTATACCTACTTAGTTATGTACAACATACCTAAACAATCTCTTCAATGATTTAGAGATCCTGAGCTAGAACCTGCATGTCTCATAGGTTAAGCATAATGTAACAAAGTCATACATACCTCGTAAGTAGAACAAAAATTATGGATGAGTCTTTGTCTTCATGTTTTCATGCTCATGGAACCTAATTTGTCTTTTGTGATGTACCTGTATCTTGTTAGCAGACAACATCAACCTCACACAACATCATAATGCATTAGTACAATCATATAGCCCTAATCAATGAATGTCTTTGATCATTCACATGCATTCATACTGTTACTAGGGTGATAAGACAATTCTAACATTAATCAAGATTGTACTAATAAATAATATGAAGACAAACACATCATGAACTTAATCAAGAATTAGATTTCAAGACATACCTGAGCCTCCTTAAGTCATACATGTCGAGACTTCTTGTAGTCTTCTTATGTAAGGCCTTAGCCTCAACTCCCCCTGAAACTTGATTTGGAGCTTGATTAGGGTTTGCTAGAGAAACCCTAAAAATTCAATCTTTGACTTTCACACTTCTGAATGGATGAAAGAATATGTCTTGTTGAGCTGAACAAACTAGCATACTTCAATTTTGGAATTTCCAAAATTTGACCCCTCAAAATTGCCTTTGAAACTTCTGGATCTTCTGGACAGGATCCCGAACTAGGGTTTGATGAAGCCCACCCTTCTATCCAAACAAAAGGTTCGATCGAAGGTTCTAAACTCTTATTTTTCTGAGGAGCTTCCAGCCGTGGTTACAGACTTCAAAAATTCCAACTTTTGCTGAAGCCCCAATTTTCCATCTTTTCGATCAAAATCCCTAACTGGGGTTTGATCAAGCCCGGTCTTCCACCCAACCAAAAAATTCGATCTTGGTCTCTAAATTTCAATTTTCCTAAGTAGCATTCATCCGTGGACTCCTATTCCAAAAATTCTAACTTTCTCCGAAACCCTAAATTCCGGAAGCCATGAATAAAGGTGCTCCAAAAATAATTCTGTTTTGATAGAAATATGCACCTGATTGTTTCTGCTATAACTCTGAAATTTTCGCTCCACAGGGTCTGAAACCCTTTTTCTGCAGTAGCCTAATCTGTCATATTTCCATCCTGACAGGTCTGACCTCAATTGGGTTTTCTGAGAGAGAGTTATGCCAAGTGTCGCAACATGACCTGTTTATGGGATAAAACAGGAGAGCGAACTTGTACGGAACGCCACATGTCACTGTTTGAACTTCGGCCTCTGAATTTTTTTTTTGAGATATATCGACCTGTTATCTTTCCATCCTGATAGGTCTGACCTCAATTGGACTCTCTGAGAGAGATTTATGCCAAGTGTCGCAACGTGACCTGTTTATGGGATAAAACAGGAGAGCGAACTTGTACGGCGTTCCACGTGTCACTGGTTCACCTTCGGCCTCTGAAAAAGTTTCTTGAGATAGTACAGTCTGTGTACTACCTTTAAATTTTTACTAAATTTCATTTGGAGCTTCCTAGCCCAAGTTATGAATTTTTTTCCAAGGTCACCTGATTTTGACTGAGATCTGGAAGAGGCAGAAACCCTAACTTGTACTGATCATAACTCACAAAGTACAACGAATCTGAGGGTTCCCTTTGGACACAAGGTACCTGGGGATGTTATCTTCGACCTGTAAACTTTTCAGACCTTGAACCTTCGCATAAATGGATTTATAGCGAAAGTTCCACGATGACTGGTTTTTGCTATGTAAAACCCTAACCTTCAAATTGTCGTAAGTAAAGCAAGTGTCGTAAGTGCCATACCTTGTCTTCCTTCAGGTTATCTCTGATACCATGTTAGAATTCAATATGCTAAGATAGAAAATAGCAGCATTACATTCTATTTCACAATAATAGCATATACAGGATCACTGAAGAAACAACAAGCACAGCATAAACACAAGAGACAGAGATTTATCCTGGGAAACCCTCATGGGGTAGAAAACCCAGCAAAGCTTCCTCAATATAGATGACCAGCAATATACAAAGATGAAACCCTGATACATGATATCCTCCTCCACAATAGCAGACCTCTCCTCCACAAGTGCGCTATCCTCAAGTGAGTGTGTGTCTATAATGAACACACCTCCTCTATTTATACACTACTCTGATATGTATTTTACACAAGTACACGTAGGCTCGTATTTAACCAATGGGTTAAATACCCCACTACAACTGACTGGGCCGACCCCTCTAGGGTGGTCTAATAACACTTTGACCCACATAACACATACAGGGCTGACCCCCACTAGGGAAGTCTAATAACCCGAGTTACCACATTCCGACGGAGGAATAAACATCTCCGGATATACAATAAGATCTTCACGGAGGAATGAAACATCTCCGGAATAATAAGGTACAAATATAATATTCTTTGAAGTTACAATATCTCAACAAGGTTGGTGGAAAAAGGTTTCTCCCAAGTCCAAGGAGTAGACTACACTGAGACTTTTGCACCGGTTGCAAAGATGGATTCCATCCGCCTAGTTTTGGCCATTTCCGCATCCAAGCACTGGAAAGTGCACCATATGGATGTGAAGAGTATTTTTTTACATGGATACCTTGATGAAGAAGTACATATGAAGCAGTCAGAAGGATACATATCAGATCCATCATTAGTTTCCAGGTTGAAGAAATCTTTGTATGGATTGAAATAGGCCCGAAGAGTTTGGTACGCAAAGATGGACTCCTTCCTTCTTTCTCAGAATTTGAAAAGATGAAAATATGATCCGAATGTGTACCTACAGAAAGTTAAAGGTAATTTGTTTATTGTTGTTTTATATGCTGATGATATTCTCATTACTGGTAGCACTCTCCTTACAATCAACAAGCTAAAAACCGCTTCAAATCTAGCTTTTGACATGAGCGATTTGGGCTTGCTTAAGCAATTTTTGGGCTCGGAGATAGCTCAAAACTTTGATGGGATCACATTATATCAGCAAAATATGCTTTAAACCTGCTATTAAATTTTAATATGGCATAATGTAAGGCTGCTCCATTTCCATTCCTCTCGGGAATCAGTCTTGGGGAAGGAAATTCCACACCGCTTGTAGATTGCACTATGTATCGACAGTTGATTGGTTCACTACTCTACTTGACACACTCAAGGCCTGATATTTCATATGATGTGAGTGCTGTATCAAGGTATATGTAGCAGCCCCATGAGCTTCATTGGCGGGAAGCCAAGCGGATATTGTAGTATGTGCAAGGTACGAGACATTTTGGCATATGTTATGCTGCAGATTCTGAGCTAGATTTCATTGGTTTTACTGATTCAGATTGGGTGAGTGATAGCATAGATTGGAAGTCCAATTCTGGATATGTTTTCATGATTGGCCATTGCCCTATTTTCTAGTCAAGCAAAAAGCAGGCAGCCATTGCACTTTCTTCAGTAGAGGCAGAGTATCGAGGGACAGTTAATGCTTGCATTCAGGCAGTTTGGTTGCAAGGTATTCTTTCCGAGTTTGATTTTGGTAGCACTACTTCGACTGTCCTATTTTGTGACAATCAAAGTGCTATTAAGATAGCCACTGATCCAGTTTAGCGGCAGAGGACCAAGCACATTGAGATTCATATGCACTACATCCGAGAGTTGGTGCATGATTGTACCATCATTCTGCAATATTGACCTACCGAGGAGCAAATTGCAGACATCTTCACCAATAGCTTCACTGAGAAGAACTTATCTTACCTCCGTTCACTGTCGAGGGTGAGTTCCATCATGGTGGAGACAGATTAGATCTATTTTTATGTTTAGCTTGAGGGGGGCCTTTGTTCCCACTAGGTTTTCCCTCTTTCCTCACTTAGCTAATTTTCAGCATTTTTTGGATTATTGTATTGGGGTGACCTTTCGTCTCAGTAACCAGGGCCCTGCATTTTATATTTTACATCATAGTATAGCTTGAGAGGGGTGTTAGGATATCTCATCATTCAGTTATGTACTTTGCATGCATTCTGCATGCATTGCATGCACCCGCATGCTGCCCAGTCACCAGTTTGATGCCTCCAGTACCTAGTCCCTAGTATTCCAGCACTCGGGAGCTACTTTCCACTCATATTTATCCCTCCTAGTCAGGGAGGCGCCCACTTCTCACCTTCCATTGCAGAAGGGTGCCTTTTCTCACCTACCAGTCAATTTCACTTCAGCTAGTTAGTTGTATTTCCTTGATTTGCGGCTAGACTGACTCCTCACTGCTATTATCACTCCGATTGACCTCTGATGAGACTTGACTACCTATTCTAAGTGAAGTTAACTCCGCATGCACCCTCCACTGAGCCTCCATCCCTACATTAGTGCCACTTACCATTAGTTATAGTTATTACACTTAGTTAGACTTAGTTAGACTCAGTTAGATTCAGTTTGACACCTATCTGACAGTGACTTGTGCATTGACGACCACCACTGATTGATGGTGAGGACTCCTAGTTGGAGCCAATCTACACCAAGTAGTATATTCGAATGACCTCCTTGGATAATTCGAATTGCTCACTCATTGTGACAGTATTGTATTGTAATTCTACCATTCTGGATTATAGAGCACTGATGCATCTCTCTTGCACATTTTTTACTCCAACATGTTTTACATCATTGTGATTGATTTACTTGTTCAATAGATCTGGTGTGACTAATTTAACAATTTATGCATCCATTCTTTATATTTGTAATATTGATATACAATATGAAAGCATGGCATGAAAATCGTTTACAGCACTTGTCTATTATTTATTTGAACTCTGCTTCTAGATGCTCCCAGAGCATATATGTATGCATATAAATATAGTATCTGCATAGATAGATTGACATTAAATTTTTATACTGCATAATTGTTTATGTGGAAAACACACATACTATGTAAAAATCGTTGAACCTAGGTAACCGTACCCTTTCCTGTGTGAATTCACAGAACGTTTAACTTTTGGAAATATGCTTTAGCGTTGAATCTATCCTCTATGTAATAATTTGGTTTCAAGAATAGGGGTCATAGCTCGACCACGGAGTTCTCTCTTCTATGCCGAGAGTAATGTCATGCACATAAAAGATAAAAATGTATTTGAATAAAATTCATCCTGAAATTAATCAGTATTTGTTTACAGATGTGATAGCAATTGAATCAAGTTCCATATTGAAACTTAAATGCCATTTTTAAACAGACTTGCTATAAAACGAATCTGAGTTCCATGCTAGAATTAAATGTTATTTATATATAGAGAGTAGATAGCAACAAATGTAAATATGTCAAGTATTGGAAATTCCATTTAACTGTAGAAATAAATTATTATGATCATAGTCCTTGTTTTATCTATACAAAGATACACTAATAATTGTATAGAGGATACAAGCCTGACATGTAAACTTCATGGTTTACATGTCTGCCTCACTTCTACCACAATTATGTAAAACATTCTATGTCAGTAATGGGATCTTTTGAATAAAAGAAAACTTATTCTATTTAAATACATTCAACATATCCACAGAATATAACCTAAACAGTGACCATTCTATAATTCCTCTCTCAGGATTATCAATCATTATTTAAACTATATATATGTCTACCTACTGTACAAAGAATGTGCTCATTCCCATATTAGACATATACTACAAATATTGAAGATATCTCACTTAGATCTCCAATATGTACAATATTACAGAGACCTAATAGTTTATGTAAGATCCATACTCAAAATGCAGTATAAGAAAATAGTCGTATTCACATCTGGTAACACAAACCTTTCAAAGAAATTCAGAAGTATACATAAATAAAACCTAGTACTATTCCATAATAATATCATGTAAATGCAGCATATAAACTTATATGTATTCTGATGACCAGTGGAACCTAGCCACAAACCTCCCAACCTTTGACCAACAAGTTCTCCTTGCTTCTAGGTCACCAAGGAGCTGAGTTCACAGTCCCCCTGGTTCAGAGTTCATATTTTAACTGCCCTTAACTTGTTCCCCAATTTATTTATGAAATTTATGTGGCAGCAGACTACCCAACATCCAACTCAGTGCTCTTGAGCTCTAGGATGTTCCAAGGGATTTTAAGTCTCTGAACAAAACCAATGTTCCAAGCTATACCCAACTGCTATGATTTCTCTTGTTCTGGTTTAGTTTTGTGCTCCAAAATTGCCCCCATTCCTTGTATTCATTTAGCTATGGTTATTTTTATTCCCATCTCCCATTTCTCTCTTATGTGATAATGATCATGATAATGTCTAAATCAATTCCTCTTTTCTCTTTTTATTCTCTTTCGTGTGAATTCTCTTATTTTCTTATTTCTTTAATTTCATTATTCTCCCTAAAATTTTCTTTAGGGTTTACAATTGTCTCCAATAATAATTTCTCATTATTATTTCAATTAGCATTTACCCTCCAAACCATAGGGTAAAATGAAATAAAACTTAGAAATAATACTTAGAAAAATATATATGGGGTTAAAAGCCCAAAATTTGGGGTATTACATTTCCCCTCCCCTTAAGTTTTCACCATCCTCAGTGTTAAATAGTTTTCAAAACAACTAAATAACATAATAACCAAAATCAGTTTGTGTCATGTACTTCTTCAAACATAAAAGGGTATGCTTCTCGCATTTACTTTTCCGTTTCCCAGGTAGCCTCCTCAGGCTTATAGTGCTCCCATTATACTTTTACCTGGATGATGGTTTGATTCTGAAGTACCACCTATTTCTGATCCAGTATGCATATAGGATCTGTCTAGAAGTATCCTTCTGATTCCACCTAAATCACATGCCAATTTACAATATGCTTAGGACCATATACCTATTTCTTTAGAAATGAAACATGAAACACATCATGCACTTTAAATTTTTCCGGTAGAGCTAACTAATAAGAAACAGGTCCTACTATAGCAAGTATTTGGAAAGTACCACAGTATCTTGGTGCCAGTTTGGAAACCTTGCCCAAACACAAAGAGATTTTCTTTGCTTTAACTCTTAGGAATACATGATCCCCAACTTCAAATTCTTTATGTTCTCTATGCTGATCTGCATAGCTTTTCTGTCTGTCCTAAGTAGTTTTTAAGTTTGTTTTAACTTTCTGCACAATGTTTTCTAGTTCTTCTAACAATTTAGGACCCAACACAATCTAGTTCACTGGATCATCCCAAGTCACATGGGTTTTACACTTTCTGCCATACAAAACTTCGAATGGACTCATTCATGCAGAAGTTTAATACCCATTATTGTAAGCAAATTCAGCCAAGTGTAGGTAATTTTCCCATTGTTTTGGGTTATCCATGACATACAAGCAGAGCATGTCTTCTAGGATTTGATTCACCCTCTCAGTCTGTCCATCTATTGGAGGATCGTAGACTATACTAAAACTTAGTTTTGTCCCCAAACCTGTAAATAACTCTTTCAAAAAGTGTGAAGTGAACTTTGCATCCGTGTCAAATACAATCTCCTTCGGAATCCCATGAAGTCGAAAGACATCATTCATGAATATTTCTGCAATGTGTATTGCTTTGAATGTGCACTTAACTAGTGTGAAATGGGCTACCTTAGTTAACTTATCCACTACAACCATAATAGCATCATGTTTCTTTCTATTTTTAGGAAACCCCGTGATGAAATCCATGGAAATAGTTTCCCATTTCCATTCTGGTACAGGTATAGGTTGTAACAACCCAGCTGGATGTTCATGTTCCACTTTCACCCTTTGAAAATACATACACGTTTCTATATACTCGGCGATTTCAGACTTCAATCTGGGCCAATAGTGTTGTTTGTTGACACCTGTTATCATTTTCTGATAACCTAGATGACCAAAATATGGATTTTTGTGAAATTCATCAAGAATCAAATGTTTTAATTATGCTTGATCCAGTATATATAATCTGTTTTTAAATAACAGGCAACATCAACCCATACTTGGATATACTGTAATATGTTACTTGTTGTTCTAAATTTTCTGCATGACACTTTTGCATTAAGTTAAAATATTTTGGGTTTTTTCTACTGTTGTCCGGATATTTAACACCAAATCAGATTAAAAACTATTTACTGAAGCCATTGTTATCATGTGCATTTGCCTACTAAGAGCAATAGCTATTTTTTTTATTTTCCTTTAATGTGTTGAATTTCAATGTCAAACTCACTTAAGAAAGCTAGCCACCGTGCTTGTCTACCATTCTGATTTGGCTATTCAAAAATGTATTTCAACCAGAACAAACCTTTTCCCAAGAAGTTAATGTCACCACATCTTCAAAGCATGAATTATGGCAGCCAATTTTAAATCATGCGTCACATAGTTTAATTCATACGTCTTTAATTTTCTAGATTCATAACCGATTATAGAACCATCTTGCGTTAACACGCCTCCTAATCCTTCCTTGCACACATCCATGCATACTACAAAGTCACCATAAGGATTAGCCACCTTTAGAACAAGAGTTGAAGTGAGCAATTGTTTCAGCTTCGAAAAGCTCACTTCACATTTGGCTGTCCAAATAAACTTGACTTCCTTTATCTGAAGAGAGGTAATAGGATGAGCCACTTCGGAGAATCCTTCAATGAATTTTCAATAGTACCCAACTAATCCCATAAAAGAGTGAACATCGCTTACATTTTGGGGAGTAGGCCAGCTCATTATGGCCTTGATCTTATCTGGATCCACTGCAATACCTTGGGCTAATATTATGTGACCCAAATATTGTATTTGGTCTTTGTAAAAGTCACATTTAGTTAACTTTGCATATAATTGATTTTCTATTAGGACTTGCAGCACTAACCTTAAATTTTCTTTATGCTCACTTTCATTATTTGAGTAAATCAGTATGTCATCAATAAACAATACAACAAACTTATCTAGGTACTTACTGAAAACATTATTCATAAGGCACATACATGTGGCGGATGCATTTGTCAAACCAAATGGCATCACCACAAACTCATAATGTCCATAATGAGTGCGAAAAGCTATCTTATGCACATATTCTTCTTTAATTCTGATGTGATGATAACCCAACCTTAAATCTATTTTTGAAAAGATAGTAGCACCCCCAACCTAATCGAACAGATCATCAATCCTTGGGAAGGGATACCAATTTTTGATAGTTACTTTATTCAGCTGCCAATAATCTATACATTGTTGGAATGCTCCATCATTCTTTCATACAAAGATCACCGGTGATCCCCACGGGGACACACTTGGATGGATATAACCTTTTCCTAATAGCTCCTGCAATTGTGCTTTAAATTCTATCAATTCAGGAGTACTCATTCGATAAGGTGCCTTAGAATTAGGTATTGTTCCCAGGGATAGGTCTATTGTAAAATCCAGTTCTTTCTTGGGTGGTAACTTAGGAATTTCTTCGGGAAACACATCTCCAAATTCAGCCAACATGGGGTGTTTTGTTAAATCTGAAACTTTACCTTTATGATTTTCTGCTAAGTGGACATCATATAATTTACACCCTTTTCATGCATTCCTTTTCAGTTGAAGTGCATAAATTTCCCTTAACTTTATTGTCCTTATTATCCCTTGAATCTTTTCAAACTACCCAACATCATTCACAAAAGTAACGGATTTTTGATAGCAATCTATGAAAGCCCTATGTTTTTCCATCCAACCCATACTGATAACGAAATCGTAAGATCCCAATGGAAAAACATTTAAATATGTACTAGTGTAAGAGTCATTTAAATTTAAAGGACACTGATTTACTACTTCAGAAACTTTTCTTTTTGCTCCTATGGCCATTAGAACCAACTAAGGCTGCATGTATTTTTTTTTTCTTAGTTTGCAGGACTCACAAATTTTTGGGTCTATATAACTTTTACATGTGCCAGAATCAATCAAGATAGACACGGGTGTCCCGAAAATCATACCTTCAACCTCGATTATAGAGGCTTGATGTTTTGCTTGTTGATTGTTTAATGCAACATAGATTTTTGGAATCCTTTCTATATCTTGAACTGTAGAAGCCTCTTAAAGATTATGCATTGATTTATTTTTCTCCTTCCGGTGAGGACATTCATACCATCTATGATTTTCTCCATAGCCCCGGAATTTGAGTGGTGGTTTAGATGGTGTGTCTTCCAGTTTTCTTGAGCCTTCATTGTTCATTTCCTTACTTGGTGGAACAAAGTTTGATTGCGACTTGCTGCCATCGAACTTGTTGCTGAAAGGTGCACGCATAACTTGGTTTCTAATATGATTGGGCTTATGACCTTTCTGCCTACTATCAGATTTCATTTTCTTCTTTTCATTCCACCTCTTAGATACTTCAGCCTTATTCTGACTCTATTCAAAACACAATCTATCCTTTCTAAAAGCATCCTCCAATATCTTCAGATCATCAAACTCTATCTGGTCCTTGAAACCAAATGGTAAACAATTCAGGAACCGTTGAATTCTGACTTTTTCATCTTGAATATAGGGAACATACTTGAGTAATTCCATAAATTTCATGATTAATTCCTCCATAGTCTACTGTCCCAGCTTTAGGTCGTAGAAATGTTTTACTTTTCTATCATAGTACATTTTAGACAATTATTTATTTTGAAAGGATGTCGCAAAAGGTTTCCATTTCACCTTTTTCTCATTGATAGCTTTTGTCAGCTTAAGGTCATCCCACCATGCTGAAGCTTTCCCTTGCAGATTGAAAACATCAATCCTTGCCTTTATGAGAATAGAATAGTCAAACATTCGTAGATATTTTTCCATGTCCCTAAGCCACAGTTCAGGTTCTTCTTCGGTTTTAATTTCCCTATTAAAAGTAGGAGGTTTAATCTTTCTCAATTCTGAGTGTAGATGATTCATTTTTCCAGTTTTCTTTTTCTCTTTAGGAACAAATTCTTCGGAATCTTTTCCAAGTGACTCTTCTTCACTGACATCCATATTATAACTCACAGAATTTCTTGGAGGTGTAGTCTTAAATTTGGAATTTGTTTTCGTCACTATTTTTTCTGCATGTTCTTCTTCTTGTGTGGGTATATGACTTTTTTCTTTCTCAGTAAGATTTTGTAGCAGGATCGCATTGATCTCTCATTGTTCCTCAAATTTTTTAATGTTGTCTTCCTTAAAGCTTAGCAACTCATCCTTAACACTTTTGACTGTTTCTATCATTTCATTAGATGTTATAGCTCCTTGTGGAGAGTTCGAATTCCTTTCCTTCTTACTAGCCATTTCTCCTCGCTGACTAGATGTTTCCACAACCAGCCTTCCTTCTTGTTCCGCAGAATTCATTTTCAACGACTTACCATTTTCAGCCACTCTTTTGTCTATGTGTGGTCAACAACTGTTTTTTAGATGACATAAACAACCATGTATCTACTCACTAAAATAAGAAATAGTATGCTGCAAAATTTTATTTTATTTTTTTAAAGAAACAACAGCCTTTACATAAGCGATCCTAAAGGTCCTAGTGTAATGACCATAGCTCTAATACAAATTTTTCGTGTCTCTTCTTCACCATTTTTTTTATAAGCTTCCAATTACATTAACTACTTCCTTAATACAATTTTAATTGAATGTGATTGAGCCTATACGACTTGAAGAACATAGTGGCATGCAAACTAATGTACGCAAGTTTGCTTAACTCATAATTTAGTGACTAATATTATTGGGTTAAGGATTATGTTGATATCAATATGAACTTCAACTAAAACATACCCTATGTTTAACCCTGTGTAGCTTATGCACATTAAACTAGAACCCAAGCATGTACTTATTTACTACCTGCAACAAATTATAATGCAACAATATACAGGTTAAATAATTCATACACAAATATAATCCCAATGTTATCGAAGTCCCTAGATTATAAATGTGATATTAAAAGAAACTTCCATGTATTACTACAATCACATGGAAAACATAATACACTCCCAACAATATGTTAATTTTATACTAATTTGACTAGCAAGATCACTGAAAGAAACACAATCACAAGGTAGAAAAAGATTTACCCTGGGAAACCCTCATGGGGTAGAAAACCCAGCAAAGCTTTCCTCAATATAGATGATCAACCAATACAAGATGTAGAAACCAAACAAGAGCTCCTCCTCCTATTCCTATGCAAACCTCTCTTTCACTTGTGCGCCACTTTCCGAGTGATGAATGAATGAGATAAGTCAGGAACATCCTCCTCTACTTATACTTGTTTCCCGACTGATTTTTTACCCTATGGGGCCGACCTCTCCTAAGAGAGTCTAATAACCCCTAATAAATTAACTCACGGACGACCCCCACATGGGAGATATAATAACCCTAGTTACCACAATCCATCAGAGGAATAAACATCTCTGGATATACAATAGGGTCACCTTGGAGGAAGGGAACATCTCCGGAATAATAAAGTACAAATATAATATTCTTAGAAGTTACAATATTTCAACACTCCCCTTAATGAGAAGGATATTATAACAACATCTGCAGGAGCAAGGAGTCAGCAACTGCATAGTATATGATACATCTATAAATCATCGCAAGCTTTCTTTATACATCATCATCAGTAACTCAAACAATCACTGGAACATAATCAATACGCGAACATCAACATCGTCAGTATTGAGTCTTCATCTTCTGCAACATCCGAACAGCTATAGCATCATCATCATACGATCATCAGTATCGTCATCACATGATCATCAGCATTGTCATCACATGATCATCAGCATTTGGATCATCTCGATCTACAGCATCTGGATCATTGTAGCATACTCTGCAATACACATGATCCAATTACAGGATGATCAATCCTAATCACTTTAGGACATAGGTCCATGGATGATACAATCCAGATCAAGTTCCAGGATGATCAATCCTTATCACTTTAGGACATGAGTCCAAGGATGATGCAATCCTATCACGTACATTTTGAACCAAATGTCTAGGGACGATGCATTCCTATCATCAATTTTTGGAGACAAATGTCTACGGATGAATTCTGGGACCGAAGTTCGGGGAAGATACCATCCCCACTCGTCCGCTAAGGACCGATCCTTGGATACATCTGTCTACAGATCAATTCTAGGACCAAAGTCTGGGGAAGATACAATCCCCACTCGTCCGCTAAGGACCCATTCTCGGAGACATCTGTCTACGGATCAATTCTGGGATCGAAGTCCGGGGAAGATACAATCCCCACCTGTCCACTAAGGACTTCATTCTTGACCTTACTGTCGGCATCACAAATATAGGTATCCACATCATCAACCTCACTATCGACGCAGGCAATCTCATCTTCAGTGACCACATCACTCCCCCTTTCGAGGAGGGTCCTTCTGAACTACACCAAGCTTGTCTCGGAAATACTCAAACTTTACTTGACACATAGGTTTGGTCAATATATCAGCAACTTGTTCGTCAGTTCTCACATACTCGATCTTGATAGCTCCTTTCTGCACCATATCCTGTATATAGAAATATTGGATCTCTATGTGCTCTGACTTATCATGGAACACTAGATTCTCTGTCATCTTGATACAACTCTGGTTGTCACACGGGATCACAGTGGGTTCCATATCTAAGTCAAATAGTCCTGATAACAGTTTTCAATGCCATACTGCTTCACAACTAGCAGAGCAAGCAACTATATATTATGCTTTAGCTGTACTGAGAGCCACACTAGACTGCTTCCTACTAAGCCACAAGATCATGGCAGATCCAAGACAATAACATCCACCTAATGTACTCTTCCTGTTTGAGACACTTCATGCCCAATTAGCATCTGAGTAGCCATGCAATCTGAAGTCATGATCTCCAAGATAATATAGACCAAAATATATCGTACCCTTTAGATACCTCATTACATGCTTTGCAACTATTAAGTGAACTCTTCTAGGTTCCACTAGATACTGACTCAAGGTATTTACGGCAAAGCATATGTCTGGTCTAGTATTTTTCAAATACATCAATGACCCAATAAACTATCCGTATAGAGTCACATCCACTAACTCTGATGATTCATCAACTAATAACTTCAAGTTGGAGTCCATGGGGGTGGCCATGGCTTTGCACTCCAACATATCGAATCTTTTCAAAATCCCCACAGCATACTTACCCTGATTTAGAAAGATTCCTTTTGGGTCTTGCCATACTTCCAGACCTAAGAACTAGTGCATCAATCTGAAATCTTTCATCTCAAATTCTGAAGAGAGCTTCTTCTTGCACTCAATAATCTGTTTCTCATTTCCAATCAGAAATAGATCATTTACATACAGCAATAATATGATAGGTTCATCATCCATAACTTTGAGATAAATATTAGGATCAACTTTACTCTTGGTAAAGCCCATGCTTGTCAAGAAACTATCAATTCTTCCGTACCAAGCTCTGGGAGCTTGCTTCAATCCATACAAAGCCTTCTTCAGTTTGCATACATGTGTTCTTCCATCTTCAACCTCAAATCCTTGTGGTTGTTCTATATACACTTCTTCCACAATCACACCATTCAGGAAAGAATCTAGTGTAATTTCCACTTCATCATATATGCAAGTGCCATGATGGTTCTGATGGAAGTGTACCTTGCAACTGGTGCAAATGTTTCTTCATAGTGCAGCAACAAGCATGGTGGTTCCTCTCTAAAATCTTCATGGAAACTCAAAGACCCAAGGTTGGGCAATTCAATGGCAACTTCAAAGAATTATACAGAAAGTAGGTTCTTCAACACCCATGTTTGAAATTGCTTGAGGACAAGAAATATTGGGAAGGGAGGATTTGTCATGTATCAAATTTGGCATTGGGTCAAAATGGCCTAATAACATTGGCCCTATTCATTAGAGTTTGTCAAATTGACGCTAAAGGTCAAATAATTGCCAAGGAGGAAAATTACTAGTTTCCTAGGTTTGGGGTGGAAGCTTTGGGATTTGGAATAATGGGGATAATAAATGATGTTTGAACATTAGAATGGAATAAATATTTAATAAAGGAGATAAATAAATATATACAAGTGAAAATAAAAGTTGAATTTGATCATGAAGACACATGGAGGAAGTGGGACCCACATATGGCTAGATTTCCCCACTACACTTGGCATCATTCTCTCACCAATTCGAATTCAAGGTGAATGGTAACATACTTGGGGATTCCAAAAGATATTATTCATGGCATGACTCATCCAAGGGAGAAATATAGAGGAATAGTAACTCCCATGGAAGAGGAAGAGGCAATTTGGAGCTAGTGAGACACTTGGGCTAGATTCCCTAGCTCTATGACAACAATGATGAAGATGCTATGACACCTATGACACAAATCAGACCTGAAGGATGAAATATGATATATATGACATGTTAGGGCTAAAAATAGACTCCAAGAGGGTGCTCAAGGGTGTTACGGCATCTAAGATGCTTCCACACGTGATTTGGTGGAAGTGGGAGACAAGGAATTGGTGTACAAGTGGTGTTCTTTGGAATCTCTTCCCAACTAGAGTTGGCATGAGTCTCTTGGAAGGAATTCGACCCATGGAGGACATTATAACTTTATAAATGTCAATAACAAAGAATGAAATCATATTTTTATCATTTGTAGAATTTGCAATTGCATTCGTGAAGAGGGAGAGCTAGTGGATGACTAGTTTCTTGCCTTAGCCAATTTCGAGGGTGAACGATTCCCATCCAAGTTGGTAATTGGAAAGGCCATTCAGACCTTTAATTTGGAGCTTTAATGGAGTATTTATTTTCAGGTGTAAGCTACATGGAATCTCATGGTTTCTTTCATTGCATCTCACTCCTTCAACCATTTCCAGTTTTGATGGCATATTCTTGATCCTTGAGGGAGGGCATTTTTGGTGAGCTGTGGTACTCTTTGGGGAAGATTTTAATGCCCCAATTATTTTTTAATATGAAATAAATACTCTATTCTTCATCTCCAAAATGTTTCAGGTCGAAATTCCAAGTAGAAATGTATAAATCTCAATTTTAATGAAAGAACAGTGTCATTTCCCCACTACCTTGTTGTGAATCAATGTAATGTTGATTATTTCGAATGAATGGATGATTCTATGATATATTTGTTATAAATATACTTCTATGGATGTCTTATACAAGTTTCATGTACTGTACTTCAGCATTTGAAGCATGTTTACTCAGTTTAGTTGTATTGGGAGGTGAAATAGTGCCATTTCCCCAAGGGTCGAATTGGGGATTTTTGCAATTGAATGGGAGAGGGTGAGAACAGTTGTAATAATCCATTAATGGTGCATATGAGACTTTAATAAAATAATTAACACATTACATACCTCTTTTCATAAATTTTAGTGGGTTTGGAGGCATTTGGGAAGCCATTTTCAATACTTACCCCAGGGGGATTTGAACCCCAAATTACTAGTAAAATTGCATAATTGGTCCAGAATATTAAGAGAGTTTTCAGAGGTCTTTTGGTGGCCATATTTCATCCATAAAAATAATATTCAAGTTCTAATATCATTCATACACCTTCCTTTAATATTTGAAGGCATTTGGAGTCAATTTGAGACCTAGAGACCAATACTAGTCAAAGGGAAATCACTAGTAAAGTTACCTACATTGACCATAATTGAAAGAGGATTTGCAGAAGTATTTTAAAGGTCCAAAGGCATCCCTGAAATACATATTTATTTATAATATAATTCATATACATTCTCAAAATATTTGGGATCATTTGGAGCAAATTTGGGATCTAGAGATCAAAACTAGTCAAAGGTCTAACTAGGCAAAAAAGTGAAAAATTGTCATTTTAATAAAATTCTTAACAAGGGACATTACAGTGGTATCATAGCATGGTCCTTGCACCTGTGGATTAGGTACATACATTCAAGAATAATTGGCATCCATGTCTTACTATTATGATGAATCCTATGAGTACAATTCTTATGAGGAATATGCAGATGCTTATGAGCAATATGAAGCAGAATGTGAATGGTACGAGGAAGAGGTGCCATCATGCAACACTTATTACAATTTCAAGAGAAATGAAGATTATTCCTATGAATTTAGATCTGATGAATATGAGTGTGTCACACCAACCAAGGATAATTCTATGAGCGAGTTCCAAAGATGGAGAGAAAAATATAAAACCTTGCCCCAACAATATAAAAAATATCAAGAATATCTTGCTTTGAGCAAAAATACACAAAATGCCATGTATTTTGAGTACTATGATGAACATGTTTTTGAAAATAGTCCCAAAAATGAAGATGTGGAGTTAGTGAAGAAAGGTTTATGCCCTTCTTGTAAAAACTCTTGGAGCGAGTATCATATATGTGTGCATGAAATGATGTCCTCCTTGAGGAGAGCTTTTGAGATTTATTCAAGAAGAGATTCCAAATATACTGATCCTAAGGAAAACAAGGGGAAAAGTGCATCAGCTTGCTTTAAGGAGCAAAAGGAAGAGACATCACAAGAGCATGAAGAAGATTCTATTGAAAATATGGAAGATCATTTCGAGACACCTTCTAGCTTAGACATGAACCAAAGAGCATCTACTGATGGATGCTTAAACTATGAAGGAGTACCTACTGATGGGTGATAACACCTCTATGTTGGTGACATAGAGATAAATTTTGAAAGTGTTGCTGCAAGCCCAAGTTCCATTAAGCATGATAATGAAGACCTTGTAGCAGTTGAAGAAGAACCAAGATCAACTTCCCCATCACCACTTGAGTTTCATGAATTTGGTCCAAGCAAAAATGAAGAAGATGAGGAGGTTCATTTGCAAGAGCCTCATTTTCTTGAAGGGTCCTTAAATATGAATGAAAAGAAGATCCAAGAGTCCCTCAGCATTCTCCATGACATTCAAGCATTGGTGTCAAATTCTTGTTGGAGAGCTACTTCACTGGAGGAAACATCTTTCATTGAAGACATGGAGAAGATTCAAAGAGCAATGTGCCACATCAAAGGTAATTACATGTCTTTGCTTTTCGATAGAAACCATTTGTTTGAGCTTAATGAATTGTTACATGATCCATACTTGAAGAATAATGAGGATATTCATAAGCTCACAATTCAAAATGAGCAACTTCTTGAAAAGTTGCAAGATACTTGTTTTTCCTCCTATGTTTCAGATTGTCAAATGGTAGATTGTTTGGAGGATTCTCATGACATGGTGGATAATGAGAAATGTGAAAATTTGAATGTGCTTAATGTGTTTGAAGATGAACTTGAAGATATCCAAACACTTGATGTGGTGGAAGAGGAACTTGAATTGTCTCTTGATGAAGGTTATGCAATTTTTAAATAAGAGCATGATTCCTCTACATTGGAACCAATCTATGACAAAGGTTTCACACTTTTGAAGGAGCTACATGATACTACCCATATGGATCCTTCCCATGATGAAACTTCTGCACTTTTTTATCATTTGGGTGAGTTAGTTCATTATCCTACATCCTACAATTCCATGTTTTGCAGCATTAGTCTCAATGAAGTATGGGTGAAATGGTTCTTTTTGATGGTGCCACATGAGGAGTATCGAACTCCTAGATTTAACTTTTATGATGACATGGTTGGAGCACATTCTTATTCACATTTGTAGCAGCATCCTTTGTTACTTTATGATGATGCACATCTACACGGATGCACCTATGATATGCATTTGAGTTAGTTGAAGACTCATGTTTTTTCTTGCTCAACACTTGATTCATTTGATGTTGGAGGAACTTCATCCAACACTAGGGTGAATAGATTTATGATTGGAGAACATTTTTGTTGCAAGACACATACCTTGTTATATCTTTATGACTCTCACATTCAGGGATGTATGGGTGAGACTTCTTTGAGTCATTTGAAGTCTCCTTGTTTTTTCTGCTCATTATTTGGTTCAGATTTTAGTGGAGATTATTCATTCACTTCTTAGATGAAAGAAGACATGGTTGAATATTTTGATGCATATCGCATCATTTTGGAGTAGCATTATAGGACATGGGATCCTCACCTATGTCATTGGAGCAGATTTGATTGGTCACTTGAAGCTTGTATGCACTTGGAAAATGGTGGTCTACTTGCTTGGAGGTATAAGCACTTTCATGACTCTTTGATGAAGCATATCCTTGATGTACATTTTCATTATGTTTTTATGTACTTTGATGATATATATTTGGTACTCATGATGTTTGGAAGGATGCATATAAGAAAATGGGATCCAGGAATCCTCTTAATTAATGGTGTGGGTTGGAGAGCACTCTTAATTATTGGGGTGCAATACAAGCAATGGGACCCTAGAATAATTTTTATCTCATTGGTTTCAAATTTTTGGGGGAAACAAGTAGTATGGGAGATGGATTTCCCCACTTAATAAAGTGATTTTTATCAGAGTAGTGCAGCAACAAGCATGGTGGTTCCTCTCTAAAATCTTCATGGAAACTCAAAGACCCAAGGTTGGGCAATTCAATGGCAACTTCAAAGAATTATACAGAAAGTAGGTTCTTCAACACCCATGTTTGAAATTGCTTGAGGACAAGAAATATTGGGAAGGGAGGATGTGTCATGTCCCAAATTTGGCATTGGGTCAAAATGGCCTAATAACATTGGCCCTATTCATTAGAGTTTGTCAAATTGATGCTAAAGGTCAAATAATTGCCAAGGCGGAAAATTACTAGTTTCCTAGGTTTGGGGTGGAAGCTTTGGGATTTGGAATAATGGAGATAATAAATGATGTTTGAACATTAGAATGGCATAAATATTTAAAAGAGGAGATAAATAAATATATACAAGTGAAAATCAAAGTGGAATTTGATCATGAAGACACATGGAGGAAGTGGGACCCACATATGGCTAGATTTCCCCACTACACTTGGCATCATTCTCTCACCAATTCGAATTCAAGGTGAATGGTAACATACTTTGGGAGTCCAAAAGTATTTATTCATGGAATGACTCATCCAAGGTCTAAATATAGAGGAAGAGTAACTCCCATGGAAGAGGAAGAGGCAATTTGGAGCTAGTGAGGCACTTGGGCTAGATTCCCTAGTTCTATGACAACAACGATGAAGATGCTACGACACCTATGACACAAATCAGACCTGAAGGCTGACATATGACATATATTACATTTCAGGGCTAAAAATAGAATCAAAGAGGGCACTCAAGGGTGTTAGGGAAGCTAAGATGCTTCCACATGTGATTTGGTGGAAGTGAGAGACTAGGAATTGGTGTACAAGTGGCGTTCTTTGGAATCTCTTCCCAACTTGAGTTGGCATGAGTCTCTTGGAAGGAATTCGACCCATGGAGGACATTAGAACTTTATAAATGTCAATAACAAAGAAGGAAAGTATATTTTGATCATTTTTAGAATTTGCAATTGCATTTGTGAAGAGGGAGAGCTAGTGGATGACTAGTTTCTTGCCTTAGCCAATTTCCAGGGTGAAAGATTCCCATCCAAGTTGGTAATTGGAAAGGCCATTCAGACCTTTCATTTGGAGCTTTAATGGAGTCTTTATTTGTGGGTGTAAGATATAGGGAATCTCATGGTTTCTTCTATTCCATCTCACTCCTTCAACCATTTCCAGTTTTGATGGCATATTCTTGATCCTTGAGGGAGGGCATTTTTGGTGTCATCTATTGTACTATTTGGGGAAGATTTTAATGCTCCATTTCTTTTGTAATATGAATTAAATACTCTTTTCTTCATCTCCAAAAATTTTCAGGTCGAAATTCCAAGTAGAAATGTATAAATCTCAATTTTAATGAAAGAACAGTGTCATTTCCCCACTACCTTGTTGTGAATCAATGTAATGTTGATGATTTCGAATGAATGGATGATTCTATGATATATTTGTGATAAATATACTTCCACATATGTCTTATACAAGTTTCATGTACTGTACTTGAGCATTTGAAGCATTTTTACTCAGTTTAGTTGTATTGGGAGGTGAAATAGTGCCATTTCCCCAAGGGCTGAATTGAGGATTTTTGCAATTGAATGGGAGAGGGTGAGAACAGTTGTAATAATCCATTAATGGTGCATATGAGACTTTAATAACATACTTAACACATTAAATACCTTTTTTCATAAATTTTAGTGGGTTTGGAAGCATTTGGGAAGCCATTTTCAATACTTACCCCAGGGGGGTTTGAACCCCAAATTACTAATAAAATTGCATAATTGGTCCAAAATATTAAGAGAGTTTTGATACGTCTTTTGGTGGCCATATGTCATCCATAAACATCATATTCAAGTTTTAATATCATTCATACACCTTCCTTGAAGATTTGAAGGCATTTGGAGTCAATTTGAGACCTAGAGACCAATACTAGTCAAAGGGAAATCACTAGTAAAGTTACCTACATTGACCAGAATTGAAAGAGGATTTGAAGAAGTATTTTAAAGGTACAAAGGCATCCCTGAAACACATATTTATGCTCTAATATCATTCATATACCTTCTCATAAGATTTGGGATCATTTGGAGCAAATTTGGGACCTAGAGATCAAAACTAGTCAAAGGTCTAACTAGGGAAAAAAGTTAAAAATTGCCATTTTAATAAAATTCCTAACAAGGGACATTACATCTCTTCATGTTGGCACTTACTAGATCTCTTGAGAGCTGCTTCTTCATCAAATTTCACATCCCTACTTATTTCCATATGATGAAAACCTAGGATGTAAATTCTGAATGCTTTGGATGATTCACAATATCCAACAAATATTCCCTTCTTCCCATAAGGATCTAGCTTGGTCCTTTTCTCTTTTGGAATGTGAATGTACACTGGACATCCAAATATCTTGAGATGACTTACCTCATGCTTCTTTCCTGTGAACACTTATTCTATAGTCTTGAAATCAAGAGCACTGTGGGATAGTCTATTTTGTACATAGAATGTTGTTCTAGCTGCTTCAGCCCATAGATACATGGGTAGGTCTTGATCATGTATCATTGTCTTTACAACTTCCATGATGGTTCTATTCTTCCTTTCCGCAGCCCCATTTTGTTGGGGATTGTAGGGAGTGGTTAGCTCCCTCTTGATTCCGGCTTCCTTACAAAAATATTCAAAATCCTTTGAAGTATATTCTCCACCATTATCTGTTCTGAGTATTTTGATTTTCTTTTCTAAATGATTTTCTATCAATGCTTTGAACTCTTTGAACTTTCCAAAGACTTCATTCTTTCCTTTTATAAATTATATCCAAATCTTCCTTGAATATTCATCAATGAATGTGAGATAGTATTCATATCCACTCAAAGATGTGGAGGGCATTGGTCCACATACATCTGAATGTATTGACTCCAAGGTACTCTTAGTCTTTGTTTCACTCTTTGGAAATGGGTTCTTGATATTCTTCCCTTTTTCCCGTCCTTTGCATGTGCCATCATGATCAAAATTTAAGTCTGGTAGTCCTATAACTACCTTGCTCACATGAGGTAGGGCTTTGTAGTTAATGTGAGCAATCCTTCTATGCCATAGCTTACTTGGGCTAGTGGCTTCATGAACAAGGGCATCTTCTGAATGGCCCTTGAGTTTGTATAGACCTCCTTCCTCTTCACCAATAACAATTGCATCCTGAATTGATTTTCCTTTAGGCTACATAAGTACTTGGACATCTATGAATGCAAATCTAAATACTTTCTTATCTAATGCTGAAATAGAAAGTAGGTTCTTCTTCAAACCTAGTACATATAAAATTTCTTTAATCTTCAATGGTGTTCCAAAATCAGGCTTGAAGCTTGCTTCACCAATTCCCTTGATGGGATATTGATAATCATCTCCTAGATATACCTTTTGTGGAGAGGTCTTTTCTTCAAGTCTTGAGAGATTTTTCTTTTGACCCGTCATGTGCTTTGAAGCACCACTATCAATGAGCCATGTATCTTCTCCAGGTGTCATAGACCCAGAGAGTGCAGAGAATAGGACATATTCTTCCACATCTTCTTTTTCTACTTTAGTTCTTTTCTTTTGAGGCATTTCCTTTTCTTCTTATTCACTATCATCTTATGCCATATGTGCATGATGTCTTAAGTCAATAAACTTCTTCTTCTTTGTTTGTGAAGTACAATTTCTGGAAAAATGTCCTAGTTTGAGACAATTGAAACATTGAACTATGGAGAGGTCTCTTTCTAAGTTTTCTTTTCCTCTCCTTTTAAATCTATGGTGAGGTTGAGAATCCTTGTGGTCATCTTTCTTGAAGTGACCATTTCTTCTTATTTTGGTGTGAGTAGCCAAGGCTTGGTAATCCCCCTTGAGAAGAGCTTCTCTATTGGCTACCCTAGCTTCTTCTTGAATGCAATCCTCCCATACCACATCAAACTTCATGCTTTATTTTCTGGCACACATAGTTTGGATGAATGACTCCCAAGGTATAGTGAGACCATTTAGAGCAGTCATGACTAGTTCATCTTCATCAAGGGTATCTCCAATGGCATCTAGTTGTTCCTTGATTTGGGAAACCCTTGAGAAATAGTCTTGAATAGATTCTCCTTTATTCATCTTGCTACTCTTCAACTGAGATCTTAGGTTCATCTTCCTGCTGATGTTCTTCCCTTCATACATTCTTCCTAGGGCATCATACATTTCCTTTGGGGTCTTTTTGGATGCCACTTGGGGAATCAAGTGGTTCTTGATAGAATCAACAATGATTCTCTTTTCCCTAATCAGATCCTTCCTATACTTTTATTTGGCTTCATCTTCCGTAGGTTCTGCAACTTCATCCTTGATATATTGGGCAAGATCATTCTCTTCAAGAATGAGACCAATTCTATATTTCCATGTCCATAAATTCTTTATACCTTCTAGCTTGTCCTCAAGCTTAGTGCTTGGGGCCATCCTGCCCAGGGGGTTACCAAAAATTGAAAATTTCAAAAATGAAAAACTAACCTTACCCAGAGATTGGCTTGACTGAGGGGAGGTGACTGATGTACTTACTTTCGGGAAACTTCAATTTTTCAGCCTCCAAACTTGACCAGCAAACTTTGGACCTGCTGTAGAAATCTAGTTTTGGTTTTCTGGTTTTTCGCACATTTTGTCAAACTAGGGTTTGAATTTCCTGGAGTTCTACCCAACCAAAAAGTTCGATCTAGGGCTCAAAAGTTTGATTTTGAGGAGGGATATCCAGCCATGTCAATAGAATCCAAAAATTCCAACTTTTGCAGAAACCCTAATTTTCACCGGAGGAAGAGAGAGAGATATTTTCACCTTGTGAAAGATGTCCTATTCAAGCTATCTCTGATACCATGTTAAGTTTATACTAATTTGACTAGGAAGATCACTGAAAGAAACACAATCACAAGGTAGACAAAGATTTACCCTGGGAAACCCTCATGGGGTAGAAAACCCAGCAAATCTTTCCTCAATATAGATGATCAACGAATACAAGATGTAGAAACCAAACAAGAGCTCCTCCTCCTCTTCCTATGCAGACCCCTCTTTCACTTGTGCACTACTTTCTGAGTGATGAATGAATGAGATAAGTGAGGAACATCCTCCTCTACTTATACTTGTTTCCCAACTAACTTTTTACCCTATGGGGCCGACCTCTCCTAAGAGAGTCTAATAACCCCTAATAAATTAAGTCAGGGCCGACCCCCACATGGGAGATCTAATCACCCTAGTTACCACAATCCGTCGGAGGAATAAACATCTCCGGATATACAATAGGGTCACCTCAGAGGAAGGGAACATCTCCGGAATAATAAAGTACAAATATAATATTCTTAGAAGTTACAATATTTGAACACGATATAATCGTCACCAATTAATAAGGTGCTATAGTCGTAAGGGCTGTAAGCACAAGTGATATGCTCATTTTATAAAACATCGATTATAATAAAATCTACTTAAATATTATGTGGACAATTATTTTCCAACCAAGCAATGCAATAAGATACACCTAACCTTTATTTGTAATGAAATTTTGCCTTAGTATTAACCTAAGATATGAATGTGTTGATCTATTTGTAACTTCGGAAGATATTCGCTTGTATATTGTATGTATTACATTTGTACTTTATTGTATCCCCAACGAAGATGTATTATTCCTCCAATTAGAAGTGGCATTATGTGTACTTGCAAGTGTCACAAGTTATATTGTAATTGTCGTAACTTATACTTGATGGGTTATTAGACCAACTTGTTGGGGTTGGCCCTGTATGAGTCATGTGGGTCAAAGGGTTATTAGACCACCCTATTGGGGGTCGGCCCAGTCATCATTATGTTATGTGGTTAAAGTAGGGCCAACCTAGTTGAGTAAAGGTCAAGTGATGTAGTGTATAAATAGAGAGTGTGTCTCTCTCATTTTACACATTCTATTGTTCACTCACTTCGCATTAGTGAGAGATGAGGAGGATGCACACAAGTGGAGGAGGAGTATGCTGTTGTAGATATCTATCTCATGGGTTTGATCATGGTGATCATTGTATTGATTCTTATTCTATCTTTGACGAAGTTGCGGGGTTTTTCACCTTCTTGGTTTTCCCCGGTGAAATGTTTTGTGTCTCTTTCCTCTTGTCTCTTATGCTTGATATGTTGTACATGTTGTTCTTTTAGTTAAGATCCTAGATCAGAATGTATTAAATTCTAAAAAACTAACATGGAATCAAAGCTAGCCTGAAAGAAGGCATGGTATGGCATTTATGACACTTGCTGCACTTGCGAAGCTAGGGCTTCATATAGAAAAAACCAAACATCGTAGCACTTTCGCTATAAATCCATTTTGGCAAAGTTTCTAAATCTGAAAGTTTTATAGGTCGAATATAAGATCCCAATGTACCTTGTGTCCGAAGAACAGCATCTAACGCATTGTACTTTTTTTTTATGGTCCGTACAATCTAGGGTTTCTTCCTCTTCCATATCTCAGTCATAAACAGGTGACCTAGGAAAAAAGGTCACAACTTGGGATAGGAAACTCCAAATGAAAGTTCATAAAAAGTGGCAGGTAGGTAACAAATTGTACTTTCACAGGTACAATTTCAGAGGTCGAAATTGAACCAGTGACATGTGGCACGCCGTATAAGTTCACTCTCCTTTTTTATCCCATAAACAGGTCACGTTGCGACACTTGGAATAACTCTGTCTCAGAGAATCCATTTGAGTTCATACCTATGGGGTTGGAAATATAATAGGTTAGGATACCACAGGTCGAATTTTTAGGCCCTGTAGACCTGAAATTTTGGAGTTACACCAGAAACAATCAGGTGCATATTTCTGTCAAAACAAAATTTAATTTTGAGCACCTTCATTCATGGCTCCGGGAAATTAGGGTTTCGGAGAATGTTGGAATTTTTGTATCGGAGACCATTGCTTGATGCTCCTCATCAAAATCAAAATTCAGAGACCAATATCAAATCTTTTGGTTGGGTAGAAGGTCGGACTTGATCAAACCCTACTTTGGGACTTTGATCGGAAAAGTGGAAAATTAGGGCTTCTACAAAAATTGGCATTTTTGAATTCTATGACCATGGCTGGAAGCTCCTCAAGAAAATCGAAGTTTAGAGATTTGGATCAAACCTTTTGGTTGGGTGAAGCTCCAGGAAAATAAAACCCTAATTCAGGGTCCTCCCTAATCAATCCTGAAATCTAAAAGGCAATTTTAATGGGTGAAACTTTGTAGTTTTCAAATTCTGAGTATATCAGCTTGATCATCTCATCAAGGTGCATCTTTCTATCCTTTCAAAAGTTTGAATTTTTAGGGTTTCTCTGACAAACCCTAATCCAGCTTGAGATCCAATTTCAGCAAATCAAAGTGGATTGGGTTAATCCTGGAAGAGAATGAATTGGACACCTGCATAAGTGAAGAAGTTCCAGTTCTAGAGGGAGATGAGGCTAAGGCCTTACATAAGAAGTCTACAAGCAATCTCGACAGGTATGACTTGAGGAGATACAAGTATGTTTTGAAATATGTTCATGATTAAGGTTATGATATGTTTGTCTTCATATTATTGAGGTTAGTACAATATTGATTAATTTTAGACTTGTCTTATCACCCTAGTAAAAGTATGAATGCATGTATGGGGTTATGACATTTATGATTGTACTAATGCACCATGATGTTGTATGAGGTTGATGTTGTCCACTAACACGTAAGGTACATCAAGAAAGACAAATCAAGTTCTAGATCAAGAACATATGACCATGGTGACATGAAGACAAAGACTCATGAAGCTCTACTTACAAGGTATGTATAATTTGGTTCCACAATGGTTAACTTATGAAATATGTAGGTCACTAGCACAAGTCATTTAAGAGAACAAGAAGACATCATGTGGGTATGTTAGACATAACCAGCTAACATATTAATCCAGGTATGTTTTTCCTATATCAAGTTAGAATCCTACCTTGTGATAGGATCTCTTATATAAGTATACTTGGTATGATTGATAATGATTATTCATGAAGTTACAGGTTTGAGTAATCATGGGTTTAGGCATATTATGCTTCTTACTTTCATTGATGATATGACTAACTAGAAGAGTTCTATGGTCAAATATGAATATGCATGAGTAAGAGAAGTCTTCCCTGAAACTTTGAATGCTAATGCTTATTATCTATGTTTGAAATGATCATGACTATACATGTTTAAGATTATTGTGTTTTGATAGTATTAAGATTATACTAATGAATGTATGATTATGCATGATATCTCAAGGATAACACAATGATGATACTAGTAAGCATGCATAGTGATGGAGGATGGATATAAGCACAAGGACAAGTAATCCAGGAAGCAAAGATCAAGAGGGAGCACACTCTAGTAGTTCCTGCAAGGAAGCAAATATTGAGAGGGAGTCCACCCAACAAACAAACAAAGAAAAGTATTTGAATTGTCATTTCTTGTATATTTGATTGTTCAAATAATACTATTCATTGATGTATATACTTATGTTCCTAGACTTAGGTTGTGTACTATGCATATTAGAATAATTGCATTAATGAACATTATACTACTAATATGCATGTGATGGGTAAGTGGCCTCTGGCATTGTACAACATTCCATTGCTACTTATCTAGAGTGAAACCTCTTTGCTGACATGTTGGGAGTTGTGCACAATATTAACAATGTTCTGGTAGAGATTGGAAGGCATCTAGAAAGTTACGGGATATGGATAAATGTTGTATTGAATCATTGGCTAAAATAAATGCATAACTGTATGACATATTTCTTTATGTGTAAGAATTTGTTCTGAAAACTATGAGATGTTTCTAATCATGCAATTTAACTTGCTTTGTAGGAAAGATCGTATACCATCACCTACAAAAGAAGGACTACAATATTTGTTCCAGCAACAAAGCTATCTATTGAAGATATTGAAGTTCCCAGGATCTGGGATGAAGTAATGGAAGAATACCATGATCCGTCGATCATGAAGAAATATTTTTGGGGTGTGGTCCCAAGACCAGATGGGAAGTCTCTTGTGACTTCCAAAGATCAAGCATGCTGCAGATGGCAGCATAGAGAAATACAAAGCGTGATTTTTAGCTCGTGGCTTCTCCTAGAAAGAGGGAATAGACTGTGAAGAGACTTTTTCTTCTATAGCCAAATACACTTCCATCATATCAGTACTTTCTCTGGCTGCAGTGATGAAGTGGAAGATACACCAGATGGATGTCAAGATAGCCTTCTTGAATGGTGTAGTCGAGGAGGAAGTGTATGTGGAGAATCCACTTGGTTTTGAGACACATGAAAGGAATTCATATGTGTGTAGGTTGAAGAAAGCCTTGTATGGCTTAAAGCAAGCTCCTAGGGCTTGGTATGGTAGGATAGACAGCTTTCTATATAGTTTGGGCTTTACCAAGAGTAAAGCGGATTCCAACCTTTACTACAAGGTTGAGGAAGGAAATCCAGTGATAGTACTTTTGTATATGGATGACCTGTTTGTTACAGGTGAGGATAGTTTGATTGCTGATACCAAGAGGAAGCTTGCTGCCGAGTTCAAGATGAAGGACTTGGGGCTGATGCACTACCTTCTAGGCATGGAGGTGTTGCAGAGCACAGATGGAATCTTCCCTTGTCAAGGGAAGTATGCAGTAGAGATCCTGAAGAGTTTCGCGATGATGGACTGCAAGTCCATGGCCACACCTATGGCATCGAATATGAAGCTTCTGTGTGATGCTTCATCTAAGCTGGTTGATGTCACGTTGCATCATCAGATGATTGGGTCCTTGATGTACCTGACGAATACGAGACCATATATTTTCTTTGTAGTGAACACATTGAACCAGTTCCTGATGGATCCCACAGGTGTTCACCTGGTCTTTGTGAAGCATATTCTAAGGTACTTGAAGGGTACAATTGATTATGGGCTCAAGTATGATGCGAATCAAAAGGTTAACCTGGAGGGTTATGTTGATTCAGATTAGGTAGGCAGTGCTGCAGATAGGAAGAGCACCTTTGGGTGCTACTTGAGTATGGGATCAGGTATGATATCTTGGTTTAGCAGGAAGCAGTCCTGCATAGCACTGCGTTTAGCCGAAGCAGAGTATGTTGCAGCTTGTTTGGCTAGTTGTGAGGCAATATGGCTGAGGAAGCTACTGTCTGAGTTACTTTATCTCCCATTGGGTGCTACTGGTATCTTTTGTGACAACTAGAGTTGTGTGAAGCTATCTGAGAACCTAGTGTTCCATGACAGGTCGAAGCACATTGAGATAAAATATCACTATATTAGGGATATGGTGCAGAGAGGAGCAGTGAAGCTCCTGTATGTTGCGACGTCTGAGCAGATAGCCCATGTGTTGACCAAGCCGTTGGCCAGGGTGATGTTTGAGTACTTCAGAGAGAGAATTGGTGTACTTTGGATTAGGATTCCTTCCAAGGGGAAGTGATGAGTCCGAAGAAATAGATGCACATGAGCCATTCTAGCATGGTTGAAGTGTTTCTTCCCATGGCTGAGATATAAGGGTTGGGACCATTACGACATGGTTGAAGTGTGTCTTCCCATGGTCGTTGATGTAAGAGTTGTGCCATTCGAGCATGGTTGAAGTGTGTCTTCCCATGGCTGCGATATAAGTGTTGTGCCATTCGAGCATGGTTGAAGTGTGTCTTCCCATGGCTGCAATATAAGTGTTGTGCCATTCTCGCATGGTTGAAGTGTGTCTTCCCATGGCATATATATAAGTGTTGAGCCTTTCACGGATGGTTGAAGTGTGTCTTCCCATGCTAGTGAGTGTAAGTGTTGTGTGATGTGCATCTGGGTTGTGCTCCATGGACGATGAGGTGATCTGAAGACGATGAGGTGATATGAAGACAATGAGGTGACAGTATGGTACAGAGTTTTTGCAGAGGCATATAATCAATCTTAAGATGCTCTTACAGGTTTTGCGGAGGCAGTGTAATCAGTCCTGGGAGATCTTGCAGGTTTTGCATAGGTAGTGTAATCAGTCCTAAGGTGTACCTACTTGATGGCTTGCTCGATGAGATGACACGATATGTATGATCATGAGTATCAGGATGATACTCTGTGGCCATGGAAAGGTTGTGCAGTTGCATGTAAAAGATCCTGGAAGATCTGATAGGTTGATCTGTGTGCTCGTAATCAGTCCTGGGATGCTCTTTTGAGGTTTTTCCATGACCACATGTAATATTGCCCTAGGAGATCAGATAGGTTGAGCTGTGTGCTTGTAATCAGTCCTGGGATGATCTTTCAAGGTTTTATGGAGGTCACATATAATATTTCCCTGGGAGATCTGATAGGTTGAGCAGTGAGCTTGTAAAAGTCCTGGGATGCTATTTCGAGGTTTTGTTGATGCACGTAATATGTCCTGAGGATTCCACAGTATGGCCAGTGATGATGAAGACCTACAGGTGGTGGGCCTACATCTAGCATGAAAAAGGGATGAATCGATAGAACTTCCTATAACGAGAAGAATTATGAGATAGCACTAGTGATCGAGATGACGAGTATAGCAGAAGTGACAATGATGCTTCATGATCTAGTGATGATGATCTAGCTCAAGTATTGAAGACTTGTGCCTATATGTATTGATGACTTGTGTCAAGAGAATACCTTCCTATTTAAGAGGGAGTGTTGATGTATTTGTAACTTTGGACGACATTCACTTCTATATTGTATGTATTACATTTGTACTTTATTGTATCCCCAATGGAGATGTATTATTCTTCCGATTAGAAGTGTCATCATGTGTACTTGCAAGTGTCGCAAGTTATATTGTAAGTCTCGTAACTTATAATTGATGGGTTATTAGACCACCTTTTTGGGGTCGGCCCTGTATGAGTTATGTGGGGCAAAGGGTTATTAGACCACCCTATTGGGGGTCGGCCCAGTCAGCATTATGTTATGTGGTTAAGTTAGGGCCGACCTAGTTGAGTAAAGGCAAGTGATGTAGTGTATAAATAGAGAGTGTGTCTCTCTCATTTTACACATTCTATTTTTCACTCACTTCGCATTAGTGAGAGAAGAGGAGGATGCACTCAAGTGGAGGAGGAGCATGCTGTTGTAGATATCTATCTCTTGGGTTTGATCATGGTGATCATTGTATTGATGCTTATTCTATCTCTGAGGAAGTTGCGGGGTTTTTCACCTTCTTGGTTTTCCCCTGTGAAATGTTTTGTGTCTCTTGTCTCTTGTCTCTTATGCTTGATATGCTGCACATGTTGTTCTTTTAGTTAAGATCCTAGATCAGAATGTATTAAATTCTGAAAAACTAACAGAATGCATTACATATATGTTGGACCAAGCACTAAAGTCTTGACTTAACATGCAATATATATATTTATATATATATTAACCGAGTGATATGGACCTTGGGTTATATAGCCATTATATATATCTATTACAACTTGGCGCTACCTAGGTTATCAACCTAACATACTTAATGGTCTAACCATACACTATGTAGATATAGCACTAATGCATAAAATTGAGTTCCCCAACATATTAACTAAGGGTCCCATGCACTATGAAGTTGAACTATGAACTACAAAAAAAACCATGCCATAATGGATATAATTCGCATGGATAAATAAAACGAATGGTTGGTCAACATTACACATTAGAACTATGACCGTGATGGTGATGTGGTTGTACCATGCAGGCTTGACCTTCATACATCCTGCATTTTAAACCCTAGATTTGGGTTGCCATTGTGGCAGGTGAAAGATACATTCAGAAACATTTAAGGGTTCCAACACCATGCATTTATGGCTTGAGTCCATGTGATCCTAGTTGGTCAACTCATTAATGAAGTTCCACACTCATAGCCAAACCTTATAAGCATGATGCCAACTTAAGTGGTGTAATGAGTACTAGTTGTAGACTCATTTAATTTAAAATTTTCTTCCCACCGTTGATCTCGATTCAGTACTGGTTTATGGGAAATCGTGAGGTATCAATGCCATTGATCTTGTTGTGAATCTCATCGTGGTTTTCACGCCCATCAACTCTATGAGACTTGGCATTAAATTTGTAGGCCACCGGGTTTAGAGGTGACAATTACCTCTCAGTCTCGGTAAATGCAGCATTTGGTAAGGGTGGTGGTATTCGAGACATTTCATTTTCGCTTGACAGGGTCTTGTGTAGAGAGATTTTTCTCTGCATAGAAGGTTCACACCATGAATTATAGTGAGAGGGCTCGACAACACTGTGAGCCAGTGAAAAGAGTTGGACGGTGCCAGGAGGACCGCCCAAGCACGCGAAGGTAAGATAATATATCAACCCTATGTATGAACTTCAATACTTCAGCCATTGATTAATTCTTCCTATAGAGTCTAACATTCGTTGATTTTTTCTTCATTGCATAGGTGGAGGACTGTTGCACCTTCACTCCACTATAGGTAATGTGTCCATTTCATATAATGTATAGTGTGGTAAATATTTTGTTCATACAAGTTTGTTACTGAGATTAGCTCCATTTAACTTTCTTGTGCAAGAGAGAAGGAGAAGGTTGGGAGCACTCGTGGTGACTCCCATAACCGACGCCGAGGATGAAGAAGGGTTCTCAAGCTGGCTAGGTAACTCCCCAATCTGTAAGCCTCGGGTGTGGTTTACCCCATTGGTGGGGGCTGAGTTACTTAAAACGTGGTTAGAGTTCTTAGCTAGGTTTTTTGCTTTCGTTGTTTTCTAGGTTGGAAAGAAAATGGTCGATGCCCTTGTTTTCTGAAGAATCACGTTAAACTCTGTACAAGGGTCTTCACGAATTTAAGATGTATTTCATAAAGCAATCCAGACTTGTATAAAATAGTTAAATGTTGATAACTTAATATAATTTTTCCAGGTAGCGTATAAGCATGCACTAGTTAACCAAGCTCTATATCAGAAGTGGTTTTGGTGTTCAAAATGCTACCGCTCCAAATTTTTTGAATGCAAACGAAATCGTTTTTATTGATTCGCCAATGGTTGTTTATGCATCCATTCTTTATATTCGTAATATTGATATACTATATGAAAGCATGACATGAAAATGGTTTACAACACTTGTTTGTTATTTATTTGAAATCTGCTTCCAGATGCTCCCAGAGCATAGATGTATGCATATAAATATAGTATCTGTATAGATAGATTTGCATTCAATTTTTATACTGCAGAAGTGTTTATGTTGAAAACATACATACTGTGTAAAAATCGTGGAACCTAGGTAACTGAACCCTTGTCTGTGTGAATTCATAGAACGTTTAACTTCTGGAAATATGCTTTAGTGTTCAATCTATCATCTGTGTAATGATTTGGTTTCAAGAATAGGCATCGTAGCTCGACCAGGGAGTTCTCTCTCCTATGCCAACTATAATGGCATGCATATAAAAGATAAAAACATATTTAAACAATAATTCATCTTGAAATTAATCAGTAATTGTTTACAGATGTGATAGCAACTGAATCGAGTTCCATACTAGAACTTAAATGCTATTTATAAACAGAATTGCTAGAAAACGAATCTAAATTCCATGCTGGAATTAAATGTTATTTATATATATATATTAGATATCAACAAATGTAACTCTATCGAGTATTGGAATTTCCATTTAATTGTAAAAATAAATTATTATGATCACAGTGCTTTGTTTATCTATACAAAGATAGACTAATAATTTTATAGAGGATACAGGTTTGACCTGTAAACCTCACGGTTTACATGTCTGCCTCACTTCTACCACAATTATGTAAAACATATTCTCTGTCAGTAATGGGATATTTTGAATAAAAGAAAACGTATTCTATTTAAATACATTCAACATATCGATAGAATATAACCTAAACAATGACCATTCTATAATTACTATCTCATGATTATCAATCATTATTTAAACTATATCTATGTCTACCTACTGTACAAGGAATGTGCTCATTCCCATATCAGACATATACTACAAATATTGAAGATATCTCACTTATATCTCCAATCTGTACAATATTACAGAGACCTAATAGTTTATGTAAGATCCATACTCAAAATGGAGTGTAAAAAAATAGTCATGTTCAGATCTAGTAACACAAAACTTTCAAAGAAATTACGAAGTATACATAAATAAACTCTAGTAACATTCCATAATAATATAATGTAAAGGCAACATATAAACTTATCTTTATTTTTATTACCAATGGAACCTAGCCACAAACCTCCCAGCCTTTGACCAACAAGTTGTCCTTGCTTCTAGGTCACTCCTGAGCCGAGTTCATAGTCCCCCTGGTTCAGAGTTTATATTTTAACTTCCCTTAACTTGTTCCCCAAGTTAGTTATGAAATTTATGTGGCAGCAGACTGCCCAACATCCAACTCAGTGCTCCTAGGCTCCAGGATGCTCCAGGGGCTTTTAAGTCTCTGAACACAACCAATGTTCCAAGCTATACACATTTTCTATGATTTCTCTTCTTCTGGTTCAGTTTTGTGCTCCAAAACTGCCCCCATTCCTTGTCTTCATTTAGATATGGTTATTTTTATTCACAACTCCCATTTATGTCTCATGTGATAATGATTATGATAATGTGTGAATGAATTCCTCTTTTCTCTTTTTATTCTCCTTTGTGTGAATTCTCTTATTTTCTTATTTCTTTAATTTCATTATTCTCCCTAAACTTTTATTTAGGGTTTACAATGTCTCCAATAATAATTTATTATTATTATTTTAATTGGCATTTACCCTCCAAACCATAGGGACTATGACTCCCATCTCATTAATGTGCTGGTCCACATGGTTGAATGAAATTAATTTCTCCAATTTCTAATGTCACCTAAGTAAAATGAAATAATACTTAGAAAAACATATAAGGGGTTAAAATTCCTAAATTTGGGGTATTACAATTGGTTCTTGTTGAGTAGCAATATTCTATGGATCAGTTGTTTGACTAACCGTAAAAAGTTCCTGAGATGATATGTTGGTGGTTGTCATTAAACCAATGTAGTTTATAGGAGCAGGTAGGTCAAATGTTCCCATCAAATATGAATACATACATACTCCTAAGCTCTCACTTGGAGGACGAACTTGATCAATCCAAGGGATGTTTGAATCCGACGGAGTTGTGTTGTTTTTCCGAGTGTATGAAATTTGATCGACTGTGACAATATTACCTTCATGAGGGAACATAAGCACTCGAAAAATGGATGAGGGGATGGATTTCATAGCGTACATCCAACTTCTTCCCAATAAAAAATTGTAGTCGAGAGAATCATCCACAACTTCCATATCTAATGACACTACTTTACCGACAAGCTAAATCTCAAATGAGGGTAAGACTCGATGCAGATGAAAATATCTTCCATCAAAATAAGTAAGTAATGTGATAGAAGGGGCTAACTCAGGAGAACCCAAGGATTTCCAACAAGATATAGACATTACGTATGTCAACGCGCCTTCATCTCCTATCGCTCATCTAATGGTCATTAAAACATGGAATAATTCGATCTGAAAGGCCACATGATAGGGAAACCATGGTTTGATATTGGACATATCAAATCTAGAAAGCATACTTGATGAGTCCATGCTACCTATTGCCACTAAAAGTGCATTCTGCTGTGATGGGAAGCTTTGCAAGACTTCTAGGGAGGAGATAGCGCATGGAGTTTGGGATATATCTTCTACAACGGAGTAGTTTGGAACATCCCATGCATTAGGATTGTGCATTTCTCATTTATTGGCACATTTTTGTATCTTTGGAAAAGGGCCTATTGGTCTCCTAATATGGAGAGGAATAGATGACTCAGGAATCTCTTTGTCTTTCTGCTGCATTTCTGGGTTATAATTCTTGGCTCTCTTCTGCAGTAGAGTGTGTGATTGAACCATATTAATATAAGACTGATCAGTTGATGTGTCACAGTGAGTGCCCCCAGTATTAGAGATGCTAGAAGGTGGGATTTTTCCTTGGGGAAAAGGATCCTTCAGGACATCCGGTTTCTTTTCGTGTAATATCTTTTGGGATTCATCTATGAGAGGGAATTGATGAGTGAGGTAGTCTCCCTTACAAAGTTTGCAAGGAAACTTTACCTTCTTCTTATCTTTCTTTCCCTCCTTGGAATTTTCAGTATTCTTGGGATTTTGTTGGTTCCCCTCCCCTTTATTACCCTTTTTCTTGTTCTTAGGTTGTCGAGGACCCTTTTGGTTTGTCTGCACATTTTGTACAGTATCTGTTTGTGAAGGGGAGGATGCAACCGTAGTTGCTTCCGCAGTAGATTGCTTCACTAAAAGTGCATGGACTTGTTTCATTAAAGCTTCTACTGCGGATGAATCGACTGAACCGATGATGCCATCGACATGTGGTCCACGTTTAGGCTTACTAAGATCTATATTCGACCTAGGTGCATCAGGAATGATCTCGTAAGGGATCCCAGACTAAGTGTAGATCAGATTGAGCTATTGGGTCCTTAAAATTTCTTCCTCTTCAGAAGTGACCCCAGAAGTTGAAACATCCTTAGATATATAAGGTGGTAGTGATTTTAAATACCACTCCAATAGAAATTTTGGGGGGATCTCAGCTTTTATGATTCATTTATGTTACTACCCCCTCCACCAAATAGTGAAAATGGAGTACTCCCTACATGTACATTAGAGGTTTGTACATTACAAGAATGTGCACCGAAGCATGTAAAGGGGTTAAAAACTGACATCGATGCAATGGAAGAGGAAGAAATTGATCCTACAAATGGTGCAGAATGAGCAATGTGTCCTCCGTGACAAGGAAATCCTTGATAGAAAGGAGCATAAGTAGGATGGACCCGGAACTACTGAACAAAAGGGGAATATTTAAAGGACACTGAGGGTATCCCTGAAAAGGGAATACTGTTATTTTTTTGATAATTTCATTCCATTATCATAAGGATCTCTAAAAGAATAACATGTACAGCATATCTACAGCATATCAATCATAAACACAATCATGCAAGCACACAAGAGACACGGAGTTTAACCGGGGAAAACCAAGAAGGTGAAAAACCCCTCAACTTCCTCAAAGATAGAATAAACCCAAATACAAGATCACAAGGATTAAACCCAATAGGATGTCTCTAGTAGATGCTCCTCCTCCTCCATAGGTGTGCCACTTTCTCTCTTAGATATGTGATCTTGAGAAGTGAATGAATGAATCAAATGAGAGACACAACTTCTCTATTTATACACTGAGTTGACCTGCCAATAAATCACTGGGGCTGACTTTCTAATCAAGTCTAATAACCCAACCACATGACCTAACCAGGGCCGACCCCACACTAGTGGTCTAATAACCCATCAATACAAATGACGTCAC
Source organism: Larix kaempferi (assembly GCA_027924585.1). Classification (NCBI taxonomy): domain Eukaryota; kingdom Viridiplantae; phylum Streptophyta; class Pinopsida; order Pinales; family Pinaceae; genus Larix; species Larix kaempferi. The sequence goes on along the minus strand of BSBM01000318.1, from coordinate 589,111 downwards.
TTACAATGTAACTTGCGACACTTGAAAATACAAATGACGACACTTCCAATTAGAGGAATAATACATCTATGTGGGATATACAAATAAAGTACAAATGTAATACATAGAAGAATATATTCCAAAGTTACAAATACATCAACATGCCCTCTTAACTAGGAAGGTATTCTGAACATAGGTCATCAATAAATATTGACACAAGACTTCAATTCTGGAGCTAGATCATCATCACTAGATCACAGAGTATCAACCTAATACTCACCATACATCATCCCGATGTACATGATTATCCTGATCATCATCACTGCATCGTCCTGATGCATGTCATCCAGAGCATCATCCTGATACTCATCACACATGATCATCCTAATCATCGTCACTGCATCGTCCTGATGCATGTCATCTAGAGCATCGTCCTAATACTCATCACACATGATCATCCTGATCATCGTCACTGCATCATCCTGATGCATGTCATATGGAGTATGGTCCCGATACTCATCACATATGATCACCCTGATCATCATCATAGCATCATCTTGATGCACATCATCACACATGATCCACCTGATCATGTAAAGCATCCACCTAATGCATATGCATATACATGATCCAACTGATCATACAAAGCATCCACCTGATGCATATACATATACATGATCCAACTGATCATACAAAGCATCTAACTGATGCATATCCAAAGCAATAACTAGAGCATCATCCTGATGCTGATCACAGAGTGCTTACATCCACAGCCATGGGAAGGATCCTCCTATCACCATGATTAGAATGGCTCCTGCAGATGTGTCCCATCACTTCTTCCTTGAAGTATGTTCAATCTGAAGAACACTAAGCCTCTCTCTAAAGTACTCATACTTCACTCTGGCTAGTGGTTTCATCAACACATCTGCAACCTGCTCATTCATCACAACATACAGGAGCTTCACTGCCCCTCTCTGCACCATATCCCTGATATAGTGATATCTGATCTCGATGTACTTTGACCTATCATGGAACACCGGGTTCTCAGATAACTTCACACAACTTTGGTTGTCACAAAAGATACCAGTAGCATCCAACGAGAGATCAAATAACTCAGACAGTAGATTCCTAAGCCATACTACCTCACAACTAGCCGAACAAGCTGCAACATACTCTACTTCGGCTGTACTCAGTGTTACGTAGGATTGCTTCCTGCTAAACCAAGAGATCACACTTGATCCCATACTAAAGCATCACCCAGAAGTGCTCTCCCTATCTGAAGTACTGCTTGCCCAATCTGAATCAACATAACCCTCTAGGTTAAACTTTTGATTCGCATCATACTTGATCCCATAATCAACTGTACCCTTCAGGTACCTCAGAATATGCTTTACAACAATCAGGTGAACATGTCTAAGATATGTCAGAAACTGGCTCAAGGTGTTCATCGGAAAGCAAATATCTAGTCTTGTGTTCCTCAGGTACATCAAGGACCCAATCATCTGACGATATATCGTGACATCAACCAGATCAGATGAAGCATCACATAGAAGATTCAGGTGTTAAATTTTCAGAATTTACTTCAATCTGATCTAGGATCTTAACTGAGAGAACAACATATACAGCAAATCTACAGCATATCAATCATGGACACAATAATGCAAGCACACAAGAGACACAGAGTTTACTTGGGGAAAACCATAAAGGTGAAAGACCCCAATAACTTCCTCAAAGATAGATAGAGCAATGATACAACCAGAATACAAGAGATAGTCTTCTCCTAGCAGCAGAGCTTCCTCCTCCACAAGTGCGCCACTCTCCAAAGTGTGAGTGAGAGAATAGAATGTGTAAAATGAAGGAGGCACACTCTCTATTTATACACTAACTTGACTCGACCTTTACTCAACTAGGTTGGCCTCAACTTAACCACTTAACATAATGTTGACTGGGATGACCCCCACTAGGGTGGTCTAATAACCCTTTGACCCACATGGCCAACCCCCAATAGGGTGGTCTAATAACCCTTTGACCCACATGGCCAACCCCCAATAGGGTGGTCTAATAACCCTTTGACCCACATGACTTATAGAAGGCCGACCCCAACAAGATGGTCTAATAACCCATCAAGTATAAGTTACGACACTTACAATATAAATGACGACACTTCCGTATAGAGGAATAATAATGACTCTATAGGAATACAACATACATATATGTGAAATATATTCTGGAGTTACATATACATCAACACTCCCTCTTAGCTAGGAAGGTATTTCTCGACACAGGTCTTCTAGCACAAGTCATCTTCTCTGGATCATCGTCACTGGATAATCGTCATCGAGTCATCATCATCGTCACTACTGCTGCTATCTCAATCAATCTCTGAATCTACTCATCATAGGAAGTTCTACAAAGCCATTCCTTTTTCATACTGGATGTAGGCCCACCACCTGCAGGTCTTCGTCATCACTGGCCATACCGTGGAAATCTTAGGACTTATTATGTGCGTCACAAAACCTTAAAAGAGTCTCTTGACTAGCAAGAACCCTAAAGAGCATCTGAGGCCTTTTCCATACTGTCTAGATCTCCAGGAATTATTACATGTGACCCCACCACAAAACCTCGAAAGAGAATCCCAGGACTGATTACAAGCACAAGGCTCAACCTATCGGATCTCCCAGGGCACAAATTACATGTACTCACCACAAAACCTCGAAAGAGCATCCCAGGACTGATTAAGAGCACAAGGCTCAACTTATCGGATCTCCCAAGGCACAAATTACATGTGGTCATGGAAAAACCTCTAAAGAGCATCCCAGGACTAATTACGAGCACACAGCTCAACCTATCGGATCTCCCAGGGCACAAATTACATGCCATAGGACAAAACCTCGAAAGAGCATCTGCCAGATATTCCAGGGCACAAATTACATGCCATAGGAAAAACCTAAAAAGACTATATGCAGATCTCCCAGGGCACAAATTATATGTCCTCCCAAGCAAAACCTTGAAAGAGCATTTGCCAGATATCCCAGGGTACAAATTACATGCCATAGGCAAAACCTCGAAATACTATCTGCAAATCTCCCAGGGCACAAATTACATGCTTATCTGCAAAACCTGTTCCACGGCCATAGAGTATCAACCTGATACTCACCATACATCATCCTAATGTACACATGATCATCTTGATCATCATCACTGCAACATCCTGTTGTATGTCATCTGGAGCAACATCCTGAAGCTCATCATCCATGATCATCCTGATCATACAATGCTTCTACCTGATGCATACCATGTATCGACCTGATACATATCTTCATACATGATCCACCTGATCATACAGTGTATCCACCTGATACAAATACAAATACATGATACATATCATCATACATGATTCACCTTATCATACAATCTATCCACTTGATACATATACAGATACATGGTCCAAGTATCCAACATGATGCATATACAAAAATACATACAAGTGATTCGACTGATCATATCCAGCATCCAACATGATGCATACATACATATACATATAAATGATCCAACTAATCATATCCATCATCCAACATGATGTGTACATACATATACATATAAATGATCCAACTGATCATATCCAGCATCCAACATGATGCATACACAGAGCAGTAACTGGAGCATTGTCCTGATGCTCATCATCCAGCGCTTGCATCCACAGTCATGTGAAGGATCTTCCTTCCAACATGCTTGGAATGGATTCTGCAAATGTGTCCATCACTTCTTCCTCGAAGTGTCATCAATCTGAAGAACACCAAGCCTCTCCTTGAAGTACTCGAACTTCACCCTGGCTAGTGGCTTCATCAGCACATCTACAATCTGCTCGTCCGTCGCAATGTACAGGAGCTTCACAGCTCCTCTCTGCACCATATCCCTAATATAGTGATATTTGATCTCTATGTCTTTCGACCTGTCATGAAACATTGGGTTCTCAGACAGCTTCACACAACTCTGGTTATCACAGAAGATACCAGTAGCATCCAACAGGAGATCAAATAACTCAGACAGTAGCTTCCAAAGCCATACTGCCTCACAACTAGTTGAACAAGCTGCAACATACTCTGCCTCAGCCTTACTCAGTGCTACGCAGAACTGCTTCCTGCTAAACCAAGAGATCACACCTGATCCCATACTGAAGCAACACCCATATGTGCTCTTCCTATCTACAGCACTGCCTACCCAATCTAATTCAACATAACCCTGCAGGTTAAACTTTTGATTCACTTCATACTTGAGCCCATAATCCACTGTACCCTTCAGGTACCTCAGAACATGCTTTACAGCAACCAGGTGAACACTCCTCGGATCTGTCAGGAACTGGCTCAATGTGTTCACCGCAAAGCAAATATCTGGTCTCGTGTTCATCAGGTACATCAAGGACCCAATCATCTGACGATACATAGAGACATCAGCCTGCTTAGATGAAGCATCACATAGAAGCTTCAGATTCAATGCCATAGGTGTGGCCATGGCCTTGCAATCCATCATCCCGAACCTCTTCAGGATATCTACAGTGTACTTCTCTTGTCCAAGGAAGATCCCATCTGAACTCTGCCACACCTCCATACCTAGGAAATAGTGCATCATCCCCAGGTCCTTCATATCAAACTCAGTAGCAAGCTTCCTCTTTGTATCTGCAATCATATGACTCCCTGTCATGTATTTTGAAACCGAGTGGCTGCTCCACATATACTTCCTCTTCAACTATACCATTCAAGAAATTTGTCTTGAAATCCATCTGGTGTATCTTCTATTTCATCACTTTTATATTTCTCTATGCTGCCATCTGCAGCATGCTTGATTTGATAGATCCATATGGAAGTCACAAAAAACTTCCCTTTAGGTCTTGGGACTACATCCCAAACATCATTCTTCATGATTGACGGATCATGGAATTATTCCCATATCCTGGGACCTTCAATATCTTCAATAGATAATTTTGTTGTTGAACAAATGTTGTAGTTCTTCTTTTGTAGGTGATGGCATACGATCTTTCCTACACAACAAATTAAATTGCATGATTAGAAAACATCTCATAGTTTTCAGAACAAATTCTTACACATAAAGAAATATGTCATACAGTCATGCAATTATCTTAGCCAATGCTTCAATACAACATTTATCCATATTTCGTAACTTTCTAGATGCCTTCCAATCTCTACCAGAACATTGTTAAGAGTGTGCACAACTCCTAACATGTCAGCAAAGAGGTTTCATTCTAGATAAGTAGCAATGGAATCTTGTACAATGACATAGGCCACTTACCCATGTATATTAGTAGTATACTGTTCATTAATGCAATCATTCTAATATGCACAATACATATCCTAAGTCTAGGAATATGAGAATATACATCATTGAACAATTTTATTTAAACAAAAAAAATGCAAGAAATGATAATTAAAATACTTATCTTTGTTTGTTCATTGGGTGGACTCCCTCTGAGACTTCGCTTCCTTGGAGGATCTACTGGAGTCCTAATCTGAAGTAGATTCTTCTACACTTTTCTGTTGTGGAATGTAGAGAGATGGTCAACTCCCTTTGAATATTTGCATCCTTGTAGAAACCACTGGAGTGTACTCCCTCTTGATCTTTGCTTCCCGGATTACCTGTCCTTGAACTTATATTCATTCTCGATCCCTATGCATGCTTGTTAGTATCATCATCGTGTTATCCTCTAGGTCTCATACATAATCAAACATTCATTAGTAGAATCTTAATATTATCAAAACACAATAATCTCAAGCATGTATAGTCAGGATCATTTCAAACACAGATAATAAACATTAGTATTCAAGGATTCAGGGAAGTCTTTCTTTTACTCATACATATTCTTATTTGATCATAGGAATCTTTTGGTTAGTTAAATCATGAATCAACATAAGAGATATAATATGCATAAAACCCGTGATTACTCAAACCTATACCTTTATGATTCTTCTGGTTAGTCATATCATAAATTATGGTAAGAAACATAATATGCATACAGCCATGACTATTCAAACCTGTGACTTCATGAATAATCATTATCAACAACACAATAGTATAAGATCCTAACACAAGGTAGGATTCTAGATTGATATAGGAAAAACATACCTGGATTAGCATGCTAGCTAGTTATGTCCAACATACCCGCATAATGTCTTCTGGTACTCTTCAATGACATGTGCTAGTAACCTACATGTCTCATAAGTTAAGCATTGTAGAACCAAGTTATACATACCTCGTAAGTAGATCTTCTATGTGATCCATGACAATGGATGAATATTTGTCTTCATGTCATCATGATCATATGTTCTTGAACTAGAACATGATTTTTCTTTCTCGGTGTACCTTTTATGTTAGCGAACAGCATAAACCTTATACAACATCACAATGCATTAGTACAATCATAAGTGTCAAAACCTTAATCAATGAATATCTTCTATTAAGGTGATATGACAAGTCTAGTAATTAATCAAGATTGTACTGTAATGATATGAAGACAAACATATCATAAACTTAACCATGAACAGAATTCGAAACATACTTGTAAGCCATGCCTGTCAAGATTGCTTGTAATCTTCTTATGGAAGGCCTTAGCCTCATCTCCCTCTGAGACAGGAACTTCTTTCACTTATGCAGGTGACCAATCCATCTTCTTCTAGGATTAACCCAATCCACTTGATTTGCAAGAACTGGACCTGGAGCTGGATTAGGGTTTGTCAAAGAAAGCCCAAAAATTCAAACTTTGAATTTCAAACTTCTGAAAGCATAGAAATATGCACCTTGATAAGCTTATCAAGTCGGTATATTTAGAATTTTAAAACTGCAAAATTTCACCCCTCGAAATTGCCTTTTAGATTTCTGGTTTCACTAGGGAGGACCCTGAATTAGGATTTGAGTTTCCCAGAGCTTCACCCAACCAAAAGATTTGATTCAAAGCTCTAAGCTTCTATTTTTCTAAGGAGCTTTCAGCCGTGGTCACAGATTTCTAAAATTCCAATTTTTGCAGAAGCCCTAATTTTCCATCTTTCTGATCAAAGTCCTGAACTCGGGTTTGATCAAGCTCGGCCTTCTACCCAACCAAAAAATCTGATATTGGTCTCTAAATTTTGATTTTGATGAGTAGCATCCAACCCTGGTCTTCGATTACAAAAATTTCAACTTTCTCTGAATCCCTAAATTCCGGAAACCATGAATGAGGGTGCTCAAAAGTAATTCTATTTTGACAGAAATATGTACCTGATTGTTTCTGGTGTAACTCCAAACTTTTCAATCCACATAGTCTGAAAACATTTCCTGAGATAGCCCGACCTGTTATATTTCCATCCCGATAGGTCTTACCTCAATTGGATTCTCTGAGAGAGAGTTATGCCAAGTGTTGCAACGTGACCTGTTTATGGGTTAATACAGGAGAGCAAACTTATATGGCGTGCCACGTGTCACTGGTTCAACTTCAGCCACTACAAACATTTCCTGAGATATTAGAGTCTGTCTACTACCTGTCACGTTTTACGAAATTGAATTTGGAGCTTCCTAGCCAAAGTTATGACCTTTTATCCAAGGTCACCTATTTTTGACTCAGATCTAGAAGAGGAAGAAACCCTATATTGTACAGATCATAAATCACAAAGTACAATGAGTTAGATGTTGTCCTTTGGACAAACGGTACATGGGGATCTAATATTCGACCTGTAAAATTTTTAGATCCGAAACCTTCTCCAAAATGGATTTATAGCGAAAGTGCTATGATGACTGGTTTTTGCTATATCAAGCCCTAGCATCATAAGTGCAACAAGTGTCATACATGCCATATCATGCCTTCTTTCAGGCTAGTTCTGATACCATGTTAAATTTTCAGAATTTACTTCAATCTGATCTAGGATATTAACTAAGAGAACAACATGTACAACAAATTTATAGCATATCAATCATGGACACAATAATGCAAGCACACAAGAGACACAGAGTTTACTTGGCGAAAACCATAAAGGTGAAAAACCCCAATAACTTCCTATGAGATAGATAGAGCAATGATACAACCAGAATACAAGAGATAGTCTTCTCCTAGCAGCAGAGCCTCCTCCTCCACAAGTGCACCACTCTCCAAAGTGTGAGTGAGAGAATAGAATGCGTAAAATGAGAGAGACACACTCTCTATTTATACACTAACTTGACTTGACCTTTACTCAACTAGGTCGGCCTTAACTTAACCACTTAACACAATGCTGACTGGGATGAACCCCACTGGGGTGGTCTAATAACCCTTTGACCCGCATGACTTATACAGGGCCGACCCCAACAAGGTGATCTAATAACCCATCAAGTATAAGTTACGACACTTACAATATAAATGACGACACTTCCGTATAGAGGAATAATAACATCTCTATAGGAATACAACATACATATATGTGAAATACATTCTGAAGTTACATATACATCAACATCAGGTTCGATACCATGGGTGTGGCGATGGCCTTGTAGTTCATCATCCTGATCCGCTTCAGGATCTCTAATGCATACTTCCCTTGTCCAAGGAAGATCCCATCTGTACTCTTCGACACCTCCATGCCTAGAAAGTAGTGCATCATCCCCAAGTCCTTCAACTCGAACTCGGAAGCAAGCTTCCTCTTTGTGTCGGCAATCAATCTATCCTCACCTATAACAAACAGGTCATCCACATACAAAAGTAGTATCACAGGATTGCCTTCCTCAACCTTGTAGTAGAGGTTGGAATCCGCTTTACTCTTGGTAAATCCCAAACTAGATAGAAAGCTGTTTATCCTCCCATAGAAAGTCCTAGGAGCTTGCTTCAAGCCATACAAGGCTTTCTTCAACCTGTACACATATGACTCCCTATCATGTGTCTCAAAGCCGAGTGGTTGCTCCACATATACTTCCTCTTTGACTACACCATATCCATCTGGTGTATCTTCCACTTCATCATCCAGAGCAAGTATTGTTCTGATGGAAGTGTGTCTGGATATAGGTGCAAAAGTCTCTTCATAATCTATCCCCTGTTCTGGGAGAAGCCACGATCCAAAACCCTCACCTTGTATTTCTTTATGCTTCCATCTGCAGCATGCTTGATCTTATAGATCCTCTCAGAAGTCACGACAGACTTCCCTTCAGGTCTTGGGACCACATCCCAAACATCATTCTTCATGATCAACTGGAATTTCTCAATCATGGCATCCTTTCATTACTTCATCCCGAATCTTGGGAACTTCAGATTCTTCAATATCTTCAATAGATAGATTTCTTTAAACTTCGTTGCTGGAACAAATGTTGTAGTCCTTCTTTTGTAGGTGATTGTACACGATCTTTCCTACAAGTCAAATTCAATTGCATGATTAGAAACTTCTCATAGTTTACAGAACAAAGTATTACACATAAAGGCATATGTCATATAGTCATGCAATTATCTTAGCCAATGCTTCAATACAACATTTATCCATATCCCGTAACTTTCTAGATGCCTTCCATCTCTACCAAAACATTGTTAGGAGTGTGCATAACTCCCAACATGTCAAAAAAGAGGTTTCATTCTAGATAAGTAGCAATTGAATGTTTTACAGTGCCATAGGCCACTTACCCATCACATGCATATTAGTAGTATACTGTTCATTAATGCAATTATTCTAATATGCATAATATACAACCTAAGTCTAGAAACATAAGTACATACATCATTGAACAATATTATTTAAACAATCAGATATACAATACTTATCTTTGTTTAGTTGTTGGGTGGACTTCCTCTTTATCTTTACTTCCTAGAGTGCTCCCTCTTGATCTTTGCTTCCTTGCAGGAACTATTGGATTGTTCTCTCTCTTGATCTTTGCTTCCTGTATTATCTGTCCTTGAGCGTATATCCATCCTAGACCACTATGCATGCTTAAGTGTGCACTAGTTTCATGATATTGTCATCCTCAAGATCTCATATATAATCAATACTATCATAGTGTCATGATAGTGTCATGGTAGTGTCATCCATTAGTATAATCTCAATACTATCAAAACATTATGATCCTAAATAATCTTAACATGTATGAATCATTTCACACAGGTAATTTATCCCAAGCATTAGTATTCAAGGTTTCAGGGAAGACTCCTTTTACTCATGCATATTATTATTTGACCATAGGACTCTTCTAGTTAGTCATATCATCAATCAAGGTAAGAGACATAATATGCATACGCCCTTGATTACTTAAATTTCTAACTTCATGAATAATCATTATCAATAATACAAAAGTATAAGATCTTAACACAAGGTAGGATTCTAACTTGATGTAGGAAAACATACCTGGTTATCATATTTGCTAGTTATTTTTAGTAATGTCTTCTTGTTCTCTTCAATGACCTACATAGCTAATAAGTTAACCATTGTAGAACCAAAATATACATACCTAGTAAGGAGAGATTCTATGTGATCCATGACTATGGATGAGTCTTTGTCTTCATGTAACCATGGTCTTGATTTAGAACTGGATTTGTACCTTTCATGTTAGCGGATAACATTATCCTCATACAACACCACAGTGCATTAGTACAATCATAAGTGTCATAACCCTAATCAATGAATGTCTTCTATCATGCATTCATACTTTTACTAGGGTGATAAGACAAGTCTAAAATTAATCAATATTGTTACTAAACTCAATAACATGAAGACAGACATATCATAAACTTAACAGATTTAAAAACATACCTGTAAGTCATACCTATCAGATTGTTGTTGTTGTTGCTATTTTTCTTCTTAGGACAATCTGAGGAAAAGTGTCCCTTCTCATTACATGTAAAGCATATTAGATCTTTCTTATCTCTACGATGATGGTGGTGTGAAGATCTCTTGTTATGAGATTGTAGCTAGGGTTTTCACCCTAGGTTGTGCAAATGAGCACCTACTAAGGAGAAGGGCCTCCTTAGTAGCAGTTCAATAAACAGTAAATAAAAGCAGTAAAACAGTATATAATTTAACCTAGCATGAGCATTGACATAAATAATAAAACATGAAAATATGGCAAAAGATTTCTCTTTTTTTGTATTAAAAATTACCTCAGGTGTAGAGGTTGATGAAGCCCTTGCAGCAGTCCAAGAGAGTTGCTTCCAAGCTCCAGTGGTGTTCCTTTCTCCTTCTCCAAAGGGTTTTGGAAATGGGTCAAAGGGGCACTCAAATGTGAAAGTAGCTCAAAAGGGTGAGCTAGGGTTTCAGGAGTTATTTTGGTAGAGTAAGGATAGGGATGACTGTGGATGAAAAATGGGGAGCCTCCATCACCTATTTATAAGTTTTTAGTGGTGGAGTGCTGACCCATGGTTTTGGGCACCATATGGTTTAGGTCAGTTGTATAGGGTTTTTGCTTCCTTTTTTCCCTCTTTTTCCTCTTTTTTGTATTTTTTATTCCTTTTTTAGAGGGTTTTTGCTATTTTTGGAGGAATTTACTTTATTTTGGGAAAAAAAGGGGGGTTTTTGGCCTTTTGGAGGCTTTTTTAATGGTTTTTTGGCATTTTGGAGGCTTTTTAATGGTTTTTTGGGGTTCTGGAGGAAAATATGGTAGGAAATATGGACAAATGAGTCATGTAATGGGGTAGATGAGGTAGTGAGCACTTTTTGGGTGTTAACAGATTGCCCCCTGATGTGTGAGAGCAGGAGCTCATCGTATGGCCGATAGACATCATAAGTCTTTGATGGTTTTCCTGGGATGTGGAGAGGAGAAGAAACAAACTAGAGCCTGGAACAACGGTCCCGAACAAACTGCAAAAAGTGAAAGTACATGACCTCAATAGTGAATGAGGAATAATCTCAACATATGGACGAGGCAGGCATTCCCATGCTCGTATCAAGATCTATAACAATAATAATGGGGTTCAAAAAATGGGGACCTGAAATATACATGGCCTCAAATAATGAATTAGGGAGAATCTCAATATATGGATGAGGCGGGCCTACCCATGCTCGTATCAGGATATATATAAAACATAACAATGAGGCCCAAAAATGGGGGCCTAGAGGATACATGGAGAACCACTGTGTACATCATAAGGGTCCAGAGGAGACACAAATCTGGGACATACTGCTGGGATGACCATGTCTGAGTTGAAGAACTGATACACTGGAATAACAACAGTGTTATTGAGTGTGGTACCAGAGGAACTGATGAGTTGCTGGATCATAGTGACGGGGCGTCATACCCTCAATGGTACACTAAACTGGAACTAAAGTAGGTACTCAAGGAAGCATATAACTAGATGGCTTCCGAATATAATCGCCATTGATGCAATCAAGGTGTTGAAGCCGAGCATGTGAGAAACAACCACTCGGAGAGGCACTGATGACTACTCTCAAAATGGTCCATAGGCACTCACCACAGATGGTGATGAGTCCAAGGCGCAGGGACCTCTGGGTCTATTCTCTGGAATAGAGGGGTTGTCGTCGACAGAGGGATACCTACAACTAGCAAGGCAATGATGTTTCCTTGATAGGAGCACGAGGTGGAGAACCGAAGTGTAAGAGTATTGATGGTAGGACTGACATAATGTGGGGGTAGGGAATAACTGGGCAAGTAGAGTGGGTGGACTCAAACTTCCTTTGTTCAAAGTATGATGACGGGGGATGATCGGGTAGCATATGAAACTGACCGGTGGGAAAGGGATCATAGCTGTAATGGATCAAGGATAGTGACTGGGATGAGTGATACTCAAGTTGGTGTAAAATGGCAGGAGACTGTAGAATACTTTGAACAAAGGAGACCTTATTGGGGGTGCTGCCAAGATGATCGATCATAGTGCTAAGAGGCACGGGGGGACTTCTTCACGGGTTAAGGAACTAGAAGAAGTGTGTTCAGAGTCGTGTGGATTTATACGAGCCCAAGATAGTTCATGCTCGTGATTGCTTTCAATTTTAAGGAGTCTGAAAGTGATAAGAAGACTCTGAAATAATGGAATGGTACCGTCGTGTGGATTTGTACGAGCCCAAGACGGTGTGTGGTCGTGGTTGCTTTCAATTTTAGAGAGTTTGAAAGCAATAAGAAGACTCCAGGGGGGTGCTTTTTTGTGTGTTAGTCTCCAAGGCCCGAAGAAGCATAAAAGGATACAATGAAGAACTCTTCTAGTTGGTGTGACTAGAGTATTCCTTCTTCGTAATTAGTCTACCAGGTCCAGAAAAGGGTTAAACTTATACCAAATAGACGCCCTTTCAGGTACTTTAACGAGCATGAAAGGAAGCAAGATTGCTCGGCGATCTTTTCATTCTTATAGGAGTCAGAAAATAGCTTAACAGAAACTCCCTAAGTGCCTTTTTCGTAAAGGACTTGTCCGGCCCGAAAAAGGGATAAAATTATACCGAACAAAAGGAATGGCCAGGCAAGGAGGAAGTGCTCAATCAAGGAACATCGATGAGAACCAAGAATGAGGGTGGGGGGGAACACTAGTGGGCCTCCTTGCGGGATGATGAATGGTGGCAAACTAATGAAATAATTGCAGTATGGATGGAGTGAATGGATCATGTAAAAATGTGTAACAATCCAATGGCGGTCGATGTGGTGCACAAACCGAGGCAGCAAGGTGTCGGGACACAATGTTGAAATTGTACTTGGTGAGAGTGAGAAATGATCTCAAGCATCATCACGATCTCGAAAAACTGAATTCGGCCATATAAGGAACGTCGAAACGGATGACGACCGAGGTGGCATGCGAACCGAGGCAACGGGGGGCGTTTTGGAAAAAATACCCGAAACATCTGAGGGTCAGAGCGAGAAATGATCTCAAGCATCATCACGAGCACAGAAAAATGAATCCGATGATATAAAAAGTGTCAAAAATGGGTAACAGCCAAGGTGGCACGCGAACGGAGGCAACGGGGGGTGTGTTGGAAAAAATACCTGAAAAATATGAGGGTGAGAGCGAGAAATGATCTCAAGCATCACCACGGGCACGGAAATATGAATCTGGGGGTGCAAATGGTGCGAAAAATGGAGGTCATAACGACTCCAGAATTGTCAAAGGAGATAACTAGGTTAAAAAACGGTTGCAAATAAAGGTGAGCCTACCAAGCCAAGGATGCAGTGGTGGGGATAAATTATTACCCTCGGGGGAAGGATACTAGGTGTACAAAATCAAATCAAATATACAAGTGATATGTGACCTCAAAAATGGTTGAGATCACTCATGTGAAAAAGGGAGGAGGGTTAATGACCTGCCACCATGCTATGTGCATGGGGTTTATGATTGTGGATCACATATGTGTTGGTTTGAACAATGGGGTCATTGAAATACTGAGATAGATGTGACGGGGAAGGTTCAAAATGATTGATCATGCCCCCTATCCCAGGTTCAAGGTATTCTATTATGCCCCCGAACTCAGAGGTGCCAATGCGGTGGAGATGTTGTCTTAGAGAGGGATCAACAGGGCATTGAACAACTACTGGAGGGGTGGTGTACCATGAGGCTGTGAGCTGTGGTGGAATACAGCAATGATGATATGATGATGGGGGATGCCCCTTGCAGGGTAGATGCCCCCAACATTGCCGATGAGAATGACGATGATGATGAGTAGGCAAGGTTTTGGGCCTGTCCCCATGCTGTGGACATGCGGTTTCCTCTTTGATAGTGGGGTTAAGACCAAGCATCTCAGTGTAGGACCAGGAAAAGACATCGCGGAACTCTTGGAAAAGTTTCGTGTACTCTCCAATCTCATACTCAGTGCAGGAGGCTCCTAATGTAATGATTTCAAGAGCACCGGGTGGGTCAGAGATATCGATGTGGATGACGGGTGAGATGTTTGCCATGTTACCTTCCTCAAAGGCATCAGGAGCGGGAATGGGATCCTTAAACTAGTTGACTTTGGTGGGGAGGAAATCATTGGACTCAACCGCCAATTGGGTGGCTGTGGTGGAGGAGGACTCTTCTAGGAGGAAGTAGGAACGATGGTGCATGTCTTCCCAGGGGTAATCCGGGGTAGTGAGAGCCTCTAGAATCTCCTCATCATTGCGGAAACTTTGACTTGTCAAATCGGTTGATGAGGGAGTGGTAGTAGAAGAGATCATATAGATGGTATTAATCTCGCCGGATGAGGGTGATACTGGGGGGTGGATCTCCTCAATTGTGGGGGGCACCGTCTCAAGGTCTAAATTATTCATCTCGTAGAGAGTTGCTCTGTAATCTGGGAGATCAGGACAGTGATGTGAGTAATGGCTGTAAACACTGCATATTGCACAAGTGTGGTTGGTACGCAATGATTTATCACGAGGCTTAGGGGCTGGATCAAGTTGGACAACTGGGATGTTGGGTTCGTCATCAAGAATTTGCATGTGTTCCTGTAATGCAGGTAATTGTGGACACTGATGATTCGGATGGCCTAACTCATCACACAATGAGCATTTGGGAGGAGCACGAAACACGGGGGGGTTTTTAACTATTTTGGGCGGGGGTACAGCAGTGTATGGTTGTGGGCCTCTGCCTCTAGTGTTCTTGACAATGGGGGGTGGATTGGTGGATGAGGAAGGAGTAGTGACACCGGGGGGTGGTTGACTAGTAGTGGCGATGGTTTGCACTGGTTGTAGGATGACATTTGATGTCAGTGGGAGAACGTGAGGCGAAATATACCACATGGGTAGTCCTAAGGTTAACCTGGGGAGGCTAAGAGTAGCCATAACCGGGGCGCTTACTACTCCCGAGGGAGGAAATGGGAAGGGGATTGTGTGGATGGGTGTAACAGCAATATGGCTAGATACCAATGGTGGTTTGGGTAACAAGGGCAGTTGATTGTTGGGTGTTTGTGCATTGTGGGAAAGGGTACATAGGTCAGATATTTTGGTTGCTAGTGATGGGGGTGGAATGGATTCGAATATTGAGGTCATCAGCGTATCTGAGTAAACTCCAGGTCCCACGGAGGAAACCAACAAGGTAGTTTCACCACAAACAGGTTGTTCAACCATGGGGAGAACATTTTTGGGTGCAGCGGGTGCATTGAGATCAAAATAGGTGAGTTGATTGACCTTGACCACAAATCCGTCATGGGGGAACATCATGGTATGAAAAATGGATGAGGGAATCACATGCATGGCATACATGTAGCTGCGACCAAGTAAGAGGTTATAATCAAGTTGGGCGTTGATGACCTCTATGTCAATGAGCATTGTTTTTCCAGCCAACTGGACGGGGACATTAGCTAAGAGCCCTTGGGGTTGAGCTAAACGGCCATCGTAGGCTCGCAATGCAGTGGTGGACTGCTGGAGTGTAGGGGATCCCAAGTTCTGCCAGCAAATGAATGTGGACATAATGCATGTAGAGGTACCTTCATTGATAATGCACCGATGGATGACAAGATTCCAAATGGATACATAAACTTGGAATGCTAAAGTGGAAGGCAGGCATGGTTTGGATTGGTCGAAATCGAAGGCCATCAGTCGTGAATCATTTGGGTCAATAGCACCAATGGTGGAGAGCAAAGTCTTGCAGTGTGAAGGATAGTTTTTTAAGACCTCTAACGCAGACATGGCTGCGGGAGACTAGGCTAAGTCATCTACAATGTTGTAATGAGACGCAGCATGACCATTGGGATTATTGTTGATGCGACGAAGTGGGAAGTGAGGTGCTTTGGAGGCGCCATCTAGTGGAGCGGGAGGTATATGTAATGACTGATCAGTGGGATGAGCGTTAGTGTTTTTGTCGGTAGGAGGGGCTTTAGGGGTGGAGCCATATTGGTTCCGACAGGTTTGAAGGTTGACATCGACGGATGACATCATTAACAAGTGATGGGTACCTGAGTCTAACATGGGTTGATCAGGAGCGGCATAAGTGATTTGCTATTGTGGTGGCATGTTTCCTTGAGGAGGAGCCAACGGCTGAGTGTTCACTATGCCTTGGGTCGGTAAAGGGTTTTGTAGCACTAAGGGTTGATTCTGAGGTGGTGGGGGGTTTGGCGGTGCTTGAGGAGCCGCGTGCTCTTGGCGATGGGCATCATCGGTCCAGAGTTGCCAAGCTCACTCCAAATGTCGGCAAGCATGTGTGTAGTGGCCATAGACCCCACAAATAGAACACTGATGGTTTGTTCGCAAATTACAATTTTTGGCTTGTTTAGGCGGCCAGTCAGGGTTCTAGTTGGCAGGTGCCGCATTATTGTTGGTTGGGGGATTGGGAGGTTGACCTCCTTGGTCTAGAGGGGGGG
Source organism: Larix kaempferi (assembly GCA_027924585.1). Taxonomy (NCBI): domain Eukaryota; kingdom Viridiplantae; phylum Streptophyta; class Pinopsida; order Pinales; family Pinaceae; genus Larix; species Larix kaempferi. The sequence continues at coordinate 571,934 of BSBM01000318.1, read as the reverse complement.
TGTTCCCACGGTTATGGCCTTTACCGCAGTTTTGTTGGCCCTGTTGGCGCTGGTTATTTTGGTTCTGTTGCGGATTCTGTTGGGCATACACTTGCCCTTGGGCAGCAGGTGGGTTTTGGGGTTGTGCAGGTGCGCGAGCAGGCTGTGGTGGATAATAAGTAGGTGGAGGTGGCGCAGGTGCTGAACCTTGTGGGGGTTGCTGATATGTCTGTCGAATGGGTTGTGAGTTTGTCGTAGGGGCTGCCTATGGCGGGTAATAAGCAGGTTGGGATTGAGAGGATATAGGAGCTGGTGTAGCCTGTGGGTGGTAATATGGTTAAGGTGCGACCGGGGGGGTGTAAGCGGGAGCGGCATGGACGAAGCACTGAGGTGGACACGTGGGTCCGTGGGAATGATTGTGATGTGCCATGGGAGCATACGAATTGGTTGCTACAGACTGAGATGTAGCCCGCGAAAGGTCAGGGCCATGGCTAGGACATGCTATGGAAAAGGGCTAGGTATGTGAGGCAATGCGGCCAATGATGCCGTCTGCGGCATGGGATGCCCCCGGCGCATCGTGTCGGGAAGAATCACCGCGGGGAGCATCAGGTATGATGGAATATAGATAACCAGACTGGGCATAAATAAGGTCAAATTGCTGGGCTTTGAGGATGGCCTCTTCTTTGGACTGGGGTCATTTGGATGCCACATCCTTGGCAATGACAGGGAGGATAGATTTTAGAAACCAATCTAAGAAGATACGGTCGTCTAACTTGATTTTGCAGAGGCTGCGGCGTCGACGCCACTCATGAATGTGGTCAGTGATGTGGGTAGCCGTGTTCTATCTGCAAGACAGTAGGATCTCAACTCCTGCGTCATAGTGGACAGGTAACTGAAAGAACTACAGGAAAGTCGAGGCAAGGGAAGTAAAGGTGGCATGGGTCCCATGGGGTTGCTCGATATACCACTTAGCTGCAGAGCCAGTGAGGGTGCGCTGTAATAGATGGAGGTGAACAGAGTCATCCACTATGGAGTTAGAGGAACACCATAGATGGAAGGACATAATATGGTTCTTGGGGTCCTCACCTGCCTTGCCCTCAAACTTAGGGATGTTGGAGGGAAGCTTGGTGGGCATGTGAGGCCACGCAGGGTCGTGTCTGATGGGATCGGTAGTCAGTTTGGCCAGGTCAGGAAGGTTGAGACTAGCCATGAATGGAAAACTAGTAGAAGGATGTGACATACTAGTGGTTGTGACCATGTTGGGGAAAATGCCCCCGAGTGGAGGGGCTGGGTTTGGGATGTTGCCCCTAGGTGGAGGAACGAAAGTGGTACGGGATGGTCCTGCATAGTCAAGGGTAGTGTGAGTCACTAATGGAGTTGGGATGGGTATGCTAGCTAGTGGAATGGGTACAATGATTGGAATGGTAGATGTGGGCCCCATCGAGGGCATACCCAAAGCAGGTGTGGTAGCTGGTGTGGTGGTGGATGATCCACCAATGGTCCCTACAAAGAAAGGGATGGACGTCATGTTATCCATGGTGCTGGTTGGTGCAGTGTAAGTGGGGTTCTTGGACTCTGCCTCATAATCAGAGGTAAAATAAGGGGCATCAGTGCGGGGGGACAGAGCTGTGCATCTATGACGAGTGGAGTCAAGTGATGAAGCTCTACGTCTATGACAGGTGGTGTCAAGTGAACTGTGCTGCGGGGGCTGGCCTCGGAGGCACCGAGAATGTCTCGGGGACTCAATGGTGATAGATGGTGTCAAGTCTCTGAGGGTTATGTTGAGTGGAAAACAACTCAAAAACCCTAATGCAGCCGAGTGTGCAGAAGGAGAGTGCAAAAAATATGGCACTCAAGCCAACAACCAGCTCAAAACACTCACTGTAACAGTTGTGCTACAATAAGTGGAGCGTCAACAAAAATGGTCAGAATACCAACAAGCAGCAGGTTTCCTAAAAAATAAAAAATAGTGGACTCGCTAGACCAAAGGGAGGTAAGGGAGCATGCAAACACCTAGCTAAATAGTATTCTGACTCAACAAGACATATCCTCTACAAGGTGATGAAATCCAAGTCAGACAATATGGATAGTAGAGCCAAGTGGCTAAAGATATCCCCCTACCGAGAGGGACACCGGGTAGTCAATCCTAGAAGAAAGGTAACTAAGATACCCCCTTCATGATAGGTCCAGAAAAGGTGAATCTATAGTTTGGTTCTATCGCCGCTGTATCCCCATATGGGTGATACACCGAGAACTACGAAAGGTATCCTTCGGTTACTGAATGGAGTGCGGTATTCCACTCAGGCCTCCGGAACCAGTTTGGCTACTTTAACCCTCCTAGGGGAGAGGCCCTCTGATAAACTGGTTGTGACCGTGCCAAAAAGTACAAGGGATTTTCGTTCCCTAATGGACAACAACTATGTCTCAAGTGTAAGCAACCGAGGGGTGTTATTTGGATGCCTATCCCTGCGATCCTACCTAACTACAATATTCTTTTGTGTTCCCCAAGTGGGGTTAGAATGTTGGTTGTGTTAAGCAGTATTTTAGGGCTCACTTGAGTTAGGTGACAGAGTGTGTACGTGTGAGATGATGAACCCAAGTAAAAGTGCCACGGGGTGGGAAACTTTCTTACTAAAAATAACAATGCAGAAATTAAACTTTGAAATGCAAAATTTTCTCTTTTCAATTAAAATGCTGAAATTTTAAAAAATGTTGTAAATGGAACAGAAATAATACTACAGAAAACAAGTTGTAGGGAAGTAAGGCTGCAGATAGGACAGATGGTTGTGCAGCTGCAGAAAATATTGCAGCAAAGTGCTGGGTTCAAACAGGGAAAAAGTGCAAAAAACAGACCGCGGGTCTGTGGCAAATCTGCGTGGTCAGATCGTGGGAAACAAGTCGACAGTCGTGGGTAGATTACGGGAATTTGGTTGAAAGACGCAGTCAGACCGTGGGAAAAAGGATGAAAGTCGCGGGAGGATAGCAGGAAAATGGCTAAAAGCCATAGGCAGACCACGGGAAAAAGCCGAAAGTCGCAGGTGGATAGCAAGAAAATGGCTGAAAGCCGCAAGCAGACCGCGGGAAAAAGATCGAAAGTCGTAGGTGGATAGTAGGAAAATGGCTGAAAGCCGTAGGTGGACCGTGGGAAAAAGGTCAAAAGACGCAGGCGGATAGCAAGAAAATGGCAGAAAGCTGCAGGTGGACCACGAGAAAAAGGCCGAAAGACTCAGGCAGATAGCAGGAAAATCGTTGAAAGCCACAAGTGGCCCACGGGAAAAGGGGTGAACAACCATGGTCGGACCGCACGAAACAGGCTGAGAGCCACGGTCAAATCGTAGGTAACAGACTTAAAACCGGTAGATCGCCAGAAACAGTCTGAGAACCGTGGTCAGATCGCAGGTAACAGTCTGAAAGACGCGGTCGGATCGCAACTACGAGGATGAAAGACGTGGTTTACGGCAGCCGAAAGGGACAACCCAAAGGAAAAAACAGGAAAATATTGCAGAAAACTAAAAATTTCTTAAAGACTATAACCAGAAATTCAAAGGAACACTAGGGGAGTCGCCAAACCTATAGCTAGGGTTTTCACCCTAGCTTGTGCAAATGAGCACCTACTAAGGAGAAGGGCCTCATTAGTAGCAGTTCAATAAACAGTAAATAAAAGCAGTAAAACAGTATAAAATTTAACCTAGCATGAGTATTGACATAAATAATAAAACATGAAAATATGGCAAAAGATTTCTCTTTTTTTGTATTAAAAATTACCTCAGGTGTAGAGGTTGATGAAGTGCTTGCAGTAGTCCAAGAGGGTTGCTTCCAAGCTCCAGTGTTGTTCCTTTCTCCTTCTCCAAAGGGTTTTGGAAATGGGCCAAAGGGGCACTCAAATGTGAAAGTAGCTCAAAAGGGTGAGCTAGGGTTTCAGGAGTGATTTTGGCAGAGTAAGGATAGGGATGATTGTGGATGAAAAATGGGGAGCCTCGATCACCTATTTATAGGTTTTTAGTGGTGGAGTGCTAACCCATGGTTTTGGGCACCATATGGTTTAGGTCAGCTGTATAGGGTTTTTGCTTCCTTTTTTCCCTCTTTTTCCTCTTTTTTGTATTTTTTATTCACTTTTTAGAGGGTTTTTGCTATTTTTGGAGGAATTTACTTTATTTTTGGGGGAAAGGGGGGTTTTTGGCCTATTAGAGGCTTTTTTAATGGTTTTTTGGCATTTTGGAGGCGTTTTAATGGTTTTTTTGGGGTTCTGGAGGACAATATGGCAGGGAATATGGAAAAATGAGTCATGTAATGAGGTAGATGAGGTAGTGAGCACTTTTTGGGTGTTAACAGAGATGGCTCTCTCCTACTCTTCTTGGTATGTGTTGTGAGAGCTTGATCTTCATTCCCCATATTTTCTTCTCAGGCCACAAGCCTAGCTTCTTCTTGTGAATATACCTCCCATAGTCTACTGAAAGAGATCAATTTCTTTCTTGCATAGATTCCTTGGATGAAGGAGTCCCATGACCTAGGCAGGCCATTGAAAGTGGTCATTACAATTTATCCATTCTCCACTACTTCATCCATAGCTTCAAGTTGTTCCCTGATTTGAGAGACCTTAGAAAAGTAGGATTGGATGGTCTCTCCATTCTGGATCTTCACCCTTTCAATTGGTTCCGCAGAGTCATCTTTTGATTTATGTTCTTTCCTTCAAACAACTAGATCAATGAGACAAACATCTCCTTAGGTGTCTTTGGGGAAGACACATGAGGTATGAGATGCTCTTTGATGGAATCAACAATGATACTCTTTCCTTTTACCAAGTTCTTCTTTTGTGAGGCCTTAGCCTCTTCTCCCTCTGGAACCAAAACCTAATCACTTATGTAAGTGTCCAACTCATTCTCTTCTAGGATTAACCCAATCTTATACTTCCATGCTCATAAGTTATCATCCCCTTCAAGCTTATCCTCAAGCTTGGTGTGGTGAGACATTTTAATGAGAAACTGAATTGGAAATAAAATATTTAGGTCTTACCACTTGATTTGCTGAGAACTGGATCTGGAGCTGGATTAGGGTTTGTTAGAGAAACCCTAAAAATTAAAAATTTGAATTTCAAACTTCTGAAAGGATATAAATATGCACCTTGCTGAGCTAGTCAAGATGGTATACTCCAAATTTGAAAACTGCAAAATTTGGCCCCTCAAAATTGCCTTTGAAACTTCTGGATTCATTAGACAGGACCCCAAATTAGGGTTTAATTTTCCTGAAGCTTCACTCAACGAAAAAAATCAATCTTGGTCTCTAAACTTCGATTTTTCAGAGGATCTTCCAGCCGTGGTCTCAGATTTCAGAAATTCCAACTTTTGCAAAAACCCTAATTTTCCATCTTTCCGATCAAAATCCCGATTTAGGGTTTGATCAAGCCCGGCCTTCTACCCAACCAAAAAGTTCAATCTTGATCTCTAAATTTCAATTTTCAGAGGATCTTCTAGTTGTGGTCTCAGATTTCAGAAATTCCAACTTTCTCTGAAACCCTAATTTCCCGCAGCAGAGATTAGGTCAAAATTGAAAAAGCTCAGAATTGAATTCTGTCTCGACAGAAAGATGCACCCTATCTAGGAGAGTCAATCTAGCCTCCTTCCTTTGATGATCTATGGAGAGAAACCCAAATATCAAGAAGCCCTAGCTTCTGCATCTGCACAGTGCCTTCTTCTTAGGTCTGCTCTAATACCATGCTAATTTTTCGATAATTTCATTTCATTATCATAAGGATCTCTAAGAGAATAACATGTACAACATATCTACAACATATCAATCATAAACACAATCATGCAAGCACACAAGGGACATAGAGTTTCACTGGGGAAAACCAAGAAGGTGAAAAACCCTGCAACTTCCTCAGAGATAGAATAAACCCCAATACAAGATCACAAGGATCAAACCCAATAAGTTGTCTCTAGCAGATGCTCCTTCTCCTCCACATGTGCGCCACTTCCTCTCTTAACTATGCGAGCTTGAGAAGTGAGTGAATGAATCAAATGATATACACAACCTCTCTATTTATACACTGACTTGACTTGCCAATAAATCACTGGGGATGACTTGCTAATCAAGTCTAATAACCCAACCACATGACCTAACTAGGGTCGACCCCGCACTGGTGGTCTAATAACCCATCAATACAAAAGACGACACTTACAATGTAACTTGCAACACTTGCAAATACAAATGACGAAACTTCCAATCAAAGGAATAATACATCTCTATGGGATATACAAATAAAGTACAAATGTAATACATAGAAGAATATCTTTCAATGTTAGAAATACATCAACAAATACTAGATGGGCCAATGGTGGATCCAAAGGGAATAGATTTCAATGCAACTTGGGTGCTAGACAAACCTACAGATCTAACATTGAAACTGAAAGACGTGCTCGGAGCAAAAGTGAACTATAATGAACTTGGTGTCGATATGTTTAAGTGTGGGGGAGATAAACCTCCTGGCATGATAGCTGAAGTTGGAGTATGAGGAACTCTCGATGCATCCCCTAAGTTATCCATAGGAAGACCAGGTGTAAAGCTATAAACACTTAACTCAGGAAGCCCTAAAGAGACAACTCTTTCTAACAAAGGTTCGTTAGGTCAAGTTAGTGGAGGGTTAAAGGGTCTTGGGAACTCTTTTCTAGACAAATATTCAACCTCGATGGTTTCCTGGACCAGTTGAGTTTGAGAGATAAGATGGGGTTCCCTATGGGGTTTAGTTGTACTCGTGAGTTCAAAAGAACCACATGAGTCTGTTCTACTCTATTGAGGGGGCAGTGGAGGCTCCATGGTGAGTGGAGGAAGCTTTCTGAACCTTCGTGACCTATAAGGAGGTTGGTCCTCCACAACTGCAAAAAATATATACTAAGTGATCAACCTAGGGTCCACTAGAACAGCAGGAAACAAATAGAACACCACTATAAATTTTTCCTATGGTAATCAAGACCAGACAACCAAACATGATACTCTTAAAGGGAAGTCTAGGATGATTAGGGTCAAGAACAAACCAGTAGAGTAGTGAAGGACAATTACCTGGGGTCCACAATACAGATTCTTTGGGTGCAAGTGTTTGAATTTCCAACCGCCCTCCCAAATAACTACAAGGAATTTCCTCCCACGTCTATTCTAGGTACAGTGGAAATATCCTTCCACCGTCACCTATGTAAATCCCTATTGTTCAAAGATACTAAGGCTACCAAATTTGTAGAAAGATTCCAGGGGGACGGTCACAGTTCGAACCAACACGTATGGGAAGGGTAACTAGGCCCGGAACCCAAAATCACATAAGGTACTAATGGATCCTCATACACGTGTCAGCTCTGGTATATTCTCGATTGAAAAGAGGGGGTATCCCCGACTGATCAACCTCACATGACCTCGTGCTTGAATCTGGTTAGAGTGGAGCTTCATGGCACACCTCCACAAAAATGAATTTACCTAAAGATAGTCTTACTACGATTTCGAGATTTAAACTGTTTTGGAAAGTTTAAAGTGTTATATTCCAAAACCCTATCCTAAGCTAGTTGGTTTGTGTGACCTAAAGAGAAAAATTAATAATCTTTTTTAGATTAATGATTCTTTTTAGGGTTTTTGTTTACTCAAAAGGGTAGTGCGTTTGTGTGCATTGGTTACAACTGAAATCAAAATGTATATATGACAACGCAAAATATTCACAATTTTCTTGTTGCTTAACTTTCAAAATGTAAAATCGCAAAGTAAACCTAAAACAAACTAATTTTTATTTTTTTTTTTCAAATAAGATAGCATATATGACTACAACTACTTCGAAAAAGGTAAAAATTCTTGTTATGAAATAAATGTTCTTTTTTATTTGTTTTTTTCATTAAAAATGAAATAAAAAGAAACTAGTTATGAACAAACAAGAACAATCATACGTGTAGGCAAAGGAAAGATGAACCGAAAGCTATAAAAATCATAACTTTGACCCTAACAAAGGACAGGAAATGACCAACCTAAACGTTGCTTCAAAAGACCTAGAAGTAACTAAAGTTTGGTAATGTGATACTATAAGAAACAACTGATATATAGAACATAAATCAATGAATCAATGTAGATATCAGGCTGCTCTCTAAACATCAGTGACTACAAAGGACTAAGTCCAAGCATCCACCAAACAAACTATGGATTAGAAAGAGTTAGGTATTGTAACACACACAAGGAACCAAAAGAAATCTCACAAAGGGCTGTAAAAGAATCAGACAACAACTCATAAGCAGTCACAAGGTATAAGATCAATAAGAGGACTTTCAAAACCAAAGCAACCAACCCTAAAATAAAAAAACAATTTTCTTAGGGAAAAACCCGACTATGTCTGCAGAGTCACGCGAGTGACCCGTGGGTACATATATAGGAAACTCACGGGTGAGGGAGGATAACCACGAATGTATATATGTGCAACTCGCGGGTAGGATCTGAAAAAGTTTTAAAAAGAAAGAAATCTGAAGATCAGACCACAACTAAGTCAAGAACAAGGAGGGAAACATACCCTAGAAACCTTCATAGAGACCTAAAAGGTTGATAAAAAATTGAAAGAAAGTATCTCAATAATCCCCAAAGCATAAACAAGTGCTCCTAAGTAGAGTCGTGAGTTCTGTTGTCGATTTAATAACCTATGACTGGGAAATGGAGGTCACCAACATACATCAATTTTTATTACAGAAAAAAGAAAAGAAAGCACATGTAACATTCAACACTTCTTTCCATTCATAAAATAAATAGGATTCAAGATGCGGTTCATACCTGGATAATTGATGGTTGATCCAGGCTTTCAAAATCCAATCTTCTCGATCCACTACTACGCTGCTCCAACTGATGGAGCTACAAACAACTAGACTACCTTTTTCAAAGAAATTTGACTATATAAAGATAAACAATTGAAGTTGAAACTCATATATATATTCATATGACATATTCAAACATCAAGTTTACACAAAGACAAGTGTTATTGGAAGGGAAATATATGATTTTATTTGCATAAATGACATCTAGTTATACATGTCCTTCAATTGGCACTATTGTAATCAGAACCTGGTCTCCTGCTCCTCTCCCTTGAGTAAGTATTACTCCAACATTTCTTTACCAAAGTTCGCTCCCCTTTCTCATGCCCCTCCCCTTGTATTTATGTTAAGGCTAGGGGTTCAAGCTTGAAAGGTAGTTGTATTAGGAAGTTAAGGTAGTTTGAGTAACTTCCCTAACTAATCCATAATTCATGTTTTTATATATTTTTTCGATATTTTTGAAGAGACCACGGAGTATGCCTTTTTACAAACAGTGAGTGGCTCGCATCTCTTACGCCATGTAGCTATCGGGTGCAACATTTTAGATTATACCCGCGGGTTGTCTATATAGACACCCACGGATAACTCACGTGTTGGCTAGTATGAAAGTCGCGGTTATGCTTCAAAATAATTGCAAAAAATATGTTTATTGAGGAAAGGATTGCAAAGGTTCATATCCAAGTCATCTAGGGTCAAGTAAGCTCTTCCATCCATAGTGTCCTTTTGTGTGACTGATAGGTCAATGTGGTCACAGAAGGAGAAGTGCTAATTTGACCGATAACAAACCCATAAAAAGAAGGCGCCTTCACACCCAATATAACTTCCTTTTCCAAATTAAGATCATCTATGTTAAAAATCCATGGGCCATCCCCTTTTTTAAATGAAAAAGAGGGGCCAACCTCTCCTCTATTTTGTTGTCTTGGCCAATGCTTCTTTTTAGTTTTTGAAGAAATAAGATCTTTCCTAGCAACCAACTTGTCACTTTTTTTGGATGATATGTGATGCCACAAAGAACATGAAATATTTTTAAATATATGCATGGGATCTAGTAAGTGGGAAATCTTAAGATGCTCCCAATATGGGATCTCATAAAATATCAATTTCCTTTTCATCCCTTTGGGAATTTTCTCAACATAGGTGTTGAAGAATTCAGATCATCGATCACAGGTTGCACATTTGAATTGAACATATTTGCGTATTCATTCTCCTTCTCTCTATCATATTCCCTAAGCCAGTAATCCAATGTCATTATTTTAGGCCTTTGGTTTTTCTCTCATTTACCATTGAAAGCAAATCTTTCTCTTCTATAAGAGTGGTTTTCTGGGAGGAATACCCTAGAGAAGTCATATACTATCTTTCGTAGGTATTTGGACCACCTAGCCTTCATAGAAGGTCCACAACATTTACATCCATAATAATATTTTGTTACAAGACATTTGATATTGTAGTAAATATATCATGTTAGTGTTGAATATCAAGATAGTCGCACCGAATTAAATATCCCAAAAATTAGTGCTTTGAATATAAACAATTCAAACAAAATATTAACATGAGAAAAATCCTAACCCCAGATAATCATGTGTGGTCTATGCACATATGCCATACAAAGTAAAACTCCTCTCTGATGGGATGGGTCTTGACACATCATAGACATGTATCCCTTCCCATAATTCCTTGAATTCATCGATCAATGGTTGTAGGTAAGCATCCATATTCTTTCCTGGTATTTTACTAGGGACCACAAGAGCCAACATACGATGTTCATTCTTCATGGAATACCATGGGGAGTATTTTTATTGATTACTACTATAGGCCAAACAATAGAGATGTTTGGTGAGGTGTTTAGGAGGATCGCAGTACCCATATTTTAAAGTCGATGTTTTGAACCTTTATCATGGTTGATCATCAAGACAAATGACTCAGGGTGAGGAATAACATCTCCAAGACTATTAATATTCATTCTTTGAGAGAAAACCATGAACCCAAGAGGTTGACTAAAAAACTGTAACCCTAAAGGTCTCTAAGACCACAATAGGGGTTGATGCCATCAATGGGTATGCTTAGTCAGAGGCTGCGTATTTCATCCTTGAATTTATTGGGCCATGTATCCTCTATATGCTTCATGGTGTTTGAATCAGTTGGGATTCACATAACTTCTTCCACACTTCGGTTCAATGCATTCCATCCATGCAGTATAGCTAATTATTTGCAACAAAAGAGCCTTTGAATCCTGTGGATTATAGGCATGTGCCTCAATATCTTATGAGGAGGACCATGTACTTCAGCCTTCTTTTTGGATTATTTGTACCTATCATGCCCACATTTTGGACATATCTCTTTCTCTACATGTTCTCCTCTATATAGAATACAATCATTGGGACATGCATGATATGATATGTACTCTACACCTGACATTTTCAACATTTTCTTTTCCTCTTCGTAGCTGTTGGTAAAAACTTATCATTCAAATTACCTTATCATTGAATAACCAACTGTTAGTGGGAAATACAAATGTACAATGTCATTTAACGTTCATAAATTTGATTATTTTCAATGATGATTGTGTCAGAAGATTCTTCAAAATATAATGTAGTTGATGGTAAGTTACCTCAATATTGTTGAGAAACATGCAGCTGACATGCCATAGTTTGATTTGAAGATGTATCACAACATTATTTTCCCCTATTGTGTAGAATTTCATTGTCCAGGTCCAAAGGTAGGTGCGGTGGAAGCCAATTTAAGTATTTTTAAGAAGGCTTCAGTGATACGAGCATCATCCCCTAGCTCATTGTCCTAGAATGTATGTAAAAACATTGCATCCATGGCACTCCTTTGTTGTAGTAACTCATCCATTCCAACCTATACTTCATTTCCTCCATTTCCAACATGTGAATAACTACTATTACTGTAGGAATTCCTAATTGGTGAGGATGGACACAGTAGAATTCAATAGGTGGTTGATTCAACCATGCTTGGTAATTTGACATTGTATTCAGGTGCAACGAAAGATGGTAGGAAGGTCTCTCATTATCAGAATCTTGATTTCAAAATATTCAAGATTACATCAATGATGTTAGTAAGCACAATGTAATTGGTTTGATATAGCATTATAGAAAATAATTATTACAAAAGCACAAGAATCACTTCCAATAGAAAATGTTAAGCTGCAAACAATTTATAAAGCAAACGTTCATATTGAGCAACAAATTAACATCAATTCCACATTCAATATAAAAATTTAAAATTCAGCAACAAATTTTCAAACTGAATTTATAAACTAAATTAACAATTTATAAAACATAATTTCAAACTGAGCAATACATTAGCATGAATCCCATTGAGAATTAACAAATACAATTAATCAATGTTTTTTTTTTTTTTGATTCCCCAAGGGAATGTCTAAAGGTAATCCTAATGAAAGGAATCTATGGCAAGTGGTTCGTGGTCTATGGAATTTATAGTTTATTAACAACTCATCATTAGGAGACAAATTACGTATTTCTTGTACAACAACAAATCTGTACATTTTCATTTTCATAAATAAATCTTGTTCATTAAAGTGTTCTTGAGATGAACAATTTGGAGAAAATAAAGAGCACCTAGAACTATTTATCAACCCTGCAATGTTCCCATGAGTGCATCGAAGACCATCTATATACAATAGGTTCTTCCTATTAAAGTTTCCAGAAACATAACCACTCAAGAACATAATATACATGGAAATGATGTTCTTGTATTTAACAATATTCAAGTAATCAGACTCACAATAGATAGGACCACAAAATGGCATAAGTGCTACTAACTGTTTGGGAGAAATGAGCACATGTGAAAGGATAAAAAACTCAAGATTTGTAGCATCTATATTAGACTTGGTAATAATAAAACGATTACCACAAAAGGACAATTCGGTTCCAACATCAAGAATAGGTAGAGAAGAAGGCCAAGATCCAAACAAAGAGCGGTTGTAAGAAGTTCAATATTTACATTGCAAATTCAAAGGAAGATAGAAATCATTTCTACCCTCCAACAGTTTGACGAACCTCAGTGTGTACTTGGATAGTTTTTCTCTCAACTCATGGAACTTTTTGGATGTTCAAGTAGAGATGGGTTAGGTGGAATTCATATCATACTTTGGATTGCTAGAAATTTCAGTTCATTGAACATAACGATAGGGGTTCATCAATTTAGGATAAGACATAGTTTTTTTGGCTTACAACTTTTTAAAAAATGAGCATATGGAAGTGTTCATGTGTGTCTTTTCTATATCACCTATTGTATTTTTTAATTTAGTAGGGGGTATTAGACCATCAACGTTGGGTAATCTATCATCAGTATAATGGGTGATTGTTACATGCTGAGGGTTCTCCTTCAACCCTTGACATTTTGAACAACCACAAACTACTAAGGTGTCATAAAAGAGTTCCAACTCACGACAAATTACTGTCGATGAACTAGGATGGAGGCTTGAAGATGGCATGTTACAATTGGTGGGGTAAAGTGACTGCCCATTTTCATCCACGAACTACTTGTGGTATCTTGCTCTCGATAAGACCTTACACAATTTTGAAATTGGTGGAATGTCTTGTGCATCTGAACTCAAACCTGAATCGGGATCCTACAATAAAGAATAAATCCATATCCACATTCACATTGATAAGAAACATAAATTCAAATAAATAGTCAAAATATAAATCAAACCTGAACTTACTAGGGATGGAAAGGGAGAACTCATTGATCTTTGAACAAGATGGAATGAGATGGAATATGAAGAATTGGCCATTTGATACTACAAAATTTTCTCCCTGCATTTGAGCCAAATCAGTAATCAATATATGTATCTATAGTCCTAGACTATTTTCAAGAACTATATCATAATCTAACATCCAATATAGTTTGGAAACCATTTTGTAAGAATAAGGTGAGTTTAAGCAACACATATATACTATGAAATATTGTAATTGGTGTGGTTAAATACTAAAAGAACATTTGGGATGAATATATAATTTTAAGTGAAAACATAAAACCAAAGGATTTTCAAATGAAATCAATGTGTCTATTCATATATACACGCACTGGTGCACTCACATATACAAAACGCACCATAAAAGAACATCTGCAAAAGCCCTCGTAGTGGAAAATATCTGCTACATTTCGTAGCATATATTTATACATGCATTTTTACAACATAATTCATACCGGTGTGTTTCCTACATAAAAGTGCTTCAAGGTGTTCAAAATATACACGCACTATGGCATGAGTTTTTAAATTGTGGTTCAGTGGATTTGTTTTACTTAAGTACGCCCCAATGCTACTTGACAACATGCACATCGAAATGTTGAAATAAAAAATAAATAAAAAATGACAAAATCTTTTTGCCCTAAATTAAAAAAAAGGCGGAAACTTTAAGTTCGAGAAGTAATTTTAAATAGTGTTTAAAAGAAAAAAACCTAAAAATTAATTCATTCTTTTGTCAAAAATTTCAAGGGAGAGTTTTGGAAGAGAGACTTATGTGGAAGGAGTTTGGAGGAACTGGAAGGAGTTTTGATGGTCGAAATTTGTTAGGTATGGTGAGTCAAACAAAGCTTTCCATAATAGAAATTTCAAGTATGTAAATATTATTGTTGATCTTGTTATCTTATTTATAGTTTAACTACATTTAGAAAAAAAAAACATCATACTTACCTTCAATGTTGCAATCCTTATTTTCCAGCTGTTTCTTTTCTTCTTATGTGGCTGCAAAATTTTACATTAGGGTTTAAATCCCTCTATTGTTAAACAAAATTATGATTTCACCCTTTAGGGATTTTGGATTTACTGAGCTTGTAATTATATATAGAAAGCGTAGGGTAATATGGGGCCACTTTCTTGGTCGAATCTGTAACCATGCCAGCCCTGTCAAGTTTTATTTTTATTTTTTCTTTCAATAAAAAAACATATGCATCAATATTGATGCATTTGTATTACGGGAATGCACCGGTGTGGTCATGAACATAGCGCACTGGATATGACCTTCCTCACATCATTTTTTGTTTTATAAAAACACAAAACTCAATTTTCGTATCTTGATTCTGTTGATGTATATGTAACTTCCAAATGTATTTCATCTATGTATATTGTACTCCTATAGAGATGTGTTATTCCTCTATAATGGAGTCAGTTGTCATTTGTATTGACAAGTGTCGCAAGTGTCGTAACTTGCCGATGGGTTATTAGACCACCATGTGTGGGGTCAGTTGATTATGTTAACCATGGGTCATTATGCTAAGCTAGACAAGTCGACCCCATAAATTTATTGGGCAGTCAGGACAAGTATAAATAGAGATCGGGAGATTTCTATTTTGATCATCTCATTATCTCACTCTACATCACTCAGAAAGTGGTGCACATGTGAGGAGGAGGATCAACTACTAGGAGAAGACTATCTCTGTGTACTTGGGTTGTACTTTGGTTGTATCATTGCTCTATCTATCTTTGAGGAAGTTGTGGGATTTTTCACCTTAGGGTTTTCCCCACGGAAACTCTATGTGTCTATTGTCTCTTATGTTTGCATCTTGTGATGATTGATATGCTTGCTATGATTGATATGCATTGATATAATGTACATGTTATTCTATCAGTAAAGATCCTAGAGTATTTTGTATTAATGCTAAAAAATTAACATGGTATCAGAGCTAACCTGAGAAGAAGACACTATGTAGTTGCGGAAGCTAGGGCTTCTTGTTTTTGGGTTTCTCTCTACAAATTTTGGAAAAGCAATATGATGGATTGACTATCCTTAGCAAGGTGAATCTTTCTATCCAATAAGAATTCTGTTTTTAGCACTTTCAGTTTTGGCCCTAAAAATTAGGGTTTCCACAAAAATAGGAATTTATGAAATCGGAAGACATAGCTGGAAGATCCTTGAACAAATCAAAGTTTAGAGCTTTGGATCGAGATTTTTGGCTGGGTAAATCTCCAGGAAACTCAAACCCTAATTCAGGGTCCTCCTAAGTGAATCCGGGAAGACTAAAAGGCACTTCTGAAGGGTGAAACTTTGCAGAACTCAAATTTTGAGTATACCAAGATGATCAGCTCATCAAGGAGCATCTTTCTATCCTCTCAAAAAGTTGAAATTCACATTTCAAATTTTTAGGGTTTCTCTAACAAACCCCAATCTAGGACCAGATCCAGTTTTTAGCAAATCAAGTTGTAAGACCTAAATATTTTCTATTTCCATTTGAAGTACTCTTTAAGATGTCTCACCACACCAAGCTTGAGGATAAGCTTGAAGGGGATGATAACTTCCGAGCCTGGAAGTATAGGATTGGGTTAATCCTGGAAGAAAATTAATTGGACACCTACATTAGCTCTGAGGTCCCTATCCCAGAGGATGAAGAGGCTAAGGCATTGCATAAGAAGAACTTGGTCAAGGAAAAGAGGATCATTGCTGATTCTATCAAAAGACCATCTCATACCACATGTGTCATCTCTAAAGACACCCAATGAGATGTTTGACTCCTTGACCAAGCTATTTGAAGGGAAGAACATAAATCGAAAGATGACACTGCGGAATCAATTTAAAGGGGTCAAGTTGTTGAATGGGGAGACCATTCAATCTTACTTCTCCAAGGTCTCTCAGATCAAGGAACAACTCAAAACTATGGATGAAGTAGTGGAAAATGGTGAAGTTGTTATGACCACTCTGAATGGCCTACCTAGGTCATGGGACTCTTTTATTCAAGGAATCTGTGCAAGAAAGAAATTGATCTCTTTCAGTAGACTATGGGAGGAATGCTCTCAAGAAGAAGCTAGGCTCATGGCCCAAAATGAAAATATGGGAAATGAAGATCAAGATCTCACAGCACATGCCAAGAAAGGTAAGTTCAAGAAGGAGCCATCTCATAACAGAAGACCTTCTCACCACCATCACCAAAAGGGTAAGAAGGATCTGAGATGCTTCACTTGTATTGAGAAGGGACACTTTGCTATAGATTTTCCCAAGAACAAAAAGGGTTCCAATAACAATAAGAAGAAGGGAAACAAGAAGAGATATCATGCTCATGCTGCTAAGGATGATGAACCTCCCAAGAAGAAGGCTAGAGCAGAAAGTGATGATGATGACTCATCAAGCAAAGAAGAGTATGTTCTAATATCGTCTCTCACAGGTACTATCTCTCATGGTTGTAATGATTGGCTTATTAACAGTGGGGCTTCCAAACACATGACTAGGTTTAAAGAATCTTTCGTAATCTATCTGAACATGAGTCACCCCATAAGGTGAAACTTGGGGATGGCTATCAATATCCTATCAAAGGAAGCGGTGAAGCCTCCTGCAACCTAGACTCTGGGAAGTCTTTGAAGATGAAAGAAGTTCTATATGTACCTGGGCTCAAGAAGAACTTACTCTCCATATCTGCATTGGATGCAAAAGGCATGAGGGTTGCATTTGTAGATGGCCAAGTTCTAATGTGGCCAAAAGGTAAAACTATAGATGATGCAGTGGTGATTGGAGAGCAAGAGGGAGGATTGTATAAATTGAAGGGACAACCTAAACATGCCATAGTACATGAATCCATGGAGCCAAGTGAAATTTGGCATAGAAGGATTGCTCATGTGCACTATAGAGCACTACCAATTGCAATCAAGACCAAACATGTGCACTATCATGTGCACTATAGAGCACTACCAATTGAAATCAAGACCAAACATGAAGGTGTTTGCAAAGGATTTGCAAAAGGAAAGAACACAAATAAGGAAATCACAAGCAAGTAAGGAAAAAGGAATTATCCACTCCGATGTATGCAATTCGATGTCATCTAGTTCTTTGAGTGGGTATGTATACGATTGTTCTTTCATTAATGATTTCTTTAGGATTCAAGACTTGGGATTTATTTCTTGAAGAACAAAGATGAAGTATTCAGCAAATTCAAGGAATGCAAGGCCTTGATAGAAAACCACACTGAAAAGAAGTTCAATACCTTTAGATCCAACAATGGTGGATAATTCACTTCAGTAGACTTCAAGTGCTATACAATGATTCAGGAATTAAGAGGGAGTTCACCACTCCTTACAATTCACATCAGAAAGGAGTAGAAGAAGTTACTTCAGAATAGGACTCCAGCAACTCCTGCAAAGAAGCAAAGATTCAGAGGGAGTCCACGCAACAAACAAACAAAGATAAGTATTTGAGTTGTCATTTCTTGTAGATTCTATTTGTTTAAATAATGTTATTCAGTAATGTATATGCTTATGTTCCTAGACTTAGGTTGTGTATTATGCATATTAGAATAATTGCATTGATGAATAAGATACTACTAATATGCAAGTAATGTGTAAGTGGTCTATGGTACTGTACAACATTCCATTGCTACTTATCTAGAATGAAACTTCTTTGCTGACATGTTGAGAGTTGTGCAGACTCTTAACAATGTTCCGGTAGAGATTGGAAGGCATCTAGAAAGTTACAGGATATGGATAAATGTTGTATTGAAGCATTGGCCAAGATAATTGCATCACTATATGACATATTTATTTATGTGTAAGAATTTGTTCTGAAAAACTATGAGATGTTTATAATCATGCAATTTAAGTTGTCTTGTAGGAAAGATCGTATAACATCACCTACAAAAGAAGGACTACAACATTTGTTCAACAACAAAGTTATCTATTGAAGATATTGAAGATATTGAAGATATTGAATATATTGAAGTTCCCAAGATTCAGGAAGAATGCCATGATCGACGAGTACGATTCGATCATGAAGAACGATGTTTGGGATGCAGTCCCAAGACTTGAAGGGAAGTTTGTTGTGACTTCCAAATGGATCTACAAGATCAAACATGCTGCAGATGGTAGCATAGAGAAATACAAAGCTAGATTTGTAGCTCGTGGCTTCTCTCAGAAAGAGGCAATAGATTATGAGGAAACCATTGCTCCTATAGCTAGATACATTTCCATTAGATGAGTACTTGCTCTGGCTGCAGTAATGAAATGGAAGATACACCAGATGGATGTCAAGACAGCTTTCTTGAATGGTGTAGTCGAAGAGGAAGTGTATGTGGAGGAGCCACTTGGTTTTGAGACACATGACAGGAAGTCATATGTGTGCAGGTTGAAGAAAGCCTTTTATGGCTTGAAGCAAGCTCCTAGGACTTGGTATGGTAGGATAGATAGATTTATATCCAGTTTGGGCTTTACTAAGAGTATAGCAGATTCCAACCTTTATTACAAGGTTGAGGAAGGCAATCCTGTGATACTACTCTTGTACATGGATGACCTGTTTGTTATAGGTAATGATAGTTTGATTGCTGATACTCAGAGGAAGCTTGCTGTCGAGTTCAAGATGAAGGACTTGGGGATGATGCACTATTTTCTAGGCATGGAGGTGTGGCAAAGTACAGATGGAATCTTCCTTAGACAAGGGAAGTATGCAGTAGAGATCTTGAAGAGGTTGGGGATGATGGACTATAAGGACATGGCCACACCTATGGCATCGAACCTGAAGCTTCTGTGTGATGCTTCATTTGATCTGATTGATGTCACGATGTATCATCAGATGATTGGGTCCTTGATGTACCTGACGAACACGAGACTAGATATTTGCTTTGTGGTGAACACATTGAGCGAGTTCCTGACGGATCTGAGGAGTGTTCACCTGGTTGCTGTAAATCATATTCTGAGGTACCTAAAGGGTACAATTTATTATGGGCTCAAGTATGATGCAAATCAAAAGTTTAACCTACAGGGTTATGTTGATTCAAACTAGGAAGGCAGTGTTGCAGATAGGAAGAGCACATCTGGGTGCTGCTTCAGTATGGGATCAGGTGTGATCTCTTGGTTTAGCAGGAAGCAGTCCTACGTAGCACTGAGTACAGCTGAAGCAGAGTATGTTGCAGCTTGTTCAGCTAGTTGTGAGGTAGTATGGCTTCGGAAGCTATTGTCTGAGTTATTTGATCTCTCGCTGGAGGCTACTAGTATCTTTTGTGACAACCAGAGTTGTGTGAAGCTGTCTGAGAACCCGGTGTTCCACAACAGGTCGAAAAACATTAAGATCAAATATCACTATATCAGGGATATGGTGCAGAGAGAAGCAGTGAAGCTCCTGCATGTTGCGATGGACGAGCAGATTGTAGATGTGCTGACGAAACCACTAGCTAGAGTGAAGTTCGAATACTTCAGAGAGAGGCTTGGTGTTCTTTAGATTGATGACACTTTGAGGAAGAAGTGATAGACAAATTTGCAGGAGCCATTCTGATCATGGTGAGAGGAGGATCCTTCCATGGCTATGTATATAAGCACTGGATAATGAGCATTGGGACGATGCTCCAGTTATTGCTCTGTATGTGTATATATGCATCATGTTGGATGCTTGATATGATCGGTTGGATCATTTATATGTATATGTATGAACGCATCATGTTGGATGTTGGATATGATTAGTTGGATCATTTATATATACATGTATGTACACATCATGTTGGATGCTGGATATGATCAGTTGGATCATGTGTATGTATCTGTAGATGTATCAGGTGGATACATTGTATGATCAGGTAGATCATGTATGTTGATATGTATCAGGTATGATCAGGTGGATCATGTATTTCTATATGTATCATGTGGATACATTGTATGATCAAGTAGATCATGTATGATGATATGTATCAGGCAGATACTGTGTATGCATCAGGTGGATGCATTGTATGATCAGGATGATCATGGATGACGAGCTTTAGGATGTTGCTCCAGATGACATGCATCAGGACGATGCAGTGTTGATGATCAGGATCATCATGTGTACATCAAGATGATGTATGGTGAGTATCAGGTTGATACTCTATGGCCATGGGCAAGTTGTGCAGATCAACATGTAAGTAGACCTGGGAGATCTGGACAAGATGAAAAATCCCTCAGATGCTCTTTCGAGGAATTGATCTGGGAGGACATGTAAGTAGACCTGGGAGATCGGGACAGGATGAAAAAGGCCTCAAATGCTCTTTTGAGGCATTTTCCTATGGCATGTAAGTAGACCTAGCAGATCTAGATAGGATGAAAAAGGGCTCAGATGCTCTTTTGAGGCATTGCCATGACCACATGTAATCAGACCTGGAGATTTGGACAGGATGAAAAAGGCCTCAGATGCTCTTTAGGGTTCTTTCTTGGAAAGACACCCTTTTAAGTTTTTTTGGTAGGAGTCACATGTAATCATACCTAGAGATCTGGACAGGACGAAAAAGGTCTCAGATGCTCTTTAGGGTTCTTGCTTGGAAAGACACCCTTTTAACATTTTGTGACTGTCACATGTAAAAGATCCTGGGAGATCCTATAGGTCGAAGTTGTGTACCTGTAACAACCTGGGATGCTCTTTCGAGATTTTGTGATGCATGTAATAAGTCATGAGGATTCCATAGTATGGCCAGTTATGGTGAAGACCTACAAGTGGTGGGCCTACATCCAGTATGAAAAAGGACTGGCTTTGTAGAACTTTCTATGATGAGTAGATTCAAAGATTGACTGAGATAGCAGCAGCAGTGACGATGATGATAATTCGAGGA
The DNA here is from genome assembly GCA_027924585.1 of Larix kaempferi. NCBI lineage: Eukaryota > Viridiplantae > Streptophyta > Pinopsida > Pinales > Pinaceae > Larix > Larix kaempferi. Next base: position 550,599 of record BSBM01000318.1, on the reverse strand, counting down.
CGATGATTCGCTGATGATGATCCAAAGAAGAAGACGTGTGCTAGAATATCTGTGTCGATAAATACCTTCCTAGTTAAGAGGGAGTGTTGATGTATATGTAACTTCGGAATATATTTCATCTATGTATATTGTACTCCTATAGAGATGTGTTATTCCTCTATAAGGAAGTGTTGTCATTTGTATTGACAAGTGTCGCAAGTGTCGTAACTTATTGATGGGTTATTAGACCACCATGTGTGGGGTCAGCCCTGATTAGGTTAACCATGGGTCATTATGCTAAGCTAGACAAGTCATCCCCATAAGTTTATTGGGCAGTCAGGACAAGTATAAATAGAGATCATCTCATTATCTCACTCTACATCACTTGGAAAGTGGCACACATGTGAGGAGGAGGATTAGCTACTAGGAAAAGACTATCTCTATGTACTTGGGCTGTACTTTGGTTGTATCATTGCTCTATCTATCTCTGAGGAAGTTGTGGGGTTTTTCACCTTAGGTTTTTCCCCACGGAAACACTGTGTGTCTATTGTCTCTTATGTATGCATGTTGTGATGATTGATATGCTTGCTATGATTGATATGCATTGATATATTGTACTTGTTATTCTCTCAATAAAGATCCTAGAGTATTTTGAATTAATGCTAAAAAATTAACATATTCTTTGTTCGCAATGCATCTGATTTATTTTAATGCACCAGTGCATTGATTTTTCGAACGCACTTAGGGTGTTTCACATATTTAAGTGAATCAATATCATATTTATTCATTTATTTTATTTTACCTTTTTTTCATATTTTGAAGGTATGTAATTTATTTGTATAATATATTGATAGCTTTTGTATTTAATGGTACAAATTGTTTATTGATAGAAAATGCATGGTATGAGTTCAATGAACAACAACTTTAATCAACGTGATGGGAGCACATCCAAAATTATGAAGAAGGAAAGTGATTTTAATTAATTTATGAATTTAAATTAATTTGTTGGAACTATTTGTAAATTTATCTAATATGTATTGGTTAGTGTGTGACATGCATAGCCAAAAATTGAGGAAGCTCGATAAGATTCTTACCAAACTAAGTCCAGAAGAGCATAAAACATTGATGGAAAAGTTGAAAAGGGATGAATTAGGTGAATAAAAAATAAATCAATATGAATTATTTATTCAAAGTTGAGTAATAATATACTTAATAATATTCACTAATATGTTTCAAATAATGTAATTCACATATGTTTAATTTTATGCAGGGACTGACAACAACCTAATCAATGTCATCATAAGAAAAACAAATTATGGAAGATGCAAATGATTATCAATTGATCCTTAGCTCATCTGGAGTGGTGTTGGAAGTTAATAGAAGGGGAAAACATTTTTATAATACTATGAGGGATTTATTTGAAAGAACATGCATACATACACTTCACTTACAATACATAAACCAATCAAATGATTCAAAGAATCAGGTCATATGTAAACTACAAGAGGATTTCCCAGAGTAATGGTCAGTGAGAGATGGTAGGCTTGCAATAGAAAAAACATACAACAACAAAAAGGAATCATTCAAAAAGTAATATTTCTAAACATGTTTATGTAGAATATGTATCTCTAACTATTACAAAGCATAATTCATTCAATAATTTTAATTCTACTATATTTATTTTTCATATCAGCAGAAAAATAATTTAATGTCATTTTACATTTTCAATAATATATTACCACCCCAAAAATGTATCATAAATAAGAAATGTATTAAAAAATAATTAAAATTTAATTAGCATCATGTAATGTCCCCATTCAAATAATTGCATAGCAGGACAATTCCATCAATCCTACTAGTTCCCTAGGTTGGATGGATACATTTGGAATTTTAATAACAAAGATAATAAATGATGTTTAGACATTAGAATGGAATAAATATTTAATAATGGATCTAATTAAATAAATACAAGAGAAAATTGAAGTGGCAATGGAGCATGGAGACACATGGAGATTATGGGGCCCACACAAGCTAGAATGTTTGTGCCACATGGCATCCTGCTCTTGCAAATTCGAATCCATGGGAAGCCTAATGTTATTGGATGAGTTAGAAGGCTAATACACTTGTCCATATGCATCATAGGTCGAATTTGGAAGGTAATCTAACTTACATGGGAGAGGAAGAGTCAAATGGGAGCTTCTTGGACACTTGGGCTAGATTCCCTGACATCTATGACATCTATGACACCAATGATGAAGATGCTATGAAATTTATGACATATTGAAGAACTGAAGGCTGAAATCTGACCATTATGACATCTCAGGCCTAAATATAGCATCCAAGAAGGATCTCATGTGAGTTGGGGAAGCTCAATGGGTCCCTACTCGAATTGGGGGAAGATGGAAGGCTAGGGATGGGAGGACACATGGAAAATCTTGAGAACACACCGTAATTCGAATTGGCTTGAGTTTGTGGATGGATTGGTAACCTTATAATGCTAATGATGTTTATAAAATATAGGGATCAACCAAGATAAGGGATTTTGATCATTAGAGAAATTTGCATTTGTGAAGAGAGAGAGCTAGTGGATGGCTAGTTTCTTGCCTTATCCAATTTCGAGGGTGAAAGATTCCCATCCAAGTTGGTGTTTGGAGAGGCCATTAAGGTATTTCATGTATATTTAATGTAGTTTGTATTTGTAGGTGTAAGCTACAGGGAATCTCGTGGTTTCTTCTAATGCAGCATATTCTCTCAACTATTTCCAATTTTTATTGCATATTCTTGTTCATGGAGGGATTGGGATTTGGGTTAGCTATTGTACTCTTTGGGAGAGATTCTCATGATCCATTTATGATTTTAGTAAGCTTAATATACTCTGTTATTCATCTTCATAAATTCTCAAGTCGAAATACGAAATGGTTGTATGTAAAAGTGATTATTAATGAGCAAACAATGACCATTTCCCCACTATATTGATGTATGCCATTGCAATGCTGATGAGTTAGAATGAAAGAATGCTTCTCTGATATATTTATGATGAATGGACTGAAATTGATGATTATTACAAGTTTCATATCCATCACTTAAGCATTTGGAGAAGATTTGGTGCCATTAACCAAGGGTCAAACTAGTGATTTTTTAGTTGTTTGGGAGAGGGTTATAATAGCATTTATAAACTGAATAATGATGCACATGAGACCTTAATAATGTACCTCAAACATCCTCTATCTCTATTCAGAAATTAGAGTGGGTTTGGGAGCATTTGGAAAGCCATCTTCAACATTTACGCCAGGGGAATTGGAACCCCAATTTGCTAGTGAAAACTCCTACCTTGGCCAGAATATTAAACAAGTTTGGAGAAGTATTTGGAGGGTCATAAATCATCCCTGAACATCATATTCAAGTCTTAGTATCATTAATATACCTTTTTAGAATATTTTGGGGCATTTGGGGCAATTTGGAGACCTAGACATCAAAACTAGTCAAAGGTCGAAATAGGGAAAAAGTGAAAAATGGTCATTTTAACAAAATTTCTTAAAAGGGACATTACACATCACTAATAAAGGATTTAGTCAAACCCATATTTCCCCTAAAATATTTTTTGGTTGCACAAGAAGTAATGTGGATTTTGGAAGACAATACGATATGGGGTTAATTAAATTTTTTTGAAACCGAGTATCAATCGAAAAATCTCTTCAATTTAATATTTTTCGATTTGCCCCAAAATATCCAGTTTACCCAAACCCAAAATATGTTCTGAAACCAAATATATGTTTGTATTGAATATACCCTGCTTGAACAAAATCTATGTGCATGTCAACACACTCAGTCTATGATAAAACATAACTAGATCGTGTTGAAATTCTCTGAAGAAAATGGTTGTTATCGTGATCGATTGGTAAGAGTATGTTTTTCTAGTTTTTTGTGCCCTAGGTTGTATGTTTTCAAAGATGTTGTTTTTTCCAGAGTTGATTGTAAGTAAAGAGGAATGTTGATGTCCAATTTTTCCATCACTTTTGATCATTGGACGTGCTCTGTTGGCACAATTTTTACCATTTCTGATGCGTTAAGTTATATTTATTGCCATTCAGACCACCATTCGAACTCAGGTATGAACATATTTTAATATCTCATGAATCTTAATTGATTATCATATTTTTTTTATGGTTTATTAACATTAATTTAGCATTTCTTGACTTGCTTGGCACATATTCTTCATTCTTCAAGTTATGGTTTCCATGCATACTCTCATCCAGATGTGGATTCACGTTCAAGATGCCCATTCACATTCGAACCTTCGTTCAGACCTCCGTTCGCACCCTCGGATTCGTTGGTTGGCATATTCCGGGGCATTGAAGGCGAAAACCATGACGTGGGTTTTGTTGGCGACATGGCCTTGATGGATCGTGAGTCCTTGTTCGAGAAGATCTGCATCCTCACTGACCCAGGATGCCAATGCATTAGTTGCTCATGTTAAAGGGAACCAACATGCACGGAATGAGGAAGACGGCATGTGCTTTTTAATGGGTCGTTGCTGCAGCAGTAAAAGACCTTCTATTTTTAGAGAGGATGACCACTGAAAGGGTCGACCTACTCTCTATTTCTAAACATTATATAAAGAGGTATCAGGTTGAGAAACGCACGCAGACATAGAGATAGAAGAGAGAAACATTGTACAAGCTCTGCTTCAGTTTAATAAAAAGACTATGTTTCAGCTGTTGATGATCATTTTAGTTTTATGTTAATGAATGGTGACTAAGTAGCTTAGGAGATAAACCCCTGTTGCTAGGAAGGGCCCCTCAACAATCAGAGGTTCTATTTGTGTACATTCAGCAGTTTCTTTTTATATTTGCAACTAATTCATTTTGGTTTTGCATGTATCTATTACATTTTCATGTAAGTCATTTCATTTTTGTAAGCAAGTAGTTTGTTTTCCTATAGGTGATGCTTTGCTATGTATAAAATATAATTTTCTTATGTTTTTATGCAATTTATGCCTTCAGAATCCATTCAGCCGACCATTTGCACCGTCCGTTCAGACTTCCTTTCAGACCTTCTTTCAGCCTTCCATTCGCATTTAGATAGAATTTCCCATAATTTTCATTCATTTCCAGAATTTCTAGTATTTCATTTCATGCCGAGATAGTTAGCTAGGAGATAGGTTAATTTTCTAGTACTTCATCATGCTCTGTAGTTAGATTGGGATTCAAATCCAACTTTACCACCTCAAGAAATTTATATTCAGTTTTACATTCACACATAGGCTAATTATTTTAGTTTTAATGATAATGAAATTCTTTTACATTCAACATATGTTTTACTGTTCAAATGAGAAATAATTATGGTTTAAGTAAGAATTACATAGTTTTCTTTTTACTTATGATTTAGTTAGTTCATGATTCATTTTCATTTTCATACCTAGAACCTAGAACCTATATTAGCTAAAGATTGTTTAAAATGATATATAGACCTTGTTAGATATTAGTTTGCTTTTGAGATTAGTTTAGCATTTCATTTCCAGTTTTCATTTCAAGTTTATAATCAGACTTTCATTTTCATTTACATGGTGTTTTGTTGTTCAAACTTGGTTTCAAGTTCTTTCATTTCAATAGGTATCATAGATTAGAAATCAGTTTTAAAGTTCAAGCTTAATGGTTCATTTGGAGTTTCATGTAGATGTATTAGTTTTAGTATTTTAAAGTTCTCATAGTTTAGTTTAATATATGTTTACTTCTCAAGTTATAGATTAGTTGCATTACACTTGCATAATTGAGCAAGCTGTCTTAGATTATAGTTTTATTTTCAGTAGGGATATCATAAGAATACTTTGTTTTTCTGCTGTAAGTTTTGATTACAAGTTAACATCGATTCCAATCATCTAACTCTTGTCTTGTACTTATTTTAGTTTGCTTTTCTTGTAGTTAATATTTTATGAACTAGTTTGAAGTATTGATAGGTATCATTTGATGTTGATAGGCATGTGAATGAGTTACATAAGCATTTCAAAGCATTCATTCGAGATCATATAACTTAGACTTTGCACTTCTCAAGTGAAGTTAGATTGTCGAAATAAGTGTTCCATTTCAAGTATTCTAGCTCGTTTGTCATTTGCTTATGGATGAACAGTAGGTTACAATGTTTAATATTTCTTGTAACTGGTCTATCTTTAGTTTTCACATTTTTGTAGAATTCAAGTTAGATTTATTTCCATTTTCTATTTTTTAGCCTTTGTAAGTCATTTAGATGCAATATTTGCTCAAGATGATTAGAACTAGGTAGATTTGCTTGTGTTGTTAATGCATGCTTAAATCTTAGATCAGTATTTCATCTTGTTTTATAGTTAAGTTGAATTTATGTTGGCTTAAATATTGATCTATAGGTTTCCAATGTAGACCCAAGTTCTCACTAGAGGTGAAGCTATGGGGGTGTTGCGAAATCAGGTTTCCACAACGATGTGATGAGTTGTTAAATAGAACTACTGCGCAGCGTGCTGCAGAGCTCGCGCTGCGGACTAACGAATGCATGATGATGGCCTTCGTCGCAGTCGATACTTCTACAAGCTAAAACGCTTGCACAACCAATGCATCCATAGACTACGTGGTTCGGTAGTGTTCACTTGATAAGACAACGCAACTGACTTATGTGCTTCCTCTACAGACTTAACCGATATTGATAACTTCACTTAACACTTTTCATTCATCTACTACCTTAGATTATGTAATCTTATGACTTATGCAATGGAATGAAATACACAACTCTGCGCACACTCGGTGTTGCGCTTCAAGGGAGTCGCACGGTGCGAACTCTCCAACTTAACTACTTATCCAAATGACTTATGCGTTTATTAACTCAGAACTACTGTGCATTCAACATTCATCCATTCATGTACTACTTAACATATTATTCCCGTGGCGAATACATACAAAAGCATTAACATATCATCTGATAAATGAGAATTCAAGCACAACTCTAAGAAAATAAGCGAATGCAAACACATAAGCAGTCACAATACACAGGATTTAATGTGGTTCACCCCCAGGATGGAGGCTACGTCCACAAGAATTGTTTTTGTATTAGTCTTTGGGAAGGGTACAACAGTTCTTGTCTGCGCACTCATCTGCATATGCTCTTCTCTCTCAATAGGCCTCTGCGCACACAGCTTGCAGAGCCTTTACAAAATTGTATCTCAACAAAGATCTATTCAACAACGAATATTAACCCAAGTAATAACAAAAAATGAGAGATTAACCCTTTCCCATAAAAAATATGCCTTATTTATAGATCATGCACGTAAGTCATGTCTTTACAATCCACAAGAAAAAACCATTAGGTTTACAAAACTGTCACGGTTTTTAGGAAACCGAATTGTTGGTTTCTTGTAGCGAATCTTCCATCATGGCCATCTTCCATGCATGCTTCATGTCGCTATTGGCCTTCCTATTGCGCGCAGGCCAACAGTTTGCTTTCAATGAGCCATTCTTCCTCTAACGGTCTTGGGAAATTTGTTTGTGTAGTGGTTCTTTCGCATGTGCGACCAGACACTTTCCTTCCGCATTGCTCCTACCCGTCGCTTGGTACTCCTAGAGCATCTTTACCAAAAATAGACCATCGATGGTCTAACCGGAATACGTGTCGTCTTTCGTCCAATACTCTACTTTTCCAGATCTCCATAGACTGGACACATTACAGCAATGTACTCCTCCCAGCACTAAACATTGCAGCTCTTTCGACATTATGCTGTGCTCTTCTTCACATCATCTGAAAACTGACTTCTCCAAAAATCCTTCAACTGAACTGTGCTTAGCCCCACAGTTCCAAAATATGACTTGCTCAAAATTCCCCACTTGGGATAGGCCCCTAACACTTACATGTGGTTCATCCCCAAGCCACCTTCAAATTCAACTTCTCCTAGCTATTCTTCTGTTTGCGGAGCTAGCTTCGCAGCGAACTCGTTGTATGTGAAAATCAACTTTTTAACTGCTTCCTTAGTGTCTTGTTTGACTTGCTTCATGGTTTCAAGCATCTTAGGTGTTATTTCATCATTGAATTGTCCTTCCACCTATTCTTGACCTTCACGCAACTCCTTTAACTTCTCCTTGATCTCCTGCGAGATCGTGTGGGATGCCTCTAGCGAGGGTTGTGATTTATCTCTCATTTCAGTCTCTTTTTCTCTTAAGGCTTGCACTTCATTTTTCAGCATGTTGACTTCCCGGTACCTCTGGAGTCTTTCTCTTGGTAGTAGGGCTTTAAATTCTACATCCAACTATTCTAATGATGCTTTCTTATCTTTAACAGCGTTCTTTACTTCCAGCAACCTTGGATCCTCTTCAAGGGCAGTGAATTCCTTCGACGCCGCATCTAAAAAGCTTTGGCACTTAGCCACCTTGGCAGCTATACTCTATATTGTAGCCTTCACTTCCTTCACTCTTAATTACTTCTGATCTGGTGGAGTCTGTGGGTTAATTTGTACCTCCAAGGAAGCAACCTTAGCTTCATGGTTGATCTCCATATCTCGCATCTCTGCCTTAAGATCGTTAACCAGTTCGTCTATCTTAACAATAGTGTTCGTTGGGTTTATCTATACATCACATTCTAATATATCATCTACGACCGCAGTGATCGTGGATTCTATCCTTTTCCATCGATCATGCTCATCCTGCAGCTCCATAGCTCTCCGCGAGCTAGATTCCTCCAACTATTTATTAGTTGTTTGCAGCTCAGTGCGTCATTTCAGCGCGTCGGTAGTTCTCTCATGCATTTCTTTGACAACCTACAGATGGAAATAGTGTAGACCAGGAAGTGGTATCTTCGCAATATAGATCTCCACACACTCTACGTCCTTCGTATCCAACATTATTTGTTCTGGCAGTGGCAGTCTTACACTTAAGGGATCAAGATGGACAATGAGGGACTTCGCAAGCACAGTCATGGCTAGCTGTGGCGTCTGCTGCTGGGAAGTTCCTCCTGACTTCCCTTCGGACTCTGAGTCCCGCGGCAAGGGTAATATTTGTGTACTTCTTTAATTTTTTCTTTGATTCCCTGCAGCATGGTCAAATTCTTCTGTAGACTTTCCTGAATCACTTTATCAATTTTCTCCTTGTTGGTCATCAGATCATCCATCTGCTCCATGACCTTGACCACGATCATTTAATAATCATCATCATGGAGTACCGTGTTTGATGGCCCTTTAATGTCTTTATGTTTCTTCCTCACTCCCTTTGGTTGTGTAGGACTCTCAGCTTCCTTCCTTTTTCCTGTCTCTTTTTCTTCAGTAATGGGACATGGAATGGGTTTGTCCTCGCCGGAGTCACTTTGGATATCCACAATTTCGACTCAAAAATCAGCAAGCCATTCCCTCATGATGCTATCAATATCATATTCATACATATGGTATCTTCCTACGAACCATTCAGTATTCTTCTTCTATGCTTTGGTTGAAATCTGAATGCAATGCATGTCTGAAAAAAAATATACAGTGCGAATATACTTACTCGTTACCTGCTTTGTTATCTGCGGTGTGAGCATGATGGCTACACGTAGTTGGTCAGAATAGGCGTAGAAGACCTCAGCTGCCATGTGCTGCCTTTGTGAGTTCAACTTTGCCAAAAGGTTTGAATAGAGGGCTCCTCTGCAGTCATTGTTGTCGGTGATTACACCAACGTAATCCTTCAGCTCCTTCCACCCTACGAAGGCGATCAACACTATTAACCAAGTAAAATGGAAATTTTCGCCATTGATCTGTGTGTCATTTAGTTCCTCGAGGAACTCATTCAATAGGTATTGACACCAGTTGAATTGTTCACCCTCCGTGACTGCGGCACCAAGTAGGACTGCGCCCGCAGGTACCTCCAAGCACCCGCATTTTCTGAGAATATTGCTGGCTAATAGTTGCACGACAAACTGCATTGCCTTATCATCTATGTCGTCCATCTGAAAGCCTCTCTTTCCTTTGATTATGGTTTGAGTTTTATTCATCTTCGCCGCCACTTCTTTGTCCTTGCTTTTACCTTGGAATAACTGTTTTGGGTCTTTACCTCTTTTGCTCAATCCCGTGATCCCGTGGATTATGACAATGGTTAGGTTGATATTGTGCTCGAGCCACAAATATCCTTGGTGGATGCACAACATCAAAGTTCGCACCACCACATTTAACTCTGGCGTTTTGTCAAATTGTGGGAGTCTCAATAGATTGAGCAGTCCCGACTGGACTACTCTGGATAACCAGCTCTCCGCAACCATGGTAGGGTTTCCTTTCATGACTTTCTTCCAACACATCTACTAGTCGGGCTAGAACTATGGGAACCTAGGTTCATTGGGCTCCCTTTTCATCTGAAGCAGATCATATTCTTCCCAGTTACATTCTGGGATCTTTCCCAACAAATTTGTGTCCACCTTGACATGATTTGATATCAGCGAGAGTGGTATCTCGTATTTGGCATTCTTCATTAGCTTGAAGACCGGTGCATCGAGTGCACACGGTGAGATATAGTCAGGAGTAAGCTTCAATGGTATATCCCTAACAGCTATCGATGGCTATGACACTATCGAACTCATATTTCGTTGCTTCATTTTCGGCCCCACTGGGTCTTTTCCTTTGTTTTCCATTGTTGGAGCGTGTCTCGATGATCTTTTGGAAGCCTGTCCTTGTTCTATGACGATTTTATTGGTTGGGGCTCTCTGTATTTGAATACCTTCACAGTCTCCTGGATCGTGAACTCTTCCTCAATAGAAGACCTCTTAGACATTCAATGGATGGAGCTCAACAAGATTTTGGATAGCTTGCTGAAAACAACTCGCAAAGTAGTGCTTGAAAGAAAATTCTAAGCGTTTGGTAACACCCGTGAGTCTGAATGCAACAACATTTATAGGCACAGTTGACCTCCCCCGCGCCCTTCAATGGATAGATAATCCTTAAATGCGGTATCTGTTGGCCAAATCCGATGGATTCCTTTATTACTCGTTCAGAACGGTTATTTTTGCATTAAATGCCCAAGCGGTCACTGGCAAAAGCACTGTGTAATAGCTATTTTTCTAGATGGTTGCATCGAACTGCGCGGCAGTCGCCATAACTCCTGCACAGTTACTTCGTGGTGCCTATTTTCTTGCTTTTGAACTCAGCTACCTCTCCCGTTCAACTTGATCTTCGCAGTTGCATTTTGAGCTTCGCAACTACGCGGTTCCTCTTTTTCTTTTTCTCTTTTCATTTTTTTTTTTGGCGCAACTTCACTTCTCTAGAAACGTTGTGCGGATATACACTTTCATCATTGCTCTTTGTGTATAGAATCTTTTCGCTTTCTAGTGCCCAATTTCAGCTGTACTTGGCACTTAGAAATTTCCTTATTTATGATAATCAAGGGTTATGTGAAGCAGGACTATCCCAATAGAGTTTTAGTCTGCTTCCATTGATTAAACCTAGCAAGTTATCTCCTGCTAATGTGGCTAACTGAGTTGCGCCACCATTAATAACATGTACAACAGTATATGGGCCAAGCCAATGCATCTTAAACTTTCCAGGAAAATTCATAAACTTGCTATCATACAGGAGGACTAGATCACCTACCTGAAAAGTATTATTTTTTATGTGGCGATCATGCCATGCTTTTTCTCTTTCGTTCTGCACTTGTTGGTGAAATCCTGCGATGAAGCGATCCTCCTCCAGACCAACCAAGTGTAGAAGCCTCTCTTCTAGTGCCTCACGGTCTACCATGCCTGTAAACGCAGCTATTCTTAAGATGGGAACAATGTACTCCATTGGCATTATTGTGTCCTGTCCATAGGCTAGCCTAAAAGGTGTATGGCCAATCAACTTCTTACACGTAGTTCTATATGCCCATAAAACAGCTGGAATGCGCAGGTCCCAGTCATCCCTATTCACACTGCCCTTAGTCAGCGTATTCTCCGGTACCTTATTGAATGGTTCAACAGTTCCATTTGCTTTCAGGTGATATGGTGTACTTCTCTGATGATGAATGTTGAACTCTTCTCTCGATGTCTCAATAGTCATGTTCAGAAAGTGAGTGCCCTGGTCACTCATCAAAATATTTGGGCATCCAAACCTTGTAAGGATGTCTTAAAAAATGAACTATGTGGCAATAACTATGCTACAGTCCTTAACTAGCTTCACTTCTTTCCATCTGGTGAGGTAGTTAGTTGCAGTAATAATGTACCTCGCACCAGTTCTCTTCCCTGGTGGTTTTATTGGTCCCACAATATCAATGGCCCATTTCTCAAATGCCTGTAATGTCAACTGTGGATTCAATGGCATCTCATCTCTTCGTGACAGACTTCCTATCCTCTGACAGACATCACAGCTCTGGAAATATTCCTTTGCGTCCTTGTGAATAGTAGGCCACCATAGCCCTGCCTGCAGTATCTTCTGCACAGTGGCTCGTCCTGCGTAGTGACCTCCTGCTACTCCTGAATGTGCATCAACCAATATGACTGGATTCTCATGCCCCAATACACATCTGCGCAGTACTTCATCCGGCCCCAACTTGTATAGTTGTCTGACTATTAAAGTGAATTCTGCTGCTCTTACTACGAGCTGCTTCTTTTGTTACGTAGTAAACTCTATGGGTGCTAACCCAGTAGTAAAAAAGTATATGATGTCTTTATAATAGTCATCGGTAGTCTAAATAGAAAAAAACTGTGCATCATGTAGATTATATTCCAGGTTCGAAGGTGTTAGGAACCCATGTCTTTACTTTGTCAATATGTTGTTGTTGGACGCATATGCTTTGTAAGTCGTCCTGTAGTATTTGTTGATCCATAGTTTGTGTTATTGTTGTTGGCGCATATGCTTTGTAAGTCGTCCATAGTTTTTTTGATCCATAGTTTGTATTGGCCCATGGTTTTGACTCATAGTATTGGCACCTAGACTTAGTATATAAGTGTGTGTTGAGGCCTATGAAGGCACCATGAAGTTATTTGTATTGAGCTTGCTCAAAGGAGGTTGCCCCCTCGAAGTGGCCTACGATCAATATAAAAGTGATTATGAGTTATATTATTACTGCTATATCGTGTATTTTGATTAATTAATTGTTGTAGGTTCTTCATATATGGTATTAGAGCACTTTCCTGCGATCGTTGGGTGGAATTTCTGCCAATTTTATTTTTCGCATCTATTGCAAATTCGGATCTGGGAATAATCCCTATCCACTTAACTATGGGAATTACTTGGGCATAAGCCCTAAAACTCATTGTGAGGAGTACCACAGGAACCCCAAAGTAGCTGGCCCATTGAGAGGAACTGCCAACGAAAAGGGCAACGACCCCTACCTGATTGACTAGTTCCCACCCGTGAGGTAAACCAAGAGTTGTCGTTTGTGGCAAAGTGGTTATAAGTTTTACCTGAGCCATGGAGTGAGAGGGGTACAACCCCAATACACAATCCATCAGACAGCATTGGTGGCCGAGTGAAACACCTAAACTGTTAGGAAGCCAAACATACCTGGGGTCCATATCTATTTTTAGTTGAACTGTTGCCAATCACTTCCGCGTTGTTTCAGATCCATTCCAAGCCATTTCATATCCAGTCATTTCAGATCCATTCTGAAAGTCTGGATCCATATGTCAACAGGATGGATACAAATAACATCTGGATCCTTCTGCGTTGTTACAGATCCATTTCTGAAAAAATAATAATAATAATAATAATAATAAAAGAATTCAGTTTTTCCGCCATATCTCCCTTGTTTTAACTCTGTTTCCCTTGAAACTTCTCTGACACCCCTACAATCCCATTCTTCATATTTCATTCCTGAGGACCCTATCCCAAATTCCACTTCCCAACACCCGAAAACTCACATTTGTCTATTTTTAGGGTTTTCCATAACTTCTTCGATTTTCACCCGATCACCTTCAAATTTTACCACAGAGTTCATTTCCTAATTCTACTTCTTTGTCCCTCTCTGCCAAATTTTCTCATTCTTTCACCCCGTTCCTGAAATCCCCCTTTTCTATTTTCTTGTCCTTTCGACATTGTCCAAAATCTAATCAAACCCCAATTACCCATCATATTTTTTCCCCAATCCAAATTTCCCTTCACTAAATCAGCTTCTGTTGGTGTTTTTCAACACATTCCCCCCTCCTCCCCCCAAAAGGAAAAAAAAAAAAAACCATAGTTATGGTTGTCACCCGTGCATGAGCACACACCATGAAGGAAGCACTTGCAACCATCCAAACCAAACTCCAAGATCTAGATGAAAATTTTCTCAGCCTCCATCTTCAACATTCAGCTATGAACAATAATTGACAACCAGAATCTTTTGCAACCACTGGGTTCCCTTCTTCCAGCAATTTTCGTGGGTCGAAGCTTGATTTTCCTCGCTTCAATGGTACTGATCCAACTGGATGGATATACCAAGCAGAACAATATTTCAATCTGCATAATACTTTTGATGTCCAGAAAGTTCCACTTGCATCCTTTCATTTGGAACAGGAAGCCCTTCAATGGTACCATTGGTACATCACAGCTCATCCCGAGCCAAACTCGACAGATTTTTGCCAATTCATTTTGCCACGATTTGGTCCTAGTGCTTTTGATGAATTCACAGGAGCACTCACTAAACTTCACCAAATTGGCATAGTGAGAGAGTATCAGACAGAATTTGAGAAACTGGCCAATCACATAGAAGGATTGTCTGATGAATTCTACAGGAGTTGTTTTATCAGTGGTCTCAAGGATGAAATCCGCTCAAAGGTCAAAATGTTTTGTCCCAAGACAATGATGGAAGTCCTAGGGTTGGCTAAGTTGGCAGAGGACAAGATCGTATCTCAACAATGCTCCAAACCCACCTTTGTTCACTTCAGAAATATGGGTTCCCAACGACCTCCCATCATGCCTGTTCATCGACCAACTACTATCAAGCATTTGTCTGAAACAGAGATGCAGGCACGCTGAGAAAAAGCGCTTTGTTATAATTGTGATGAGAAATTCACTCGGGGACATAGATGTGTTCAACAAAAGCTCTATCTCTTGGATGTGGATTCTCCACCTGCCTCTGAACTTGGTGAAGAAGCTCCCAATACAATAGATGATCAGGTCAACATTCAACACCTTCCTGTTGACACCCCATCTCAGGACGACCCACCTGAGATCTCTCTCCATGTTGTAATCGGCATCACGACCCCAAAAAGAATGCGGGTCAGGGGATACTTCAAGAAGTTGCCTCTTACAATACTCATTGATTCTGGTAGCACTCATAACTTCATTGACCCTCAGACTACCAAATAGGCTGATTGTTTTGTCCATCCTTGCTCCAACTTTGAAATCATGGTTGCCAATGGTGGCACCTTACCTTGCAAGGGGAAGTGTTACAATGTGTGTATCTCTATGGAAGATTATAACCTGTGCTATGACATGTTGTCCTTGTCCTTAGGTGGATGTGATGTGGTTTTGGGCTTTCAATGGTTACGTACACTTGGCCCCATCTTATGGGATTTTGCTGAACTTTGGATGCAGTTTTCAGTCAATGGGACACAACACAAATTTACGGGCTTACAACTAGGGTCTCTCCGCATCATTAGTTCACATTGCTTGGAAAAGATCCTTAAGAAGAATTCACATGGTGTCATCGCTCAGCTCCATTCCATTCAGATGCACCCACCGACAGTCTTCACTACTTCCTTGGATAGATATGCAGGTGTATTTTTTGCACCAGTGGGATTGCGGCCTTCAACAGGTCTTTCTGGTGAGCATTTAGCCACATCTACATCTCAGCAGGACATGATGTCTATTTTGCATGCAGTATAGAAGTGGAAACCATCCCTATTGGGGAATTATTTCTGCATCAAGATTCATCTCCAGAGTCTGGAAAATTTCCTGGAGCAACAGGTCTCCTCCGCAGCACACCTGAGATGGGTTATCTAACTCATGGGTTATGACTATTCGACCACTTACCAGAAGGGTAAGGACAATATGGTGGCAGATGCTCCTTCTTGCACATTTGATGAACCAGTTTCTCTTACAGCTATTTATCTGCCTGTTCCAAATTGGTTGCAATATGTTCAATGGGGCTATCTCTTCTATGAACTCCATGCTTTTTATAGGTCAAATCTTCACTTCTCCATCCATGATCACCTTGAGCTATCAATCACACAAAAGGACAACTTGGATTGAAGAGCATGATGACCTTGGATGATACCTTGACCTGACTTACCCTTCTGCAAGCTAGCAAAACTATGAAAAGCCTCATGTTTTGAGTTGTGCGCTACTCTACTTCAGCAAACCAGTACTCATGCTCTACTTCACAAGGTAATAGTAGCGCACACCTCCTGCTGTGCACTACTCCACTTCAGTAAACTAGCGCACACCCTCAAAAAGTTGCAAACACTAGTTATTAAGCACTAAAGTTGCATATTGTGCTCTACTCCACTGTGAAAAACTCGTGCATACCTTAAAATATGATCAAAAATATATTCATTTGATGAATTGGGATTAGTTGCAGTTGCTTCTGCAACTTCCCCAACTTCCATTACAACCACCTCTCGATCTAAACTTCCTTCCTTGTCCTATAAATACAAGGAGGATTAAGGAGAGGGGTTAGATATAGAGACATAAAGAGACATTGTGGAGATTCTCATTCATAAGAAGAGAAGTTTGTATGAAGGGTTGTTATGCTGGAAGATTTCAAGTCAGAGAAGAGAAGGAGCCTAGAATCCAGTTGCATAAGCATGCTGCATTGATTAGGTATAACTTGTAATCATTATATGCTTTTGACAATAGAGTTTGAAACATTCCTTCCTGTCCCAAATATAATTGCTAATGGATTGTGTATTTATTTGGTTAAATGCTTCATTGTTCTTGATGTATGAATTGCATTTCAATTTTATCATCTTTATATCAGTCAAGATATGCTAAGGAAGGTATCTTTATGTTTCAGGTCTATTGAAGTGGAAGATCAAGTTGAAGATTGATCGCAAGATCGAGCAAAGCTAGGATCAAACGTCAGTAATAAGGTATTTCTTCAATATCTTTGATCTTTTTCCATTTATAGATGTTTATGTAGCGTAATCATTGTGTTTACCTGTCTCCCCTTAAGTTGATAGTGTCCCTTTCCTCACTATAGGGTGAATTTCCCGAACAACAGACTGGCGACTCTACTAGGTAGCTAGTTGTTTTTATGCTCTAGGAAACACATTTTGTTGTCTTTCTAGTACTTTTTGATCCCTTTAATCCTTCAAGGGGCCTTGCAGGTCATCCCTACCTGCTGTATTTTGTTTGACTCAGCCTTTTACACCTTTGCAAAGCCTGATTTCTGACCTTTCCTAACATGTGCGCTACTCTATTGTACCTATAGTAGTGCATACTTGAGTTTGTGCACTATTTTAGCTACTGCACAGTAGCGCACACCTTCCAGAGTGCGCTAGTTTTCCTACTGCACAGTAGGGAACATTCCTGTAGCTCTCTATTTGATGTAAGGTTTGGTTTTCCACCTGTTTTGGTTTGGTTTCTAACTTTGTTATTGGCCTTCTTAACTGGTCTTTGAGGTCTGTAGTCTGTCTTTGAGTTTCTTTAGCCCCTTTTGAGTCCCTTAGGTCATCTCTTGGTCACTTGACTGCTTTTGAAGTGTCTTGTTCGTTTGTGACTCTTTTTGGAGACCGTGCATGGTTCCTTAGTGAACATAGCTGCTCATCCATACCCTAATAGTGTGTTGCAAGTATACAAACCTTTGTGTTTAGCATTTGTTGTTTGTTGCAACACTTGTATGCTCTTTGGGTGTCTCATCTTTTGATTTAGGGTTTTGACCCATTTTTTGGAGCCTTTGGGGTGTCTTCCAAATATTTTTGAGTCCCGACATTTCTTGACCTCGCTGTCATTTTTAGTATTAAGTGAGTTTGAAGTACTTTACTTTGCTTCACCTTTGAGCCTTTGTGTTAGTAAGGCTTTCTTTAGTTCCCTTGCCTACCTACTACTTGGCTTAGTGCTCTTGTTTAGGGTTTGGTACTTTGGAGCATTCTTCTAAGTTTGATTTCCAGTTGTAAGCATCTTTAATCCTTGTTTTCTGCCGACTTTGTTTCCAAGTTCAAGAGCTTTTTCCTTTGAAAAAAACTTGTAGGACAAGTCTTTGTCGGATCATTGATTCGATTGTTGTGAACTTTAGAGTCTTTTTTCCGTACTTGCACATCTTTTGTAGTTCTTGCTTCCGCTTTCAAGTTCTTTTTCGTTCATATATAACAGAAAAAGTAAAATAAGTTTGGTAGCTTAGAGTAGTGAGGCTTATAATCTTTGCAGAGTAGCATAGTTTACTTTGTTCAGAATTTGTAAAGAAAACAAAAAGAAAGCTTTGTTTAGGTTTGCTTACTCTTCATTTTGGAAAGGATATAAAACGAAAAATAAAAAGTCTTTTTTTTGTTGAAAGTTGTTTCATTTCATGCACTTTACTTTCTGTTGCAACCACATCACACAATGCATTGCCCCACTGAGTAAAAAGTAACCTTAAAAAGAATCTTAATAAAATCAATTAGAAACGATTTTCTTTCTAGGGATACACAACACCAACTAGTCTAGGCTAGAGTTTCGAGCTTAAAACACCTTAAACTGCTCGAAGCTTGTTTCATTACTCAAAAATCGTAGTGCGACTGTCATATAGGTAAACCCATTTGTATCAAATATTCCTAGGAAACTCTACTAAAACTAGAGCTAAGCACAAGGCCGTGGAAGATCGGATTTGTTGAGGATATCTCCTCACTTTCCCTTCAACCATAAACTAGGGTCGATTCACATATGGGGTCCATCTGGACTTCGGGCTTTGTTACCTTGCCCACACGTTTTGATCAGGCTGGCGATTGTTCCCCTAGGATATTTCGTACTTATGGTATCCTTAGTATCAAACCTATAGGATCATACATAGGTGACAGCAGGGGATTATAGCTGTTGTACCTAGGACAAACATGGGAGGAAATCCCTTGCAGGTCTTTGGGAGGGTGGTTGGGTGATTCCAGCGCTTGCACCCTTAGTCATTGTATTGTGGACCCCGAGTAACTATTCTTCTTCCTTCGTTGATATGTTCTGGCCTCATCATCCAAGACTCTTCTCTGGAAGGCATCTTGTTTGCCTGGTTTGCATACTTAGGATTTTTTGTAGTGGAATGCTGTTTGCCCCCTAGTCTTAGTGGCCACAAGGTTTTTGCTTAGTTTTATTTTTATATATAATCATGGAAGACCAACAACTTCGTAGGTCTAGAAGGTTGCAAAACCTTCTCCCACTTAGAGTGGAACCACTACCACCACCTGGACGACAGAGGACAGACTCCAGTGTTCCTTTGGAAACTACTGGTGAAATAGAGGTTCCTGAGGAACCACAACCTGGGACTCCAGATCAGCAAGATTTTAATACAGTCAAGATTGTGGATCTCACTTCTGGTGAGTTTAATACCCTTTTAATCCTCCTTTGACTGATTCTAACATTCCGCTTCTGATACCCGTTGGTTTCCAGCAACCTGACTATAGTGCATATTTGTTCACACCTGGGCATATTATGACTAATACAGGAGGCGAATAGGTAGTTCCACAGACTCCCACAATAGGTATGAACACAAATACTGTAAATATGACCTCCACTATTATACCGAGTTTGACTCAGTCAATCACTATCTCAACCCTGTCTTTCATTTTTAATACTAGTACATTAGGCATGCTGAGTTCAACAACTTTGGCATTCGCCTCTACTCCTACTTTTGGACCCAGTAATACAGTGAATGTTGGTCCACCTCCTGCAACTCAACAGCCATATCATATACCTAGGACTTCGATTTCCACACCAAATGTAGGGCCAAACGCCTCTGCAACTATGCCTTTCATGAGTACCATGACCATGCCATCCACCTCGATTACCCCTGGTTTTAATGCCTTTGGAGGTTACAATATGAATCGAGGTAATGTACCTACAGGAAACACCCCTTTTTCTCTATTTTTGGGAGGAGTGGGTAACATCGTTAATCAACAATATGGAGGGGCTAATACCTAGCCTCAGTGGACAAACATTCAAAGTACAAACCCACTTTCATTTGGATGGGGGAATTTCAACAACACTTTCACACAACAATAGATGGCTGGGGGCAATCCCTACCAGCAAATGGCTGGGGGCAACCCCTACCAGCAGATGGCTGGGGGAAACCCCTACCAGCAGTTTACAGCTCTAAGTTTTTTTGACCCAAAATCCGATGGCTAAAAAGTTGAACTTGCTACAACCTATGGTCAACTATTCGACAATTCCAGTCTTTTTTATCGTCGGTGGGATATCGGCTAAAATATGACGTAGTTCAAGATGTCGGATATTCGACTAGAAAACACGTCGGTTAACCGACTTCCTCAAGCTCCACAGGTAGTCGGATTACCATATTTCGCCATCGATTATGCATCGATTTAGTCATCGATTAAGAGACGGGTATTCCATACAAAAAAAATGAAATCCGACGTTCCGAGCCATTGGTCGTATTTCAAAACCGTCGGCTATTACCGTATGGTCGTCGGATTCTGTCGTCGGTTAAGCGACGGGTATGCCATACAAAAAAAAATGGAATCCGATGTTTCGAGCCATCGGTAGTATTGCAAAACCGTCGGATATTACCATACCTTCGTCAGTTTAGAGCGTCGGTTAAGCGACCACCCATTACATTTAAAAAAAAAATAGCATTTTTCAAATAAAATTTTTCATACTGCAGGAAATCAATATATTCTATCTCTATTGTGGAAATATGTAGAATAATTACATATATATATAACTAAGAACCCCATTATTCTCTTCCCATTGTATTAGCAGTGGTGCTCTTCCCATTGTATTAGCAACGGAGTAGCCTAAGGGAATAGAGCCGTTGTAATAAAGCCATTGTATTAGAGTCCTTGTATTAAGCGGTGGAGTCAATCATTATTCAATTGGACCTACAGGCTAGTGGGTGCCTATTAAGGTGGCACAAAAGACTCTACTCCAAGTCTCAAGTTCTAGTGTCTATGGAACTTACTTTATGGACTACAGGCTTTCCACGTACCAGAATAAAAGGACTGGGAAGTTATGTAACATTGTGGCATATTCATCACAAAGATATGGTAGTGTGCTTCCATTCTGTCAAGGTACTCTTACCTAACTTCTCTAATTTGGTATACTGAGGAGTTTGTATATTCATGTATGAGATCATATTCTTTGAATAAGTCTCATTAGATAGTTAATGGGTAGTTACTTAATGTAAAAGACTCATTTTTATTAAATCAGAACCAGTAGGTGGTTGGTAGTCATTAATTTTGAGATTGCATGTAGTTAGGGTTTTGGGTTGTAGAAAGCCAACATCATAGCCATTCATTGAGCTCCTCTCTGTTTCGAGAATAATTTCATATTTTCTACTGAACAGGGCCAACCACGTGAAGGAGGAAGCTCTTATGGCCACTCCCTCACATCACTCTCAATTTCCCATACCCAATGTATGCACTCGAAAAAAACAAATATCTGCAAATTCATCCATATTTTATCATGAACTTTTATCCATTATTCATTCAATAAATGCTAACATTCACTAAACCATTGTTTCTGTCGATACACACATTCATTCAATAAAAGATAACATTCAATAAACCATTCATTAATGATCATTCAGTCAACACATTCATTCAATAAAAGATGAAATTCAATAAAGGTAACAGTTTACTACACTGAATCATTAAAACATTAGAAAATTCATTAAACCTTTCAATGAATTTCCGCCATCCAATGAGTTTCCATGGTCTTTAGTTTCAGCCGGGAAATGGTTGATGATTCATGGTATTACGTTTCCCTTCGACTGCAAATGACAAACTCATAGTTCACTATTAAGGTTTTTCTAACAAAGCTAACAGTCAAAGAAATCCTGATAGTGAACTATGAGTTTTCCATATTGCAGCTTAAGGGAAACGTAAATATAGAATGAATCGTCACCATTGTCAGAATATTCATTGAACTCCTCTCTGTTTCGAGAATAATTTCATATTCTCTTCTGAACAGGGCCAACCACGTGAAAGTGGAAGCTCTTATGCCCCCCCCCCCCTCACATCACTCTCAATTCCCCATACCCAATGCATGCACTCGAAAAAAACAAATATGTGCAAATTCATCCATATTTTATCATGAACTCTCATCCATTATTCATTCAATAAATGCTAACATTCACTAAACCATTGTTTCTGTCGATACACACATTCATTCAATAAAAGATAACATTCAATAAACCATTCGTTAATAATTCAGTCAACACATTCATTCAATAAAAGCTGAAATTCAATAAAGGTAACAGTTTACTACACTGAATCATTAAAACATTAGAAAATTCATTAAACCATTCAATGATTCCTCCATCCAATGAGTTTCCACGGTCTTCAGTTTCAGCCTGGCAACGGTTGATGATTCATGGTATTATGTTTCCCTTCGACTGCAAATGACAAACTTATAGTTCAGTATTAAGGTTTGTCTGACAGAGATGACGGTCAAAGAAATCTTGATAGTGAACTACGAGTTTGCCATATTGCAGCTTAAGGGAAATGTAAATATACAATGAATCATCACCATTGTCAAAATATTCATTGAGCTCCTCTCTGTTTCGAGAATAATTTCATATTCTCTACTGAACAGGGCCAACCACGTGAAGGTGGAAGCTCTTATGCCCCCCCCCCCTCACATCACTTTCAATTCCCCATACCCAATGCATGCACTCGAAAAAAACAAATATGTGCAAATTCATCCATATTTTATCATGAACTTTCATCCATTATTCATTCAATAAATGCTAACACTCACTAAACCATTGTTTCTGTTGATACACACATTCATTCAATAAAAGATAACATTCAATAAACCATTCATTAATCATTCAGTCAACACATTCATTCAATAAAAGCTGAAATTCAATAAAGGTAACAGTTTACTACACTGCATCATTAAAACATTAGAAAATTCATTAAACCATTCAATGAATTTCCGCCATCCAATGAGCTTCCATGGTCTTCAGTTTCAGCCTGGCAACGGTTGACGATTCATGGTATTATGTTTCCCTTCGACTGCAAATGACAAACTTATAGTTCACTATTAAGGTTTGTCTGACAAAGCTGACGGTCAAAGAAATCTTGATAGTGAACTATGAGTTTGCCATATTGCAGCTTAAGGGAAACAGAAATATAGAATGAATCGTCACCGTTGTCAGAATATTCATTGAGCTCCTCTCTGTTTCGAGAATAATTTCATATTCTCTACTGAACAGGGCCAACCATGTGAAGGTGAAAGCTCTTATTCCAACCCCGCTCTCACATCACTCTCAATTCCCCATACCCAATGCATGTACTTGAAAAAAACAAATATGTGCAAATTCATCCATATTTCAGCATGAACTTTCATCCATTATTTATTCAATAAATGCTACCATTCACTAAATCATCATTTCAGTCAATCAACACATTCATTCAATAAAAGACAACATTCAATACACCATTCATTAATCATTCAGTGAACACATTCATTCAATAAAAGTTGAAATTCAATGAAGGTAACAGTTTACTACACTGAATCATTAAAACATTAGAACATTCATTAAACCATTCATTCATTCATTAGACCAAAAATGGTGGACAATATATTGTTACCGAAAATATTTAGTCGTTGTTTTTCTCGTCCTTCTTTTTATAAGTTTTTCTTCTCTTCAGTGGTATATAATCTATGAGAGGACCATCTACATCATCTAAACTTTTTCTTCCAGTTCTTGGTTCTTTAGCAGGCGCTTTTGGTGATGTTTGCAATATCCTAGCTGATTGTTGTTGATCCAGACCTAGATTTTTCTATTGTAATGACAAGTTTTTCATTTAAAACAATTCATTATGAAGGTGTTTTTTTACCAGGTGGGACCAAATCATGTTGTTGATGTTCTTGTCCAGTCTCAACCTGTATAGTTTCACCCTCTCCATGTTCTTTAGTTGAAATACGGTGAACTACAACTAATGGTCACCATTTGCAATGCTATACATAAAATTGTAGCATATGAATAAATTCATTACCGGGATTTGAAGCTTGATCATCGATTTGTTGTTGTCCCTCCTCGACACTAATGGGATCATTACTTTCCTGTTAAAAACAGAGTCAATATTTTACATCAATTATTTGGAATGAAAATATTCCACAAGCGACAAATCTTCATTAAACTATATAGATTATATATACCTGTGCACCAGATGGATTGGTACCACAAGACTGTGTCTGCCTAGATAAGCTTCTTCTACATTCAACAACAACTCCAAAGCCTTCGTGGAAGCCAAGCTTCACGTCTTCCTCTGTGGGTACTTCATTGAATCGATCGGCCTGCATATTTGCTTATCGTCATTAATTAACATTTTACAGTGCAATAAAACGAAAAATTATTTTCAATTTATTATTTGTATTCATTGTTGGTTTCTCAAAACTTACAAACCGTGCCGCCAAATTCAAATAACCACCAGGGCCAAACTTGTGCTGACCTACTTTTTCTAGTCTTGCCTTTGATGTGTCTAGTAGCCTATGCA
Organism: Larix kaempferi; assembly: GCA_027924585.1. Lineage (NCBI taxonomy): Eukaryota > Viridiplantae > Streptophyta > Pinopsida > Pinales > Pinaceae > Larix > Larix kaempferi. Next base: position 526,110 of record BSBM01000318.1, on the reverse strand, counting down.
AGTGTTGAAATACGTTAGATGTTCCAAGTTCAAAATCAAGGATAATAAGGTTTAGAATTACATTGCGGAAAGTATTGCATACCTCCCTGTGCCTGGTGTTAGCTTGCCTTCTCTTCTTGGAGCCTTCTGCTTTCCATCTTCCGCTAGAGCTCTCCACTCCATTGCTAGAATCATTGGTGGGCGTTCATACCTATGGTTTCTTTTGAGGTGTGTCCTATATTGGTCTCGAACAACCTTCACATGTTGACAAGCCTTTTTCAAGACATTGGCATGACTGAAGCTTTTCTCCCCGAACAGGCCAACCAACCGATTAGTGAGTTCATCTTTTAAATGTTTCGGTTGTCTATCCCACCTTGATCGGATGGTGGGCCTGAATATCTCCAAGCAAAATTCATTCATATGTTTATAGAAAACATTGTTTCCTGCACAACGATCATGCCATGATCATAAATAGTTGACAAAAAATGTTTTATTGGTATATTACAATGAAATTATAAACACTAATTAACCTGATCAACTATGATTAATTACCTGGGATCGTCGGTATCTTTATTGGGACAAGATCTTCGTCCACCAAAAATGTTGTCTCCAGTGTTCCCGTGCTTTTGACATGGGAAGATCCTGGAAATGTAGCTTGTTCGACATCAAAATTGATAGGGGACTCGGTGTCGACCCCTTCTTATGGAGGATCCATTGTGTGTTGGTCAGTAGCGGCTGTTACGCTCACAATAGGGGTCTGTGGTGTTTCGGAACATGGTGCCGACTGTTCAGTCGACAACAATGGTGAAGGATTCGAACTACGTGGAGTCGTTTGGTCATGATGTGAAGTCTCTCCACGAGCCTCGCTAGGTCCAACACCACCTTCACCAATATTGTGTGGTCCCTGATAATTCTGTAGATACACACCATGTCTTATACATTCAATACTATCATATAAAATAGAACATTATAAATATTTAAACGAATTATTCTATGATTCAAGATTCCTCAACTTACTCACAAGTTATTAGATCTATGTTCCAACAATGCAATCCTTTCTTTAATTGCGCTTGTCTGCAGAACCTGGATTACTAGAGAAAGGATTTCCGCAGTATATCTATTCAACAATTTCTCTGCCATCTTTAGCGGGTGTGCGGCTTCACCAATTTTTTCGCAATCGTGAAGCACCTCTGCCACTTCAGGGTCTAACAAAAAATATTGTGATGCTGATTCATACTGTGATTCACTACTGGGCTGCAACAAACATATATAAAGCACTACTGAGTTCTCTACTGATAGATTCCAAATTTTATATTAACATATATAACACATCTATCATGATAGATTCGTAAAATTACAACACGGTTTACATTATCACAATGAAACCAATATATCACACGAAAAATAGATAACAAAATTAACATTATGCTACGTATTATATTGGTACAATTGAAATGAATTATACCTGCGACCTCGAGGATCGCGATCCACTCATTGGATCAATAGTCATAGGTGACTTGCCCCGATCTGCTAATATCTGGGAGTTGCCCCTATAACACCCTAATAAAAAAACATAGTGAAGGTCACCTAAACGATTCCAAAAGTATTCATGAGAAAACACATCAAAAATATTATTATTCATATTATATTTTTAATATTACAAAGATGTATACCCGTTGCACAGACCCTGGTGTGGCCGACCTTACGGAACCAGCCTGCATCAAAAACATAGACTAAAAAATTATGTAAACAAAACCAAAATATTCATTGAAACATTAATATAATGCTAAAACATTTTGACATATTTTAAAAATACAATTCAAATCAGGTCTACCTGTTGCCCCAAGGGTGTTGTCGTCTGATCAACATTTGACGGGCATGTTTCTCGATCAACGTTCTGCATCAAATATAAATTTCATTATATAAACAAACCAAGTTATTAATAATGGAAAAACAAAGCAAATAAAAACTCTTTTCTCTTATTATATTTGTACTATTAGAAAGATATATACTTGCTCCGTCGAGGAAGAAGTTCTCCTCCAACCATTTGTTGGCAGGGATTTATCCCAATCACTAGCCTGCGAAGTAAATATGGGAAATTTAAACGAAATAAACTAACAAAAAATCCTTATGATGTTTAATTTATTACTAAAAGGTTGGGTAAAATGTTATATAGTAACCTTGTTTGTATCTACTCGGTTGACAGGGTAATTAATAAGCAACTCGTACCCTGTAGATATTGTTTTAATAGCAACTACAAAAACACGGTTTCCTTCATGCCCCTCAAATTCCAAGTTTGGTTGCTTAATTGTAGACCCTGGTTGTGTACTATTTATAAACCCCGCAATATTCCCTGTGGCCTTTGGCCTTCCGTCCATGTACAACGTTCCTCCTTTATTTTGATTTGTGTCTTTCAATTGTAAATAGTTTGTTGACAATCCATAGCTACACATACTTTTTGTATATCGAACAAGGTGCATCCAATCGTTGTAGTTGTATATGGGTCCAACATACTCCATCAATTCTGTACATGTCCCGCAACCGACCAAGATGCAATCCATGGAAAACAAACTGAAACCATGTATCGACGATGGTGCAATTCGATATCTCCTCTCATTCACACAAAAATCAGTGTTCGATGGAGGAAGATCCTTCGGTACCCATTGTTTCACTAAATGTCTATACCTCAAGGGAACCTCTTCGTCGTCTTTCGTCTCATCACCATAGGAACATGCCCCCCCTTGACTATGAAAAAATTCATTGCGTCTATGGAATCTTCTTTTGGTTTTTTGACATCTAGTTGATACAATTCTTCTAGACCTACTGGATGTCTCACTTTCCTCTAGACTTCCTAAACTCCCCTCACTCGAGGAAGACATATCAAACAAATACCTGTTTGGTTCTACCTGCACCATCGAAAAAAAGTTCAGATTTGACCGCAAGGCATAGCGCCTCTTAAAAGTTGACGTGTATCGCCTTTTATAATTTTATTTGATCCTCATTCCCTTTGTCAACATGTAGGCATTCAAGTGGTGATCGGAAGACGACCTATTTATCTTTATTAAGAGTAGCAAGTCATGCAATATTTATGAGTTGTTTTTTACTATTTGATTTAACACTACATCGCACACGTAACACACATGTAGCACACATGAAACACTACACATACACGTTACAAGATCTCCTCTAATGCTACAAGTCCTGGCTACTTAACAAAAACTATTTACCACATATATGATTACCTTAGTGTAGACATTTCCTGTAATACACTCAGAAGAGTTACTTTCAAAAATGACTGTGCCTCTTAGAGGCCAGCCAACTCTAGGAACCAAGTGACCCTATGATAGGGCTAGTACAAACCAGAGAGAGAGAGATGACTGGGCTATGGTATGGTCAACCAAAGAAATTCAGTGACAGTAAAAAGGCTCAATACAAAGACCAACCAGTAAGGTACAAGTAAAAAAAAAAAGAATGGGTATAAAGAGTCACAACCCTTGGGACTAAGGGGGTGTACACTACCTCAAACGTGGACAAACTACCATAGTTATAACCACAAGACCAAAAACATAAAAGGTGGTCCAAATCAATATATGCAATATCTCCTTGTAACTACCTCGTATATGCAATATCTCCTTGTAATTACCTCAGATATGCAATAGCTCCTTGTAACTACCTCTTGAAACTCAAATAGTACCACCAAAAGGTATGATAGCATGCAATCTTCCAAACTAAGGTCAGGAGGGTGGTATCCAGTAAGGTACAAGTAAAAAAAAAAAAAAATGGGTATAAATACTCACAACCCTTGGGACTAAGGGGGTGTACATTACCTCAAACGTGGACAAACTACCATAATTATAACCAGAAGACCAAAAACATAAAAGGAGGTCCAAATCAATATATGCAATATCTCCTTGTAACTACCTCATATATGCAATAGCTCCTTGTAACTACCTCTTGAAACTCAAATAGTACCACCAAAAGGTATGATAGCATGCAATCTTCCAAACTAAGGTCAGGAGGGTGGTACGAAGTGGGTATAAAGACACATAACAATTTGGAGAAAGTGGTGTACCTCAAATGTGGACAAACTACCATAGTACCCACAAGACCTAAAACATAAAAGGTGGTACAAGTCAAATGATATCCCAATATCAGTAAAACACCCAAAAGGTAAAAGGCAAGGTACCACAAAAATATTATCGACGAAATGAAAGGACCATAAGACAATCAACCAAGGTGGGGTACAACCATTCATCTCTCTCTCAAATGTATCATTGTTCCATATAACTTGAAAGACCATCATCACAGTAAATGGAAAAGTCCACATGGGTGATGTGATCACGTGGTCCTCTAGACTACTCCTACGGTCAAGCGTTAGTGGCTCCATGAAGGGGTGTTCAGTCCCTTCAGAAGACCATCTAACTCAACCATATCGAAGACCTAGGAGAAGAGGACATCACACCTCATCAAATAAGTATTGGTAACTACAGTGTATGAACTCAAAAACCCTAAAGCAATCAAGTGTGCAGAAGGGGAGATATGAAAAGACAAGGCTCGTAAACCAAAAAAACAGGCTCAAAAAACTATACTTGGACCGATGTCACAGTAAGCGAGCTGAAACAAAAGTGGCCAGAATGCCAACAAGTAGCACTAAAAAGAAAAAGACCCTCTAAAAAGGTGATAATGCAAGCAAACTTCCTAACTAGGAGCTGGAGACCTCGACAAATCGTATCGTTCACAAGGTGATGAAATCCAAGTCGAACAATACAAAGTGAGAGACCGAATTTGAAGGATATCCCTCTACTGAAAGGGATCCTGGGTAAAAGAGCCCTAGTAGAAAAGTCACTAAGCTACCTCGTTCATGACACGTGAGAAAAGGTTTTCGGCACTTCTGCCTTATCACCCTTGTATCACTAGTATGGTCGCCGGAGAATACAAGGAAGACAATGATCGATGTTGCCTTAGGGCTAAGTGGAGTGTGGCATTCCACAGAGTCCGTCCGGTTCTCAATCTCGTGGCAGTTTGACCCCTGAAACAACAGGGGGCCCCTCCACAAACTGGTCGTGATCGTGTCAATAAATACTAGAGGATTTTAGTTCCCTAAAGACAACGACTATGTCTCAGATGAAAAATGACAAGGGGGAATTATTTGGATGCCTATCCCCAGTGTCCTACCTAACTAACAAATTCTTTTATCCTCAAGCGAGGTTAAAGTGTGTTGAGTTAACGAGTTGAATTTTAATGGTTGTATTACTCATTCGAGTGATGGAAGTGAAACTCATGGTGTGATGACTGACTCAAACCATGCAAATGCATATGAATAAAATAAGCCTTTCCTTTCAATGAATGCTAGCTAAGGTAAGGAGAGAGTTCTTTCAAACTATAACTACTCTTTCAAATTAAATGAATCCAACAAGTGTTCAAGTTCATTCATGGGACCTCAAGGAGAGCTTCAGATCATATAGTCAAGTCATGCAAATGAATTCATCACATAAAACAAAGTGATAATAAATATAAGGAATTGTACATATCCATGTTCATAATTCTCTAGGAACACTTATAACATTCTTCAATAATTGCACAAGCAGAAGTCACAGTTGGAGCCAACTACATATTTTCCCCAGTTATATGTGGACTTTAAGTAGCATTTGTCGGTATGTTGTGCATGCAGACAGCAGTTTAACTGATGAAATGACATACACACTACTTATACCAAGATTGAAAGTTTAATTAGAATTGCTATCTATGGTGGACACGTGTGCTAATTTTAATTTCTAAATTAGCTTTCTGAGACAAATTTACAAGGAGATGACAACAAGGAAAGCATGTTTATAAACAATATCACACAAATAGATATGGAGGTATAGGAGTAGATTGAGAAAATGCAACAAATAACACAAGGCCATACATGACCAACATAAGGAATAGTATAAGTTCCATGTTGGAGATAAGGTATAGCTTCACTTATGCAAGGAAGATTGCAAGGACCAACAAAGAGGCCCAAGCCTCTTAGATATGGACCATTTGACATTGTTGAACAAATAAATGAGAATACTTTTGTGTTGAGGCTTCCTTCATATATGCAGATGAGTTTTGTGGTGAGCGTGGAGTAATTGAAGTTGTTTGAGCCATCCATGTCAGATGGAGATGATGATCAACAGATTCTTCCAATTTTTGAAGACGTTGCCCCTCACACACTTGTGAAGTTGAAAGAAGACATAGTGTTGCAACATAAAGAATAGTTAACCTGTAGAGAATGAAAAGAACTATGGAAAATTGGCCTCAAGGGATAGACCTAAGAAAAGTGAAATTATATGAGAAGAACCATACTAAAAGCAAGTTCCCTCATCTATCCTTGGAAACGTTTGGGAACCAAAAACCTCCCAATGGTGAAGTTTGATTTGAATTTGGATCCCAATAACAATGGCTTCAGGAGCAGACTCAACAAAGATTGGAAAGGCTAAGTTGAGTTAAGAACAAGGAAAAAGATATAGTGGTGGCATGAAGGACCCCATGTCATTGCTAATGGTGTCTAGCCTTGCATAAAGAAAACACTCCAATGTTAGAATGAGATATTTATCTCATTCACTCGTAGAATATAAGTGACATGTAGGAAAACATTTATGTCATGTATTAAATAATATAAAAGGAAAAATTGCTCCTTAAATGTATGAAAAGGAGAAAAGACAAAGAGGAATGTCATTGCTAATGGTGTCTAGCCTTGCATAAAGAAAACACACCAATGTTAGAATGAGATATTTATCTCATTCACTTGTTGAATAGAAGTCACATGTAGGAAAACATTTCTCTCATGTATTAAATAATATAAAAGGAAAAATTCCTCCTTATATATATGAAAGGGAGAAAAGAAAAAGAGGAAGCTAATGGGTTGGGGACACTTGGCCTTCCAGCTATCCCTGGGCTAGATCTCCTCCTATTTACTTCATTCCAAAGATGAGAGAGGGGTTCTTTGGCATAGAATAGGAGTGCTACTATCCAAGTTCCCATATTAGTATTGGCTAACAAGGCCATGATAGCTACCCATGTACAAGTGAGAAATCAACAAATATTTATTAATCCCATGAGAAAAACAACAATGTCAAAGAAGTAAATTAAGATGATTAGGGTGACATGCAACCTCTTATTAGAAAGAGAGTAGAATGCTCTTCACCATAGTTCAAACAAGACAAAACATGGAGACTCCAATAAGAATTTATGACAAAATTGTTGTTGCAGCAACATCCCCCCCAAATTTTGTACATATTGGGGCCCCTCCTTTGCATTTTACAAGAAGGACTGCCTAAAGAAGTTAAGTCTCCTTTTGACTTAGTTTTTGTTTCAACTGAGGAATTTGCTTTAAAATTGAATTTTTTTTCTTTTCTTTCTTCTTCTAAGTCAAAACTCACGATTCTCTCCTGAAACTGCGGAAGAAGCTTAAATATCTCTCTCGAAACTGGGGAAGAACTCAGCAAGCTCGCCCGAAACTACGGAGGAACTTGGGATTATGTCCCGAAATTGCGGACGCTTTTGCCAAATGTTGCCATAGTAAGTTGTCCCCAGCTTACTCGACCATTTATATTTCGATAAAGAAAAACTTAAACAAAGTTATTCATGAATTGCGGAAGGACTTACTGAGTCTTTCCAAAACTTCGGGATGACTCGGAAAAGCCGGCCGCGATAAGCTTCCGAGAGAGTGTATTTTGGAAGAACTCACAAAGTGCTCCCAAAATGCCGAAATGACTCACCATCTTTTTTTGCCACTGCAAAGTCTTGTTTTTTGTCTCTTTTCCGCAATAAAGTTTCCTGCCTTTTGGGAGGAACTCCTGAGTTCTGGTCGCAACTACGGACGAAACTTGTGAGTCCACCCCGCAACCGATGGTCATGCTTAAATGCCAAGTCAGCTTGGAAAGACCGGACTGTACGAGCATTAAACCCCATTTTAAATCACCACCTACCTGTTTAAATGCCCACACGTGTCTAACTTTATATAAGGATGGTGGGGTTTTTTTGGTCCCATTGTTAGTTTTTTATTCAAAGAACGTCGTTGGGAAGACCACATCAGCTCGCTCCAGCTCAGCGCATCCACCACTATCTCGTCTCTAGGTAGGTTTTTTAACTGTCATCTTTGTCTCATCTTCACGTCGAGTTACTTTTTTGGGTTTTCCCGTTTCATAACTTGGCCGATAGACATTGGTAGCATAGATCGTTTTTTTTTTTTTTATGGTCATCGTGGCACCATAGTTTTCTCATTCCTGCCGACTGACAGCCGTAGCCATGACCATCCGAACTTCATACCGTCTGCAGACTGTCTCGCAAGTGTTATAAATCACAGCAGTGGTCGGTTGAGATACTCAACCACTCACCTATTCGGCTCAGTTAATGACTGTGGAAAACAGTTCCTTGTTTTCATTATTTATTCATAGGATTTTTCCACTCCAGGCCAACCCACTACTGACCATTAGAAGTGCTACGGTGAAGGGCATCCTGTCTCCAAGGACTAGGAAGGAAGTAGGTTTTTCCACGTCGTATTCTTACCTTTTCAGAAGCATTCCAAAAGTTCCTGACTAGGCATTGTCTCCCTGGAATAATCAAGTCTGAGGACCATATTTCATTTTTTTGAATGATCTATGTTTAGTTTGCTTCCCCAACATGCAACTTTATAATTTTGTCTATATTTCTCATTAGCATGTTAAAATGGTCCTACTCTATGTTACACTCTCATAACGTGTTGCAAATTTTGTAATGATTCACATTTGGTTGCTGGCAGGGATAAGCCACGATGCCAAAAGGTGGTAGAAAGAAAACTAAAGTGATGGAACCAGAGCCAGTGCAACTAAGAATTGAAACTATTTTCCAAGACACTAAGTGCACCATCGGCGTTCCTCCCGAGGTCTGTTGGGGAGATGTTTACTGGATGATCAGGAACTAGGATATCCCAGATGTATTATTGGAGGAAGAACAAATCTACCTCAACATTAGAACTTCTGGCATAGCGAGGGCTTCTACTCGCCCTGAATTGTTCCCATGCTCTGAAGTGATCGGATGGATACTGGAACATGCCAACCCACAAACAAGAGTGTTGCATGACAGCAAGGGAGAGCCTTTCGCTTCATTCCATCCAGCGTATATTGCAGCAGCCTACAAATTCTCACTTCCCCAACAAGCTCTAAGTGATGAATGGTTGGATAAGATGAATAATACTAAGATGGCCAAAAAATTGTTGGTCACATGCAAGCAGCAGAGGAAGAGAGATAATGATGAATATGATGTTCAGATCCTAAGACCTCCTTTTAGGTTAATCTCCCTGATGTTATGCAGAATTTTCGGCATGCCCGACAACACTGTATATAGGATACAGTGGGCTCCCATCATCCACTTCATATCATTCAAAGGAACTGTGTTTGATTGGGCTACTATCCTTTCGGATAGTTTGGCATCCACAGTGGTCGTTGCAAGAGAAGGTCTGGCCTTAAAAAAGTCAGAATTTTACATGTCTTCCTATGTCATTGACTGCATTTTGGCCCAGCTCTCTTTCCCCGGGCTATGTTGCACATGGGGTAAAGCCAACAACCCGGTCTACATTGCCTATAAAATAATGTGGGCTCAAAATTACAGAGTGAACTATAATCTCATCGTTGAAGAGTTCATCATGCCTCTGTATGAGCAGATGTTCAAGGAAGAGCCCAATTGTCTATCAGAAAATGCCATAGAGGTCCTGGAAAACTATGGCGATTTTTATTTCTCGGAGTAGGGAACCTACATAAGGATGTTTGGAGGTACCAAAGCGTCATACATTTTTCCAAAATATGCTACTAATTATGTAGTCCTCAAGGAAGCAGTCAGGCAAGTTTTACTTGATGGAATAGGAAGGGTGCTTAACAAGAAACATAAGGCTTCCTTCCCTCCTTTTACCTTTTGCATAGGAGCCTACAAATTATCAGGGGTTGCAACAACTGACGAATACGTTCAAGAGCTGAAAGCTTTCCACTTCGGTGAAATGATCTTCCATAGAAATGATAGGCGGAGCAAGGTTGTTGAACATTGCAAGGAAGTATATGCTCATTTTGAATATGCCCATTACTATGATGCAGAGGAAGAAGTGTTCAGAGGCATCAGCAACATGACAGAGTTGCAGATTTGTCGTCAAGGCAGTGGAGCTAGCTCTAGCTTTGCCCCAGCCCGAGAAGCCAGTCTACATAAAGAGAGAGAAGCAGCTGAGGCCCTTGCCCGTGAAGAACAAAGATTAAAAGAAGAAGCAAGACTGCAATAAGAAGCAGAAGATGCAAGGTTGCAGAGAGAAGCTGAAGAAGCAAGGCTGCAGAGAGAAGCTGAGGAAGTAAGGCAACAGAAGGAAGCAGAAGATCGAGAGCAGAGGAAGGAAAGTGAAAATCAGTAGCGAGCTGAAGAAGCAGAAAGAAGGCGTAAAACTGAAGAGGAACAAAAGACAGAGGAAGAAGTTAAGACCAATGAAGATGCCCAGGAAGGTGGCTCCGGCACACAAGATATGGAAACAAACACATCTCAAGCAGGTGTCCCTGGCACCCAAAATGTGGAAACAGACACATCTCAAGTAGTACAAACCCCACCCACAAACCCCACCCACAGAGACAGAAGTACATGTAATAGACCTCCCAATCATCCCTTACACCCCATCAGAAGATCATACTGTGTCCCGATGGGATGAATTTGTGTATTATAAGAAGAGGAAGGCGATAGTGTTGAAATCAGAAGAAAGGATAAAGAGACTCTTCCAAGAAGATATTGTTACCCGGCGGGAGACCACGGTGAAGCAAAATACAAATAAGGCTCCCATAGCCATGGCATCCGCCGCTGTGTCAGCAGCAAAAGCAACAAAGGACAATGTGGTCGATATGGTCAGAGAATTTGAGTCAACAAAGAGGAGAGATCGCATGTTGCAACATACTGTGGCTAATGGGTAGGCTTACAGGGATCTTCTAGAGAATAAATATAATCACCTGTCTGTTGATCACAAGGAGTTGTCAGATAAGTATCGCCATTTACAAGAAGAAAAGGAGCACCTGGCAATCCAGATGATGGTTCTAGAATCATAAAAGAATGATTTTGAAGCTAGAGTTTTTCATCTGCAAGTAGATAAGCAAGCAATGGTTGATCAATTAGAGCAGGCAGAAAGCAAAGCAATAGATATGTCTCCCTTTCATGAGTTGTCCTGTGACATTCTGAGACAAATGCACGCCACACAGGAGTTGATTACTGCGGAAGTGTGCAGGCTCAAAGCCGTGATGGTTAGATTGAAAGAAGTGAATGTAGAGGCCAATAGGCTTAAGGGAAAATAAACTCGGGTTAAAGCAAACATTCTGAGCCAGATGGAATGGAGAGGCGGGAAGGTTGATTTCCCCAAGCATCTCCCATTCAACTCGGTAGATGATTTTAAAGAAGATGTAGCCCTTATGGAATTCTGCAGGAATTGTGGCCTTAAGCTAATGGCTAAGATCCATGGAACAATTGATAAAAGTAATAGCCTGTATCAAAAGATCCATGAAGTACATGATAAGTGCAAGATGAGTTTCCCTCAGTCCCTCGATGATTTTCCAAGCAAAGAGCAACATTTATCAGACTTGAAGGAAGACCTAGGCATTCAAATAGAATATGTAAAGAAGATTGATGTCCTAGCCACTGATGATCTCCATCACTATATTCGGTTGTCATCAATATACAGTCATTTGCTTAAAGAAATCCACCAAGTAGCAGTTGCAGAAATTCATGGTGTTGAAGCAGACCTTGGTAAACATGTGACTTCCCAGAAGATATTGCTCCCTTCCCCAACAAATGTGGTTATCAGAGACACTGGTATCTAGTTCAGTTACATAGCAGAGGAGGAAAAGAAAGCAGCAGCAGTAGTAGCAGCCAGTCCAAGCTCCTACCTCCCAACAGAAGCGCCTTCCCAAGGGTGAACACACTAATCCTAAGGTGTTGTTCCTATTTTCATTTGTTCTCCCTATATTTAGAGCGTAGAATCACTAGACAGCTGTCCTTTTCTATTTTTGAGAAATTTTATGTTTTAAGAAAAGGGCCATGATTTGTTTATTAAGAGGAAAAGTCTGTAGAGGACATGTGTAAAGAGCCAGGTGGCAACCCAAGAGGCATTTTGTAAAGATATAAATAGAAGCTTAGGGAATAGTGTAAGGGACTTTTGGCAGGGAAAATATTTTTCTTAACTTATATGAGCTATCTTGCACTTGCTCCAAGAAAATGAAATTTTCCTAATAAGAGCCTGGAGAGGACGTCTTTTGCATGGAAATGGATGTTGGATGCATGCTGTATTATTCTTGTGACTTTAATATTCTACAGTGAGATCTTTCTTTGTTGTTTTGAATTATTTCTCTGTATTGAATGATCTTACTGTTTCTTGTGCAAATGATTTTTCTCCTACATGAGTAATGGAATGCATTATATGTGAATTGGAAGCTATCTTTTAATATCTTTTGCCTTCTTGCTATAGATATATCTTTATGATTTAATGGCTGTTTGTTGATCTTCAGATACTTCTTCCAGCACATTACTCATACTTCTTCAGATACTTCTTCCAGCACATTACTCATACTTATAATTTTGCTCCTTGCAAGGATATTTTAGGTTTATTTCAGTTTTAGATACAGATTTGTTTCAAGTTCTGCATTTAGATTAAGTTAGCTTAGGCACTTGCATATCATTTTAAACCATAAAATCAAAAAAAAAAAACGATGGATTAGGCCATAACCGGTGTAATTGAAGCAAATCTCCAAATCTAACGGTTGTTGGAACTGCTAACAGGATGGATTCCCCATACCAAATGGTGGACAATCTAATTGGGATAGTCTACAGGGGATAATTCCTTTATGCTTGATGTTGTGATCTTGGGGGCATCAATAGTTTTTGGTGCTAGAAGGAGGGCATGAATGTGCATGGCTGATAAAGGAAAATATCCCACTGTCAAAAATGTTATTGAAAACCCGCTTAAAAGAGGAATTTCAGACAGCCCAAATCTTGAAGTAGCAATCCAAGAAAACCTCGTCTCTGATTCTGAACCTCAAGAAGTATTGTATGCTATGCCTTTTACAGAAATAGAAGATATAAGGAGACATACACGATCTTATGTTAGACGGCTAGGTGGTTTAAACGCAATAAATTTCCTCCCTAGGAAAAGTTATCCTAGAAAAGAACGACAGTACACCCGTGATTCGATTCTTGTGCAGAATTTTGAAGAACTTGTGAATTTAACCTTGGAAGAAATTGCAGAACCCCTGAACAAGGTTGATCTTGAAAACACAGAAAATATTTCAGATCAAGAAAGTCTTGGAGAACTTATTACTCCAAAGAACACTCCATTGAATTCACCACCCAATTCTCCACTTGATTCTCCACATAGAGACATGGTCGTACCTGCTTGGAGAGTGAGGGGAGTGTTGAATCTAGCTGGGCCATTCCACAATATTCCAAAAAATCCAGAGAATATTTTGCCTAAATTCAACACAGGGAAATCCATTTCCACCGAAGATCATCTCAAGAGTTTTTATTTAGCTATGAATCTTTTAAATGTGCAACATGAAGATGTAGTTTGCAGGCTTTTTCCATACACATTTGAGCCGAAAGTCTCGTCTTGGTATTTTAGCTTACAACCTAGCCCGATCTCAAGCTGGGATGTATTTGAAAAATGTTTCTTAAAGAAATATGGAAACCAAAAAACTATAGCTACGTTTATGAAAGAATTATTGTCCATGAGAATGGAAAAGAAAGAAAAGGTTCAAGACTTCAACCAAAGGTTCACAACACTCTTAAATAATTTCGGTGAAGCAAATAAACCAGCAGAGGAATCTCTGGTTGAATATTATACAACACCTCTTGAAGGACCCATAGCAATGTTCGTTAAAAGATCTAAGAAAACAACCTTGATAGAGAATTTCGAAGAAGCTAGAAAGGTGGAGGAAGAAGCGGATAGAATTGCTAAACATGCCTTAGATGCAGAAACAAAACCAGCAGCCAGTAAAAAAACCTTGTTGCTCACCAGAAGTAAAGAAGAGTCATCAACAGACATGGAGAATGTAGTTAAGATGATGCAGAAGTTGTCCAATAAAATTGTAGATCTGAAGAAAGATAAAGCTACTAGTACATCTAGGAAACCCTTCAAGCCATTTTACAAGAAGAGGGAAGACAACGATCAACCTCATCCACCCATGAATACTTCCCCTATTTTAAATCTCAATGAAATAGGGATGGAAAACTTATGCACCTTTCATCAAGAACCGCACTCGAAAAAGAGCTGCCCACAATGGATTAACTTTATGAGTTTAGTCATGAACCAAATGCTTGATTCATAGATTCCATATCAAGACAATCCTCCAGAGGAATCGAGCCTTGAATTAGAAGAACCACCTCTGGACACCACTATGGTGCTATGGGATTCGGTATCTTTAACTGAATTAGTAGAAGAAGATCCCATAGAAAGCTCTCTCTCTGTTGTGAACATTAATACTCGCAGTAAAGGTCCTATTATGGATCTTGTGCCAAACTCAACTCCTCCCAAGCCTAAAGTTTCGAAAGAACTACCTAGAATACATATAGCAATCATTCCACCGCAACCTAAAGCTAACCAAACAGCGGCCAAACAGCCAAACATTGACACCATAGTTCAACAACCGAAGGTCACAATGAATAAAACAGACCATCCGGCCAGAATTGGGAATGAATCTGATATAGGATATGACATTATTGAGGATATAAAGAAAGTCAAAGCAAATGTATCAACATTCAATATGTGCAGTTTGCCTCAGCAACGAGATAAGCTGTTCCATGCTCCGTAATCCCAGCCCAGCACTCCATTAACAGATACTCAAGAAGATCCCAAAATTAATGAGGCTAGTATCAACGGGAAATCTAAATCTCAGACGTTGCCATTCCTATTGACCTTTGAAATTTTCAATCATAATGTTCACAATTGTCTAGTAGATTCTGGAACATCTTCAAATGTCATGCAACTGTCAATTTGTAAAAAAATTAACGGGAAACCTATTCCATCTCTGGCCCAAATTATTCAGTTAGATAGAACTGTTGTCAAAGTTATTGGGGAAATGAAAGATGTCCTCATTAGATTATCAGCCGACTCTAGAGTCTTTCAGTTTATTGACATAATGGTAGTTGATATTGCTAAGGCCTATGGTTTGATCTTAAGTAGGGACTGGTCCACAAAGCTGAATGGTTACTTTGCAACTGATTGGTCTCATCTGTGGTTGCCTTATCAAAATAGACATAATCAGATCAAAGTCCTAAGAGAACCGCACATGAAACAAAACATAACTCAACTAGAGGGAAAGAATGAGGTTGTAACCTTCTCATCCTCAGTTCTGGGGAATTATTTCTTAGAAATTGATCCGGGTAATTATCAACCTGAAACTATCATCCATGAATCAGATGAACAATCCGATCTCCCTCATTTTTCTCGGACTGATGATATTGACTGTAATATAGTTAGTTTAGTCACTGACTCAGATCATAGAGATCCTAACTTAGCTGAATCAAAAGATCTATTTTGGACATTATACTTTGATGGTTCTAAAACTCTGGAAGGATTCGGAGCCGGTTGTGTTCTGATCGATCCGGAAAGAAATAAGTATTTTTTGTCCTATAGGTTAGAATTTGATTGTACTAACAACACTACGGAATATGAAGCTTTGGTACACGGATTAAGGAAGGCCATCGATTTAAATGTTAAATACCTAAACATTTTTGGTGACTCAGAAATAGTTGTGAGACAGGTGAGAGATACCATTCACTATCTCTCACCTCATTTGAAAGGTTATCAGGCTGAGGTATGGGATTTAATTATGGATTTTGATGCTTTCAATATAAAGTCTATTCCTAGATTGCAAAATTATGTAGCTGATTTGTTAGCAACATTTGCTTCTAGATTGGTGCCATCTAATAACAAATGCTCAATTGAATTAATTTTCAGGCCCTTCATCCCTGACAACGTCACAAACTTCAGGGTCTTCGATGATGATGAACAGATTATCAGTTTTCTAACGAATGAAGACATTTTCCAAGGAGCTATGATAGATGAAGAAGAACATGATTCTGATTTGCTAAAGAAGGATGCAAATAAAGGAAATTTCATCCCCAAAGGGGTAAGTTCACTCGAAATGTTGTTTGATCTTCAAAGTAAGTTCAAAAGGCTAGCGAATACCAAAACTAACAATTCATCAATGCAACATGAGTTAGTTAATTTAGGTACCGAGGCTGAACCAATATTTGTCAACCTTGGCAAATGTTGTTCACCGGGAGAAAGAGATAGGTTCATCAAACTGTTTAGACAATATAAGGATGTTTTTGCATGGACTTATGAGGATCTGAAAACATATGATGTCCGCATTATTCAGCATGTTATACCAATGAAAGCGGGTGTCAAGCCATTTCAGCAACAATTAAGAAGGATGCATCCTACTTTGGAACCTCTGATTCAAAAGGAATTGAAGAAACTTCTGGACGCTAAAATACTCTTTAAGGTCCGGCATTCTGAGTTGGTTGCTAACATACTTCCCATAAGAAAGAAGTCAGGAGAAATAAGATTATGTGTGTACTTCAGAAATTTAAACAGAGCTTCAGATAAAGACAACTATTATGTCCCTTCAATGGAACAAATTCTTCAAATGGTGTCGGGATCCGAGCTATTTTCTCTTCTCGATGGTTTCTCTGGCTACAATCAAGTATTAGTATCCGAAGAAGATCATCTTAAGACTACTTTCCGCACTAAGTGGGGAACTTTCGTATATAGAAGGATGCCATTCGGCCTGATAAACACAGGAGCTACATTCCAACGAGCAATGGATATCGCCTTCCGAGGATTGGGTGGGCAATGTGCTGTTGTCAATCTTGATGATGTTACGATTTTTTCAAAAAAGGGGAAGATCATGTTGTCCATTTGAAGCATATTTTTTATCATTGTCGGAAATATGGTATCTCGTTGAATCCCAAGAAGAGTGTGTTCGTTGTTCCCGAAGGTAAACTTTTGGGCCATATCATTTCAAAAGGAGGAGTGTCAATAGATCAGGAAAGAGCACAAGCTATCAATAGAATTCCAATGCCTCATAACAAAAAATCCATGCAGTCCTTTATGGGCACTATCAATTTCGTTCGAAGATTTGTTCCATATTTCGCACAAATTGTTAAACCTTTACAACAAATGGTTAAACAAAACATACAGTTCAAGTGGACAGATTTAGAAAAGGATGCGTTTAGAGAAATTAAGGCAGCCATAGCTAAAGCTCCTTCCTTAAGAAGCCCGAATTTTGATAAGGATTTTATCATGTATACCTTTGCTTCGGATGACACCCTCGCGGTTGTACTCACGCAAAAGGTGGAGCTAGGGGACGAATACCCAATCTCGTTTATGAGCACTGGTCTGCAAGGGGATGAGCTAAACTATCCTGTGGTTGACAAGCATGCATATGCTATATTCAAAGAAGTCAAACAGTTCATACCATATATTCTTAAGAACAGAACTAAAGTTATAGCTCCCAACCCAGTAGTTAGATCCCTCTTCATTCAAAAGGAACTAGGAGAAAGCAGGGGAAACTGGGTCACAGCTCTTCAAGAATATGATTTAGAATTTAAACCGGCCACTATCATCAAAGGATAAGGCCTGTGCAAATTGCTTACAGGAAATCCGATTGATGAAGAGCAACATTGGAAGAATGAAGCTGAGCTAAACTTAGTTGAAGTATGTCCTATATTCACAACTCCTCAATCATGGTATAGAGATCTAGTGCATTATTTGTAGCAAGGATACCTACTTGAGCACTGGAGCTCTAATCAAAGAAGGGCTCTCCATTTGAAATCAGCAGCTTATCAAATCATTGATGGGATACTTTTCAGAAAGAATTATGATGGAATTTTTCTTAGATGTCTAGAAAAAGAAGATGCAAGTAAAGTTGTTAAAGAATTACACAATGGCCCCGCTGGTGGACATTACTCAGGGGAGACAACATCTCACAAGATACTTAGAGCTGGATATTATTGGCCCACTCTGTTCCGAGATGCCCATGCGTATGCACGGAACTGTGATATATGCCAAAGAAGTGCCAGAAAATTACCTAAGGCAGCAGGACCCTTGCAGCCGGTTATTATCTCTGAACCTTTTGAACAGTGGGGTATAGATCTTATTGGAGAGATAAATCCAAATTCTTCTTTACAACATCGATACATCCTGACGGCTACCGACTAATTCACTAGATGGACGGAGGCTATCCCATTGCGCAAGATCAATGAACATACAGTCATCAATTTCTTGAAGGAAAACATCATAACCAGGTTTGGGGTTCCAATTTCCCTTGTTTTTGATAATTCTCCCTATTTTTCGTCTTTTAAGATAAATGAATTTGTTTATGAATGGGGAATTAAATTGCATTATTCAGCCAATTATTACCCTCAAGGAAAGGGATTAGCTGAATTTTCAAACAAAAACCTCATTTAAATTCTCAAGAAGACTGTGATAGAAAATCAGCGAAGTTGGCATATAGCTCTCCTAAATGCCTTATGGGAAGATAGGGTGACTCCAAAGAACACATTAGGGGTTTCCCCTTTCACTCTTGTCTATGGTAAGGAAGCCATCCTCCCCCCCAACATCTTGCTTCCATCCTTACAGTTGTCCCAAGCCTCTCGAGGGTCTAGTAGCTAAGTCTTACAATCGAGGATCAATACCCTACTTCAACTTGAAGAAGCCCGACAGAAAGCTAAAGACCGATTCCATCAGCACCAAGACATAGTCAAGAGATGGTTCGATAAGAGGAAGTCTGGTAAAAGAAGTTTTGAAGTTGGGGATTTAGTCCTAAAATGGGATCATAATCATGAAGGCAAAGGGATGCACACGAAATTCCAACATTTATTGATAGGTCCTTACAAAATTTTAGCAAAGATCGGACCATCCACTTATAAGTTGACAGACCTCGAGGGAGAGGAAGTAACCCTTCCTCTCAATGGCCTCGCCCTGAAACAATACTTTACGTAGTCTCACTGAGACTTTCTGTACATAAATAAAAAAAATTCTTTTATGTCGCTTTAACCCTTTGTTTTCATTGTTGTCAGCTATGTTGTTTCTTTTCTCATCGTTTGAACCTTCTATACAAAGTTTGTTTTCTGAAAGCACCTGCGGTCAGGTTTCTCATCAAGATAGATCTCTCAAAGAAATCTCACAACTCATGAAGCCGAAACTACCCTCGAATGAAAGTTTATCTATGTATTTTGCTCTTGCTGAACGTTCTCCAGAAGGAAGGAAGCCTATTCTGTTAGTCACACTAATCCTGTTTAAATAGCAGAGATCCATGACTATCTTTATTACTATCTTCGGGCTCCATCCACTCTCACACTTAAAGGCATCTCAAGAAGGTCATTGAAGTTGGACCCACGGAGAGTGGCACATCCCGAGGGCATAGGGTATTGAAATGACTCCATGCTGCAAATCTAACAGCCAAAATGGCTTATAATTAAGGGTCTGTTTTCCAGAGATTCTCGCCTCAATTGAAGCATGGCTGAGACAAAAGCAAAGAATGTAAGTCAAGAAGGCTGTCCAAAAGACTCAGCTCAAACTAGGCTCCTCTCCGTCTGTGAGGCTTGATCAAATCAATAAAATCTCTCACTCACACAAAAGGACATTATGGATTGAGAAGCCAAAAAATCAAAGGTCATGTCTAAATAAAATATTTCTGGAAGGCTCAAACAGCAAAGCTGTCAAAAATATAAACATCCAAAAGGATGCAAGCGACATGGGAATGAGGAACATGAGCAATAATGTCCATGAGAAGGTGTTGCAAATCCTGTGGAGTCTGATAGCAGTAGCCATCTGAAAGATGAATCTTCTAAAATGAACCCCATATGTTGGCCCTTTGAAAGTTTTAAAGATGTCTCTATCAAATCTCCCCTTTCCCCAATGGCCAACAGATAAAATGACTTGTTCCTTCGCCGAGATTCAAATGCTCAGCTGAATATTGCATATAAGATGGATATCTTTTAAGAAGGTTTCGGATCAACGAGAGGGATTTTTTTTTAGAGATCTGTGTTTGCCAGCGACTCGCCAATTGTTGTTGCAGCAACATCCCCCCCAAATTTTGTACATATTGGTGCCCCTACTTTGCATTTTACAAGAAGGACTGCATAAAGAAGTTAATTCTCCTTTTGAATTAGTTTTTGTTTCAACTGAGGAATCTGCTTTAAAATTGAAGTTTTTTTTTTCTTTCTTTCTTCTTCTAAGTCAAAACTCATGATTCTCTCCCGAAACTGCGGAAGAAGCTTAAATTTCTCTCTCAAAACTGGGGAAGAACTCAGCGAGCTCGCCCGAAACTGCAGAGGAACGTGGCATTATCTCCCGAAATTGCGGAAGCTTTCGCCAAATGTTGCCATAGTAAGTTGTCCCCAGGTTACTCAACCATTTATATTTCGATAAAGAAAAACTTAAACAAAGTTATTCGTGAATTGCGGAAGGACCTACTAAGTATTTCTGAAACTTCGGGACGACTCGGCAAAGCCGGCCTCAATAAGCTTCCGAGAGAGTGTATTTCAGAAGAACTCACAAAGTGCTCCCGAAACGTCGAAACGACTCACCATCCTTTTTCGCCACTGCGAAGTGTTGTTTTTTGTCTCTTTTCTGCAATAAAGTTTCCCGCCTTTCGGGAGGAACTCCTGAGTTCTGGCCGCAATTGCGGATGAAACTTGTGAGTCCACCCCACAACTCACGGTCGCACTTAAATGCCAAGTTGGCTTGAAAAGACCGCACCGTACGAGCATTAAACCCCGTTTTAAATCGCCACCTACCCATTTAAATGCCCGCACGTGTCTAACTTTATATAAGGACGGTAAGGTTTTGTTGGTCCCATTGTTAGTTTGTTATTCAAAGAACGTCGTTGGGAAGACCACGTCAGCTCGCTCCAGCTCAGCGCATCCACCACTGTGTCCACCTCAATCCACCACTATCTTGTCTCCAGGTAGTTTTTTTAACCGTCATCTTTGTCTCATCTTCACGTCGAGTTACTTTTTTGGGTTTTCCCGTTTCATAACGTGCCCGGTAGACATTGGTAGCATAGATCATTTTTTTTTTTACGGCCGCCGTGGCCCCATAGGTTTCTCATTCCTGCCGACTGAGAGTCGTACCCATGACCATCCGAACTTCATACCGGCTACATATCATCTCGGAAGTGTTATCAATCACAGTAGTGGTCGGTTGAGATACTCAACCACTCACCTATTCGGCTTAGTTAATGACTGTGGAAAACAGTTCCTTGTTTTCATTGTTTATTCATAGGATTTTTCCACTCCAGGCCAACCCACCATTGACCATTAGAAGTGCTACGATGAAGGGCATCCTGTCTCCAAGGGCTAGGAAGGAAGTAGGTTTTTCCACATCGTATGCTTACCTTTTCGAAAGCATTCCAAAAGTTCCTGACTAGGTATTGTCTCCCTAGAATAATCAAGTCTTAGGACCATATTTCGTTTTCTGGAATGATCTATGTTTATCTTGCTTCCCCAACATGAAACTTTATAATTTTGTCTATATTTCTCATTAGCATGTTAAAATGGTCCTACTCTATGTTACACTCTCAAAACGTGTGGCAAATTTTGTAATGATTCACATTTGGTTGCTGGCAAGGATAAGCCACGATGACAAAAGGTGGTAGAAAGAAAACTAAAGTGATGGAACTAGAGCCAGTGCAACTAAGAACTGAAACTATTTTCCAAGACTCTAAGTGTACCACCAACATTCCTCCCGAGGTCTGTTGGGGAGATGTTTACCGGATGATCAGGAACCAGGATATCCCAGATGTATTATTAGAGGAAGAACAAATCTACCTCAACATCAGAACTTCTGGCATAGCGATGACTTCTACTTTCCCTTAACTGTTCCCATGCTCTAAAGTGATCGGATGGATACTGGAACATGCCAACCCGCAAACAAGAGTGTTGCATGATAGCAAGGGAGAGCCTTTCGCTTCATTCCATCCAGCATATATTGCAGCAGCCTACAAATTCTCACATCCCCGACAAGCTCTAAGTGATGAATGGTTGGATAAGATGAATAATACTGAGATGGCCAAAAAATTGTTGGTCACAAGAAAGCAGATGAGGAAGAGAGATAATGATGAATATGATGTTCAGAGCCTAAGACCTCCTTTTAGGTTAATCACCCTGATGTTATGCATAATTTTCAGCATGCCCGATGGCACTGTATATAGGATATAGTGGGCTCCCATCATCCACTTCATAGCATTCAAAGGAACTGTGTTTGATTGGGCTACTATCATTTCGGACAGTTTGGCATCCACAGTGGCCGCTACAAGAGAAGGTCTGGCCTTAAAAAAGTCAGAATTTTACATGTCTTCCTATCTCATTGACTGCATTTTGGCCAAGCTCTCTTTCCCCAGGCTATGTTGCACATGGGATAAAGCCAACAACCTGGTCTACACAGCCTATAAAATAATGTGGGCTCAAAATTACAGAGTGAACTATAAGCTGATCTGCGAAGAGTTCACCATGCCTCTGTATGAGAAGATGTTCAAGGAAGAGCCCAATTGTCTATCAGAAAATGCCATGGAGGTCCTGGAAAACTATGGCAATTTTTGTTTCTCAGAGCAGAGCACCTACATCAGGATGTTTGGAAGTACCAAAGTGCCATACATTTTGCGAAAATACGCTACTGATTATGTAGTCCTCAAGGAAGCAGTCAGGCAAGTTTTCCTTGATGGAATAGGAGGGGTGCCTAACAAGCAACATAAGGCTTACTTCCCTCCTTTTCCCTTTTGCATAGGAGCCTACAAATTCTCAGGGGTTGCAACAGCTAAGGAATATGTCCAAGAGCTGAAAGCTTTCCACTTCGGTGAAATGATCTTCCATAGAAATGATAGGCAGAGTAAGGTTGCTGAACATTGCAAGGAAGTATATGCTCATTACTATGATGCAGAGGAAGAAGTGTTCAGAGGCATCAGCAACATGACTGAGTTGCAGATTTGTCGTCAAGGTAGTGGAGCTAGCTCTAGCTCTACCCTAGACCGAGAAGCCAGTCTGCAGAAAGAGAGAGAAGCAACTGAGGCCCTAGCCCGTGAAGAACAAAGATTGAAAGAAGAAGCAAGACTGCAACAAGAAGCAAAAGATGCAAGGTTGCAGAGAGAAGCTGAAGAAGCAAGGTTGCAGAGAGAAGTTGAGGAAGTAAGGCAGCAGAAGGAAGCAGAAGATCGAGAGCAGGGGGGGAAAGTGAAAATCAGCAGCGAGCTGAAGAAGAAGAACGAAGGCATAAAACTGAAGAGGAACAAAAGACGGAGGAAGAACTGAAGACCAATGAAGATGCCCAGGCAGGTGGCTCTGGCACCTAATATATGGAAACAGACACATCTCAAGCAGGTGTCCCCGACACCCAAAATGTGGAAACAGACACATCTCAAGTAGTACAGATCCCACCCATAGAGACAGAAGTACATGTAATAGACCTCCCAATCATCCCTTACACCCCATCAGAAGATCATACTATGTCCCAATGGGATGAATTTGTGTATTATAAGAAGAGGAAGGCGGTAGTCTTGAAATTGGAAGAGAGGATAAAGAGACTCTTCGAAGAAGATATTGTTACCTAGCGGGAGACCACGGTGATGAAAAATACAAATAAGGCTCCCATAGCCATGGCATCCACTACTGTGTGAGCAACAAAAGCAACAAACTACAATGTGGTCGATATGGTCAGAGAATTTGAGTCAACAAAGAGGAGAGCTCGCATGTTGCAACATATTGTGGCTAATGAGAAGGCTTACAGGGATCTTGTAGAGAATAAATATAATCACCTGTCTATTGATCACAAGGAGTTGTCAGATAAGTATCGCCATTTAGAAGAAGAAAAGGAGCACCTGTCAATCCAGATGATGGTTCTAGAATCAGAAAAGAATGATTTTGAAGCTAGAGTTTTTCAGAAGTACATGTAATAGACCTCCCAATCATTCCTTACACCCCATCAGAAGATCATACTGTGTCCCGATGGGATGAATTTGTGTATTATAAGAAGAGGAAGGCGATAGTGTTGAAATCAGAAGAGAGGATAAAGAGACTCTTCCAAGAAGATATTGTTACCCAGCGGGAGACCACGGTGAAGCAAAATACAAATAAGGCTCCCACAGCCATGGCATCCGTCGCTGTGTCAGCAACAAAAGCAATAAAGGACAATGTGGTCGATATGGTCAGAGAATTTGAGTCAACAAAGAAGAGAGATCGCATGTTGCAACATACTGTGGCTAATGAGCAAGCTTATAGGGATCTTGTAGAGAATAAATATAATCACCTGTATGTTGATCACAAGGAGTTGTCAGATAAGTATCGCCATTTAGAAGAAGAAAAGGAGCACCTGGAAATCCAGATGATGGTTCTAGAATCAGAAAAGAACGATTTTGAAGCTAGAGTTTTTCATTTGCAAGCAGATAAGCAAGCAATGGTTGATCAATTAGAGCAGGAAGAAAGCAGAGCAATAGATATGTCTCCCTTTCATGAGCTGTCCTATGACATTCTGAGACAAATGCACGCCACACAGGAGCTGATTACTGCGAAAGTGTGCAGGCTCAAAGCCGTGATGGTTAGATTGAAAGAAGTCAATGCAGAGGCCAATAGGCTTAAGGAAAAATACACTCGGGTTAAAGCAAACATTTTGAGCCAGATGGAATGGAGAGGAGGGAAGGTTGATTTCCTCAAGCATTTCCCATTCAAGTTCGTAGATGATTTTAAAGAAGATGTAGCCCTTATGGAATTCTGCAGGAATTGTGGCCTTAAGCTAATGGCTAAGATCCAGGGAACAATTGATAAAAGTAATGGCCTGTATCAAAAGATCCATGAAGTACATGATAAGTGCAAGATGAGTTTCCCTCAGTCCCTCGATGAATTTCCAAGCAAAGAGCAACGTTTATCAGACTTGAAGGAAGAGCTAGGCATTCAAATAGAATATGTAAAGAAGATTGATGTCCTAGCCACTGATAATCTCCATCACTATATTGGGTTGTCATCAATATACAGTCATTTGCTTAAAGAAATCCACCAAGTAGCAGTTGCAGAAATTCATGGTGTTGAAGCAGACCTTGGTAAACATGTGACTTCCCAGAAGATCTTGCTCCCTTCCCCAACAAATGTGGTTATCAGAGACACTGGTATCTAGTTCAGTTACATAGAAGAGGAGGAAAAAAAAGCAGCAACAGCAGTAGCAGCCAGTCCAAGCTCCTACCTCCCAACAGAAGCGCCTTCCCAAGGGTGAACACACTAATCCTAAGGCGTTGTTCCTATTTTCATTTGTTCTCCCTATATTTAGAGCGTAGAATCACTAGACAGCTGTCCTTTTCTATTTTTGAGAAATTTTCTGTTTTAAGAAAAGGGCCATGATTTGTTTATTAAGAGGAAAAGTCTGTAGAGGACATGTGTAAAGAGCCAGGTGGCAACCCAAGAGGCATTTTGTAAAGATATAAATAGAAGCTTAGGGAATAGTGTAACGGACTTTTGGCAGGGAAAATATTTTTCTTAACTTGTATGAGCTATCTTGCGCTTGCTCCAAGAAAATGAAATTTTCCTAATAAGAGCCTGGAGAGGACGTCTTTTGCATGGAAATGGATGTTGGATGTATGCTGTATTATTCTTGTGACTTTCATATTCTACAGGGAGATCTTTCTTTGCTGTCTTGAATTATTTCTCTGTATTGAATGATCTTACTGTTTCTTGTGCAAATGATTTTTCTCCTACATGAGTAATGGAATGCGTTATATGTGAACTGGAATCTATCTTTTAATATCTTTTGCCTTCTTGCTATAGATTTATCATTATGATTTAATGGATGTTTGTTTATCTTCAGATACCTCTTCCAGCACATTACTCATACTTATAATTTTGCTCCTTGCAGGGATAGTTTAGGTTTATTTCAGTTTTAGATACAGATTTGTTTCAAGTTCTGCATTTAGATTAAGTTAGCTTAGGCACTTGCATATCATTTTAAACCATAAAATCAAAAACAAAAAAAATCAGTGGATCAGGCCATAACCGTTGTAATTGAAGCAAATCTCCAAATCTAACGGTTGTTGGAACTGCTAACCGGATGGATTCCCCATACCAAATGGTGGACAATCTAATTGGGATAGTCTACTGGGGATAATTCCTTTCTGCTTGATGCTGTGATCTTCGGTGCATCAATAGTTTTTGGCGCTAGAAGGAGGGCATGAAAGTGCATGGCTGATAAAGGAAAATCTCCCACTGTCAAAAATGTTATTGAAAACCCGCTTAAAAGAGGAATTTTAGACAGCCCAAATCTTGAAGTAGCAATCCAAGAAAACCTCGTCTCTGATTCTGAACCTCAAGAAGTATTGTATGCTGTGCCTTTTGCAGAAATAGAAGATATAAGGAGACATACACGATTTTATGTTAGACAACTAGATGGTTTAAACGCAATAAATTTCCTCCCTAGGAAAAGTTATCCTAGAAAAGAACGACAGTACACCCGTGATTCGATTCTTGTGCATAATTTTGAAGAACTTGTGAATTTAACCTTGGAAGAAATTGCAGAACCCCTGAACAAGGTCGATCTTGAAAACCCAGAAAATATTTCAGATCAAGAAAGTCTTGGAGAACTTATTACTCCAAAGAACACTCCATTGAATTCACCACCCAATTCTCCACTTGATTCTCCACATAGAGACATGGTCATACCTGCTTGGAGAGTGAGGGGAGCATTGAATCTAGCTGGGCCATTCCACAATATTCCAAAAAATCCAGAGAATGTTTTGCGTAAATTCAACACAGGGCCTTCCCCTTGGATCGTGTCTCACAGCAAATGACCAACCCGCTCTACCTGGAACCTCAGAGTAAAATACCTATTCACATTGGGTTGGAAGAACATAGGGCTCCGTTCCTGGCTCAAACAACCTTGTATTTACCATGGTAAAACCATTATCATATTCAATAATTGTTCTATCGGGATCATGTTGATTCAATCGACACCTATACCATTTGACAATGAACAGAAATACCTTGAAGGAGTTAAAGTCACACTGAAGAATGTCTTCCAGATACCCATAGTATCGATTTTCATATAGTTCTAGATGTCTGTCACTTCTAGAAGAAACATTGGTCACCTCAAAGACTGCAGATATCACACAATCAGATGTTTTCTTTGTTTCATCCAACTTTTTGATGCGATATCTACATCCATTGCACCACATAGCCTTATGGTGTTTTACCTAGTACAACAAGCCATACAGGAAAATATTACATATTGACACCATATTTATGATAAAGTAGTGCATGTTTATTATAATGCCATAAAAGGAAAATAACAAGTGTGACGTACAACGACAATATTTATAAAAAAAAAAATAGTGCCATTGATTAATATGCTTACCTGCTTATCTTTTAAACCTCTTGCTAAATCGATTTCCCTTTGTGTTAGATTGGTGTCTCCATTGCGATGTGCAACTTTAACCAATGAAGCCACACCTTCCCATGATATTCCATGACCAGATTGTTCACATTTTTTGATCCATACCTTCATCCAGTCAAGATTGTTTGCGATGTATAAATGAATCACATTCCAATCTCGACCAACTATTTGATGATAATAATATTAAAATTCAATGAAAATGTATATTAGTCACTTAAAAAAGTATATAATTACAGTATAAAATGATGCAAAATACTAAATAAAAAAATAGAATATATATGTATGATATATAAACATAAGAATCACCAGTGAAATGTGTTATATTACCTTTCACCTTCCTCGATCTACCTTTCCCCTTTAGGTACTCCCCTTCGAAATCTTTTTTGGAGTCTGGATCACAAATGCGACGTAAATTGAGCTTTGACTCCAATATAGGAAGATATTCACTAATGTACATCATGTTTTGGTATACCATATATCCTTCCATCATAGAACCCTCAGCATATGCTCGTTGTCTGACCAAACCCTTCATAAATTTCAAGTGCCTCTCAACCACCCACATGGACCTTGAGTGCGCAGGTCCACACAGTTCAATCTCCTCAACTTGGTGTATGAGATAGTGTTCCTATGCATTGAAAAATGTTGAAGGTAGATGCTTCTGCATTTCACACATGAGACGAGAAATTTCTCTCCTCCAATACTGTATGTCTTCTTTATGGAATTCTTTAGATGACAACCATCTACAAGTGACATGACAACCCAATCAAGAGATTAAAGAAAAAAAGTCATTATATTACGTAACATGAAGTAGATAATGAAAATCAAATTAATAATAAGTTCTATGTTGAATTAAAAAAATAGTAAGCACATGGAAAAATCACCACTTACCTCATGTATTTCCCGAGACTATATATTATTTGCTTGACATTGTTGTCGAAGTTGTCCGGGATATAGAGAGGTAGAACATACTGTAACAATAATATACAAATAGTTTTAGTATATCGAATAAGAGTACTAGAAAAAGAAAAAGAAAAAATTCTTAAATGAATACCATATTAATATTACCTTCATGAAGACATGCCAATCGTGCGTTTTCACCCTCGCGAAATCACCTTTCTTTGTTATGATATTCTTCATGTTCGCACAAAATCCGGTGGGAAATTTAATTTTTTGAATGACTTATTTTACAACACTACTTTGCTGGTCCGTTAACATCCATGGAAGTGAGCTTATATTAATTTGCTCTCTGTTGCTATGAAATTGAATGACGTCTTTCATTGCATGGTGTTATCTTGAATGTCTTTGCAAATTTTGACAATTTTTTCTTTATCACTCCTTCCATCCAACATTCGCCA
Organism: Larix kaempferi; assembly: GCA_027924585.1. Taxonomy (NCBI): domain Eukaryota; kingdom Viridiplantae; phylum Streptophyta; class Pinopsida; order Pinales; family Pinaceae; genus Larix; species Larix kaempferi. The sequence goes on along the minus strand of BSBM01000318.1, from coordinate 497,334 downwards.
TAATGTTTCAATCACATTATTTTCGATATGCATTGTATCAAATAGATGAGCAATTTGTAGGTGCTCATAGTAGGGAAACCTACTAAATTGTCTAGGATAACTTTTCATTCCTCGTGGAAGCCCTTTAATGCCTTCATGATGATAACATGAACAACAATGATGAAATTAAATATTAAATCAATGTCAATTACAGTAAACAACACACAATATAATAAAATACAATATCATCATTTATATACAATGATTGATTATACGTACCTTGACGATTTCTATTATATTGCAACTTCCATAGTTGAGGTGTCATTCTCTTTGGTTTTAATGCAGTCTCTTGCTTGCCATTGAAAAGATGTTTTTCGGTAGTTCGATACCTATGATTCTTGGAGAGGAAGTGCCAAACACCTCCTTTCCTAAGCTTTTTGAACAATGAGATTTGATCTTAGGACCACAAACTGGACATGCAAATTTCCGCTTTGTCTGAAGACCTAAATAAAAAGATGGAATAACAATATTGTCTATTATAATTATATAAAAATGACTGGATATTTATTTAGAAAAACATGCATGCATATTATATTAACTAGTAGTTTGTAAAATTAAATGCAACTAAAGTGGAACTTATAATTACATACCACAGAAATGGGTTAACCCTGGGGCATCGTGTATTGTCCATACAAGCATTCCATGGAATTGGAATTGCCTTTGTCGTATTGGTCTAGATAAGTCATAGATAATGATGCCATTCCATAACTTCAGTAGCTCGTCAATAAGAGGTTCGATATATACATTCATATCTTTGACTTGGTACTTACCTGATTGATTTGAACATATAAAATACATATTCTAATTATGAGACGTACCATTTAGATATATAAACCATATTTCACAATAGAAAAACTTGAAATATATATATAACATTATGAGACAAAAAACGACAAATGAGAATATACCACTGCAATAAAAAAACTGCAGTGTTCGTACCTGGAATAATCATTGACAACATTTTGTGCTCCCTCTTTATTGTCAACCATGGAGGAATGTTGTTGTTGATAACAAAAATAGGCCATACCGAGTAAACAGATCTCATCTCTGCAAAATGATTGACACTATCTGCTGCCAAAGAAGTCCTAAGATTACGAGGTTCGTCTTTAAAGTGAGGCCATTTTTCCTCCATATCTCTAAATGCAGACCCATCTGCAGGCATCCGAATAATGTTTCCTTGACTTTTGTTCTGTGCATGGTAATCCATAAACTGCGCTATGTTTTTGCACTTGAACAGTCATTGCAAACGAGGAATAATGGGAATATAACGTAGAACCTTGCGAGGAAACTTTTTAGTTACTTGATATGTGCGATATCTACTGATATGACATTCAGGACATTCTGTTGCAAATTCATGCTAGTTGTAATAAAGAACATGATCATCGGGGCATGCATGAATTGCTTCATACTGCATTCCAATTTCTTTCATGAAGGGAGATAAATCTTGATATGTGCAAGGTAAAATATTTGACGGTGGCAACAAATATTCACCTATCATGCTACAACAAATTAAAATAAAAATCTAGTTAATATAATATAGAAATAATATTAATGAAACAAATTTCATCCGTAGTAATTTGACTTATATATGAATTAACAATAAAATACATGACAATCATATATATTTTGTGATGGAATATATTACATACCTTAACATCCGTGTGACTGATATGTTTGAAAGACCATTCATAACTTTCAAGTTCATTACCAACAATATAGCAGAGAGAAGATTTGTCTTGGAGCCATCATAAAGGGGTTCGTATGCCTTGTCAAGAAGAGGTGTATCATGAATATCATCAAAATGTTCATCATTTTCATGATCATCATCATGATCATCATCATCATCCATTCCAACATTAAATGAATCATGGATCAAAGTATTTGTAACATCATCTTCAAGTATGTTATCAGTATCATCATCTTCTTCAATGTGATCATTAACTTGTTCTCCATTAATATTCATAGCTCCATGTTCCTTCGGTACTTGTTCTGGAAGCACTTGTTGATCCGGACGATATGATGTAGGATGTATTTCCTTTATAAATACATGAAACAATCAATAGATAAAAGTTAATATAAGAAATTCAAACGCAAAATGTAAACATTTCAAACGCAAAATTTAAAAATTTAACAAATTTTGTACTATTGGGATGAAAAGAACAATGACCAATTGTATTGTTTGTCAAAAATAAGAAATATTATAATAATACATAAATTTACAAAAGCAATCAAAATAAAAAAAATATAATGCAAAACTTACAAATGGATGGTATTCATGTCCCCCCTCGGCATGCCCATGCTCCCTACAATGTTTTGTGGCTATTGTGATCAAAATTCTTCTCCTCTTAAAGCCCCTGCATTGATTACATGGAAAATAGCATTTACCATCACCCCTTCTTTCAACTCCTTCCCACAATCTAGAAAGCAATTGTCGATTTTGTTCATCTGGATCAGGAATATTCGTAGTTGACATTTTCTCGTAAAGAGATTAAATGAAGATTATCGATCTTGGAAAATGAAGCTCCACAGTACTTTGCTCACTTGAATAACAAAAACAACGAAAAACAGTCTGCCGAACAAAAAAACACATCCGCAAACTGTCGTTGGTATAGCAAACATGACGGAATGGTTAGATATTTATACATTTTAAAAGTAAAAAATTCAAACCTATGTTGGATATCCGACGACAATAATCTAGTTACCATTGGGAAAAATCTATCGTAAATTCGACTTCCTCGGGTTCGAAAATGTCATTGGTTATCCGACATCCAAAGCGTCGGATACCCGAACAGGCGTCGGATATTCGCAGAGCCATAGGATATCCTACGAGCTTCGTCGGATATCCGACGGATGCCTTTCAAAATTTATAAAAAAAAAACAAAAAAAAAGTAAATTTGAAAGAAAAATCCAATGACACAGTACATTTCGTCAGAGGTCGTCGTATTTGCTTATCAGATTTTAGGTTCAAATCTACTAGTGCGGGTCAAACTATTGGTGGTTCCCCCTTTATGACCCCATCTTATCAAATGCCATCTTGTAGACCTCATTTACCATTTCTGGCAACTCTAAATTTGCCAGACCTTTCCAAGTTGACGAATGATCTGGTGTACCATAATGCTACATGGCCAACAGTTCCTACCAAGTTACCTTCGGACATTCCAAAATTCGAAGGCAAAATCGGTGAAGACCCTGGTGATCATGTCACCACTTTCCATTTATGGTGTTCTTTGAACTCATTGAACGAAGATTTCGTTAGGTTGAGACTTTTCCAAAGAACCTTAACCGGCGCTGCAGATAAATGGTACATTGAGTTACCTGCAGCTACGTTTTTTAATTTTCGGGATCTCGTGACTATTTTTCTGAACCACTTCTAGCTTCCTATTCGGTACGATGCCGGGACAGATCTTTTGTCTACATTTAGACAGAATAAGGCCACTCACTTATCTGATCACATTCAGGAGTGGTGAATACGGAAGAGGCTGATTAAAGCCAATATATCTCTAGAATTTCTTCTTGAGTGGTATTTGAAATCACTCCTTCCTTACATTTCTAAGGAAGTAGCTACTTCTGGAGTGTCTATAGAGGAAGATGCCATTTTACGGACCCAGAAGCTAGACCTTGTTTATGCACAGTCTGGACTATTGTATGAGATTATACCAGATGCACCACGATCAAACACTGATCTTAGCAGACCTAAACCTGGGCCACATGCTGATGGCATAGTGGTTTCAGTAGATTCTGCAGCTTTCGAAGTATTGACTAAGAGGGTTCATGCCTTATCCATCAAACAATCGACTACAGAAGTAACCTCTATCACAACCTCTCCTTCTACTTCTGAATCTGTAAACCAGATTCAGAACAATCAAAAGGGGCCTCGGAAACCCAATAACAAAAAGAAGGGCAAGAAAGGAGAGGGGAACCAGCAAAATCCCAAGAATAAAGAGAATTCCAAGGAGGGTAACAAAGAGAAGAATAAGGTTAAGTTCCCTTGTAAGCTTTGCACGCAGGATCACCTCACTCACCAATGCCCTCTACTTGAAGAATCCCAAAAGCTGCTTCAAGAAAAGAAACCTGCCATACTTAAAGATCCATTTCCTAAGGGGCAAGGTTCAGCTTTTGGAACCTCCAAAGCTGGGGGAACTACTCATGCTTCAGTTGATCAAACTTTCATTAATATGGTTAGCGCAGATGCACTTTTGCAAACGTGAGCAAGAAATTATACCCCGGATGTGCAGAACAAGGATAAAGAGATTCCTGAATCTTCCGTTCCTTTCCACATTCCAGTGGATTCATTGCCCAAGATCCTAAAAGGTGTATTAAAATGGGCCTCGCACAATCCCAATGCTTGGGATGCTTCCAACTACAATGTGGTTGAACATCTAGCCCAGACCCCTTGTGCTATGTCCACCTTAGAGGTTTTGCAAAGTTGTCCGTTGCAACGAAACGCACTTCTGGCAGCGATTGGAAGTATGGAATCATCCAACATGACTGCGTGCTTTGATATGTCTGATATCAAATATCGGTTTCCATACCACGTTTCCCTACAGATAGAAGTGGTCCATGGTCCTATGACCATTAGACGGGCTGTCGTAGATGAGGGCGTGTCGACGTATGTGATGTCCATTTCTTGCTAGAAAGCTTTAGGCTCTCCCGAGTTAGCCCCCTCTAACACACTACTTACTGCCTTCGATAGCAGGACTTTCCATCCACATGGAGTTCTACCATCGTTTGAAATTACACTTGCCGGTAAGACAGTTGCTGTAGAGATTGAAGTTCTGGATGCTCTGCTTGATTACAATATGTTGTTAGGAAGGAGCTAGACATATTCCATGCGAGCCATTGCATCGGCGGTTTTCCGAGTTCTCATGTTCCCCCACAAAGGCAAGATCGTCACGGTCGATAAAATTTCGTTCTCTCGACAAAACAACCAGACTTCATCGGATTCCACTATTCCTTTAGTTGATCAATCTTCCCAAGTAAGGGAGAGTTTAGGATTAGGTCTTTACGAGTCATTAATAGGCACTTTTGACCTACCCTCTCCTATTCTTTTTATGCGTTCTGATGTAGGTACATCTACCGAAACTTTCACGGTTGGTCTAAGGACTGATCCGTGGATCCTTCCTACTGTATTAGAACCTTCAGTTCCTTTAACCATTGCAGAGATAGCATACACGGAAGCACAACATGCTGCAATGGAACATATCGTGACTTTGCTAGTCTCTGCTGAGTTGGATATAGACTATGCTCCTGCATGGTCATTGAATTCTACCCACTCTTTCAACTGTTTAGACACAGTCTTACCGTTTGATGAAGCCATTTTGGAAGCTATGATGGGCCTGGACCATCCATGGGAACATATGCATCATAGGTCCTACCTGCTTCCAAATCTAGACAGGATAGAGAGAGGAGAATTCTCTATGAGACCCAGTGGATTTGTTGATTTGTCGTTGTTTCCTTCTACTTCAAGAGCTGTTTATGCTGAAGGGAATATGGCTAATATATCAAGAACAATCCTGATTAACATTTCCACCAAACCTGAGGTCGTGGAAAACATTTTTATTGGTGCAGACTATTCTCCAGAAGAGATCACTCTGTATACCAAGATTTTTAAAGAATTCCTCGACATTTTTTCCTAGTCTTATGAGGAGATGCCAGGCATCGATCCAGCCATCATTGAGCATGTCATCACTACATACCCTAATGCAAAACCTATGAGCCAGAAGCTCCATCCTATGAATGCTCGAAAAGCGGCTGCCATTAAGGTGGAAGTTGAAAAATTGCATAGAGCCAGATTTATCTACCCAATTGACATGACGGAATGGGTTTCAAACCCTGTTCCGGTTGATAAAAAGCAAGGTACCATCTGAGTTTGTATCGACTTCTGGGACTTGAATAAAGCTTGTCTGAAAGATAACTATCCCACACCATTTATCGACCAGATCATAGATGCATGTGCGGGACACGAGATAATTTATTTCATGGATGGATTTTCGGGATATAATCAAATCCAAATCAAACCTGAAGATCAACACAAAACGACTTTCATTTTCCCATGGGGAACCTTTGCTTATAGGAAGATGTCGTTTGGATTAAAGAATGCTGGAGCTACTTTCCATCGAGCTATGAATTTCGCTTTTCACGACATCAAGCACATAGTTGAACCTTACTTGGATGACCTCCCGGTGCGATCTCGAAAGAGATGGGATCATCCAGCTCGTTTAAGACTTGTATTTGAACGATGCAGACAATATAAGATTCGACTAAATCCTAACAAGTGCATATTCTGCGTCGAATTGGGACGTTTACTGGGTTTTATTGTATCCATTTGTGGTATAATGGTCGACCCATTAAAAGTTGAGGCAATTGTAAATCTGCCTCCTCCTCGCACCTTGCGACAACTTCAAAGTCTGTAAGGCATATCTAACTTCTTGAGACGCTTTATCATAAACTATGCTAAGATCACAAAAGGTTTTATGAGACTGCTAAAACAAGATACCTGCTTTGTGTGGGATTAGGCTGCTCAAGCATTGTTTGAGGCATTGAAAAAGGCACTACTTTCAGCCCCCTTGTTAAGCCCGCCTGATTATGCAAAAGATTTTCTTTTATATCTGGCGGAATCCATTTACACAATTGGCATAGTACTAGTTTAGGAGGATGATATGCTCCAAGAACATGTCGTTTACTATCTCTCATGCGCATTGATAGCTCCTGAGATTAAATATTCGCATGTTGAGAAGTTAGCACTAGCTGCAGTCTATGCAGTACAAAGGCTTCATCAATACATCCTTTTATGAACAACTACTGCGATAGCAGAAGTCAATCCTTTTCAATATGTTCTCACCTGATGTATCATCAGTGGGAAGTACAATAAATGGATTGTAATCTTACAAGAGTTCGATTTAGTCTTTCAATCAGCCAAGTCGAAGAAATCACTAGTGTTCACCAAGTTAGTCTGAGAGTTTCCAAGTGACTTAGAGCATATCGAGGAAGAATCATCATTCCCGGATGAAAATATCTTCCTTATTTCCTCCTCTGACCCGTGGAAAGGGGATATTTTAGTATATCTCTAGACTTTGAGGTGTCCTACCACTTTTTCTAGAGAAGAATGACGCAAACTGAAAAGTCATGCGAAAAACTATCTCATCATCTCTAATACTTTGTATAGACGTGGGATATATTCCATCTTACGACGTTGTTTGACTTTAGAAGAAGCAGAATCAGTATTGAATGATGCCCATAGTGGAGCCTGTGGAGGTCATCTTTCTTGGTTGGCAACAACCTAGAAAATACTGCGTGCTGGGTATTTTTGGCCCACAATCTTTAAAGATTGTGTGGAAGGTGTGAAACGTTGCCGTCCATGTCATTTTTTCACCAGGAAAATGAGAGCACATCCAGCTCCTCTTCATCCTGTGATTACAGCAGGTGCCTTCACAAAATGGGGGGTTGATTATATGACTTGCAATCCAGTTTCGGCTGGAGGACATCAATATATAATCATTGTCATCGACTACTTCACCAAGTGGGCCGAGGAAATGCCTACTATCAAGGAATATGGAGAAACTGCCGCTTATTTTGCATTCAATCAGATTATTGCAAGGTTCAGCATACCCAAAGAAATTGTGATTGATCACGATAGTCATTTTTAGAATAGCATGATGACCGATCTGTACACAATGTTATGTTTTCATCAAGAACATTCATCTTCATATTATCCACAGGCGAATGGACAAGTTGAAGCAGTTAACAAAACTTTAAATGTAATACTACAAAGAAATGTTAATGCCAGTCGAAATAACTGGCACATCATGATATACCCTGCTCTTTGGGATTACCGAGCGAATGTAAAGACTGCTACCAGGTTCTCACCCTTCCAACTTGTGAATGGGATAGAAGCAGTCGTTCTGATTGAATGCGAGATTCCTTCGTTAAAACTGGTTGTTCAATTACTACCAGATACTTCAGCACCGGAAGAACATTTGTTACATTTAGAGCATCTAGATGAGCAGCGCTGCAATGTGCTCACAGCAAACGAAGTTCATAAGAAACGAGTCAAAGGACAATATGACAAGTCTGTCAGACCTAGGGTGTTCCTTGAAGGAGATCTTATTCTACTATGGGATCAGACAAGGAACCTCTAGTACCTAGCAACTTCAAGTCCATGTGGCTCGGGCCTTACATAATTTCTAAAGTACTGAAGAAGGGTGCTTACACGCTAGTAGACTATGAGGGTAATAAGCTGCCTGAGCCTAGAAATGGGCTCTGCCTGAAGAAGTACTACACTTAGGCAGTTGTGTTTTTTCTTGTAACATAGCTGTATATTTTGTAGAGCTAGTTTTTGCTTGTGCTTGATAGTTAACCTTATGTGTGTCTTCATTTCATGTATCAGATGTCAACTGAACATTTCTTAGGATTTGTTGATGGCACCAGTCGCCACACCCGACAGTTGGCTGCAACAGCTTGGGTCATTTACTCACCGGCTGCCCAACTGTTCTCTTCGGGGGCGGGTTTGTTTGGGTCCCACTACGAACAATGTAGCTGAGTACAGTGCAGTTAGAGAACCTATCCGAGATGCTCTTATTCATGGCATTTCACATTTGGAGGTAAGGCTTGATTTGCAACTAGTTGTATTTCAGTTAACGGGTGTTTACCAGATTAGAGATCCTGTTTTGCTACGATAGTTTTTGCGAGTTAGATTATTGGAAAGATAGTTTGATTCCATTATATATCAACACATTCCAAGAAATTTAAATGCATTAGCTGATTCATTTGCAAATCATGTTTTAGATTGGCATTTGTATCATACATTTCCATAAATAGCATTTCACACATAAAGTTAAACACACACACATGTATATAACCGATACTGTACATATATCCAATACTGTATCAAAAAATATAATATGAGTTTTGGATCGTAAGTCTATCACAAGTCATGTCATAAAGTACAAAACTGGGCTCGATGGCCTAAAAAATATACACATAAAGTATCCATCTCCTAAGGAGAAGGAGCGACCTCATCGTCATCTACTGCCTCCCGATAACATATGACCAACCTAGCTATCTTCCACAACACCCTAAGCCATGCTGGGGGCACCCCAACTACATCTTCCTGCATATCAATAGGTATCCGCTACATACAGCATGCAGGAACATCATGAGTCAACCAAATCACTTTCTGCTCTATGGTCCCTAACATAGCATCAGCTGCACCCACATCTGCTGGCCTCACGAAGATAGTAGGATGTCCCTCGGGACGAACAGGTCCAATATCTACATTTGACACTTGTTTAGTACTTCAAAACTCATCAAAAAAATTATATAATTGAAAATTTGAAAAATTAAATAATTCTCAAAATAAAAACATACCGCTATCTTCCCAGGCTCCACCTGGAGGAAGTACCAGCTCTGGATCATGGTGGAAGTCTAATCCAGCATACAAAAACTACTCGAATTTCGGCACCTGTGTCTCCCACCACCCCCATAAATCATCAATATGATAGCAAAAGTGACTTTCACCACCACCCTGGCGGAGAAAAATGTCATCCCAATGGCCCAATATCGGCTCACAAGGATTGGCTAGAGGTAGAGGCATGCCCAAGTTAAGAGCAGGTACCCTATCAAAGAAGAAGGTACATAAAATGCTGTCGTATCCAAAGTTCTTCATACTCCCGGACTTACAACCCATGAGTTTAAGCTTCATATTTTCCAATAAACTAGTGCACCAATTGTACACATGACCTTGCAAGCATCTGACACCGATATGCATGGAATGCCTTGAGGCTAAGTGTTGTGTGGCACTTCCCGACATTCGGTTTAACATACTCACAATAACCTTTAGAGGGAGGCTTTCAATGGTCGAAATTAGGATTTGAATTCCTGATTTCTCGACTCCCGCCACACAGTATGCATTCAAGTATTCTTGCACTGACATGGCACCCACATTGCGAGAAGATCCTTTCAAACTTACCACATATCCCCTCTTAGAGAGTCTGGTAATGAAGTATATATCGTTGATAGTAAGGTCCAGGGTTTGTCCTTGGATATCAAATGCATTGGCATCTACATCCCAGTATTGAACGAGTCTTTGAAGCAATCGATTGAGTGCTCTCATGTTCACGGTTCAGTAAAACTTTAATAAACTGCATCTTCGGAGTGCATGGAGAGTGGTTGGGTCTTGCATTTCCACCCTATCCATATCCTCATGTTCTCTTTCCCTCCAAACAAGTACCATCCTGCCACAAAAAGGTCAATTTTTAGAGTCTCGGCACTTTTTTATTCATCTTCAGGGGTGTGCGCTACTCTTCTTCCACACAGTCACGCATGGGCACTACTGTGCATAAGCAATAGTAGTGCATACCTCCAGTATGCACTACTTTGCCTATTGCAGAGTAGTGCACACGCTTTGCATGCTTTGAGCATGGCCTTATATTTGATTTTGAGCTCAAAAATTGACAAATAAACTATGGAAATGCAAGTTAGGATGAAATTAACTTACTTGGTGGAGGCAAAATGCTGATTGGTTGCTTGAGTTGATTGCCACGAAGGATTGAAATCCAAGGGTTTGCTCCCAATTTTTTGCCCTACAATGCCAAAATGAAATTTGAGTTTTTTATTTTGAAATTACATATATGAGTTTGATTTTAAATTTTTACCCACTTTGGTAAAATCTCTGTAGTTTCAAATTCTATCAAATTGTGTTATTTAATTAATGAATAGTTACATATGGTACTAAGGTAATTTTCAACCAATGGTTCTCAAATTTTCATTAAAATTTTGTAGTATCAATCCTTTAAGACTAAATTTCTTGATGATAGACCTTTTTCAGCTAGCTCATGGTTAAAATTACATATCATTTAAGATTTTTTGTCGTGATTACTAACATGTTTGTTGAAGACCTAGTTTTGGCAGATCATGAGTCATGATCCTAGAAGCTGTCATTTAGGTCATTTGAAGCTCTTGTTTGTACTATTGAAACCTAAACAAGATTGCTGAACAAACTTGTCTTCTTCAAGCTCGTTAAAGGAACTGAAAGCTCATCCACTTCGGTATAGAATTACCCCTTTTCTGGGCCTTGGTGGATCATTTACGGAAAAGGTATACTCTTGTATATGCTACAAGAGTTCTTCTTCCATTGTTTTACACTTTTTTGGGGGAGGAGACTAACTTTACGAAAAAGGACCTTTTGGAGCCTTCTTTAGGGTTTTCAGGCTCTCTAAACATGAAAACACCAAGCGAGCGTTCACCTACTCGGGCTCGATGTGAAATCCACAAGAGGGTAAAAACAAGATTGTTTGATTTTTTTAGACTCTATAAACAGGAAAACACTGGCGAGCATTAACCTACTTGGGCTCGATATTAAAATCCATGAGTAGGTGTATAAAGGATTGTTTAATTTTTTCAGACTCTATAAACATGAAAACACCGGCGAGCATTAACCTACTTGGGCTCGATATTAAAATCCACAAGTAGGTGTATGGAGTTATTGTTTAAGTTTTTTAGACTCCTTAAAATTGAAAACACCAGCGAGCAAGAATAGATCTCGGCTCGATACTAAAATCCAGAGATCAGTAATATAGAGTAATATTCTATCTCTTCTTCGAACTCTGTAAACAATAAAGAAGGTCCTGAGTCTTCCTCCCATGGGCTCGTTAAAATTTTTACATGGTTGGATCTATTGAGTTTTCATTCTTTCTTGGACTCAATAAAACAACAAGAAAGGTATTCTTTTATCTAAAAAGAATAAGGGATAAAAAAGATGTATCATATCTTCAGTTTCAAAGGTAGTTCAATCAATCCTATCCTTGAACATAGCACCTACTTGAGTCTATCATGTCAGTTGGGTTTAGTTTTTGACCTTAGGGTGAACCCGATGTTCGAGTTGTTTACTACCCCGGTTGGTTATTCCTCCAACCATATGGAGGGACTGCTAATGTGTCCTATGTCACAGGTTTATATAATTTTTCCCATTATGTTGAAAACAGCCTAAGTCACTTTGTGTCGTGCTCACTGTTCAAGGATATAGCCCATGTCGTCCATTCTGCAGTTTACCTTGACCTCATGTGTTAGCCATCCTAGTGTCAGTCTTATTGCATATATTACTCCATATCAGCTCATACCAGTTGATTGTCCCTCGTGTTGGATGATGGAGGATGCCTCAAGGCCTCCCTTCCAACGGACTTCTTCCCATCGACATCAACTCATTTTGCTCTGGGATTGAAGTTTAGAGTTTCGGTTAGTACCTTGGATATTGTAGACACTAGTGGCAATTTTCCTCGTTGTTGAATTATGAGAATACATCAATGTCTCTTATTTGACAGGTTCCTCAAGTGTTCAACTCCAAGTCCACTTATTCACACTTGTTGGATCATACTAGGTACCTTGGGCCCCATCATCATTATCGGTGGAAGCCCTCGCATTTGTTAACGGTATACATCAAGGACCGGTAATCAAATGATACCCCCCATGTTCGACTATCAACTCATCTATTCACATGGTTAGGGTTTGTACCTTGGGTTGTTTTGAATGAAGACCTTGGGATGTTGATGACATCACCTCATTATGTTATCACGCAAGTTGCGCAAGACTGAGCCTCACTTATATTCGGTTCTCCATGAGACATACATTCAGTTTGTTGTTATGGCTATGATATCTCAGTTTGACATGGATCCATGCTTGTATTTCAAGTGGCCATGCTATATATACATCTCCTAGTTATGTATCGAAGATCATGTTGTATCACACTATACATCTATCTGATGTCAAGATTGTAATTGCTCACTGACCTTGATCTGTGTTTCAGGTGTTTCTGTGACTTAGCTCTATGGTTTCTTGCTCCTCCTCTGACTTGGAATTATAATGTATTTCAGCCATCATTTCCCTCTGACCTCACACATTAGGGGCCATCTGTTATAGGTCAAATTTGCACTTCTCCATCCGTGATCACCTTGAGATGTCGATCACACAAAAGGACAACTTGGATTGAAGAGCATGATGACCTTGGATGATAACTTGACCTGACTTACCCTTCTGCAAGCTAGCAAAACCCTGAAAAACCTCATGTTTTGAGCTGTGCACTACTCTAATTTAGCAAACCAATGCTCATGCTCTACTCCACAATGCAATAGTAGCGCACACCTCCTGATGTGCACTACTCCACTTCAGTTAACTAGCGCATGCCCTCAAAAAGTTGCAAACGCTAGTTGTTAAACACTAAAGTTGCATACTGTGCACTACTCCACTGTGAAAAACTCATGCACACCTTAAAATATGATCAAAAATATATTAATTTGATGAATTGGGATTAGTTGCAGTTGGTTCTGCAACTTCTGCAACTTCCCCAACTTCCATTACAACCACCTCTTGATCTAAACTACCTTCCTTGTCCTATAAATACAAGGAGGATTGAAGAGAGGGGTTAGATATAGAGACATAGAGAGACATTGTGGAGATTCTCATTCATAAGAATCTCCTCAAAACGTATGACCGAGAACAATGTAACTTCTTTTGGTAGGGACTGAAAATGACAATTCAATGAATGGTGGTTGACTATGATACTTTCCAGGTCAACAAGGGTGAAATGACACTCCTTTCGGGACTGCTCGAATCCTTGCCCATCCCTACACAGATTTGGACAACCATTTCTATGTATTTCCTAGAAGCACTCGAGTGGTACAGTACCACATTTAAAAGGACACCATATGAAGTAGTCTCTGGACAAGCACCACCAATTCTTCTTCCATACACCTTCAGCAGCTCCCCAGTTCAGGAAATTGACTCAATTCTTTGTAACCGCGATCGACTTCTTCTCATTCTGCAGGACAATCTTCACATGGCAAGAATTCGACTGAAACAACAAGCCGATCAGCACCATTCTGCGAACACTTTTCATGCAGCTGATATGGTTCTTCTTCGTCTACAACCTTCGATGCAATCCTCCCTGAAACTCAAAAGGTGCCAGTGGCCCGGAATGCAACTCGAGGATGCTACAGGGGATGTTAGGAACCCATGTCTTTACTTTGTTAGTATGTTGTTGGATGCATTGTTTTGTTTTATTTATTGATCCATAGTTTGTGTTATTGTTATTGGCACATATACTTTGTAAGTCGCCCATAGTTTTGTTGATCCGTAGTTTGTATTGGCCCATGGTTTTGACTCATAGTATTGGCGCCTTGACTTAGTATACAAGTGTGTGTTGAGGCCTATGAAGGCATCATGAATTTATTTGTATTAAGCTTTCTCAAAGGAGGTTGCCCCCTCGAAGCGGCCTGCGATCAATATAAAAGTGATTTTGAGTTCTGTTATTGCTGCTATATCATGTATTTTGATTAATCAATTGTTGCAAGTTCTTCACAGAAGGTTCTTCTCCTAACTCGATCCTTGACAGATGATTAGGTCCTAAGTTCAATCTACCTTGATTAACCACTATTTCAAAGTCATACCCTTGGAAGAGTAACAACCATCTACATATTCACCCCCCTAACACTGGCTTGTTGACCAGGTATTTCAAGGCAGGATGGTCAGTGAACATAGAGAAGTGCGCACCAAGCAAATAGTGCCTGAACTTCTGTAGTGCATAGACCATAGCTAGGCCTTCTCTCTGAGTGGTGGTATAATTCTTCTTTGTAGATGAAGTCTTCCTGCTCGAAAATTTGATGGGATGGTCAATACCTCCCTCTCCTGGTTGTGCTAAAACAACACCCAATGCGATACATGACGCATCAACATTGACATGAAATGGCTTCTCCCAGTATGGACAAAATAGGATCAACGCGGTTACCATATTTTCTTTTAATGTATCAAAGACTTGTTCACATTCTACGTTCTAGATGAATGGTGCATCTTTATTTAACAGCTTCTCCATTATTGCGGTTATCTACGCATAACCCTTTATAAATTTCCTGTAGTAACTGGTATGCCCCAATGTAGTGTGCAACTGCTTGACTGAATTTGGTGTTGGCAAGTTTACAATGACTGCGATCTTCGCAGAGTCAACCATCAAGCCTTGATTGCATACGATGTGTCCCAATAGAATTCCATAGGGTACACAAAAGATACACTTCTTCAGGTTTAATGATATTTGATGTTGTCTGCATTTTTCCAGCATTAATCTGAGGTTTGCGCAATGGTCCTTTAGCAACCCGAAAACTGTCCAATCCTCGAAATAAGCTTATAAAAACTTATACATGAAGTCTTTCAATGCTGCGGCCACAAATCTGAAAAAGATGGCAGGGCATTCTTCAGACCAAACAACATCACCTTGTACTGGAATGACCCCCATTTGGTGGAAAAAGTAGTCTTTTGTCTATCCGCGGGATCAATTCTTATCTGATGATATCCCAAAAATCCATCAGTAATGGAATAAGCCTCATTTCCTCCAATGTTATCAAGTACCTCATCAGTAAAGGGAGTAGGAAATGGGTCATACATTGAAGCATCATTCAGTTTCCTGATATCCACACAGATCCTGATCTCGCTTTTCATCTTCTTATTTTGGAAAACCATAGGGCTTATCCACTCAGACTCTTCAACCAACTCAGTGATCCCCACATCGAGTGTTAAATTTTGAGCATTAATTCACAATACTCTAGGATCTTTACTAAGAGAATAACATGTACAGTATATCAATGCATATCAATCATAACAAGCATGTCAATCATCACAAGAATCAAAATCATGATCCTCCTCCTCACTAATGCACCACTTTCTGAGTGAGAGAAGTCTGAGTTTTCGAATGATCCAAATAGAGATCTCTCGATCTCTATTTATACTTAACCTGTTTTCCCAATATCCTTATGGAGCCGACTTGTCTAGTTAGGTACATCAATTACATACTACATAAAATAGGGCCGACCCCACACATGGTGGTCTAATAACCCATCCTCAAGTTCACACACTTGCGACACTTGTCAATACACACGATGACACTTCCTTATAGAGGAATAACACATCTCTTATAAGGGTACAATAAATATATATGAAATACATAGATGAAATACATTCAAAAGTTACATATACATCAACACTCCACCTTAACTAGGAAGGTATTTCTCAACACAGATCTGCTAGCACAAGTCTTCTTCTCTGGATCATCGTCATCGATGCATCGTCCTTGAATCATCATCATAATCACTTCTATTGCTATCTCAAACAATATCTGCATCTAATCGTCATAGGAAGTTCTACAGAGCCAGTCCTTTTTCATACTAGATGTAGGCCCACCACCTGCAGGTCTTCATCATCACTGGCCATACTGTGGAATCCTCAGGACTTATTACGTGCATCACAAAACCTTAAAAGAGTCTCTTGACTAGCAAGAACCCTAAAGAGCATCTGAGGCCTTTTTCATCCTGTCCATATCTCCAAGACTTATTACATGTGACTGTCACAAAACCTTAAAAGAGTGTCGCAGGAACATTTATGTGCATAGCACGACCGGCAAGAACTCTAAAGAGAATCCCAAGAACATTTATGTGCCTAAGCACAACCGGAAAGATCTCTAGGATTGATTACATGTGACCTCTGCTACAAAACCTCGAAAGAGCATCCCAGGACTCATTACGGGCACACAGCCCAACCTATCGGATCTCCCAAGTCTTACATGTAGCAGCCCACCATAAACCCTCGAAAGAGCATCCCAGGACTTATTACGGGCACACAGCCCAACCTATCGGATCTCCCAGGTCTTACATGTGGTCCACTATCACAAACCCTCAAAAGAGCATCCCAGGCTATTACGGGTACAAAACTCTGACCTATAGGATCTCCCAAGTCTTACATGTGATACACAGTGCCAGTCCTTTTTCATACTGGATGTGACCTAGAACAAATCTAGGATTTCTTTTGCACAACCTGTCCACGGCCATAGAGTATCAACCCGATACTCAACATACATCATCCTGATGTACACATGATCATCCTGATCATCATCACTACAACATCCTACTGCATGTCATCTGGAGCAACATCCTAAAGCTTGTCATCTATGATCATACACTACATCCACCTGATGCATACCAAGTATCTACCTGATACATATCATCATACATAATCCACCTGATCATACAATGTATCCACCTGATACATACATAGATACATGATCCACACAATGCATCTAACTGATATATAGCAACATACATGATCTACCTGATCATACACAGTATCCACTTGATACATATACAGATACATGGTCCAAGCATCCAACATGATGCATATACAAAAAACATATAAATGATCCAACTAATCATATCCAGCATCAACCTGATGCGTACATATACATATAAATATCCAATTGATCATACAGAGCAAAAACTCGAACATCGTCCTGATGCTCATCATCTAGCGCTTAAATCCACAGCCATGTGAGGGATTCTCCTTCCAACATGCTTGGAATGGCTTCAGCAAATGTGTCCATCACTTCTTCCTTGAAGTGTCATCGATCTGAAGAACACCAAGCCTCTCTCTGAAGTACTCGAACTTCACTCTGTCTAGTGGCTTCATCAACACATCTGCAATCTGCTCGTCCGTCGCAACATACAGGAGCTTCACTGCTCCTGTCTGCACCATATCCCTGATATAGTGATATTTGATTTCTATGTGTTTCGACCTGTCATGGCACACCAGGTTCTCACACAACTTCACAAGACTCTGGTTGTCACAAAAGATACTAGTAGCCTCCAGCGGGAGATCAAATAACTCAGACAGTAGCTTCTAGAGCCATACTACCTCACAACTAGTTAAACAAGCTGCAACATACTCTGCCTCAGCTGTACTCGGTGCTACGCAGGACTGCTTCCTGTTAAACCAAGAGATCATACCTGATCCCATACTAAAGCAACACCCAGATGTGCTCTTCCTATCTACAACACTGCCTACCCAATCTAAATCAACATAACCTTGCAGGTTAAACATTTGATTTGCTTCATACTTGAGCCCATAATCAACTCTACCCTTCAGGTACCTCAGAATATGCTTTACAGCAACTAGGTGAACACTCCTTGGATCTGTTAGGAACTGGCTCAATGTGTTCATCGCAAAGCAAATATCTGGTCTCGTATTCGTCAGGTACATCAAAGACCAATTCATCTGACGATACATAGAGACATCAACCGGCTCAGATGACACATCACATAGAAGCTTTAGATTCTATGCCATAGGTGTAGCCATGGCCTTGCAATCCATTATCCCGAACCTCTTCAGGATATCTACAGTGTACTTCCCTTGTCCAACGAAGATCCCATCTGTACTCTGCCACACCTCCATACCTAGGAAATAGTGCATCATCCCCAAGTCTTTCATATCGAATTCGACAGCAAGCTTCCTCTTTGTATCTGTAATCAATCTGTCATCTCCTATACAAACAGGTCATCCACATAAAAGAGTAGAACCACAGGATTCCCTTCCTCAACCTTGTAGTAAAGGTTGGAATCCACTTTACTCTTGGTAAAGTCCAAACTAGATAGGAAACTATCCATCCTACCATACCAAGTTCTGGGAGCTTGCTTCAAGCCATACAAGTCTTTCTTTAATCTACACACATATGACTCCCTGTCATGTGTTTCAAAACCAAGTGGCTGCTCCACATATACTTCCTCTTCAACTACACCATTCAAGAAAGAAGTCTTGACATCCATCTTGTGTATTTTCCATTTCATCGCTGCAGCCAGGGCAAGTACTGTTCTGATGGAAGTATACTTGGCTACAGGTGCAAAAGTTTCTTCATAATATGTTCCCTCTTTCTTAGAGAAGCCACGAGCTACGAATCTTGCCTTGTATTTTTCTACGCTGCCATCCGCAGCATGCTTGATTTTGTAGATCCATTTGGAAGTCACAACAGACTTCTCTTTAGGTCTTGGGACAACATCCCAAACATCATTCTTCAATATTGATTGGTATTCCTCGACCATGGCATCCTTCCATTCTTTCTTTTCCACTGCTTCTTCATAACTAGTAGGTTCTTTATTCATGATGTCACAGAGTAAAGCAACATAGCTGGTATGTGATCTGGTTCACTTCTTTGCTCTGTGTTCTTCTTCTGGAATGCCAAATCTTTCTGCATCTTGAATGAACTCTCTAGCCCATGCAGGTTTCCTCTTGTGAGAGTTATCCTCACGGGGTGGATCTACAGGTTCTTGTGGATCTTCAAACTCACGAACAACTTATGGAATTGCTTCAGCCATGGTAGTGTCTTGAAATCTAGTTTCCTTAGGTTCTTCATAAACTTCGATAGGTGCCTTCCTTGATTTGATGAATGTTGAGTTTTCATCAAATGTTACATTTCTGCTGACATCAATCTTCTTGAACCCTGGAAAGTATATTCTATAAGCCTTCGCGCTTTCACTGTAACCCTTCTTTCCTGAAGGATCTAGTTTGGTCCTCTTTTCCTTTGGGACATGAGTGTATACTGGACAACCAAATATTCTGAGATGGCTGACTTCAGGTTTCTTACCAAAAAAGACCTCTTCTGGTGTCTTGTTGTCCAATATCTTCTGGGGTGTTCTGTTATGCACATACATAGCTGTTCTAGCTGCTTCTGCCCATAGATGCCTAGGTAGATCCTGGTCATGTAGCATTGCCCTTGCTGCTTCCATGATTGTTCTATTCTTCCTTTCTGCAACTACATTTTGTTGTGGATTGTAAGGAGCAGTCAACTCCCTCTTAATCCCTGAATCACTGCAAAGCTTCTTGAAGTCACCTGACGTGAATTCTCCACCATTGTCGGATCTGAATGTTTTGATCTTCTTATCAGTTTGATTCTCCATCAAGATTTTGAATTCCTTGAACTTATTAAACACCTCATCTTTGTTCTTCAAGAAGTAAACCCAAGTCTTCCTAGAGAAGTCATCAATGAAAGAGACATAGTAAACATACCCACTTAGAGAACTGGATGACATAGGACCACATACATCTGAGTGGATGATTTCCAAGATGCCTTTTTCCTTGCTTTCACTGCTTGGAAATTCCTTCTTAATGTTCTTTCCTTTTGCACATCCTTTGCAAACACCTTCATGCTTGGTGTTGATTTTAGGAAGACCTTCTACAGCCTTACTTGCAATTGGTAATGCTCTGTAGTGCATATGTGCAAGTCTTTTGTGCCAAATTTCACTTGGATCCATGGAGTCATGAATCATGGCATGTTCAAGTTGTCCCTTCAATTTATACAATCCCCCCTCTTGCTCTCCAATCACTACTACATCATCAATTTTTTTACCCTTTGGCCATCCACAAAGGAAACCCTCATACCTTTTGCATCCAATGCAGAGATGGAGAGAAGATTCTTCTTGAGCCCAGGTACATAAAGAACTTCTTTCATCTTCAAAGATTTTCCAAAATCTAAGTTGTAGGAGGCTTCACCACTTCCCCTGATGTGGTATTGATAATCATCCCAAAGTTTTACTTTATGGGGTGATTCATGTTTAGACAGATTTACAAAAGATTCTTTAAAACCAGTTATGTGTTTAGAAACCCCACTGTCAATTAACCAATCATAACAACCATGGGAGATAGTACCTGTGAGAGCAGAGATTAGAACATACTCTTCTTCACTTGATGAGTCATCATCACTTTCTGTCCTAGCTTTCTTCTTTGAGGTTCATCATCTTCGGTAGCATGAGCATGGTACCTTCTTTTTTTACCCTTCTTCTTCTTGCTAGAGTTGTTGTTGTTGTGGTTATCCCTTTTGTTCTTGGGACATTCTGAAGCAAAGTGACCCTTCTCATTGCATTTGAATCATCTAAGATTTTTCTTTTCCTGGTGTGCGATGTGAGAGCTTGATCTTCATTCCCCATCTTTTCTTCTCTTTCCACAAGCCTTGATTCTTCTTGAGAACATTCCTCCCATAGTCTACTGAAGGAGATTAATTTCTTTCTTGCATAGATCCCTTGGATAAAAGAGTCCCATGACATAGGTAGGCCATTCAAAGTGGTCATAACAATTTCACCATTCTCCACCATTTCATCTATAGCTTCAAGTTGTTCCTTGATCTGAGAGACCTTGGATAAATAGGATTGAATGATTTCTCCATTCGACATCTTGACCCCTTTCAATTGATTCCGTAGGGTCATCTTCCGATTTATGTTCTTCCCTTCAAATAGCTTGGTCAAAAAGTAAAACATAGCCTTGGGTGTCTTTAGAGATGACACATGTGGAATAAGATGGTCCTTGATAGAATCAGCAATGATTCTCTTTGCCTTGACCAAGTTCTTCTTATGCAATATTTTAGCCTCTTCATCCTCTGGGATAGGGATGTCTTCTTTTACATATGAGTCCAACTCATTCTCTTCCAGGATTAACCCAATCCTATACTTCCAGGCTCGGAAGTTATCATCCCCTTCAAGCTTATCCTCAAGCTTGGTGTGGTGAGACATCTTAAAGATTACTTCAAATGGAAATAGAAAAGATTTAGGTCTTACCACTTAAATTGTTGAAAACTGGATCTGGTCCCAGATTAGGGTTTGTCAGAAAAACCCTAAAAATTCAAAATGTGAATTTCAATTTTCTGAAAGGATAGAATGATGTGCCTTGATGAGCTGATCAACCTGGTGTATTCAGAATTTGAGATCTGCAAAACTACACCCTTCAAAATGCCTTTCTATCATCCCAGATTCACTGACGAGAGCCCTGAATTAGGGTTTCAATTCCTGAAGATCTACCCAGCCAAAAATCTCTATCCAAAGCTCTAAACTTTGATTTTTGCAAGGAGCTTCCAGCTATGTCTTCAGATTCCATAACTTCCTATTTTTGTGGAAACCCTAATCTTTAGGGCCAAATCTGAAAATGCTCAGAATTGAATTCTAATTGGACAGATAGATTCTCGTTGATGAGTAGAGTCAATCTACTATACTGCTTTTCCAAAATCTGTGGAGAGAAACCCAATAAACAAGAAACCCTAGTTTTCGTCACTACACAATGTCTTCTTCTCAGGTTAGCTCTGATACCATGTTAAATTTTGAGCATTAATTCACAATACTCTAGGATCTTTATTGAGAGAATAACATGTACAGTATATCAATGCATATCAATCATAACAAGCATGTCAATCATCACAATAATCAAAAGCATGAGAGACAAGAGACACAGAGTTTCCATGGGGAAAACCCTAAGGTGAAAAACCCCACAACTTCCTCAGAGATATAGAGAGCAATGGCTCAACCACAGTACAACCATAATATGCAGAGATAGTCTCCTAGTAGCAGATGATCCTCCTCCTCACTAGTACGCCACTTTCTGAGTGAGAGAAGTTTGAGTTTCCGAATGATCCAAATAGAGATCTCTCGATCTCTATTTATACTTAACATGTTTTCCCAATATCCTTATGGGGCCGAGCTGTCTAGTTAGGTACATCAATTACATATTACATAAAATAGGGCCAACCCCACACATGGTGGTCTAATAACCCATCGGCATGTTCACACACTTGCGACACTTGTCAACACACATGACGACACTTCCTTATAGAGGAATAACACATCTCTTATAAGGGTATAATAAATATATATGAAATACATAGATGAAATACATTCCGAAGTTACATATACATCAACATCGAGCATCTTATCGAGTTATTCCTTAACTCGTTCTTTGTATCATGGATTCAGTCTATACAGCATTTTCTTAACAGGCTTCGCACATGGCTTAAGAGGTATCTTCATCACTCCTAAGTCTCCCAAAATTCCCTTCATCTCTATAAACATTGTCGGGAATAAATCCTGATACTCATGTAATAGGTCTACGATCTCCAAGACAGTCTAATCATCCCAATAGTCTCCAATACTTGCAAACTTTGGCTCTTTGCTGGTCCCACTGTTCACTTTCCTCATTTTTACAGGTCCACTCATGTCTGGGATTTCTAGAGGAGGTCTCTCTACATCACGCGCTCCTTTTGACTCAGGAATGTTTATGTTGCACGGGTCCTCCTCATCACTTCCTTCTTTTTCTTCAACCTCCTCAGCTAGGTTATAACATTCCATGGCATCCTCTATCTATTCCTTCTATTCTGACTGTAGGCTTGCAGGTACACTATCAGCTCCAAGAATTCGTCTAATTTCATGTTTCTATGTGGACACTCTAGTCTGAATATTCTTTCCTTAAGAACCTGCAAAGCATCATTTATGCTGGGATTCTCATCTTCAAAACTAAAGGTGTTTTGGAAGTTTGCATTCATCATGTCCCAATCTATGGTTTCTCTACGCAAGTTCATATCTAAATACCATTTCATTGGAAGTTCTTCCACCACCGTATGCACAAACAGATGCACCCATTCTGTCTATGGTCTTTCCTTCCATGCTTGTGAACAGAGTTCAATATGGTCCCTTGGATCTATCTGTCCATTGTATTTTCCAAAAGATAGTGTAATATTGTCAGCAAACTTCATCTGCATCTTGATTCTGCACTGATCCCATGTGGTCAATGTCTTCTTATGCGCAACCCACCATGTGGCAGGTGTCTCGCGCAGTGCCATGTCTAGTGCTTGTAAGCGATGCTCATCTGAAATTGCTATAGTATATTCTTTGATAAAGGAATAAAAATTAGATAAACCATCATAGGTGGGAATTGGGCGTACCTCCTTTCCAATCCAGCAGAGTGACTTTGTTAACTGTGCACCTCCTTGTTGATACTTCGTGCATACGACTTTTCCAGTTTTCCAATCCTGCATCAGATTCTAAGATGCAAGAGTTGTCACATCTCCAGCTAAGTGTACCATCCGCAATGGGATTAATATAATATTCTTGGTTCACAGTCATCTTGTAAAGGCGGTCCAAATATTGAGCTCTGGATTGTTCCTGGATTGGCTCGTTGTATCTGTCTCCATCTATAGGGTCTAGTGGTGCGATGAACCTGAGATGCTTTGCTTCAAATATCATCTTCCTTGTTTTCAAGTTTATGATAGCGAGGTTATCCATAGCCTAGTCAATCCCCAATAGTGCAGGATAATTCTGACTATCATCCACAATCTTGATAACCTCAAAATCTGCTTGACTTTGCACTCCGTCAATGTCAACAATCACATTGGCTAACCTTCCAAATGGTATGACATTCTCTTGGTTGGCCATTCTCAACTGAATAGCTGACCATAACAGCTTTGGTCTCCCCATCTGGTGTCATGTCTGTTTAGTTAAGACATTTACTTATGATCCCAGATGGAGGATGATCTCATCCATCTCATAGTCTCCTATCTGGGCACAGAGTCTCATTTCTCTCCCTGATCTCTTGTGTTTCTTGATGTGGTGAATTAAGCTATCGGTAGTCTCTGTCTTGCTCCGCAGCTCATACTGATTTAACAGTTTCTGCAATTCTGCAATAGCGTTTTTGTTCTTCAGTAACTTCATGCAGCTCCTTAGGAATTGCACAACAAAGGTACCTATCTCTGTTGCGGTGCTTGTTTTGTCATAAGAAGTTGGCATATTTTCTATATGCAGTATCTCAGTGCGCAACGAGATTCTTGGGGACTTGGGTAGTGATTCTTTGAAGATATCCCGCGCGTCTTCAAAAACTTATCTATTTTTCTCCAAGTTGAAAGCAGGTGCTTTCCTAGTAGCTTTCTTTATCCATATTTCTTCGAGAGGAGTCTCTTTAGTATTGGAGCCCCTAGAAGTTGAAGCTTCTACTCCTCTGTCTCTCCCTGTCGTAGTGGCACTTCGCGTCACTACATTGATACTTGGATCTGCAGGTCTCCTCTCTACTGCGATCAACTGGATGTTTGGGTTCGGCGCATCTTGCTGTTTCCTTTTCTGCATTTCTACCTCTAACACTGGGCAATATTCAATAACATTGTCGAATGATTTACAATAACTACATGTAGTGTATGGGTTGGTACAATCTCTAGATACATGACCTGGTTGGCCACAGTTATAACAGATTACTTGACCTCGTCTTCTTCCTTGCACTGGGCCATTATTCTTTCCTCTCTTGCGGTATCCTATGTGGCCTCTGTATGCTCCCTGATCATGCGGTGCATTCGCTTGTTTATGTGGAGTCTCTTCCTGGACATTGTACACTCCTCCATACATATGCTCAAAATCTTTCTTCCTTTCCAGCATGAGGTCATATGCACAGAAGTTGGACTCATCATGGCCAACTGATTTACAGAAATTCCAATATAGGTTTTTAGGAGTTCTTACATATTTCTGTATTAAGTAGCAGTCCTCTGGATGGTGTCCTCTAGTTCTACAAATCTCTCACCATGACCCTTGGTTCAGATTTAATGGGTTTGGTGCACCCATGTTAAGGAAATCTTGGAATAAAGGACATTGATCCTTACTGTGTCCTTCTCCCTTACAAACTGTACACCAAACTTCCTGTCTCTCTTGCTTTCCTTTCATGATATGTTGTAGCTGTAGCGTCAGGGTAGCCAACTGGGTCTCAATCTGAGACATCCCAGTGCTAGTTTCTCCCATCGTTAAAGCCTTGTTGTAGTCACAATAGATCCCATGCTTTGGCTAAAAGTGGGAGCCCCATTTTTTTTTAAAAAAAAAACACAAAGGTATCTGGGTAAGTGTTCTTGGTTTTGTGATCTTATACCTGTACCTTTGTTTTGCTTGATTGTCATTCTTTTTCTCGAAAAAGAATCAGTGTTTTTGGTCGCAGAAAGATTCAAATTTTAATTGTTTTATCATCTATTTTCTACCAACCCGAAACCCGACATTCTGACACCCCAAGATCCAGAACCCAAAAGATGCGGGTTGCGGGGTTTATCTTTTAGTCTTTTTGGTTTTGGTGTTCCCAAAACCCGCAACCCGAAAGGTGCAGGTTGCGGGAATCCGTTGTTAATAATTTTGGGATATTTGTCTTCAAGAAACCCGAAACCCACAAGTGCAGCTTTCGGGTTTTTCAGGAATGTGTTTACCATTTAGTCATGTTGCATGCTCTCGAAACCCGCAACCCGCAAGTTAGGGTTGCGGGATGCGGGAAAATCTTTTGCGTCTTGTAATAAGTGTTTCCATTCTGAAACCCACAACCCGCAAGTTTCGGGTTGCGGCTTTCAGAAACTATGATTAAGTTTATGAATAGCCACCTATGACCCAAACCCACATTCCGCATTGGATAATCTCAGCCATCCATTCCTTTTGATCGCACGGTCACATTTTAATCCAGCAAATCAATAAATAAGGGTTTTTCTTTATTTTCTTTTATCATTTTCACTGTTGGAAATTACTCTGTTGCACCGATTTTACTGTGGATTTCGTACCAGTGGGTCATTTTTACTAGTTTTCCATTATTCCCAGGTTGGTTTGTTGTCACTGTTGCATTTACAATTGATGTTTTTGTTATTTGGATTTTAGTTTTGGTTTTTCTTTCTTTTATTTATTAGATTTTCAAAGCTCGGCCACCATGTCAAAAAACACCCGGTCTAAGACAGCTAACAAATATTCCCTCACAAAAGACCCAAATTTTGGTATTTTCTTTGATACAAGTGAAAGGGTTATAGAAACCTATCAGATGGATTGGTCAAACATATATGCCATATTTGACAATGAAAACCTTTCCCACTTTGAAAATGATCGACCTGTGTATGAGAAAATTAGGGCTTCTCAGATACACGCCATTGCTGCTTGTCCTGCCATTTTACCTTACACTAATGCTATCAACTGGATAATTGAGAATTCAAACCCAAAATACCGGTCGTTTAATGATAGAATGGGGGATCAATTGACCCATTTCCACCCCGAGGTCTTTATTCGAGCTTTCGCTCTTTAACCACATGTCCAGACCCTTAGTCCTGAGTTCATACAGTCCTCAAAAACTCGGCATAACTTCAATGAGATGTTAAAATCATGGATGGTGGAACCTAATGCCTTTGTGCCTAAGGTCGACAACCTTTATCCTAATGTCATGTTCAGAGAACCATACTCTTTGTCAAAAGCTATGGTTTGTAGGCTTTACAGTCTTCCTAACTATTCTATCTTCAAAGTTGAATGGGCACCCATAGCGCATCATGTGTTAACTATCGGTGAATCTTTCCCATGGGATTCTATCCTGTCATTCAAATTGAATACCTCCATTGAAGAGTATCATAAAGCACTTGCCCTAAAGAAACCACATTTCTACCTCTCGGCATATGTAATTGATGTTTTCTACTCAGAATTCCAGTACCCAAACCTAGGTTGGAATTGGACCACTTCAGACCCACATGTTCACATTTATCCGTCAACATTATGGGATGGGAACTTTATCCCTTTACTCTATGACATCTGTGATCATTTTTTGGGCACTGTTTATTTCAATATTTTTAGGCAAGAAGCACCAGCATTTTTAGTTGATGCCAAGGATTTCATCAATACCATTGGTGATTGGTATGTTGGTGAATATTTCTCATACAACAGAGTTTATGGAAGTGACATAGTACACCTTCTACCCAGGATAGTTCCTGACAGGCTCGTTATACAAGAATCCTCCTTTCAGACTGTATAGATGGTATGTATAAGAAGCTTACAGTTCCTAGAAAGAAAGGATGTCCTAAGTTTGGTTTGAACCTTGGGCCACTGGTTATCCCAACCTCAAATTTGGATACAGTGCTCGGTGACCAGTTGGATGCTCTAAAGTTGGGTCTTGCTCCCAAAAGGAAGCATGATCCCAAGAAACTTCTTGATGCACACCTCAAGCAGATCCATGCCAAAATAGACTATGTCCATGAGGTGATTCCAGATGACTTTATCTACCAAGGAGTCAACACCTTTTTTGAAGTGCTTGCTAGGGACAACAATTTAGATGACCAGCATAACATTTTGCATTATCAGAATGACCATAAAGCCATGACCTTAAGCTACATAAATATGCAACTAAATTTGATAGAGCAGGTAAGAAGAGAAAAAGAAGAAGAGGCTCAAAAAGCTAAAGCTCTTCTAATGCTTACTTGTTCATATGGGGAAAAGGGTAAAGCTCCTATGGATCCTCCTCCTCAAACAAACACTATTGAAGAAGTCAAAGTTCTACTATAGAAAGCTCATCATTTCAAACAAGGATTAGGACAAATCACATCAGTATTGGGCACTCAGGTAGTTGAATCTCCAAATCTCAATGTGAACTTCCCAATGTCTACTTCATCTACACAGGAAGAAGATGATCTAATGATAATCAAGGCTATCCCAGCTAAGAGACAGAAGATCATTGACCCTACATCACAAATTCCCCCTGAGGACATTATTGACTGTGACCCTGAGGTGAAACCTCATTCCCCCGGTATTAGTGACAGAAGAGGTAACTAAGGATTCACAGCTAGTTACTGATTTGCTGAACACCATTGAGATGGACCACTCTTTTACCAATCAACAGGGGTTAGAGATCACAACATCTGTTGATATCACAACCAGGTCACATTTTATACCAACTATTCAAGAAATATTTGTTCTGTCTACAGGGATGACTCTCCTATTTTCTTTATCACAGCTATACCACACTCTCACCACTACCACTATTCCATTTCTAGACATCCCAACTACTTTTTCCATTCCATCATCAATTATTGCAGAGATTCATTCTTCAACTGCCCCTCTACAATTACCCACCTCCATTTCATTATCATCCACCACTGGCGAGATACCTTTAGTTTCCCTTCAACATCATCAGTTGATGTTGATAACCAAGTTTCACCTTCTGAAGCCTTTGTCTCAGTTCCTTCTCCAACTCAAGCTTTGTTAGTTACCCAAGTCATCTCTACACCTGTGATTACCCCTCAAGTCACTATGCCTATACCTAGTTCTGCTATCACTCAAACACCCTCACTGATCTCAACAGTAAGTGTTTCTTCTACTTTCACAGCATTGGTGACTGAGTATGCAGATGTAGACATAGTTCCTATTGGGAACTACTTTGACAGCAAATATGACAAAGTAGTAATCAAGAGGACCAGGAAAAGAGGTAAATATCAAGCTAGATTAGAGACACTTGTTCCCGACTAGGTAATATGGGCTCCCAGAACAAATAATCCTCGGATTGAAGTGGTTGAAACAGGTATAGCTTTAGGGGCCTTTGCAAATGCATATTTAGATTCAGTCTATGTTTTGGATAGGGGGGAGGAGGAGATCAAGAATCTTAAAGAGGAGCTAGATCAGACCAAAGAGAAACATGCAGTTGAAGTTGCTGACCTTAGGAAGATTTGGGAAGACATGTTATAGGATTGGGAATAGAAGAATGCTACTCTCCAGAATGAACTTCGCATAGCACAGGCTCACAATGATTCCAATGCTGAGAGGATAGCCATTCTGGAAAAGCAAGCTGAGGATGCAACTGCAAGTGCAGCCTCCTCCAATTTTTCTAGGTTCACACCTCTTGAGTTCAAGAATTTGGCTCTCCAAGTTAATCAGGAACACCACAAGTTGCTAGAGAAGTTGTACATTGCCCTACATTATATTAGAGAAACCTTTATTAGTTTCGCTAAGATGTCTTCTACCCTTGAATAACAGGAAGCCAAAAGACTCCAAGCATCCATGGCACAGGAAAATGTTTCTGAATGGAAGGGATACATAAAGGACAAACCAGAGGATATACCAGTGCTTAGCATCTTCCAGATAAGAAAATTAAAGCCTCACTGAACACTTGGATCGATTTAAATGAGACAACTAAGGAAATCATTAGAAAATCAAAGGATATTTGCACTAGGCGTTGGTATGCAGTGGATAACATCATGGATGTTTTGCATCTCCCGCTCATGGATCCTATTCTGGATGCCTACCCACCTAGATGCTGGCTTGAGTAAATTGAACGCAGATGTGAAGAAGTTGAACAGAAGATTCGATCCCTTAAAGAAGTCATCATTGATGACATGGACGTGTTGATCAGGAGGTTGCTCATTATGGAGGGAAAAATTCACATCTACCTTCGTACTTTGCATAAGTTGGCAAAGAATGATATGGAAAACAACACATGTAACACCCATATGGGCTTAGAATCTGTCAATTATCCAAACACAGATGAGTTGTTAGAGTTATGGGATCAATGGCAGGAATTTATGGATCGATAGCCTGATCCAAGTTTTGTAATCCCTATTTTGGGGGAATTTCCATTTTGGACTCTATTGTAATTCTTATTTAAAGAGGAATACCTCTCGATGTTAGGGGTTGATAATTTTTGGGTTAGAAATCAGCAGGAGAAGACTTGGAGATACTCTGGAGTAGCATAGCTTTGTAATTTTGTTTACAGACTTTGTTTATATAGTAAAGTAATCCCTTTGAATCATCTCTTGTTTATTGTTCAAATTTCTTTGATAGTTCTTGGTTTCTTGCTTCAAATTCTCATCTATAGTGTGTGATCTTTTGCAAGCATTAATTTACATAGGGATATGTTATACTGATTTCTCTTTATGGCCGATCTATGTGCAAAAATGTTTAATTGAATTTATGTCAGTCAAGATGTTTTCTTTATCCATTTCTGCAAATGATCAACATTTAATTTAATCATTGTTAATTTTTCAATTAACAAGGTGATTACAAATTTATCTTGAATATTTTACAAGCTTAAATTGTTCTCATTTAATTTTCATTAATTGATTATGATCTAAGTGAATGAGTGAATGCATCTTTTACATTTCTGTTGAAGTTGGCAAACACACTTATTCCTTTCACATCAAGATTGATATGCACAACAACAAGCTTTTCCTTTAGATTAGATCTAACCTAGAGTAGATCCTTTTCTCACGTAGGTTGAGGCAGAACATTTTAAGTTTCCCTACTCTTGTTTTCCTTTAATGGAGAACCGATCTATTAATCGAAACACCAACTCATAGAGTGCTAGCTGAGGCCGAATATCCATGGGAGATTTCCATACCAAACAGGCTGGGGATAGAACTTCCCTTGCATAGGGTCTTTTGAATCCTTTCAGTCTGGTTTTTCACCCTCTGTTGGGAGCCTTGGACCCATTCTAGCACCTTGCAATCACCCTGCACCCCCGAGGCCTCAACAAGCCTCTAACTTCATCGTGATATCCAAGGCTTCTACCTACGAAGTCACTTTCTATTACATCAATGAATGTCTGATATGGGGCAACAACGCGGCTATAAACCATTCCTTGTGCTGTTGCAATAACAAATATTACTTGGTCCAACAGTGTCTTAAATTTCTGATCAAACTCCTAGACTGTTTCATTAGGTTTCTATTTGATCTCTTCCAACTCTGTTATACACTATGATTCTGAATTCGGCTTCCTAAATTCTTCTAAGAGTGCAGCCTTGATTTCTACTAGGGTTTGTTGGTGTCCCTACGAGTATTTCATGAACCAATGCAAGGCTCTGTCTCTAAAGGTGGTGATGAGCTGCACTTTCTTAACATCATCATGTACTTGTTTTACACTCCATACGGCTTCACATAGAAACCAATGTTGATCAGGGTCTTCTAGACCCATTCCTTTGAATATCGGCAGTTTGATATCATCAGTCATCCTCCTTCTAGGTGGCATGGTTGTCTGAGTGGTGATAGGGATAATACTCTAAGGAATGATCTGAGGTTGGATGTACTGTAGTGGGACATCTTGAGATGGGGTAGGCTGAGTCGGAGTAGCCTGGCCACCCACTTCTGTGGTGTTACTAGTACTATTGTGCTGCGGTGCGGGTTTCCTAGTGTTCGCAACCAGTGGGTTCTGAATTGACGGGTTCTGAGACAGGGGAGGCGCGGTATGTGCAACTGGTGGATTTTGCGATGTAATAGGCTGATAGGTGGAAGATAGAGGTGCGGTTTGTATATCAGAGTCATCTTGTGAATGAATGTCTACATAGAGTCCAGGTCCACTAGTATTTTTCTCAGTGACAAACTTGTATCTCTTTCCACTCCTCAGGTTATGGGTTTCTTCATAAGAGGCACTATGTATACCATCTACCATGACAAATTCCAATATTTCACTGCATTCTAAAAACAATTTTGTCGGCTAAAATCATTTTAATGTATAAACTAAGGTTGTTCAGGTACTTACCTCTGAATCCCTTGAAAAAATCTCTTTCGGCTGTGCTGTAGGACTTTAGCATGTCCACAGCGAACTTCGTCACGAAGCTTTGTAATGTATTGTCAACCCAGATGTCGACTGCATGTGTGAATGGACTATCAACTGCTTTAAGCCTTTCAATAAGCTATGGTGTCCACTTGGTCTGTATGTTTCGTGGGGTATAGTTTCGGTGCTCTACAAGCCTTAACAACCACTCTTGTAGCTCGTTCCCAAAATTTGCCCAAACTATTTCATGAATGTCTTTCCACAAGTATTTGTTCAACCACTAAATGTTAGAGAGATGTGGGTGTCTGTTTTCTTTTCTTGCAAAATTTCTCTCTGTCTTGTCACACCAAGCCCAGATTTCTTTCTTGTCTGGATGCCAAATGTCAATGCCTAACAAAGCTTCTTCTTCATCACACATCACAACTTCAACTCATCACGAATTCTTGGAGCGGAAACGGAACCATTTGTTGGCTTAGATACTGATCTAGAGGTTTCCAATGTAGACCCAGGTTCTTCGTGGTTTCTAGGAACCAACAAAAACCCTTTCTCACTGGCCCTTTCGACAATATCTTGCGAACAGGTTGAGGTTTCACCCAAGGCAAAGCTATGGGGGTGTTGCGGAATCAGGTTTCCACAGTGATGTGATGAGTTGTTAAAGAGAAGTACTGTGTAGCGCGTTGTGGAGCTCACGCTGCAGACTGACGACTGTGTGATGATGGCCTTCGTCGCGGTCGACACTTCTACACGCTAAAATGCTTCCACAACCAACACATCCACGAACTGCGTAATTCAATAGTGTTCACTTGATAGGACAACGCAATTGACTTATGCGCTTCCTCTACAGACTGAACCGATATTGATGACTTCACTTAACACTTGTTCATTCATCTATTGCCTTAGATTATGTAATCTTATGACTTATGCAATGGAACGAAATACACAACTCTATGCACACCCGGTGTTGTGCTTCAACGGAGTTGCATGGCACGAACTCTCCAACTTAATTACCTATCCAAATGACTTATGCATTTATTAACTCAGAACTATTGTCCATTCAACATTCATCTATTCATGTACTACTTAACATATTATTCCCATCTCATTCCCATGGTGAATACATACAAAAGCATTAACATATCATCTAATAAATGAGAATTCAAGCACAACTGTAAGCAAATAAGCGAATGCAAACACATAAGCAGTCACACTACACAGGATTTAATGTGGTTCACCCCCAGGATGGTGTTATTTTTTGATAATTTCATTCAAACATTATCTTAGGATCCTACTAAGAGAATAACATTCACAACATAACAGTCATAAACATAAGAGACACCAAGTTTCCTCAGGGAAAACCAAGAAGGTGAAAAATACCGCAACTTCCTCAGAGATAGAATAAGCCACAAAACAAGATCACAATGATAAAATCCAAAAGATAGATGTCTCCAGTAGCTACTCCTCCTCCACTAGTGTGCACTCTTCTCTCAGCTAATGTGAGTTGGATGAGTGAGTGAATGAATAGAATGAGACACACTCACTCTCTATTTATACTTTACTTCACTTGACTTTTAACTCTAACTAGGTCAACCCAAACTTAACCACTTAACATAAACTGACTCTGGGCCGACCCCACTAAGGTGGTCTAATAACCCTTTGACCCACACAACTCATACAGGGCTGACCCCAGCAAGGTCGTTTAATAACCCATCAAATATATGTTGCGACACTTGCAAATACAAATGATGACACTTCCAATCGGAGGAATAAGACATCTCTGTTTGGGATAAAATAAAGTACAAATGTAATACATAGAAGAATATCTTCTGAATTTAAAAATACATCAACACTCCCTCTTAAATAGGAAGGTATTCTCGAGACACAAGTCATCAATACATATCGCTACAAGTCATCAATTATGGAGCTGGATCATCGTCACTGGATCACAGAGCATCATTGTCATTACTGTTGTACATCGACATGTCGATCACTGGGATATCTCATAATTCTTCTCGTCATAGGAAGTTCTATAAAGCCACCCCTTTTTCATGTTGGTTGTAGGCCTAGCCTCCTGTAGGTCTTCATTATCTTTTTCCAGACTGTGGAATCCTCAGGACTGATTATGTGTGTCAACAAAACCTTGAAAGAACATCCTAGCACAGACTCTAGGACCTCCAAGGATATTTTACATGTGACCATCACAAAACCTCGAAAGAGAATCCTAGCACAGACTATATGATCTCCCAGGATCTTTTCTATGTGACCACCACCACAAAACCTTGAAAGAGCATGCTAACACAGACTATATGATCTCCCAGGATCTTTTCTATGTGGTTAGGAAAAACCTTAAAAGAGTGTCTTGCAACTTGCAAGAACTCTAAAGACAATCCCAGGACTTTTACGAGCACATATCTCAACCTATCAAATGTCCAGGACTGATTACATGCCTCTAGTAGCAAAACCTCGAAAGAGCATCCTAGCACAGACTATAGGATCTCCTAGGATCTTTTCTATGCTACCTGAAGAAAAACCTCGAAAGAGTATCTGAGCACAGACTATCAGATCTCCTAGGATCTTTTCTATGCTACTTGTATGAAAAACTCGAAAAAGCATCCGAGCACAAACTATCGGATCTCCTGGGATCTTTTCTATGCTACCTGCACAACCTGTCCATGACCAACCTATAGCAAAACCTTGAAAGACAATCTGAGCATGGACTATCAGATCTCCCAGGATCTTTTCTATGCTACCTGTAGCAAAACCTTGAAGGAGCATCCGAGCACATACTATCGGATCTCTCAGGATCTTTTACATGCTACCTGTACAATCTGTCCGTGGAGTATCATCCTAATACTCATGATCATACTGATCATCATCATATAGTACATCATCCTGATGCACATCATCATCACATGATCACCCTGATCATATACTCAACATCATCCTAATGCATATCATCATTATCATATCATCATCCTGATGCATATAATCATCACATGATCATCCTGATCATCATCATAGCAAAAACTTGAGCATCGTCCTGATGCTCATCACACAGCGCTTACATCCACATCCATGGGAAGGATCCTCCTACCACCATGCTTGGAATGGCTCCTGCAAATGTGTCCCATCACTTCTTCCTTGAAATATATTCTATCTGAAGAACACCAAGCCTCTCTCTGAAGTACTCAAACTTCACTCTGGCTAGTGGTTTGGTCAATACATCTGCAATCTGCTCATCCGTTGCAACATACAGGAGCTTCACTGCTCCTCTCTCCACCATATACCTGATATAGTGATATTTGATCTCGATGTGCTTCGACCTGTCATGGAACACCGGGTTCTCAGACAACTTACACAACTCTGGTTGTCATAGAAGATACAGGTAGCATCCAATGGGAGATCAAATAACTCAGACAATAGCTTCCTAATCCATACTGCCTCACAACTGGCCGAACAAGCTGCGACATACTCTGCTTTGGTTGTACTTAGTGCTATGTAGGACTACTTCCTGCTAAACGAAAAGATCACACCTGATCCCATACTGAAGCAGCACCCTGAAGTGCTCTTCCTATCTACAACATTGGCCGCCCAATCTGAATCAACATAACCCTCCAGGTTAAACTTTTGATTTGCATCATACTAGAGCCCATAATCAATCGTACCCTTTAGGTACCTTAGAATATGCTTTATAGCAATCAGGTGAACATGTCTAGGATCTGTCACAAACTAGCTCAAGGTGTTCATTGCAAAGCAAATATCTGGTCTCATGTTTGTCAGGTACATAAACGATCCAATCATCTAAAGATACACCGTGACATCAACTAACTCTAATGAAGCATCACTCAATAGCTTCAGGTTTGATGCCATAGGTGTGGACATGGATTTTCAGTCCATTATCCCGAACCGCTTCAGGATCTCTACTGCTTACTTCCCTTGTCCAAGGAAGATTCCATCTGCACTCTACCACACCTCCATACCTAGAAAGTAATGCATTATACCCAATTCCTTCATCTAAAGCTCAGCAGCAAGCTTCCTCTTCATGTCAGCAATCAATCTATCCTCACCTGTCACAAACAGGTCATCCACATGCAATAGGAGTATCACTGGATTGCCTTCCTCAACCTTGTAGTAAAGGTTGGAATCCTCTTTACTCTTGGCAAAGTCCAAACTGTACAGGAAGCTATCTATCCTACCGTACCATGTCCTAGGTGCTTGCTTCAAGCCATGCAAGGATTTCTTCAATCTGCACACATATGACTCCCTATCATGTGTCTCAAAACCGAGTGGTTGCTCCACATACACTTCCTCTTCGACTACACCATTCAAGAAATCTTTCTTGACATCCACCTGGTGTATCTTCCATTTTGTCACTGCAGCCAGAGCAAGTATTGTTCTGATGGAAGTGTATCTGGCTATAGGTACAAAAGTTTCTTCATAATCTATCCCCTCTTTCTGGGAGAAGCCACAAGCTACAAATCTTGCCTTGTATTTCTCCATGCTACCATCTACAGCATGATTGATCTTATAGATCCACTTGGAAGTCACAACAGAATTCCCTTATGGTCTAGGGACCACATCCCAAACATCATTCTTCATGATCGACTAGTATTCCTTAATCATGGCATTCTTCCATTACTACATCCTGGATCCTGGGAACTTCAGATTCTTCAATATCTTCAATAGATAGTTTTCTTGAACTTCATTGTTAAAACAAATGTTGTAGTCCTTCTTTTGTAGGTGATTGTACACGATCTTTCCTACAAGTGAAATTCAATTGCATGATTAGAAACTTCTCATAGTTTTCAGAATAAATTCTTATGCATAAAGACATAGGTTATATAGTCATGCAATTATTTTAGCCAATGCTTCAATACAACATGTATCCATATCCTATAACTTTCTAGATGCCTTCCATCTCTACCAGAACATTGTTAAGAGTTTGCACTACTCCCAACATGTCAGCAAAGAGGTTTCATTCTAGATAAGTAGCAATGGAATGTTGTACAGTGCCATAGGCCACTTACCCATCACATGTATATTAGTAGTTAATGGAATTATTCTAATATGCATAATACACAACCTAAGTCTAGGAACATAAGTATATACATCATTTGAACAATATTATTTAAACAATCAGATATGAAAGAAATGACAATTCAAATACTTATCTTTGTTTGGTTGTTGGGTGGACTCCGTCTCAATCTTTTCTTCCTTGCAGGAACCATTGGAGTCTCTAATAGTGTGCATCCTAACCAATGCTAGAAATGGAAGAGAGGTTCTTCCATAGTTTATTTGTCTTCCGGAGTCCAACTCTACAGTAGCTTCTTGAAGTTTGTTTAAGTGACTTCTCCACCATTGTCGGGTCTAAAGGTCTTGATCTTCTTTTTAGTGTGGTTTTCTATCAAGGCTTTGAATTCCTTGAATTTTTTGAATACTTCATCTTTGTTCTTCAAGAAATAAATCCAAGTCTTCCTAGAGAAATAATCAATGAAGGATACATAATATAGATACCCACTCAGAGAACTAGATGACATTGATCTACATACATCGAAGTGGATAATTTCCAAGATTCCTTTTTCCTTGTGTTCACTGCATGGAAATGCCTTCTTGTGTTCTTTCCTTTTGCACATCCTTTACAAACACCTTCATGTTTTGAATGGATTTCAGGAAGAGCTTCTACTACTTTGGTTGCAATTGGGAGTGCTCTATAGTGTGCATGTGCAAGCATTCTATGCCAAAGTTCACTTGGCTCCATGGATTCATGTACCATGGCATGTTCAGTTTGTCCCTTCAATTTGTACAATCCTCCCTCTTACTCTCGAATCACTACTACATCATCTATGGACTTACCTTTTGGCCACATAAGTACTTGGCCATCCACAAATGCAAATCTCATCCCTTTTGCATCCAAAGATGATATTGAAAGAATATTCTTCTTGAGTTCAGGTACATATACAACATCTTGCATTTTTATAGACTTCCCAGAGTCTAACTTGTAGGAAGCTTCATCACTTCCTTTTATAGGGTATTGATAGTCATTCCCAAGTTTCACCTTGTGAGGTGACTCATGTTCATATAGGTCCATAAGAGATTCTTTGAATCCCGTCATATGTTTAGAAGCCCCACTATCAATAAGCCAATCATTACCCCCATGTGTAACAATACTTGTGAGAGCAGAGATTAGAACATATTCATCCTCACTTCAAGAGTCTTCACTTTCTACCTTAGTCTTCTTGCTAGGAGGTTCATCATCCTCAGTAGCATGAGCATGATATCTCTTCTTGTTGTGGTTGGAACCCTTCTTGTTCTTGGGATAATCTATAGCAAAGTGTCCCTTCTCATTGCATGTTAAGCATCTAAGATATTTCTTATCTCTTTGATGGTGGTGAAAATATTTCTTGTGATGAGATTTCTCCCTCTTGGGCTTACTTCTTTTGGTGTGAGCTATGAGAGCTTGGTCTTCACTTCCCATCTTTTCTTCTTGGGCCACCCTCCTAGCTTCTTCTTGTGAAAATTCCTCCCATAGTCTACTGAAAGAGATCAGCTTCTTTCTTGCACAGATACCTTGGATGAAGGAGTCCCATGACCTAGGGAGGCCATTCAAAGTGGTTGTGACAATTTCTCCATTCTCCATTACTTCATCCACAACTTCAAGTTGTTCTTTGATTTGAGAGACCTTAGTAAATTAGGATTGGATGGTCTCTCCAGTCTGGAACTTTATCCCTTTCAATTGATTCCGCAGAGTCATCTTTCGATTTATATTCTTTCCTTCAAACAACTTAGTCAAGGATTCAAACATCTCCTTAGTTGTCTTTAGGGAAGCCACATGAGGTATGAGATGCTCTTTTATAGAATCAACAATGATCCTCTTGGCTTTGACCAAGTTCTTCTTGTGTAAGGTCTTATCCTCATCTCCCTCTCGAACTAGAACCGCTTCTTTTATGTAGGTGTCCAAATCATTCTCTTCTAGGATTAACCCAATCCTATACTTCCATGCTCGGAAGTTGTCAGCTACTTCAAGCTTATCCTCAAGCTTGATGTGGTGAGACATCTGAATGAGAAACTCAAATGGAAATAAAAGATTTAGGTCTTACCATTTGATTTGCTGAAAAATGGATCTTGAGTTGGATTAGGGTTTGTCAAAGAAACCCCAGAAATTCAAACTTTGAATTTCAAACTTCTGAAAGGATAGAAAGATGCACCTTGCTAAGCTAATTAAGCTGGTATACTTCAAATTTGAAATCTGCAAAATTTGACCCCTCAAAATTGCCTTTGAAACTTCTGGATTTTCTTGACAAGATCCTGAACTAGGGTTTTATAATGCCTGGGATTCTACCTAACCAAAAAGTTTGATCTTGTGCTCTAAGCTTTGATTTTTCTGAGGAACATCCAGCCGTGGTCACAGATTCCAAAAATTTCAACTTTATCAGAAACCCTAATTTTCCACCTTTTCGATCAAAATCCTGATTTAGGGTTTGATGAAGCCCGGCCTTCTTCCCAACAAAAAAGTTCAATATTGGTCTCTAAACTTCAATTTCTTGAGGGACATCCAGACGTGGTCTCGGATTCCAAAAATTCCAACTTTCTATGAAACCCTAATTTCCCGCAATAGTGAAAGGCCAAAAACTGAAAGTGCTCAGAATTGAATTTTGTCTTGACAGAAAGATGTACCCTTCCAAGGAGAGTCATCCTAGCCTCCTGCCTTTGATGATATGTGGATATAAACCCAAAAATTAAGAATCCCTAGCTTCCGCAACTGCATAGTGTCTTCTTCTTAGGTTAGCTCTGATACCATGTTAATTTTTCAATAATATCATTCAAACATTATCTTAGGATACTACTAAGAGAATAACATGTACAACATAATAATCATAAACACAAGAGACACAGCGTTTCCTCGAGAAAACCAAGAAGGTGAAAAACCCCGCAACTTCCTCAGAGATAGAATAAGCCACAATACAAGATCACAATGATCAAACCCAAAAGATAGATATCTCAAACAGCTACTCCTCCTCCACTAGTGCGTACTCCTCTCTCAACTAATGCAAGTTGGATGAGTGAGTGAATGAATAGAATGAGACACACTCACTCTCTATTTATACTTTACTTCACTTGACTTTTAACTCTAACTAGGTCAGCCCCAACTTAACCACTTAACATAAAATGACTCTGGGCCGACCCCACTAGGGTTTTCTAATAACCCTTTGACCCACACAACTCATATAGGGCCGACCCCAGCAAGGTGGTCTAATAACCCATCATATATAAGTTACGACACTTGCAAATACAAATGATGACACTTCCAATTGGAGGAATAATACATCTCCGTTGGGGATACAATAAAGTACAAATGTAATACATAGAAGAATATCTTCCGAAGTTACAAATACATCAATAGATGGAGGCTACATCCACAAGAACTATTGTTGTATTAGTATTTGGGAAGGGTACAACATTTCTTGTCTTTGCACTCAGCTGCAAACTCTCTTCTCTCTCAATAAGCCTCTGCGCACATAGCTTGCAGAGCCTTTACAAAATTGTCTCTCAACAAAAATCTATTCAACAACGAATATTAACCAAAGTACCAACACAAAATGAGAGATTAACCCTTTCCCATACAAAATATGCCTTATTTATAGATCATGCCCATAGGTCATGTTTTTACAATCCGCAAGAAAAAACCCTTACGTTTACAAAACTATCACGGTTTTCAGGAAACCCGACAACTGGTTTCTGGTAGAGAATCTTCCATCGTGGTCGTCTTCCATGCATGCTTCACATCGCTATCAGCCTTCCTATAGCTCCCACACCAAAAGGTTGCTTTCATCGAGCCATTCTTCCTCTAACGGCTTGGGAGACTGGATTGTGTGGTGGTTCTTTCGCATGTTCGACCAGTCGCTTTCCTTTCGCATTGCTCCTACCCATCGCTTGGTACTCTTAGAGCATATTTACCAAAAATAGACCATCGATGGTCTAACCAAAATATGTGTCATCTTCTATCCAACACTCTACTTTTTTGGATCTCCGTAGACTGGACACATCGCAGTGTTGTACTCCTCGAAGTGCTGAACTTCGCAGCTCTTCCAACGCTGCGATGCGCTCTACTTCGCAGCATCCCAAAACTGACTTCTCCAAAAGCCTTCAACTGAACTGTGCTTAGCCCCGCAGTTCCAAAATATGACTTGCCCAAAATGCCCCACTTGGGCCAGGCCCAACAATTTCATAGATTGTTTAGCTAAGTCTTGCTAAAGAAAGTATAGATTTCTTGTCTTTACATAGTTAGTTGTAATTTGAATTATTTCACAAATAGGTTTTTGAACTTGTTCATAGTTATTACATGGTAGCTAGTATTTCTAATTCCTAGATTAGGGTTTGAATAATTGATTAGTAGTTTCCATTTTCATAAGAGTAGTTTGATTTTGATCAAGTCTTGTTTCTTAGAGTAGTATTGTATTTTGTAGTTTCAATTAGTATTCATGGAGTATAGTAGTATAGATTGATACTATTCTGATCTATTGGTTAGGACTAATCAATTTAATAGTTTGTATTTCTAAAGTTTGACTCGATTTTTCATTTTGAAAGACCTTTCGATCTTTTTATTATTAAACATTTCTAAGGCCAGCCGAGCCGATATCTTAGGTACCCTTCTACCTCAGCATATACTTTGCCACAACTCTAAGATAACCAACCCTGGTCGATAATTAAATATTTGGTGTATTCATTAATACAATAAAACACCCAACAAGGAACATTTTATTTCTTACAAAATATGGATTGAAGAGGAACCTTCTATTGCTTACAAAAATTACATATTTTATTTTATATCTTACCCTGAACAAAATATTTGAACTTGTGTCTTGTATTATAACTAACCCTGCTCGAACCATCGATGCACCAGCTCTCTGATCAAACCAAATCGAACCGTGTTGATATCCTCAGAGCAAAAGCGATTGCGTGGTGATACAACTGGTAAGTTTTTTTTTTTTCGTGCTTAAATTTTTTTACATTCTTACCCTGCTTGAACAAAATATACAAACCCATCAACAGGTCTGTGATTAAACCAAAATTGATTGCATTGAAATCTGATGAAAAAATTGATAGTTTAGTGACCGATTGAAAATACTTTTTTTTTTAATTTTTTTGTTGATCGACTGGTGTAGTGATGGAATGCTTATCAACCAATTTATTAAAACCATCATCTCTTTGATCAAACCAAATCGGACCGCGTTGAAATACTCTGAGCAAAATCGATGGTGTAGTTATATGAATGGTAAGAATTGTTTTTCAGTTTTTTGTGCTTAAAAAAAATTACATTCTTACCCTGCAATTTTTGTATTTAAGCAATCTATAAAATGATTTATCAAATACTGTATATGTAGAGTAATTAAATTCACCCTTTATTATTTGATGCAGATATCAGTTTGGAAAATCTGGATGCAAATCTAAAATTTTGGT
Source organism: Larix kaempferi (assembly GCA_027924585.1). Lineage (NCBI taxonomy): Eukaryota > Viridiplantae > Streptophyta > Pinopsida > Pinales > Pinaceae > Larix > Larix kaempferi. Next base: position 454,932 of record BSBM01000318.1, on the reverse strand, counting down.
TGGAAGAGGAAAATAAATCAAAGGTTCTTACCGAAGGTTAGAATATATGTAGTATTAATATTATGCCTTTATAAATATTCTATTTTTTCACTCTTTCTTTCCAATTAAGAGATCATGTGTAACCTTGTATGCCATTTTGGCTTCCTGTTGCGATTACAGAATTTTACTTCGTATGAATTTGATCATGTTCAATACAAACCCTTATCTGTTTCCAGATAAACAATGAAATTCATTTCCTCTAGAGGTTCTATACGAATATTTTCAAATACTTGCTAAAGAGGATGTTGAAAAATAAAAGAGACAAAAAATGAAGCAACAATTGTCTATATAGCGAAAAAATTCACGGAAATCATATAGACTTTCAAAAACTGATTGTTGGAGTGATGATGATGTATCCAACGGTAATGATGTTTAGAACCAGCCTAATGATAGGGATATACCTTATCAAATATGATATCGTTCAACTCTGCAGTATGTTAAGGGAAAGAATCCAAACTTTGATACAGTTTTTGTTCTTAAAGGAGAAAATATTTTAAAAGAAATCATTATGTGCAAAGTTATAGATGAGTCGCATACAAGAAATGTAGAGTTGACAATGTTGGATCCTTGTGGTGATGATCCAATTCTTTACATTGATAGTACCAATGACACATGGACACATGCTATGGATGATGTTCTTCCTGTTCAAATGGTGTATGCAGATGAAATTGGTAATCTTACGTCGCAACATCCGTCAATTTCTGAAATAAAATCACAATTATCTTCAAGTGGGCCAGATGAAAATCATAAAAAACATTCCACTGCAGTCATCAAGCAAGGGTTTTATATGGGATCTTGCTCATATGTGACTCTCCTATTGAATAAAAATGGTTGTTCTGCGAATATTGGTAGAAAGAAATCCATTCAAATGGATGGGATATTGGTGCGCAACACAAATCCATTTGATTTTACCATAAAGGAAGGCATGTATGTCCATATTTATTATGAAAAAATGCTTGGAATGTCCAAAGATGAGTCATTGAAAATTCCATATCCTGTAGAAGTGTTGGATTGTCTAGTATATATTTCAACTGGTGGAACATCGTTTTGGGTAATAATATTTGAAAATCATGTAGATGTTTTTGGTAGAGGCCACGATATTCCTTAAGGTGTGAATTTGCATTTACATGAGGTGCTTTACACAAAACAAGCTTTGTTGATACCAACTGAAATAATTGATGGTAGTATACATGTGTATATTTTAATATATATTCTTCAACTCATATATGAAAAAATTATTTATAGTATCTAATGTTATATTATGTTGTGTTGTAGGCATTGTTAATATTTTCTTTACTGTGAGCTCTATTAAAAGGTGGGGCACTAGCAGTCGAAATGGATAATCTTTTTTTTTTCGGTTTATTTCTACGAATGATGATAAGCACATCAGTTTTCAACTTCTTGCAACAAAAGGTGACAATGAAGTTGTGACTGCTAGATTAGTTGCATCTACAGAATATGGAACACACAACGCATTGCCATCATATATCAGAGTATTGCAACCCAATCAAGTACATCGTCACAATATTCATCTTCTTTCCTAAAAAGTTTTCAATCACATAAGGTATCGACACATTATACAGAGTGAATCTTAGGTGGAAATTCCTTGTTCAGACGAAAGTTTCATGGTTACTTTTGAACTACTTGCAATGCATTATGTACCTCTCAGGATTGTAAAGAAGAATAATTCACTAGAGTTCAGCATAGAAGGCTATGAGAATCTTAAGGAGGTGTTTTTCTATACATGGCCAACCTTTCCTGATAAATATCAGCCAACTTCAGGCTCAAGTGATCAGACTCATTCTCTTGGTAAATGGAGAGTGTGACAAAAATTTAGATTTCTCCATTTGTATAATAGCCTACAACCTCATTTACAAGTACACTTTTCATGGGATTCAAACCAATGGGACCTTGTCCATCAGTGTTATGTATTAGGGATGAGGACTGGTGTACCCCATTTGGATTTGTAAACATTTTGTTTTCATTAATAAATTTTTATACTGTTTGGTGTAATATGTATCATGAATTATACTATTTAGTATATATGAATTTTTATTTCTTGCATTAAATTTTTTTTGGTATTTTATTGTTAGACGTTATAAATGGTTTTTATTTTCCATGAAATTTTTCTTTATATATGAAATTTGAATGTTTGAATAGATAATATACATTTTGTAGCCTGTAGGCTATTGAGAAGATGGTTTTGTACTATTTTTTTTGTCCTAAAATATACTTATTTCAGGCTCACATAATCATCAAAACATTCCTTCTGAGGATCTGCACTTACAGAGAACATAGAGTAGAACTTTTCAAAAAAAAAACCTTACAAAAGTGGAATTTTATTCATGTTTGTGGGGAAAACCATCTAAAATTAAATCTGGACTGGCCTAAATAGTTTTTCTCCCTTCTTATTATTTATTTATGTAGATAATATTTATTTATGGCAGTTACATGAAGTGCAATTTATATGTACATGCACTATGTTTTTTAGTAACTTCTCCAGTATTAGATGTGTTGATCATTTTGGACTTTTAGTCTGCTGAAGAAGCTTCGGGTCTTTTGATAGACCAATTTACACATTGTTGAAGATAGTATTATATTTCAGCTTGAAATATAATAGGCTTATTTCTCAGGAAAAAATGAGTGGTGTTTTACCCCTTTTATCCAAGGACTAAATTCATATTATTTAATCTAACACCAGAAATAAAGACATTCTTCATGTGCTAGTAAGAACGTTACATAGTCAAATTGAATGATACAAGTTCAACATGATGTGTATTAACAGTCAGCACTACACCACTATTAAATATTTTCAATTTTAACCTAAAAATTGCTATTGTGTAAAAATATTGAAAACAACCCTAAAAATAGGGTTCAATTTTTGGCATGTTTGAGTGATTCAAATTGGAAAATGTGACTTTTTTATTCTCTGTTTTTTTACATTTTCATATTTTCATTTCATACTTGTAAATACCGAGGAGTTTGGATGAGTTATTTTCATTGACAACAATGGATAAGTACTGAAAATATGGCTCAAGTGGCTTTAGGAAAACGATCGCCATTTCCTCACAAAGAGAGAGATAATTATTTGGAGGGAACCATCCTATAGTTGGATGACTAATGCACCTGCATATAGTCTCAGTCTTGGAAAAACGTATATGGACAAGAATATATTGGCCTGCCAAAACATCCACTCAGCATTTTTTCCACTTAAAACTGGCCTAAATGGCCTTGAGAAAATGCCCACTAGTTCTCACTAGTGAGGGATTAAATTATTCTGAAACATAAGCTTTCAGGTGGAGGATTTACACACTTGACCATTGACTCATTCCCGATAAAAGGTCTATGGAAAAGAAGATAACGACCTTCCAAAAAAACCAATCAACCTTTTTTACACCTTGCCATATTATGCTCGCCTTTGGAAAAAATGGATAAGTATTGAAAATATGGCTCAAGTGGCTTTGGGAAAATGACCGCCATTTTCTCACAAAGATAGAGATAATTATTCTAAGGGAACCATCCTGTAAGTGGATGACTAATGCACCTGAATATAGTCTTATTCTTGGAAAAAATTCTCATATAAAATATATTAGCCTACCAAAACATCCACTTAGCCTTTTTTGCACTTAAAAATGGCCTAAATGGCCTTAGGAAAATGCCCACCAGTTCTCACCACTGTGGGATTACATTATTCTGACAACATAACCTTTCAGGTGGAGGATGTACACACTTGGTCATTGACTCATTATCGATAAAAGGTCTATGTACAAGAAGATAATGGCCTTCGAAAACAACCAATCAACCTTTTTTGCACCCTACCATATTATGCTCCCCTTTGGCAAAAATGGCTAAGCTGGAAATATGGCTCAAGTGGCATTGGGAAAATTACTTCCATTTCCTCAGAGAGAGAGCAAGATAATTATTCTAAGGGCACCATCCTATAGGTGGATGACTATTGCACCTGAATATAGTCTCATTGTTGGAAAAAAGTATCCAATCAAGAATATATTGGTCTGCCAAGACATCCACTCAACCTTTTGTCCAGTTAAAACTAGACTAACTAGCCTTAGGAAAATGCTAACCAGTTCTCACCATTGAGGGATTACATTTTTCTTACAACATAAGCTTTTAGGTGGAGGATTTACACACTTTAGCATTTAATCCTTCTCGATAAAAGGTCTATCACCAAGAAGATAATGGCCTACCAAAACAACCAATCAACCTCTTTTGTAGCATTCCATAAAATGATCTCCATTGGAAAAAATGGCCAAGTACTCAAAATATGGCTCAAGAGGCTATGGGAAAATGACCTCCATTTTCTCATAGAGAGAGAGAAAAATATTATGATGGCACCATCATGTAGGTGGATGACTAATGCACCTGAATATAGTCTCGGTCTTGGAAAAAATTCTTTAGTCAAGAATAGATTGGCCTATCAAAAAATCCACTCTGTCTTTTTTGCACTTAAAACTGGCCTAAATGGCCTTAGGAAAATTCCCACCAGTTCTCACTAGTGAGAGATTAAATTATTCTAAAAACATAAGCTTCCAGGTGGAGGATTTACACACTTGAGCATTTACTCCTTCTCGATAAAAGTTCTATCGCCAAGAAGATAATGGCCTTCCAAAACAGCCAATCAACCTCTTTTGCACCATTCTAGAAAATGCTCACCATTGGAAAAAATGGCCAAGTACTCAAAATATGGCTCAAGTGGCTATGGGAAAATGACCTCCATTTTCTCACAGAGAGAGATAAAATTATTCTGAGGGCACCATCATGTAGGTGGATGACTAATGCACATGAATATAGTCTTAATCTTGGAAAAAGGTCTCTGTTCAAGAATATATTGGGCTTCTAAAACATACACTCAGCCTCTTTTGCACTTAAAACTGGTCTAAATGGCCTTAGGAAAATGCCCACCAATTCTCACCAGTGAGGGATTAAATTATTCTGACAACATAATCTTTCAGGAAGAGGATTTACACACTTGACCATTGAATCATTCTCGATAAAAGGTTTGTGGCCAAGAAGATAATGGCATGCCAAAACAGCCACTCAACCTTTTTTTCACCCTGCCATATTATGCTCCCCTTTGGCAACAATGCCTAAGTACTGAAAATATGGCTCAAGTGGATTTTGGAAAATGACCGCAATTTCCTCACAGAAAGAGAAAGATAATTATTCTAAGGGCACCATCTTATAGGTGGATGACTATTGCACCTAAATATAGTCTCAGTATTGTAAAAAAATATTTGCTCAAGAATATTTGGCATGTCAAAACATCCACTCAGCCTTTTTTGCACTTAAAACTAGATTAAATGGCATTAGAAAAATTCCCACCAATTCTCACCTGTGAGGGATTAAATTCTGATGACAACATAAGATTTTAGGTGGAGGATTTACACACTTAAGCATTTACTCATTCTCGATAAAAGGTTTATGGCCAAGAAGATAGTGGCCTGCCAAAACAACCAATCAACCTCTTTTGCATCATTCTAGAAAATGCTTACCATTGGAAAAAATGGCTAAGTACTCAAAATATGGCTCAACTAGATATGGGAAAATGACCACCATTTTCACACAAAGAGAGAGAAAATTATTCTGAGGGCACCATCCTGTAGGTGGATGACTATTGCACCTAAATATAGTCTTAGTCTTGGAAAAAATTCTTTGGTCAAGAATATATTGGATTTCCAAAACATCCACTCCTCCTTTTTTGCACTTAAAATTGGCCTAAATATCCTTAGGAAAATTACCACCAGTTCTCACAGGTGAGGGATTAAATTATTCTAACAACATAAGCTTTCGGGTGGAGGATTTACACACTTGACCATTAACTCATTCTCAATAAAAACTCTGTGTCCAAGAAGATAATGGCATGCCAAAATAGCCAATCAACCTTTTTTGCACCCTGCCATATTATGCTCCCCTTTGGAAAAAATGGATAAGTACTAAAAATATGTCTCAAGTGGCTTTTGGAAAATGACCACCATTTCCTCATAGAGAGAGAGATATTTATTCTGAGGGCACCATCTTGTAGGTGGATGACCAATGCACCTGAATATAGTCTTATTCTTGGAAAATAGGCTTTGGTCAAGAATATATTGGCCTACCAAAACATCCATTCAACCTTTTTTTCACTTAAAATTTGATTAAATGGCCTTAGGAAAATGCCCACCAGTTCCCACAAGTGAGGGATTAAATTATTCTGACAACATAAGCTTTCAGGTGGTGGAATTACACAGTTGAGGATTTAATCCTTCTCGATAAAAGGTCTATGGCCAAGAAGATAATGGCCTACCAAAACATCCAATCAATCTCTTTTGCACCATTCCAGAAAATTCTCGCCATTGGAAAAAATGGCTAAGTACTCAAAATATGGATCAACTAGCTATGGGAAAATGACCTCGATTTTATCATAGAGAGAGAGAGAAAATTATTCTGAGGGCACCATATTGTAGGTGGATGACTAATGCACTTGAATATAGTCTTAGTCTTGGAAAAAAGTCTATATTCAAGAATATATTGGCCTGCCAAAACATCCACTCGGCCTTTTTTGCACTTAGCCTAAATGACCTTAGGAAAATGTCCACCAGTTCTCACTAGTGAGGGATTAAATTATTCTGACAACATAAGATTTCAGGTGGAGGATTTATACACTTGACCATTGAATCATTCTCGGTAAAAGGTTTATGGCCAAGAAGATAATGGCCTTCCAAAACAACCAGTCAACCTTTTATGCACCTTTCCATATTATCTTCCCCTTTGGAAAAAATGGATAAGTAATGAAAATATGGCTCAAGTGGCTTTGGGAAAATGACCGCCATTTTCTCACAAAGATAGAGATAATTATTCTAAGAGAACCATCCTATAAGTGGATGACTAATGCACCCGAATATAGTCTTATTCTTTGAAAAACTTCTCTTGTATAAAATATATTAGCCTACCAAAACATCAACTCAACCTTTTTTGCACTTAAAAATGGCCTACGTGGCCTTAGGAAAATGCCCACCTGTTCTCACCACTGTGGGATTACATTATTCTGACAAAATAAGACTCATTATCGATAAAAGGTCTATGTACAAGAAGATAATGACCTTCGAAAACAACCAATCAACCTTTTTTCATCATGCCATATTATGCTCCCCTTTGGAAAAAATGGCTAAGCTGAAAATATGGCTCAAGTGGATTTGGGAAAATTACTTCCAGTTCCTCAGAGAGAGAGGGAGATAATTATTCTGAGGAAACCATCATGTAGGTGGATGACTATTGCACTTGAATATAGTCTCATTCTTGTAAAAGAGTATCTGGTCAAGAATATATTGGCCTGCCAAAACATCCACTCAACCTTTTTTGCAGTTAAAACTGGACTAATTGGCCTTAGCAAAATACCAATCAGTTCTCACCAGTGAGGGACTAAATTATTCTGACAACATAAGCTTTCAGGTGGAGAATTTACACACTTGAGAATTTATGCCTTCTCGATACAAGGTCTATCACCAAGAAGATAATGGCTTGGCAAAACAACCAATCAACCTCTTTTGTACCATTCCATAAAATGCTCGCCATTGCAAAAAATGGCCAAGTACTAAAAATATGGCTCAAGTGGCTACAGGAAAATGACCTCCATTTTCTCATAGAGAGAGAGAAAAATATTATGATGGCACCATCATGTAGGTGGATGACTAATGCACCTGAATATAGTCTTAGTCTTGGAAAATATTATTTGGTCAAGATTATATTGGCCTGCAAAAAAATCCACTTAGTCTTTTTTGCACTTAAAACTAGCTTAAATGGCCTTAGGAAAATGCCCACCAATTCTCACTAGTGAGGGATTAAATTATTCTAACAATATAAGCTTCCAGGTGGAGGATTTACACACTTGAGCATTACTCCTTCTCGATAAATGTTCTATCGCCAAGAAGGTAATGGCCTTCCAAAACATCCAATCAACCTCTTTTGCACCATTCCAGAAAATGCTCGCCATTGGAAAAAATGGCCAAGTACTCAAAATATGGCTCAAGTGGCTATGGGAAAATGACCTCCATTTTCTCACAGAGAGAGAGAAAATTATTATGAGGCCACCATCATGTAGGTGGATGACTAATGCACCTGAATATCGTCTTTATCTTGTAAAAGGTATATGTTCAAGAATATATTGGCCTACTAAAACATACACTCAACCTCTTTTGCACTTAAAACTGGTCTAAATGGCCTTAGGAAAATGCCTACCAATTCTCACCAGTGAGGGATTAAATTATTCTGACAACATAAGCTTTCAGGTAGAGGATTTACACACTTGACCATTGAATCATTCTCGATAAAAGGTCTGTGGCCAAGAAGATAATGGCATGCCAAAACAACCAGTCAACCTTTTTTGCACCCTGCGATATTATGCTCCCCTTTGGAAAAAATGCCCAAGTACTGAAAATATGGCTCAAGTGGATTTTGGAAAATGACCGCAATTTCCTTAGAGAGAGAGAGAGAGATAATTATTCTTATTGCACCATCTTATAGGTGGATGACTATTGCACTTGAATATAGTCTCAATATTGTAAAAAATTCTTTGGTCAAGAATATTTGGCATGTCAAAACATCCACTCAGCCTTTTTTGCACTTAAAACTGGATTAAATGGCGTTAGAAAAATTCCCACCAGCTCTCAGCAGTGAGGGATTAAATTATTATGACAACATACGCTTTCAGGTGGAGGATTTACACACTTAATCATTTACTCCTTCTCAATAAAAGGTCTATGGCCAAGAAGATAGTGGCCTGCCAAAACATCCAATCAACCTCTTTTGAATCATTCCAGAAAATGCTTGCCATTGGAAAAAATGGCTAAGTACTCAAAATATGGCTCAACTGGATATGGAAAAATGACCACCATTTTCTCACTAAGAGAAGGAAAATTATTTTGAGGGCACCATCCTGTAGGTGGATGACCAATGCACCTAAATATAGTCTTAGTCTTGGAAACAATTCTTTCGTCAAGAATATATTGGATTTCCAAAACATCCACTTGGCCTTTTTTGCACTTAAAATTGGCCTAAATGTCCTTAGGAAAATTCCCACCAGTTCTCACTAGTGAGGGATTAAATTATTCTAACAACATAAGCTTTCGGGTGGAGGATTTACACACTTGACCATTGACTCATTCTCAATAAAAGATATGTGTCCAAGAAGATAATGGCATGCCAAAATAGCCAATCAACCTTTTTGCACCCTACCATATTATGCTCCCCTTTGGAAAAAATGGCTAAGTACTAAAAATATGGCTAAAGTGGCTTTTAGAAAATGACTGCCATTTCCTCACAGAGAGAGAGATAATTATTCTGAGGGCACCATCTTGTAGGTGGATGACCAATGCACCTGAATATAGACTTATTCATTGGAAAATAGGCTTTGGTCAAGAATATATTGGCCTACCAAAACATCAATTCAACCTTTTTTGCACTTAAAACTTGATTAAATGGCCTTAGCAAAATGCCCACCAGTTCCCACAAGTGAGGGATTAAATTATTCTGACAACATAAGCTTTCAGGTGGAGGAATTACATAGTTGAGGATTTAATCCTTCTCGATAAAAGGTCTATGGCCAAGAAGAAAATGGCCTACCAAAACATCCAATCAAGCTATTTTGCACCATTCCAGAAAATTCTCGCCATTGGAAAAAATGGCTAAGTACTCAAAATGTGGATCAACTAGCTATGGGAAAATGACCTCCATTTTCTCATAGAGAGAGAGAAAATTATTATGAGGGCACCATCTTGTACGTGGATGACTAATGCACTTGAATATAATCTTAGTCTTGGAAAAAAGTATATGTTCAAGAATATATTCGCCTACCAAAACATCCACTCGGCCTTTTTTTGCACTTAGCCTAAATGGACTTAGGAAAATGCCCACTAGTTCTCACTAGTGAGGGATTAAATTATTCTGACAACATAATATTTTAGGTGGAGGATTGATACACTTGACCATTGACTCATTCTCGATAAAACTTTTATGGCCAAGAAGATAATGGCCTTCCAAAACAGCCAATCAACCTTTTTTGCACCCTACCATATCATGCCCCCCTTTGGAAAAAATGGCAAAGTACTGAAAATATGGCTCAAGTGGCTTTGGGAAAATGTCCACCATTTCCTCACATGGAGAGAGATAATTATTCTGAGGGAACCATTCTGTAAGTGAATGGATAAAGCACCTGAATATAGTCTTATTCTTGGAAAATAGGCTCTGGTCAATAATATATTGTCCTACCAAAACAACCACTCAGCCAGTTTTGCACCTAAAACTGGCCTAAATGGCCTCTAGAAAATGCCCACAATTTCCCACCTTTGAGGGATAAAAATATTTGTATAGCATAAGCTTTCAGGTGGATGATTTATGCACTTTACCATCGACTCATTCATGAATCGTGATAAAAAAAATTTCTCCAAGAAGATGATGGCCTTCCAAAACAGCCAATCAACCTAATTTGCGCCATGCCAAAAAAAGATTTGCTTTGCCAAAAATGGGTAAATACTGTAAAGTGATAGCTTATATTTATGCAATTTTTTATGTCTAAGTACAACCAATTTATAAAATTCTAGAGCACAACCCATTTATAAAAAGTGATACCTTATTTTTATGCAATTTTTTATGTCAAAGTACAACCAATTTATAAAATTCCCTTTGATGACAAGGCCTAAAAAAATATTAAAATTTAGATGTCAGCATAGGGAAAAGTGCATGCCCAATTCATGAATTATGACCTAGAAATACACTCAAGCCCTACATTTTGTTGCTAAAATACTTTGTGCAGGAATAATTTGTGAGCCTGAAATAGAGTGTACATGCATCACTTCAGCATTGAACCTAGACAACCATGTACTAACTTGAAATAGGGGCGTCCTCTACCTCAAACGCAAATGAAACGGGGGAATCCTCCTCTGCAACCGCAGTTGAAACACATGAATCCACAGATGATAGGTTAACAGTAAAAAAATTCCAGTAGTATTTTCATGCATGGAGAGATGCAAATATTTGGCCACCGGGTATGGAAACTATCCCGAGGAAAGCAAAAAATTTCGACTTTTTGTTTGGAATGTTCAATTATGTTCATGAGGAGATAGATGAGGAAATTTTGAAATATGATGTTGGGAATATGGAATTCATCATTTTCGGGAAGCAAGTAAACCTCAACACTAATTTGGTTTCCCGAGCAACAAATATACCATGCAGAGGGGGAGCAATTTTAGCTCTTGGAAACACCCCAAATAGGAGAAGAACCAGATGGCCAATAAAATTTGTGGGCGAGAAATATATGTTTTGAGGAATGGTTTAAGAATGCAAGATATCACTCCCAGAATATACAAAACATTGATTCATATTGTCCTTAGGATGATTGTCCCAGAAACAATAAATGGTTGAACTATTATCCAAAAAAGTAGACAAAATCACTGATGAAGCTGAAAATGAAATTGATTTAGTGAGGGTTGTGTATAAAGAGGATTTGGAAAAAGCTAATGTTGAAGTGAGTGAACTTAAAGAAGAGTTGAAAAAAAGACCACATGTTTTCAATGTACCACCAATAAGAACATAAATGGGTCCTTTACAGGTATTGGAGAATAAAATTAAAGAAAATGAACACTTAATACAAGAATATCAGTTGAAGATGAAAGAGTGGGAAGAAGGCCATGAACAAAAATTTGGAGAATTAGAATCATTAATTTCCAGTTTGAGAAAAAATATTTCTAAGCAAGTTGATAAGTTGAGAGCCAAAAGGTTCGAAAGGATCTATGAATCATTGGAACTTAAAAAACAAAGGAGAGGAAAAAAAAATTACAGTGAATAAGGTGGTGAGGGTGAAGGTAAGAGTAGCAAAGGAGATGAGGGTAAGGGTAGAAGGAAAAAAACACATACAGGTACAATGTCCTTAGAAGAGTGAGGGAAGTCCTAGAAAATCGAGAGAAGATGCTACAAGAATGCTTCTCAACGAGCATTGCACGTGGTGATGTGTTTGGTTCATCACCATTATATAAAGAAATGAAAGAGAATATGGTTGGAAAATATGCAAAAATAAGAGAGTTGGAAACAAAAATCTTCGACAGTCGAAAAGTTCAGCATTTGGGATGTGAAACGAAAATTCAAACACTTAAATCCACATTGTTGTTGATTTGCAGAAGGAATTACAAGGTCCAACTGCTGAGATGATGGCAATTCCTTTCATTCCCAACGAGACATAGTAGAGGGAAAAAGAGGACGAGAAAGAAATACAGAATTTGAAAGATGAATTGACTGAATAGATCATTTGAAAAATACGAGACAACAATTGGAAGTTGAGGAAAAAAAGGAATCGACGAAGCATAAGAAAAATGTGGAAATGTTGAACAAACTGATGGAAGAAAAAAGTGTTTTGCTTGGAAATTTAAAAAAAGTTACATGGAAAGTTAAAGAGCTTGAAAAAAAATTACAAAACATGCCTCCTACATCTCCAGAAGAATTAAAGTCTTCTACAAAAGGCAATATAGGCCATTCAGATTTGTCTTATGCTCAAGAGGACGGATCCCGGCCATCTCAGAAACATGCTCAAAATGTATAAATGAATGTATATATGTATTTATCGACATATAACAGAAAACCCATTTTTGTATGATGGTGTTTTGTATTTTGTGGACAGAGAATGAAAAATGCATTTTTGTGAGATGGAATCTTGTATTTATCGACAGATAATGAAAAATGAATTTTTGTATGATGGAGTTTTGTATTTATCAACAGATAATAAAAAATGATTTTTGGTTGTCTTAATTTTTCTATCATTGTACATTAGTGAGTGATAGAAAATAATATTCCATTGCTTATACACTCAATGAATTTTTTAGAGCATTTGCAACTGTCCAAATATTTTTAATATCATTTTTCATGTATTGGCTATGAAGAATTAGTGAATTTCAGAAGTAAAAATGGATAGTTGTGCTCGATTCATTTCTATTAAATAACAATTATATTGTTCTTTTCTTAGGTAAAAAAACTATAACTACACATGTAACAGAATGCATCCAAAATAGAATGAATTTATGACGAAATCTCAGCAAATGGTTTTTTTTTTCCTTAGAAAAATCCAAGATTTAATTTCCAGATAGAAATGGCAATACAATGCATAGAGGTGCATACAATATTAGACATTTTCAGAACTATATCCAACAATCTTGAAGATATCTCTAACCTCCAAAATATCGTCAAAATAGGTCCCTTAATACATTAAGACCATATGAATGCCATTTCATTACGAGTGTTATGTTCTTCACCACTTTGCATACAATGTTTCTTTATGATCATTTTGGACTTTTCTCTTTTTTGGTTGTCTCATACTTGGTTTATCAAGACCTATTTTAATATGATTGTTAGCTTCCATCACTTGGATTCCAAGAGCTGTCCCTTGAATTTCTTGTTCATCATCACTTTGCGCTGCCCCATTTATTGAGGATAAAAGACACCTTCTACTATGAATCATAGATTCCACCAATCGCATATCAACAGTAGTTGATCCATTCAATTATTGTATTTTATTGGTATCCAATTCCTCTTTTGTCGATGATGAAAGACCCAAATTTTTATTTTTATTGTCATCAACCATCATTAGGTTATCAAAACCAAGTTCCCCTTGAATTTGTTTTGTTTGATCACACCATACTGGCTCATTTCCTGCAAGCAGTGATGTTGACAAAGTCAAAGTTTGAGAAAAATTTGTAACTTCAACCACAAATCAACTAGATTGATAAAGACTTGCTGATATGTAATGAATTGAATTATTATAATACTCATTATTGGAGGGAAAGACAGGTTGTTTTTTTTTTGTTTTAACACCATTTTTTTCCTTATGCTTTCCAAAGCGATGTGATTCACGATAAGCCTATTCTCCATATTTGTTGATTTTTTTTTTTATCTCGGAAGATAGTTATTGAACTGGGAGGACACATTAATAATTAAACACACACATTATGACTCCTCATACTATCAACTGAAAATCAAACAAGATAACATATAAAATTAGGACAAACTTACTGTTTGTGGTGCAATCAATGATTTCTTAGACTATTTTTCCCATGATTAAAATAGTTGTTCCACTTGTTGACAAAGTGACATCAGGGAAACATGATTCCAATTGTGTTGGCGTTTCCTTATTGGATTGATTTATTGAATTATCATATTCAACACGAAGTTGACTTCTAATATTTGAAGGCAAGAATCTTCTTTGTCTAAACTCTTGGAAAGTACCTTCTGATCTCATAACAAGATTGAAAAACTATGCTCTCATCTCATTTACAAGACACATTCTATCATGTTCAAATGTGCTTCTATTGTCTATGGAATCCTCTTCCTCCTCCTTGGTTGTTGTTCAAACTTTTCATTTCTCTATGCTTACACTCCATTACTTCATTCGTTGAACGTCCCAACATATAAGGACGAATACAATGTGTCACATCAAGAGCATGGGTCCCTTGGACATGCATATAAGGAACCATCTCATATGCTAAACAACAAGAACACAACCACAGCAACTCACTTGAAAGGAATCCAATCATGTAATGATAGTGGATCAAACTGTTTGTAATGAACGAAATGATACCACCATTCAAACTAGATAATATGATGAAACCGACATACCTTTTCTCATATGCATATACATCATCCCCCCTACACCCTTGCAGTTGCAACATGTGGAATTCTTTATAACTCTTCCATATCCTCACCAAAATGTTTTTTCTTCTCTTCATCTAGTAGCCCTTCAATAACCTAGAAACAATACATAAGTTTCAATGCATATGAATAAATACTAGGTTTTATTTTCAAATTCAATAACACTGAGAGCCATTCAACAATAGTCGAAACATAATAACAACATCATTTATTATTAGTCAAGGCCCAGATAAAAAATAATTGATATGTTAACATAATTTTTAAACCTTTAAAATTCCCTCATGTCGAATGAGGATCTTGTCTGATGTTGATCCATGTTATTTCCCATAGTTAAGATCATTGTATTGTTGTCTTTTATGATGGTATGGTCCTCCTGGATTACATGGAACACCAATTTTCTCCATCTCCTCCCAAATTTGAACAAATGTTTTTTTCTCCACGCCTCTAGTTGGATGTACCTTTTCATAATCTTATGCAATTATTTGAATTTCACGAAACATCTTCAAAATTGTTCTGATCCCAGCATGGAAAGAACAATATACAAGCTTATCCATTGATCCAGGAGTCAACTGTAATTGGCACCAACAGATTTTGAGGGTAGGAATTATTGAAATACTAAGAATCTTAATTTCTAGTTAAAATCCAATCATGAAAGTGTGTACCTTTTCATCATTTCTTCTATCAATTGGATAGTTCTTCACAATAGTCATATTTCTACTAGATAAGGTTGGTTGAATGCTTATAATATGCTCATCTAAATTTTATTCCCATCCTTTGCTTGGTTCCAAAGCAGGATTCAACTCCTATAGTAAAGTTCAAGAACATAGTTAGACTAGGAATGTTTTGGCAAGATATAAACATAAATTTCAAAACTTGTAATAAATTTTCATAGCTTACAAGGAGCAATTATGTTGACATTGCATAACATTCAGAAACACTACGGATAGTATTTCCTTCTCCAATGTTGATTTCATTTGTAACCATGTGTATCTCCTGTTTATGGCATGTGCACCAACGACAAAAATTATTTCCCATTGGAGAAACACTATTATTGCATAGTAAACTACATATGGCCACTAGATCATGACACTCAAACAAATTAATTTTCACAAAACTTACATCTACCATAGTGATTCCATCTTCTGAAAGATTATTTATCTGTTTCATTAAGTTCTCGTCATTTTCAGGATCAGTAGCATGTGCTAAAACTTGTCTATATTCTTCTTTTTTATCCTGTTTTCCAAGTCTTACACAATACATCAAGCCATTGTCTCCTAGTAACTCGAATAATATCTCACACCTTCCCACCTCGATCATAAGTACAAAAGAATAAATACCAAGTTTGAAAGAAACTTCATTGACTATAGTTCTAGACCTTTTTTCAAACGATTCAACCATAAAGGAAGCATACGACTTTACTTTCTTGACCCTAACTCCATATGTGAAACCATCATTTCTGCCCCAACCCATATCAATATCCTTGTCTTCTTTTCTCCACTTTTTCATTTCTCTACAAAATGATGTTGGATTACCCCCTTTAGTACACCATGAGCATCAATTCTCTTCAGACATTGCAAAGCCTTATGAGTCATGCTTGATTCGATAAATACTGAAGCCATGTTCCTCAACATAAAATCCTTACGAATCTCTGCCACAAAAATTGATCAAATTTTATCAAGAAATCCATCTAGATGTTCAAGAACATCCTCAATTTTAGATTCTTCATTATAGTTTTTCCTCATGAAGTACCCAATTCCAACAATAATGTCATTCTCATCTACATCTTCAAGTCATTTTCCATAAAACCATCTCCCAATTTATTTATATTTTTCCTTCCCCTCATTTAGTTTGTGGTTATACCATCTCGACCGCTTCTTAAGATGCAATAAGGATGTCCTTAAGTGGTTTCCTAGTGACCTTCTCTTAGCATGCATAGTTTCATTTGCTGAAAACCCTTCTGAAATTTCTGCTACAACTTGACCAATTGTAGAATTTTGATTTTCTGTAGTTGCATTTATGTCCATTTGTTCATGAAATGAAATTATTTCAGTTGTTTCATGTCTTCCAGTTGCATCCAAGTTCATAAGAGTTTCATGTTTCAATTGGTTCCCATTGGGATATACACTTTGATTCCCTTCATCACTAAATGAAATCAAAGGGTCCCTACGTTGTTGAGCAACACAACCTGCACTTTGCTCAGAGTGATTTGTAACAACAGTAGCATCAATCACTGATCTTTGAGGGAAAAGTAGGGACTCATTCTACAAAACTGGGTTCATTCTTTGGTACATATTTTTATTTTGCAACTCAGTGTTCAATGTAATGGAAGCATGTAATGGGACCCTCACATTCTCTAGAACAATTTTCATTCTTTCATAAATATTTCCTCTCTGTGCATTAACATTCCCTTCAACTGCAATTGGATACAGAGGTTTCCTCTGTTGTCCAACAACATTGTTGTTTGTCATCAATTTCTTACATTGAGGACATTGAGTTTGAAGAATGGTTGGATAATTGATTGTTGTTTGAGGGAAACTTCTGAACCCATTTTGTGGTATGGAGTTCTAATCTTCAAATCATCGACATTGTCCATGAGCAGCACATTGCGTATTCTTTGTACCTCTACCACGAGTGAATTGAAGGACAATGTCACATGGTTCCAAAGTTGGAAGTTTTGAGTAATCTAGACCCTTACGTTGACCTCTTTTTCGAGGAATATTTTGTTGGGATGGCTCATTTGAATGATCCATTGATGAGATACTCTGTAAAATAAAATAAAAACAATCAATATTGGCATTAGATTTCATACATAATTTCTCTAATTAAAAATAACTGAAATATATCATAAATGTAATTTTACTTGTAATTTTACACTTGTAGTTTTACACTATAATTTTACACTCAAATTTTACTTGTAATTTTACACTCTAATTAATGTAATGTTGTGCAATAAAAAATCAAATTTATGTCATTTTGCTTGCTACTAGAAAATCAGTTCACTCTACCATTGACTACTTTTTGAAACAAAGTCTATGGTCAAGGAGATATTTTACTTCCAAAACGACCATTCATCTTTTTTTGCACCTTCAAAGAAAAATGCTCACCATTGGCAAAATCGGTTGAGTATTGAAAAAAAGGGCTTAAGTAGGCTTGGGAAAATGCCCATCATTTCCCACCTATGAGGGATAGTTCTTTTAGGAAAGCATCAGCTTGCAAGTGGATGACTTATGGACATGACGACTCGCTCAATTTTGAAAAAAGGTCTCTGGGATAGTTCTTTTAGGAAAGCATCAGCTTACAGGTGGATGACTTATGGACATGACGACTCGCTCAATTTTGAAAAAAGGTATCTGGTAAAGTAAATATTGGCTTGCCGAAACAACTACTCAACCTGTTTTGCATCTAAAACTGGCCTAAATGGCCTTAGGAAAATGCCCACCATTTCTCACCTTTGATGGATAAAAAATTTCCGAGAGAATAAGTTGGTAGGTGGATAATTTATTCCCTTGAAAATTGACTTCTTTTTGAAACAAAGTCTCTTGTAAAGGAGATATTTTTCTTCTGAAGGAACCATTCGTCTTGTTTTTCACCCTAAAATAACAATGCTCACCATTGGAAAATTTGTCAAATATTGAATAAAAGGGCTTAAGTAGAATTGGGAAAATGCCCACCATTTCTCATCTGTGAGGGTAATTTTCTTAGGAAAGCATCATCTTGCAAGTGGATGATTTACGCACTTGAAAGATGGCTCAGTTTTGAAAACAAGTCTATTGTCAAGAAAATATTGGCCTTCCAAAACAACCACTCAACATATTTTGCACCTAAAGCTTGCCTAAATGGCCTTAGGAAAATGCTCGCCATTTCTCATATTTGAGGGATAAAATTGTTTTGAGAGAATAAGTTTGTAGGTTGATGATTTATTTACTTTCAAATTGAATCCTTTATGAAACAAAGACTTTGGTCAAGGAGATATGTTCCTGCCAAAACAACCATTCAGACTATTTTGCACCCTCCCATAAAGTTGCTCGCCATTGGAAAAATTAGCTAAGTATTGACAGAAAGGGATTAAGTAGCATTGGCAAAATGGCCACCATTTCTCATTTGTGAAGGATACTTTTTTTTGGAAAGAGTAGACTTTCAAATGGATAACTTATTAGCATGACAAATGGTTCAGTTTTGAAAAAAGGTATCTAGTCAAGAAAATATTGGCCTGCCAAAACAACCACTCAACCTTTTTTACACCTAAAACTAGCCTAAATGGCCTTAGGAAAATGCTCGCCATTTCTCTCCCTTGAGGGATACATTTTTTATGAGAGAATAACTTTGTAGGTGGATGATTTATTCACTTTACAATTGACTGATTTTTGGAAACAAAGTATTTGTTCAAGGAGAGATTTTCCTTCCAAAACAACCATTCATTTTTTTTGCACCTTCAAAGAAAAATGTTCTCCATTGGAAAAACTGGTTAAGTATTGAAAAAAAGGGCTTAAGTAGCATTGGGAAAATGCCCACCATTTCTCATCTATGGCGAAAATTTTTTTTAGGAAAGAATCAGCTTGCAAGTGGATGATTTATGCACTTGACCACTAGATCAGTTTTGAAAACAAGTCCATGGTCAAGAGAATATTGGCCTGCCAAAAAAGCCACTTAGCCTATTTTGCATCCTAAAACTGCCCTAAATGGCCTTAGGAAAATGCCCTCCATTTTTCACCTTTGAGGGATAAATTTTCTATGAGAGCATAAATTTGTAGGTGGATGATTTATTAACTTTACCATTGGCTGAGTTTTGAAACAAAGTCTCTGGTCAAGGAGATATTTTCCTACAAAATGTCCATTCATCTTGTTTTGCACCCTCAAAGAAAAATGCTCGCCATTTAAAAATTGGTCAAGTATTGAAAAAAATGGCTTAAGGAGCATTGGGAAAATTCCCACCATTTCTAATATGTGAGGGAAATGATTTTTAAGAAAGCATCAACTTGCAGGTGGATGATTTATGTAGTTGACCAATGGATCAATTTTGAAAACATGTCTATGATCAAGAAAATATTGGCTTATCAAAACAACCACTCAACTTGTTCTGCACCTAAAACTAGCCTAAATGGACTTAGGCAAATGCCATCCATTTTTCACCTTTGAGGGATTTTTTTATGAGAGCATAAGTTTGTAGGTGGATGATTTATTCACTTTACCATTTGTTTAGTTTTGAAACAAAGTCTCTAGTCAAGGAGATATTTTACTTCCAAAACGACCATTCATCTTGTTTTGCACGTTCAAAGAAAAATGCTCACCATTGGAAAAATTGGTTAAGTATTGAAAAAAAGGGATTAAGTAGCATTGGGAAAATGTCCACCATTTCTCATCTGTGAGGGAAATTTTTTTTAGGAAAGCATCAGCTTGTATGTAGATGATTTATGCACTTGACCACTAGATCATGTTTGAAACAAATTCCATGGTCAATAAAATATTGGCACTCAACCTATTTTGCACCTAAAACTGGCCTAAATGGCCTTAGAAAAATGCCTGCCATTTCTCATATTTGAAGGATAAAAAATTTATGAGAGCATAAGTTTGTGGGTGGATGATTTATTCAATTGACTCATTTTTTTAAAAATGACTTTGGTCATGGAGATATTTTCCTTCCAAAACAACCATTCAGCATGTTTTGCACCCTCCCAAAAAAATGCTCGCCATTGGAAGAATTGGTTAAGTGTTGAAAAATGGGGCTTAAGTAGGCTTGGGTAAATTCCCACTGTTTCTCACCTATGAGGAATAATTTTTTTGTGAAAGCATCAGCTTGCAGGTGGGTGATTTATACACTTGACCATTGGTTCAGGTTTTAAAAAAAGTCTATGGTCACGAATATATTGGCCTTCCAAAACAGACACCCAACCTGTTTTTCACCTAAAACTGGCCTAATTGGCCTTAGGAAAATGACCGCCATTTCTCACATGTGTTGGATTAAAGATTTATGAGAGAATATATTTGTAGGTGGAGGAGTTATTCCCTTGACCATTAACTCATTTTTGAAAAAAATCCTCTGGTCATGGAGATATTTTCTTGCCAAAACAACCATTCTTCTTGTTTTTCACCCTCCCAGAAACATGCTCGCCTTGGGTGAGTGCCCACCATTTCTCACCTGTGAAGGATAATTTTTTTAGGAAAGTATCATCTTGCAGGTGGATGATTTAAAAAATTGATCATTGGCTTAGGTTTTAAAACAAGCCTATGGTCAAGAAAATATTGGCCTTCCAAAACAACCACTCAACTTGTTTTTCATCTAAAACTGGCCTAAATGCCCACCATTTCTCATATTTAAGGGATAAAAAAATTATGGGAGCATAAGTTTGTAGGTGGATTATTTATTCACTTGACCATTGACTCCTTTTGGAAAAAGAGTCTTTATTAATGGAGATATTTTCCTACCAAAACAGACATTTGGCATGTTTTGCACCTTCCCAGAAAAATGCTCGACATTTGAAAACTTGGTTAAGTGTTGAAAAGCAGGGCTTAAGTAGACTTGGGATAAAAAAATTCTCTCCTATGAGGGATAAATAATTTCTAAAACCATCAGCTTGCAGGTGGATGATTTACGCACTTGACCATTGTCATTGGATTTCATAAAAAAAATCATTTCCAGAAATTAATACATCATTTCCATAAATTTAGAGAATCAACCAATCATTTTATATAATCATTGTTAAATTCAGAATTCAGATGAATTTTCTATCCTGCATGACATAGCTTCAACACAATGAAATTTTCAAAATAATTTTGTGCTTCGATGAATTTTCAAGTATTATCTTTGTTGTAAGTCGTCTTGATGGCCAAAGCTAAGGACAGATAGAGTGGCATGTTTTCGTTCTTTCATCACCATGCCAAATTTCACCGCCAAAAAAAGGATTTTCGAAAAACATTCTTAGTATTATTTCTTCCATGATTTTTTTTTAAGTTTCCCGCCAGATCAGTGATTCAGACACTTTTATTTTCGAAAATCATTATCGGTTTGATTTCTTCCTTGATTTTTTTTTTCATTGCATGCCAAATGGGTGATCAGGTATGAATTCTCAACCAATTTAAAATTAGGATACATTTATCAGTTTATTACCAGTCAGATCATGCTCGGGAATGGATGCTCCACCACTCCTATCACATAATTGTGCCACCGTTTTCTTAAATAAGTAGAAATTAAAAAATATTTTACTTGCAAGTTTCAATCCTAGAATATGTTGGTTATTGAATGCAACTTAGAGTTTCAAGACTCTTAAACCCACCTTCGTATCTTCCTAACTCACATTGAACATGCGTTAAATCTTCTTTTTTCCGGAAAGTGTCCTGATTTGTCAGGAAATGGTCTGCATTAAAATTTTATGGCCACAAACTTTTGAGATTAGTTGACTCACTCACCATCTTCACAATAAAAAATATCATTTCCTCAACCATGTGGAGAATTTTAACCAATCAAAAAAAGAATCTTTTGACAAATAAAGCATCTTAAAAGCATCTTTTGGCATTATTCCTAATGAAATAGGATACATGCTAGTTATAAATAGAATGTTATTGGCAAGAATATTATGAGAATCCAAAACGATGAATGAAGTGATATGTGAAATGTTCCAGTAGGGATGTCCAAAAATGTGTACAAGGAGATGGTCAACGAAATGAACATACTTGCATCATAGGAGGATCCATCTCAACAACAACATGATTCAAATGTATGAAATCATTTGTTTTTAGGTTTATGTTATACATATCATCAATTAATTCAACATTAAATATTAATTTTCAACTATTTCGTTGCAGAAAACAATGAAAAATGGAACCCGGTTAGTACACAAGACAAGACGATAAGGGAAAAGGGGCTTGATAGCAAATTTTGTGAGTATTCGTGATTTCCTTGTAAGAAATTATTATTTCGTAGTGGTTGTGATTTGTATATTTATTTATTATTTTCACTGGAAATCCTTGGATGTATTCAAATAGGTGTTAACATACAAAGAGGAGCCATTAGAAGAATTGATTGATTGGCATTGGGTTAAGCAAGGGTTGTGAGTATATGTTGGCATATCAAAAATTAATTGTGGATTTGGTAAGTCTCTATGTTGTTTTACTTCTCTCATTTTATAACAAATAAAATAACAAAACTCCTTTATATTAAATCTATGATTTGTGACGGGGCATAACACTTGCAGGAAACAAAGTATGGAGTGAAGCCAACATAAGACTTGTTGATAGAAGGAATGAGATTTGGTTTTGAGAGAATGTGTATCATTCATGAGTCAATTAATTCTATGGTACGTCGCTTTTCAGCTTACATTCATGTATACTATCTATTTATTATTCATTATTCTCGTTGGAAATGTAGATACACTTGGTACACTTTATTTTTATGTTTCCAAATCGAAGCTAAATAAGAGGAAAACAATCGATCCAATAAAAAAACATTCGTCCAATTAACCCAATTGATGCAAGCGGCTCGAGCATTGATAAAAATTCTAGCGAATAATGATGCTCTGTATTTAATTTTGATGTTAATGCAAACTGTTGTAGCTTCTTATGTATTTTGAAATAATTGTTTGTGAAAATTAGGCACTTTGTATAATAATGTATTGGGCATAGTGTCTGAATTGAAAGATAGTGAGTTACCAATAAGTGTAACAATAATTACATGCATGTTGACATTTTGATTATTTTTGTCTCTATGTTGTCGTATTTTGTATGATAAAGGCACTCTTATTGATATATAATACAATACAATTTTTATTCTATTACATTCTTCAATATTATTTTCAAATGTTACATGTGAAATTGTACATTCGTAATTAAATGTATGGATGATTAAATATTACAATAGTCTTGCATCTATGATATAAGAAATTAATCCAAACAAACACAAATTGAAATTGAAATGAATTGTACTATAAACAAATATTTCAATTTCAGATGAATAATGGAATTAAATATATATATATATATATATATATATATATATATATATATATATATATATGACTAAAATGTCAGTAGCCATTGTTCAAAAACTCATATGCGGTGATTTTTAATAATATATGTCGCACTGGTGCACCTATACTAACATTATGCACTGGTGCGTATATATGAACATTACGCAACAATGCGCCTATACGAACATTATTCACCAGTGCATATATAGAACATTGCACACCTATGCATTTTCTTCTCTGAATCGCACTGGTTCATGTAGATGGCTTATGCACACTGAGAACGATCAAAGATTATTCCCACTATTTTTTTTGTTTTTAAGCCTGACAGTGTGTTTGATATGTTAAAATGCACCAAGCCATTTTGATAGTTTGTAAGCACCGGTGCACTCTGATAAATGGACAACACCGGTAAAATTAAAAAATATTAAAAAATGTATGGTGCATATGATTTAAAATATCACAATGGTGCATTTATGTTGTAAATAAGCACCGATGCGTATATTCTATACGTAAGCACCAGTGTGGCGTTGAAATTTGATTCTTTCTATTCGAGTGCACTGCTTCATCTATTTTAATCATACAGTATTGGTGCGTCCTATTAAGACATGCACCAGGGAACCCAATTTCAATTAAGCACACCGATGAAAAAACATCCACTAAAACCTCTGACTTCCTAGTATTTTTTAGTTATAAAATATATATGTTATGGCCTCTGTAAAAAAAATTGCTACCATTGGTGGAGGTCGTAGTGGAGTCTTTTTTGACAATTTTTTCCAATCTTGTAACACTAAAACTCTCTGTTACAACCTCCACTATAGGGCCTTTTCCTTGTAGTGATCGGATCCTTCCCATTGTTATCTGATCTAGGTTCCATCCTAACTAGATTACAATGACCTTTCTTGTCTTCCCATTTATCAATGAGGCTCAGGCATTCCTCTGTCGCGTGTTCCGTGCTATACCAATATGCGCACAGATCTCATCGTTTAGTATAGTATCTCTCCATGTGGCCTGGTTCACAACTATTGAAGAAAATTACCTTCCTTCCACCACCGTAGCCTCTTTCGTGACCTCAGAAACCACCATGCACTAATGCTTATTTCCTTCCCAGGTCAGGTTTCCTTGTATCTTCCGTACCCTACACTTGGTTGGAATCCACTGTATTATCTTTCATCAACTGCAGAGCATGAAAATTATTTACATAATGGACAATAGACTTCTAGAACTCACAGAATGGTGCATGCACAGAAATCTAGTATTTGTGCACTATGGGGAAATTTGGAGGCACATGGCCCCAATATCCACAGATCTCACACTATTCAGACTTTGGCGCTTGCAAGAAAGGTCTAGGAGCACCGATACCCATGTTATTGTTTAGCGTTAGGAATTCATTCTTGTGATGTCATTCTATTCTTCATAAGCTACACCATATGTTGTCTCTGACTATATTCACAGTAGATAGGTGATGTGATTGTTCAATCAGCACAACAATATGGGTCTAAACTTGTTCCATTCCTTGCGATGCTTCCCCTCCCAGAGTCGCTTCCAACCTCATAGTGATCTCTAGGGAATTCGAATGAGTCTTCACCTTCTGTTGGGTTAGGGGAACTTTGATATGTGACAATAGACCTACAATAAACCATTCAAGGTGCTACATGTCCATGATCTGAAAACTCAGTTTGTCCAGCAAGATCTTGAATCACTGGTCATAGTCCCACACAGACTCTCCAACCTATTTTTTAATATATTTAATCTCAGTGATGCACTATGACTCATACTTCGGCTTCTAGAATTCTTTTAGAAGGTCTATTTTGATCACGATCAATGTATGGGGCTAACCTACAGGAACTGTGGTCTTATACTTCATGTACCACATCAAAGATCTATCTATGAACATGGTCTCCAATTGTGCAATCTTAGAAAACTCATTTGTAATATTATTTACATCCCAAATGGCTTCGTAGGTAAACCAATCTTGTTGTTCATAATCTTTTACCATTCCATCGAATTGGGGAAACCGAAAGGTAGAATCTAACATCGTCGCCATCCCAGTGGGTATATGCTAGGTTATATGTCTAATTGTGATTATTGGACTCAGAATAATAATAATAATTCTTAAACTTTGTATATCTGGGCTACTCCCATGTGTGGGACTATTTTCACTTCTCCTAACTCAAGTTCATTCTTGTATCTTTCCTCTTGCACAAAATCAAGTAATAACTGGATTTCTTGATTTGATAAAGAACGCTGGGGGGTTGGTCCAAAAGGAAAATCACCATATGGTGCACGTCTTCTAACAATACTAGTTCCATGGGAGTTTTAATATTGTTACATATTCTCTCTTCTAATGATGCAAGAAGCTTCATTGATCCATACTCCTTATTCTTGTAGATCTTCTTGATTCTTGTTTTCTTCCAATCTCATGGGTTTGAAATCGCCGTTTTCAACGGATCTCTCACTTTATTCCATTCCCTGCCTCTTGGGAGGTTTCTCATCCTCTAAGCACTCTTCTCACCCAGAGTCTGTGCACCTTTCTGTCTCAAAGGGACCTTCTACATGTCCTTTTTGCGCTTTCCCATATATGGAAGTCTTCTTTCCTCTTTGATCTAACTTATCTTTTCCCTTCAATGACTTTTCTTGATTTTATTTCCTCGTTGATTTTATTATATCATCTCGTTGTTCATGTATTTTCTCCCTCTAGAGTATTTTCTCTTTTGGATCCATGAGGCGCCAATCAGTTCTCCTGCTTCCTCATACCCCACCCCAACAGTGCAAGGCTTACATTGCCATCTACCAGGTTTCATCATCATCAGCCCCATCTCTACAAATAAGATCTTTATCCACAGAAGAATTAACTTCAAAAACCTCCTTCTTGGACCTTCTTCAAATATTATTTGGCACGGCTATATGATTCCCTTGATCCCGTGGAAAATTCTATAGAATAGCTTCCTTCATGCACAAGAACCAAAAATTGACCACTCTAGACCAAGTATTGTTAAGATCTTTGAGTTCTTGAATCTTTTCCTTGGTCTAGACTACTGGCCAATGTGTTCTCAATGGAGTATTTATCTTAGTCTGCCTCTACACCCATTAAAAAAAAATAGGAAACTCACGAAAGAAAATCTCATGCAAATTAGAATATACATTTCCTTCCAATCCTGAGCCAAAATCCACAAGTTTGTAGTCTCTTTCAATGTGAATTATTCCTACTTACTCTCAAACCGTTGGTTAATCTCATATTTGGTGGGTTTCCACCTCATTACTTTTTCCCCCTTACACAATCCTCGTCAGGTCCTGGAAACGGAACCATTGTTGGATTCAGTTTTTCAAACCCAAGGTTGAACTTTATGTGAACAATAAAACCCCATATGCATCGACATCTAGTAAGACTCTACCAACATAGTAAAGTCTCACCCAAGATGCGCACAAGAATTAACAGAGACCTAAATCAGGGTTGCATAAGAGGACTAAGGAATTTCTATTAGTTCTTTCCAAGTCACTTCATCCCATACATCAGATGCACAATTCAGATACAGTCAACAACATACATAATTCAGACACAATCATAATTGAGACAACACACAGGAGAATATAAACAAAAATAGAGAATTCATTATGTATTACTTAGCTAAAATCAATATTACTATGTTATTACATAGATTTAGCTCAACATCTTATATATTTCATGGTTTCTCAGCGCAAACATATGCAACTAACATAACTCAAAACATTACATATTTACATCACAAAACCCATAGACCTATACATCTATATCAAAACTCTTTCTTAGAGTAGAACATAACCTATCAAAATCTATCAGAAAAAAACCCAACCCTTTACAAAATTGTGCCTTATCTAGGCTAGATAAAATACAACTGAAAGTTGTTACTCATGCGCAGCTGGAAACTACTTTTTGCTTAGAGCAACCACATATCACACTGGTAGTCTTGGTGTGCAGTAATTGACCAAAGCTTGGGCACCAACATTTGTGGACAGTTTTGGCGATGTTTAGAGTAAAATATTTTTACCTGGTGGAGTTTTAGTGAATCATTTTCAAAAGAAAATGGAAATTGATGAATCATTTTTGGAATAAAAAAGCATAAAAAAATACTTGTCCATGGGATGAATTTCGACCCTAAAACATTCCTTTCTTCAAGATGACTATGTATAGAGCACTAGATGGGCTATGATTCCACGAGAGGGAAAAAAGTAAAATGGGGTAATATGGGAAAGTAAATATGTTTTTTTCAAGTGTCAATGTTAGAACTCATTTATGTTGATGTCATTGTAACTTCGGAATGTATTTCACATCTATGTATATTGTATTCCTATAGAGATGTTATTATTCCTCTATACAGAAGTGTCGTCATTTATATTGTAAGTGTCGTAACTTATACTTGATGGGTTATTATACCACCTTGATGGGGTCGGCCCTGTCAGCATTATGTTATGTGTTTAAGTTGAGGCGGACCTAGTAAAGGTTATTAGGCAAGTCAAGTCAAGTATAAATAGAGTGCGGGAGGAACTCTATTTCACCATTCACTTTCTCACTCATACTCTCATTGAAGAGTGGCACACTTGTGGAGGAGGAGAAGCTGTTGCTAGGAGAAGACTATCTCTTATGCTTGGGTTGTATCATTGCTCTATATATCTCTGAGGAAGTTGTGGGTTTTTTCACCTTTATGGTTTTCCCCAGTGAAACTCTATGTGTCTATTGTCTCTTCTATGCTTGCATTATTATGTCCATGATTGATATGCAGTAGATATGTTGTACATGTTGTTCTCTCAGTTAGTATCCTAGATCATATTGAAGTAAATTCTGAAAAAATAACATGGTATCAGAGCTAGCCTGAAAGAAGGCATGGTATGGCATTTATGACACTTGTTGCACTTGCAAAGCTAGGGCTTGATATAGCAAAAACCAGTCATCGTAGCACATTACCTATAAATCCATTTTGGAAAAGTTTCAGGATCTGAAACTTTTATAGGTCGAAGATAAGATCCCAATGTACCTTCTGTCGGAATCACAACTTCTAATTCGTTGTAATTTGGGTTTTATGATAGGTACAATATAGGGTTTCTGCCTCTTCCAGATCTCAGTCATAAATAGGTGACCTAGGAAAAAATGTCACAACTTGGACTAGGAAGATCCAAATGAAATTTAGTAAAAAGCGACAGGTAGGGAACAAAATGTAGTTTCTCAGTTAAGGTTTTTAGAGGCTGAAGTTGAACCAGTGACACGTGGCATGTCGTCCAAGTTCGATCTCATGTTTTATCCCATAAACGGGTCACGTTGCGACACTTGGCATAACTCTCTCTCAGAGAATTCATTTGAGGTCAGATCTGTGGGCTTGGAAAGACAATAGGTCAGGAAACCACAAGAAAACTTTTCAGACCCTGTAGATCTGAAATTTTTGAGTTACATTAGAAAGAATCAGGTGCATATTTCTGTAAAAACAGAATTGGATTTTGAGCACCTTCATTCATGGCTCTGGGAATTTAGGGCTTCAGAGAAAGTTGGAATTTTTGTAATCGGAGACCACGGCTGGATGCTCCTCATCAAAATAGAAATTTAGAGACCAAGATCAAATTCTTTGGTTGGGAAGAACGTCGGGCTTGATCAAACCCTAGTTCAGGACTTTGATTAGAAAAGTGGAAAATTAGGGCTTCTACAAAAATGGAAATTTTTGAAATCTATGACCATAGCTGGAAGTGCCTTGGAAAAATCAAAGTTTAGAGATTTGGATCAAACTATTTGGTTGGGTGAAGCTCCAGGAAACTTAAACCCTAATTCAGGGTCCTCCCGAGTGAATCCAGAAATCTAAAAGGCAATTTTGAGGGGTGAAACTTTGCAGTTTTCAAATTCTGAGTCTACCAGCTTGACCAGCTCAGAAAGGCGCATCTTTCTATCCTTTCAGAAGTTTGAAATTCAAATTTTGAATTTTTAGGGTTTCCCTGACAAACCCTAATCCAGCTCCAGATCCAGTTTTTGCAAATCAAGTTGATTGGGTTAATCCTAGAAGAGAATCGATTGGTCACCTGCATAAGTGAAGAAGTTCCAGTTTCAGAGGGAGATGAGGCTAAGGCCTTACATAAGAATATTACAAGCAAACTTGACAAGTATGACTTACGGGTATGTTTCGAAATCTGTTTATGATTAAGTTTATGATATGTTTGTATTCATTAAGATTAGTACAATCTTAATTAATTTTAGACTTGTCGTATCACCTTAGTAAAAATATGAATGCAGATATTCATTGATTAGGGTTTTTGACACTTATGATTGTACTAATGCATTGTGGTGTTGTATGAGGATTATGTTATCTGCTAACATGAAGGTACAAATCATGTTCTAGTTCAATAACATATGACCGTGGTGACATGAAGGCAAAGATTCATCCATTGTCATGGATCACATAGAAAATCTACTTACGAGGTATGTATAACTTGGTTCTCTAATGGTTAACCTATGAGATATGCAGGTTACTAGCACAAGTCATTGAAGACAGCAAGAAGACATTATGCGGGTATGTTAGACATAACTAGCTAGCATGCTAATCCAGGTATGTTTTTCCTATATCAAGTTAGAATCCTACCTTGTGTTAGGATCTCTTATATAAGTATACATGGCATGATTGATAATGATTATTTATGAAGTTAGAAATTTAAGTAATCAAGGGTTTATGCATATTATGTCCCTTACCTTGATTGATGATATGACTAACCAGAAGAGTCCTATGGTCAAATAAGAATATGCATGAGTAAAAGAAGTCTTCCCTGAAACCTTGAATACTAATGCTTATTATCTTTGTTTGAAATGGTCATGACTATACATGTTTAAGATTATTGTGTTTTGATAGTATTACGATTATACCAATGAATGTATGTATGTATGAGACCTTGAGGATAACACAATGATGATACTAGTAAGTATGCACAGTGATGGAAGATGGATATAAGTTCAAAGACAGGTAATCCAAGAAGCAAAGATCAAGAGGGAGCACACTCTAGTAGTTCCTGCAAGGAATCAAATATTGAGAGGGATTCCACCCTACAAACCAAACAAAGATAAGTAGTTGAATTGTCTTTCCTTGCATATTTGTTTGTTTAAATAATATTGTTCAATGATGTATATGCTTATGTTCCTAGACTTCGGGTGTGTATTATGCATATTAGAATAATTGCATTAATGAACAGTATACTACTAATATGCATGTGATGGGTAAGTGGCCTATGGCACTGTACAACATTCCATTTCTACTTATCTAGAATGAAACCTCTTTGCTGACATGTTGGGAGTTGTTCACACTCTTAACAATGTTCTGGTAGATATTGGAAGGCATCTAGAAAGTTATGGGATAAGGATAAATGTTGTATTGAAGCATTGGCTAAGATAATTGCATGACTGTATGACATATTTATTTATGTGTAAGAATCAGTTATGAAAACTATGAGATGTTTTCTAATCATGCATTTTAACTTGTTTTGTAGGAAAGATCGTATACCATCACCTACAAAAGAAGGACTACAACATTTGTTCAGCAACAATGTTTTCTACTGAAGATATTAAAGATATTGAAGTTCCCAGGATTCGGGAAGAATGCCATGATCAAGGAGTACTAGTCGATCATGAAGAATGATGTTTGGGATGCAGTCCCAAGATCTGAAGGGAAGTCTGTTGTGACTTCAAAGTGGATCTATAAGATCAAGCATACTGTAGATCGTAGCATAGAGAAATACAAAGTGAGGGATGAAATGGAAGATACACCAGATGGATGTCAAGGCATCCTTCTTGAATGGTGTAGTCAAGGAGGAAGTGCATGTGGATCAGCCACTTGGTTTTGAGACACATGACAGGGATTCATATGTGTGCAAATTGAAGAAAGCCTTGTATGGCTTGAAGCAAGCTCCTAGGACTTGTTATGGTAGAATAGACAGCTTTCTATCCAGTTTGGGATTTACCAAGAGTAAAGCGGATTCCAACCTTTACTACAAGGTTGAGGAAGGAAATCTAGTGATACTACTTTTGTATGTGGATGAACTGTTTGTTACAAGTGAGGATAGTTCGATTGCCGATACTAAGAGGAATCTTGTTTCCAAGTTCGAGATGAAGGACTTGGGGATGATGCACTATTTTCTAGGCATGTAGGTGTGGCAGAGTGCAGATGGAATCTTCCTTGGACAAGGAAAGTATGCAGTAGAGATCCTGAAGAGGTTCGAGATGATGGACTGCAAGGCCATAGCCACACCTATGGCATCGAACCTAAAGCTTCTGTGTGATGCTTCATCTGAGTCGGTTGATGCTACGATGTATCGTCAGATGATTGGGTCCTTGATGTACCTGACGAATACAAGACCAGATATCTGCTTTGCAGTGAACACCTTGAGCCAGTACTTGACAGATCTGAGACATGTTCACCTGATAGCTGCAAAGCATATTCTGAGGTACCTAAAGGGTACAGTTGACTATGGGATCAAGTATGAGGTGAATCAAAAGTTTAACCTGGGGGGTTATGTTGATTCGGATTGGGAAGGCAGTGCCATTGATCGGAAGAGCACTTCGGGGTGCTTCTTCAGCATGGGATCTGGTATGATCTCTTGGTTTAGTAGGAAGCAGTCCTGTGTGGAACTGAGTACAGCTGAAGCAGAGTATGTCGCAGCTCGTTCGGCTAGTTGTGAGGCAGTATGGCTTAGGAAGCTACTGTCTGATTTGTTAGATCTCCAGCTGAGTGCTACTTGTATATATTGTGACAACCAGAGTTGTGTGAAGTTGTCAGAGAACCCAATGTTCCATGACAAATCGAAGCACATTGAGATCAAGTTACAGTATATCAGGGATAGGGTGCAGAGAGGAGCAGTGGAGCTCCTGTATGTTGCGACGGATGAGCAGATAGACGATGTGTTGACCAAGCTGCTAGCCAGAGTGAAGTTTGAATACTTCAGAGGGAGACTTGGTGTACTTCAGATCGAGATACCTTCCAAGGGTAAGTGATGAGTCTAGAGACATAGATGCGCACGAGCCGTTCTCACATAGTGGTAGGTTGGTCCTCCTATGGTGTAGATGTAAGGGTTGGAGCCATTCTCACATAGTTGTAGGTTGGTCCTCCTATTGTGTAGATGTAAGGGCTAGGGCCATTCTGACATGGTGGTAGGTTGGTCCTCGCATGGGCATTGATGTAAGGGCTGGACCATTCCGACATGGTGGTAGGTTGGTCCTCCCATGGTCATTGATGTAAGTGCTGGGCCATTCCGACATGGTGGTAGGTTTGTCCTCCCATGGTCGTTGATGTAATTGTTGTGCCATTCTGACATTGTGGTAGGTTGGTCCTCCCATGGTCATTGATGTAAGTGTTGTGCCATTCCGACATACTGGTAGGTTGGTCCTCCCATGGTCGTTGATGTAAGTGCTATGAGCCTTTCCTGGATGGTCAGAGGAAAGTCCTTCCATGCCGGTGAGTGTAAGTGCTTTGTGTTTGCATCTGGGTTGTGCTCTGTGGATGATGACGATGATATGAAGATAATGATGTGACAGAGATCTTGCAGGTTTTGCGTAGGTAGTGTAATCAGTCCTGAGGTGTACCTACTTGATGGCTTGCTCGCAGAGATGTTGATGATGTTCATCCAGCATGAAAAAGGGCTGTCTCTGTAGATAATGAATACCTGCAGGTAGCGGGCCTACACCCAGTATGAAAAAGGACTAGCTCTGTAGAACTTCCTATGACGAGTAGATTGGAGATTGATTGAGATAGAAACAGTGATGACGATTCGATGATGATGATTCGATGACGATGATCCAGTGATGATGATCCAGAGAAGAAGACTTGTGCTAGCAGATCTATGTCGAGAAATACCTTCCTAGTTAAGAGGGAGTGCTGATGTAATTGTAACTTCGGAATGTATTTCACATATATGTATATTGTATTCCTATAGAGATGTTATTATTCCTCTATACGGAAATGCCGTCATTTATATTGTAAGTGTCGTGACTTATACTTGATGCGTTATTAGACCACCTTGATGGGATCGACCCTGTATAAGTCATGTGGGTCAAGGGATGCACCCTATTTCACCATTCACTTTCTCACTCATACTCTCATTGGAGAGTGGCGCACTTGTGGAGGAGGAGAAGATGCTGCTAGGAGAAGACTATCTCTTATGCTTGGGTTGTATCATTGCTCTATCTATCTTTGAGGAAGTTGTGGGGTTTTTCACCTTTATGGTTTTCCCCAGTGAAACTCTGTGTGTCTATTGTCTCCTGTGTGCTTGCATTATTATGTCCATGATTTATATGCTGAAGATATGTTGTACATGTTGTTCTCTCAATTAAGATACTAGATCATATTGAAGTAAATTCTGAAAAAATAACAATTTATTTTGTACAATGTGTGTTAAATAAGTCATTTACCTCCCTTAACTTATCAAAATGAATGATTGAATGCATGTCAGAATTTGGTAGAGAAGTCTTTTGTTGCAGTGATGGAATCATGGTATGAGTACGCTTCTTATGGGAATTGTAAGAGTACTACATTCTATGTCTATAATTAATGTCGGCTGTCTTTTCATCAATTCTCTTCTTTCCATTAACTCTAATACACACTCCATGTAGGGATTGCATATGGTCCACGCAGTTCATTATGTTCTCTCCATTGCCAATAATTACTAATCTAGATATGAACCAAAATCAACATTGAAAGAGGAAATTTGCAAACATTAGATAAGGAATGATGGGTGTAGGTGAGAATAAACGCTAGGCAAGTTAGGAAACCTTCAACCACTATACATTTTCTTTTATTTGGATGCTTGACAAGCCAAATATTAATCTTGTAGGAAATTCTTGGAAATAAACATATAGTATGTTGGACTATTTTCTTACACATTAAATGGCATGCTTGTAATAATATGTGTTCAATAGATTGGCTAAGCATGTTATAAAATGGGCATGGATTATGGAGATAAAAGTCTATATTTGTTTCGTTAAGCTTGGTTTCCCCATAGCGTAGCTTGGGCATGGTATCTACTATAGGGACCTATAGTTGGGTGGAAATTATTTGGTCTTACATAGTCATGTTCTTATACATTTTCATTTAAAATATAAGCATTTTTTTATCGTTTTCTATGAATATGAAAAATATATGGTTATTCTTTGTTATTGAAATCATTGTATTATGCACTATGTGTGTGAATATAATGTTGTTCGAGTACGTTCTAATTTCTACACCTTCACATGCTTGTGTTTTTAAATTATGTCACTCTTGGGAGGCTTAATTAGTTGTGATTTAGAATATTGAATTTTGTGGGACGTAACATGAGAGCTATTATCATTGGCTACCCATCCCATGGCTAGATTGTTCGATGGGTATGTTATAATGTGTGGTTGGAGAATGGGATTTCACATAGTATGAATTGAAGGAACACACCTAGGATCTACAAATGAAATACATTTAAACTGTAACAAGTTTGGGGAATAGTCACTTTCTCTACTTCACAAGAAAGGTAACCAAATCGGTTGGTTTTAAAATAAAGTGGCAATGTTTTTCACATGGACTTGTCAACTATAGGTCCAGTCAAAAATATGTTTTTCTCTAAAAGAAGGCCATGTATACTTGTTTATAAACCATAGGATAGAGGACTCTTACTTCCAGTTGGAATTAGGTTCATAGAGCCTGTGACAAGGCTTTAGTACCCACCACCCCTATTTCTCAATAGGAAGTGCCCCTTTTTATCCTCTTGGCACTTCACCATATTGAAATCCCCTCAAATAACCTATTGGGAAATGGGGACATCATCAATCCTCCAACACCCATGCGTTGCATGATCATGGACATTATTGGATGAATAAACATTGATCAACCCTAATGTGAACCATTAGATGAATAACAATAAACAAAAGTCACCAGGAACTATATGTTTCCCACTCCATGAGACCAATCGAAATATTTGGAGAGATAAGGATTATGACCTCATATTCTCCATTAGTAAGATTTAAATAAAAAACACTAGCCTTAGGTTAAATTATTGGAAGGAAATTACAAAACATAAAAACCCTCATTTCAACCTCTTCTCAACAAATAATGTGTGTCCCATCAGAGCAAGTTCACAACTACTGGGAAATGCATTCCTTTTTAGATCATTTAGTCCCTAAATATTCTTGGATATCACTTTCATCATAAAATAATGACAATGTACATATCATTCTCATTGTTCTCAAGGTTTTGAAAAACATTGAACGAGGACAAAGTGATGGTTGAAAAGGACAATGACTTGTTTCAATTGTTTACAGGGGCTATCTATAGAGATTAATACAACTTCATGAGTGTTGATAGCAATGTAATAGAGTGGCCTTCTCCAATGCAACCCATTGCATATATGGATCCAAAAAATATCTCAAATGTCTCAATAGCCGACAACTTACTAGGATTGACTATAATGGAGTCCTTATGGGGCTAGAGGATTAGGAGATGGGGTTTTCGCACTTTGAAACTTGGCCAAATTAGATTTTTATGTTTTGCATAACTCATATCTATATCTCGTCACGTATATTGAGTAACTATAAAGAATTAGGAGAAAGAAGGGCTTGTGAATGTGGGGTTTCTTTTCTTTGAGCTTTGGACATCAATAGGCAATCATGAATGTGATGTTCTAGAATTTAACAATGAAAACAATGATTAAATCAATTTATATTGTGGACTAGTTGGGGATGCGTTCAATGCCCAATTCGGATGTGCAGAAATCATGTAAATATCTATGAGAGGTTAACTAGTACCTAGAGGTGACAATGAAACCCGGGGATGAAAAATATTTCAAGATTCTCAAAAATAAATTACTCAAAAATGGATGGTTATCCATTATAAGGACTCCTAGAACTGCATGCACGGGTTGGGGAAATCCCCCAAAATTGAACTGACAAGTTCTATTGTTTTATCAATTGAAAAACTATGGATTGAGTGCTAGCGACCAACATGGTGTCCTTTCATAACTAGTGACTTCTATTTACCATCTTGTTCACATGGAGAAAGGGCCATTGAACTCGAAAAAAACAAATCCCTTTATTAAAGTGTATGCGTGTGTAAAGTGTTACTAATTTGACTCCAAACTCAACTTCAAAGAATCATCCTAAGAACACTCATCCAAAAAATGACCAACTAAAAAAAAAAAAACCTTTCAAAATTATGCCTCACCTTATAACAAAAGGTTATAGAGTTGACAAGGAAGAAGTAAAGCCATGATGAACAATAAAATCATGCGATCATACTACACAGCACAAACACAAAGATGTCACAAAGATGTCACAATCTTCATTCCATCATTTAAAGCCTTTGTCTTTTCAATAGAGATAAGATAACATAAACTTACAGTTAATGATCATACTACACACCACAAACACAAAGATGTCACAATCTTCATTCCATCATTTGAAGCCTTTATCTTTTCAATAGAGATAAGATAACATAAACTTACACTTAATGAGCTCTAAGCTCTTGGTGTCATTTCAAAATTCATGTGTACTTTTTGAACGTTCTGTTTTTTAATTTTCTTTGACCACTTTAAATTTGATGATATATTTTTTATTAAAATTATAAACAATTTTTATGGTTGAAATTTCATTTTTGATTGCATCAATATATTGAGCATACTCAAATACACTTATACACCTATTGTACATTGATGTACCATTCCAATATGTAAGCAATTGGTTCCCTGGCCTCCCTGTTTCAAACTTCATATATTCGAGTTGACTATATCATTTTCTCAAGTGACAAACACCAGGTGTTCACTGGTCCTTTTTTCAACTGTCACGACAAACGTCAGAACAGAGTATAACGATATATAAACTAATATTCCTCCCTGTCCCACATACTGGGATTCGGTTCCCCATATTTCATCCATCACGTGGTTCAGAATGTTAGATTAAGCAATAATTTGCATCCATTTACTTTAATATGCTGATAACGAAAGCTCCAAAATTTTCTTATAATTTGAACATGGTGGAGCATGGGAAGCTAGAAGTCAGGCCTATGAGTGCAGTTTTCCAGACTGTCCACTGATCGATTCAGTTTTCCCCAACACAATAAAAACGCCTCTCCATCGGAAATTTACATCATATTCTATCTATACTTTCATCTTGATCACCGGCAATTTAGAACTTCGAAGAGGAAGCCAATTAGATTCATATTTGTCCGGAGACTTATATAGTTTGTATACGTGTCTGTCGGTTGAAGACTGAGCTTGTAGCCATGTTTGGATCGAGTGAAAATGGTGAAGAGCATCTCCATCTGTGCCATCATGGTGAGACACAACTCGAAGAATTCTGTACCTATTCCTGCAAAACGAAATTTCTGCAAGAGCAGGGAGAGTACTGTGTTGAATCCCAAGAACAGTTGGAATTGATCGACAGCTCCTACGAACTAAAGCGCTGGCCAACGCTTCATGAGGTGATCAACATTGTAGTTCGATTTTCACGACTTCTTATTTTGATTTGGTCGATGTTTTATTTTGTCACTCTATGTAGGTTGGTTAACCATATTACATGAAGAATAAGCTGGGAAAAAATGGTCAAATTTTGGGTGTAATGGTCAAATTTTGTCTATTGTTTAGCGTAGCTTACTAATGAGATTCAATTTCTATCACTTTATCTTTGCAGATATCAGAAGAAGTAGTGACGTTGAGCAGAATTACAGGTCCAATGGTAGTGATGGGCTTGCTTCTCTACTTCAGAGGCATGGTATCAACGCTGTTTCTGGGTAGCCTTGGAGAGTTGGAGCTAGCGGGAGGCTCGCTTTCCATGGGTTTCGCCAACATAACAGGTTATTCTGTCATATCCGGGTTGGCCATGGGAATGGAGCCCATATGTGGCCAGGCCTTTGGAGCCAAACGATGGTCTCTTCTCGGTCTCACACTTCAAAGAGCTGTTCTTTTCCTTCTCTGTGCTACAGTGCCCATTGGATTGTTGTGGTGTAATTTGAAACCAATTCTTCTACTCTGCGGCCAGGACGAAAGCATTACTAACCTGGCAAGCACATATATTCTCTTCTCCCTGCCCGATCTAATAACACAGGCCTTCCTTCAGCCTCTCAGGATTTACCTGAGAACTCAGAACATTACAGTGCCATTAACATTGTCCGCAGCCATTGCTCTTCTTCTTCATGTTCCCCTAAATTTCGTGTTAGTGGTGTATCTGAACTTGGGGATCCGCGGGGTTGCTATGGCTTCGGTGTGGACAAATTTTCTTATGTTATTGTTCTTGTTATGCTATCTCTATTTATCCGGCGCGTATATGAAATCATGGCAAATGCCCTCAAAAGAATGCCTCGAAGGCTGGAGATCGCTTCTGAGTCTGGCTATTCCAAGCTGCGCATCTGTCTGCTTGGAATGGTGGTGGTACGAAATTATGATAATTCTTTGTGGGCTATTGTTAGATCCAAAGGCAACAGTGGCTTCCATGGGAATTTTAATTCAAACCACATCTCTTCTTTACATCTTCCCTTCATCGCTCAGTCTGGGAGTCTCCACGAGAGTAGGAAACGAGCTTGGTGCTAACAGACCTGCAAAGGCCCGGCTGACTATGATAGTAGGCTTTGCATGTGCATTTGTTATCAGCTTCTTAGCTCTCTGCTTTACTGTAGCCATGCGTCACAAATGGGGTAGGATGTTCACGAATGATCGACAGATTTTGTCCCTTATATCGGTGGCCCTTCCCATTGTAGGGCTCTGTGAACTGGGTAATTGTCCTCAGACAACAGGATGCGGGGTTCTAAGAGGCAGCGCTCGGCCCACCATCGGCGCCAACATTAACCTGGGTGCATTCTATTTGATTGGTATGCCCGTTGCAATTTTGATGGCATTTGTATTCAAATTTCAGTTTGTTGGACTGTGGCTGGGTTTGCTTGCGGCTCAGGCGTCCTGCGTCACTCTAATGTTATATGTATTGCTGAGGATGGATTGGAATCTACAGGCGCAAAGGGCAAAGGAACTTAACAGCAAAAGTTGATCACACTTGCAAGGAGCATGAAATATGGAATCCATTTCAGAGTCAATGATCTTTAAAGTTGCAGATTTCGGTGGAAAAATAATGAAGAAATGTACTTTCCATGAATTTTGACCATGAAAATAACCAACCAGGAGCATTGTAGTATGTATTGTCTTGTTGAGATTTTGGTTTAATCCGGTTGTCTTTGTCCGTTTTCTTTCGTGATGCCGATGGTACTCAGAATCCGGAGCCTTTTTCGATTCTGTGTCTTGTAATATATGGTATTTAAAATCACATCCTCGCGATGATGGGATTTAAACAATTTTACTAATAATATTGTCTGTTCCATTACCAAATTATGTTTTCATAGTTGGTGTCATTGCATTAGCGAAATAATGGAATCTCCTTCCATTTTTATTGACTTTGCTTGTGCATATTCATTCAGACAATCTGTAAATCTCGTGTTCGATATTACTTTGTTTAGAATACAAAAATAAAATAGTTTATTTTTTTCAAACATAGATTCGCATGCTTTATTAAATCTTAAATTATTCTTAGTGCCATTTTACTTAAAAAAATATCCTTGAACTTTAGTTGACTTCCCATGTGTGTATTATTACATTTTCTTTGATAGTTAGTGCCACCATTGTGTAAAGGAAGATCCTTCTCCTACTTTCCTTCAACTTTACTTCAACTTCAGTTGACTTGTCTTTTGCATATTATTATATTCTTAGTGCCTTTTATAATGGAAGATCCTCTTCTTTAGTTCACACTTGCCTAATAAAATATGTAAATTCTATGTTCTTGTTACTTTGTCCTAGAATACTAGGATGATGTATCATAATTTATATCATATACTGTGGTCCTGATAGTGCGTGGCATCCTTTACGTGAAACAGTAGAATGCCATACTTCAATTGACTTTGTCTATGCCTATCACTTCATTTTTAAAAATAGCTAAATTTCGCATGATATACATACCATTTGTTAAAAATAGATACAATATACTTTCTACTATGCTGGAATATATAAAGTTCATAAATTTATCTTTCCTACTTTTTCTCAAGTATAAAATAATTTTGTTTTAGCTTTTGATTAATATTAAATAATTTTTTTCAGAATAATCTTTTTTGTTAGCATCTATAAAGTTATAAATTTATCTCTTCTTACTTTTGTTAAATATAAAATATATTTTGGATAAAGTTAATATTATTATAATAAGGAGAGGATAGTACACAATCAGCATGAAGCGTGAGATATTGTGATGATAACTAATACTATTAAAACAATTTTTAATAATCCCATTAAGTGTTGATGTAACGATTATGTATAATAAAAACACATATATGTATTCATGATATGCATAGGACTCTGTTCCAAATATTTTTATGTCATTTTTTAAAATTATATAAATTTTATATTTTTATTAAATAAAAATTATATTATTATGATAAATATATTATTTATTGTTATTAGACACTTGTAAATGTTAGTAAAAAATGTAGTATAGTGTAATCACATTTTTTAATAAACATTATTGTAGAGAGATCTATAAAATATAGTACACAAACATTATAGTGTTATCACATTTTTTAATAAACATTATTGTACAGAGATCTATATATAACACATTTTTTAATAAACATTATTGTATAGAGATCTATAAAATATAGTACACAAACATCCCAGTGTTATCATATTTTTTAATAAACATTATTGTAGAGAGATCTATCTACTCATTACTACAATACAATGTTATAGCTTCATTGATTTGCATTGTTGCATTCCTTACACATTTTGTTAATTTTATTTATTTTTTAAATGTTTGTCCTAACATTGTATTTTTGTGATATATCAAGTTAAACAAGCATAATAATGCAAAATTAATATGTGTAGCACCTTTCATGTGAAATTCTAATACAAAATAAAAATAGAGGGTCCGCTCATTTCATTATCACATCTAGGTGTGGGGAAAATATTCTTGGAGGCAGAAAGAAATTTGTGAATGCACACAATAGGAGAAGAGGGGCATCACATGATCAATGATATGTGTTTTGTTATTTCCATTTTCTTTTTACATTTCTATATTTAAAATAAATTAGGATTTTGGATTTGGAGATAATAGATGGTAGGCTTTTGAATATGGGATTTGGGTTTTGGATGGGAGATAAGATTGAAATAAAAAGAAAAGACAAAGTCAGTTTAGGGTATATATGTGCCTCTCTTTCTCTTCTGCTTCCTCCTCTCCTTCCCCTTCCTCTCACATTTTCCTATTCTCTCTCTCCTTTTACCTCCATTCCTCTTCCTCCATTTTCAATCTCTATCTCTCTCCCTCTTCCTCCATTTTCAATCTCTATCTCTCTCCCTCTTCCTCTTTTGTTTTCCTTCCTTCCTTCTCTTGTAAGCTTTAAACATTTCCAAGTTAAGCAATGCATATAGATTTTTAAGGAAAATTGAATGTAAACAATAGCACACACACTTTGTACATACATATTTATACATCTTTACCCTAGAAAACGTTTATCAGAAAATCCAACAAATCTTAGAAACACACCACTTTGTTCTACATTAAATACAATTTCATTATATTTTAATTTCTAGATGAAGAACCATAAAAATATGTTGAAAATACATATCATAATATCCAAAACCCTAATAGGTAAAACCACCTATTTCCAAAACCCTACCACTAGGAGCTAAGACTATGAAAGGATTGTGAGGCCCATATAGCTTGGATGGTATGTCAATTTCTCAAGGCCTTAAATTTCTCATTCAAACTATGTTGGGGTATTCTTTAACCTGTCATAAATATATTGATAATATTAATAGGAAATGGTTTTCTAAATAGAGGGAAGCTTTCTCCTTGAACCATGCTTGCATTGAAATCCCCATAAATATTGTTTAAGACACAAAAATGTACAAAAAGTTCAACACTAAAAAACGGTTGTAAAGTTGATTATATGGTTCAAGATTAGTTTTATGTGGTGGCAATATCGAATAGCCCTCTTCTTATTTCCATTCTTCTTTCAAACACTTTTCTTCACCTCCTTCCTCTTGCAATTTTCACCCTCAATTCTTCTTCCTCTTACTCCTCCTCCTCTTCTCTTTCTTACATGATCTCTTCTCTTCCTTCTCTTCTTGATTTAAGAGGATCCAAAAATGCCTAAAATATAAAGTCCTAAAATATCAGCAAAAATGGCACCAAGTTAAACGGATTGTCAAGACAATTCCAATGCCTCTTGAATCACGTAAAACAAACTCCAAATCAATAAGATATTCACTTTTGAAGTTTCAGCGAAACAAAGTTTTTAAGGGTGTAGAATGTAATAAAGGATTCCACATGGCACCATTGGAAGGGTGCCATTTGGCATATTGAATGACTTGGCAGGGTGAATTTGGCGTTGATGTGGGTTTTTAAGGGTGTAGAATGTAACAAAGGATTCCACATGGCACCATTGGAAGGGTGCCATGTGGCATATTGAATGACTTGGCAAGGTGAATTTGCCATTGATGTGGAACAATCTTTAGGGTGTAGAATGTAACAAAGGATTCCACATGGCACCATTGGAAGGGTGCCATGTGGCATATTGAATGACTTGGCAGGGTGAATTTGAAGGGTGCCATGTGGCATATTGAATGACTTGGCAAGGTGAATTTGGCGCTGATGTGGAACAATCTTCGCTTGACGTGGCATTGTGTAGAATGTAACAAAGGATTCCACATGGCACCATTGGAAGGGTGCCATGTGGCATATTGAATGACTTGGCAGGGTGATTTTGGCGTTGATGTGGGTTTTTAAGGGTGTAGAATGTAACAAAGGATTCCACATGGCACCATTGGAAGGGTGCCATGTGGCATATTGAATGACTTGGCAGGGTGAATTTGCCGTTGATGTGGAACAATCTTCAGGGTGTAGAATGTAACAAAGGATTCCACATGGCACCATTGGAAGGGTGCCATGTGGCA
Organism: Larix kaempferi; assembly: GCA_027924585.1. Classification (NCBI taxonomy): domain Eukaryota; kingdom Viridiplantae; phylum Streptophyta; class Pinopsida; order Pinales; family Pinaceae; genus Larix; species Larix kaempferi. The sequence goes on along the minus strand of BSBM01000318.1, from coordinate 411,322 downwards.
TATTGAATGACTTGGCAGGGTGAATTTGAAAGGTGCCATGTGGCATATTGGGTGAATTTGAAGGGTTCCATGTGGCATATTGAATGACTTGGCAGGGTGAATTTGGCATTGATGTGGAACAATCTTCGCTTGACATGGCATTGTGCACAAGGAACCAATAAGGGGCTACCATGTGGCAGACGCCCATTGGCCCACATAATTGTTGTTATCAAAATATGGTTGGGGTTTAGCAGGGATCGAACCCGTGATCTCACCCTAACAATATCCAAGCGTTAACACTATGCCATGATATGAGCCTTATTACAGACTTGGCACATTCTATATTTATCTTCTATAGAGATAGATTTAATAAAAATGGGGGGCGGAAGCCCACAGGTTTGAGCTCGGGTCTGCCACCCAATGAACAAGGCACCAAATTTATAAATGATCCAACTGATCATAACAAGCATCCAACATGATGCATATGCATATATAGAGTAGTAACTGGAGCATCGTCCCGATGCTCATCATCCATGATAATCCTGATCATCATAGCATCGTCCTGTTCAGATCATCTCATCGTCCACGAAGCACAGCCCAGATGCATATCATCCAGCACTTACACCACCGACATGGGAGAACCCATCTACCACCATTCGGGGAAGTCTCCAGCCCTTACTTTTTCACCATGGGAGAACACATCTACCACCATGTGAAAAATGGCTTCAGCCCTTACATCTACACCATGGGAGAACACATCTACCACCATGTGAGAATGGCTCAACAATTACATCACGACCATGGGAGAACACATTAACCATGTCAGAAAAGCTCATGTGCATCTACATCTTCCGGACTCATCACTTCCCTTTGGAAGGAACCTCAATCTGAAGTGCACCAAGCCTCTCTCTGAAGTACTCAAACTGCACTCTAGCAAACGGCTTGGTTAATACATATGCAACCTGCTCATCCATCGCATCATACTCTGCTTCGGCTATACTCGGTGCTACGTAGGACTGCTTCCTATTAAACCAAGAGATCACACCTGATCCCATACTAAAGCAACACCCAGAAGTGCTCTTCCTATCTGCAGCACTGCCTGCCCAATCTAAATCAACATAACCCTACAGGTTAAACTTTTGATTCGCATCATACTTGAGCCCATAGTCAACCGTACCCTTCAGGTACCTTAGAATATGCTTTACAACAACCAGGTGAACACCTCTGGGATTTCTCAGGAACTGGCTCAATGTGTTCACCGCAAAGCAGATATCTGGTATCGTGTTCGTCAGGTACATCAAGGACCCAATCATCAGTGACATCAACCGAATCAAATGAAGCATCACACAGAAGCTTCAGGTTCGATTCCATAGGTGTGGCCATGGCCTTGCAGTCCATCATCCTAAACCTCTTCAGGATCTCTACTGCATACTTCCCTTGTCCAAGGAAGATTCCATCTGCACTCTGCCACACCTCCATACCTAGAAAATAGTGCATCATCCACAAGTTCTTCATCTCGAACTCGGCAGCAAGCTTCCGCTGCGTGTCAGCAATCAATATATCTTCACTTGTAATAAACAGGTCATCCATATACAAAGTAGTATCACTGGATTTCCTTCCTCAACCTTGTAGTAAAGGTTGAAATCCGCTTTACTCTTGGTAAAGCCCAAATTGGATAGAAAGCTGTCTATCCTACCATACCAAGTTCTGCACATATATGACTCCTTATCATGTGTCTCAGAACCAAGTGTCTTCTCCACATACACTTCTTCTTCAACTACACCATTTAAGAAAGCTATCTTGAAATCCATCTGGTGTATCTTCCATTTCATCACTGTAGCCAGAGCAAGTATGGATCTAATGGAAGTGTATCTGGCTACAGGAACAAAAGTCTCTATGCTACCACCTGCAGCATGCTTAATCTTGTAGATCCTCTTGTAAGTCACTACAGACTCCCCTTCAGGTATTGGGACTGCATCCCAAACATCTTCATGATCGAATGGTACTCCTCGATCATGGCATTCTTCCCAGATCCTCGAAACTTTAATATTTTCAATAGATAACTTTATTGCTGAACAAATGTTGTAATCCTTCTTTTGTAGGTGATGGTATATGATCTTTCCTACACAACAAGTTAAATTGCATGATTAGAAAACATCTCATAGTTTTCAAAACAAATTCTTACACATAAAGAAATATGTCATATAGTCATGCAATTATCTTAGCCAATGCTTCAATACAACATTTATCCATATCATGTAACTTTCTAGATGCCTTCCAATCTCTACCAGAACATTGTTAAGAGTGTGCACAACTCCCAACATGTCAGCAAAGAGGTTTCATTCTAGATAAGTAGCAATGGAATGTTGTACAGCACCATAGGCCACTTACCCATGTATATTAGTAGTATACTGTTCATCAATGCAACTATTCTAATATGCATAATACACAACCTAATTCTAGGAACATGAGTATATACATTATTGAACAATATTATTTAAACAATAAAATATGCAAGGATTGATAATTCAAATACTTATCTTTGTTTGTTTGTTGGGTTGACTCCCTCTCAGTCTTTGCTTCTTTTCTGTAACTCCATTCTGATGTGGATTGTGAGAAGTGGTCAACTCCCTCTGAATATCTACATCCTTGCAGAAACTACTGAAGTGTGTTCCTTCTTGATATTTGCTTCCTTGCAGGAACAACTGGAGTGTGCTCCTTCTTGATCTTTGCTTCCTTGCAGGAACAACTGGAGTGTGCTCCCTTTTGATCTTTGCTTCCTGGATTACCTGTCCTTGAACTTATATCCATCCTTAATCACTATGCATGGTTATTAGTATCATCATTGTGTTATCCTCGAGGTCTCATACATAATCACACATTCATTAGTAAAATCTTAATGCACAATAATCTTAAACATGTATAGTCATGATCATTTCAAACACAGATAATAAACATTAGTATTCAAGGTTTCAGGGAAGTCTTCTTTTACTCATGCATATTCTTATTTGATCATAGGACTCTTCTAGTTAGTTAAATCATCAATCAAGATAAGAGACATAATATGCATAAACCCTTGATTACTTACATTTCTAACTTTATGAATTAACATAACCAATCATACCAAGTATACTTATATAAGGGATCCTAACACAAGGTAGGATTCTAACTTGATGTAGGAAAAACATACCTGGATTGGTATGTTAGCTAGTTATGTCTAACATACCCACATGATATTTTCTTGTTCTCTTCAATGACTTGTGCTAGTAACCTGCATATCTCATAGGTTAACCATTATAGAACCAAGTTATACATACCTCGTAAATAGATATTCTAAGTGATCCATGACAATGGATGAATCTTTGTCTTCATGTCATCATGATCATATGTTCTTGAACTAGAACATGATTTGTATTTCTTGGTGTACCTTACATGTTAGCGGACAACATAAACCTCATACAACATCACAATGCATTAGTACAATCATAAGTGTCAAAACCTTAATCAATGAAGGAGTGGCGCACTAGTGGAGGAGGAGAAGTTGCTGCTAGGTTTTGACACTTATGATTGTACTAATGCATTGTGATGTTGTATGAGGTCTATAATGTTCGCTAACATGAAAGGTACACCAAGAAAGACAAATCATGTTCTACTTCAAGAACATATGATCATGGTGACATGAAGACAAAGATTTATCCATTGTCATGGATCACATAGAAGATCTACTTACGAGGTATGTATAACTTGGTTCTACAATGGCTAACTTATGAGACATGCAGGTTACTAGCACAAGTCATTGAAGAGAACCAGAAGATATCATGTAGGTATGTTAGACATAACTAGCTAACATAGTAATCCAGGTATGTTTTTTTTCTATATCAAGTTAGAATATTACCTTGTGTTAGGATCCCTTATATAAGTATACTTGGTATGATTGGTTATGTTTATTCATAAAGTTAGGAATGTAAGAAATCAAGGGTTTATGCATATTATGTCTCTTATCTTGATTGATGATTTGACTAACCAGAAGAGTCCTATGATCAAATAAGAATATGCATGAGTAAAAGAAGTCTTCCCTGAAACCTTAAATACCAATGTTTGTTATTTGTGTTTGAAATGATCATGACTATACATGTTTAAGATTATTGTGTTTTGATAGTATTCAGATTATACTAATGAATGTGTGATTATGTATGAGACCTCGACGATAACACAATGATGATACTAATAAGCATGCATAGTGATTAGGGATGGATATAAGTTCAAGGACAGGTAATCTAGGAAACAAAGATCAAGAGGGAGCACACTCCAGTAGCTTCTGCAAGGATGCAGATATTCATAGGGAGTTGACCACTTCTCACAATCCAAATCAGAATGGAGTTGCAAAGATTAAGAGGGAGTCCACCCAACAACCAAACAAAGATAAGTATTTGAATTGTCATATCTTACATATTTGTTTGTTTAAATAATGTTGTTCAATTATGTATATGCTTATGTTCCTAGACTTAGGTTGTGTATTATGCATATTAGAATAATTGCATTAATGAACAGTATACTACTAATATGCATGTGATGGGTAAGTGGCCTATGGCACTGCACAACATTCCATTGCTACTTATCTAGAATGAAACCTCTTTGTTGACATGTTGGGAGTAGTGCAAACTCTTAACATTGTTCTGGTAGAGATTGGAAGGCATCTAGAAAGTTACAGGATATGGATGAATGTTGTATTGAAGCATTGGCTAAAATAATTGCATGACTATATGACATATTTCTTTATGTGTAAGAATTTGTTCTGAAAACTATGAGATGTTTCTAATCATGCAATTTAACTTGTTTCGTAGGAAATATCGTATACCTTCACCTACAAAAGAAGGACTACAACATTTGTTCCAGCAACAAAGATATTTATTGAAGATATTGAAGTTCCCAGGATCTGGGATGAAGTAATGGAAGAATGCCAGTACCAGTCGATCATGAAGATGTTTGGGATGCAATCCCAAGACCTGAAAAGAAGTCTGTAGTGACTTCCAAGTGTATCTACAAGATCAAGCATGCTGCAGATGGCAGCATAAAGAAATACAAAGAAAGATTTGTAGCTCATGGAAAGAAGGAATAGACTATGAAGAAACTTTTCCTTCTGTAACCAAGTACACTTCCATCATATCAGTACTTGCTCTGGCTGTGGTGATGAAATGGAATATACACCAGATGGATGTCAAGACAGCCTTCTTGAATGGTGTATTCAAAGAGGAAGTGTATGTGGAGCAGCCACTTGGTTTTGAGACACATGACAAGAAGTCATATAAGTGCAAAACCTGGTGTGGTAGGATAGATGGATTTCTATCCAATTTGGGCTTTACCAAGAGTAAAGCGGATTCCAACCTTTACTACAAGGTTGAGGAAGGAAATCCAGTGATACTACTTTTGTATGTGGATGACCTGTTTATTACAGGTGAGGATAGATTGATTGCTGACACGCAGTAGAAGCTTGCTGCCGAGTTCGAGATGAAGAACTTGGGTATGATGCACTACTTTCTAGGCATGGAGGTGTGGCAGAGTGCGGATGGGATCTTCCTTGGACAAGGGAACTTTGTAGTAAAGATCCTGAAGAGGTTCGGGATGATGGACTGCAAGGACATGGCCACACCTATGGCATTGAACCTGAATCTTCTGTGTGATGCTTCATCTGCTCCGGTTGATGTCACTGTGTATCGTCAGATGATTGGGTCCTTGATATACCTGACGAACATGAGACCAGATATTTGCTTTGTGGTGAACACATTGATCCAGTTCCTAACGGATCCCAGAGGTGTTCACCTGGTTTCTATAAAGCATATTCTGAGGTACCTGAAGGGTACAGTTGACTATGGGCTCAAGTATGATGTGAATCAAAAGTTTAACCTGCAGGGTTATGTTGATTCAGATTGGTCAAGCAGTGTTGTAGATAGGAAGAGCACTTGTAGGTGCTGCTTCAGTATGGGATCAGGTGTGATCTCTTTGTTTAGCAGGAAGCAGTCCTGCGTAGCACTAAGTACAGCTGAAGCAGAGTATGCTGCAGCTTGTTCAGCTAGTTGTGAGGAAGTATGGCTTTGGAAGCTACTGTCTGAGTTATTTGATCTCCCGCTGGAGGCTACTGGTATATTTTGTGATAACCAAAGTTGTGTGAAGCTGTCTGAGAATCCGGTGTTCCACGATAGGTCAAAACACATTAAGATCAAATATCACTATATCAGGGATATGGTGTAGAGAGGAGCAGTGAAGCTCCTGTATGTTGCGACAGACGAGCAGATTGCAGATGTGCTGATGAAACCACTAGCTAGAATGAAGTTCGAATACTTCAGAGAGAGGCTTGGTGTTCTTCAGATTGATGACACTTCGAGGAAGAAGTGATGGACACATTTGCAGGAGCCATTCCAAGCATGGTGAGAGGAGGATCCTTCCCATGGCTGTGGATGTAAGCATTGGATGATGAGCATCAAGATGATGCTCCAGTTACTGCTCTGTATATGCATCAGGTGGATGTTGGATATGATTAGTTGGATCATTTATATGTATATGTATTTACGCATCATGTTGGATGCTGGATATGATCAGTTGGATCATTTATATGTATATGTATGTACGCATCATGTTGGATGCTGGATATGATCAGTTGGATCATTTATATGTATATATATGTACGCATCATGTTGGATGCTGGATATGATCAGGTAGATCATGTATATTGATATGTATCAAGTATGATCAGGTGGATCATGTATTTGTATATGTATCAGGTGGATACATTGTATGATCAGGTAGATCATGTATGATGATATGTATTAGGAAGATACTATGTATGCATCAGGTGGATGCATTGTATGATCAGGATGATCATGGATGACGAGCTTTAGGATGTTGCTCGAGATATGCATCAGGACGATGCAGTGATGAGTATCAGGACGATACTCTAGATGACATGCATCAGGATGATGCTATGATGATGATCGGGATGATCATATGTATCAGGTGGATACATTACATAATCAGTTGGATTATGTGTGATGAGTTCCGAAGACACAGATGCACAGTTCCTTTTCAACATGGTGGTAGATGTGTTCTCCCATGTGCATTGATGTAAGTGGAGAGCCTTTCCGACATGGTGGTAGATGTGTTCTCCCATGTGCGTTGATGTAAGTGCAGAGCCTTTCCGACATGGTGGTAGATGTGTTCTCCCATGTGCGTTGATGTAAGTGCAGAGCCTTTCCGACATGGTGGTAGATGTGTTCTCCCATGTGCGTTGATGTAAGTGCAGAGCCTTTCTAACATGGTGGTAGATGTGTTCTCCCATGTGCGTTGATGTAAGTGCAGAGCCTTTCAGACATGGTGGCAGATGTGTTCTCCCATTTGCGTTGATGTAAGTGCAGATCCTTTCCGACATGGTGGTAGATGTGTTCTCTCATGTGTGTTGATGTGAGTGTTGAGCCTTTCCCGGATGGTCAGAGGAAAATACTTCCATATCGATGAGTGTAAGTGCTGTGTTGTGTGCATTTGGACTATGCTTCGTGGACCATGATCAGTATGATTATGAGTATCAGGATGATACTCCGTGGTCGTGGACAGGTTGTGCAGTTACATGTAAAATATCCTAGGATATCTGATAGATTGAGCAGTATGCTCGTAATCAGTCCTGGGATGCTCTTTCGAGGTTTTGTTGATGCACGTAATCAGTCCTGAGGATTCCACAGTATGGCCAGTGATGATGCAGACCTGTAGGTGGTGGGCCTACATCCAGTATGAAAAAGGACTGGCTCTATAGAACTTCCTATGACAAGTAGATCGGAGATTGATTGAGATAGCAGTAGCAGTGACAATCACAATGACTCGAGGACGATGATTCGTTGATGATGATCCAGAGAAGAAGACTTGTGCTAGTAGATCTATGTCGAGAAATACCTTCCTAGTTAAGAGGGAGTGTTGATGTATATGTAACTTAGGAATGTATTTCACATATATGTATATTGTATTCCTATATAGATGTTATTATTCCTCTATATGGAAGTCTCGTCGTTTATATTATAAGTGTCGTAACTTATACTTGATGGGTTATTAGACCACCTTGTTGGGGTCGGCCCTATATAAGTCATGTGGGTCAAAGGGTTATTAGACCACCCTATTGGGGGTCGGCCATGTGGGTCAGAGGGTTATTAGACCACCCTATTGGGGGTCGGCCCAGTCAGCATTATGTTATGTGGTTAAGTTAAGGCCGACCTAGTAAAGGTTATTAGGAAAGTCAAGTCAAGTATAAATAGAGTGCGGGAGACACTCTATTTGATCATTCTATTCTCTCACACATTCTTTGGGGAGTGGCGCACTTATGGAGGAGGAGAAGCTAATGCTAGGAGATGTCTATCTCTTATGCTTGGGTTGTATCATTGCTCTATCTATCTCTGAGGAAGTTATTGGGTATTTTCACCTTTATGGTTTTCCCCAAGTAAACTCTGTGTCTCTTGTGTGCTTGCATTATTGTGTCCATGATTGATATGTTGTAGATATGTTGTACATGTTGTTCTATTAGATAAGATCCTATATTAGATTGAATTAAATTCTGAAAAACTAACACTTTAGTAGTGCCTCTAGTTTAAAAACGGGCCATGACGTTGGATAAGGTGAACAACTATAGTGAAATTAAAAGGAATGAATAAGTATGGATGAGAAAATTTTAGATTAGACCCAACATGGTATTACTAACATTGGAACACAACACTACATCCATTTTTAGACATGATCATGACTTTTAAGGTTGGCTCAACATTACACAATTTACCATATACATGATTTGACCTTTGAAAACTTTGACCTAGAAACAACCAAACATGGCTAAAAGACCTGGCAAGAACTGGAGTAAACTAATTTTACCCTTGTGTATTTATAAGTTCTAACATTTGGCTCCAACTAGGGATGCTATCCTCCCTGTAAGGTAGCAAAGAGACCTTGGACCAATGCCTTCTTCAAAATAAACTATCTTCACATTTCTTTTTGCATATGTACAAAAAAAATTAAAAATTCCCCCCAAAAACAAAATAATGACATTTTCAAACCTTATGGCCTTCTTCAATATGTCATTCACACCTGAAACTTGAAACAATGAGCTGAAATGAATATACACAATGACTATTTACAATGATAATCTTTGTTCCTTCAAGAAATATAGTGTTTCAGGAAGCTTCCATTTACTAGGCCTCCTCCAATAAAATTTCCATTCTGATCCTGCAAAATAAATGTATTGTTTCCTTGACAAGAAGTAACTAGATATGGCCCTTTCCATATCTAATCAAACTTTCCATGCCTAGTTTCATACCTGGAATCCCATTTCAAAACCAAATCATCCACCTGGAAACTATCAACTTTATCCTTTCTATCAAATGTTTTCTTCATTTTCTCTTGATGAATTTGAACATTGTCATAAGCCTTTTCCCTCATTTGATGGACTTCAATTAGCTAATTTTTCCACCTTTGCATATTATTAAGTTCTTCTTATTCTTTTGAAATTTTCATAACTAGTAATCCTAAAGAAGGAGGAAAACCAAGTTATGTCCCATAAACCAGATGAAAATTTGATGTACCAATAGATCTTTTCGTACGGATTCTATCTTCCCATAGTGCATATTTTAGTTTGGCGTTCCATGCTTTTTTGTTGTATTGTAACAACCATTTGATGATTCTAACGAGATTGTTGTTTGCCCATTCCCTTGAGGGTAATTGGGTGTTGATTCATTCAAATTAATATGATAGTCGTGATAGAAATTTATCATCTTTTTGGACTTGAAAGCCTGAGCATTAACAGTTACTAAAGGCCTAAGCATTGTCAATTACTATTCTCCTAGGGCATCCAAATCTAGAAAGAATAGTTTCCTCCAAAAATTTAATGACAACAACATCAATATCCCTTTTGGAAAGTACAACTTCTATCCATTATGTGAAATAATCCGTGGATGTCAAGATCCATCTATGATGTCCTAAATATGTAGGATTGATCTCTCCAATTAAGTTAAGCTGCCACTGCTAGAAAGGAACTTCTATTGAGATAGGTTTTAAAGGTAGAGGAAGAAATTTCTTCTTTCCATAAAAATATAACATTTATGACAATCTACAACCTCTTTATATACATTTGAGAACATAGTTGGCCAGTAGAAACCATCCCTTAAAATTTTGGTTACAATGGTTTTCCAAATTTGGTGACCTATGCAAACACCATGATGGAATTATTTCATGGTTTTTGCAGCTTCAATTTCAGGTAAATAGTTCAAAAAGACTCCCCTTGGATCCTTCGAATACAAATAACCATTCATGATACAAAATTTGGTTGTTTGTAATTTCATAGACCTTGCTCTTGTTTTACTTAGTTTTGGTGGTCCTTGTAGATTCTGCAAAACATACACAATGTCACTATATCAAGGAGATAAAGAAAAATGCTTTGGTACTCTAACCTATGGTAGTGTTTCAACTGCCATGTTGGAAATATAAATAATTCCCAAAGAATCACAATTTGATTCAGTCATCAACTTCACCAGCCCTTGTCCTTTAATCAACTTTGTTGGTCTGATTTCCAGGCCATACTATAACAAGACAACAATCCATTTTTCTCTTTTCCCTTCTAGATTCGGTTGAGTTAGAATATCTTTCACCATGCTATTAGCAAAAAAAGAAATTACATGAGAGTGTAATATATAAACTCTGAAATCTTTAATGATTTAATCAAAGCATATACTTGTTTCTCGATAATATTATACTTTAATTCTGCATCTCTCAATATCTTGTTGAAAAAGGCAATGGGTTGTTCAGCATTATCTTTCTTTTTATGGAATAATACTCCAGCAATGGTGTGCTCTAAAGCAAAAGAAAAAATCATAAAATATTTTGTAAAATATGGGCTGATCAAAACTGGTGCTTCTATTAGTCCTTTTTCAATATCATTGAAATATTTCTTCGCCTCTATCGTCCATTTGATCTCACTTTCTTTCCTCAACATATTAGTAATAAACCTCAAAATCTCAACAAAGTTTGGAAGAAACCTCCTTAAAAACTTTACCCTGCGAATAAATGACCGAATCACTTTCTTATTTCTCGAGATACCAATTTTTTGGATTACAACCACTCTTTCTAAATCTATTTTGATGCCATCGTTTGATATCACATGTCCCAACAATTTTCCTGCATGCATAGATAAATTAGACTTCTTTGGGTTAAGGGAAATGCCAAATTTTCTACACTTAAGAAAAACTTGTTTCAAATGTTTTAAATGATCATTACCAAATTTAGAATACACTATTATATAATCCATATAGACAACAACAAAATTATATTTTTCCTCTGGAAATGCTATGTCCATCACCCTTTGGAATGTAGCTCCTACATTCATCAATCTGAAAGGCATTTTTGCATACATGAATGTTCCCCAAGGTGTGGTAAAAGTTTTTTTTTCTTGATCTTCTGGGTGAACTTTGATCTGATTATATAACTTGAAAAACCATCCAACATTGATATCCTTTCATCCCCAACAATGTTCTACAGAATATGGTCCATCTTTTGGAGTGGGTAATTATCTTTCGAAGACACTTTGTTTAGATTTCTGAAGTCTACACACAGTCTAATTTCTCCACTCTTCTTCCTCAATGGGACTAAATTGGCTACTGATTTAGAGAATCTCATAGAAACAATGATTTTTTCATTAAAGAGTTTTTTTACTTATTTCTCTATGAGAGGCATCAACATAGGCTTTATCCTTCTGGTATTCTATTTGAATGGATTTTCATTAGGTTTAATGGGAATAGTATGTTGAATAATAGATGTATCATACTTTTTTAGGTCCTCATATATACAAGCAAATACATCTGATTTTTTTTTCATTAATTCAACATACTTATGTTTTTCTATTTGGGACAAATATCTAGACAATTTCACCATCTTTGGTTCCTATTGTGTTCCAATATTGCAATATTTCACTTCACCTTCATGAGGGACTACTTTGGGATTCTTTGCCACATCATTATTATCAAACACCTTTTCCAAAGGGACCAATCCCTTGGGTATGCAATTGTTCTTGAGTTGGATTATCTCCTTCCCACCAATTTCATTTAGAATTTTTTCCCTATTCTAACATTCATCTCCATCATTTTCACCCTGTTCAACATATTCTATATTTTGATCTTCTCCATCAACCAAAGTATTAGCAAATTCATGACTCATTTCAAGAATTATTTTTATCTACACGTCATCTTCAAACACTTGCCAATATTTACTATTATCGGCAATAGATGGCATATTTACAACTTCAATTTCATACTTTTTGTTTGGATAAATGGGAATATTGAAAACACTTGCAGCAAAGGCCAGAGAATAAGCTATGCAATTATGCTCTCTTGGGATTAATAAAATTATGTGTTCACTGAAAAAATTTCCAAGTATGTCCCAGATCTCATCCCTATATGATCTCATCCTTGGATGTCTGGTTTGGTAAGTTCCATTTACTTGATTTATGCCCAAATCTATATCACCATACAAATCAATCACATTTGCTTTTAAATCCTTCAAAATATTTAACCCTAAAATCAGAGCTTCATATTCAACCATGTTATTTGTGCATTCAAAGGTTAATTTGAAAGGATGAATTCTTGATTCATTATCTGGAGGATCATCCAAATACCCGCACCAGCTCCATCTCTACCAACTTCCCCAGCAAAGTGAATGCTACATATTCCTTCACCATTATTTTTATGTTTTAAAAATTGTTCTTCCTCAGACATCTTGTCATTATATTTTGTTTTTCTCATCATTATGTTTCTCCTCTTCAAAATGGAAATCATTATAGAAAATGGAAGAGCCCAAATCTGTATCTATTGCATAAATGGGAATATTGTGAGGTTGACCTTGACGGCTGACCACATATGCCAATTTTTTTTTTCTATACAAATTCCTTTGTTCACCAAAAACTGGGATAGTGGCATGTGACATATCCATTTGTAATGTGCCTTTCAATTTTGTAGCACATGATCTTGAAAATAACATCCCAAATTTGGGTGGAATATCTACAACTACGACATCCATAACAATGCTCTTGGATGGAATTTGATTCAAATTTACAACTAAATCTTTAATCAAACCAAGACATTTGACCTTACTAGAATAAAAATAAAATAGATCTTTGTAAGGTCATGTGACTTCTAATCCAAGATTTTACACAACAACCTTAGGAATTAGATTATGTTAAGCCCCTGAGTCTAGCATAACATTGTGAAGGATCATATCATGAACATTCAAGATGACATAGAACAAAGTTACATCTTCATAATTTGTATCTTCAATATTTGGACCTAAAATAATAGTAGGAGCATCATTATGAAGTTCTAATGTGTTAGGTTGTTTCTCATCTCCATCTTTTACTATTTTTAGAATTTGACCTTTGTATTATGTATTCTTTAGAAACTCATTAAAAGGAATGGAGATTTTGATTTTTGAAATTTCATTCTCTAGTCTAAAAGGAAAATGTGTTTTACGAACTTATTTCACTGCATCTTTCTTATTCTCTTGATATCTCTTCAAGTCATCTACCTTTGAATCATATTTTTTAGGGGGTTCTTGGTTATGTTCACTACTTGTAGGTTGATCAGGAGGAGGTTTATTTGTATTCACAACAAAATTTATGTTCCTAATATTATATTTCCTTTGAAAATCAGTTACATCATTTTGATATCCCCTTTGATATTGCTCTGATTGTACATCCAATTTATTACAGTCGTGTTCCTGGGAAAACATATCATGTTATTCTTTGGTCAGATAAAATTTAGGTTCAAAATTATCAAAGTGGTGGATTTGATCTTCTGGCTGTTCAAAAACTTCTTCATGAACAAAGTTCTTAGGGAAAGGAGGCATGATTTGTTGGTCAGCTGGATTTCTTTGGTCTCTTTGATCCCTTTGATCTCTTTTCCTTATTTGAGGAACAAGAGGTCTTTAAAATTTTGGATCTGTAATATGTGTTTCAGGCTGATCCCTAACCTTAGGGTCATTTTCCAAAGTCAATATTTCAATATTTCCATTGTTCTCATGATAATATCAAATTTCACATTGTTGTTCTCAGAGGTTGAGGGTTGATTTTCTTCTTTATTTCTCCTTTTATCAATTTCCACCCTTTGTTTCATTTTTGTTGATGTCATAAGATTTGCTTATACTTCTACAACATCCTTCAACGTATCAGAAAGAGTTGTAGACTTCCTTTCCCTTTAAAGCAATGCAAAATCACTATCAAAAGCATCAACATAATGCAATTTGCTAGCTCCAACAAGAGGTTTGATATCAGCAGGGATTGAGTTATAAATTTTAATGAATCTAGTAGAAAATTCTTGAACTGACTTTATGTTACTCGTTTTGAGATTATTGTATAATTGTGTTAGAATTTGCAAAGGTTTTTTCTTATCTTGCCACCTTACAAGAAAAGTTGTCCCGAAATCATCATAATTTTGTATGTTGCCTGCTTGAAGCCCTCTAAACCACTTATTGATTTCTTCAGAAAAAAATTGTGCTAATAACCTCACTTTAACATCATCATAATCAACTTCTTCTAAGTCTATGAAATCATTGAACCTGTCTAAATGTTGTTGTGCAGTAATGTTTCCTTTTCCATCATATAACATAATCCTCTGAGCATAATTTTGAGGTAGGTCATGTAATACAATATGCAAAGCAAGGGGAGAAAATCTAGCAGCCATAACTCTAGGAGGAGCTTGAGGAGGATTTTGAACTGGAGGAGTAGCAGGGATTGCTTGAGAAGGGTTTTGAACTAGTGGAGTAGAAGACTCTTTCTTTTGGGTACTGGTCGAGAAAATTTGGAATTTTTTATCAATTTGATTTTATTTAAAGAAATTAAAAGGATCTATTTGTTCTTCTTTGACCTTTTCCTTCCGAGCTCTGTAATCTTTCCCAAATAGATTGCAACAAATAAGATTGAAACTTTATTTCATCTATGACAATTTCACCTAGGCCTGTTTCATATTTTGATTTTAACAATGACTATTCAAATTTCAAATCAAAGGAAATATTTTCAATGCAAGTAACTCATTCTTTGGGTAAATATAAAAATATTTCAATTTTAGAGGTACCTGATTGGAGTTTTTCCTTCCTTTTTATGAGAATGTTTTCTGGATTCTTAACAATTTTTGGTGGGTTAGGTTCTGGATTACCTCTTGTGTGTACTCTTATTGAAGCCATGGTTTCCCAGGGGATTTTCCTTTCTTTATCAAACAATGAAGTCGCCAAGGAAAAAACACAACCAAATTTTGTGTCTAAATTTATTTTTTCCCTCAGAAATTAGTCTTCTTTGTCATTCTTTCCCAGGGAAAATATTCCATTCAATCCCCAAAAATGGCGCCAAGATGTTAGCGCTCAATATTTTCCTCTGGATGTGGGAGGAGATCTAGAGGTAACCTTTTCAATGAGCTTTAGGTTGGATTCTATCCCTTCCAACCAAACAGGCCTCTCTTAACAATCCGCTAACTAATGATCAATCAAGATAATGCTCAAGAACTGATAACAGAGGCTAGATTTGTAAGTAAAGATAGGTTTAAAAAAAATAAAAAATTGTTGTTGTTACATTCAGAGAAGAACCATTGGGCATGGATTCAAAGGAAAGGATATTTTTTAAACTACTCGAAACGAGCATAAAGTTTTTCACAGAGGCAACGTAGGTGTCTCTCTACATACAAATTTATAGTTGCAGTGTGGAAATAGAACAAATAAGACAATCCATTAATATTGAGCATCAAATAAAGATGATTTCAACATTAATGTTAGAATAAAAGTATCAATATCTAAGTCTAATGAACCAAAGCATAAAAAATATGAGTTCTGATCCATACACTCTCACTTAGACATGAAGAAAGGTAACAAAATGGAATGGAAACAACGAAAAAAGAAACATTTACAGTAATAAAATTTTACAGGTTGCAAGATGACAACTCATGAATCTTTGTTATTTCTTCAATATGTTGGCTCCCAAAATATTTAATTAACCTCAAAATATGATATTACATTCACAGTGGTCTTTTCCTCTCTCGAGCCTCAACCCTTTTTCAGTCTCTCTTATCATAATATATAGAATTCTATTACATAATGAGCGTAAAGACTCAAACTTTCTAGAAATTGCTAAAAATAGTAATCAGTTACAAAACTAAATGACACCCGTAACTAACTCCTAACTTCCCAGATATAGTTACAAAAGATATTGACAACTATAAAATCTTAGTTTCTAGTCACTTCTTTACTATTTAGAGATTAGAGAACATATGTGGTAGATGCCTATCTTATCTTTATGATCCAAATTGATTTGATGTCAGTTTACCCATTCAAAATGGAAAATTTGAGGAATTGCTCGACTTGAACAAAACTGGAAACTTTTGAAGCGATGTCTGTCCAATTTTTCTATCTCGGCGCTACAAAATTGTCACCTTCAGAACTTCGGTAGCACTATTCCCTATTTTTCTATCGTAAGCACTACAAAAGTTCTGTAAAATATGTTGTTGCTTGATATTCTCTGAGCTTTTATCTCAAATTATCTTGATCATTCTCAAATGAAAAATATATGAAACCCTAATGATGGAAATGCATGTAGGGTTCTGGATTTCTTACATTTCATAGATATAGGGATGTTTCTCTATAAACCAAAAATTTAAACTAAAAAAATGAAGCTTATTGAGTGGTTGCTTCAGCAAGAAGCCTTAATTTCCATGCAACAATCTCATTTTTCATCAATTGTACCTCATTTTCCAGTGTTTTGTTCTTTGCCCAAAGGGACCTATTTTGCTTGGAAAAATTTTGGACCTGTCTATGTAGAGGCATTCTTTTCTTCAGCATTTCCTTAGCTTTCATCACAATTTCCTCATATATGTCTAAAATTTTGTCTGCCTCTACCCTGTGTTTTCTGTCTTCTTCTTTCAACTGGACAATCATTAGTTGTGCTTCTTTCAATTGTATTTTTAAGCTTTTTGTTTATGGATCATCATCATGTGTCTGTGTATGTGGTTGGGATTTAAGAGAATTTTTATTCTTATGTTGGATAGGACTTCTAGGTGGAGTTTGTGATGCTTTTCCTTCTATGTGAAGTGATCTTCATGCTGCTGACCTAGTTCTGGGTTTGCCAATTTCCATTCTTTCATAAGAAAATTCTAATTTCTTTCCTTCTATTTTCTTTCTACCCTTATGACTTTCTTGAATGTCTATGATGGTCCTGGGACTCTATTCCATGGGGCTCTTTCCTTTTTTCTGCTCCTCACTCTTTTCTTTTTCCCTATCATGCTCTCTACTTGAAACTTTGGGGTTTGTATTTTCTTTTAAACTTAGAGTGCTTTTCCTTGCTGAAGGAGTACCCACTATCTCAGGGTGATAGGAAGCTAAGAAAATAAAGGTGTTCCCATATCGGTTCATCTTCTTTAGCTCCTCAAGTACTAATAGTTTGATCAAACCAAAATGAAAGATATAATGTTCTACCTTTTCAGGTTTTGATTGTACCTTGTCTACCATTTTTTCCAAACTTCTATACAAGTAAAAATGGACATCTAAGAAATCTTTACTAGTAAAATGCAACAACAATTTGAAATGAAATTGGTAGATAGTATCGAAACCTCCCTTCACATGTACAATTTTTTCTGATAACATGTAAAATATTTTCATGCTGCCTAGAAATTCTAGCTTTGAGTACCCCATGCTTTAGTTAAGCTCCTTTATGTTCTTCCTTCAGGAATTCTTCACAATTTTCTTATTGGAACTTCATAACCTTAAACCATTATTCTCCATGACAAGGTATCTCACTTGCAGCAGCAATGAAGTATGTCAAGACTTCAAATTCTTGTGGGCCTAACTTGCTCTTCTTTCCATCAAAATTGAATACAAAGCCTTTGGCTATTTTCTTGTGATACCCTTGTAGCTTCTCGCAAAACATGAGACAACCAACACACCAGAACAATTCTTTGATATCAGGGTTAGAATCTTGTAGCTTTCTATTTTGGGGTTCAAAATGAATGACAATGCCTCCCCTTTTACGCTTTTTCTATGCTAGTTTGGGTTCCATGTAGTTGTATGCATTATACACATGTCACCTTGGACACTTGTAATAGTTTCAAAGACCTCTAGGGTATCGATGACATGAGGTAAAACTCGACTCAACAATATTTTGGTGTATGGCATGTCATGTCAAACCAACTTAGGTGACCCAGATAACGAGGTTAAAATTTATAAATGACCTATAGGACACATGATTTGGGTGACTTAAAGGATTTTAAAATCATAATTAAGAGTCTGAAACTTCTATAGGGCCTGTAGTTCTAATTTGAAAATTAGCACCCCAAAGGTTTAGGAACTTTAGTAGCAGCTCTAGTTTAAAAATGGGCCATGACGTTGCAGAAGGTGAACAACTATAATGAAATTGCAAGGAGTGAAGAAGTATGGATTGGAAAAAGTTATATTAGATCCAACATGGTGTTCGGATATCCACATCATCTATTTCGGGATACATCATCTATTTCAGGATCTTGCATGATCTATTTCAGGATATGATCTATTTCAGGATCTTGCATGCACAGGCATGCATCCCAGTCACCAGTTTGATGCCTCCAGCACCTTATCCACCTTCTTCTAGCACCCGGGAGCCACTTACCACAGAGTTTTAGCCCTCCTAAGCTGAAAGGCGCCCTCTTCTCACCTACTGCCAGAGAAGGGCGCACTTGTTCACCTACCACTGCAGATTCAGTCCAGTTACATTCAGTTAGCTCCGATTCTCCCTGATTTGAGGCTAGTTTCACTCCCAACTGACTGTATCACTTCCGTTTGACCTCCAGTTCGATTAGGTGACTTGTTCTGACTTCAGTTAGCCTCCCATGCGCCCCCACTGAGCCTCCAGATCCTATATCAGTGCTACACACTTCAGTTACATTTATTACACTCAGTTAGACTCAGTTTGACACCTGGATGGCTGGTTGTTGTGATTGATGAGCACCACCGATGATTGATGAGGACTCCTAGATAGAGTCAAGCTACTCCATTCAGTGATTTAAAATGATCTCCTTAGGTAATTCGAATTGCTCAGTCATTGTGACAGTTTGTATTGTAATTCATTCACCCTTTCTGGGATAGAGAGCACTGCTGCATGTTTTGCACAGTTTTGCACCATATTTTCTATGTTCATCTGTTGTGATTGATTTACTTGTTCATTAGATCTGTTGTGACTAATTTTACATGGTATCAGAGCCATGGCAGGGACAATATTTCATTTCTACAGGTGTTCTACATGAAGAGAGAGCAATCTTTGCTCACCAATATATTTCAGCAGCGGCATGCAAAATCTCATGTGCATTCGCTCATGTGCATGCAAGGCTGAAAACATAGTGTTTGTTTGTGTGTGATTTGCAGGTTTCTTACTTCCTCCATGTGCATTCGCTAATGCAAAGATGGAGACTTCTTCTTCACAAAATATTCTTACTCCATTCAACTATGATGAATGGAAACCAAAGATGATTGCATTCTTGAAGAGACAATGTCTTTTTGATATGTGCATTGGTAATACAAGAGATTTTGATTCCGATGAAGAGAAGAATGATTGGCTCAATGATTGTGACAGAGCTTTTGGAACAATGTGTCTTGCTATGTCTCCTTGTATGCGCTACCTCAGTAATACTGCTGAAAATCCAAGTGATCTATGGGTCCAACTTGACAGAGAATTTGGAAAGCAGGAAGAAGAGGATCATGCTAGCCTTTTGGAGAACAAGCCCAGTGAGATCTCCTTATGTGTTCTTTCCGATCATGTGTTGGCCTCAACAATTGTTCAAGATGAAGAAGAAACTGTAGATTCAACACTCATTCTCTCAAAGTCTTCTATTTCGAATTCTGAGCAAGATAAACAAGCTCATACTCTAGATTCCGAAGAGGTTCTTGAATCCTCTCTTTCACATGAGTTTGTCGGCATGCGGAATAATGATCTACTTGATGTTTTGGAGGTAAAATCTGATTTTGGAGGTGAAGCATTCGCCCTCCTTGATTGCATGCCTTCTATAAACCTATGTTCTATCATTTGCAAAGTTTCTCAGAGTTTTAATGAAGATGAAGAGCACTACCATTCGCTTGAGTTCAATTCTCATGCACTTTTTGCTGATTTTGGTTTTGATCTCACCCTTGTTGGTTCAAAGGAGATCTCAAGAAACCATTCATCTATTTTTGGAGCTGATTTAACTTCTATTGATAAGAAGTTCAAGTTTCAAGATCTATTTTATCCGATTGGAGCTATTCCTACCTCACTTGGTTCGAATCACATGTTCCAGGATCATCCTTATATTTTCAGATTTGTTCTCACCATTTTCGGTATGAAGAGCAAGTTCATAAAGTCTTCACATTTGCTTGCATCCACTGATGGAGAATTCAAGCACATGTTTTTGGAGCATAATCCATTTACTCCCAAGAGTAAGATACCTCCAGACATATCTATTTTAGTTTGGAGCAGTTAAATTTTTTGGTGTGTTACAGTTCATTTTGAGGGGGGGTATTTTTCCCATGAGGTTTTCCCCATTTCCTCGGTTTATTTACTGTTATTAGTTTGGATTATTATTGTATTGGGGTGACCTTTGGTCTTAGTTACCAGGGCCCCACATTATTTTTATTGGCACATCATAGTCTAGCTTGAGGGGGGGTGTTCGGATATCCACATCATCTATTTCGGGATACATCATCTATTTCAGGATCTTGCATGATCTATTTCAGGATATGATCTATTTCAGGATCTTGCATGCACAGGCATGCATCCCAGTCACCAGTTTGATGCCTCCAGCACCTTATCCACCTTCTTCTATCACCCGGGAGCCACTTACCACAGAGTTTTAGCCCTCCTAAGCTGAAAGGCGCCCTCTTCTCACCTACTGCCAGAGAAGGGCGCACTTGTTCACCTACCACTGCAGATTCACTCCAGTTACATTCAGTTAGCTCCGATTCTCCCTGATTTGAGGCTAGTTTCACTCCCAACTGACTGTATCACTTCCGTTTGACCTCCCGTTCGATTAGGTGACTTGTTCTGACTTCAGTTAGCCTCCCATGCGCCCCCACTGAGCCTCCAGATCCTATATCAGTGCTACACACTTCAGTTACATTTATTACACTCAGTTAGACTCAGTTTGACACCTGGATGACTGGTTGTTGTGATTGATGAGCACCACCGATGATTGATGAGGACTCCTAGATAGAGTCAAGCTACTCCATTCAGTGATTTAAAATGACCTCCTTAGGTAATTCGAATTGCTCAGTCATTGTGACAGTTTGTATTGTAATTCATTCACCCTTTCTGGGATAGAGAGCACTGCTGCATGTTTTGCACAGTTTTGCACCATATTTTCTATGTTCATCTGTTGTGATTGATTTACTTGTTCATTAGATCTGTTGTGACTAATTTTACACATGGTATCATTGACATTAGAACACAACATTACAACAACTTTTAGACTTGATCATGATTCTTTAAGCTTGGCTCAACGTTACACAATTTAGCATATACATGATTTGACCTTTGAAAAATTTGACCTAGAAATAACCAAACATGGCTAAAAGACCTGGAAAGAACTAGAGTAAACTAATTTTACCCTTGTGTATTTATAAGTACTAACAACCTATTTCATTAAATCTAGACATATTCCAATACAAGCCCCTTTGAAAACATGTCAAAAACACCCTTTCTAAAGTCCAAAAATAGCCTTTATAAAGTTCAAAAAGTGCCAATATGGAGTTCAAAGTGCCAATATCAGGTTTGAAAACTACATTTATGGGTTTAAAATTGGTAATTTTTGAACTGCATTTTTCACTTTTTCCTGCCAATATTGACATTTTCAAAACTGATTTTGGTAGTTTTTACACCCTATTTTGGCACATTTTGAATTGGGTTTTTCACTTTCCAAAACCAATACAGGCATTTTTAGAATCTAATTTTAGAAACCCCAATTTATACATTTTCAACTTGATTTGGCAACATATTATTTATAATTATAAATGTTGGTAACAAATCACTAAAAAGACCCTTCAAAGAATAAAACAAAACTAGATAACAATGCCACACATAGTCCTGACCCCTGGATGGGGTGGTTGAAAGCAGAAGTGCCCACATTAATGGTGATAGGACTAGGGTTTAGGAAGTGGATTTTTTTAGCTAGCGAGAGGGCCCCAGAGACAACATCGATAGCATACCTACATTTACATACCCCCTTCCCCGATAACTTATATGACTATATCACACATGCAAATTCATGAGGCGTTTAAGTAAGGATACGCTCCCCACTCCTTCTTTGATATGCAGTTAGTGCAATATGATTAGACTATTCTTTCTCTTCTCCCCCTTTGTATTATGTGCTTCAACGATTTTCTTGTGGTTCAGTAAGTTTTGGGAGACCAATGAACGTTAGTAGCAGGCACAAAATGGACAAGGAACATCATAGATCTCCTAGTCATTGGGGTCATGGTCATCGTGAATGTTCTTAGGAAACTAGTGGTCTAGGCATAGCCCACCATATTGCCTTGATGACAGACACTCTGTTGGATATCATAAATGATATAATGTCTACTGAGGACTTGGACATGCGCGCCTGAATCGAAGATATAGTATATCGAGTGTAGACTATAATTAAATGGTGTGCTCATGTTATAGAGATCCTTCATCTCCCTCTGTCGATGCTCGGTATTCTCGAGGATGATGGCACTGTCAAAATTGAATCTTGCGAGGAAGCTGAACATGATCCGAACCCCATGGTGGATAATACTCTAGTGGACACTTTCCCTAAGGTTAAAAAGGAGGACCAAAATGAGAAGGAAAATGCATGCATTGTGGATAAGGAAATCCCTGCAAAATCTAGCTCCACCGGTACCAAGCGCCCTATTCCAAGTTTCGATGCTGAAGCACTTGAACCTCCTGAGTCCAAGATGCATCTGTACCATGGCCCCTCCAAGTAGATTCCTTCTTAATGTCTTTTTGTTTTTTTCTAGTTTTGAGATAAGCACAACCTTTGGATTTTTGAAGTTTTGTTTAAGTACAATGTTTTGGTTTTTCTAGTTTGGATATCTCTAAAGAATATAGGATTTCTGAGTGGAGCCCAATAGTGGCTATATACTTGTGATCTGCACTCAATTTTTTTGGCGTTACTAGTCTAGATATGTCTTTTATTTATATATGTTATTAGGTATTATGACTTATGATATAGGATTTTTTCTCCTAGTGAGAGGCCCGACTGAATTCTATACTTATTCAATTTTTCCAATGATATAACATAAGTACTAAATTATAAAAACAACAATGCCACACACAGAGAAGACTCTGAAGATTAAAAATGACAACACATTATTCAACCAACAAATTTCATTTTTTTAACAATAGATCTTACATCGTTAAGGCATAGAAAAAAATCCCACAATTGATTTAAGAAGTATGTGTCATTATCATCATCACAATTATATATCTTTGCAATTATTTAGTTTCCTTCATCATTACAAATATGTTTTTCTTCGTAATCGTCCACCATCACTGTGTTACTAGCATTATAAGCATAATTTAACATCTTCCAAACATTATCTAAAGGTTTAAAGTATACATTTGGATTTCCAACTCCAACATGTCCCTTTCGTGGTTTGACTTCATAGTGATCTTGTGTTAGTATGACTTTAAATTTCTCTTTTCTCAATTATGTTTTCTCTAAAAGTCCTGTCAAAAAATCATTCACATTTATGGTTTGCACAGATGTCCATAAACCAACCTAAAAAATAGTAAGACCTAATTTAAGAAAATACTTTAACCCTGAATGTATAAAATAAATCTGTGTTCTTGCAATGATGTATGCATTGTTGTATAGTAACTTGTTTGATAATGTAGTCTTATGAATAACATGTATCAATACTCCATTTAAATCGAATATTATGAACCTTTTATCTAATAAACTTGTATCTCAAAAAATCCATAAAACACACTTTGATTAATGAATGCATTTTTAACATGGAATACAAAGAGTATATATACTACCAATTCATAAAACACACTTTGATCCTTTCCTCGAATACTCCCTATACTACTGTTTGATATTGCCGCGTCAACCTTACAGTGAAATAAGAATCATCGGACACTCCTAAAACATATATGTTTTCTTGCACAATACAACATTGCAGGAGGGAGGATCCATGTATATAAATGTGTGGTTGGAGACAATGTATAAAATGAAAAAGGAAACGATATATGTTTTGCTTGGGGAGTGTCAGTCGAGCCTTCTTTTATTTCCTAGTTTCCTCATAATCACTTAATCTAAAAGGAAAACATTGGTTGATCCTTATTTCCTTTTGTGGTTTCCTGATATCTACTTAATGACTAAGGAAAATATTGGCCGATCCTTTCACTGGATACACCTTACACTGTTGTGTGAAATTGCCAGGTCAACCTTATGGTCAAATAAGGATAGACTAACACTCTTAAAACATATCTAGTTTCCTGGACAATTAAACATCGAAGGACGGATTTGTGTATACATAAGCATGGTTGGAGACAGTGTATACTTAATGACAAAGGAATCCATATGGGTTTTCCTTGGGGAGTGTTATCCAATCTTCTTTTATTTCTTGGTTTTCCAATAATCAGTTTAATGACAAAGGAAAATATCATCTAATACTTCTTTCCTTATCCTTTTTCCAGATATCCAATTAATGACAAAGGGAAATATTGGCCGATCGTTTCCATGGATACACCTACTTAGTGGATCCAACATTATAGCCTAGATTATGTACATCAATATGATATGGATTTTATGAAAGATGCCCTCACTTAAATAGTTTAATTCATACATTTTTTAAAAAACAATTCTAAAAATATAAAGGGAAATATCATGCAAATATTTTTAAGAAAATTGTCTGTCAATTTTGTATTGATAGTTAGATGTTCTACTCGATCAAAATATATTGCAATCCTCCTCAATTATGTCATCTAAATTTGAATGTTTTCAACCAACGAGTTCTGTTTCGACGATGCCCAAGGTGATTTAAAAGAGAACACAACATTTTTTTTACATTTTTATCTCTCTTGACCGAACCATCAAATCTCCAACTCGATGGCATTATTAAACAATTATCTCCACTATTGTATTCCGAATGGTATTGACCTTCATAGATAAACAAGATTTTTGGATTTTCATATCTTTCTCTATATTAGATAAGTACATCATTAAGAAGATTCTTCTAAACATGTACTCCACCAGTGTAATCATACGTATGTGAAAATTACTTAGTATGTATACATTGCTGGAGTCCCCAAATAAATATGAAAATTTAATCTTTGAACCAATCGAATTCATTCTTCAACTTCCTTATTTCCATGAAATCCAAAAAAGTAAACCACAGAGTGATGTCGAAATGCACTTGTGCAACATCGATGATATCATGAGTAAACTTTCTTACGTAATAATGGTAGTATCCATGCATGAAATATGGATCTTTGTCGACGTATCTTTTTTCATCAATAAGTCTAACTCCAAACAACAACCCCTCTACTTCCAATACCAAAAATTTATTTTGAGTGGATGTTTCTACTGCATACAAAAACCATGACTAAAAATATAACTACAAGAGTACAAAATGACTAGATTAACTAAAAATTTAGCTACAATATTAAGACAATTTAAATTAAAGTTGTTGGACCATTTTCCAACCACACATCATTTATTTGAGCCTCACAACTTAATTTTCCACATATCCTAAGTATTTTGACTCAATCATGTGCTTACATCATCAACAAATCACAGTTTCAGTAAACTGGGCCTCCTCCTACATTCTAGGAGCTAACTGGGCCATCAACTGAGCCTCCTCCACCATTCAGGGGGTGATTTGCATGACTAATGCACCCCACTTAGTCCAACTGACAACATTTACTAGTTCATTCATCCAACTGGAGAATAGAAGGCACCCTACTACACTGGTTGACTTCATCTGGTGTTATTTTCACCTACTATTTAGTTAACTGTAGACAGAAAGGCTCCCTCGCCTATTTTTGGGCAATTAGTTGAGTTCTGAATCAGTTAGACTCGGTTAGACAGTTTCAGAGTCAGTTTGAGTCAATCTTATGGTACTTAAGTGGTTAACTGATGTGTCGAGTGGCGCTAACTTCCAAGTAAGCCACTCTCATGCATTCAATTCGAATGACCACTCTGGAAATTGAATTTCTTGGCTTATTGTAGCCATTGTTATACATTGTAATGTATCTTCTGATTTTATGATAATGCATGAACTGCTGCAAATCATTTTCATAGTTTTTTCACATATTATTTTTTGCATGCATATCTAGTAACTATTGTGCTTGTTTCATAGACATGTTGTGCTTGAATTTTACATGGTATCAGATCCATGGAAGGGACAAGACAACTCTTTTGCAAATATTTCATATGACTATTGAGCAACTTTGCTAAAAAATATTGCAGCAGTTTTCTGCAATTGCAGCTATTGCTCAAAATATTCCAACACTGCACCAGAAGCCAAAAGTTTCCCACATAATTCTTGGATATTGTGCATCCGACTCTTCAAGATTTCTTGATAGTCTATGTCGTTTGTGATGCAACTTTAAAAGTGTAGGTTCTCAACCTAAAAGGTTTTTGTTTATTTTTTATTGCAAGTTTCTCACTCCCTCCTATTGCATTCGCTCCTATAGAGATGGAATTTTCTTCACAAAATATTCTCACTCCTTTCAACTACCATCAGTGGAAGGATGATGTTGAGATTGTAATGCCCCATATTTTCATTAGGCATATTTATCAGTTAGACACACTGTACTTTATTTGCTTATTATCTCTTGAACTCAGCTCGACTGAGTGCACTTTATTACGACATGATGGACCCAAGTATATGATGTTATTGTGTTTTATGATTTCACTATGTTTATGATGTTACGATGCTTATGATGATACCAGGATTATGTTGATTAGGATGTTATTATTCTGATAATGTTATTATATTATGCGGTTATGATGTTGTAGTTATCATGAGATTCCTTTCTTTCACACTGACAATGTATGTTGAATTGCCATCCTTGATGAAATGTGAAATATATGATGTTGTATGTGGATTCCATCCTATGATGAAATTGATAGAACTGTTATATTCCATGCATACCTGTGATGAGATAAAATTGTGACGTGAAATAAAATGATGTTGATGATATGGATCAATTGGTGATCGAATGGAAATGCTTGTTATAAAATGTGTATTTTGTGGAATACTAACCTATAGGACACAAGGGCTATGGGATAGCTGGATACTTGATCCGATATATGGATAAGAACCTATCCATGCAGTAAACCTTAGCAACCGAAATTGATGATATGATGACATGGACCGATAATCTTGATAGCAGCAAAGTATGATTTGATAAGGGTGTAGACCCAGTATGTTGAGAGGGATGGATGTATTTCCCACCCTATGTTTCTATGATACCCAGGGTCGTGGGAGGGCCGTGCTGAGACACGCTCCCCAAGTTGTTGTGATGACGATGGTCGGATGCCTGCTAGGAGAGGCTAGGTCCTCTAGTTAGCCAATGCTACCGCTCTCAGCTTCTATGTGGTCAGGTTAGTATAGCTAGCACCCACTTTTGTACTAGCAGAGGAAGGATAGGGAGGATGTGGATGTAGGTTAGGATGGGAGGATATGATAGTTAGTACTGTTGAGGGTTGGGTATTCATTGATCTTGAGTTAGTGGTAGTAGGTAGCTTTCCTTGTACTTGATTGATTGAACAAATGTAATCATAAAGATAATGAAATGAAATATTAAAGGTTAACTGATATAATGACCGATGATGTTTTAGTAATGTTATGATAAATATATACTTGTTCTGTTTGCATGAAGTATTATTAGTATTAGTTAGTTGTTAAGCATAGGAAATATGATGTATGTTTATAGTACTTGTCAGACCTGTGCATACGCTGGCCACGCATGCACATTTTGTACATGTGCGATAGTATCTGTTTACAACATACTTATAAGGATTTAACAATGCTATAAGTTGTCATAGATAATCGAGTTAAGGAGTTAGTAAACGACTTAAGTAATATATGATCAATATACTAATGTGTGAAATAAGTTAATTAGTCTTTGTATGTAAACAATGTAATGAACAATTAAAATAAGTTTCTTCAATTGTAAGTATACTCAAGTGAAGGTGTCGTCAGTATGAAGCCAATATATGAAGTCAATATGAAGTATAATGTCAGTATGAAGTCAATATGAAGTATAACAGTTAAACATTAACACTCGAAGAGTGTACTATTTAATTATTGATCATGATTAATTAAACCATTAAGAGTATTTCGTTTATTAATACACAAAGGTACTATGTTGATGTTGGATCATTTATCGATTAAACAAATGAATATTGTTATTCATTATTCACCATTAACTTAATTACTATTATTATTGATTATTATTGTTATTACTATTATTATTTAATTAATAATAAAAACCAAACGATAATTGTCTTTTTTATATAAACCATTTTATAAACCATAGTGAATCCAATAATTTATTAAATGGATTATTGAGTTAACTAATTGACCGAATCATTCCAAGTAAGTTGAAAGATTTAAAAATAAATAAATAAGCATAAACTTAAAACTTTTCATTTTAACTCTGTTCATTTAACATACATAATTTGAAAATAAAAGAAAATACATTTTATTTAAGCTAACTCAGTAAAATACCTGGATCCGTAGATTTGCAGTAAGATAAGAATATTTATGTAGTGGATTCTGTAGGTTCCCTTAGCAACCCGAAATGATGTGTCCACCCTGTCGATCAGCTATTATCTTGCTGACCCTAGGAAATCAATGGATTTCCTATCCCCCGAGCCCACAGACCGATACTCTCCATAGCAGCCTTGTCCTTAGTTCAATAACCATACTGTTCAGTGATTTTCCCCCCTCCTCATTGGAGTTTTCTCCCTCCTCCATTCCTCAAGTTGTCCCCATCCTCGGAATATTTCACTTCTCCATACAAATCCTCACAGTTCTCCCACAATAACCTCCCCTACTACTTTGTTAAATCTTCCCTTAAATAGAAATTTCCTCCTCCATAACTTCCTTGTCACTCCACCACCCTAGCCTACATGGCTTTGGAAATATCAATTATTACTGCAACACCATTTTCAAGATAAAGTGATGATTATATATATATTTAAATTAAACTCCCAAGACAATTTTAAATAATATTAAAATCATAACTTCCTTGTCACTCCACCGCCCTAGCCTACATGGTTTTGTCAGAGCTATAGGCACGAAAACTAGGACATTAGGGCGTACTTACAACATAGACAACTTCAACAGAAAACTATGAAATTATGTGTAAACATAGCATCATCAACCTCAACCTGGAAAATTGAATAGAAACAGCCTCATGCAAAAGATAGAATAGATCATTACACTCTCGATTCCACCATGCACACAACTGTTGCTTCCTATAAGAGAAAAGATAAGCTTAGAAAATAAATAAAATAATCAGGTGAAGTCAAGCCTTCGCTTGATTTCTTTCAGTTGGAAGCTAGTGCTTGCTAACTTAGGGTCAAAACCTGAAATATAAAAAAAAAAAAAAAAAAAAAAAAAAAAAAAAAAAAAAACGATTAATAGTATCTTAAATTAAATAAAAGATGGTTGTTTTATGTTCATTTTGCAATTAAATTAAAATAACAAGCTAAAAATGACCTCAATGCTGAAAAATATGCAGAGAATTAATATTTTGGGAATGCAACTCAATACAAACGTATGATGAAAAATGCCTAAGTAAATGGGCAGAATCGAAATTACAGAATGTCGTAATGGCTGTTTTGAATGTTGAGAAAGCTACATGAATGATATTCTTCTTTTTGTTGTTGTTTTCTATTTTTTATTTTTTTATTTATTTTTTTTATCCAGAGTAATTCAGAAGAGCACTACACATGATAATCGACCACACAGAGCTGTGGAACTTTTGAATAATAGCTTACAGGGACCCAGACGAATATCTGGGTTGTAAAATATCTTTTACCCCAGTGTAGGGTTAGTTAAGAACCAACGACCTCTTCAGGTCCCAGTCCTAAAGGTTTGGCAATTTTTGAGCAAACGCATTTCTATCTCATCCCTATTTCACGATGCAACGTGCTAAGTAAGACATTAGACTGATGCATCTCTAAGTACGGCTATTTCACGAATCATCGCTTAGTTGAACTATAGGGCCATTTAGTTTAGGTTAGCTCACATAAATGCCACAGGCAAGTCAAAAATTCTAATACAAAATCCAGAAAATAAATACCAGTAAGCTGTAAACATGAAGACAAATCCAATTTAAAATTAAAATAAAAAGAGCAATCTGGCTGAAATTTTTATGTTTTAATCAATGTAAAAAAAAAATTATTAAAAAAAAAAAAAAATGCAAATCTAAAACACATTTAGCTAATGAAACAGAAAACTCATTAACGCCCTCGTAACACATAAGTTATTATTTAAAAGTGTCACTCCAGCAGTATCACCCGTAATAACTTATGAATAATTGTAGAGTCTCAGGCACGACAATTTACTTTATTTAATTGAGACAGTACAAGCTGGGAGTCGAGCCGCAACATAAATATTTTATGCCCTGCGTCAAAAACTGAAATGGAAGCTATATCAATCATAGCTATGCCCCACTAAAGGTGAACGACGTAAGGATCCTGTTGATCCAAAGTAATAAGTGTTGGAAACAAGTTAACGAGACTTGAACCAATTGATCATGTAGCTTACCTAGTCCCAGATTAATCTCATTTAGTAGCAGTCCCAGTTGGAGTTGTTAAATCCTACGATAGCCATAACAATCTATGGCTTCACTCTCCCAATTCAGCTCCACACCGATAACTATCTCAGCCCCTCGTCTCACTATAACAAATCTGTCAGTAAAAGTCTAACTAGATGATCCAAGGGTATCTCTCAAATTAAAACAGAAATTACAATAAACAAAAAATCTTTCGTTGAACACAGAACTGCACAGAAAGTGGGTAAAGTCATCATGGTTCTACCCTATATCATATTTGATCAAGTTTTCATTTCATTTCCAGCGTAAATTTCAAATTGAGCAGCTCAACACTAAGATAATATGATTACAACTGTTCATTATTTATGTAATTATGCTTTTTATAGGCATAGTCATATTTTGACAAACTTAGTTAATCTTCGGGCTAATATCAAAGATAATTACTGGTAAAACATGCAACTAGCGTAAATGCCTAAATTGGACATCGAATACCATATCTTTAAAAACAAGAAAAAACAAAAAAAAACAAAAACAAACCAACAAGCATCACATAACCAGAAATGCAACTCAGGGCTCAACACAAGCGCATCAAGAGGTGGATGGGCAATGTTCAGATCTTTTGCGCTTCTAAAATATGTAGATCAATAAAACGATAGAAACCAAAATTCAATATGTTGATTATGATTCCGCAAATTTAAAATAATGACATATTTGATAACTGCAGAACTTGGAAAGCATAAGAAACAAGGGAGAACCTAGGAAACAATCTTCGAGTTGGTTTGGAAACAACAGGTAGAGGCTACAGGTCCCAATCATTCTCCATAGAAGGATGATATGCTTGACAACGCATGAATGTTTCACATGTAGCAATCCCAATCAGCCATTTCGACCAAGGAAAGAATGTATACCTGAATGGAAGACACCGGTACTTTGAAGGATGCAAAGACTGAGTCTATTGATGGTAGGAGATGAGATTGATTACAGTGTAGTTCCTGTAACCTTGCAAACCGCAATCAAAGTGCAGAACCGAAGTGATCCCTGGCTTTCTAATGCAGACTTTCATCCCATACCTTGACCAACAAGGGTAAGCGTAGATTGCAACTCAATATTTTTATGATGCAGAGAACAAGATTCACACGAAACAGATGATGCAGTGAGCAATGTAAAGAATGTGTTCACCACGAGCACTCCAACACCTCAATACTTCCACCTTCCCACGCTGGCGCAGGCCCAGCTCTTCCTGCGAACGCTTCCACACATCTCAGATGCCAACGTTTCCATACTTGGAAGCTCCTATCTACTGAGGGATATCAGTGCCTCTATCCACAGTCACCCTGGTTCGAGCCCGAAGGGCCTTCACACGCGCGAGGAGGGATGAATGGCCCTTGTAGGGGGATCCCTGCAAATGGACGGTGGGGAGAGGGCCTGCATGCAGCTCGCGTGGCTTGCATGCAGCGTGGGAGCCCTCATGATTCCTTTCCAGCGAGGTGAACATAGTTATTAGTAGGTGGAGCCGGTGGATACCAGCGCGTGGAGAGGGAGCATGGTCGTGGAACGGCTCTGCTGGATGGTGGCCAGGAAGAGTGGACGTTGGGAGGAGCCGTGTGGGAGCTAGGGGAAACGTGGAAGGATAAGGTAGGAAGGTGTGTAGGTTGGAGCTGATAGGTGAGGAAGGTGGTGGGAGGAATGGTAGGTAGAAGGGTGGACGTGGAGGAGGTAGGTAGAGTAGTGTGAGCTGGAGCGCGACTGCACTTGACACATAGAGGAAGCAGGTAAAAAAAAAAGTAATTTAAATAACCAAAAATTTAAAGGACCTTTAGATTAAATGTTTATTATTTTACCATGCTTAGATTTTGGGATTAACTCGTTCATTTCTTATATGAAGAATTTCAAAAGGGAAACTATGTTTGAGTTTCCATGCATGTACTAGGGATTAATATAGAATAATTTATTATAGTTTATTAAAAACATTATTTAAAAATTTCTATAATAAATATTTAACAAAGAAATTGAATGATTTGTATAAAATATCTATTTATTTTAATAAAATACGCTTATTCCCAAAATAAACTTCTTATAGTATGAAATTTTCAAATTAAATTGACAAGGAAATACATCACCCATGTAAACAAGATCTATATTATATCTTTATTACTATGCATTAGAATTTTTAATAAAATTAGTGAGGTTGGGTTTTGGATTCAAATATTTCTTATCATTAAAATAGTTTTATTTTAATAAAAGGGACCATAAATTAATTTATTATATTTTATTTTTTTATAAGAGGCACCAAGACAAAATATGCACTTTGACATTATAGTGTAAATAATTAAAAGTTGAAATTTGATTATATATATACATTATAGTGTAAATAGTTAAAAGTTGAAATTTGATTATATATATATATATATATATATATATATATATATATATATATTAAGTGTGAAATATTTAAATTTGGAAATGTTTAAATATTAAATTATATTCATTAAATGTGGTTAAGAGTGTTGTCTACTAAATCGCAATAATGAGGCCTAAGAAGAAAATTGGGTGTAAGATGTCCTTTGCATCAAAATTTAAGTTCTATCTCAGAAGAAGCATCCAAACAAGATAAAAAGCCAAGTTGGACAAAAGAAGTGCCAAAGATCCTAAATCTATTCAAGATTATAAAGTGATAAGGATAATGATCACCATCAATCCCTATCCAAGTGATAATGATTGCCTTAAGTTGAAACAATAATTACAACTAGAAGTTAATTTTAATGTGCATAAAATTGGTGAAGAGAAAAAAAAAAAAACTTTTCACCGGCTAAAGTTAGAATGCCATGCATTAACTTGTGGGAAGTTATGTTATTACTCATATGATTAGGTAGGAGCCACAATGATTGAAGGAGAAACTTTTAGTAATTCCATTAATCACTATTCTTACTGTTGGGTAAGAGGGTAAAAATTTGTAGTTGTATAAAATATGTTAATTATAAGTTATTTTTAGATCATTAGATATTGGGGATTGTGCCTATTTATTATGATAATCTAAGTGTGAATTATTTTGCTAAAAACTAAATTTTTGGATTAAGAGAGAGAAAGAGAGCATATCATGTTGAAATTCTACTACAAGGAGATATGGTCAAGCCTAATGAACTCAAAGAAAGCTATAACTTAGAAAATGCGTTATATATTCTTTAAAGACAAGATAATGGATGGAAATCAAATTGCTTACTAAAGGGACAAGGTATCCATTTTGAATCACATTATAGAAAACACAATGTACTTAACGAGGAGATTGCATATAGAGCTTATTAAAAGACTACTAATTTAAGGGAACCATGGCTTTGGAATAAATAAGATAAGAAAGGTAAGTAATTAATGAAATGACATGAGTTTAAATAGATAATAAATGTAGAAAGGACATGGTAGGGTGTCTGCAAATTGCGGAGTAGTCGCCCCTAATAATAACCTTTTTAAGACAACTAAGAGTCAATAATGTCTAACCCACAATCTAAAACAGAAATAACACATCAAGTACTCTGAAATTTGTAAATAACGATTATGTCTAATGAGCAGTAGTGCATTGCCAGAGTTGAAAGATGATGAATTTATGTATTGTTGAGAATGATAGTCATAAAAACCTTGTAAACAATAAAATTCCTCCTACTTTAATAAATGTTACAATAGTTTTGCTATTGCTTATTACCGATAAGGAAATAATAATGTATGACCTTAGGATTTAAAGGAAATGAACCTTCTTTCCCTGAGAGAGGTATGCCAACCTTAAGGGTCCTTGGTAGTTGCGTGTTGAGTGAATACAAATTATGAGTTCTAAAGACCTCTATTTTAATCATTGATTATTTTATGCTAAGTTGGATCAATATATGCTTATGCTGAAGACTTGGTTGTGTGACGAATAAACTGATATGGATGAGGTAACTTAAGGGATATGGTTATAGGTTAAAAGTATGCTGCTAAGCTGGATAGCACTTAATTAAAACCTTTAATAATTCTAGATATAATATGAGATTCGACAGGAGGATTAAATCTAAATGTTCTTTAATGAGATAAAGAAGTAAAACTATAATATAGCATCGACATGTCTCATCAAGTAAAGCCCAATGGGACAAGTAAAAACCAAGGTCTGCTACCTTCGAAGTCACCGAAACCATGCATCAAGACTTTCCCTCGCCATTTTGACCATAACTTCGGGACGAAGTTTCCCGAAGGGTGGGTGTATGTAATGCCCCATATTTTCATTAGGCATATTTATCAATTAGACACACTATACTTTATTTGCTTATTATCTGTTGAACTCAGCTCGACTGAGTGCACTTTATTACGACATGATGGACCCAAGTATATGATGTTATTCTGTTTTATGATTTCACTATGTTTATGATGTTACGATGCTTATGATGATACCAGGATTATGATGATTAGGATGTTATTATTCTGATAATGTTATTATATTATGCGGTTATGATGTTGTAGTTATCATGAGATTCCTTTCTTTCACACTGACAATGTATGTTTAATTGCCATCCTTGATGAAATGTGAAATATATGATGTTGTACGTGGATTCCATTCTATGATGAAATTGATAGAACTGTTATATTCCATGCATACCTGTGATGAGATAAAATTGTGATGTGAAATAAAATGATGTTGATGATATGGATCAATTGGTGATCGAATGGAAATGCTTGTTATAAAATGTGTATTTTGTGGAATACTAACCTACAGGACACAAGGGCTATGGGATAGCCGGATACTTGATTTGATATATGGATAAGAACCTATCCATGTAGTAAACCTTAGCAACCGAAATTGATGATACGATGACATGGACCAATAATCTTGATAGCAGCAAAGTATGATTTGATAAGGGTGTAGACCCAGTATGTTGAGAGGGATGGATGTATTTTCCACCCTATGTTTCTATGATACCTGGGGTCGTGGGAGGGCCGTGCTGAGACATGCTCCCCAAGTTGTTGTGATGACGATGGTCGGATTCCTACTAGGAGAGGCTAGGTGCGCTAGTTAGCTGACGCTACCGCTCTCAGGTTCTATGTGGTCAGGTCAGTATAGCTGGCACCCACTTTTGTACTAGCAGAGGAAGGATAGGGAGGATGTGGACGTAGGTTAGGATGGGAGGATATGTTAGTTAGTACTGCTGAGGGTTGGGTATTCGTTGATCTTGAGTTAGTGGTAGTAGGTAGCTTTCCTTGTACTTGATTGATTGAACAAATGTAATCATAAAGATAATGAAATGAAATATTAAAGGTTAACTGATATAATGACCGATGATGTTTTAGTAATGTTATGATAAATATATACTTGTTCTGTTTGCATGAAGTATTATTAGTATTAGTTAGTTGTTAAGCATAGGAAATATGATGTATGTTTATAGTACTTGTCAGACCTGTGCATACGCTGGCCACACATGCACATTTTGTACATGTGCGATAGTATCTGTTTACAACATACTTATAAGGATTTAATAATGCTATAAGTTGTCATAGATAATCGAGTTAAGGAGTTAGTAAACGACTTAAGTAATATATGATCAAGATACTAATGTGTGAAATAAGTTAATTAGTCATTGTATGTAAACAATGTAATGAACAATTAAAATAAGTTTCTTCAATTCTAAGTATACTCAAGTGAAGGTGTCGTCAGTATGAAGCCAATATATGAAGTAAATATGAAGTATAACATCAGTATGAAGTCAATATGAAGTATAACAGTTAAACATTAAGACTCGAAGAGTGTACTATTTAATTATTGATCATGATTAATTAAACCATTAAGAGTATTTTGTTTATTAATACACAAAGGTACTATGTTGATGTTGGATCATTTATCGATTAAACAAATGAATATTGTTATTCATTATTCACCATTAACTTAATTACTATTATTATTGATTATTATTGTTATTACTATTATTATTTAATTAATAATAAAAACCAAACGATAATTGTCTTTTTTATATAAACCATAGTGAATCCAATAATTTATTAAATGGATTATTGAGTTAATTAATTGACCGAATCATTCCAAGTAAGTTGAAAGATTTAAAAATAAATAAATAAATAAATTATCAAATAATTTGGATTATTTTCATATTAATGGAAGGAGGTACATTAAATTGATAAATTAAATAAAGGGATATATGAGGGACTAATCTTTAAATAATATTTTATTTTATTTTATACAAGTCAGACCATTTAGTGTCGAGATGCGGATAAACATTTAAGATTTATGTCCTTTCATATCTTGAAAGGTCCCACAATATATATATTATTTAAAACACTTAACTAAGCGGTGGAGTGATTTTAATATTGTTTAAAGTTGTCTTGGGAGTTTAAATATAATTCATAAATATCTTGCTTCTATTAAACAAACTGAATTCAAAGCTAAACTAGAAAGTCAATAATTCCACTGCTCGAGAGAAACTTGGATGATTTAAAATATATATATAATCATCACTTTATCTTGAAAATGGTGTTGCATTAATAATTGATATTTCCAAAACCATGTAGGCTAGGGCGGTGGAGTGACAAGGAAGTTATGATTTTAATATTATTTAAAATTGTCTTGGGAGTTTAATTTAAATATATATATAATCATCACTTTATCTTGAAAATGGTGTTGCATTAATAATTGATATTTCCAAAACCATGTAGGCCAGGGCGGTGGAGTGACAAGGAAGTTATGGAGGAGAAAATTTCTATTTAAGGGAAGATTTAACAAAGTAGTTGGGGAGGTTATTGTGGGAGAACTGTGAGGATTTGTATGGAGAAGTGAAATATTCCAAGGATGGGGACAACTCGAGGAATGGAGGAGGGAGAAAAATCCAATGAGGAGGGGAAAACTCACTAAACAGTATGGTTATTGAACTAAGGACAAGGCTGCTATGGAGATTATCGGTCTGTGGTCTCGGGGGCTAGGAAATCCGTTGATTTCCTAGGGTCAGCAAGATAATAGCTGATCAGCAGGGTGGACACATCATTTCGGGTTGCTAAGGAAATGTAATACCCCATTCTGACTCTTAGGATGTATTAGCATTTAATGTAAATAATGTGTACATGTGATGTATGTTTTCCTAGCGTGGAGCTCAAGGCCAAGGCCCCGCTAGTGAAAGCCCGAATTTGATTTAAAAGGGCAAGCATTGATATTTGATGCCCATGTGCTCTTAAGCCATGTAAATTGTAATAGGATGTAAATAAACATCATGCAATAAAATTTTCAAGACTGGCTATGGAGGCAATGAATGAGAAGGGGCCACGTGTATCCACTAGGGAGTGGTGAGGGGGCTATGGGACTAAACCCTAGGCTGCCATATGTCATTATGAGAACCCATTGACTTCCCTAGATGACATTTATGCCTATTGTAAGGAAGTGGTTGAGATGTCAGCCCATGGCTTTGATGGAGCATGGGCAGCCCTGAAATTCGTATGGGCAGTAATGAGCTCTGTTTTTCTTGTGCAAGAATTCACTCAACCTCATGGGAGGTTGCTTCATCCTCATCCCCATTCCACTGTGGAAGAACCTAGTATCATTATCCATCCAAAACAAGTTTCCAGCAGGGAGAGAACCAGAAAATCGCGACTGTGAGAGAACCCACGTTTTGGGAAGCCAAAAACATCAAGAATGGGTATTGGACAGTGAAAACCAATGGGGGATCCATTGGTATGAGCCTTGGGGTGAATTTGGGAGCAATAGCTACCCCAAAAGCCATGGGAAAACCCAGTTTTAACTACCCAGAAAATCAGTGACGGATTTGGGGTTATTTGTGACAGAGTTGGGAGAAATCCATGTATGGATGTATGAACAGAGGGTGGGATTGCTGAGTCCTGCTTGAAGTGTATGTGGCTCTGGGATTGAGCTCGGGGGACTAGCATCCTCCTCCATCTCCTATTGCATGCTTGAAAAACCCAACGGTGTGTTGGCTTAGCATGGTTGTTTGAGTGAAACCCTGACTGTGAGTGAGCCATCTAGTTCCTCCTTAGTGGATACACAGCCCAGCTCGGGGGTGATCTCTCAGCTGAAAGAATACAAGATGGACAGAGAAATATGGTTGGGTGGAACGTTGCCCTCACGTAGCCAATCGTTGGACATTTGCGTTGCAAGATAAGTAGTCTTTGTGGATTAAATTATATACAATCTGTGTTCTGCAATGTGTTATTTGAATGATTATTCTTCATGTTAATGAAATCGATATGAAGTAGCATAAGAAGGGGATTGAATTCTCTGCCTATTGATTGCTTGAGATAAATATGTTGATGCGAATCTATGCTTATATGTGTCGTTATGTTTAATTCCGGTGTGTTTTATTGAGTTTGCATCTGTACACAGAAGTTTTAATTATTACGGATTTATGAGCAAAAATATTGGGGCTAAGTCTGCCAAAAGCCCCGGTGTGTTGTTAATGTTTCCTTCCCTGCATTTTAAGGGAGAAGGGGACATTACAGGGAACCTACAGAATCCACTACATAAATCTTCTTATCTTACTGCAAA
The DNA here is from genome assembly GCA_027924585.1 of Larix kaempferi. Lineage (NCBI taxonomy): Eukaryota > Viridiplantae > Streptophyta > Pinopsida > Pinales > Pinaceae > Larix > Larix kaempferi. Next base: position 372,005 of record BSBM01000318.1, on the reverse strand, counting down.
TCTACGGATCCATGTATTTTACTGAGTTAGCTTAAATAAAATGTATTTTCTTTTATTTTCAAATTATGTATGTTAAATGAACAGAGTTAAAATGAAAAGTTTTAAGTTCATGCTTATTTATTTGCAGAGATATCTTGCTTCTATTAAACAAACTGAATTCAAAGCTAAACTAGAAAGTCAATAATTCCACTACTCGAGAGAAACTTGGATGATTTAAAATATATATATAATCATCACTTTATCTTGAAAATGGTGTTACATTAATAATTGATATTTCCAAAACCATGTAGGCTAGGGCGGTGGAGTGACAAGGAAGTTATGATTTTAATATTATTTAAAATTGTCTCGGGAGTTTAATTTAAATATATATATAATCTTCACTTTATCTTGAAAATGGTGTTGCATTAATAATAGATATTTCCAAAACCATGTAGGCTAGGGTGGTGGAGTGACAAGGAAGTTATGGAGGAGGAAATTTCTATTTAAGGGAAGATTTAACAAAGTAGTAGGGGAGGTTATTGTGGGAGAACTGTGAGGATTTGTATGGAGAAGTGAAATATTCTGAGGATGGGGACAACTCGAGGAATGGAGGAGGGAGAAAACTCCAATGAGGAGGGGGAAAACTCACTGAACAGTATGGTTATTGAACTAAGGACAAGGATGCTATGGAGATTATCGATCTGTGGGCTCGGTGGCTAGGAAATCCGTTGATTTCCTAGGATCAACAAGATAATAGCTGATCGGCAGGGTGGACACATCATTTCGGGTTACTAAGGGAACCTACAGAATCCACTACATAAATCTTTTTATCTTACTGCAAATCTACGGATCCAGGTATTTTACTGAGTTAGCTTAAATAAAATGTATTTTCTTTTATTTTCAAATTATGTATGTTAAATGAACAGAGTTAAAATGAAAAGTTTTAAGTTTATGCTTATTTATTTTTAAATCATTCAACTTACTTGGAATGATTCGGTCAATTAGTTAACTCAATAATCCATTTAATAAATTATTGGATTCACTATGGTTTATAAAATGGTTTATATAAAAAAGACAATTATCGTTTGTTTTTTATTATTAATTAAATAATAATAGTAATAACAATAATAATCAATAATAATAGTAATTAAGTTAATGGTGAATAATGAATAACAATATTCATTTGTTTAATCGATAAATGATCCAACATCAACATAGTACCTTTGTGTATTAATAAACGAAATACTCTTAATGGTTTAATTAATCATGATCAATAATTAAATAGTACACTCTTCGAGTGTTAATGTTTAACTGTTATACTTCATATTGACTTCATATATTGGCTTCATACTGACGACACCTTCACTTGAGTATACTTACAATTGAAGAAACTTATTTTAATTGTTCATTAGATTGTTTACATACAAAAGACTAATTAACTTATTTCACACATTAGTATCTTGATCATATATTACTTAAGTCATTTACTAACTCCTTAACTCGATTATCTATGACAACTTATAGCATTGTTAAATCCTTATAAGTATGTTGTAAACAGATACTATCGCACATGTACAAAATGTGCATGTGTGGCCAGCGTATGCACAGGTCCGACAAGTACTATAAACATACATCATATTTCCTATGCTTAACAACTAACTAATACTAATAATACGTCATTCAAACAGAACAAGTATATATTTATCATAACATTACTAAAACATCATCGATCATTATATCAATTCACCTTTAATATTTCATTTCATTATCTTTATGATTACATTTGTTCAATCAATCAAGTACAAGGAAAGCTACCTACTACCACTAACTCAAGATCAACGAATACCCAACCCTCAACAGTACTAACTAACATATCCTCCCATCCTAACCTACGTCCATATCCTCCCTATCCTTCCTCTACTAGTACAAAAGTGGGTGCCAGCTATACTGACCTGACCACATAGAACCTGAGAGCGGTAGCGTCGGCTAACTAGCGGACCTAGCCTCTCCTAACAGGCATCCGACCATCGTCATCACAGCAACTTGGGGAGCATGTCTCAGCACGGCCCTCCCATGACCCTAGGTATCATAGAAACATAGGGTGGGAAATACATCCATCCCTCTCAACATACTGGGTCTACACCCTTATCAAATCATACTTTGCTGCTATCAAGATTATCGGTCCATGTCATCGTATCATCAATTTCGGTTGCTAAGGTTTATTGCATGGATAGGTTCTTATCCATATATCAGATCAAGTATCCAGCTATCCCATAGCCCTTATGTCCTGTAGGTTAGTATTCCGCAAAATACACATTTTATAACAAGCATTTCCATTCGATCACCAATTGATCCATATAATCAACATCATTTTATTTCACATCACAATTTTATCTCATCACCGGTATGCATGGAATATAACAGTTCTATCAATTTCATCATAGGATGGAATCCATGTACAACATCATATATTTCACATTTCATCAAGGATGGCAATTAAACATACATTGTCAGTGTGAAAGAAAGGAATCTCATGATAACTACAACATCATAACCACATAATATAATAAAATTATCAGAATAATAACATCCTAATCATCCTAATCCGGGTATCATCATAAGCATCGTAACATCATAAACATAGTGAAATCATAAAACACAATAACATCATATACTTGGGTCCATCATGTCATAATAAAGTGCACTCAGTCGAGCTGAGTTCAACAGATAATAAGCAAATAAAGTATAGTGTGTCTAACTGATAAATATGCCTAATGAAAATATGGGGCATTACAGAGATTATGTTTCACTCTAAGGGATTCTATAGAGTCACCATGGGCCTAGAACCATAGCCTAATTCTACAGTAGAGATGTCCAAATACTTCAATAAGCTTGATGAAGCCTATGGTTTTCTTTGTCTCAATATTTCGAAGGATCTTCTTTTCCATCTCAGTGGATTGAATACTCCAAAAGAAGTGTGGGAACAAATTGCCAATATTTTTGGTAAGCAGGATGAGATGAGGGCTTATCAACTGGAGAATGAGCTGATTTCCCTAAATCCTGATAATTTTGAAACCATCAATGAGTTTTTCACCAAGTTCAAGCATTTGGTACTGCAGTTGAAGCAATGTGGTGTTGAGAAGAAATATGAACAGTTGATTCTTTCAATCCTTACGAAGCTAGGAGCATATTATTCAGTGTTTGTCTCTACTTTCCATTCGAGAAAACTCACCACTCTGAATTGGAAGATGCCTACCTTGAATGCATTCATTAAGTCCTTAACAAAAGAGCATGATAAGCTTGTTCATATGGGGTCCATAAAAACCTCCAAAGATCAAGTCCTTTTTTATGGAGGACCCAAAGCTATGAATGGTAAAGGAAATAAAAATAAAGAGAAGGCCAAGTTTGATCATCTGAAGCAAAAGGAGAAGACCAAGCAGTCAGATGAGCCCTCAGGTTCAATGAAAGACAAGCAAAATGGCAAAGAGAAGACAAAGTGTTATTACTGTGGTAGGGGCTTTCATCCTAAAATATCATGCATGAAGAAAACTATTGATCAGATGGCCCTTCTGTTGGATAAAAACAACATTACTCTTCTAGATGACACAAGGAAGAAGGGAAATAATGATCATGCATAAAGAGGCCATGCACTCATGGAAAGTGTTTCGAATTCTACAACTCTTCTCTTAGATTCAGGAGATTTGAATCACATGGTTGCAATCAAATACTCTTTCTCATGATTGGAATCCGACAACTGCATCTCCATCCACATGGGATATGATTCACAAATTTCTTCGAAAGGAAAAGGTACTATTAATTTAGAACATGGTAGTTTTCAAAATGTTCTCTGTGTTCCTTCTCTAGCTTCGAATCTGCTTTTTGTGTATCAGATGACACACACTAGTTTTCCAAAGAAGGTTATATTCAGCCCTAATGATGTTGAAATTTATGATATTTCACCATAAATCTCATTGCAGTAGGCAAAGAAAATCATGCTGCAAAAACATATGAGTTTTCCCACTTTTTGCCACATGCAAAGCCAAGTGCCATTTTGAATCATTAAAATGAGGTTAGCCGGATATGGCATGAGAGATTTGGTCACCTAAATTATAAATATTTGAAGCTGCTGCAAAATAAATCCATGGCTGAATTCCTTCAGAAAATCAAATCCTCGAAAGGGATATGCAAAGGTTGCATCATTGGGAAGCACCTCGAGCACAAGTTTGATCGAGGAAAAGGTAGAAGAGCTTCTTGGCTTTTGGGGCTGATTCATAGTGATATCAGTGGTCTTCTACCAAATACCTCTATGAATGGCTCAAGGTATGTTATGACATTCATTGATGGTTTCTCCATATTCACATGCGTCTACTTTCTCAAGAACAAATTGGAAGTGCTAGAAAAATTCAAGTTTTTCAAGGCTTCCGTTGAGACTGTTACTGAGAGAAAGATCAAATCTCCTAGATCTGATAATGGTGGAGAATATATCAAATCATAGTATTGATAATGTGATTGAAATCTATAAAATTGCACCAAATCATCTCCAGCAACTGTGTAGTATTTTATGCTCCGAAAAACAAGCAAAATATCTGGGTAAGAAGAGAAAGAAAGAATCTGAAGAGGATAATGGTACCAAATTACCAAATGATGTTGACAAAATATTGAACATATACATCAATAAAGAGGGGATGGGCATGTCCATTGGTGTCGTCAAATATAGTTCACAGTTTTCTTGTTAATGTTGTTATCCTGCATCTTTGGTCAACACAATAAGATCCATTGCATTTTTTGGTGTGACAAATAGCTGTGAATTTGTTGTTGTTGATATGTGTAAATGTGATACTCCCTGGATAGAAGAAGATATGCTTTCTTTGTTGTACTACTTAGAATCAAATGAAGCGGCATGTACTTGTATTTTTTTAGCTGATATGGAAAACTGTTATATGATTTCTAAAGCTTTCACACTTTTCAGCAAGAAAAAAAAAAGGTAACGCGGAATCCTACCAAATTTATAGAGATTTATCCAAGGACTTATTTATAGGATTCTGTATTACACAACGTTGTAGAATTAGAAGGGATGAGGATAATTTGGATACTTTTAAAATCGATATGGATTGGAAGGATGAGGGCCTACCAATTATTGATTTACCTTTGCCCAAGGTGATCAATGATAGTTCGAGAAGCCATGCTTTTGCAAAAGAAAGGACACATGAATTTTGGGATCACATAGTTTCCAGACTGGTCTCTTCTCGAGGTACAATTCTTTCATTGTATGCGGGAGGTAGAGTTCTTCGTTTGTTGTTTAGGTCACCAAATAGAATAGTTATTTCTATTGTGGAGACAGTACAACAATTGTTGTTTATGAATAGTTTCTATCATGAATTGGGTATAAACGAAGGTATTTGTATTAACATTTTCAAATGTCTTATTTCATTGTATTTTACTTTTCTCGGTCGGTTATGTTCAATAAATTTTTCAAATTCCTATTCTACTACAGCTTCAAATAAAGAGCACGCTCAGGTATCGTCCAATAAAATTATACTATTCGATGACGACCTTGAATGTGATAGAGAATCCCAAAAGAACTACCAAACTGGAGAACAAGATGGACAAGAAGGTAACAATTTATTTATCAAAGATCCTAGTTATATTAACTAAATTATGAATGGAGATAGTGACCTTGAATACTTGCAAAAAGTTATAAAAATGTATACCTGCAAATTTCCAGGTCAAGATGATTGGATTACTATTCAACATGTGGATCATCCACAACCAGAGATGGCATTGACGATGTCTGTGGATATTAGCCAACAAATCACATTGGATAATAATGAACCAGAAGAGAGCTTGGACAATAATGAACCAGGCGAGGGATTGGTGTCAAAACGCGGTATCTCCAGCAATGTTACTCACCACTAAAATGTTGGCCTCGCATTGATAGGTAAAAGACAGAATATTTTCTACTAAAATTGATAAAACAAATTTATTCCGAAATATATAATGACAAGCAATATTTTTGTGTAGCTCCCCATACAAAAATGTTATTGATATTAGAAATGGAAGGTTTTCTATTTCGCAAGAAAGTCACAGAAAATGACTCCAAAAGAGAAAAAAAGGGAAATAAAAAAAATATTGTTGGAGGGAAACAAGTAAAAAAGGGGGAAGAAAGTATTGTTGGTGAATTTGAATTTAAACACAAAGAAACTTCATATGAGTCATGGACATATGCCATGCAATTTTTGAGATTATGGCTTTCAAAATTCCTTGTTGGGATTTGATCATCTAAACGTGGGGTCAATGAGGGGAAGTCATCGTTTACAAAATTTTTGAGGGCGAGTAGTGCATAAAACTCATATAAGGAACAAAATTTATTTTTATGGTTTTGAGAGAGATGTACCAACAATAAAGAAGGAAATGCACAAAAAAAATATGGAGAGTGTGTGGGAGTTCCCAATTAAATCTTTGCAAATAAATACATCAATGATTATTTTGGAGGGTGATGATGTGAAAACACATCCAAGTGAAAATTATATTTTGAGTAAGCCCTTTATTGCATCGTCCGCTAGGACATATAGTGAATTGGTACATCAACTCTAGTAGGGTCTTAGTAAAATGCATGAATCAACTGATATCAGACCCTTCACTGCCTTCTTCTAGTTGAGTGATATCCATCAAATGTAACCTATCATTGCCTCTTTCAAGAGTGGGAAACACTAGATGTAACCTATGGAGATTTTAAATCATTCATTGTGTTTTCTATTTTTTTCGGTGAAGTTGCTATTTTCGTCTGAATCTAACATATTATTTGTTCAGTTTGGTGCTTTTATTACATCATTTGAATTTGTGAAATTTTGGGTGATTTTTGTATTAATCTTTGGAAATCAAAATCTTCATTTACAATTTCATGTTTGTGATCATTAACTTCATGAACGAAGTGTTGTTGTTGTGGTTATATATATAGTAACAATTTTTGTATGCAGTACGGATATCACCGCAAAAAAACTATTGGTCCTGGGAGTAGAGGGATTTCTCTTTGGAGTTTGGATGTTATCCAACATTGAATATTTTTCCAAACAACCTCATTTTGTCCATAATTGCTATCGTTATTATGCACAGATGTTCATCCCCGATATTATCAGTGTTGCCAGAGAACATTTTGACATTGCTCTGTGGTTTTCCATGCTCGAAAACATGCAAATTATAAAATTCCTAGGTAAATTTGTATGGTTGAAGAATGAATACTTTGTATTTATTTGGGGTCGAGTGTTGACACCAAAAAAGTGCTCACTACTTCATCTACCCCATTACATGACTCATTTGTCCATATTTCCTACCATATTTACCTCCAGAACCTTAAAATCCCATTAAAAAACCTCCAAAAGGCCACAAAACCATTTAAAAAGCTAAAAAACCCCTTTTTCCCCCAAAATTATCCAAAAATCCTCTAAAAAGGGAATAGAAAATATAAAAAAAAGAGGAAAAAGAGGAAAAATGAGGAAAAAACCCTATACAGCTGACCTAAACCATATGGTTCCCAAAACCATGGGCCATCACTCCACCACTAAAAACCTATAAATAGGTTATGGAGACCCCTCATTTCATATCCACGGTCAAATACAACCTTACTCTGCCAAAATCACTCTTGAAACCTTAGCTCACCCTTGAGCTACTTTCACCATTGAGTGCCCCTTTTGGCCCATTTCCACCATTTGGAGAAAGAGAAGGAGCAAAGTTGGAGTTTGGAGCAACCCTCTTGGATCATTGCAAGAACTTCACCAACCTCTACACTTGAGGTAAAATTTTAATACAAAAAAGAAAGATCTTCCCCATATTTCATGATTTTGTTATGTTTATTAATGCTCATGCTAGTTTAGAATTGGTATTGTTTTCTTACATTAGTTTACCGTTTATTGAACTGCTACTAAGGAGCCCATTCTCCTTAGTAGGTGCTCATTTGCACAAGCTAGCGTGAAAATCCTAGCTACAGTTTTGGTGACTCCCCTTGTGTTCCTTTGAATTTTTGGTTATAGTTTTTAAAGTTTCAAACGTTTTTAATTTTCTGCAATATTTTTCTGTTCGGCTGTCCCTTTTGGCTGCCGTAAACCACATCTTTTACCCCCTACAGTTGCGTTCTGACCGCGACTTTCATGCCTTTACCTATGATCCGACCGCGGCTATTGGCTTGTTCGGGGCGATCCGACTGCGGCTATTCACCCTTTTCACGCGACCCGACTACGCCTGTCGTCCCTTTTTCACGCGTCTTGACTGTAGCTTTTAGCCATTTTCTTGCAACCCGACTGCATCTGTCAGCCTTTTCCCCGCGTCCCAACTACGCCTTGCAGCCATTTTTCTGCAACCCGAATGTGTCTTTAGCCATTTTTCCCGCATCCCGCCTGTGGCTTTCAGACTTTTTCCTACAACCCGTCTGCGGCTTTGACTTAATTCCTGTGGTCCGACTGCATCTTTCGGCCAAAAACCCGCAACCTGTCCACGACTGTTTCTCTGTTTCCCGCGGTCCGATCGTCGATATTTGCCACAGCCGCGGTCAGCTCTTTGCACTTTTTCCCCTGTTTTGAACCCAGCACTTTGCTGCACTATTTTATGCACCTGCACAACCATCTGTCCTACCTGTAACCATACTTCCTTACAGCCTTTTCTACAGTTTTATTTCTGTTCCATTTACAGAATCGTTTTTTAAAATTTCAGCATTTTACTTGAAAAAGATAAATTTTTGCATTTCAAAGTTTACATTCTGTCTTGTTATTTTTAGTTAGAAAGTTGCCCCCCTTGTGGCACTTTTATTTGGGTTCATCATCTCACATGCACACATTCTGTCACCTAATTCAAGTGAGCCTTAAAAAACTACTTAACACAACCAACAATCTTACCCCACTTGGGGAACACATAAGAATTTTTGTAGTTAGGTAGGATCGGGGGGATAGGTATCCAAATAACACCCCTCAGTTGCTTACACTTGAGATATAGCTGTTGTCCATTAAGGAACCAAAATCCCCTAGTTTATTTTGGCACGGTCACAACCAGTTTATCAGAGGGCCTCTCCCCTAGGAGGGTTGAAGTCGCCAGACTGGTTCCGGAGGCCTGAGTGGAATACCGCAATCCATTCAGTAACTGAAGGCTACCTTTCGCAGTTCTCGGGGTATCCCTATATGGGGGTACTGCGGTAAAAGAACCAAACGGCAGATTCACCTTTTCTGGATGTGTCATGAACGGGGTATCTTAGTTTCCTTTCTTCTAGGATTGACTACCCGGTGTCCCTCCCGGTAGGGGGATATCTTTAGCGACTTGGCTCTACTATCCATATTGTCTGACTTGGATTTCATCACCTTGCAGAGGATATGTCTAGTTGAGTCAGAATACTATTTAGTTAGGTGCTTGCATGCTCCCTTACCTCCTTTTGGTCTAGTGAGTCCACTATTTTTATTTTTTAGGAAACCTGCTGCTTGTTGGTATTCTGACCATTTCTGTTGATACTCCACTTATTGTAGCACAGCTGTTGCAGTAAGTGTTTTGAGTTGGTTGTTGGCCTGAGTGCCATATTTTTTGAGCTCTCCTTCTGCACACTCGGTTGCATTAGGGTTTCTGGGCTGTTTTTCACTCAACACAACCCCCAGATATTTGACACCATCTGTCACCATTGAGTCCCAGAGACATTCTCGGTGCCTTCGAGGTGAGCCCCCACAACACAATTCACTTGACACCACCCATCATAGACATCGATATTCATCACTTGATACCACTCATCATAGATCTCGAGCTTTGTCACTTGACTCCACTCGTCAATGGCATAGAGCTCCGTCACCCGATCTAGATGCCCCCTATTTTACCTCTGATTCTGAGGCAGAGTCTAAGAACCCCATTTACACTGCACCAACCAGCCCCATGGCTGGTGTGACTTCCACCCCTTTCTTTGTAGGGACCATTGGTGGAGTATCCACCACCACACCAGCTACCACACCTGCTTTGGGTATGCCCTCGATGGGGCCCACATCTACCATTCCGATCACTGCACCCATTCCAGCAACTGGAATACCTATTCCCACTCCATCAGTGACTCACACTACTCTTGGAGGTGTAGGACCATCCCATACCACGTTCGTCCCTACACTTGGGGGCAACCTCCCAAACCCTACCCCTACACTTGGGGGCATTGGTCCCAACATGGTCCAACCCACTAGTATGTCACGTCCTTCTACTAGTTTGCCATTCATGGCTAGCCTCAACCTTCCTGACCTAGCTAGACTGACTAACGATCCTATCAGACATGACCCTGCATGGCCTCACATGCCCACCAAGCTCCCCTCTGACATCCCTAAGTTTGAGGGCAAGGCAGGCGAGGACCCCCAGAACCATATTATGTCCTTCCATCTATGGTGTTCCTCCAAATCCATAGTGGATGACTCTATCCGCCTCCATCTGTTACAGCGCACCTTCACTCGCTTTGCAGCTAAGTGGTATATCGAGCAGCCCCATGGGACCCATGCCACCTTTACTTCCCTTACCTCGACCTTCCTGCAGTTCTTTTAGTTACCTGTCCGCTATGATGCGGGAGTTGAGATCCTACTGTCTTGTAGATAGAACATGGCTACCCACATCACTGAGCACATTCATGAGTGGCATCGACGCCGCAGCCTATGCAAAATCAAGTTATACGACCGTATCTTCTTAGATTGGTTTCTAAAATCCCTCCTTCCTATCATTGCAAAGGATGTGGCATCCGAATGACCCCAGTCTGAAGAAGAGGCCATCCTCAAAGCCCAGCAATTTGACCTCCTTTACGCCCAGTCAGGTTATCTCTATACCATCATACCTGATGCCCCTCGCAGTGATTCCTCCCAACACGATGCACCAGGGGCATCCCATGCCGCAGACGGCATCATTGGCCGTATTGCCTCGCATCCCCAACCCTTTTGCATAACACGTCCTAGCCATGGCCCCGACCTTTCGTGGGATACATCTCACTCCGGAACAACCAATTCGCATGCTCCTATGACACATCACCACCATTCTCACGGACCCTCATGTCCACCTCAGTGCTTTGGACATGCATCCCCCACTTATGCCCCCCCGGTTGTACCTCAGCCATACTACCATCCACCGACTTCACCAGCTCCTGTGTCCTCTCAAGCCCAACCTGCTTATTACCCACCACAGGCAGCCCCTATGGCAAACCCACAGCCCACTCTGCAGACGTATCAACAACCCCCACAAGGTTCAGCACCTGCGTAGCCTCCACCTACTTATTATCCACCACAGCCTGCTCCCGCACCTACACAACCCCAGAACCCACCTGCTGCCCAAGGGAAAGTTTACGCCCAACAGAATCCGTAGCAGAACCAAAACAACCAGCGCTAACAGGGCCAGCAAAACCGTGGCAAAGGCCATAACCGTGGGAACAACCATCCTCCTGACCAAGGTGGTCAACCTCCCAATCTGCTAGACAACAATAATGCGGCACCTGCCAACCAAAACCTTGATCGGTCGCCCAAGCAGGCCAAAAATCCTAATTTGCGAACAAACCATCCTTGTTCTATTTGTGGGGTCTATGGCCACTACACACATGCTTTCCCACATTTGGAGTGAGCTCAGCAACTCTGGGTTGATGATGCCCATTGCCAAGGGCATGCGGCTCCTCAAGCGCCTCCCAACCCCCCACCCCTTCAGCAGCCACCTTTGGTGCTATAAAACCCCTTACCAACTCAAGACGTAGTGAACACTCAGCCATTGGCTCCCCCTCAGGGCAACGTGCCACAGCAACAATAGATCACTTATGCTACTCCTGATCAACCCATGTTCGACTCAGGTACTCACCACTTGTTGATGATGTCGTCTGCTGATGTCAACCTCCAAACCCGTCTGAACCAATATGGCTCCACCCCTGAAGCCCCCCCCGTCGACAAAAACACTAATGCTCATCCCACTGATCAAACGTTACGTATACCTCTAGCTCCACTTGATGGCACCTCCAAAGCACCTCGTTTCCCACTTCATCGTATCAACAGTAACCCCAATGCTCGCGTTGCGTCAAATTACAACATTGTAGATGACTTATCCCAATCTCCCGCAGCCATGTCTGTGTTAGAAGTCTTAAAAAACTGTCCTTCACAACGCAAGACTTTGGTCTCCACCATTGGTGCTATTGACCCAAATGATTCACAATTGATGGCCTTTGATTTGGACTAGTCCAAACCATGCTTGCCTTCCACTTTAGCGTTCCAAGTTTCTGTTTCCATTCGGAATCTTGTCATCCATCAGTGCATTATCAATGAAGGTGCCTCTACATGCATTATGTCCACATTCGTTTGGCAGAAGTTGGGATCCCCTACTCTCCAGCAGTCCACCACTGTGTTGCGAGCCTACGACGGCCGTTCGGCTCAACCCCAAGGCCTATTAGCTAATGTCCCCATCCAGCTGGCTGGTAAAACCGTTCTCATTGACATAGAGGTCATCAATGCCCAACTTGATTATAACCTCTTACTTGGCCGCAGCTACATGTATGCCATGCGGGCAGTTGCCTCATCCATTTTTCGTACCATGATGTTCCCCCATGACGGACGCATGGTCAAGGTCGACCAACTCACCTATTACGATCCCAATGCCCCTGCTGCACCCGAAAACGTTCTCCCCATGGTTGAACAAACTGTTTGTGGTGCAACTACTTCGTTTGTTTCATCCATGGGACTCGGACTTTACTCAGATCCGTTGATGACCTCAACATTCCAATCCATTCCACCCCCCGTCACCTGCGACTGAAGTATCTGACCTATGTACCCTCTCCCACAATACACAAACACCCAACAATCAACCGCCCTTGTTACCTAAACCACCATTGGTACCTAGTCACATTGGTGTTACACCCATCCACACCATCCCCTTCCTAGTCCCTCCCTCGGGAATAGTAAGCGGCCCAGTTATGGCTACCCTCAGCCTCCCTAGGTTAACCTTAGGATTACCCATGTCGTATATTTCGCCTCCCGTACCCCCGCCGACACCAAATGTCGTCCTCCAACCGGTGCAACCCATTGTCACTACTAGTCAACCACCTCCCGGTGTCGCTACCTCTTCGTCATCTACGAATCCCCCTCCTCTTATCAAGCCCACTGGGGGCATAGGCCCACAACCATACGCTGTTGTACCCCCTCCCAAGGCAGTTAAACCCCCTCCCGTGTTTCGTGCTCCCCCCAAATGCTCATTGTGTGATGAGTTAGGCCATCCGACTCATCAATGTCCACAATTACCGGCATTACAGGAACACATGCAAATGCTTGACGACAACCCCAACATCCCGGTTGTCGAACTAGATCCAACCCCTAAGCCTCGTGATAAATCACTACGTACCAACCACCCTTGTGCCATATGCGGTATTTACGGCCACTACGCACATCACTGTCTTGATCTCCCAGATTACAGAGCATCTCTCTACGAGATGAATAATCTGGACCTTGAGACGGCACCCCCCACAATTGAGGAGATCCACCCCCCGGTATCATCCCCATCCGGAGAGATTAATACCATTTATATGATCTCTTTGACTATCACTCCCTCGTCAACCGATTTGACAACTCAAACTTTCCGCAATGATGAGGAGATTCTCGAGGCTCTCACTGCCCCGGATTATCCCTGGGATGACATGTACCATCGTTCCTGTTTCCTCCCAGAAGAATCCTCCTCTACCACAGCTACCCAACTCGCGGTTGAGTCCAAATATTTCCTTCCCACTAAAGTCAACTAGTTTAAGTATCCTATTCCTGCTCCTAATGCCTTTGAGGAAGGTAACATGGCCAACATCTCACCCGTCATCCATATAGATATTTCTAACCCACCTGGTGCTCTTGAAATCATTACCTTAGGAGCCTCCTGCAGTGAGCATGAGATTGCAGAGTACAAAAAATGTTTCCAAGAGTTCAGTGATGTCTTTGCCTGGTCCTACACCGAAATGACTGGTCTTGACCCCACTATCATCGAGCACCACATTGACACCTCTGAGTCAAGGGGCATAATAAATTACCTCGACCCTGGGATAGGGGGCATGATCAATCATTTTGAACCTTCCCCACCACATCTATCTCAGTGTTTCAATGATCCCATTGTTCAAACCAACACATATGTGATCTACAATCACAAACCCCATGTGCATAGCATGGGGGCAAGTCATTAACCCTGCTCACTTTTTCACACTTGTGATCTCAACCATTTTTGAGGTCACATATCACTTGTAGATTTGATTTGATTTGATACACCTAGTATTTTGCTCCTGTGGGTCATCATTTCTCCCCACCACTGCATCCTTGGCTTGGTGGGCTCACCTTTATTTGCAACCATTTTTTAACCTCGTTATTTCCTTTGACCATTCCGGAGTCCTTATGACCTCCGTTTTTCGCACCGTTTGCACCGCCGGATTCATATTTCCGTGCCTGTGATGATGCTTGAGATCATTTCTCACTCTCACCCCCAGATTTTTTGGGTATTTTTCCAAAACGCCCCCCGTCACCTCTGTTTGCATGCCACATCGGCCATTATCCATTTTTGACACTTTTTATATTGCCGGATTCATCTTTCTGAGCTCATGATGATGCTTGAGATCATTTCTCGCTATCACTTGGTACAGTTTCAACATTGTGTCCCGACACCTTGCTGCCTCGGTTTGCATGCCACATCAGCCGCCATCGGATTGTTCAACTTTTTTACAAGAGCCATTCACTCCTATCATACTGCAATTATTTCATTATTTTTCCACCATTCATTACCCTGCAAGGAGGCCCACCAGTGTTCCCCCCTACCCTCATTCTTGGTCATCATCAATGTTCCTTTATTGAGCACTTCCTCCTTGCCTGGCCATTCCTTTTGTTCGGTCTAATTTTATCCCTTTTTCGAGCCTGACAAGTCCTTTACGAAAAAGGCACTTAGGGAGTTTCTGTTAAGCTCTTTTCTGACTCGTAAAACAATGAAAAGATCGCTGAGCAATCTTGCTTCCTTTCATGCTCGTTAAAGTACCTGAAAGGGCGTCTATCTGGTATAAGTTTAACCCTTTTCCAGACCTGGTAGACTAATTACGAAAAAGGAATACTCTAGTCACACCGGCTAGAAGAGTTCTTCATTGCATCCTTTTATGCTTCTTTGGGCCTTGGAGACTGACACATGAAAAAGCAACCCCCTGGAGTCTTCTTATCACTTTCAGACTCTCTAAAATTGAAATCAACCATGAGCATGCACTGTCCTGGGATCGTACAAATCCACACGATAGTACCATTCCATTATTTCAGAGTATTCTTATCACTTTCAGACTCCTTAAAATTGAAAGCACTCACGAGCATGAACTGTCCTAGGCTTGTATAAATCCACACGACAATACCGTTTTAAACCCACTTCTTCTAGTTCCTTAAGCCATGAAGAAGTCCCCCTGTGCCTCTTGGCACTATGATCGATCATCTCGGCAGTACCCCCAATAAGGTCACCTTTGTTCAGAGTATTCTGCAGTCTCCTGCCATTTTACACCAGCTTGAGTATCACTCATCCCAGTCACTATCCTTGATCCATTACACCTATGATCCCTTTCCCACCAGTCAGTTTCATATGCTGCCCGATTGTCCCAGCCATCATACTCTGAACAAAGGAAGTTTGAGTCCACCCACTCTACTTGCCCAGTTATCCCCTACAGTATGTCAGTCCTACCATCAGTACTCTCACACTTCGGTTCTCCACCTCGCGCTCCTATCAAGGAAACATCATTGCCTTGCTAGTTGCAGGTCTCCCTCTGTCAACGATAGCCCCTCTATTCCAGAGGATAGACCCAGAGGTCCCTGCCCCTTGGACCCATCACCATACGTGGTGAGTGCCTACGGACCATTTTGAGAGAAGTCATCATTGCCTCTCCGAGTGGTTGTTTCTCACATGCTCGACTTCAATACCTTGATCGCATCATTGAGAATCACGCAGGGTTTATATCCCTTCCATTATTGGTGGAAGACCCTGGATCTCCCCCGACTCTAGCACATTGGTGAGTCACTTCGGAATGCCCAGTTATATGTTCCCATGGATGTCTGGGTTGCGTTGGCGATTGTATTCAAAATCCATCCAGTTATATGCTTCCTTGAGTACCCAGTTCAGTTCCAGTTCAGTGTCCCATTGAGGATATGACTCCCCATCACTATGATCCAGCAACTCATCAGTTCCTCTGGTACCCCACTCAGCAGCACTGTTGTTATTCCAGTGTATCAGTTCTTCAGCTTAGACATGGTCATCCCAGCAGTATGTCCCATATTTGTGTCCCCTCTGGACCCTTATGATGTACACAGTGGTTCTCTATGTATCCTACAAGTCCCCCTTTTTGGGCCTCACAGTTATTTTTATGTATCTTGATATGAGCATGGGTATGCCTGCCTTGTCCATATATTGAGATTCTTCCTCATTCATTATTTGAGGCTATGTATATTTCAGGTCCCCATGTTTTGGACCCCATTGTTATTATTGTTCTATATCTTGATATGAGCATGGGAATGCTCGCCTCGTCCATATGATCAGATTATTCCTCATCCATTATTGAGGTAATGTACTTTCAGTTTTTGCAGTTTGTTCGGGACCGTTGTTTCGGACTCCAGTTTGATTTTTCTCTTCTCCACACCCCAGGAAAACCATACAAGACTTATGATGTCTATCGGCCATACGATGAGCTCCTGCCCTCACACATCAGGGGGCAATCTGTTAACAACCAAAAAGTGCTCACTACCTCATCTACCCCATTACATGACTCATTTGTCCATATTTCCTACCATATTTACCTCCAGAACCTTAAAATCCCATTAAAAAGCCTCCAAAAGGCCACAAAACCATTTAAAAAGCTCAAAAACCCCTTTTCCCCCCAAAATTATCCAAAAATCCTCCAAAATAGCAAAAACCCTCTAAGAAGGGAATAAAAAATATCAAAAAAGGACGAAAAAGAGGAAAAAGGAGGAAAAAACCCTATACAGCTGACCTAAACCATATGGTTCCCAAAACCATGGGCTAGCACTCCACCACTAAAAACCTATAAATAAGTGATGGAGACCCCTCATTTCATATCCACAGTCAAATACACCCTTACTCTGCTAAAATCACTCTTGAAACCCTAGCTCACCCTTGAGCTACTTTCACCATTGAGTGCCCCTTTTGGCCCATTTCCACCATTTGGAGAAAGAGAAGGAGCAAAGTTGGAGTTTGGAGCAACCCTCTTGGATCATTGCAAGAACTTCACCAACCTCTACACTTGAGGTAAAATTTTAATACAAAAAAGAAAGATCTTCCCCATATTTCATGATTTTGTTATGTTTATTAATGCTCATACTAGTTTAGAATTGGTATTGTTTTCTTACTTTAGTTTACTGTTTATTGAACTGCTACTAAGGAGCCCATTCTCCTTAGTAGGTGCTCATTTGCACAAGCTAGGGTGAAAGCCCTATCTACATCGAGAGAAATGTAAACATAGTACTATTTATAATGTTGGTGAAGTACTGCACATATACAAAAAGTCATTCAAGGATGTACTTATCCAATATGGAGAGATATATATAAACATACATGTTGTTTATATATGAAGGGAAATATCATTCAGCAGATAATAGCAAGGAAAACTTCTTGAAAATGCCAACTAGTTGGACATTTGATGGTTCACAAGATAGAGAAATAACTATAAAATCAATTATGTGTTCTTTGTTGAATTATCTTGGGCCTCGTTAAAAAACAGGGTGTTGGTTAAAGACATTCAACTTCAAATGACCGTCATATTATACAGACAACAATTCATTTAGTGATTTGTATATTTTTGACAACTTCTACATGCACTAGTACATGTGCACATTTTTCCCACGGAAAATCGTTGCTATTGCAACACTTGTGCGTTGCTGTAGCGACAAACCTGACACCTCTTTTTCGTGGAAAACTTTTTGTCATTGTAGCAACACTTTACAAGGTTCATCGCTATAGCGAAACGAAAGGTATGAAATGTGGCATGTGTGGGTAATGTTTAAAAAATAAAACACCATCACTATAGTGACGTTATGGATCTTTTGTCGCTATAGTGACTATCGTTGGGGGAAAGAACATTTTCTTCAAAAAAATTTAATTGTTTTTCCACGAAAAAATAGATTTTAAATTATTCATGGCAATATGTCATGGAACTTTTGAGCCATATGTACTAGTGAAATTTAATTGATGTATATTTTATTGGACAATTCTCATATTATTTATGGACATGGTATCATGTATTTGGTGATGTGTTTCAAAAATTGTTTCAAAAATTGCTGAACATGAAAACAATATACTTAAAAACATTGAAACATAATATTTTATTGACTGGGTTGTGTGTGTGTTTTTTTTGTTCGCAGATACTAGAATATTGGTTACTAGTAAACCATTGATTATTTTCGATTTCAATGGAGTTTTTTTACACGCAGTACATAAAAAAAAGAAATTCGAATTTCCACAAACACCAGATATAGAATCAACCACAAAGTATTTTTTTATACGTCCAGGATTTAGGGAATTTTTTGAAAAATGCTTTAAGTTGGGGTATGGACATCTGCACAACAAAAAAACGTTGACGAGTTTTTTCCAACATTATTACAAAGAGAAATATTTAGAGTAATTTTAACACAAGAATATTGTTCTTGCATAGCCAGAGAGGGTTATCAGGGTGATGGAAATCCTTATATATTTCTCAAGCCTTTAAACAATGTTTGGTACATTTTGATCCATGGTTGGGATGCTACAAATACAACGATTGTAGATGGCTCGAAAGAAAAACATGTTTGTAACGAGGAAGGGAACTATATTATAACAAAAACGTATACTTGCCAAGATGTCAATGACACATTCTTGTTACATCGATCATGGCCTTGCTTGCTGCACCTGAATGGTGTGAGTGATGTGAGGCCAATTGTGAATAAAATGAAAATGAAAGTATTTTTTTAAATAATACACTTATGTTTGTTTGTACTATTATGTTCAATTTCACTTTGAGTATAATACTTGTAAAGTGTCGAGTTTGGTTTTCGAAAATGAAAAATCAAAGCTTGAAAGTTCCTAAATCGGTTTTAAAAATTGCAAATTTAAGTATTGGAAGTGTCAAAAGTAGCCTTCCAAAAGGAAAAAACCAAGTTCTAAAAGTGGCATTATCATATTTATCATATCGGAAAAGCACAAAAACCAATTTCGAAAGTGGGGATATCAAAAGCAAAAGTATGCTTTTGGAACCTGGATTTGGCACTTTTGGAACCGTATTTGGCACTTTTGGAACCGGATTTGGCACTTTTGGAACCGGATTTGGTACTTTTGCAACCAGATTTTGCAATTTAGAAACCTTGATTTTGGGGCTTAGAAAGGTTGTTTTTGTCCTGTCTTCAAAGTGAATTGGACTAGAATATGTCCAAGTTTAATGAAATTGGCATTAATGTAAAGTAAAAATTACATATATCATTATTTTATTTAGGATTTTATATATTCATTTTTTTACTTCTAAACATTCACAGTTGATGTCTAAGACTCTAATATTCAGCTTCTAAACATATTTATCAACATTAAATGACTATTTACAACTATGCTTAATTTCGACTAAGGGTGGACTAATGTGGTTGAGATTCTTTTATGAATTACAATTGTTCGCAATCGTAAGTGGTGTACAAAATCATTAGTGATGAAATGTAATTGTTTAGAAAGATTAGTGATGTACACAATCATTCGTGTTTGAGGCCACTAATTTTCAATATTACAAAGAAAATCTAGTCAATTTGACCCATAATAGGACCATTATTATATATTTTTCATTGGGGTTGAGGGTTGGTTTCCATAGGTTCATAAATATAAGTTAATATGTTTTTTAATATATTAAAGACTTATCTATTTCCCTTAACTAATCTATCCAATACATCACCAATTATACCATTATCAACATCTTTAGGCACTTCAAAGTAGATTTACTCAAGACTTTATGTAGCCTTTATCACATACAATACCATGGGAAAATACCATTGTACACCCAAAACCATGGACCCATAAACCATAAATTTTAAACCTATATTTGACTCTTTAATCGAGTCAATATTAACCCAACATTCCACCATTTAAACTTGATCTGGGGTAAAGACCAACCCCCTCGAAGTTTTATGCAAGTATCAAGAAATACAACATACTCCCCCTCTTTAATCTACCTAAACCTATATCTGAATTTGATCCAAGATTTATGTGAGAACTTTCTCAAACAAAAATATTCGACAAAGGAACTACGATTATATGCATGTGAACATGATAAATTATTATAGTGCGTCCTTTGAACAAAATCAACCATGCGACAATGTCATAGAAATTCAAGCACATAAATAAACACCCATGTGATAATGGAGTTCACCAAACTATGTCGACTACGTCTCCAATCCTGCTTCAACTGTGTGATCGATCCATTAATATGATGAAGATAATGCATAAAATTTGATTATCTCAAGAGGTCTTTCACCAACTACTCACTATCTAAAATACATAACAAGTGCCTCTAAATAGCCAAACTCTCCTTGAGACCCTTCACCTGTGTACTTCAGATTGATAATATTGAAGGCCAACAAATGTATCAAGTATGCAAATATATAGTTGCTTCTTCTGCACAACAACGGACTATGAAAAGTGATAATCTCCTTCAAGACCTTCACCTTTTTTCTTCGAACGGAGAATTCCAAAGGCCAACACTTGTATCAGTGTATAGATGTAACTAATCAATCGATCTCAATCTGTAGGATCTAAGCAAGCTCATACTTGCCTCTTCATGTCCCAAAGAGCTTATGAAATTCAGACAAGTTTACAAAGTTTCCAAATAGGCCTTAGGTATAAACACAATGCCTCTACTCTCATCATCACTTAAGAGTGGCTAAAAGAACCTTTTACAACGTGGCAACATTCATTTTCAAGTTACAATGCCAACAAGTGCACGAGTAGTGCAGACACTGTGGTCTCAAACCCACTACAAAATAATGTGCACCATTACAATATTTCCAACAAGGCTTAGTCATAGACCACAATTCCTCTCAATCTCATTATCACTTAAGAGTGGCTAAATGAACCTTTTACAACATGTTAAGGCAACTTAGTTTCTCAACAATAGAAGGCTCCAAATAGGCCTAAAGCATAAACACAATGCCTCTCACTCTCATCAGCTCTTAAGAGTGGCTAAAAGAACCTTTTACAATATGGCAATGTTCATACAAGGCTTCCCAACATATGCTTTAGGAAAAAATCATGCCTCTCACAACAAGTGGCTACAAGACTATTAGAATAATGGAAAGATCATTTTGAAGTCACAATGTACAAAATTAGAGTGCACTTAGTGGAAGACAACATAGTATTCTAGTGCACAATAAAAAGTGAAAGCACCTTCCTTAATTTCCCTCATTAACTCTTTATGAAAGCATTACAAATAAAATGGATTTCCAATAGTGTATCCAACAAATATAATGTAAAAAACCATAAAAAAGGAAGAAGGTACATAACTCAGAAAGGCATGATGAAAACGCTTTACCAAATTTCTTGTCCCATTGTCCATGGAACACTTGGTCTCATCGATCCTTTCCCGCAAAGGTCTCTACCATGATTCCCCGTGGCTTCGGTCTCAATGGCTTACTTACCAAATAGCTCACATTGTGACTTGTGTCTTTTCAAAAAACTTGTATTGAAATGCTCCCCCGCTTGACTCCAAGTGTAACGATATTTAAATAGTGACATGGGGTCATAACCACACCCCCTTTTCATGGAAACCAATACTTAATTGTGGTATAAAAAAAAAACACCAACAATAGGTGCCTAACCATATGGTATATTGTTATCATATAAAACATGCTAATGGTACACTTTATCAACCACATGTCATTTATGGTGTTGTTGGCTATAAAAACCAACACATATAACAACCATATGTTATGCATGGATAAATACATCATGTGCAATCAAAGATTTACATCGAATATGGCATGGAGTCTTTGCAACCACTACTAATTTAAAATCATCGACAACCTGTCTACTCATGACATGGCATAATACATATATATTTGGAAAAGCGCCAACCAAATCATTGTTTCAAATGCCTAATAAAATTTTCGGCATCACTTGGCATATTAAGGTTATATATAGACACACACACACACACACACACACACACACATTGTTTGTTTTGTGCCTCTACCAAATATGGCATAAACCCCAACATTCTACTAGTTGGTGCGAACCTTACCATGGGATATATAGCATACAACGAAACCATGGATAGGGGATTATCCCCGACCCCCTCTTTTTTTGGCCATATTAACTCCACCAATCTTAAATAAAATGTTTACCACGTGATTTATAAGAAACATATGGTGGCACAATGGTGAAGGAACTTTTCCATGATCTGCAAGGTCATGGGTTCAATCCTCAACAAGGCCACAAAATATTTTTGTTGAAGACAATTATTCATTGGTAAATCGCAACTGCCACATGTCACGATCTGATAGGTCCACATCACACCAACTAAGTGTTAATTGTGCAATATTACAATGGCATGTGTCGAACATAGATTAGTCCTTACATGACCATAATTATTAATATGATTAGAAGTGTGTGAACAAGAACATGTTGGGATATTTCAACACTCCATCCTTGTCCTACCTAGCATTATTTATTTTTCCTAGTTGTTGATGATGTCATTTGCCCCCTAGTGGTGTGCAGATGTCATCCAGTATCCATCTATCACCTTCTAAGCCCTGCATGCATCATTTTATTTAACCACTTCCGTCAGTTCCCTATTTTATAGGAAAATACTAAGCGTTCCAGTGTAGTCCACCTGAGTTATCTGACTCTTGTGGGTGGTTAGAGCTCCAGATGCCACTAATTGTGAACTCATGCTCCCTCTTTTAACTGGAATTCATGACAGACTCACTATTGCGCCCTTCTTAGTCAGTTAACTGATTATGACTTTAGTTAGCTGAGTTTAGGTTCAGTTCAGTTGACTTTGAGTCTTCCGGAGCACTCCAGTGGTGCTAATCCCTATGCTAGACCAACTGAGGTTCGAATTCTCCTGCATGATATGAATTATCTCCATTGTAATATCATTGTTCATTATATTGATAATTGATTAGTGTGACATTATTCTACTCCTATTTTAGTTTTGTTGCATTATTATTCTTATGCTCCTTTTTACTGCAGTTTTCACTCTTCTTCAAATTTTATGCTCATTGTTTCTTTGTGAGGTACCCCCATCTCTTTATATCTGCTTTGACATAGAATTTCATAGAATCTTTAGCATTAATAAAACTTTGCTTAGGATTCTTATTATGTGCCATAAGAGCTTTATTAGGAGAGACTTGTCTTGAAACAATCAACATTTCTTACTCATTTACCAACCCTTTACAAAATCTTTAAAAGTAGGTTTCGTGGTACTTTGAGACAATTCAAGAGCCCTATTCCTAGTTTGGATGAACATGTCAAAACAAGATGGAATTTTTTGTTCTACAAGGATTATAAGAGCAGTGTCTGTCTTCTTGTAATCTTTACCACAATTATTTAATTTTTCATTTAAAGTTTTCACTTCAGCAAGATATAATTCTACTCTTTCAAAGTTAGTAGGATCTAGATCGAAAAACCTTTTTTCAAGGTAATAAGCAGAGATATCATCAGATTTATCAAATAAAGAAGGAATAATTTTCCATACCTCAGCAACGTTTTCTTTTGCCTCCATACTTACCTGAAGACTATTTGAAACTATTTGACCAATGAGCCCTCTTGCTGGATCACATTTTTCTTCCCATATAGCCACATCATTAGCATCATCAGGTTTCTTGTGTTCACCATTGACAATCCTCCATAGATTCTTACTCCTGAGAACATCAATCATTTTTATTTTCCATTCAAGATAGTTAGGACCAACAAGCTCAGGAACAGAAGCTACTTCTGATGTCATAATGATAGAAAATTTTGAAAAGAAAATTAAACCCAAATGCTAGAATTGACAAGAGAAAAAAGTGAATAACAGAAAACACAAACTTTACCAATCTGATCTCGAAAAAAGAAGAGAAAATGACGGAAACTTTACTTACAGACCTTAAAACATTGCTAAATAAAGTCACATGCGGGTCTGTTAGTGGAAACTCAAGTGTAGATTTGATACCCGCGGGTTTTGCACAGGAAAGTCGCATGTTACGTGCAGGTTTACAGTAGCGCAAGCCATGGGTATGTCGAATCATGAACGGGTCTGTAAAAGAAAATACCTGGTTATACAAAGTTATAGGTGGTTTCGCAATAGGAAAGTCACGTGTACACGCATTTTCTGCGAAGAAAAGTCATGGGTGTCATGTTTTAGGATGAAACCAGTGCCGGCTAATCCGCTGACGGAAACCTGCAAAAATTCTACCAAAATTGGAAGGAAATAACAGATCTTACAACAAGAATAATATCTCCTTGAGAATAATCCAAAAAACATATAGATCTACTGGGAAAAAAAAAAACCTTGAAAAATTACTGCAAAAATTCTACACAACAAAGTTAGGTTTATGAGAAAAAAAATCTCAAATATGCAGGATCATGCCCAGGTCTAAAGAGAAGCCTAATGGATACCAGATAGAAAGAAAGTATACAAAAATAAAGAGTGCCCAGATGAAGATAATAGTTATTGGTTGAAAGCTATATAAGGTGCTAGATCATAGCAACTAGCTCTGATATCATGTTAGGGTTATAGATCTACTAAAATAGCTTACCTATCTAAGAAATCAATAACATGTCAACATAAATAAAGAATAGAAAGATAACAAGGGAAAATAATACACCAGATATACATGGTTCACCCAATTGGGATACATCCATGGGAAGGTTGTGTTCTATTATCTCCAGAAATATCCTTCAATCTTACAAAGAGAGCAACTACAAATAACTCGATACAATAGAAGAAAGCTTGTGAAAACAGTACAACATCACTGATGGTGTTGTATGTTGTTGTTGTATAGTGTATGTTGAAGAGACTCCCTTGACCCTATTATATACCTAGAGATGTGGAGAAATTACTCTCACATATTGCATGTGGGATAATATAATTATCCATAATAACACCTCTTTATATAACAATGGATATCAAGAGTATACTTTACCATATTAAATATGGGATATAATGGATTACTCTTTTACATAAGATTGTGGATAACTTTCGACATAATACCAATACATTATTACCTTCCAAGGAATATAATATATTCCAACAAGTTAGAGTTATAGATCTACTAAACTAGCTTACCTATCTAAGCAACCAATAACATATCAACATAAATAAAGAACAGAAAGAGAACAAGGGAAAAGAATACACCAGATATACATGGTTCACCCAACTGAGCTACGTACACGGGAAGGTTGTCTTCTATTATCTCTAGAAATCTCCTTCAATCTTACAAAGAGAGCAACTACAAATAACCCGATACAATAGAGGAAATCTTGTGAGCATAGTACAAGATCATTGATGGTGGTGTATGTTGTTGTTGTATATTATATGTTGAAGATACTCCCTTGACCCTCTTATATACCTAGATATGTGGAGGAATTACTATCACATATTGAATGTGGGATAATATAATTCTCCATAATAACACCTATTTATATAACAATGGAAATCAAGAGTATACTTTAACATATTAAATATGGGATATAATGTATTACTCTTTTACATAAGATTGTGGACAAATTCTGACATACTACAAAGACATTATTACCTTCCAAGGAATATAATATATTCCAATATATTCTATAGGAACATTTATCTCCTTCCACCTCTTCTTGCATAGCCAAAAATGTTCTCTTGCATCACAAGTTCCTTTAGACCAATTTTGTAATTGTTTCTCAAATATTGGTTGAAATCTAATGCTAATGTTCTATGCTTTTTTCTCCTAGCTACCAAACATCTACCTATGATCATCTCACCATCACATAGGCATCCCTTTTAACATTGCATCCATCTCTTGAATCCTCATAGGTTCTGGTACTCATTCTTCCATTTCTTTTATAAATTTCTCTACCACCCCTATCTCATCAAAATATGGAAGATCACACAGTTCTATTCCTCTCTAGTGCATAGATTTAACAACCCTTGCACATCTTCAACTTAAGAATTCATACAATATGTTATGCCATATCTCCATTTCTTCTTCTAAATATGTATCAAATGAATATATATTATGTTAGTTGATCTCTCCATTAGTTGTAGGATATACATAATCCTCTTTCCTCCTTTTAATATGATAAATGTTTTATATTTCATCATCCTCCATTAAATCCCTTATTAGTTCTGAATATCTTTATCCCTCCTTCAGCTCTAAAGGATAAATCACTCTCATTTCTTATGGTTCAAAGGACATAGACATTTGATTTAAGTTTAAAATAACATTATTTTTAAAGTCCCAATCAATACCCAACAATTCTTGGTAAGGATCTGACCAATCTAAAATTTCAATTACTTTGAAGTCTGGTCTGGTTTTAATTCTATCAATCTCAACTTATACATCTTCCAACATACCGGTTGGATATACTCTTTATTAATTAGCCAACCTTAATTGAATAGGGGACCACACCAACTTAGGTTTCCCCATCAGTTCCCATGTTTTCTTTGGAAATATGCTTACATCAATGCCTATATCTAATATGACATACTGCATCTCATATCCCCCTAATTCTAAACTCATCTTAAATTCCCTTCATGTTTTTATTCTTTTCCCAATGCAATCCACTTTCTTCTATGGTAGTGGAGCAGCAATAGGAATCTCTGCTTCTTTCATAGCCATTAGCTTTGTTAGCATCTGTGTTAGTTTCGTAGTTACTTAAAAATCGCTAAGAACCTCACCACAAAATGAAGTAGATCACTAACTCAATCGTTGTATTACCATCATACCATAACTCTTTTGTGTTCCAGCCATTGAGCTTCTTGCACTGATTTTTGTCCTTCGTGCAAGAACTACCTATGTTGCATAGCATCAAACTTAAGCAATGGTTTTTTTGCTTTCTTTATCTTTTCTTCTGACATTTGCTCGACATAGCCTGGCTTACCATGGTTTTTTCTTGTTCTTGTGCACCTCTAGTCACAATCTATAAATTTACAAGGGGTGGGTGCACGAAGATGGTCCCCATTTTCGTTGCAATAGGGGCGCGCTAGCAGAAAAGAAAAATGGCGCGTACGCACCTAAGGCAGCGCGTATGCGCCACTAGGTTCGGTACCAAACCAAGGCACGTGCACGTGGCTAGCGTGTGCGTGTAACAGTGGCGACACGTGACTGTTAAAAAAAAAAAACCAGAGCACAATTTCTCCATTCTTCCATTTGCCCGAGCGCGTCCTCCTCCTCTGCGTGCGTGTCGATTCAACCACCAAAGGAGGCCAAATCGACTCCAAAACCACCCAACAACACCCACAAACTCATCAACAGTTCAATTAATAAGTAAATATCACATTTTTTTTCATTTTATTCATTATTTGTGTCAAATTTTTGATTTTTTTTGTTTATTTAATTGTAAATAATTCCCAAATTTTGAAAACAATGAACCAATTTTCTATTGCAGATTGTAAACTGAGACAATGAGTGAACAAGATTTTAACCCCGAGTCCAGTGGAACACAAGAAAACCCAAACCTTGGACCCAATGCCGAAGAAAACCGTGAACACAATCCAAATGCTGAACAAAACCAAAACCCCCAACCCAATTTTGAACAAGATGACCTTAACCATTATGTAAATGAAATGCGAGTGCACACTCGCAAACTTAGAAACTTGGGGGAACCATCTCGATTGTCTCTTGCCACGTCAATTAAGAACTCAATTGACTCCCTCATCCATGCACAGCAGCAATTGACTAACATGACTCAATTTAGAGCTAGGATGCAGGAGTACTACTCCACAGGCATCTCCAAGGAAGCAATAAAAGATTTGAACATTACAAAAGCCCAATTATATAGTATGTTCATCGATCTGAAAAAAAAACAACCACCGAACATTACAAAGCAATGTGTCTGCATGGATTGGTGTCATTACCAATCGTGGAGGGACAATTGGATGCAGAGGTGGTTCATGGTGTACGATAAACCTCCCTGCAATAATAGGGAGGTTCGACAGTACTTCCTTCGCCAACTATGGGCTGAGTTTTGCCTCGGTTTACATGTCAACTATTTTGAAATAACCGAGTTCCAAGGTGTTGGGAGTGGCTCTGCCCAAGATCGACCTGCTGCCAGGAGGAACCCACTGAGAGGGCCACCAGCTCCGAGGCACGACCCCAACCCCTCTCCCCAGCCACCTCAATTTCCCCACAAGCTTGATCAGATCGAGGTGGCAATGAGGAATGTTGCACGTGGACTCCTCAAACACACCTCCTTTGTAGCAGCGACTACAGTGGAGAGGTCGATTGACCTTGATAGAGATCCAGGTGCAGGGCCTTCACGACAGGGCCAGGATATACCAGTGACCGGTGGTAGATATGTTGGGCATTCTAGTTCGATGGGGGCAATTCCACATCTTTGTCCCCATTGCGGGCACACTTTCGCTGGCCCGATTGAGGGCTGTTATATGGATCAGGTCAGCAATTTTTTTAATGTGTTTTCAATCATCACTTGATAACTTGTAAAGTATTTTTAAAGTATTTTTGTTTGACTTAAACTATTATTTCAATGTACAGTTATTCAAAGCTGATACACCAAGATGGGAGAACGTAGGATCTCCCGACCTAGATGCAGCAATGGCAGCTGCAGCTGAAATTGCAGCACCCCACACGGAGTTATTTTCAGTACCTGACACAATATTGTCATTACTTGTGTCATTTATATTACTCAAGTATTTATATTTATGGCATACACGTTGATAGTTCGTACAATGTTTTTGAATATATTGATTGCCTAGATAATGACTTGTTTAACATGTTCATAACATTCATGCATTTTGTTGTCCACAGGTGTTTTGTGACTACGGTGATCAACCACCCCTGCCAGGATTGGCACATCACCATATACACAGGTACAATGTGTAGTTATAAGCATTCTTTTAATTTGATTTGTTACGACTTACTATGGTTTAATTTATTGTTTGTTTACTAAATTGTGATATTACAAATGTATATGTAGGTGCCACCAGTAGCTGCGCCTCCCCATTTTAGTCCTATGTATACACCCTCTCCCATGAGTCCCCCCCTCGCTTCCATATACACCCCTCCCTTCCATCCAGCCCCCCCTCTCCATCCATACTCCCCCCCTCCATCCATCCTCCCCCAATCGCCCCCCCCCCCCCCCCCCCCGGTCCATACATCCTCCCCAATTTATCCATGCCCCCATGTTTATCCATCCTCCCCCATTCGTCCATGCCCTCCCTTCCTTCCACTTTCCCCTCTTCGTCCACAACCTCCCATTCGTCCATACTCCTCCCTCCATGCAAGACTTCCCTCCCATGCACCATCCCTCAACATCCCCCCTATCCCTTTTCGTTCCATACCCTCTATCATACAACCAGCAGGGGTTCATCGTCCATGACATCCTCCTCCACCCCATACTACCGTGTCTTCTCCCACCATATCATCCCCACTTCCCACCACTATTGTGGCATCTACTCTTCCAGTATCCTCATCAGTATCTACAGTGATTTCACCTGTAGTGGCTACCACTACATATGTTCCCTCCCCATCACTGCATCGGATCTGGTTGTCCGGCCATTTGCTCCACCTGCTAGCCAAGAAGCCCAACCATGTCCATCGTCGGCGGTGTTCACAGTGAGAATCAAGCTAATTTATGAAAATATTTTGATGCATTAACAAAAATTAATTTAAGCAATTATTACTTTTCAATGAAATGATTGTTGTAACTGTTGTAGGCTGGAATTGTTGAGAGGCTCCGCAGATCCAGGACACCTGTCCGACATTTCCCATTCACATACAGGGGTGATTTATTTAAGATTCGAATTCTACATTTGTTTTATAAATGTGGTAAATGTTGCAAATGCTTGAAAATGACGGTATCTTATATCATTTGTTCCAAATCTCGGAGAGACGGTCTAGTCCTAGATGGAGCAAGACCCAAGGCACCAGTAGCTCGAAGAGTAGGAAGATCGACTTTGGATCTGCGTTTGGGAGTGACGGCAGTGGTCACAATTCTTGACACACCACGTGTTATGTACATTAGCCACGATGTGGCACTTTTGTGCACCAGTTTTGATCTACTTTGTATCTACGGCACGAGTTTCCATGAATTTTGTATCTACGGCATGAGTTGTTGCATTTTCTATAGGGCACGAGTTTCCATTGTACGTACATTGGGAACCATGTTCCACTATTTTCCATAAATTGTATATGTTTGGATGAGTTTTGTAGCCTCGATGTACATGGATTTTTAGTTATGTGATTTATATATCTTGTTGTCTAATGTGGTTGTCCCATGTTGTGTGTATCATGATGTGATGTTGTTTAAATTTGGGTTTTACCTAGATCTTAGAAGAGAAGTTGGATATCATAGTTCATCTTGGTTTATCTTTCCACATGTAAAAGCTTCTAATGGTATCTATGTTAAGAAAACATTGTAAACATAGGCTAACTAAAACAAAATCATGTATGAGAATTAATCTAAAAACAAACGGAATAAATGGATGGACAAATCACACCTCATGGCACATAAGATATATATTGAGAACTTGAGTACTAGGAAAAGAATACTTAAAAATATAAAATGTCCATTGTCATCGAAAGGTTAAAATGAGATCCAAAATGTCCATACTCTACATAATGAAATGTCGTCACTAGTATTTATTTTGACCATTTTGTCCACTTAAGATCATGCAACAAATGAATAACCAAGTTATGGAATCATTTCTTAATCAATTTTCACCATACAAATAGGACAACCTTGAGCACGATGTATAGCTAGCTCATTAATTCTCACTCATGGATATAGCCACCTTTGATTTGATGACCATCACATCCACTACCATTTACAATTAGGACTTCCTTAATTTATCATTATGTGATAGCGATCTAATTTTATGTAGACACGTTGTCTTAAACACATGTATAGTTGACATTACAATAAATGACTACTATGAGGTGTATTTTTTAGGCTATATCCACCTCAACACACCAACTTGTTACCCCAATACCCAAAATGCTGTCGAATTTTGTCTGGAAGGGATAGAGGGGTATTAGGACATCATAATTCATCTATTGGACACTCAGACACTTGTTAAAGACATTTAGGACAAGTGCATTACATCAATGGAGTCACAAATACAGCCTCATCAAGTTGCATGCATCCATTAGTGCGTCATCTACACTAGAACATGTAAGCATTACTACATGTTGGAGTAAGCTTTACTAATGTTATGATAATATTAGGTTTTCCATCCATTGAGAAGGTTTCCATAGGTGTGCATATCCACCATATAAAAATCTTCATGGTACAACCAATTTCAAACCATTACATTTCTAAATTAGGTATCCGGTGCTAGGTACAACGGTTTTCTAGTTGTATGCACCCTTGCTATATAGATGAGAAACTATGAATATATGTGAATAGTTATTTGGATTCAAATGTATGCACATGAATATATATGTACAATGAAAATTATTTAATCTTTACATGTATTATAATTTAGGGCTAGATCTTAGGCTACATAATGAGGTTTCATTGTGATTAGAATACAAACTAGGGTTTACACTACCAACTAGGGTTTTTAGGCTAGGCTCTCATGTTTCTAGGGTCACCATCTTAATGTTTAATTCCACTATCATGACATCATTCCCACCAATACCATTCCCACTACTACAATCACCATCAAGTTGCATGCATCCATTAGTGCGTCATCAACACTAGAACATGTAAGCATTACTACATGTTGGACTAAGCCTTACTAATGTTATGATAATATTAGGTTTTCCATCCAGTGAGAAGGTTTCCATAGATGTGCATATCCACCATATAAAAATCTTCATGGTACAACCAATTTCAAACCATTAGGTTTCTAAATTAGGTATCCAGTGTTAGGTACAATGGTTTTCTAGTTGTATGCACCCTTGCTATATAGATGAGAAACTATGCATATATGTGTATAGTGATTTGGATTCAAATGTATGCAGATGAATATATATGTACAATGAAAATGATTTAATCTTTATATGTATTATAATTTAGGGCTAGATCTTAGGCTACATAATAGGGTTTCATTGTGATTAGAATGCAAACTAGGGTTTATGCTACCAACTAGGGTTTTTAGGCTAGGCTCTTGTGTTTCTAGGCTAGGATCCAAGCTCTAGGGTCACCATATTAATGTTTAATTACACTATCATGACATCATTCTCACCAATACCATGCCCACTACTACAATCACCATCAAGCCTCTCAATCCCACTTTGAACATTTCCCATACCTCCAAGTTAAAATTGATAGGTCTTGTTGCTAAAAGCTTTTCACTTATCTATTCACATAGACAAATCCACTCCTGTGAAAGATTTGTTGTAGCTTGGTACGTGCAAGTTCACATGCAATAATACTTGAGAGATCATTTTACCCCATGATCCATGGAAGATTTATTGGAGTCATATGAACCTCATTGTTATCACCCCAACCATCGTCAAGACGCCAAGATCCATCCTTAGTAGACAAAACCTCATGTTGGCACCCATACCACACTCAAAGATAAAAAAATTCTTTGAAAGGGCATGTTTGGGGATTGAGGGAATCTTGATTTCTTTATAATCACAGATGAGAGGTTCTTAGAGTCAAATACATTGGATATAAATAAATTCCCCGAGATACATAATACATGACCATAGAAGAAGATTGAAATTTGAGGTCAAAACTCATTAATGAAGGTAGAATGAACTTGGATAGATAGATTGGGAAAATTTTAGATGAATACCTAGAGCTCTGCACACAAGCTAAAGAAAAAAAAAGAAAAACTCCTAGCATTGGGAACAAATAGCCAAAACCAACAATGCACCTAGAACACAATGACCCAGGGAACTTCAAAATGCAACACCACTCCACAAAAGAAGTTGCTTTAGACCTACCTCACTGATGAATCATGTTAATACTTTAGACCAAGCCACACCATTAATATGCAATGTACATCACCATCTTCATCATCATCAACGTCTTCATCATCATCACCATCATCATCATCATCACCATCTTCATCATCATTGTCATCTCTAGGTTCCTCATCAACATCTCCATCATCTCCATAATCTTCATCATCATCAACATCATCATCATCTTCATCATCATCAACATCTCCATCATCATCATCATCATCATCATCATCATCATCATCATCACCATCATCACCATATCCATCTTTTGGATGTGAGACGGAACCATCACCATCTTCATCATCACCATCACCATCAACCTCACCACCATCATCATCATCATCAACGTCACCATCTTCATCATCATCACCATCTTCGTCATCATTACCATCTCCAAATTTTGGATGCGAGACAGAACCATCACCATCTTCATCATCACCATCACCATCTTCATCATCACCATCACCATCACCATCACCATCAACTTCACCACCATCGTCATCATCATCACCATCTTCATCCTCATTGTCATATGTAGGTCCCTCTGTTAAGATTTAATATGCTAAGATAGAAAATAGCATCATTACATTCCATTTCACAATAATAGCATATACAGGATCACTGAAGAAACAACAAGCACAACATAAACACAAGAGACACAGATTTATCTTGGGAAACCCTCATGGGGTAGAAAACCCAGCAAAGCTTCCTCAATATAGATGACCAGCAATATACAAGGATGAAACCCTGAGACATGATCTCCTCCTCCACAATAGCAGACCTCTCCTCCACAAGTGCGCTATCCTCAAGTGAGTGAGTTTATCAAATGAGGAACACACCTCCTCTATTTATACACTACTCTGACATATCTTTTACACAAGTACATGTAGGCTCGTATTTAACCATTAGGTTAAATACCCTATTATAACTGATTGGGCCGACCCCACTAGGGTGGTCTAACAACCCTTTGACCCACATAACACATACAGGGCCGACCCCCACTAGTGAAGTCTAATAACCCAAGTTACCACATTCCGACGGAGGAATAAACATCTCCGGATATACAATAAGATCTTTACGGAGGAATGAAACATCTCTGGAATAATAAAGTACAAATATAATATTCTTTGAAGTTACAATATTTCAACACCCTCATCACCGTGTCCATCATCATCACCATCTTTATCATCATTGTCATCATCTTCATCACCATCACCATCATCATCAATGCCTTCATCATCATCACCATCACCATCAACTCCACCACCATAACCATATTCATCATCATCACCATCTCCATCTTTTGGATGCAAGATGAAACCATCACCATCTTCATCATCGCCATCACCATCTCCATCATCATCACCATCTTTGTCATCATCATCACCATATTAATCATCACTGTCATCTGTAGGTCCCTCATCACCGTGTCCATCATTATCACCATCTTCATCATCCCCATGATCTTCATCACCATCACCATCACCATCATCATCAACGTCTTCATCATCATCACCATCATCATCATCATCACCATAAGTGCCTGGTGGATGATTTTCCAAAGTTGACCCCTATGTGCAAAAGTTGCACACTCCCTCACTGAGCAAAACC
The DNA here is from genome assembly GCA_027924585.1 of Larix kaempferi. Classification (NCBI taxonomy): domain Eukaryota; kingdom Viridiplantae; phylum Streptophyta; class Pinopsida; order Pinales; family Pinaceae; genus Larix; species Larix kaempferi. The sequence goes on along the minus strand of BSBM01000318.1, from coordinate 337,332 downwards.
CTAGTTTCCAAGGTAGACGTACAAGATGACACTGGGGCCACCAGATTGGAGGGGAGGGGCATCCCTAGAACTATCCCAGTGTCCCGAATCCAACGTAGTCGATGATTCACCAATCCGAGCCACGGTCTTCATTCTATGGTTCGTTCCGTCTCGCATCCAAAGGGCCTTCAGGGACACCTGCTAGATACCTGCCGGGGGCATAGACCTCCAACCATGCAATAAAACTGGGTTCCGGAGAGTAATGCAAGTGTGTCTAGGTAGGTTATGGATGGGAATGCTAGCCACAAGTGCCCGGTGGATGATTTTCCAAAGGTTACCCCCGTGTGCAAAAATTGCACACTACCTCATTGACCAAAACCCTAGTTTCCAACATGGATGTACAAGCTGACACAAGGGCCACCAGAATGGAGGGGAGGGGCACCCCTAGCACTATCACGGTGTCCTGAATCCAACAGAGTTGACGGTTCGTCGATCCGATCCACGATCTTCATTCTATGGCTCGTTCCGTCTTGCATCCAAAAGGCCTTCAGGGACACCTACTGCATACCTGTCGGAGGCATAGAACTCCAACCGTGCAAAAAAACCGGGTTGCGGGGAGTCATGCAAGTGTGTCTAGGTAGGTTTCAGATGGGAACGCTAGCCACAAGTTCCCGGTGGATGATTTTCTAAAGTAGACCCCCACGTGCAAAAATTAGTCACTCCCTCACTGAGAAAAACCCTAGTTTCCAAGATGGACATACAAGATGACAACGGGGCCACCAAACCAAAAGGCAGGGTAACCCATAGAACTATCCTAGCATCCTGAATCCAATGGAGTCGATGGTTCATCAATCCAAGCCACGGTCTTCATTCTATGGCTCGTTCCGTCTCACATCCAAAAGTCCTTCAGGGACACCTGCTGGATACCTGCCGGGGGCATAGAACTCCAACCGTGCAACAAAACCGGGTTCTGGGGAGTCATGCAAGTGTGTCTAGGTAGGTTCCAACTGGGAATGCTAGCCACAAGTTCCCGGTGGATGATTTTTCGAAGCTGACCCCCATGTGCAAAAATTGCACACTCCCTCACTGAGCAAAACCCTAGTTTCCAAGATGGACGTACAAGATGACAATGGGGCCACCAGACCGAAGGGTAGGGGCACCCCTAGAACTATCCTGACGTCCTGAATCCAATGGAGTCGATGGTTCATCGATCTGAGTCACGGTCTTCATTCTATGGCTCGTTCTGTCTTGCATCCAAAAGGCCTTCAGGGACACCTACTGGATACCTGCCGGGGTCATAGAACTCCAACAGTGAAACAAAACTGGGTTGCGGGGAGTCATGCAAGTGTGTATAGGTAGGTTCCGGTTGGGAACGCTAGCCACAAGTGCCCAGTGGATGATTTTCCTAAGTTGACCCCCGTGTGCAAAATTTGCACACTCCCTCACTGAGCAAAACCCTAGTTTCCAAGATGGACGTACAAGATGAGAGCGGAGCCACTGGACCGGAGGAGAGGGGCACCCCTAGCACTATCTCGGCATCTTGAATCCAACGGAGTCGACAGTTCGTCGATCCGAGCCATGGTCTTCATTCTATGGCTCATTCTGTCTCGCATCCAAAAGGCCTTTAGGACACCAGCTGGATACCTGCCAGGGGCATAGAACTCCAACCGTGCAACAAAACCGAGTTCTGGGGAGTCATGCAAGAGTGTCTAGGTAGGTTTCGACTGGGATCAATAGCCACAAGTGCTTGGTGGATGATTTTCCAAATTTCACCCCAATGTGAAGGCCATCCAAATTTGCTTAAGGGGTGCATTTCTCATCTAGAAGCCCCCCGGTGTGCGTGACCACCGTGGATAGGTTGACAATGGCCATGTGGTCCTATGGGAGCCGACGAAATCTAATTACGCTCACGGGTTTTGGTTATGTGTCCCCGGAGAAAATCCCTAAAGTGTTTGTGAATGGCCCCAAGGTGCACGACTAGAATGCCCGTAGCGCCCGAATCGTGGCTCGGTTCGTGAATCTGTCAATTATGGTGGGTCCGGGACATTGGGTTTCAGCTAGGGGATCCCTCACAGCGTGCCTTGAAGACCCGAAGGTGGTTCCAATGGACCATCTCCGTAGCTAGGGTTTTGCTCAGTGATGGCCATTCCAAATTCACTAAAGGGGTGCATTTCTCGTCCGGAGGCCCCTGGGCATGCGTGGCCACCGTGGATAGGTACACAATGGCCACGTGGACCTATGGGAGCTGATGAAATCCAAGTCCACTTGCCGGTTTGGGTTTCGTGACGCCGGAGCAAATCCCCAAAGTGTCCCTGAATCGCCATCACTGAGCAAAACCCTATCTCCAGAGATGGACCATTGGCACTATTTCTGGGACTTCAAGGCACGCTGTGGGGGGTCCCCTAGCGGAAACCTGATGTCTCGGACCCACCGGAATTGATGGATTCACGAACCAAGCCAAGGTTCGGGCACTACGGGCATTCTAGTCGGGAACCCTGGGGCCATTCAAGGACATTTTGGGGATTTTCTCTAGGGCCACGAAACCCAAACCAATGAGCGGACTTGGATTCATTCGACTCCCATAGGTCCACGTGGCCATTGTGGACTTGTCCACGGTGGCCACGCATGCCCGGGGGCCTTCGGACGAGAAATACACCCCTTTAGTGAATTTGGAATGGCCATCATTGAGCAAAACCCTAGCTCTAGAGATGGACCATTGGCACTGCTTTTGGGTCTTCAAGGCATGTTGTGGGGGGTCCCCTAACTGAAACCCAACGTCCCAGACCCAGCGGAATCGATGGATTCATGAACCGAGGCACGGTTCAAGCACTACAGGCATTCTAGTCGAGCACCTCTGGGCCATTCAAGGACACTTTGGGGATTTGCTCCGGGGCCACGGAACCCAAACCGGTGAGTGGACTTGGATTCCATTCGCTCCCACAGGTCCATGTGGTCATTGTGGACCTGTCCACGGTGGCCACCCACGCTCGGGGGCCTACGGACGATAAATGCACCCCTTTAGCGAATTTGGAATGGCCATCACTGAGAAAAACCCTAGCTTCGGAGATGGCCCTCTGGCACCACTTTCGGGTCTTCAAGGCACGCTGTGGGGGATCTCCTAGTTGAAACCCGACATCCTAGACCCACTGGAATTGATGGATTCGCAAACCGATCCATGGTTCGGGTGCTACGGACATTCTAGTTGGGCACCCCGGGGCCATTCTAGTGGTGATAACAAGTTTACTATCTGTTGAGTTTGATACTACATCCAGGAGCCGCTCAACAAATTTTGAGATAGAAAGCTCTATAATTTTAGGATACTGATTCAACCACTCATACAGTTTCTCACCTTCTCGAGGATCTAAATTTATAATTTCCTTCTAGGTAGATTCAGGAATTCTCGAGGATCTAAATTTATAATTGCCTTTTGGGTAGATTCAGGCATGGAATAATATTTGGCAGCACTTCCAATCTCCCCAGACCATTTGGTTAGCCACAATATGTGTGACTCCTGTGACGAAAGATAAATTCTAGTGTGGGTGGCAGCATTTGATACACTAGCCAAATGTATGTTGTTGGAAGAACTTACATATTTCAACAAAGGAGCGTTTTGCAGATGACTTGAAAATTCATTCCAATTTTCAGCAATAAAACAAAGAAGTTCAAAGTACATATTTTCAGGAAAGCTTGTCAACCAATCAGACAACCAAATACAGGGAGATAACTATGCCCAAAAAGTTCAAGCTATTATAAAACTCTTGTTTATGAAGATAAGGATGCACTATGTGTGCATTACGAGAATATAGATGAATGAAGTCGCTTTGATGAACTTGTCCTCTTGCATTCTCCAGAATGTGTTTAAAAGCATGGAGTATTGTTCGAGCTTCTATTGGTTTACATAAACGTTTATTCCCAAAGATGACGTCACATAAAACCACTTCCTTAGATTTCAAATGGGTTTGAATGGCATCTGTAACTTGTGTTGGTTGTGGATAATGAGGAATATGAAAGGGAAGGTACCTATAGACCCAAGTTTTCGATGATAGAAGTGAATTAACACTTATCAGAGCATGAAATGCTGAACAAAAGGATAATGGAACACAACGAAGGATTCCCTAGTCCCGGCAGGTATCCAGTAGGTGTCCCTGAAGGTCTTTTGGATGTGAGATGGAAAGAGCCATAGAATGAAGACTGTGGCTCAGATCAATGAACCGTTGACTCCGTTGGATTCAGGAAGCCGGGATAGTGATAGGGGTGCCCCTCTCCCCCGATCTAGTGGCCCCGTTGTCATCTTGTATGACCATCTTGGAAACTAGGGTTTTGCTCAATGAGGGAGTGTGCAATTTTGCACATGGGGGTCAACTTTGGAAAATCATCCATCGGGCACTTGTGGCTAGCATTCCTAGTCGGAACCTACCTAGACACACTTGCATGACTCCCCGGAACCCAGTTTTGTTGCACGGTTGGAGTTCTATGCCCCCGGCAGGTATCCAGCAGGTGTCCCTTAAGGCCTTTTGGATGCAAGATGGAATGAGCCATAGAATGAAGACCATGGCTCGGATCAATGAACCATTGACTCTATTGGATTTAGGATGCCGGGATAGTGCTAGGGGTGCCCCTTCCCTCCAGTCCGGTGGCCCCGGTGTCATCTTGTACGTCCATCTTGGAAACTACAGTTTTGCTCAGTGAGGGAGTGTGCAATTTTTGCACACGGGGGTCAAATTTGGAAAATCATCCACCGAGAACTTGTGGCTAGCATTCCTAGCCGGAACCTACCTAGCCACACTTGCATGAATCCCCAGAACCTGGTTTTGTTCCACGGTTGGAGTTCTATGCCCCCGGTAGGTATCCAGTAGGTGTCCTTGAAGGCCTTCTGGATGCGAGACAGAACGAGCCATAGAATCAAGACCATGGCACGGATCAATGAGCCATCAAATCCGTTGGATTCAAGACACTGGGATAGTGCTAGGGGTTCCCCTACCCTCCGGTCCGATGGCCCCATTGTCATCTTGTACATCCATCTTAGAAACTAGGGTTTTGCTTAGTGAGGGCATGTGCAAATTTTTGCACATAAGGGTCAACTTTGGAAAATCATCCACCGGGCACTTGTGGATAGCGTTCCCAACTGGAACCTACCTAGACACACTTGCATGACTCCCCGGAACCCAGTTTTGTTGCACGGTTGTGGTTCTATGCCCCCGGCAGGTATCCAGCAGGTGTCCCTGAAGGCCTTTTGGATGCTAGACGGAACGAGCCATAGAATGAATACCGTGGCTCGAATCGATGAACCGTCGACTCCGTTGCATTCAAGATGCAGAAATAGTGCTATGGGTGCCCCTTTCCTCCGGTCCGATGGCCTCGGTGTCATCTTGTACGTCCATATTGGAAACTAGGGTTTTTCCTTAGTGAGGGAGTGTGCAATTTTTGCACACGGGGGTCAACTTTGGAAAATCATCCACTGGGAACTTCTGGTGATGATGATGATGATGGGGATGATGATGAAGACGTTGATGATGATGGTGATGGTGATGGTGATGATGATGCACATGGTGATGAGGGACCTACAGATGACAGTGATGATGAAGATGGTGATGATGATGATGAAGATGCTGATGATGATGGAGATGGTGATGACAAAGATGGTGATGAGGGACCTCAAAAAACTCAAGCATTAACATGGGTGAGGTAGGTCTAAACACTCCCTCAAGGACATTTCCAACCATTAGGTGACAATGATGAACATGTTACTGCTACTCAGTCATAGCTCCCAAATGATCCTCATATTCATCCAAGTACTAGACCAATATTGAAACAATTCCTAAAGCTCCAAATGGAGAGAGTGGTAGAGAAAATGGGGGCAATATACATATTTGGGTGCTGCGGGCATCTTGGTAATACCTAGGGTTTGAGGATCGAAATTCCAATATAGACATGTAGACTTGTATTCTATAAGTTGAGTTCTCTAGTGGTGTACTTGTGTGACGTGACAAACCCTTCTAATAGTGATCCTATCCCACTTGGAGTCCAAATACCCCCTACTGAGGGTACGTGTGGTGGGTCACAGATTCTAGGGCTAGATTAGGTTAATAGGGCTACATTAGGTTTCTAGGATTCTAGATTAGTTTATGAGGGTTAGATTAGTATTTCTAGGGTTAGTTTAGCTTTCTAGGATTTATAGGACTAGATTATGTTTCTAGGATTCTAGATTAATTTCTGAGGGTTAGATTAGTGTTTCTAGGGTTAGTTTAGCTTTCTAGCATTTCTAGGGATAGACTATGTTTCTATGGTTATATTAGTGCTTCTAGGGTTAATCATGCATGAATAAATAATCACATGGCTAAATCATAACTTAATCATAACTAAGACATCAAATAAACGATATAAGACAACAATATCAAATAAACTATCTAACATGAATAACATTAATCGTGCATGAATAAACAGTCACATGGCTATACTATGTACCTCAGTCAATTAGGCCTTTTGGATCCTCTCGGTTTTTTATTATCTCGAACAACTTCTCATGCTCCGCATGAGATTGATCCATATCGTGTCCAGGAAGCACGAGGGGGACAACAGTTCGACTGAATGAGTTGGCTCTATTATGGCAGAAGCTTAATAAACAGAAAGAGAAAAATAGGGTTACGCAATACAGATAACACAAGTACACACAGACAATATGCAAGAATGTGAACTGTTCTAGATTGATCAAGATGAAGATCTAATTGAATCCAATTAGCTCAAATTAGCTATATATTACAATAGTTTACATGCTTATAAAGAAATATGAGACGCTTGGGTGCCTGCCCATTACGTTCAGTTACAAAGAAGAAGTTAGAGTAGTTCAACTATTCAACCGTTACAGTCAACTGGAAGACAGAAAGACATTCTGTCGAGGTTCGACAGTCGTTGGTCACATGTCGACGTTTTATGCCGATGTCGCATACTGTGAGGTTTCTGAACATGTCGAAGGTGCGAATTCGTCAAAGTCCTGTTGCATCAAAAAAATTTCGAAGTTGTATCAACTGCGAAGACTAGTCAAGAATGTGTCGAAGTTAGCATTCGACAACAAATTCCAATTGCGATGTGGATCAAACCTCCTTCCTTAAGAAACAATGGACCCCATTGTTTGCTAGTGAAGTTGAGGAAACTTGTCGATCATTTCAGTAGCAGAGTACCACTTTCCTTGAGATGGGATCTAGCCAGCTTTGGCAACCTGAAACAAGGGAATTGTGTTCATCCTTGTAAGGCATACCCGTTGTCCCACAATGGTGTTGCAAGAAAGTGGCTCATCAATATTTGGATTGATGTCTGCGGGATCTGCTATTGAGAAATCATTCTGTTCCAACAACGGTGCATGGTATGGTCGAAGTAAATCCACATTAAAGACTGGATGCAGACCCAGGCAAGCAGGAATGTCGAGCTGGAAAGCGTTCTCGCCAATCTGTCGAAGAATACTGTAAGGACCATATCGTAAAGGTTTTAACTTCTTGAAAGGACCTGTGAAGCGCTCCTTCTTAAGATGTAGCCAAACCTTATCCCCAATGTGAAATTTATGAGGAATGCGATGCTTGTCGTGTGCTTGTCATTAAATGTCACAAATCTGTTCTTGGAACTTGACTGCTTTATCAACTTCTCACTGATTGCGATCTGTGTCGTAGTTTTAATGTGTCGAGGAGCTAATCAAATCGATAGGCGCTAAGGATTGAAATCCGTAACGGACTTGAAAGGGACTCTTCCCTATAGAGCTATGCTGAGCACGATTGTAGCTATGCTGAATGTATGGAAGACTATCATCCCATGTGCATCGATGCTGGTAATTGTACATGCGAAGCAGTTGTACTACCAAGCAATTCACAACTTCCATCTATCCATCGATATGAGGGTGGAAAGTTGTCGACTATCAAAGTTGTGTGTCTAACTATTGCCAAAGAGTCTTCCAAAAGATGCTGACGAATCTGGCATCTCGATCGGAAATGATGGTTGTCGGTAAACCAAAGTGTTTCCTATGGCATGTAATTTGTGCCCTGGGAGATCTGATAGGTTGAGCCGTGTGCTCGTAATCAGTCCCGGGATGCTCTTTCGAGGTTTTTCCATGACCACATGTAATTTGTGCCGTGGGAGATCCGATAGGTTGAGCCTTGTGCTCGTAATCAGTCTTGGGATGCTTTTTCAAGGTTTTGTGGTGACCACATGTAATTTGTGCCCTGGGAGATCCGATAGGTTGAGCCTTGTGCTCGTAATCAGTCCTGGGATTCTCTTTCGAGGTTTTGTGGTGGGGTCACATGTAATAAGTCCTGGAGATCTGGACGGGATGAAAAAGGCCTCAGATGCTCTTTAGGGTTCTTGCTAGTCAAGAGACTCTTTTAAGGTTTTGTGACGCACCTAATAAGTCCTGAGATTTCCACAATATGGCCAGTGATGATGAAGACCTGCAGGTGGTGGGCCGACATCTAGTATGAAAAAGGACTGGCTCTGTAGAACTTCCTATGACGAGTAGATTCAGAGATTGATTGAGATAGCAGCAGCAGTGACAATGATGATGACTCGATGACGATTATCCAATGACGATGATCCAGAGAAGATGACTTGTGCTAGAAGACCTGTGTCGAGAAATACCTTCCTAGTTAAGAGGGAGTGTTGATGTATATGTAACTTCGGAATGTATTTCACATATATGTATGTTGTATTCCTATAGAGATGTTATTATTCCTCTATACGGAAGTGTCACCATTTATATTGTAAATGTCGTAACTTATACTTGATGGGTTATTAGACCACCTTGTTGGAGTCGGCCCTATATAAGTCATGTGGGTCAAAGGGTTATTAGACCACACTATTGGGGGTCAGCCATGTAGGTCAAAGGGTTATTAGACCACCCTAGTGGGGGTCGGCCCAGTCAGCATTATGTTAAGTGGTTAAGTTGAGGCCGACCTAGTTGAGTAAAGGTCAAGTCAAGTTAGTGTATAAATAGAGAGTGTGTCTCTCTCATTTTATACATTCTATTCTCTCACTCACACTTTGTAGAGTGGCGCACTTGTGGAGGAGGAGGCTCTGCTGCTAGGAGAAGACTATCTCTTGTATTCTGGTTGTATCATTGCTCTATCTATCTCTGAGGAAGTTATTGGGGTTTTTCACCTTTATGGTTTTCCCCAAGTAAACTCTATGTCTCTTGTGTGCTTGCATTATTGTGTCCATGATTGATATGTTGTAGATTTGTTGTACATGTTGTTCTCTCAGTTAAGATCCTAGATCAAATTGAAGTAAATTCTGAAAATTTAACATGGTATTAGAGCTATCCCGAAAGAAGGCATGATATGGCATGTATGACACTTGTTGCACTTACGATGCTAGGGCTTGATATAGAAAAAACCAGTCATCATCGCACGTTCGCTATAAATCTGTTTTGGCAAATTTTTCGGATCTGAAACATTTACAGGTCGAAGATCAGATCTCCATGTACCTTGTGTCCAAAGGACAAACTCTAATTTGTTGTACTTTGTGATTTATGATCTGTACAATATAGGGTTTCTGCCTCTTCCAGATCTGAGTCAAAATAATGTGACCTCGGTAAAAAGGTCATAACTTGGGCTAGAAAGCTCCAAATGAAATTCCGTAAAAAGTGACAAGTAGTACATAGAATGTACTATCTAATGAAAATTTTTCAGAGGCCGAAATTGAACCAATGACACGTGGTACGCCGTACAAGCTCGCTCTCCTATATTATCCCATAAACAGGTCACGTTGTGACACTTGGCATAACTCTCTCTCTCAGAGAATCCAATTGAGGTCAGACCTATCAAGATGGAAAGATAATAGGTCGGGCTATCGCAAGAAACTTTTTTAGAGGCCAAAACTGAAACAGTGACATGTGGCACGCCGTACAAGTTCGCTCTCCTGTATTATCCCATAAACAGGTCACGTTGCGACACTTGGAATAAATCTCTCTCAGTGAATCCAATTGAGGTCAGACCTGTCGAGATGGAAAGATAGCAGGTCGGGCTATCTCAGGAAAAATGTTCAGACCCTGCGGATCGAAAAGTTTGGAGTTACACCAGAAACAATCAGGTACATATTTCTGTCAAATCAGAATTATTTTTGAGCACCTTCATTCATGGCTTCCGGAATTTAGGGATTCGGAGAAAGTTAGAATTTTTGTAATCAGAGACCACGGCTGAATGCTACTCATCAAAATCAAAATTTAGAGACCAAGATCAGAATTTTTGGTTGGGAAAAAGGCCGGGCTTGATCACACCCTAGTTCGGGACTTTGATCAGAAAAGTGGAAAATTAGGGCTTCTGCAAAAATGGGAATTTTTGAAATCTGTGACCACGGCTGGAAGCTCCTCATAAAAATAGAAGCTTAGATCTTTGGATCAAACCTTTTGATTGGGCAGAAGAGTGGGATTTATCAAACCCTAGTTCGAGGTCACGTCCAATGAATCTGAAAGTTTCAAAGGCAAAATTGAGGAGTGAAACTTTGCAGTTTTCAAATTCTGAATATGCCAGCTTGATAAGTTCATCAAGGTGCATATTTCTATCCTTTCGGAAGTTTGAAATTCAAAGTTTGAATTTTTGGGGTTTCTCTGACAAACCCTATTACAGCTCCAGATCTAGTTCCTGCAAATCAAGTGGATTGGGTTAATCCTAGAAGAGGATGGATTGGTCACCTGCATAAGTGAAGAAGTTCATGTTTCAGAGGGAGATGAGGCTAAGGCCTTCCATAAGAAGATTACAAGCAATCTTGACAGGTATGGCTTACAGGTATGTTTCATGGTTAAGTTTATCATATGTTTGTCTTCATATCATTACAGTACAATCTTGATTAATTACTAGACTTGTCGTATCACCTTAATAGAAGATATTCATTGATTAAGGTTTTGACACTTATGATTGTACTAATGCATTATGGTGTTGTATGAGGTTTATGTTGTCTGCTAACATAAAAGGTACACCAAGAAAGAAAAATCATGTTCTACTTCAAGAACATATGATCATGGTGACATGAAGACAAAGATTCATCCATTGTCATGGATCACATAGAAGATCTACTTACTAGGTATGTATAACTTGGTTCTACAATGGTTAACTTATGAGACATGCAGGTTACTAGCACACGTCACTGAAGAGAACCAGAAGACATTATGCGGGTATGTTAGACATATCTAGCTAGCATGATAATCCAGGTATGTTTTTCCTATATCAAGCTAGAATCCTACCTTGTGTTAGGATCTTATACTCTTGTGTTGTTGATAATGATTATTCATGAAGTCATAGTCATGGCTGTATACATATTATGTTTCTTACCATAATTGATGATATGACTAACCAGAAGAATCATGAAGGTATAGGTTTGAGTAATCACGGGTTTATGCATTGATGATTTAACTAATCAGAAGAGTCCTATGATCAAATAAGAATATGCATGAGTAAAAAAAGACTTCTTTGAAACCTTGAATACTATTGTTTATTATCTATGAATGATCATGACTATACATGTTTAAGACTATTGTGTTTTGATACTATTAAGATTATACTAATAAATGTGTGATTATGTATCAGACCTCAAGGATAACACAATGATGATACTAATAAGCATTCATAGTGATTAAGGATGGATATAAGTTCAAGGATAGGTAATCCAGGAAGCAAAGATCAAGAGGGAGCACACTCCAGTTGTTCCTGCAAGAAAGCAAAGGAGTACACTTCAGTAGTTTCTGCAAGGATGCAGATATTCAGAGGGATTCCACCCAGCAACCAAACAAAGATAAGTATTTGAATTGTCATTTCTTACATAATACTGTTCAATAATGTATATACTAATGTTCCTAGAATTAGGTTGTGTATTATGCATATTAGAATAGTTGCATTGATGAACAATATACTACTAATATACATGGGTAAGTGGCCTATGGCACTGTACAACATTCCATTGCTACTTATCTAGAATGAAACCTCTTTGCTGACATGTTAGGAGTTCTGCACACTCTTAACAATGTTCTGGTAGAGATTGGAAGGCATCTAGAAAGTTATGGAATATGAATAAATGTTGTATTGAAGCATTGGCTAAGATAATTGCATGACTGTATGACATATTTCTTTATGTGTAAGAATTTGTTCTGAAAACTATGAGATGTTTTCTAATCATGCAATTTAACTTGTTGTGTAGGAAAGATCGTATACCATCACCTACAAAAGAAAGACTACAACATTTGTTCAGCAACAAAGTTATCTATTGAAAATATTGAAGATATTGAAGTTCCCAGGATACGGGAAGAATGCCATGATCCGTCGATCATGAAGAACGATGTTTGGGATGCGATCCCAAGAGTTGAAGGGAATTCTGTTGTGACTTCCAAATGGAACTATCAGATCAAGCATGCTGCAGATGGCAGCATAGAGAAATATAAAAGTGATGAAATAGAAGATACACTAGATGGATTTCAAGACAGCCTTCTTGAATGGTGTAGTCATATATGTGTGTAGAACTTGGTAGGATAAACAGCTTTCTATCTAGTTTGGGCTTTACCAAGAGTGAAGCAGATTCCAACCTTTACTACAAGGTTGAGGAAGGGAATCCTGTGATTCTACTCCTGTATGTGGATGACCTATTTGTAACAGGAGATGATAGATTGATTTTCGACACACAGCGGAAGCTAGCTGCCGAGTTAGAGATGAAGAAATTGGGTATGATGCACTACTTTCTTGGTATGGAGGTGTGGCAGAGTGCAGATGGAATCTTCCTTGGACAAGGGAAGTATGCAGTAGAGATCCTGAAGAGGTTTGGGATGATGGACTGCAAGGAAATGGCCACATCCATGGCATCGAACCTGAAGCTTCTATGTGATGCTTCATCTGAGCCAGTTGATGTCTCTATGTATCGTCAGATGATTGGGTCCTTGATGTACCTGACGAACACGAGACCAGATATTTGCTTTACGGTGAACACATTGAGCCAATTCCTGACGGATCCGAGGAGTGTTCACCTGGTTGCTGTAAAGCATATTCTGAGGTACCTGAAGGGTACAGTTGATTATGGGCTCAGGTATGAAGCGAATCAAAAGTTTAACCTGCAGGGTTATGTTGATTCAGATTGGGCTGGCAGTGTTGCAGATAGGAAGAGCTCATCTGGATGTTGCTTGAGTATAGGATCAGGTGTGATCTCTTGGTTTAGCAAGAAGCAGTCTTGTGTAGCACTAAGTACAACCAAAGCAGAGTATGTTGCGACGGATGAGCAGGTTGCAGATGTATTGACCAAGCCATTGGCCAGAGTGGAGTTTGAGTACTTCAGAGAGAGGCTTGGTGCACTTCAGATCGAGGTTCCTTCCAAAGAGAAGTGATGAGTCCGGAAGATGCAGATGCACATGAGGTTTTCTGACATGGTTGATGTGTTCTCCCTTGGTCGTGATGTAATTGCTAAGCCATTTTTCACATGGTGGTAGATGTGTTCTCCCATGGTGAAAAAGTAAGGGCTGGAGCCTTCCCCGAATGGTGGTAGATGTGTTCTCCCATGTCAGTGGTGTAAGTGTTGGATGATGTGCATCTGGGCTATGCTTCGTGGATGATGAGATGATCTGAAGAGGACGATGCTATGATGATCAGGAGGATCATGGATGATGAGCATCAGGACGATGCTCTAGTTACTACTCTGTATATGTATATGCATCATGTTGGATGCTTGTTATGATCAGTTGGATCATTTATGTATGTATGCATCATGTGGGATGCTGGATATGATCAGTTGGATCATTTCTATGTATTTTGTATATGCATCATGTTGGATGCTTGTACCATGTATCTGTAAATGTATCAGGTGGATACATTGTATGATCAGGTAGATCATGTATGTTGATATGTATCATGTATTTGTATTTGTATCAGGTGGATACACTGTATGATCAGGTGGATCATGTATGATGATATGTATCAGTTAGATACTTGGTATGCATCAGGTGGATGCATTGTATGATCAGGATGATCATGGATGACGAGCTTCAGGATGTTGCTTCAGATGACATGCAACAGGATGTTGCAGTGATGATGATCAGGATGATCATGTGTACATTAGGATGATGTATGGTGAGTATCAAGTTGATACTCTATGGCCGTGGAACAGGTTGTGCAGATAAGCATGTAATTTGTGCCTTGGGATATCTGGCAAATCCTCTTTCAAGGTTTTGCTTGGGAGGACATATAATTTGTACCTTGGGAGATCTGCAGATAGTCTTTCAAGGTTTTTCCTATGGCATGTAATTTGTGCCCTAGGATATCTGGCAGATTCTCTTTCGAGGTTTTGTCCTATGGCATGTAATTTGTACCCTGGGAGATCCGATAGGTTGAGCCGTGTGCTCGTAATCAGTCCTGGGATGCTCTTTCGAGGTTTTGCCATGACCACATGTAATTTGTGCCCTGGGAGATCCGATAGGTTGAGCCTTATGCTCGTAATCAGTCATGGGATGCTCTTTCGAGGTTTTGTGGTGACCACATGTAATTTGTGCCCTGGGAGATCCGATAGGTTGAGCCTTGTGCTCGTAATCAGTCCTGGGATTCTCTTTCGAGGGTTTGTGGTGGGGTCACATGTAATAAGTCCTGGAGATCTGGACAGGATGAAAAAGGCCTCAGATTCTCTTTAGGGTTCTTGCTAGTCAAGAGTCTCTTTTAAGGTTTTGTGATGCACCTAATAAGTCCTGAGATTTCCACAGTATGGCCAGTGATGACGAAGACCTGCAGGTGGTGGGCCGACATCCAGTATGAAAAAGGACTGGCTCTGTAGAACTTCCTATGACAAGTAGATTCAGAGATTGATTGAGATAGCAGCAGTAGTGACGATGATGATGACTTGATGATGATTATCCAACGATAATGATCCAGAGAAGATGACTTGTGCTAGAAGACCTGTGTCGAGAAATACCTTCCTAGTTAAGAGGGAGTGTTGATGTATATGTAACTTCGGAATGTATTTCACATATATGTATGTTGTATTCCTATAGAGATGTTATTATTCCTCTATACGGAAGTGTCGTCATTTATATTGTAAGTGTCATAACGTATACTTGATGGGTTATTAGACCACCTTGTTGGGGTCGGCCCTATATAAGTCATGTGGGTCAAAGGGTTATTAGACCACCCTATTGGGGGTCGTCCATGTGGGTCAAAGGGTTATTAGACCACCCTAGTGGGGGTCGACCCAGTCAGCATTATGTTAAGTGGTTAAGTTGAGGCCGATCTAGTTGAGTAAAGGTCAAGTCAAGTTAGTGTATAAATAGAGAGTGTGTCTCTCTCATTTTATACATTCTATTCTCTCACTCACACTTTGGAGAGTGGCCCACTTGTGGAGGAGGAGGCTCTGCTACTAGGAGAAGACTATCTCTTGTATTCTGGTTGTATCATTGCTCTATCTATCTCTGAGGAAGTTATTGGGGTTTTTCATCTTTATGGTTTTTCCCAAGTAAACTCTGTGTCTCTTGTGTGCTTGCATTATTGTGTCCATGATTGATATGCTGTAGATTTGTTGTACATGTTGTTCTCTCAGTTAAGATCCTAGATCAGATTGAAGTAAATTCTGAAAATTTAACAACTAGTGCAGTGCAGAGCCTGTGTTTGAGCTGTTCAAAAGATTCTTGATGAGTTTCTAACCATTGAAAGACAGTTTTTCCGTTTCCCTTCGTCAATTGATTCAAGGGCCAGGCTATGTGACTGAAGCCGAGTATGAATCACCGATAGAAATTCGCCAAACCAAGAAAACTTCTTTGTTCTTGAATGCTTCTAGGAATGGGCCAATCTTTGAGGATCTATACTTTGTCTAGATCGACGTGAATGCTTGTAGAGTCAATTACATACCGCAAATATTTGATGCTGGTCATCGCAAAAGAGCACTTGTCCATGTTCAAATAGAACCGATGTTGTTGGTGAGTGTCAAGGACTTGTTGAAGATGTCCGACATGTTCTTTCCATGATCGACTGAAAATCAATATGTCATCGAGATAGACAATAACCCATTATCCGATGAAAGGTTGGAGAAGGTTATCCATATGTCACATGAAGGTCGTAGGTGCGTTGGTTAAGCTGAAAGGCATGACTAACCATTCAAACAATCCTTCCTTGGTCTTGAAAGCAGTTTTCCACACATCTGAGGGCTCGATTGGTATCTGATGGTATCCTGACTTGAGGTCGAGTTTAGTAAAGAATTTAGCACCTTTCAGACAATTGATAAGCTCGTCTATCCATGGCAAAGGGTACGGATTCTTCACCGATATTTTGTTGAGAGCTCTGTAGTCAATGCACATGCGCCAAATCCTGTCTTTATTCAGAACTAGGACGACTAGACTTCCACAAGGAGAGGAGTTGGGTTAGATATGACCTTTGTCCATTAACTCTTTGATTTGTCTGTGAATCTCTTCATTTTTTAGAATGGATCTTCTGTAAATAGATGCGTTAGGCAAAGAAGAACCAGGAACAAGTTCAATGGAGTGTTTTACCTGGCAATGCTGAGGTACTCCGTCTGGAGCTTGAAAGAGGTTCTGGTACTCATCGAGAATATGATCGACTTGCTGCTTCTGTCGAGAGCTGCATTGGTCGGTGACTCGACTCGTTGTTGCAGTTTTCTTAGAATGTTGCGGCTTGATCATGATAAATGCAAATTTCTGAGCATGATTGATGAGCTTCTTTGTCTGTTTTGTAGATATCAGTGCAACCGTTGGTGTAGGTTGACGCTCTAGTATGTTGAACCATCGATTTCAGATTCTGATAATCACCTTCTGAGGCCGTGACTAATAACTTCCATATCTATCCCAGAGGTAAGGTTTCCCAAATAGGGCGTTGGATACGGAGAGTGGTGCCATGTCACAGAGTACTTCATCTTCAAAAGGTCTTATGCAGTAGGAGAGTTTGCATTGTCGGGTGATCCATAGTTCTTGTCCATCCTTCATCCAACCGATGTTGTAAGGTTGAGGGTGTGGAGTGGTGACAAGACCTAATTTCTTCACCAGTTCTTCAGAAATGAAGTTCTTTTGGCTCCTGTTGTCCACAATCAGATGCAATGGGTTGCTCTGGACCCATATCCGTGTATGGAACAGGCGCTCTCGTTCCTCCTTGTCGACAATAGTCGAGGCTACTTGAGTTGTCGAGGTCAAAAGGGTCGTCGCATCTGGATCAGATTCTTCCACCGTCTTGTCGAACGCGTCGGAGGTCGACAATTTCACCAAAAATGTCTTCCGAGCTTTGCATTCAAACGTATCATGCCAAGATGAGCGGTGGTAATCATACCATTTTTCGGTTGGCGATTTTTTGCTATGTTCCTTTTTATGAAAAGGCTTCTTACCGTCGTTAGGTTTTGGCGGTGTCGGCTGAGAAGATCTCGTATTATCGTAGTCGGCGGGTGTCCTTTTATCGGGTGGTCTTTGTTGGCAAGCGGTTTGATGAGGAAAGATTGCGGTACTGCTGACACCACGACATGTTGGATGAAGGCGCGAAAGGAGTATCTTGTGCCAAAGGATACTGCACTTGGTGGGTTTTGGGTCACTTGGACCATGTATTTTGTAATATTGAGTCAAGTATACCGTAGTTGGCAGGTTTTGGGTCATGTATTTTGTAATATCAAGTCATTGTACCACGGTATGCAGGTTTTTGGGTCATTAGACCAAGTCAGTTAGTAGACTGTCCATAGGTGTCGGTTAGGAAAGTGGACAAGTAGTGTAAGTGATGAAATCCTATAAATAAAGGAGAATTGTAAGTGTTAGGGGGAGAGGTAGATGGAGGAGAGCTAGAGAGAGAGCTATATGCGGAGATTGACAGAGATAATGTGGGTGTTGCATAGAGATTTATGTACTGCTTTTGGTTTGCCACAGTAATATAAGGATAATGAATTGGTGCAATCTGTGTGTAATGTTGCTCGATGCCTATGTTATTGTCCTTTCTTAATACAGTTTTCTGTTTTCTGTTGCTATAATGTGAATGCCTCAACAATGTGTTATCTGTCTATGAAAATGATGCAATTAAAGTAATGTGAGATCTCTATTTCTGGTAATGTTAAATGTTGCGATGTGCTAGAACTTCATGATGAATATTTGGAATTGTTGTTAGTATCATATTGCCACAACTCACCTCCTCCCTCGGTGGAAACATGGTTCTGTCTGCTCTTCCTGGACGCCTCGAGTGAGACCTCATCCGCTCTGCGGGTGTTGCTGGGTGGGCTCAAACCTGCCCAGGCCGGTGCCCAAGGAGACCGCGGTATGGGTCGACAGTCGGTGAACCCCTGTCGACTGTGAGGTTGTGACTTGGTCAACAAATGGTTCCATTGTCAAGATCATGTGTAGGGTATAAGGAGGTCATGTTGTGGCACCTAACGAAGTCGGAGATACAAAAATGGTTCGATCAGAAGTTGCAGGAGTTCGCTGAAGAAGAAAGTCAGAACATGCGACTAACGGTAGATCAATGGGTGGAAAGATACATTCACGACGGACCGCACGAATGGTTTTTCTTTGAATTCCCGGTTATTCTATATGAATGGTTGTCGAAGCTGACCTTTCAGAAGAAGAACTTCCAGGGTGGTGAATCAATGACTTGGACCCCGGAATTGATTCAGGAATTGCAGGAAGTTGATAATAAGGCATCGCAGGCTGTCGAAGTTTGGCTTGATAGCATCTTGGAAGGATATATCACGGAATTTGCGGTCGACACGAAGAAATCCTATAGTGAAGCTGAAATATACTTCTTTGACGGACCAAGGGGAAAATTTTTGCTATCACTTTAACTGTCGATTAAGATGCTAATCTGTGAGAAAGGTATCTTGAAAATGCACCTCGATCAGTAAGAAGCCTGGTGGGCGGAGGCCATGGGTATCGCAACTGTCGGGGGGTGGTTGAAGGAATGGTAAAGGGGTAGATGGGTGCAAATCATGAGGATACTGTGAGTGAAGCCGAGGAAGAAAGTGGCCTTACGAGGGGAGGAGCAAGGTTCTGATAGGAAAAGAGGTAGACGATAGGAGAAGGTCCTGCTGCGATCAGACTGCAAGACCATGAAGGAAGGCCACACAGGATGAAGCGACCTCACAGTCCTGACAGGGACAACTAGGCTACACCCAGGATAGAGGCGGGACCAAACCCCGGCACCAACGTGCCCACACATCCGCTCACTAGTTCTCAACCAGCAAGAAACACTACTTCGACGCCACAGAGTACGTCGACACCGCAGAAGTTAATTGGTAGAAGTAGTACAGTGACAGGAGGAAGGAAGCTCAAGATGGCGGGAAATGATGCTAAGTTACCATTGTTCCATGGAAGTGCGACAGACAACCCAGAACAGTACAGGTTTGTGTGTGAAGCGGTCTGGATCGTGAAACAAATCACTGATGACAATTCTAAGAAAGGACAATTAGCCACGACTCTGCGAGGTCGTGCCTTAGATTGGTTCACGAAGTTTGTTTTAGTCCCTACGGGGACCCTAGAGAAGTCGCTGGATGAGATTCGGGATGGGTTGATTGCTAAATTTAGATGGCCTAAGTTGGAGGCTCAATATATTATTGAATTAAAGTAAATTAAGCAGTATCCTAATGAGACGGTGTGGGATTTCGACCAGCGATTCAAGACACTGATGGAAAAGGTTAGTTTTGATATGAGCGCTATACAACATAAAGAATGGTTCATTGCGGCACTGTTACCCCACATTTGGCTGTCGCTGATGCAGCAAAACATATCAACGCCTAGTGAAGCTCTAAAGATTGCAATACGATTGGAGGCATCACCGATTGGAGATAATGCAGCCGGGATGTCGCAGATTCAGACATAGCTTGCCAACCTGACTATACAGTTGCAAGATTTAAAGAAGACCAAGGAACAGCGTGATGAAGTATGGTGTACGCGATGTTGACGAGAAGGACATATGAAAGATGATTGCCCAGATTTTTGTAATTATTTGGTCTCCAATGCGCCCAACCCGTTGAATGGCAGCAGTATGTCGTGTGTCACGTTTGTTCGGTATTTGGGCACAGTCATGATAGTTTCATGTATATGCAGAAAATGGTGACAACCCTGCAAAATTTGTATTGCACCTTCTGTAAGTTGGTAGGACATGATGACAAGGATTGTCATGCATATGGGTTGCTACAGCAGAGAATGTGTGATGCATTCTATGTCAAAGATGATTAGCACGCTGCACCTCTATAGCCACAGGTAGCTCAGCCGCAACCACAGATGCAGTTTGTACTGCAGCAGCAGCAACCACAGCAGTTCGTACCATAATATACATCGGTGAACCCCCCGCAGCCTCAGTACGTGCAACAACCATAGTATGTACCACAAGGGCAAGGGATGCCACCAGCACCCATGCAGCAATAGTTTAACCAACCTCAGTATCAGCAGCAGGGCGGCTATCGGGGAGGCTACAGGGGCGGACGTGGTGGTGGATTTGGTCATGGAGGAGGAGGCCGAGGTGGTTGAGGACCTGTTCAATGTTACCACTGTGCGGTATGGGGGCATTATCAGCACAACTTCCCACTGCTGCAGAATCAGTGTACGTTTTGTTCCGGTAATGATCATACAGTCGAGAATTGTCCACAGTTGATTGCAAGATGGTAGGCTGGGAACACTCTGCAGCTACAAAACCCAGTACAGCAACCGGTACAAAACCCAGTGCAGCAACCAATACAGAACCAGCCCCCGCGACCACCACCGAATGCTAATCCGAACATAAATCAACCAGGGAACCTACAGCAGAACCTAACACAGGGTGCCAATATTGCGACTATTTCTACAGAACCGCGACCACAAGATGCTTCAGTGGCTGTTGTCACTCGTGGAGGTAAGACAACTGGGGACGATGGTTCACAACCACTAATTCGGTTTGCTAGTCAGAAGACGGTACGTTTCGACATTGATGCGGAGAGGGAAATGTTCATGGAGGCACGTCTCACTTTGGAAAAAGACCGTGGTAAGGCTGTTGTTTGCGATATGCCGTCTGTCTTTGATGCCACATCAGACGCCGACCGACCACCACCAGGGATATTGCAGAAGTTCCTTGAAAGCTGTTTGTCATTGGCACGAGACCTAGCTGCCCTAGTTGAGATTGAGGGATGGTTACAATGATTTTCAAAAGGACGGCAGGAGTCGGTAGTAAACTCCTTACAGCGACAGAAGACTGGAAAGGAAATGCGAATGAACATTCAAATCGGTGACTACGATGTTGATTCGGTTATTCTTCATCTTGGTTCGGATGTTAACATCTTAACCAAGCAGGCATGGAAAAATATGGGGAGTCCCCCACTGAGCTGGTCCCCTGTGCAGCTCTGGTTGGCTAATCATGTGAAATTTACACCTATTGGACGGGTTCCGCGGCTCACGATTGATATTGAGGGCATGAAGACTTATGTTGATTTTGACGTCATTGAAGTAGTTGATGGAGGAAGCTCCTATCCTGCGCTATTGGGGATAGGATGGGCTCACGATAGTGGAGCTGTAATCAACTTCAAGAAGCGTATGATGAATTTTGAGAACCGTGATTTTTGAGTTATCGCTCCATTGGATCCGGCTGAAGGACGCCAATATGTTGAGCCTGTAAAAGATGACGATCACACTAG
Organism: Larix kaempferi; assembly: GCA_027924585.1. NCBI lineage: Eukaryota > Viridiplantae > Streptophyta > Pinopsida > Pinales > Pinaceae > Larix > Larix kaempferi. The sequence continues at coordinate 315,783 of BSBM01000318.1, read as the reverse complement.
TTGGGATCATGCATTCAATATTTATGAGGATTACATTCATCCCACTATCCATGGTGAGCTAGAGTGGCGCAACGAGAGTTTTGCCTCTTCCGACTCTGATGATACATTAGAACATTGGAAGAATCGCATGAATGAAGTATTAGTCCGGAAGTGCGGTTTAGTTACGCAATCTTTATGTCGTGTTGCGACAGAAACAGTCACACTACCTATCTATGACGGGTTTCCTGACCTCACTAACTTTTTGGCGGAATTTGAAGAACGGGTCTCAGAACCCCAACGATTGTTGGCCTTGGAGGAAGCACTGAAGGATGCTCCAACATGCTGGTGGGCGACACATAAGAAATTCATTAAAGATTGGTCACAGTGTCGCAGGTTGATGATGGTTCAATTTGGCAATACTGAGAGTTAACACACTGGCAAGTATGATGGGTGAATTGATCCCAGTGATCATGTGATGGAGTGTCAACGCTTGTGGGTAACGCGACCCAGAGATGAGTGGGTTCATGCTTTTGTCCACACTTTGGAGGAGATACCACGCTCATGGTATACTGCAGGTGAGTTGCGCCATGACATTACGACATGGGGGGAGTTGACGATCTATTTCACTCATACCTTCACATTTGCGGATGCCAACCTTGATGTCCATAACACCCTATAGCTCATCCGCGATGTCATCTTTCAGGTTGTTTCGGTGAAATGCCCTGTTGACCCACACACCCACAGTTAGATGCAGTCTCTCATGGAGCGTTTCAACGTCAATGGAGGGCCAGAAGATGATGATGATCCCTAGAATATTAACATTCTCGAATCCGAAGGAAGTGGTGATGTGGTACCACCTATTGCGCCATGTAATCCGTTCAATCAGCTGTTGCAGCTTTGCAAAATGAATATCGGCAATGAGGCTACTCCCAAGTTTGCTAATGTTGGGGATTATTGGGATGATGAGATGATGAGTAAGGTTACCGAGTTATTGCATGAGTTTCAGGACATGTTTCCCACGAAGTTTTCCGAAACGAAGGGAATCTTGGGTGATTTAGGAGAGATGAGGATTCCATTGAAACCAAACGCTAAGCTAGTCCGACAGCGACCTTATCTGCTAAACTTGCAACATAAAGAAAAGGTCAAGGCGGAACTTGATCGAATGTTGTATGCTGGTATTATCGAACCTGTGGAAAAGTCAGAATGGATCAGTCGTATGGTGGTGCAGGATAAGAAAACAGGTGAAGTGCGCATTTGTGTCGATTTGCAAAAATTGAACGATGCTTGCTTGCATGACCCCTTTCCGACCCTGTTTACTGATGAAGTACTGGAAGGAGTGGGTGGCCAGGAGATGTACTCTTTCACTGATGGCTTCTCTGGCTACCATCAGATTCGCATTGCCAAGGAAGATCGCCATAAGATAACTTTTGTTACTGAATGGGGTTGCTTTCAGTACACGGTCATGCCCTTTGGTCTAAAGAATGCACCTGCGATATTTTCCTGGGTCGTTGTTGCAGCATTCAAAGATTTTATTCAGAAGTTTCTGCAGGTATATATGGATGATTGGACTGTTTATGGATTGATTTGCGATCATTTGGCCAATGTACGGTTGATGCTTGAGCGATGCTGAGAACACTAGATATCGTTGAAATTGAATAAACGTATATTTTGTGCACCCTTTGGAATATTGCTGGGTCATATAGTGTGTAAGCAGGGACTGTTGTTTGATCCTGTCAAGATTGCGGTTATTTTGGGGTTGCAACCGCCGACCACTGTTAATCAGTTGCACGCGACTTTGGGTCACACCGGATACTATCTCAAGTTCATTCGGGGGTATGTTGCGATTACTGCCCCTATGGAGAAGTCATTGAAAAATGATGCGGCATTCCAATGGAATCCGGAATGCCAGGAAAGTTTCGAAACACTCAAAGGGAAGTTGGTAGCGGCACCAATTTTGGTTTTTCCGGACTGGAGCAAGGAATTCCATGTCCACGTTGATGCTTCATCGGTTGCATTAGGGGTTGTATTGGCTCAACCGGGAGAAGGTGACATTGATCATCCCATTGCTTTTTCCAGTCGGAAGCTGTCCTTTGCAGAACAAAACTACACTACCATAGAATGTGAAGGTTTGGCCATGGTTTATGCGCTGCAGCAATTCAGGCATTATTTGTTGGGTGGCCACTTTAAAATGTTCACTGATCATTCTGCATTGAAATACTTGGTCAATAAGCCTGTGTTGGGGGGGAAGATCTGTCGGTGGATACTGTTGTTTTAGGAGTTTGATTTTGAGGTTGTTGTGAAGCCAGGGCGGTTGAATGTTGGACCAGATCATTTGTCACGGATTGATACAGGGGAGGAACCGACTAATATCGAAGACGGGTGGCCCGACGGCCAGCTATTTCACGTCGCCACTGCTGATCAATATTTTGATGACATCCTTCAGTTTCTGGTGACTGGCACTGCGCCCAATGACTTTACCACTGCTTAGAAGAAGCAATTGGTTGTCAAGTCTGCTGACTTTCAACTGATCGTGGGATAGTTGTATAAATAGGGTGTTGATGAGATATTGCGTAGATGTGTCTTGTTGCATGAGCAGATGCAGATATTGGCTAAGGCACATGGTGGAGTTGTGGGAGGACATTATGGTGGTTGGGTGACTGCCGAGAAAATACTGCGTGTAGGTCTTTGGTGGCCTACATTACATAACGATGCGATAGACTGTGTGCGATCTTGTGATGTCTGTCAACGAACTGGCAAGCCGTCCAAGCGAGACGAAATGCCACTGCTACCTCAAGTAACATTACAACTGTTTGAGAAATGGGTTGTGGATTTTGTGGGGCCGATCAATCCACCAAGAAAATGTACGGGTGCCTGATACATCATTACAGCGACAGAGTATTTGACCCGATGGGCTGAGGCAGCGCCCGTAGTTGATTGTTCCATAGCAACAGTCGCTCGATTTTTGTTTGATCACATCATCACTTATTTTGGCTGCCCCAATATATTGCTGAGTGATCAAGGCAGCCACTTTCTTAATCGCACTATCAGCGCATTGACGGAGGAATTGCAGATACAGCATAGGAAAAGTACACCCTATCACCCTCAGGTGAATGGAACGGTGGAGGCTTTTAACAAGGTATTGGAGCATGCATTGACAAATGTGTGAAATGCAAACCTCGATGACTGGGATTTGAAAGTTCCAGTGGTATTATGGGCCTATCGCACTACATGTAAACGACTGACTGGTCAGATGCCTTTCAAGCTGGTATATGGGAAGGAAGCAATTATGCCAATGGAGTATATTGTCCCAAGTCTTCGGATTGCGGCTATTATAGGTATGGATGATGTTGCAGCATTAAACGAGCGTCTAGCACAATTGGTAGAGCTAGAAGAGGATCGATTTATCATTGGCTTTCATCAAGGGGTAGAGAAGGACCGCCAGAAGGCATGGCATGATTGCCACATAAAAAATAAGCAGTTTCAGCAAGGTGACTTGGTGCTATTGTATGACAGTAAGTTTATGAAACATATAGGCAAGTTACATATGCATTGGCTAGGTCCCTACCGCATCAATAGTATATCTTCAGGAGGAGAGGTTCAGTTGCAGCGATTAGATGGAGGGATGCTCCCCAAGCTGGTCAATGTTCACAGGTTGAAGCCCTATCGCGTGGGCTCGGAGCAGTACGATGTCTGAGTCACATTGGTGAAAAAAAGAATGATGAATAAGTGATGATGAGTGTTGCAAGTTGCTTGGTGGCAAATGGCGCACCAACGGAAGAAGGTATGCGCAAGCGGGAGGGGCTTGTTCCATCAGTCAGAGACTCATGATGATGTTACACTCCGAATTGCTGACGGATTTTGTACGACGAATTTGGGAGGGTATGGTGAAATGGTGTGACTACTGGCCACCCTCTCTACATATGATTGCGTTTGACTGATTTAGCTAGGTTCACACATGACGATGGCATGTTTTGCACATGGCACGCTGAGCCGGGATGATCAATGGGGTAGTTCACATCGTGGCATGTGGGAGCTTTGGGTGGCAGCATGGTCGCCCCTCCACTATGATAGTCGATCGGCTCATACACACCGATGAGAGGTACTGGAGCATCATTTCCCCCGTCTTGACATGGGAGAGCCCCGCTATAAGTAATCGATGAAGTTGGTAGTTCACCCTATCAAATTTGTTTCGACATAGAGTAGTAATGTTGGTTAATCAATTTGGGAGTTGAGGTTGTGAGGAATTCCAAGGAGGCTATGGAAATGCTTCATTTTGTTTCCCATGGTAGCACCCCAGGGGCCCTGCGAGCCCAAACGATGAGTGTCCCTTACTGTCTTGATACTGCGGGTGCACTTACGTTGTCTAAGCCCGAGCCGGTGCCAGGGCGACTACAGTATGCATCGACAGTGAAGTGGACCCCTGGCCGGTCTTGCATGATTCAGTATGCAGTAGTTGTTTGAAGAGTTGTGCTATGTTTGATCAGAATGCTAGTTAGGGTGGTAGCTCCCTGACCTCAGTAGAAGATGGGTGCTGGCGTGAAACAGATGTGCCAGAGTCATCTGTTGTTCTCATCGCTTTGTAATGTTAGTCGTCTTTTCCTTTCAGTATACCCTATTCCATGCGACTAGAGGATGAGTTCGCGATGTACCTAACAGCAAGTCAGGGGTCGCCTACTCTCGTGGAGGGATTACAGAATTGGTAGCCGAGGATCTGTACAGCCGAAAGGAGGAGACAACAATTCATGATCCAAATAGCAGGAACAGATGTAGTTGACGTGGCTCGAGGGCGAGCCACAAGATTGTGTTGGGGGCCTGTTGGCAGGCGATTTGATGAGGAAAGATTGTGGTACTACTGACACCACGACATGTTGGATGAAGGCATGGAAGGAGTATCTTGTGCTAAAGGATACCACACTTGGCGGGTTTTGGGTCACTTGGACCATGTATTTTGTAATATTGAGTCAATTATACCGCAGTTGGCGGGTTTTGGGTCATGTATTTTGTAATATCGACTCATTGTACCGTGGTATGCGGGTTTTTGGGTCATTAGACCAAGTCAGTTAGTAAAGTGTCCATAGGTGTTGGTTAGGAAAGTGGACAAGTAGTGTAAGTGACGAAAGCCTATAAATAAAGGAGAATTGTAAGTGTTAGGGGGAGAGGTATATGGAGGAGAGCTAGAGAGAGAGCTATATGCAGAGATTGACAAAGATAATGCGGGTGTTGCATAGAGATTTATGTACTGCTTTTGGTTTGCCACAGTAATATAAGGATGATGAATTGGTGCGATCTGTGTGTAATGTTGCTCGGTGCCTATGTTATTGTCCGTTCTTAATACAGTCATCTGTTTTCTGTTGCTATAATGTGAATGCTGCAATAATGTGTTATCTGTCTATGAAAATGCTGTTATTAAAGTAATGTGAGATCTCTGTTTCTGGTAATGCTAAATGCTGTGATGTGCTAGAACTTCATGATGAATATTTGGAATTGTTGTTAGTATCATATTGCCACAACTCACCTCCTCCCTTGGTGGAAACATGGTTCCGTCTGCTCTTCTTGGATGGCTCGGGTGAGACCTCATCCGCTCTGTGGGTGTTGCTGGGTGGGCTCAAACCTGCCCGGGCCGGTGCCCAGGGAGACCACGGTATGGGTCGACAGTCGGTGGACCCCTATCGACTGTGAGGTCACGACTTGGTCAACAGTCTTCCTGATGTCAACTTTGTTGAGAAATGGGATTTTCCTTTCTGCTTGGTTTCCAGTTTGCTGGCATAGTGGAAAGCATCCGCAAGCATATTGACAGTCAAAAATTCCATCTCCTGCTGGATGTACTAAGACAATCCACTGGTGTATTTCAGAACAAGCAATTTCTCTTCCTCTTGAACGCCAAGTCTTGCCATGATTCGATAGAACTCATCAGTGTAACTCTATGCTGATTGGTATTTCCATTGCCTTAGCTGCTGCCACTTCTTATACTACTACTCGAGGTATTTCAATGGGTAAAATTCCTTCCGGATGTGTTCGATGAATTTATCCCATGTGTCAATGGGGTCTCCATTTTTCTCCATCTTTGTCGAGAGGTTCTCCCACCAGCAGTGCATGGAGGTTGACATTTTTAAGGACGCAATGGTGACTTTTTCAGCTTAAGAGAGTTGATTTACGGTGTAATAGGATTCCAATTGTTGCACCCAATTATCGACGGATTGCACGTCAATATTTCCTTCAAGATTCGGTATGTCGAGATTCATTTGTACTTTGAAGGGGCTGATTTTATCGGAGTGAGTTTTCGTCGAGGATCCTCCAGATGTCGAGGCAAATCACAAGAGAATCTCATTGAACTGGGCAAACATTTAAGTTCGTTATCGATCCAGAGCTTGCTCAATAAGTTGTCCTATCTTGTCGACTGCATGTCTATCATCTTTTTCTTCTATCATATCTAGAGATCGTGTCTGCTTGGATTGCTGAGATTGCGAGCGAGTTTGAACCGGCATAAGTCAGGTAACTTCGAGAGAAGTGTATACGCATAACTTAAGCAAGAAAAATGAGTATGCTCTGATACCAATGATCTGTATCATGTCCAGGAAGCACTAGGGGGACAATAGTTCGACTGAATGAGTCGGCTCTGTTATGGCGGAAGCTTAATAAATAGAAAGAGGAAAACAGGGTTACGCAATACAGATAACACAAGTACACATAGACAATATGCAGGAATGTGAACTGTTCTAGATTGATCAAGATGAAGATCTGATTGAATCCGATTAGCTCCGAGTAGCTATATATTACAATAGTTTACATGCTTATAAAAAATCTGAGATGCTTGGGTGCCTTTCCGTTACGTTCAGTTACAAAGAAGAAGTTAGAGCAGTTCAACTATTCAACCATTACAGTCGACTGGAAGACAGAAAGACAGTCTGCCGAGGTTCGACAGTCGCTGGTCACATGTTGACTTTGTATGCTGATGTCACATACTGTGAGGTCGTTGAACATGTCAAAGGTGCGAATTTGTCGAAGTCCTGTTGCGTCAAATACTTGTCAAAGTTGTATCAACTGCAAAGACTAGTCAAGAATGTGTCGAAGTTAGTATCCGACAACAAATTCCAACTGCGATGTGGATCAGAGATAGTAAGTAGCGTACCTTGTTTTATGAATTCATTGACATTGTCTGTAGTTGGATGATTTTACCCATGATCAAGTGTGTAAAGTGATACACCCGCAACTCTGGTCCATAATCTGGGTATGTGTAGCCATTGCTCTTTGGTCCCTTCCCATCCACTGTAAGATATTCCCCTTGAACAACCATTGATCCAGTTGGAAAGGTAATGCCTTCACTATCTATTACTGATGCGAGGAGGGTTTGCTTCCCCTAGATGCATCGTGGCAACCAATAATTCGTCCCAATTGCACTGTTTGTTAGGGCGACAATTGTGTAGATTTGTCCTACAAAAATGCATTTTAAGGTCATATTCCAACAAGTAGTGGTTTGATAACTTGGATAATTACAAAAACAAGGAGGGAACCGGGATATGCACACATAAATGTTTACCTGGCTATACAAGATAAGATATATGATCATATTCATTCTAAATAGAGGACTGGCCTTCCTCTAACTGGATTGTTTCAGCAACTGCACATGGGTCCACTGCAAGTGATACATGATCCCATTCATCAACCCAATTCATTGATTCACACTCATCCCACTCACAACTGCTGCAAGACCCACAAAAGCAAGCAAGTTTTCGTGTCCATATTTCAAATAAGGGGTTGTTTGAGCTTCGAACTGAATGAAATCCACGAGTGCCTTGCACAGTACTACAACTATAAGAATGCGATCGATCTATATCAACTACATTCCAAAAATTTCTGACACCATGTCCTCAACCCGTTGGTATGTGTTGCTCTCTGGTTCAATCTGACATTTTTTCTTTGCACCATCGAACTGTGGATTCGGCATTTAGAATATGAGGGCCTCCAATGCACCTCATCTCCTCCCTTCAAAGGAAAGTTTTGAGACATGCTCCAGCCCCGTCGTGCTCTCCCTTTCCATGCCTGGTCTCAAAATAGTTCTATACATGCAGCACATCATAAGTCTTGTGCAAAATACTCAACCACTAGAAATCACGTGCATTTTTTAACTGGCCTGCACAACCATCTAACCATATCCAATGCTGATCCATCTGTATACCTCTCTCCTTCAGCTGATCATAGAAAATTTTGAAGCAATGTTGCACATAATATAGGTCGTGGCACTTGTCGTCACTGATGTAGAAGTATGTCTCTTTCAATATTATCCTCATGTCACTGCTGCTCTCTGGCGCGTGCCTATACGTGATATGGACCATTATGCTAACTTGGTGTGAATGGTAGTATGGATTTTGAATCTCATTCTGTGGCTGTAGGGTGTAGTTTTCTGCAAAGTCCACAACCGACAATATTGTGCCCTTGGAAAAGGTTTCCTTGCACTGTCTGTACTGTTCATCCTGCCATCGTGCTACATGGACATGCTGTACATAATGCTCGGTCTTTTGGTAGAATTCCTTCATGAATTTGCAAATTTGTACTTGGTGCCACAAAACCAAGGGAATTAATACAACGTGACATTTTCAATCTGAATATATATGTACAAATTCAACATGTACAGTATGAAAGTATGCAAACTTAGATTACGTGTGACTTCACCAATGCAATTGTTTTGCTTTCCTTCGAACTATCTACTTGATATGTTATGTACTGGAAGTTCTGCATTTCTACTAACATCCTCCCAAATTCGTGCTCCACGGTTGAGTGGATGCAGCGGCTCAATAATGCAAATCCACTGCAACTGGAACATGTCCCATATAAACATGATCTTTTATAATATTTTTGTCCTTCAGGCCTTTGACACATTATGCTACGTATAAATTCTCTGGATGCATTCGATGGTTGTAACGAAGGGAAATCCTGCATAATGTTAGTATGCAAACCACAAAATATATGTCTCTATGTATGATAATAGTACTCAAATTCTACATGGTATCTACAACAACATGTATTGTGATCAATGCAAATTCTAACATACAAGGGTTTGCATTTTTCGAAGGACCTTTGGCCCAAGTTCAATTGTGTGTGCTCATTCCTGAACCTCTCATAGAGTTCTGTTTGTGTCGTGTCAAGGAAGTGCTTGACATGGGGTTCACCCCCCCTAACACCTTTTCTCAACTTTAAAACATCTCTTTGATTCGATGACGGTCTAGTGTTATCATGCCAAAAATTTTGCACTAGTTCTTCAACAACATCAATGAGCTTCATGTCTGAACGAGGTAACCTACCAACAAAGGCCCAACAATATTTTTGGCCTGGGGTCTCAAGTTTTTCTCTAATGGCAGAATACTTTTGAAGAGTCTTTCTATCTATTTTAAAGATTTTACATTGGTGTGATAGTAGGCGACGTTGCCTTGTGGATTTGTCTACAATCAATTCCGACAGTACACGATGGGCCACATTAAAATCTTTTGTACGAGAAGTTTTTCCAATCAAATTAAATGCAGATTGTAGATTTCTAACAACATGATTGTTGGCCTCTAAACTTCTAACTACCTTTATGCATAAAATTCTCCTAACATGAGATAGATAATGTGATTTTAACAAAACAAGAAACAATTGACATTTTGCTACATCGGTTTTGGATTCAAAAAAATCTTTGAGTATCTTGTTACAATGGAAATCAAGAGTGCATTTGGGCATCTTACCTTCAAGTCCTGAAAATGAACTTTCATCCACATGAATACATGTGGGAGTTCTTCGTCATCTGGTTGATAGTCGAGGCAAGGCAGTCGGCAAGGAAGTACGAGTCTTGTCAATGGTTTGTTGTGGCCCTTCGTTCATAAATTGGTCCTACAATGGAGTGTGTTCGCCAAGTGTGTGCTCTTCTTGGGGAGGTTGCCAGTTAAGAACTTGTTCAACATCCATCCCTTCATACTCAACATCAGGCAAGATTTGATTGACTTCAACCACTTCGTCATTGCTTGTTGATGGATCTAAGGCACTAACATTTTGATTTCTATGGTTTTGCATGTACAACCTGGCATTTTCTCTTATCTCATGGGTCTTTTCAGGGGGTGGTTGCATCCTTCTAGACTTTCTTTTATTATTACATATGTTTCCCGTATTCAATGCGTTTTTTGGAAAAACAAAAATATGACCCTTGCAAGAATGAACAACAAACAAAATATTAAAACTCGATGTGCATGATTATTAAAGCTCGATGTAGCAATTGATTATGTACAACAACATCTAGTGAGAATGTTTTCATATAATCTTAAAAGCAATTGGGAATGCCCTACATATAGAGTTACAACATCACCTCTAGGAACTCAGTAGGATGGTATTGGATGGTGGTATGGGGTGTTAGTAGGAGCAAATTCCCTACAAGGGAGAAGCTCACACTCACTTCATTTTCATGGTATGGATGAGGGAAAATAGCCCCAAAAGACTAAGAGTTTTCAATTGTTTAGATGTTTGTGTGAGTTGTTGTAGTGAAACCATGAGGAATTCAAGAAATGTTTGTCTACTCGATGGAGGAATGTGATTATGAAATGTTATTGGTGGTGATGCAAGTAATTTTTTTTTATTATCTTCTTGAAAGGTTGAAAGCATTGCTTGGTGCATGTTGTAATTTTTTTTTGGTGAGATGTTTTTACTGTCTATTTTGAAGATTAAGAAGACTAAAATAGATCTATGATACAATTCATGAGGAAAAACCAAAATAGATGCCATTCAAACAAGTGAATGAAGACTAAATTACATTTAACAAGATAAAATTATCACCATACCTCAAGGATTATGATTTCTCTTTGATTCAAATGTCAAATGCTCTTTTGATGTGTCCACTATATGCAAGAAGACTTCATGTGTGTCCAAGTAGCATGAGAATTCAATCCAAGGTTCCAAACAGAGTCCAACTGTTGTGTATTAACTCAATTGATCCAAATAGAGCCCAATCGATGTGTATTCAATACAAAGAGCCAAATAGAGCCCCAAATGTTGTGTATTTTATCCAAATGGTGTATGAATTCAATCTACCATGTAAATGCTTGTCAAACTGTGCGTGAAACCAGCAAAGAGAACGCAATGAATGGGGAAAAAAATGTGGGAGAAAGAATGCGGGTGATTTTCTAAATTTTATGTTCAACAGGGACACACACGCGCCAGATGCACGTGTACGCTAGAGGCGCGTGCTCACTAGATGTGTGTGTGCATCCATGTTGAACGTTGTAATGTTTGGTGGGTAACGTTCAATGTATTTATTGCCCAACAGATATAAATGTGTTGAGTTATGCCTAGATCCCTTCCCCATAAAGAGCCGCCCCCCCATAAAGGCCTTTAGGACCTCTTCTAACCCATAATCCCTAAGTGCATTTAAGTGCTTCTAGGTGTTTAGGGGTTTAAGGGTATATTTACAAATTTGTGTATTTTGATTTCAAAACATTAATTTAATTTTCAATTAGAAACATATGTATTACATCAAGAATAATTAAATACATAGTAGATATATTAATGTTGTATAACGTGATGATAATGATGATGATGAAGATGGTGATGATGATGATGATGATGATGACTAATGGAGATGATGGAGATGATGATGATGATGTTTATGATGAAGATGATGACAAATATGCAACACATCATCCTCATCATCATGATCATCTACATGATCATCTTCATCATCATCAACACCATGATCATCATCATCATCATCATCATCATCATCATTGTGAGGACGAGGATGATGATGATGATGATGGTGATAATGATGATGATGATGATGATGATGATGATGATGATGACGACGACGACGACGTCGATGGTGGATGATGATGAATATGAGTATGATGATGAAGATGATGATGATGACGAATATGATCATCATCAAAATCATCATATTCGTCATCATAATCTTCATTAGTCACCATCATCACCATCTTCATCATCATCATCATCATCTTCATCATCATCATCATCATCATCATCGTCATCATATGATCATGGTCACGATCATCACTGTCTTCGTCATCATAATAGTCATCTTCGTCTTCGTCATCATACTTGTCATTGCCATCTTCCTCATAATCATCATCATCATCATTGACATATTCGTCATCATCTTCGTATCATCATCATCATCATCTTCATGATGATGATGATGATGATGATGACGATGACAAAGATGTTGTTGAAGATGATGATGAACATGCAGCACATTATCATCATCATCGTCATCTTCGTCGTGATGATATGATGATGATGATGATGGTGGATGATGATGAATATGAGTACGATGATGATGATGACTAATTTGGAGATGATTATGATGATTATGATGAAGATGATGAGGAATATGCAGCACATCATCATCATCATCATCATCATCATCAACATGATCATCATCATCAACTTCCTCCTCCTCCTCATCATCATCATTGTGAGGACGCGAATGATGATGAGGATGATGAGGATGATGATCATATGATGATGATGATAGTAATCATAATAGTCATCTTCATCATCCTCATCATAATCGTCATCACCATCATCCTTATCATCATCATCATCATCATGATCTTCGTGATGATGCTGATGATTATGATGAAGAAGATCATGATGAAGTGATGATGATGATGAAGATGGTGATGATGATGATGACTAATGGAGATGATAATGATGATGATTATGTTGATGTTGATGATGAAGATGATGACGGATATGCAGCACATCATCCTCCTCCTCATCATCATATTCATCATCATGAACAACATGATGATCATCATCATCTTCATCATCATCGTCATCATCATCATCATCATCATCATCATCATGATTGGGAGGATGAGGATGATGATGATGATGATGGTGATGGTGGATGATGATGAATATGAGTAGGATGATGAAGATGATGATGATGATGATGATGAATATGATCATCATCATCAAAATCATCATATTCGTCATCATCATCGCCTTCTTCGACATCCTCACCATCATCATCATCATCATATGATCATGGTCATGATGATCATTCTCTTCGTCATCATAATCAGCATCTTCATCATCCTCATCATACTCATCATAGCCATCTTCATCATCATCATGGTGATGATGATGATGGAGATGATGATGAAGATGATCATGATGATGAGGATGATGTGCTGCATATTCATCATCATCTTCATCATCAACATCATCATCATATCCATTAGTCGTCATCATCATCATCATGACCATCTTCATCATCATCATCATCATCATCATCATCATCTTCGTCATGGTGATGATGATGATGATGATGATGATCATGATGATGATGACGATGGAGATAGTGATGATGATGATGATGATGACTAATCAAGATGATGATGATGATGATGATGATGATGTTGATGATGAAAATGATGACGAATATGCAACACATCATCATCTTCTTCATCATTATCCACAACATGATCCATAGCATGATCATCATCATCATCTTCATCATCATCGTCATCATCATTATTGTGAGGACGAGCATGCGGATGATGATGATGATGATGATGATGATGACGACGATGACGATGAAGATGACGATGATGATGATGATGATGACTAATGGAGATGATGATGATGATGATGTTGATGTTGATGATGAATATGATGATGAATATGCAGCACATCATCATCATCATCATCATCATCATCATCATCATCAACAACATGATCATCATCATCATCTTCATCATCGTCATCATCTTCATCATCATCATCATTGTGAGGACGAGGATGATAATGATGATGATGATATGACGATGATGATGATGGTGGTGGATGATGATGAATATGAGTACGATGATGAAGATGATGATTATGATGATGAATATGATCATCATCATCAAAATCATCATATTCGTCAACTTCTTCATTAGTCATCATCATCGCCATCTTCATCATCCTCACCATCATCATCATCATCATATGATCATGGTCACGATGATTATTGTCTTCGTCATCATAATGGTCATCTTCATTATCCTCATCATACTCATCATCACCATCTTCTTCATCATCATCATCATCATGGTGTTGAGGATGATGAAGATGAAGATGAAGATGATCATGATGATGAGGATGGTGTGCTGCATATTCGTCGTCATCATCATCATCAACATCATCATCATCTCCATTAGTCATCATCATCATCATCATCATCTCCATTAGTCATCATCATCATCATCATCACCACCATCTTCATCGTCATCATCATCATCATGTTCTTCGTCATGATGATGATGATGATCATGATGATGAAGATCATGATGATGATGAAGATGTTGATGATGATGATGATGATGACGATGACGACTAATGGAGATGGAGATGGTGATCATGATGATGATGGAGAATATGCAACACATCATCATCATCTTCATCATCATCCACAACATGATCCACAGCATGATCATCATCATCATCTTCATCATCATCGTCATCATCATCATTGTGAGGACGAGCATGAGGATGATGACGATGACGATGATGATGATGATGATGATGATGATGATGATGACGAATATGTTGTTGAAGATGATGACGAATATGCAACACATCATCATCATCATCATCTTCGTCGTGATGATATGATGATGATGAGGAGGAGGAGGATGATGATGGTGGATGATGATGAATATGAGTACGATGATGATGATGACTAATTTGGAGATGATGAGGAGGAGGAGGAGGAGGAGGAATATGCAAAACATCATCATCAGCTTCATCATCATAATCAACATGATCATCATCATCAACTTCCTCCTCCTCATCATCATCATCATTGTGAGGACGTGGATGATGATGAGGATGATGAAGATGATGATCATACGATGATGATGATGATGATGATAGTCATCATAATAGTCATCTTCATCATCCTCATCATACTTATCATCACCATCATCCTTATCATCATCATCATCATCATCATGATCTTTGTCATGATGCTGCTGATGATGATGATGATGAAGATCATGATGAAGATGATGATGATGATGAAGATGGTGATGATGATGATGACTAATGGAGATGATGATGATGATGATGATGATGAATATGATAATGAATATGCAGCACATCATCCTCATCATCATCATCATCATCTTCATCATCATCATCATCATCACTGTGAGGACGAGGAGGATGATGATGATGATGATATGATGATATGATGATGATGATGGTAATGGTGGATGATGAAGAATATGAGTACGATGATGAAGATTATGATGATGATGATGATGAATATGATCATCATCATCAAAATCATCATATTCATCATCATCATCGCCATCTTCAACATCCTCACCATCATCATCATCATCATCATATGATCATGGTCACGATGATGATTGTCTTCATCATCATAGTCATCATATTCATCATCCTCATCATACTCATCATCGCCATCTTCATCATCATCATCATCATCATCATCTTCGTATCGTCATCATGATCATCATTGATGATGATGATGATGAGGAAGAGGGTGATGACAAAGAAGAAGATGATGATGATGATGATGATGATGGTGGTGGTGGATGATGATGAATATGAGTACGATGATGAAGATGATGATGATGTTGATGATCATCGTACTCATCATCATACGCATCATCATCACAATCAATGGTGATGATGAGGATGATAATGATGATGATGATGGAGTTGACGATGAAGATGATGACTTAGATGTTGATGAAGATGAGGAAGAAGGATGATGATGATGATGGTGTTTGTGATGACGATGATGATGATGACGAAGTTGATGATGATAATGATGCTGATGAGGATGACGAAGATGATGATGATGGAGATGAAGATGTTGATGTTGATGATGATGGTGATGAAGATGATGATGATGATGATGATTATGATGAAGATGGTGATGATGAAGAAGATGACGATGGTGGAGGTGTTGATGAGGAAGGGGGAGATGACAATGATGATGAAGATGTTGATGATGATGGTGATGGTGATGATGATCATCATCATATTCATCATCATCATCATCATCATCATCATCATCTTCATCACCATCATGATCATCATCCTCATCACCATCATGATCATCATCCTCGTCACCATCATCCTCATCACCATCATCATCATCATCATTATCACCATCATCCTCATCATCCTCATCGTCATCTTCATCACCATTGTCATCATCATCAAAATCCTCATCATCATCACCATCACCATCATCTCATCATCATCATCATCAACATCTTCAACATCATTGTCATCTCCCCCTTCCTCATCAACATCACCATCATCGTCATCTTCTTCATCATCACATCTTCATCAACTCCATGTATCCCGTTGACAAAGGAAATTAAATAAACCATACAAAGGAATACAATAATGCATAAGCGCAAAGATGTGTGCGCGTTGTTATTAACTCGTGCGTGCACCTACACGAGCGCGCTGTCAGTCACGCGTGTGCATGTTTGCGCTGAATTCAAATTGTTTTTGGTGCCCTTGCAGGCTTGGAATTAGCTTCGGATTGCACCTTGGGCTCAGTCTGATTCATGCCTGATTTATGGCAGAAAACATCAAATGCTGTAACTTTCGGTTTTTCACAACTAGTTCCACATAAGCTCCACGAGTGCACTACAGATGAAATTGCACATGCTTGTCGAGCTCTGTGTGCAGATTCTAAATATATAATTTCTGAATAGATCTGTTGTTGTTTTCTATTTTTAATTCATTTTTAACTGCACTCATGTCAAATTTGTAAAAAGCATAAGTCATTTATTTGGCCTATAAATTTTGATTGGCTTACCTATTTCAAAAAATGGAAGAGAACCCGCACAAGAGCACAAAAATACCTACAACCTAAAAAAAAAGTATTTTGATTATTTTTAGACCATGATATGGTGGCTCAACACTTGACCATGTCGTTTTAGGGATTTACTGACTTCGGTAATTAAAAAAAAAAAATTGACTTTAAAAATTTTGGAAAAATAGCCCCGCACAAGATTCTTCTGTTGCCTATGCCTCTACATATTTTTTTTCTTGTAAATTGAAAATTTACATAGCAAACGTGTGGCTCAACAAAAACATGTGCATTATGTTTGAGAAAAAAAATAACATACCAATCTTCAAATAATGACATTTTGGGGTTGTTATACCACTTTTCCATAAATAAAAGTTATATATTCCGGAAGGTCATCCGTTTTCTATGTTTCATCTGTTTACACCTAATCCAAAAAAAAATTGTAGGTACCTCTAATAATTCATTTTAATGATAATATTTCTATTTTTCTATAATGTCATTGCAACTAACGTGTCATAATTGGGTATCATTACCTTGCACTAGCCCCAAGCTCCTTCAGTTTTTTATCATTACAAGGTTCTATTGTTACCATATTATAACATTATGTTTTGTCTTCCCATTTGGCTATTAAATCTGGACAGTATTTTGTAGTATTTTTTGCACTGTGAAAATTCCCACACACATATATATAGGCCTTGTACATATTCACACTATCTGTCCTCATTATCCGTATTTGAATCGAAATACTTTTTTTACACCTCCCCCAATTCCTCGACCTCTAGCTTAGAAACATCCTCAAAAACTACAACGTTTACCTACTCCAATATTCTCTTCAATCCCATGTACTCTATAATCATAGTCTGAATGTTCCTTCATTAGTTGTAATGCAAGAAATCCATTCGCATCATGTACAACCGATTTACACAAATCATGGAAAGGGGTATTAGTTTTGGTTTGATACTTCTACAACATTGGGAACCAGAAAGGTGCATGACCCTGTTTCTTACATATTGCATACTATTCTTCCATATGTCTTATGGGGAACGGATTCATGGAAACAATAGCTACATAATTTCACATCACAGGACACTCATTTTGGTAGTGTCCCTTCAGTGTGGCATAGCATACGCCAAATATTTTCATGCACTACTTTCCCTTTTTTCTATTTCCTGTAGATATGTTGTCAATGTAGAAAGTTGATATTATACATACACCATACCTGCTGAATATTATCCACCTAGAGAAGACTCTAACTTCATCGCAAGTTCTAATGCATCAAAATGTGTGAGAACCTTTTTCTATGTTAATGAAACCCATATATGTGACAATAATCCTGTAATAAACCACTCTCGATGTTGCAAATCCTAAATCTCAAATGACAGCCTATACAAAAAAAAAAAGAATCTCTAATCATAGTCACAAACTCTTTCTCTAGGATGTTCTCTTATCTCCTTTATTTATGTTATACATTGAGACTCTGATTTTTTTTTCTAAAACACTTTTAACTTTGCATACTTAATTCCATGCAGTGATCTAGCAAGTCCTTGCACAATTGTACTCTTATACTTCATATACCAAGTTAGTGCACTATCTATCAATGTAATTTCCATATATACTATCGTTTCCTTCGTTTCAATTTCTTTATTCATAGCCCACACTACATGACATGTGAACCAGTTTTGTTCTAGATCATCCCTTTCGGTCCCATGAAAGACCAGAATTGTCAAACTCAAATTGGTCATAAATCCTTCCATTGTCAACCTTCTTACTAATCTTCCACTTCTACTCTGATTTCCTACTCCTTGTAATCTCTGCTATAAAATATTCCTAACTTATGCTTCAACTGAACATTTTTCTTCTCATTCAAAAGAAGGCCGGGTGGGGGGTCAAGAGGGAGGTTATACAACTCCACTACACCATATTATCTCCTACGAGATCTATATGAGTCATCAAGTTTCAAGTTATTAAATAGTTCTACCATTCCCAAAATATAATCATAATCTATTGATTCTGCTACATAAGGACTCTCCACAATCTCATTACACTAAAATTATTTATCACTTTCCTCTAATTCCTCTACCTCGCATCCTCTCGTCTGGATTTTAGCATCACTCACCCTCTGTTCTTCCACATATTCCTATGATGTGTCCTCTTCTACCCCACACCTCTTTGTTGTCCTATCTCCTTCTTCCTCCATTACCTCTATGCTTTTCTCTTCCACTCCACACTCTTCAGCATGCCCCTCTAGCATGTCCCTCTTCCAATTTACTGCTAAAACCCCTTCTTCAACATTCTCTCTATCACTCCCTATATTATCCATCATAACCTTTCATACAAATTCCTTTAGTGCATTCCTTCCCTTATATCTCTATTCTCTTGTACTTCTATGTTCATCCAGGTCCATCTTTATTTTCTTTATTCTTCCCCACTTCATGGTTTCTCCCCTGTTCTATCCCTCACCTCCCCAAGTGCAGGTGGTTTTACTCTTCCATCCTATCTAGTTCCATATGCATACTCCCCTTTTTAGCAAACAACATTTTTATCATGGTGGGAGTTTCTACAAATAATCTCTTCCTAAGTTTTGTCTCAAACTTCTTCTTCGCACAATCAAACATTTTTTTATACTCAATAGAAAACTCTATTATGTAACCTTCTTTAATCTATCAATCCAGATGTATATAACTGTCATCCACTTGTTATCTAAACTCTTCAACCTATCTTTGTTTTCTTGATCCCATACAATCACTTCTTGGCTCCTCTACATCGCATTAAGTCTACTTTTTTCCCTACCCATTCATATAATAAACAGGGAAATTTGTCAAATAAAATTGCATATGGATTTGAATCTATGTACCTTTGTAGTCATTATTGAGTATCAATGTTTAGTTTTTGAGTCTCCTTCTATGCATTTTCCTCTTCCTTGTTCATTAACCAGTTCCATAGTTCCTCCCTCATAGGTTTCCAGCTCATACTTAATCAAACCCTAACATTCTAAAGTCTTGGAAAATGAACCAATTGTTAGAATAAAATTCAGACCCTGCATTCTAAATCTAGAACCAATAATACCCCTATGAGAATCGACAATTTCATTACCCAAAAAGTTCAAAGTCTCACCTGAGATTTCTTGGCATTTGGGTCCAATGCTCCTCGTGAGTTTTACGGCATGGATTAAGCCTGTCTCGTGGATCTTAACTTTGGAAATTGTCGAAAAGATTAAGGCATGTATTTTTTGGTCTAAAAACAATCATGCTCGAACAAATGGTATAAGAGAAATACGTCTTGAGTTCAAAACTCACCCTGGTAACATTGGGGGGGAGATTGTTGGCATTTGTGTTTAGTGCTACCTATGAGTTTCGTGACATGGGTTAACCCCCCACCCCTCGTGGTTCTTAAATTTAGTGATTGTAGAAGATATTAATGCCTACGGGTTCTGGTCTAATGGCAATCATGCTCAAACAACACTCTCATAAGAATTATTGAGACTGAAATAAGGCTAAGGGTTCATAAGCATTAAACAACAAGATATTATCCATCATTCAAGGATATCAAAGTAACATAAACTTGCTCAGTCTACCAACATAAATCATTAAGTCAAGAACTGAGAACCAATTATTCATTCATTCATACTGAAAACAATGGATATGACAATATTGTCTGTCATATATTCATATTGTTTACTAAAATTATCAGTCAAACCAAGGAACAAATCCAAAACATTCCCAACCCTTCAGCCTTTATACAAAATATCAGACATTTATCAATTTCTCAATTGTCTTTTAACTAATACTAAAGACTTATGCATTAACTTAACTTAACCTTAACTTATATTTCTATTGAACATGTTGTTATACAAAATACTGCACAAAGCTATTAAAAAATATTACGCGACCTATTACAAAGTATATATTTCATTCACAAACCATAAAACAATACAACTAACATCGCACCAACATTCTTATGTCAAATTGATTTCATTTCCTTATCTATGTACATGTTTTTCATGGAATGTTGTATACAAGGTTGACATTTTTCTAGGGGTGGTGGTGTATCACTTGGTTACAAGAAAATAAAATTATATGTTTATATTATAACTCAATGTAAAATATCATCACTATGATTATATATACATGAGTTTTTTTCTTCTTTAATCTAAAATTGATTGAATGTTAATGCAGTAAAAAAAAAATTGCATTTATGGATATATGTTTTATTTCTCTCATGATATAAAAATGTTTAAATGTTAGCTAAATAATATGTTTATATATACATGAATTTTTCTCTTATGATTAATAAGTTATAAAATGTACTTTTATTAATCATCAATCTTATCAATATTTAAATTTATAAAAATATTAAGTAATAAATAATAATTAAATATGATGCAATCATGACGCAAAAAGTTTCATATTTTAATGATATCATGACACTAATATGATAATATGATACACTGTGATGCTAATATGATGCCATGAACAAGTGACATTATAAGTACTTTTATAAATTAATATACCATGCAACCATATGCTAACACAATGTAGGAAAGGTTTTTCTGCATGGTAATCTTCATCAATTATATTATGCCTTCTTGAGCATGCATAAAAAAGAGGAGGTAGAGTTCACTCAAAGATACAGAAATCATGATTTACCTTATAGTTTGATGTTTTACATCTTCCTAACTAGTTTAATTTTATATATATATATATATATATATATATATATATATATATAAAAAGTTGTTAACTAATCTAATTTTATATATATATATAAAGTTGATACTAAAGACAACACTAAAACCATAATAGAATGTCTCAATGATTTTAAACCCCTAATTGATAATGTAAATAATGTCCCACTTTTAAGATGTGAATTTGCGATCTAAGGTAATTCCACCGGGAACATCTAAATAATATGATAACTCTATCTAAACATACCAATTAAACTATCATAATTAACACAAGCACATAGTAATGATAGAAAGTATTAAAAAAAAATGAATTGTAAAAACGAATTTCCTATTATATTTAAAATACTATGAACTGTGGGTTGTTTTTTATAAGAGTCACTTTCAAGCGTGTGCTGATTTATTTTTAAATATCTCACATGTTTATGATATGAATATATCTTTTTAGGAAATCAGTTTTTTTATTTTTATATAATTTTGTAAATTTTAATGTATAGTAATTATATAAATATTATTATTTTTAAATATTTTCTTATAGAAATATATTTTTTTGAAAATTTGGTTTTTAAAAATAATTTTTCAAAATAACTATATAATTATTATTATTTTAAATATTTTTATATTATAAATATATCTTTTTAAGAAATAAAAAATTTCAAATATTTTTCCAAAAACTTATAAAGTCTAATATATGATGGCTATAAAATATTTATAATAACTTTTATTAACAATATTTATAAAGGTGAAGGACATAGAATGCTTTCTCTAACAAATATGTTTAATAATAATTAGTTCATCATTATTGTTAAAATCGATAACTTTATCCATATCCGGATATTCTCAAACCCACGTACTCCTGATCATCGAATCTCTCCTACCTATTAAAATACCCGAAACCACCTACGTGCTTAGTCCATTCCTACCCCCTACTCATCTCCTCCTTCTGTCATATATCTCTCACTACCCGCATCCACATCCACGTCCTTCCCACTCCATACCTCAGGCACAGCTCTCTCACCACCCACGCCAACCAGCCCTCTCTTGATAATATTAATAAATTATTACATTAATACTATTAGATTGATATTTTTTTATTAAAACTTTAATAAAGATAAAATATAATAATATTATTATTTTCTTAATAATTATTATTATAATCTTATTTTTATTTTTTCCACTCCCTTCACAATTTCCATTAATAATAATAGTTATTATTATTAATATTATCATAAATAACTAATACAAACATATAATAATAAATAATAAATAACTAATACAAATTAATAAAATTAAGTAATAATAATTAATAAATATTAACTATTAAAGACATGACTCTTCAAGTGTTTCCCAATTCATATTTAAGGCGGGCCATCAATTGTAAAATATCATCATCTTGAAAAATATCATTTTATCAAATATGTGGGTTATTCAGAAAGTTTATTCATACTTGTTTTGAGAATATTCGAATACATATATTACATTAAAAAATAAAATTTGAAGATGAAACACATACTTGATATTATGCAAAACACTGCAGGCATTACAATAGACTATAATTCAATTTTTTCTGGAACAGACATAAAGTAACAAATCCTTTTCACCGGGTTGCTTGGGACAAATTAGCATGGCCAAAATACTTGGGAGCATGGGGTTTCATCTAAGTACCCCACGTTTTTTGCATTAGCTCTTTCTGGAAAAAATGTGTGGAGAATCCTCACGGGGGGTTCACTAGTGAGGCAATATCATATCACGTCCATTCATATTGGGGGTTTGAATACTCTTAAAAGACTCAAAAATATATTGCCTCGTATTAAGGGGTCAAGGGGGGTTTTTAATTTGACACAGTAATATAAATATTGGGGTTTATTTTGTTTGGATGTGGTGAGGAGTAACCTCCAAATCGTGGGATGAATTCATACCTCCAAATCATGGGCTCAATTCATACCCACCTAAAACTTAGGGACCCTCCATTTTTATTTGATAATGATTACGATCCTAAGTTTTGCATAAATATGATAATAGTGTACCAATGATATGATCAATGGAAGTCACTTTGGATTATTGGCCTGGAGCAATCCTTATTTAATAACTTATTTTTTTTGGTTTGAATTGATGTTATATTGTTTTCATCTTTAAGTTAAGAGATGTAGCTAATCAGGTGTTCCAGACTTGAACAATTTATTGTATTTTTTGTAGGCATTCAAGTAAAAGATCTAACTATTCATTTTTTAGGTTGGGGTTTAGGCGGGTATTGAGATTCAATTAAACCTTGCTCCATGAAAACCAAGAAAAGTGAGATCAATCTTTCTTGGCTCATGGAACCAAGAAAAGTTACATCAATGTTTCTTGACTAATTATTTCTTTCAACTTTTTGTATTCTTTTTTAATATTTTCACATTTCCAGTGAGGAATAGCTATTAGATTGAGTTATATTTGGCACATTCATAATTGTAATTTTAATTCTTATATGTAAGGAATATGTCTTAATATTGTATTGGAACTTACATGAACATAGCTGAAAAATATAAATCCTTATGTACATACCCCATGTGTTATTGTTACTATGAAATTGTATCATTTAAGTTTCACCATCTGTGTATATTTATAACTATTGCATGTTTGAAACCTAACAATGGATATTTTTTTCTCTCCTGTAAAGATAAAAAAAAACTATATATAACCCAAGAAAAAGTAACTAAAAGTTGTTAATTCCCTTGAATGCAAGAATAAATGTAGATGAAGTGGAGGAAATTCATTGGATCTTGTGAATGACCCAAATCCAAGCTATGCACGTGATCATATGGTGTTATTGAAAATTAAGAGGAATTTTTTTATGTTCATTTGGGTTCAAACATCAATGATGTTTATTTTGATAGGAAGGTAGGGGAGTCCATTCATGAAAGGGTTTCAATTTTGCATTTTTATGGAGTTTAATTTATTAATATTATAGAAAACATGAACTTTCTATGCCTATACTCGCAGTTACATGATATAAAATTGGTAGATTGGCGGGTTGTGGTGTGAAACATCTGCAATTCTCATCTTTTCTGAGCATTGCACTAACTATTGGACCGTCAATCTTATACATTTTTGTTATGTTGATCTCTTGACTAGGTTTCTTTTTATGCATTTTTCCTTCCCCAATACTATTTTTTTGGGTCTTCCACTATCCAATGCTACAAATTGATCAGTCGCCCTTGCAATACTAGTGGGATCATTATTAGCATTATACTATTATTTTATTTAGCATCTTGTTTGCTTATACTAAGATGTGTTAGGGATCCTGTTTGTTACAACTTGATAATATGATATAAAGGGGGTGTTAAAAATGGATACCTACAATATCTGGTGAAACTAGGGGTTTTCTTAATTGGAAAGACATATTGGGAGGGGGGTTCAACAATACAATTTTAGGACACATTTTTCAATATTTAATGAAATTAGGGGTATTCTTTAATATCATGTGAACGATCGTGCTATGTAACAAGTTCATTGAGTGAACCCCCCGTGAGAATCCTCAAGGAAAATACCCTATGGACTCAGGTGGTGTACCATAAATATATCTCTACACTCAACATAGAATACTGGATCAGGAATCAGTCCTTATGTTACACCACGGGGGCTTCACTAGAAGGAAATATAATATCACGTTCATTCATATTGCGGTATTAAATATTCATGAAAACCTAAAAATTATATTGCTTATATATTAAGGGGAAAAGGTTTTTTTTTATTTAATGTAACAATACAAAAATACTTTGGGGTCTTTTTTATATGGGCGGGATGACAAATATCCGTCAAATGGAGATGGCGGGATCACAACCGGATGAGAAATCGAGTTGAGGCAAGGCTTAGGCTTACCAGTATGCAGGGAAATTACGTCTTGAGGCATGCTTGAGGCCAGGGGTTTCATGGTGAATTTGGTTTCCAGTCGATCATAGTCGAGAGACAGTGGTCATTGACATCCAATTGTTACCAATAGCACTCAGCTAGTTGTTACCAATAGCCTTGGGAGGCTCTAAGCCTCCAGGGCCTGTTATAGGCCCTCAATAGGCCTTGGAGGATTGAATACCCAACCACTCGTGCCTATTACAGGCCTTGGGAGGTTTAGTCAGCCTCCTAGAACTTGTTACACGCCCTAGGGACTTGGATACCTAGCCCACAATAGGATTAGTCAGCGATTGGGGAACTGCAACGTGCAATCTAACTATGTGCATTGGCTCTAGTGACATACAAGAAATGATCTCCTATCTCTTCATTAGACCATTAGATGTTTCAAATCATAATGATATGTGGTTGAGTAATTGCATTTTGGGTGAAGTAATGTGCATCGACAATATACATTGAAAGAAGCAAGGTGCATTGTAGAATGCATGTGGGGTCATAAGAGGGGTATCATATCAATATACTAGGTAGAAATATAAAGGGGTATAAAAAACGTTAATGAAAAAATTGATACATACAATATCTAGTGAAAATAGGGGTTTTTTAAAATTGGAAAGGCATATTGGGAGGGGGTAAAAAAAAACGATTTTGGAAGGTATTTTCCAATATTTATTGAAATTAGTGGTATTGTTTCATGTGCCACAAACGAACGTGCTATGATAGCGATTTATTGAGTGAAGCCCCCGTGTGTTACACGAACATTTCAAATATGTGGAAAGCAACCTTACATGCATTTGATCTAGTGGTATATTGGCTACAATGGAAAGTAGGAGATGGAATGAAACTCAAAATAGGCACATATATGTGGATTGCCTACATGGGCGATCATACTGTTCTAGATCATATGGTAGAATATCTCCAAGACCAAGGTATTTTCTTCCTACATCAAATTAGTGACATAGAGAATACAAATAAGTATAGACATGGTTGGATCATTGCAGAGCACTTGGACATACCGCAGCCCAATTGCGACACTTGGAAAATTAGATTTTCTCATTACAGCTATCCCACATCAGATTGGTCGACTCAGTAGATGAAATTATATGGAGTAGGAATTTTGTTGGGGGAATACACCCCATGTTTGGCTTACAAAGTTCTGAGAGAGAAATAGGACATTCCTAATCTATCCTGGTGACATACAGAGATCATGAAGATCCACATTCCCTTAAAGGTAAAACTCTTCTTTTGGTCAACATTATCCCCAAAAATACCAGTCTCGAGCATTAAATGAAAGAATATCTACGAGGCACCAGGAAGTTGTCCCTTGTGCAAAGTTGAAAATGAAACTATTGAGCAAGTTTTCATCCACTGCTAATATATTCAACATATGTGGAAGATAGCACAATAGGTTAAAGGTTTTTTGCATCAATGGAAGGGTACTGATTTGCAAGAAGCTTTGAAGATTGGCTAGACGATCTAGTTTCTTCCAAGTTCACTCTGCTTCCTTTTTTCTTTATTTAGAATACCGGGATGGCTAATAACAAGATGAAGCAATGGTTGTAATCAAAATTGCATGTATCAAGTCTTCAGTTCGACACATGAATATGACATCAGCAACTAGCTTTGAGGACAAAGCTTTCCTTAATGGGAAGGCAATGTTACAAACATAAAATAATAAATAACTAATACAAATTAATAAAATTAAGTAATAATAATTAATAAATATTAACTATTAAAGACATGACTCTTCAAGTGTTTCCCAATTCATATTTAAGGCGGGCCATCAATTGTAAAATATCATCATGTTAAAAAATATCATTTTATCAAATATGTGGGTTATTCAGAAAGTTTATTCATAATTGTTTTGAGAGTATTCCAATACATATATTACATTAAAAAATAAAATTTGAAGATGAAACACACCAAATCACATACTTGATATTATGCAAAACACTGCAGGCATTACAATAGACTATAATTCAATTTTTTTCTGGAACAGACATAAAGTAACAAATCCTTTTCACTGGGTTGCTTGGGACAAATTAACATGGCCAGAATACTTGGGAGCATGGGGTTTCATCTAAGTACCCCACGTTTTTTACATTAGCTCTTTCTGGAAAAACTGTGTGGAGAATCCTCAAGGAAAATACCCTATGGACTCAGGTGGTGTACCATAAATATATCTCTACACTCAACATAGAATACTGGATCAGGGATCAATCCTTATGTTACACGAACATTTCAAATATGTGGAAAGCAACCTTACATGCATTTGATCTAGTGGTAGATTGGCTGCAATGGAAAGTAGGAGATGGAATGAAAGTCAAAATAGGCACATATCCGTGGATTGGCTACATGGGCGATCATACTCTACCAGATCATATGGTAGAATATCTCCAAGACCAAGGTATTTTCTGCCTACATCAAATTAGTGACAGAGAATACATCAAATTAGTGACATAGAGAATACAAAGAAGCATAGACATGGTTGGATCATTGCAGAGCACTTGGACATACTGCAGCCCAATTGGGACACTTGGAAAATTATATTTTCTCATTACAGTTATCCCACATCAGATTGGTCAACTCAGCGGATGAAATTATATGGAGTAGGAATTTTGTTGAGGAATACACCCCATGTTTGGCGATCAAGTTGTCCCTTCCTACTCTATTGAAAAGTATAATTTATTTTCTGTAATCACAATTTTTATCAACATTATTGGACACCATTAACATCTGCAATGTCTCAACATTCAAATAACATTAAAAAAGACCAACACCAAACTTCCTATCCTAAACTAAATAACAATCCACATACATGCTTATATAAATATTAAAAACCTTTTTAAAGTATAGTTTCAACAATTCAGTTGAATCCTTTCGTGTGTTCAAAGACCAAGGCTCTTAAAATGTGAAAATTTCCACTCCATTGAAATTATTAGCATGGTCTGATTCCGGTAGATCTTCAGCAAGAGCTACATATCCTTTCATAAACAGGAGAGCACGTGCTCTGTAACCCATCTTCATCTTCTTACACTTGACTATACTATTAATACGCATGGAATTATGGGACAACCACAGTTCTCTAGTGGTGGCGGAAATCTTAAACCAATAGATTACCTATCACTCACAAACCTTTGAATTTTCATGTAACAGCTCTGTCAATTGATGGAATGCATTCATGCATCAATTTGATGCAGTTGCTGAATGGTTTTAGAGTAAATTTATATAGCGACTAAATGTGATTGGAGAAATGTCAATACCTATTCGAACTAAAGAATCAAAGTATAAAAAAAAAAAATACAATCATTAAAATAAAGATTGTATTTACATAGTTATTATACTTAACTTTTTTCCTATTCCCAATATTCAATCTGCATAACCTATTTTACCAGCTGGACCTACAGCAGAAAAGCACGATGTTTAAAAGCTTGCACAGAATTGAAAGGATCCGATTAGACAGATTCCTGCCAGCATGGAATTGATGTTAGCTGATATCCACAATAGAGAAAGGAACAAGTACGATCTAGAGGTATAGCGACTAAATGTTTAAAAGCTTGCACAGAATTGAAAGGATCCGATTAGACAGATTCCTGCCAGCATGGAATTGATGTTAGCTGATATCCACAATAGAGAAAGGAACAAATACGATCTAGAGGTATAGCAGAGGGATGCTCAAGCTGGTACCTTACCTCTTTCTCGCTTACGCTAGGGGGCACTAACATAAGTGCTTTACTCTGCAAATTTGACAGCAATGGCGACTCCCACAAACACTTTAATAGATTCAAATCCTCTCAGCAATATATTTGGACAAGGGTTGCTCCCTTCCATCAAGCAACACGTGACCCTCTCTCACGGTGGCGAGTTTCTTCCAAGGGCAATAATGATCTTCTTGCTGTAAAAGCACAGGATCTGGATATGCAAGACACGCCCACAGTTTTGTGGACTTGTGTTAACGCTTAATTTAAAAGTTTTATCCTTTAAAATGGAAAATTTTGATTTTTTTTGTATGATTTTTAAAAAATTGGATAAAATTTTTAGAAATCTTGGTTACAACTTTGAACCTCTTAAATTTTGGGTATCAGTGAATGTTGAATTTATTTCTAGTATCAAAATCCCCATTAAAACACAGTTAAATTTAACAAAATAAAAATATCTAATTTGAATAAAACCCTGTTCCTACAAAATCATCAAATTTTTAGACAATTCCCTTTATAAATAAAGGATCTACAATCACAATCAATCACAATCAAATATGAAGGAGCGACCAAAGATTGCTATGAGATTGGCGTTATTCTCCCCCAAAAGAAGCACGATCTACGAACAGCGATGAGAAAGTATGATCTGTGCTCTGATACCATCATGGGAAATCTGTTGGAATAGAGAGTTAAAAACAAAAAGGAGGAACATAATAAAACACATATGTGATAATTTGATATTATGAATAACAATGGCACCCATTACAATATACTGCAGCTATGGAAGATAGAGTTAAACGGCTTTTATATGTTCTAATCTATTTTTAATAATTTATAAAGTATGGATGAGAGAGTATCTGATCCATCTTAACAAATCTAATCTAATCATTAATGTAGACATTAATTCGAACAAATCAAATATAGTTAAATATAATCATTATGCATAAACATTAAGTCCAACAAATCAAATACAATTAAATATAATCATTATGCATAAACATTAAGTCCAACAAATCAAATACAATTAAATATAATCATTATGCATTGACCTCAACCTATTTGATTGGGAGAAAATGAAATGAGTTGCACGATATTAACCATAAAATCCACAATGAATATAGTTGGAAGAAATCATTATTACTTTGTTTTAGTCATACTAAGATATTTGGTAATAATGGAGATCAAGTAAATCTATTGCATGGGAGAAAATGAAACGAGTTGCACAATATTAACCATAAAATCCACAATGGATATTTGGTAATAATGGATATGAATTAAATCTATTGCAATCACAATTGACCAATTACAACTTCAAATTGATTTTAGTTCTTTCTAGAAATGGAAGTAGCGTTGAATAGCAATAGGAAAACACTAACTCC
Organism: Larix kaempferi; assembly: GCA_027924585.1. NCBI lineage: Eukaryota > Viridiplantae > Streptophyta > Pinopsida > Pinales > Pinaceae > Larix > Larix kaempferi. The sequence continues at coordinate 285,324 of BSBM01000318.1, read as the reverse complement.
AAGTCTCCAACAAATCCAAATAATCATTATGCAGTGACGTCAACCTATTTGATTGGGAGAAAATGAAATGACTAACACGATATTAACCATAAAATCTACAATGAATATAGTTCAAGAAATCATTATTACATTGTTTTAGTCATACTAAGATATTTGATAATAATGGAGATGAATTAAATCTATTGCCACAATAGTCAAAGTTGACCAATTACAACTTCAAATTGATTTCTTGGGTGTAGCGTTGAATAACAATATAAAAATATCAACTTGGGTGTAGCTACTAGTATGGAATAACATTAAAAAAAATCAACTTATGGGGGCAAAAGTCTACTTTACATGAAAATTAGGTGGTGGTGGTGGAAATTATTACTTTATTATTTATAAAATTCATTTTTTAATAAAAAAATTATAAATATTTTAATAATTATTTTTTAAAAATCAATAAAATTAAATAATTAAATAAAATTATTAATTAATATTTAATTATTTTGATTTAATTAATACTATACATATTACCTTTTTTTAAATAATTCACGAAAAGTATTCAAAATAATTTGGACGTGTATCTAAGAAAATTACCACTTCCATCCTTAAAATCAATTGAAAGTATCATTTTATTTATCGATATCTTTTTATGAATATCAAACTTGGATTATTGGGGGATTCCGTTCAAATGCCATAATTGTGGGGAGGCTAGACACCTTCGAGCAAATTGTCATTTGGACCTTCAGGATACGACTAATCTGTCTTTGACACACTTGGAAGCTCATATTGGTGCCGAGACTCATGATTCACTCACTGATGCTATGGTGGGGAATATGATTTTAGCATCTTCATCCTTTGAAGGTCAGCTCAAAGCTCTTTTTCCTGCTTTTCACGCCTCTCTTTCTCCCTTGGATCTCTCTAAGGTTTATGGGACAATGAGGGTTCTTTCTGAACCGAATAATCCTCCTACTCTTTCTTTGGGGTCGATGCCTAGGGGGGGATTGAATTCGCTTAGTAATGAGGTTTCCTTGCAGCATGGGGTAGTGGAATCCTTACCTGATGCTCAGCTACTGGAAGATGAATCAGTCCTTCTGGAACAATTCGGGCTATCCTTGATAGGTGCACCCTCGAGCCCAATGGAGCTTAGGGGTTTGTGTAAATATTCTCTGGAGGTTTATTATGGTCCGAAAGCCCCCTTTACTCCTCTTAGGTCTGGGAATCCCAATGTTACTGTTCGAAAAAAACCTAGAGGAAGAAGATGAAAGGAGCTGGCTCAGTCATTGGGTGGTGATGACTTCTCATTTTCTCCTACTCCTTCCCATGATAAATCTGCTTTGAGTGATAATCAGGTGTCTGTTTTGGATATTTTCAAACCTCTTAGAGTGGTGCAGGTTAATACCGAGCTTACTTGATGCATCTTCTTTCTGTTAACCTGTGTGGGTCTAGGGGCGCCCATAAATTTCGAGCCCTTAAGCACTTGGTTACGACTACTTGTCTGAATATTATTTTCTTCCAGGAAACTATGGTGATGAGGGAGAAGGCCCGGACCCTTCTTTGGCGCCTCTTCCCTTCCTAGGACTGCTGCTGTCACATACCCACCCATCTATCCAATGCAAGGGAGGGAACATGGCACTAAAATATGGGCTTTTAGAACAACTTATCCAAATTCATCATGAGAAAAAGGTATGGCATTATAGCCAAATGCATATGTGTGCAGATGCAAATCAATTAAACATGCATAGCGGAATCTAACCTCATCCACACACATTTCATAGTCATCCAGCATATCAAAATAGCCATCAAATTAAACATTTGCAGAAGTAAACACAATACAAAATACTTATCTTGGTGTAATTTGTTGTCCCAACAACTAGCTATGTCGCTGCAACGTTCCTCCCAACCATAGGTCTCTGCTTAGCCTATATTCTTTCAGCACTCAGAGACCACCCCCGAGCTGGGCATGATATCTACAAGGAAAAGGGGACCTCCAAGCTCAGGCACAGTCAAACCAACATTTCATTTAAGCCAAGCCAGTCCACTACTGGGCTTCTCAGGCTAAAGCTGAACCTTGGATGCTTGCACTCATACTCAAACCAAAACAATGGATACCCATCTCAACCCCGACATTCTCTTACACACAGCAAACTCAAAAAATGGGCATGGATACACATTTTCAGCAATGGGGTTTAGGAACTAGATGGACAGGGGTTTTCCCCAAAATGTAGGCACACCAAAAACGAATTTGTGAGAGGGAAAATTGACCATAGGGAAGAAATCAATTTCTCCCACAGATATACTAGCAATCCATGAGCCAAAACAACCTCTATGGTCCCCAAATCGATTTTCCTTTCTTCCCCACTGTTATACAACACAAAAACGTCCTTCACAGCTAGGATAATGAAGGAAAACACAGCAAACCCTGGAGAAAAATGCCCAGGTAGCTCTAAAATCATGAAGGAGCAAGACTGATGGTTGAATAATAGATTGGGGGCAATTTCATGACTCTTTTCTTGCCCAAGAAGCCAAACACGAAAACCTAGGAAGGGTGGCTTGCCCATACTCAAATTTGCACAGCCATACCTCTCCATTCCCCAAGGCATTAACTACCTCAACCAACTCTTGGGAGAAATGAATGGTTGGGTGCAAAAGTCAACGTGGGTAGTTGAGGGTTCACGGGTTCTCTCATTGACACTTGGATTGAATATTTCCCTCCGAATTTCCTTTGTAACATCATGCCCCCATCTCTTATTGCATTGCATAGCTAGTTGTGGGATTTTATATTAAAATGCATATTTACAATTCCCATGGTTCACTAGCACATGGGTAGCATAATATCAAATGCTTGCCTCTTCTAGATCGAGCGTTCACTAGCGGGGCCTTGGCCTTGAGCTCCACGCTAGGAATCATACTTAATATGCATACATTATTTACATTATAGCTGAAAATGTTGCAAGGGTCAAAATGGGGATGTGACAGCTGCACTACTAATTCTATTAGTCTTATAGGGGGTTTAATTCTTGGCTAGAACCCCCTTCTTTTTAGCTTTCGACCTTTTGTTACTGTTGGGGGTATCCTTTTACTGAGCCGCTCACGTGAACTTGATATGGATCTCCAACTCCTTAACTGTTATGGGCCTTATGTGGGTCGTCATATGTTCTAGTCTAAGTTGGCCACTGTGGGTCTTCTTGATTTTAATTCCTTGATTATAGCAGGGGATTTGAACCTTACCCTACAGACTGGGGAGATTTGGGGTGTCTCGGCTCGTTCTGATCCTCTTCAAATGTGGTTTCACTCTCTATTTTCTCAATATGGCTTAGTGGATGTGGCTCCAAAACCTATTTCGCACACCTAGTAGAATGGTCGAATGGGGGATGCCCATATTGCTAAGAGACTGGACCGTTTCCTCATTGGTGAACGCCTACTTGATGTTGTTTCGAGGTGCTCATCTCACATTCTGCCTGCATGTATTTCTTATCACCTTCCCATTCTTCTGAAGGTGGGAAATGGAGATCAGTTATATCGGTTTCCATTCAAATATTGTTCGGCCTAGTCATCTGACTCTTCCTTTGAGCTTTTAGTTCGTGATCTTTGGTCTACTACATTCACTATCCAGTCTGGACATTCTATACACACTTTACCGAGGATCCTGCATTCTTTGAAATAGGTTTTCATCCCTTGGGTCAACGGCCAACTACAGTCTCATCAAAAGAGGCTGATTGAACTTGATGACCTCATTTTGCCTTATTATCTGGATCCTAATAACCTTAACTTTGTGGGCTCAGATGCTCAGGAATTAAAGACTCTGGAGGTTGAGAAAGATGAGATTTTGTATCAAGAGGAAGTTATGTGGCACCTGAAGAGTCGGGCACTCTGGATATCGGCTAGGGACCGGAATACCTACTTTTTCACTCCTTTGCAGAGATGCACCGTAAGCATAGTGCAATTTGGGAAATTGAAGACTCTGTGGGTCTGTTGGTCTATTATCAGTCTGAGATTGATGTTGCTGCAAAAGTACATTTTGGGACTCTTTTTAAGAAGTCTAGTAATGTTGACTTGGCGGCTCAGATGCATATTCTACAGACTATGCCTTCTTTTTCTACCACTGAGGATATTGTTCTATTGAATGCTCCGGTTAATTTTGTTGAGGTGGAGGGAATTATGCGTAAGATGGCTAAGGACAAGAGTCTTGGGCCTGATGACTGGTCCGTCGATTTTTTTCTTTAGTATTTTGATCTCTTTGGTCCTGAGATAGTCTGTTTCGTAGAAGAATCTAGATTATCTGGTCAGGTTACTAGTGACCTCAATGCCACCTTCTTGGATCCTATTCCTAAGATGCCACCTTCTCTATAAAGTTATTGCCGAGCTTATTGCGAATCACATTAAGTCTAGTTTGTCAAGGGGCATTTGTAAAGAACAGTTTGGGTTTCTGGACCAACGGTTTATCTTTGATGCCATTGGAGCTGCTCAGAAGACCCTTCACTCTTCCAAGGTATCTCATAGCCCCTCTTTTGTCTTAAAAATTGATCTGGTCAAGGCATACGACTTGGTAGATTGGTATTTTTTAAGGTTTCTCTTATTGAACGTGGGGTTGGATTTTGTTAGTACTCATTGGATTCTCGGTTGTGTCACCTCGGCTAATTATGCAGTTCTCATTAACGGATGCCCTACTAATTTCTTCTGGAGCTCTCGTGGTCTTCGTCAGGGGTGTCTGTTGTCCCCTCTTTTGTTTCTGCTGATTATTGAGCCACTTAGCAGGTTGATTTCTCAAGTGAAGGAAGAAGGTAAGATTGTGGGGATTAAGGTATCCAAACATCTTTCGGTAACCCATTTATTATTTGTGGATGATATTCTGCTTTTTGGGATTGGTCGGTTTTCAGAATGGCTTCATTTTAAATACCTTTTAGATCTTTTTTGCTTGGCAACTGGTATGGTTATTAGTTCACCAAAGTCATGTCTCTACTATCTTTGTGTTGATGATGGAGTCAAAGCTCATGTGGCTGATCTTATGTCTTTGGACTATCATCGGTTGGAACTTGGTCTGACCTATCTAGGTTATTTTTTGAAACCCAGCACATATACCATAAATGATTGGCACTGGTTAATTCAAAAATTTGAAAAGAAGATTATAGTTTGGTACAATCACAGACTCTCTTTGGTGGGTCAACTGGTTCCTATTCAATCAGTATTAGCCAATCTCCTGGTCTATTGAATTATAGTTTCTTGAGTTCCTCATTCTATTCTTCATCGTATCAGGTCTATTATCTTCAACTTCCTCTAGTCTGCTGATTCTGATAAGAAGGATTTTCATTTAGTGGCATGGGACCAGATTTCTCTTCCTAGGTCACTTGGTGGTTGGGGGATTCATAACATCTTTTGGGTTGCTCAAGCCCTTCATCTCAAGATTTTGTTATGTGCTCTTACTCACGCTAGTTTATGGGGAAGTATCATGAGGAATAAATATTTGAGAGGTGCTTCATTAACTGAATGGGTTCGCTATTAATTTTTCATAATTTACTTCAATATGATCTAGGATCTTAACTGAGAGAACAACATGTACAACATATCAACCATGAACACAATAATGCAAGCACACAAGAGACACAGAGTTTACTTGGGGAAAACCATAAAGGTGAAAAACCCCAATAACTTCCTCAGAGATAGATAGAGCAATGATACAACCCAAGCATAAGAGATAGACATCTCCTAGCAGTAGATTCTCCTCCTCCACAAGTGCGCCACTCTCCCGAGAGTGTGAGAGAGAAAATAGAATGATGAAATAGAGTGCCTCCTGCACTCTATTTATACTTGACTTGACTTGCCTAATAACCTTTACTAGGTCGGCCTTAATTTAACCACATAACATAATGCTGATTGGGCCGACACCCAATAGGGTTGTCTAATAACCCTTTGACCCACATGGCCGACCCCCAATAGGGTGGTCTAATAACCCTTCGACCCACATGACTTATACAGGGCCGACCCCAACAAGGTGGTCTAATAACCCATCAAGTATAAGTTACGACACTTACAATATAAATGACGAGACTTCCATATAGAGGAATAATAACATCTCTATAGGAATACAAACACTTCCGTATAGAGGAATAATACCATCTCTATAGGAGTACAATATACATATATGAAATACATTCCAAAGTTACATATACATCAACACTCCCTCTTAACTAGGAAGGTATTTCTTAACACAGGTCTTCTAGCATAGGTCTTCTTCTCTGGATCATCGTCACTGGATAATCATCATCGATTCATCGTCATCGTCACTGCTGCTGCTATCTCAATCAATCTCTGAATCTACTCATCATAGGAAGTTCTACAGAGCAAGTCCTTTTTCATACTGGATGTAGGCCCACCACCTGTAGGTCTTCATCATCTGTGAGAACGGTCTGATAGAGGTGGTCTCTCAAGACTAATTTTATGTACGGATGCAATACTTGACAAGGGCATCCCAGGAACATTTATGTGCCTAAGCACGACTAGTAATATCTCCTAGGACTAATTACATGCATCCCCTTCACAATACCTTTAAAGAGCATCCCAGGAACATTTATGTGTCGTAGCACGATCGGCAAGATCTCTAAAGAGCATCCCAGGACTTATTACGAGCACACAGCTCAACCTCTCAGATCTCCAGGACTGATTACATGTGAATAGACAATACCTTTAAAGAGCATCCCAGGAACATTTATGTGCCACAACACGATCAGAAAGATATCTAAAGAGCATCCCATAACTTATTACGAGCACACAACTCAACCTATCGGATCTCCGGGACTAATTACATGTCTCCGTAGTAATACCTCATCCCAGGCCTGATTACAAGCACACAACTCAACCTATCGGATATCTGAGGAATGATTACATACTACATAGCAATACCTCATCCCAAGACTGATACGAGCACACAGCTTGACCTATCATATTTCTGAGGACTGATTACATGCTATTTGCACAACCTGCCACATATCATCTCTAACCTCCAAGTATCAACCTGATACTCATGATCTAACTGATCATCATCGCACGAAGCATCATCCTAATGCTCATGATCATACTGATCACCATCACTGTACCATCCTGATACATATCATCTGGAGCAACATCGTGAAGCTCGTCATCATGATCATCCTGATCATACAATGCATTCACCTGATGCATACCAAGTATCTATCTGATACATATTACCATACATGATCCACCTGATCATACAATTTATCCCCCTGATACATACATAGATACATGATCCACACAATGTATCCACACGATATATATCCAACATCCAACATGATGCATACATACATATACATATAAATGATCCAACTAATCATATCCAACATCCAACATACATATACATATAAATGATCCAACTGATCATATCCAGCATCCAACATGATGCGTATACAGAGCAGTAACTGGAGCATCGTCCTGATGCTCATCATCCAGCGCTTACATCCATAGCCATGTGAAAGATCCTCCTTCCAACATGCTTGGAATGGCTTCAGCAAATGTCTCCATCACTTCTTCCTCAAAGTGTCATCGATCTAAAGAACACCAAGCCTCTCTCTGAAGTACTCAAACTTCACTTTGGCTAGTGGCTTCGTCAGCACATCTGCAATCTGCTCACCCATCACAACATACAGGAGATTTACTACTCCTCTCTGCACCATATCCCTGATATAGTGATATTTGATCTCAATGTGTTTCAACTAGTCGTGGAACACCGGGTTCTCAGACAGCTTCATACAACTAGCATCCAATGGGAGATCAAATAACTTAGACAGTAGTTTTCGAAGCCATACTGCCTCACAACTAGCCGAACAGGCTGCAACATACTCTGCCTCGGCTGTACTCAGTGCTACATAGGACTGATTCCTACTAAACCAGGAGATAACACCTGATCCCATACTGAAGCAGCACCCAGATGTGCTCTTCCTATTTGCAGTACTACCTGCCCAATCTGAATCAACATAACCCTGCAAGTTAAACTTTTGATTCGCATCAGACTTGAGCCCATAATCAACTGTACCCTTCAGGTACCTCAGAATATGCTTTACAGCAACTAGGTGAACACTCCTTGGATCCATCAGGAACTGGCTCAATGTGTTCACCACAAAGGAAATATCTGGTCTCGTGTTTGTCAAGTACATCAAGGACCCAATCATCTGACGATACATAGTGATATCAACCGGCTCAGATGAAGCATCACACAGAAGCTTCAGGTTTGATGCCATAGGTGTGGCCATGGCCTTGCAGTCCATCATCCTGAACCTCTTCAGGATCTCTACTGCATACTTCCCTTGTCTAAGGAAGATTCCATCTGCACTTTGCCACACCTCCATACCTAGAAAATAGTGCATCATTCACAAGTTCTTCATCTCGAACTCAGCAGCAAACTTCCGCTGCATATCGGTAATCAATCTATCTTCACCTATAATAAACAGGTCATCCATATAAAAAGGTAGTATCACTGGATTGCCTTCCTCGACCTTGTAGTAAAGGTTGGAATCCGCTTTACTCTTGGTAAAGTCCAAACTTGATAGAAAGTTGTCTATCCTACCATACCAAGTTCTACACATATATGAATCCCTATCATGTGTCTCAGAACCAAGTGGCTACTCCACATACACTTCTTCTTCAACTACACCATTCAAGAAAGCTGTCTTGAAATCCATCTGGTGTATCTTCCCTTTCATCACTACAGCCAGAGCAAGTGCGGATCTAATGGAAGTGTATCTGGCTACAGGAGAAAAAGTATCTATGCTACCACCTACAGCATGCTTGATCTTGTAGATCCTCTTGGAAGTCACTACAAACTCCCCTTCAGGTCTTGGGACTACATCCCAAACATCTTCATGATCGACTGGTACTCCTCGATCATGGCATTCTTCCCAGATCCTACGAACTTCAATATCTTCAATATTTTCAATAGATAACTTTGTTGATGAACAAATGTTGTAGTCCTTCTTTTGTAGGTGATGGTATAGGATCTTTCCTACACAAGAAGTTAAATTGCATGATTAGAAAACAAATTCTCACACATAAGAAAATATCTCATACAGTCATGCGATGATCTTAGCAATTGCTTCAATACAACATTTATCCATATCTTGTAACTTTCTAGATCCCTTCCAATCTCTACCAGAACATTGTTAAGAGTGTGCATAACTCCCAACATGTCATCAAAGAGGTTTCATTCTAGATAAGTAGCAATGGAATGTTGTACAGTGCCATAGGCCACTTACCCATGTATATTAGTAGTATATTGTTCATCAATGCAACTATTCTAATATGCATAATACACAACCTAATTCTAGGAACATGAGTATACACATTATTGAACAGTATTATTTAAACAATAAAATATGCAAGGAATGAGAACTCAAATCCTTATTTTTGTTTGTTTGTTGGGTTGACTCCCTCTCAGTCTTTGCTTCTTTTCTGCAACTCCATTTTGATGTGGATTGTGAGAAGTGGTCAACTCCCTCTGAATATCTGCATCTTTGCAGAAACTACTGACGTGTGATCCTTCTTGATCTTTTCTTCCTTGCAGGAACAAATGGAGTGTGCTCCCTCTTGATCTTTGCTTCCTTGTAGGAACAACTGGAGTGTGCTCCCTCTTGATCTTTGCTTCCTGGATTACCTGTCCTTGAACTTATATCCATCACTATGCATGCTTATTAGTATCATCATTGTGTTATCCTCGAGGTCTCATACATAATCACATATTCATTAGTATAATCTTAATACTATCAAAACACAATAATCTTAAACATGTATAGTCATGATCATTTCAAACACAGATAATAAACATTAGTATTCAAGGTTTCAGGGAAGTCTTCTTTTGCTCATGCATATTCTTATTTGATCATAGGACTCTTCTGGTTAGTTACATCATTAATCAAGATAAGAGACATAAAATGCATAAACCCTTGATTACTTACATTTCTAACTTTATGAATAAACATAACCAATCATACCAAGTATACTTATATAAGGGATCCTAACACAAGGTAGGATTCTAACTTGATATAGGAAAAACATACCTGGATTGGTATGTTAGCTATTTATGTCTAACATACCCACATGATGTCTTCTTGTTCTCTTCAATGACTTGTGCTAGTAACCTGCATATCCCATAGGTTAACCATTATAGAACCAAGTTATACATACCTCGCAAATAGATCTTCTAAGTGATTCATGACAATGGATGAATCTTTGTCCTCATGTCATCATGATCATATGTTCTTGAACTAGAACATGATTTGTCTTTCTTGGTGTACCTTTCATGTTAGTGGACAACATAAACCTCATACAACACCATAATGCATTACTACAATCATAAGTGTCAACACCCCAATCAATGAATATCTTCTATCATGCATTCATAATTTTATTAAGGTGATACGACAAGTCTAAATTTAATCAAGATTGTACTAACCGTAATAAGATGAAGACAAACATACCATAAACTTAGTCATGAACAAATCTCGAAACATACCTGGATGAGTCATACCTGTCGAGATTGCTTGTAATCTTCTTATGTAAGGCCTTAGCCTCATCTCCCTCTGAAACATGAACTTCTTCACTTATGCAGGTGACCAATCCATTCTCTTCTAGGATTAAACCAATCCACTTGATTTGAAGGAATTCGATTTGGAGATAGATAAGGGTTTGTCAGAGGAACCCTAAAAATTCAAACTTTGAATTTCAAACTTTTGAAAGGATAGAAATATGCGCCTTGATGAGCTGATCAAGCTGGTATACTCATAATTTGAAAATTGCACAATTTTACCCCCTCAAATTTTCCTTTGAAACTTCTGGATTCACTAGACATGACCCCAAACTAGGATTTGATAAATCCCACCCTTATTCCCAATCAAAAGGTTCGATCCAAAGCTCTAAGCTTCTACTTTTCTGAGGAGCTTCCAACCGTGGTCACAGATTTCAAAAATTTCCATTTTTGCAGAAGCCCTAATTTTCCACTTTTCCGATCAAAGTCTCGAACTAGGGTCTGATTAAGCCCGGCCTTCTGCCCAACAAAAAATTCTGATCTTGGTTTCTAAATTTTTATTTTGATGAGTAGCATTCAGCTGTAGTCTGATTAAGCGATGAATGAAGGTGCTCAAAAATAATTATGTTTTGACATAAATATGTACTTCATTGTTTCTGGTGTAAATCCGAACTTTTTTATCCATAGCATTTGAAAATATTTCCTGTGATAGTCCAAGCTGTCATCTTTCCAACCCCATAGGTCTGACCTCAAATGGATTTTCTGAGAGAGAGTTATTCCAAGTGTCGCAATGTGACCTGTTTATGGGATAAAACAGGAGAGCGAACTTGTACGGCGTGCCACATGTCACTGGTTCAGTTTCGGCCTCTGAAAAAGTTACCTGAGAAAGTACAGTTCGTGCACTACCTGTCAATTATTACAAAATTTCATTTGGAGCTTCCTAGTCCAAGTTATGACCTTTTCTCCAAGGTCACCTGTTTATGACTGAGATCTGGAAGAGGCAGAAACCCTATATTGTACAGATCATAAATCACAAAGTACACCGAAGTAGAAGTTATCCTTTGGACACAAGGTACATGGGGATCTTAGCTTCTCCCTATACGATTTTTAGACCTTGAAACAATGCCAACATTTATTTATAGCGAAAGTTCTATGATGACTGGTTTTTGCTATATCAAACCCTAGCTCCGCAATTGCATCAAGTGTCATACATGCCATACCATGCCTTCTTTCAGGCTAGCTCTGATACCATGTTAATTTTTCAGAATTTACTTCAATCTGTCTAGGATCTTAACTGAGAGAACAACATGTACAACATATCTACAACATATCAATCATGAACACAATAATGCAAGCACATAAGAGACATAGAGTTTACTTGGGGAAAACCATAAAGGTGAAAAACCCCAATAACTTCCTCAGAGATAGATAGATCAATGATACAACCCAAGCATAAGAGATAGACATCTCCTAGCAGCAGATTCTCCTCCTCCACAAGGGTGCCACTCTCCCGAGAGTGTGAGAGAGAAAATAGAATGATGAAATAGAGTGCCTCCCGCACTCTATTTATACTTGAGTTGACTTGCCTAATAACCTTTACTAGGTCGGCCTTAACTTAACCACATAACATAATGCTGACTGGGCCAACATCCAATAGGGTGGTCTAATAACCCTTTTACCCACATGGCCGACCCCCAATAGGGTGGTCTAATAACCCTTCAACCCACATGAATTATACAGGGCCGACCCCAACAAGGTGGTCTAATAACCCATCAAGTATAAGCTACGACACTTACAATATAAATGACGACACTTCCATATAGAGGAATAATAACATCTCTATAGGAATACAAACACTTCCATATAGAGGAATAATACCATCTCTATAGGAGTACAATATACATATATGAAATACATTCCAAAGTTACATATACAACAACATCCGCTCGATCAGGAACTCTTCTGTTGGTGTTTCCATCTGCGGGAGGACTCTTTTACTGACTTTTCCTTTATTATTGAAGCACCTGTCATGGGTTGTTGGTGATGGTTTCCAGGTTCGAGTAGGTATCGATCCTATTGTTGGATGTAACATGTATCTCTCTGTTTCTACTTTGGATGAGGTTCATCAAAAAGGCATTATCTTTCTGAATCAAGATAAGAATGGGTCGATTATAGCTCCTTCCAACTACTGGCTTAAAGCATGTGATCCTGGATTGATTGGTAATGGAGGAGAGGAATGGGATGATTACTTCCAATCTATCTCACATGTGGTTATTCAACTTACAAACTTATCTGACAGACTTGCGTGGAGCTGGCATGATTCTGATGGGGAGATTACTACTCTTTTGGCATACTCGGCCATCGCTCAAGAACACTCTACGCTGGATGGCAGATGGTGGTACAGCCGGTTGTGGAAATGGAAAGCGCCCTTGAAGATCCTTTGTTTCACTTGGCTAGCTATGTCAAACAGAATTTTAATGGGTGATTATTTTTATCACAGAGGCGGTATGGGACCAACTGCATGCCCACTTTGTCATCAGGCTTTGGAGACTGTGGAACATTTATTTATGAACTTCGTTTTTACTCAGCAGCTTTGGTATCATTTTTCAGGCATCTGGGAGATGGATTTTCAGTGGTGTTATGATTCTCTGGATTCAGCATTGTTGGTTTGGTTTAACAGTCAGCATACTCTCTCCTCCTTCCCTCTTTTTTTCTTTTGGGGACTCTGGAGATTACTTAACTTGGTATTGTTTGAGTATTTCAATATTACCTTTGCCAGTGCTTATTCCTTTTTACTCCACTTTTTGTTGGATGTTCCTGTTCATCAGAGGCGGCCTCATCTGTGTCTCTTATATTCTCCACAAGTTGATGTCGGTCGGCCATGTGGCTTTTTCGATGGACCGTCCCAATGTGGTGCCAGTGGTGTCAGGGGTTTCCTGATTATCTCTCAAACGGATCACTATGAGTTAAGCTTTAGTACTGGTAAGGGTAGTACTACTTGGGCATAGTTACTTGCACTAGGTGGATTATTATATTTTGCTCGGCATCTTAATCTTACAGATCTTCCGGTTCATGGAGATTCATGTGCTGTTGTTGATTGGGCTAGAGGCTTACACACATTAAGGGTTTCTTCTTTGGGTCACTGGCTACAGCGACTCAAGTCTATGATGGGATTATATATAAATCTGTATTTCCATCACATATCTCGTCATTTTAACCAGAGTGCAGATTTTCTTTCAAAGAAGGGCTTGAGGCGGAAGGAGGGGATCTTAAATTATATACATTTTGGTGGCCCACTGAATAGACATGAAGGCTCTATTATCAATTATTAGGTTTTTATTGTTCAGAATTTTTGTATCGATTTCTATTATAGTGTTCAGAATGGTTCTTTTAGTTAAGCAGTTTTAGTCCAATAGTAATTTTGTGTGTAAGCCATACTGTTAATTTTGTTCTGATGCATTGAGTAGTATTTACTGGAATATGGTATTGTCAGTATATACTCTGAATGTACTCTCTATTGTTGATTTTTTCCTGAGCAGCATCAATTGCCATTCTCTGGGAGAATGGAGGCACCTGGTCAGTTACCAGGATATTGACCCAGTCTGGGACTGGGAACTCAGCATGGGTTTGAAAGCCATTCTCTGGAAGAACGGAGGCACCTGGTCAGTTACCAGGATATTGATCTAGTATGGGACTGGAAGCTCAGCCTGGGGCTGAGAGCCATTCTCTAGGAGAATGGAGGTACCTGGTCAGTCACCAGGATTTCATTGTAAGCCCTAGACCGGGTCTGGGCAAGTGGTGTACTCCTCCACTTGGTCTTGGTGGAAACAGGAGGGTTAAGTAAAGCAATTAATTTATCTCCCTATGATGATGTACTTGGAGTGGACATGAAGACCTTGAAGAACACCTGCATGATTTATTGAAGATAAATGAAACCCAAGCATAGCTTGGCTTGGTCCACGAACCCACCATTTAAAAGAAGAAAAATAAATATTTATTTATTTATTTATTTATTATGGGTAGACTCATTATTGAAAAAAAATAAAAATAAAAATAAAAAATGATGAAAAAGTTACAGGTCGACCTCATATTTATTTTTGGACGATAAAAAATAAAAAATTAAAATTAAAATAAATTTATTTTTATGTGAGGACAGGTCAGCCTCAAATTAAGTGGAATTATTCCACTATAAATAAAAGTGAAACTCATCATTCTAACATACAATTCGTGGTGTTTTTGGAGGACAGCTCGTGGGACAGATCTAAAAGACAGTTCGCTGGTTTTTATCTATTACTACTGTTGGGTTCTCTCTTCATACTACTGGTTACTACTGTTGGGTTCTCTTTTCTACTACTGGTTACTACTGTTGGGTTGTCTTTTCTACACCTGGGTTCTCTCTTCACATTGTTGGTTACTACTGATGGTTCGAGCCCTGCTAGGGCATGTTTCAGTACAGCTGATTTTTATTCAGGGTCTATCCCTAATTTTTGGCAGCCATTATGTCATGTCCCAAATTTGGTATTGGGTCACAATGGCCTAATCACATTGGCCCTATTCATTAGAGTTTGTCAAATTGATGCTAAAGGTCAAATAATTGCCAAGGAGGAAAATTACTAGTTTCCTAGGTTTGGGGTGGAAGCTTTGGGATTTGGAATAATGGGGATAATAAATGATGTTTAGACATTAGAAGGGTTCAATTATTTAATAAATAGAGTGAATAAAGAAATTCAAGGGAAATCCTAGGTGACAAATGGTTTTGGAGACATATGGAGGATGTGGGACCCATACTAGCTTGATTTTTCATAATACATGGTATCTCTCTTTTGCAAATTCGAATTAATGGGAATGTGAACACTCTTGGGTTAGTTGGTAAGTCATAAAACATGTCATTGAGCATCTTAGGTCGAATTGGGAAGGATTGGTAACCTCCATGGAAGATAAAGAGTCAAAGTGGAAGTTTGTGGACACTTGGGCTATATTCCCTAGCCCCTATGACACCAATGATGGAGCATCTATGACAACTATGACAAATTGCAGACCTGACCTCTGCCATCTGAGCACTATGACATGTCATCCCCAAAAATAGGCTCAAGGAAGGCGAATTTGGGAGTTGGAGAAGCCAAAGAGACTCAAAATCAAATTTGGGAGAAGATGGAAGGTTGGAACTAGGAGACAAGTGGCAAATGTGGAATATTTCCTAAATGGAAATCTATTGAATCTATTGAGAGGATTTCGACCCTTAGAAGGCTAATGTTGGTTATAAAATGTAGAAATGAAGTATGATCATGTCTTTTTGATCATTTGTAGAAATTGCAATTGCATTTGTGAAGAGGGAGAGCTAGTGGATGACTAGTTTCTTGCCTTAGCCAATTTCGAGAGTGAAAGATTCCCATCCAAGTTGGTAATTGGAAATGCTATTCAGACCTTTTATTTGGAGCTTTAATGAAGTATTTATTTGCAGGTGTAAGCTACAGGGCAGCTCATGGTTTCTTCTATTGCAGCTCACTCCTTCAACCATTTCCAGTTTTGATGGCATATTATTGATCCTTGAGGGAGGGCATTTTTGGTGAGCTATTGTACTCTTTGGGGAAACTTTTAATGCCCAATTTCTTTTATAATATGAATTAAATACTCTATTCTTCATCTCCAAAAAGTTTCAGGTCGAAATTCCAAGTAGAAATGTATAAATCGCATTTTTAATGGAAGAACAATGCCATTTCCAAACTACCTTGTTGTGAGCCAATGTATTGATGATTATTTCGAATGAATGGATGATTATATGATATATTTGTGATCAATATAATACCATGGATGTATTATAAAAGTTTCATGTACTGTACTTGAGCATTTGAATCATTTTTACTCAGTTTAGTTGTATTGGGAGGTGAAATAGTGCCATTTCCCCAAGGGTCGAATTGGGGATTTTTGCAGTTGAATGGGAGAGGGTGAGAAAAGTTGTAATAATCCATTAATGGTGCATATGAGACTTTAATAAAATACTTAACACATTACATACCTCTTTTCATAAATTTGAGTGGGTTTGGAGGCATTTGGGAAGCCATTTTTAGTACTTACCTCAGGGGGATTTGAACCCCAAATTACTAGTAAAATTGCATACTTGGTCCAGAATATTAAGAGAGTTTGAAGAGGTATTTTGGTGACCATATGTTATCCCTAAACATCATATTCAAGTGCTAATACTATTCATACACCTTCCTTGAATATTTGAAGGGATTTGGAGTCAATTTGAGACCTAGAGACCAATACTAGTCAAAGGGAAATCACTAGTAAAGTTACCTACATTGACCAGAATTGAAAGAGGATTTGCAGAAGTATTTTAAAGGTACAAAGGAATCCCTGAAACACATATTTATGTTCTAATATCATTCATATACCTTCTCAAAATATTTGGGATCATTTGGAGCAAATTTGGGACCTAGAGATCAAAACTAGTCAAAGGTCTAACTAGGGAAAAAAGTGAAAAATTGCCATTTTGATAAAATTCCTAACAAGGGACATTACAGTGGTATCAGAGCATGGTCCTTGCACCTGTGGATTAGGAGCATACATTCAATAATAATTGGCAGCCATGTCTTACTATTATGATGAATCCTATAAGTACAATTCTTATGAGGAATATGCAGATGCTTTTGAGCAATATGAAGCAGAATGTGAATGGTACGAGGAAGAGATGCCATCATGCAACACTTCTTACAATTTCAAGAGAAATGAAGATTATTCTTATGACTTTAAATCAGATAAATATGAGTGTGTCACACCAACCAAGGATAATTCTATGAGTGAGTTCCAAAGATGGAGAGCAAAATATAAAACCTTGCCCTAACAATATCAAAAATAACAAGAATATATTGCTTTTAGCAAAAATACACAAAATGCCATGTCTTTTGAGTACTATGCTGAACATGTTTTTGAAAATAGGCCCAAAAATGAAGATGTGGAGTTAGTGAAGAAAGGTTTATGCCCTTCTTGTAAAAACCCTTGGAGCGAGTATCATATATGTGTGCATGAAATGATGTCCTCCTTGAGGAGAGCTTTTGAGATTTATTCAAGAAGAGATTCCAAATATACTGATCCTAAGGAAAACAAGGGGAAAAATGCATCAACTTGCTTTAAGGAACAAAAGGAAGAGACATCACAAGAGCATGAAGAATATTCTATTGAAAATATGGAAGATCATTTCGAGACACCTTCTAGCTTAGACATAAACCAAAGAGCATCTACTGATGGATGCTTAAACTATGAAGGAGTACCTACTGATGAGTGCTTACACCTCTATGTTGGTGACATAGAGATCACTTTGGAAAGTGTTTCTACAAGTACAAGTTTCATTAAGCATGATAATGAAGACCTTGTAGCAGTTGAAGAACCAAGATCAACTTCCCCATCACCACTTGAGCTTCATGAAGTTGGTCCAAGAAAAAATGAAGAAGATGAGGAAGTTCATTTGCAAGAGCCTCATTTTATTGAAGGGTCCTTAAAGATGAATGCAAAGAAGATCCAAGAGTCCCTCAGCATTCTCCATGACACTCAAGAATTGGTGTCAAATTCTTGTTGGAGAGCTACTTCATTGGAGGAAACATCCTTCATTGAAGACATGGAGAAGATTCAAAGAGAAATGTGCCACATCAAAGGTAATTTCATGTCTTTGCTTTTTGATAGAAACCATTTGTTTGAGCTTAATGAATTGTTACATGATGCATACTTGAAGAATAATGAGGATATTCATAAACTCACAATTCAAAATGAGCAACTTCTTGAAAAGTTGCAAGATACTTGTTTTTCCTCCTATGTTTCAGATTGTCAAATGGTAGATTGTTTGGAGGATTCTCATGATATGGTGGATCATGAGAAATGTGGAAATTTGAATGTGATTAATGTGTTTGAAGATGAAATTGAAGATATCCAAACACTTGATGTGGTGGAAGAGGAACTTGAATTGTCTCTTGATGAAGGTTATGCAATTTCTAAAGAAGAGCATGAATCCTCTACATTGGAACCAATATATGACAAAGGTTTCACACTTTTGAAGGAGCTGCATGATACTACCCATATGGATCCTTCCCATGATGAAACTTCTGCACTTTTTTATCATTTGGGTAGGTTAGTTCATTATCCTACATCCTACAATTCCATGTTTTGCAGCATTAGTCTCAATGAAGTATGGGTGAAAGGGTTCTTTTTGATGGTGCCACATGAGGACTATGGAACTCCTAGATTTAAATTTTATGATGACATGGTTGGAGCACATTCTTATTCACATTTGCAGAAGCATATTTTGTTACTTTATGATGATGCACATCTACACGAATGCACCTATGATATGCATTTGAGTCACTTGAAGACTCATGGTTTTTCTTGCTCAACACTTGATTCATTTGATGTTGGAGGAACTTCATCCAACACTTGGGTGAATAGATTTATGATTGGAGAACATTTTTGTTGCAAGACACATACTTTGTTATATCTTTATGACTCTCACATTCAGGGATGTATGGGTGAGACTTCTTTGAGTCATTTGAAGTCTCCTTGTTTTTTCTGCTCATTATTTGGTTCAGATTTTAGTGGAGATTCTTCATTCACTTCTTGGATGAAAGAATACATGGTTGAATATTTTGATGCATATCACATCCTTTTGGAGCAGCATTATAGGACATGGGATCCTCACCTATGTCATTGGAGTAGATTTGATTGGTCACTTGAAGCTTGTAGGCACTTGGAAAATGGTGGTCTACTTGCTTGGAGGTATAAGCACTTTCATGACTCTTTGATGAAGCATATCCTTGATGTACATTTTCATTATGTTGTTATGTACTTTGATGATATATATTTGGTACTCATGATGTTTGCAAGGATGCATACAAGAAAATGGGATCCAGGAATCCTCTTAACTAATTGTGTGGGTTGGAGAGCACTCTTAATTATTGGGGTGCAATACAAGCAATGGGACCCTAGAATAATTTTTATCTCATTGGTTTCAAATTTTTTGGGGAAACAAGCAGTATGGGAGATGGATTTCCCCACTTAATAAAGTGATTTTTATTAGAGTAGTGCAGCAAAAAGCATGGTGGTTCCTCTCTAAAATCTTCATGGAAACTCAAAGACTCAAGGTTGGGCAATTCAATGGCAACTTCAAAGAATTATACAGAAAGCAAGTTCTTCAACACCCATGTTTAAAATTGCTTGAGGACAAGCAATATTGGGAAGGGATGATTTGTCATGTCCCAAATTTGGTATTGGGTCACAATGGCCTAATCACATTGGCACTATTCATTAGAGTTTGTCAAATTGATGCTAAAGGTCAAATAATTGCCAAGGAGGAAAATTACTAGTTTCCTAGGTTTGGGGTGGAAGCTTTGGGATTTGGAATAATGGGGATAATAAATGATGTTTAGACATTAGAAGGGTTCAATTATTTAATAAATAGATTGAATAAAGAAATTCAAGAGAAATCCTAGGTGAAAAATGGTTTTGGAGACATATGGAGGATGTGGGACCCACACTAGCTTGATTTTTCATAATACATGGTATCTCTCTTTTGCAAATTCGAATTAATGGGAATGTGAACACTCTTGGGTGAGTTGGTAAGTCATAAAAGATTTCATTTAGCATATTAGGTCGAATTGGGAAGGATTGGTAACCTCCATGGAAGATAAAGAGTCAAAGTGGAATTTTGTGGACACTTGGGCTAGATTCCCTAGCCCCTATGACACCAATGATGGAGCATCTATGACAATTATGAAAAATTGCAGACCTGACCTCTGACATATGACCACTATGACATGTCAGCCCCAAAAATAGGCTCAATGAAGGCGAATTTGGGAGTTGGAGAAGCCAAAGAGACTCAAAATCGAATTTGGGAGAAGATGGAAGGTTGGAACTAGGAGACAAGTGGCAAATGTGGAATATTTCCTAAATGGAAATCTATTGAATCTCTTGAGAGGATTTCGACCCGTAGAAGGATAATTTTGGTTATAAAATGTATAAATGAAGTATGAGAATGTCTTTTTTATCATTTTTATAATTTGCAATTGCATTTGTGAAGAGGGAGAGCTAGTGGATGACTAGTTTCTTGCCTTAGCCAATTTCGAGGGTGAAAGATTCCCATCCAAGTTGGTAATTGGAAAGGCAATTTAGACCTTTCATTTGGAGCTTTAATGGAGTATTTATTTGCAGGTGTAAGCTATAGGGAAGCTCATGGTTTCTTCTATTTCAGCTCACTCCTTCAACCATTTCCAATTTTGATGGCATATTCTTGATCCTTAAGGGAGGGCATTTTTGGTGAGCTATTGTACTCTTTGGGGAAGATTTTAATGCCCCATTTATTTTTTAATATGGATTAAATACTCCGTTCTTCATCTCCAAAAAATTTCAGGTCGAAATTCCAAGTAGAAATGTATAAATCTCATTTTTAATGGAAGAACAATGCCATTTCCCCACTACCTTGTTGTGAGCCAATGTATTGATGATGATTTCGAATGAATGGATGATTATATGATATATTTTTGATCAATATACTACCATGGATGTCTTCTACAAGTTTCATTTACTGTACTTGAGCATTTGAATCATTTTTACTCAGTTTAGTTGTATTGGGAGGTGAAATAGTGCCATTTCCCCAAGGGTCGAATTGGGGATTTTTGCAATTGAATGGGAGAGGGTGAGAATAGTTGTAATAATCCATTAATGGTGAATATGAGACTTTAATAAAATACTTAACATATTACATACCTCTTTTCATAAATTTGAGTGGGTTTGGAGGCATTTGGGAAGCCATTTTCAGTACTTACCTCAGGGGGATTTGAACCCCAAATTACTAGTAAAATTGCATACTTGGTCCAGAATCTTAAGAGAGTTTGAAGAGGTATTTTGGTGACCATATGTCATCCCTAAACATCATATTCAAGTTCTAATATCATTCATACACCTTTCTTGAATATTTGAAGGGATTTGGAGTCAATTTGAGACCTAGAGACCAATACTAGTCAAAGGGAAATCACTAGTAAAGTTACCTACATTGACCAGAATTGAAAGAGGATTTGCAGAAGTATTTTAAAGGTCCAAAGGCATCCCTAAAAAACATATTTATGTTCTAATATCATTCATATACCTTCTCAGAAGATTTGGGATCATTTGGAGCAAATTTGGGACCTAGAGATCAAAACTAGTCAAAGGTCTAACTAGGGAAAAAAGTGAAAAATTGCTATTTTGATAAAATTCCTAACAAGGGACATTACACATTACAAAACATCTACAAGTCACTACAGCCCCTAGAAAAGGCTATAATAGACACCAGTGAATAGTGACATGTACAGGTTGGTTGTACAAGTTTGAGACTGCTTCAGCTATAGCAGAACAGGGTTCTTCTTGGTCAATGAAACAATTCTAATTGTTGGAGAGGCTTGTTATTAGCCTGTTGTTGTAAAAAATCAAACATATCATTTTTGTAGATAAATTATTATTAAATTGATTTGGGGTTTTTGTCCTTAAAAGGTTTCCCCCTGAAAAATTACTGTGTGCAATCTTGTAGATTTGCAATTACTGCTAGCTATCTCTGTATTTATATTTACAGTCTATTACTGCTATCAAAATTCCTAAATTTTAACATGGTATCAGAGCTCTGCTTGTAAATCACACAGAATTTGAGCAGGTGGTTGTGTCTTTCATAGACCTTGGGACAGTACAGACAAACCAGAGATGGCATCTTCTACCTCTTTCAGACCAGAGGACAGGCTTGAGGGTTCAGCAAATTTTAATTCATGGAAAGCAAGGCTTATGGCCACCTTGGAAGAAAATGACCTTGATGACTTGGTCATCAATGTTGTAGAAGAACCCATGTCAAATACAGGAAGGGCAACATTCAAAAAGAAGCAAGCCAAGGCTAGGAGGATTATCTATGACTCAGTCAAGGAAAATATAATGCCTGCCATAACACCACTGAAGACAGCCAAGGAGTGTTTTGACACCTTGACAAATTTGTATGAGAAGAAAGCACCCAGTCAAAAGAGAGTCTTGAAAAATAGACTTCGTACATTGAAGATGGAAAAAGATGAAGGAGTGGCCTCCTTCTTCACAAAGATTGCTCAGGTAAGAGATCAATTTTCTGCTATTGGGGTTACAGTAGATGATGATGACCTTGTACAAACTGTTTTTGATGGTTTTCCAAGTTCTTGGGAAACCTTCTTAGCTTCTGTTAGTGGGCATGAGACTCAGCCAGATTTTGAGAGACTTTGGCATGACTGTTTAGAAGAAGAAGGCAGAGTACAGAGCAAAACTAAGGATCCTAAAGAAGGGAACCTTGCACTAGCAGCTAAAACCAAGAAACAATTCAAGAAGCCCTTCCATCCCAAGAAGAAAGAAAAAAAGCCACAAGGTAAGCAACTTGATATGTCACAAGTTAAATGTTTCAATTGTTTCAAGATGGGACATTATGCTAGGAACTGTAGGCAGCCACAGAGAAGGCCCAAAAGAAAATTCCAAGCATCTACAGCTGAAGAAGAAGAACCAAAGAAGAAGAAAAATACAAAGTCCTCCAAGCAAGAAGAATCAAGAAAAGAATACAATTTGATTTCTGCCCTAGCAGGGTCCATCACCAACAGCACAAATTCTTGGTTGGTGGACAGTGGAGCCTCAAAACATATGACAGGTTCCCGTGAAGCCCTTACAAGCTACAGAAAGAAGAATTTTTCCACTCAAGTTGAACTTGGAGATGACTCCAGCTACAAAATTGAGGGAGTGGGTTCAGTCTCATTTCAACTTGATTCAGGGACCATGATGCACATTGAAGACATACTATATGTGCCAGGTTTGAAGAAAAATCTTCTTTCTATTGCTGGCTTAGAAGACAAAGGCTACAGAGTTATATTCATGGATAAAAAGGTTTTGCTATGGTCAAAGAATGAAAGGTTGACTGCAGCAGAATTGACTGGGGTTCGAGAGGGAGGCCTTTACAAGGCATCTGGGCATTCTACTCAAGCATTGGTTCACAGTACTATCAACCCTTGTGAGCTATGGCACCGTAGGTTTGGGCACCTTCATTATGCAGCTCTCCTTGGTCTTCAAAAGATGGTTACAGGTATGCCTGAGTTTTCTAATGAACATAGTGGTATTTGCAAAGGTTGTGCCCTTGGTAAAAATACCAAGAAGTCTTTTTCCAAAAGTCACAGCAGATCAAAAGGGATTTTGGATTTGATTTACTCTGACATTTGTGGACCCATGTCTTCACCTTCTTTAAGTGGTTGGTTATACTATGTATTGTTCATTGATGATTACTCTTGTAAATCTTGGATTTACTTTCTAAAGGCTAAGAGTGAAACTTTTGATAAGTTCAAGGAGTTCAAGGCGCTGATTGAAAATCAGACAGGAAGACACATTCGCATCTTGAGGTCAGACAATGGAGGTGAGTTTGAATCAAATGATTTTGATGATTTTTTCCAAGAAGCAGGGATCAAGAGGGAGTTGGCTGTACCATACAACCCCCAACAGAGCGGGGTTGCAGAAAGGAAGAATAGAATAGTCTATGAGGCTGCTAAAGCCATGTTGTGTGATCTAGATCTTCCTTTGTCTCTATCGGCTGAAGCTATTAGTACACCTGTCTATATTCAAAACAGAAGTCCTCATGCCATTTTAGGAGAAAAGACTCCAGAAGAAGTCTTTACAGGAAAGAAACCTGCAGTTGATCACATGAGGATCTTTGGAACTCCAGTCTACATCCATGTGCCAAAAGAAAAGAGATTAAAACTGGAGCCTTCCAGAAAGAAAGGCACATTTGTTGGGTACAGTGAAAATTCAAAAGCCTACCGTATCTATGTTCCTGGTCAAAGATACATTGAAATCAGCAGAGATGTGATATTTCCTGGTCTACATAGAGTGCCATTCTCTGGGAGAATGGAGGCACCTGGTCAGTTACCAGGATATTGACCCAGTCTGGGACTGGGAACTCATCCTAGGGCTGAGAGCCATTCTCTAGGAGAATGGAGGCACCTGGTCAGTTACCAGGATATTGATCCAGTCTGGGACTGGAAGCTCAGCCTGGGGCTGAGAGCCATTCTCTGGGAGAATGGAGGTACCTGGTCAGTTACCAGGATTTCACTGTAATCCCTAGACCGGGTCTAGGAAAGTGGTGTACTCCTCCACTTGGTCTTGGTGGAAATAGGAGGGTGAAGTAAAGCAATTAATTTATCTCCCTATGATTATGTACTTGGAGTGGACATGAAGACCTTGAAGAACACCTACATGGTTTATTGAAGATAAATGAAACCCAAGCATAGCTTGGCTTGGTCCACGAACCCACCATTTAGAAGAAGAAAAATCAATATATATATATATATTTATTTAGGTAGACTCATTATTGAAAAAATAAATAAATAAAAATAAAAATGATGAAAAAGTCACAGGTTGGCCTCATATTTATTTTTGGAGGATAAAAAATAAAAATAAAAAATAAAAATAAATTTATTTTTATGTGAGGACAGGTCGGCCTCAAATTAAGTGGAATTATTCCACTATAAATAAAAGTGAAACTCATCATTCTAGCATACAATTCGTGGTGTTTTTGGAGGACATCTCGTGGGACAGAGCTAAAAGACAGTTCGCTGGTTTTTATCTATTACTATTGTTGGGTTCTCTCTTCATACTGCTGGTTACTACTGTTGGGTTCTCTTTTCTATTGCTGGTTACTACTGTTGGGTTCTCTTTTCTACTGCTGGTTACTACTGCTGGGTTCTCTCTTCACATTGCTAGATACTACTACTGGTTTGAGCCCTACTAGGGCATGTTTCAGTATAGCTGAGTTTTATTTAGGGTCTGTCCCTAAGTTTTGGCAGCCATTACAAAACATCTACAAGTCACTACAGCCCCTGGAAAAGGCTACGACAGACACCAGTGAACAGTGACATGTACAGGTTGGGTGTCCAAGTTTGAGACTGCTTCAGCTACAGCAGAACAGGGCTCTTCTTGGTCAATGAAACAATTCTAATTGTTGGAGAGGCTTGTTATTAGCTTGTTGTTGTAAAAACTCAGACATCTCATTTTTGGAGATAAATTATTATTAAATTGCTTTGGGGTTTTTGTCCTTAAAAGGTTTCCCCGTGAAAAATTACTGTGTTCAATCTTGTAGATTTGCAATTACTGCTAGCTATCTCTGTATTTATATTTACAGTTTGTTACTACTATCAAAATTCCTACATGAGATAGGTGTCTTATGTAAGTTTCTTTGATTCACACTTATGAATACCAAGAAAAAAAATTCGTTGGAAAAAAAGATTATCAAACTTAGATTCATTCATATCCTATATTATATTATATATGATTTTATAAATTTTACAAATTACATAAGGAAATATAGTAAATATTTTATGTTATCATCATGTATTTTAAGATAAAAAGTTTAAAAATAATATTATAAAAAAAACTTTAGAAATTCAAAATGCTCAAGAAAAAAATGTTACATTCAAAATTTTAACTCTAAATTCTAGTAGTTGGATTATGTAAAACCCTAAAAACCATCCTATAGAAAACATATAAACTTGTATAATATATGAATTTAGCATAAAATATTTAATGATATCCATGATGGGCATTTTTCTCCCTAGTATTAGTCCCTGCCTACTTGTAGAGTAGCAGGGACTATAGGAATCGATTTCCTTCATTAGTATTACTTTGACACAAAAACCAAAGCATTTTAAGCTAATGTTTTTGGTATTATTTTGTGTTCTGGCCAATTAACTAATTGGAGGCCTTATTTGGCCTCTATTCGAGGCAGATGACCTCCTCCATTGTAGTCTATGGACTGCATGCATAGTGTGGCAAGTGTTGTGTCGTTCTCCAAGGCACAGTTCCATATGGCAATCGGCATGCATTTGTATCATCATGTCTCTCTTCCTGGTGTCACCACTCTCCCTCGCTGCTCTCCCTAGTGCATGCATGGAAACAGGTTTACATGGTCTACAAATATTCCTTCTAATATTCCTTGTATTTCCTACGGCTTCAACTACTGGCGCCGACTCCCTACTCATCTCCTTTGGATAAACCAGTCTATTGCAACTCATGCACAATCGAAACTCGTGGAATATCTGCAATCGGAGGTGGGGGCTAATTGTCTACGGTGACCACTAGAATGGGTGCACTATGTCATCATACAAAACAAAAATTGCAATTGGATCTGACTCAAACTCAAATTTAGTGTGGTTGATGTAGAAGAAGTTGGACTATGAAATTTTGCCAAATCTGTTCTCTTTACGAAAGTTCATGCTCCAATGCGGTTTAATTGTCGTATTTGAGCGATTTGAGGAATAAAGCAGTTAAATTCTGGCAAGCCTGTTTTTGAGGAGTCACGTTGCTGTTAAATTTTTCCAAATCTATTTTCTTTACGAAACTTCGAGCTCCAATGTAGTTTAACTGTTGTATTTGAGGCATGACGGGGTTAAAATTTATGTCTGTCTTGCATGGTCTGTAACAAAACTAGGTTGATATTTTTAAATGCTTTTGTTAATTTTAGTATTGATGTAACTCTTTGAATTCTATCTCAATTACCTTATAGTATATGTACGTGTTTGCTTAGAAGGTCGAAGAGTTGTACAAAGTGTGCTTCATTGTAAGAAATTCTCAGATACATAAAAGTACTGAAATATTGGATCCATTTTTATCCTCATGAAGTAAATGCAGAACATGATAACATGTATGTTAAATGATCTATCAGAAGGTTTCACCTCTTTATTTTTGCGTGGGACATAGATCGACCATTATTTGCATTACATGGTTCGATTCCTAGCAAGATTTGCAATGGGATTCTCATATGTTTGGCAACTTACTTTACTTGTTGTTATTCCCTTGATGGCTATAGTTGGAGGTGCTTGTGAGGTGCTTATTCTACGGCCATGACTGTTTTGTTTAAAAAAAGCCAACTAGCATATGTTGAGGTTGGGAAAGTGGTTTAAGAGGTACCATCTTTATCTTATATTTTTATTAATGCTATGTTTTTACATCTCTGTATCCACTTGCATACAGGTTTCCACTATTTAATGTCAATGTGTTTTGCACATGGGATTTCCTTGTCCCAGTATTTTTTATGGGAAAATGAAAGTGATACAACCAGACACCAATTTCAAGGTCACCGAAATGAGATGTGTTTTTACAAAAACAAAATTTGTGTGCTTCCTTTTTTCTTCATTCTACTAACTCCAGATAAGAAATTCAGATATAGTTGGAGGAATAGTTTTCAATAATGTAGAACTATGTCAAGTTTACCTCAGTTTTATATTTATGATAATGTCACAAGATGCAT
The DNA here is from genome assembly GCA_027924585.1 of Larix kaempferi. NCBI lineage: Eukaryota > Viridiplantae > Streptophyta > Pinopsida > Pinales > Pinaceae > Larix > Larix kaempferi. The sequence goes on along the minus strand of BSBM01000318.1, from coordinate 257,509 downwards.
GATACCAATGGCATAAGTATTAGTAAATTCTAGAGAGTTGGGGATAAATTTAACCTTTGTTTCAATACCATATCTTTGTTAATGTAGAATTTGCTAAAATCTCAAGCAAACAACTTGGAGTGCCACTGTAGTTATTATAAATCTGAGACTTTTCAGAAACATGGTGATGTAGACGAAGCAAATAGAAGGGTATTACCATGACTGATAATGTGTTTACAAAAATCAAATCATTACATATTTAAAGTTACAAATTGTAATTGTCCTCCCATGACAGTGAGTATCCATCAAACAAAAATAATTAAGCAGTCAATCTTTTTCTAAATCAGAATATATGTAAGCTACTTGAAAATAAAGTTCAAAGTTACAAATTGTAGTTATCCTCCCATGACTGCGATTATCCACCAAAAAATGAATATAATTAAGCAGTAAGATTCTTTTCGTAATTATCTTTCCATGAAAACTAGTATAAAAAAACACATTGTTTTCAAAATTGAAAACAAATTCAAAGTTATCTTCCCATGAAGACTTGTATAAAATGAAAAACATAATTAAGTAGTAAGGAGTTTTCTAAATCATAACATTGATTTAAACTGCTTGAAAACAAAATACAAAGTTACGACTGGAGCCATCCTCCCATAATAGAGCATAGCATATTTAAACTACTTGAAAACAAAGTTCAAAGGTACAAACTCTAATTATCCTCCCATAATAGCGAGTATCCACCGAAAAATGACCATAATTATGCCACCCTGGGGTGTTTTCTATTTGAAGAGTGCTACGTTTTTTTAACCCTGAAGATAAATCCCAATTGTTGAATGTTATTAAACGATCGTTTAAAGCATTTCATCCATGGACCTCGTCTTCACCTTCAAATGCATCTGCGTCTCACTACCATTATTGGCTCCCTGGCCATCCACCTACCGCTTCCTCCATCTTCCGATGGATTTTTACTTCCTCAAATTTTCCCTCCTCTGCCCAATCGTTGGCATCTCATTGTGGTGACCATGCCACACTTCTTCCTTGAAAATTCTCCTTCTATTAACCTATGATTCATTTTTTATCATCCTTCGCATCATTTCCCACAATAGAAAATGGAATTATCTTAGCAAAAGCAGTTTTCTCTTATCCTTCTCCCTTATGCTTTTGCTTCTGCATAGCTACCGCGTGGCACGTGGCCCATTCCCTTTGGCAGGGACTAAGCTGCCACACAGCTTTTTCCCTTGTTTCTAATGAGACATATCGTTGTGAGTGTATCACAGTAATCACACATTGAATGGTACACTCTCTTAGGGTCCTAATGTAATGTAATGATACAAACATTGAATGATTTGGATGGTAAACACAAGTGAAATTATTCTATAATGTATAATGTCCTTTGAGTTCCATCACCTAAAAATCCTTGTAGTGTTTGGGCATACTATATAGTATTAGAGTGAGACAATGATTTACTCTATAGAAGGTATCATTGCAATTATTTTTTAGTGCCGAATATTCCATTTCTTAATATCTAACTTTCAAATTAATGTCAGTGTGGTTTGCAAGAATTTATCATCATGCATCAATAGTTAGATTATAAGAGTTTAGGTTATATGTGTTGTCTTTGAGAAGTTTCATGCACTTAGTATCCTATCAAGCTAGGTATTTTTTAAGGGTGAAATATCTCCAATTGGTTATCTTTTGGCCATTTAAAAAAAAATATTTGTCATTTCGCTAAAAATTAGCCTAGACTTTTTACATAATATATGATTAAATTGATCAATTTAAAAAAAAATATAAACTTTAAAAGTATATAATATGTTTTTATTGAATATTTATCTAATATTTATATGCATGATTTTTTTAATCTAAATAGTTGCCTGGAATAATATATATCGATATAATATTTTAATCCTTAATAAATATCTTCCTATCAAGTATAATAAATTCACAAGTTTTTGAAGTCTTCTTAATTTCAACCTATCAAAATAAATATATTAAAAATACATGGTCAACCAAACTTAATCAACCCACCATAATCAACCATCATCAATCATAATGAACCATAATGAACCTTGGGGAACCATAGTCAACCATGGTCAACCAAAATCAACCATGGTTATCCTTAGTCAACCATGGTTAACCACAATCTAGCGTAATCAACCCTAATCAACCATGCTCAACCATAGTCAACCATAATTAACCACAGTTAACCATGGTCAACTAATTATGGTCAACCATGCTTAACCATGATTAACGATGAACAACCATCGTCAACCATGAAAATCCAATGTAAACCAACCTTCGGCCGCATGAGAAGCATTGTATGGCCAACTGGCCTCCTGGTGTGTCCTTTCATTCTGGCCTTCCTCCATGCAATGCGCCATGTGGCCAAGAATGGCCTTGGCTAACTCATTGCATCCTCTATGCAGATCGTCGTCCTGCATATCCTGTCGCACCATGCCGAGGAAGGAAATATGAGCACCCACCCCTTTATTGGCTAAGGCATATGCCCCCTTGTTCCCTTTCCGGTGGACGTGCATGAATTGTATGGCTAGGTTGGAGTCTAGCAAATTCCTCAAAACCAGGAATATACTCTCCCATTTCCAGTTACAGGAAACCTTGGTTATGGTTAAGCCATGCTGAATGCGCGCTACAATGGAGATGATGATGAGGGAGTCCCCTTCCATAGCTAGCGGGGTCGATCCCTGCTGTAAGGCCCATCGTAATCCGCTAACCATTCCTTCCAGTTCAGCCACATTATTAGTATTGTCCCCTAAGTCACCCTAGACTGTGCTTAAAATCATGCCTTCTGCATTTCTGATGACTCCCCCGAATCTGGACGGACCAAGATTTCCTTTCGCAGCACCATCGAAGTTAAGCTTGAATGTTCCTTCTACCGGGCACTTCCACACTTTAGGGCTGAGAGGAGGTGCGACTGCCTTACTGAGATGACCAATGCTTTCCGGTAAGTTAAATATACCCCAGTCATTCAGAATTTATCTTTCTGCATTATCCATTCTCCACGCTTTCATAGTCCAATGGCTCAATTTTAACGTTTCCTTTAAATGAATTTTCAGAAGATTCTAGACTGCTTCGATGTTTCGAGTTTTGTCTTAAAAAATTCACCTGTTCCGTTTCTTCCAGAGTTCCCAGACCACAAAACCTGGAAATAGTTCCTATATCCTATTCAAAATCTCATTTTTAAATGCTTTGGGTGGCCAGTTGGCTATGGAAAGATCGGGGCGATCACGAACTCTAGTGATTTTCTGAAAGCGTTCTCCTCCCTTCTCCCACAGCTAGGAGGCCATGGGGCAAGAATCGAGAAGGTGGTTAATGGTTTCAGAGTGTGTCTCACACATGTTGCATCTGGGTGGTCCTATTATCCCTCGAAGCTGAAGAGTCTCCCATGTGAGGATACATCTTTGTAACAAAAGACAACTAAAAGAAGTGATTTTGGGACACCAATTGCCTTTCCAGATCTTACACCATTTCTCCTTCATCGAAAATCTATGTTTTTCCATATACAATCCCATTGTTTCTTTGATGCTAAAATTTCTAGTGTTCTTATACCCCAACGAACCTTATCCGGGCCATCCATCCTTGGAATCCTGCGTTTAAGCAGATCCTCCTAGAAGCTTTCCAAATCCTCGTCGGGGGCAAGGGATTGCCACCAATATTTAGGTTTCTAGATCCTAAAGTGGGCATCAGCGGATATGTGATCCCAAAAGTCGTTCACCCGCTCTAAAGGACTATTTTGAAGATAGAGAAGTAGAAATGGGATGTTCTCGTAGTTGGCCATGCAGGGTAATTGCAGCCAATTATCCCACGTAAAAAAGGCCGATTCACCATCTCTAATCTCCCAAAAAGTGTGTCTTTGGATGAGACCCATGTTCTCCTGTGCCGCATTCCATATGCTCGAGCCCAGCAGGTCCTCTCCAAATCTTATCAATTGTTGTTTAGAGCATCGGGGCACATACTTATAGTGCCATAGTTTCCCCCACGGTTCCTCGGTGTGAGTAATCCATCTCCACCAAAATTTTTCACCCAAAAATTTATTTGAGCTAACTAGGTCTCAGAGTCATAAACCCCACACATCTTTTGGTTTGCATAAGGTATCATAGTCAACTAGGGCCCATTTCCCGTTCCCATCCGATCCCCCACACAAGAAATTCCTCTGAATGGTGCTAATTTGCTTGAGGACATATTTAGGGGCTACCAAAACAGAGAACATGTAGAGAGGCATGGCTTGCAGCACTGATTTGACCAGGACGATGCGGCTGGGCAGATTCAAGGTTCTGAAGCTCCATTGACTAAGCTTATGCTTGAATTTATCAAGCAAATCCTTCCAAGAAATTTGACATATAGTAGATTCCGCTAGGGGAGCGCCCAGATACTTAGAAGGTAGGAACCCTTCCAAAAATTCTAACATCTCGAGGATGTTTCTTCTAGTAATTCTTGGAGTATTGAAGAAATACACCTGAGAATTCTCTTTATTGATCTCTAAGCCATTGGCCTCTAGGAAGGTATCCAGCCCCTTCTTCACACCTCTGGCTTCCTGAATAGTTGAAGGTCCCATTAACATAGTATCATCAACGAATTGCTGATGTGTTTGAGGGTCCATCCTTCACTGAGAGTAAGCCCTCGAGTTTGTCCCTCTCTTTGCATCACTTTAAGCATACGACTTAGACCTTTGGCAATGATAATAAAAATGAATAGTGACAAAGGAGCTCTTTGGAGAATTCCCCATGAATCCTGGAAGGGCTGTGATGGGGTACCATTGACCAGGATCGAGAAAAACACAGAGGAGACCAGACTCATCACCCAATTGGTCCAAGTCACCGTAAATCCAAAGTGCCTGAGAACCTTTGCAAGAAAATGCCAATTAAGTCTGTCATAATCTTTAGAGAGGTCGAGCTTTAGAAACATACCTAGAATTTTATCCTTCTTTAGAGAGTGGATAGTTTTGTGCACCACAATGATGCCATCCATAATCTGTCAACCTTCCACAAAACCGGCTTGCTCTGGGGAAATGAGAGGTGGGACGAGAGGGTGAAGTCTGTTGGCAATTACTTTCATGATAATCTTATAGATGACATTCCATAGGGAAATCGGTCTGAATTTCCCTAGGTCTTCCGTGCCATATTCTTCTAGTATGAGTGTGAGGAAGGTGGCATTAAGGGTTTTCAGAATACTTCCGGTCTTCCTAGAATCTTCGACAAGGGCCAACACTTCTTCTTTCAGCCAATACCAACAGTGTGAAAGAAATTCATGGTGAAGCCATCCAGTCCTGGTGCTTTATCCGCTACCATCTGTTTGACCGCTGCCTCCAATTCTTCCATTTCAATGGGTTTCATCAGCATGAGATTGTGGTCATCCATTATTACCCTTGGTATGAATTGCAGCACCCAAGTTTCGTCCTCAAGCCTGTCAATTGCAGGTTCTGCCAAGAGATCAGCAAAAAATTCATTCAAGGTGTTTTCCACTTCTACCTGAGTTTCAGCATGAATGCCATCCGCTATTTTTAGCTGCAATAGGAGGTTCCCTTGATGATACTGAATCATGGCTTTATGAAAAAACTTGGTGTTGTGTTCTCCTACTTGCAGATAACGGTTTCTGGATTTCTACTTCCATAGGATTTCTTCCTGTTGCTCGCGAGTATTGAGTTCCTGCATAAGGCGTTGCTCCTCAGTTCTCACTTCCTCAGTGTAGCCCTGGGTCATACCTTTCTGCTGTACCTCCTGCATTTCCTTATCCAACCTCTTTTTTTCTTGGAATATGTTCCCAAAGGAGTCCAAATTCCAACGCTTAATTTTACCTTTTAGGATCTTCAATTTTTGTTGGAACTGGCACATTAGTGTACCCTTGATGTGAGTTATCTCAGACCACCACTGGTGAAGCTTCTCCAAGAGATCTTGGTGGAGAAACAAAAAATGCTCAAACCTAAATGGCCTGCGGAAGTTTGCCCCAACCCTCGACCATTCAAGACTTATGATCCAATGATCAGAGCTAGCTGAAGGGAGTACAACTGTTGTCAACTCACCTCCTACCAACATTGTTGATTCCGTAACCAGGAAATGGTACAAACGACAAGCAATGCTCTTGTCTCCCATCCTCTTGTTATTCCAGGTGAAGATACTGTTTTCCATTCGAATGTCCACCAGCTCCAGAGCTTCGATGACTTCGTTAAAATGCTCATTTATGGGATTCAATTGAAAAATTCCATCATTTTTCTCATCAAGCATGCGTATCAGGTTGAAATCTCCCCCATAATCCATGGCACAGTACCCACCAATTCCTTTAATGAGTTATGGGAGTTCAAGAAGGTGGGTTTCAGATTGGCTGAGGAAGGTCCATATATGTTGGATAGAAAGCCCCGAGTCTTTGTACCCATCACATAGAATGCGACCAAGAGGGAAAAGTGAGAGGCAAAGAATCTTGTGAGAGTCACCTCCCTCGGGTTCCAAAGAATGCTAATTCCTTTCACCGCTCCTCTCACATCCATTGCCATGACCTGAAATATAGGCCATGCTTTCTTGCCTATTCCTCTTAACTCGACTTTTGAGCACTTGGTTTCTTGAAAGAACATGATCATCGGTTTTTTGATCTCTATTTTCCGTTTTAGAAGATGAATCTTCAACAGGCTCTTACAGCCTCTTATGTTCCAGGTTGTGATCCGCATCTTATAACTGCTTGGTGGTTAAGGCAAGATCTATGACAATAGTAGGATATTGTCCTAATGTGACTAGCTGTGACCCTACCATCTAGATTCGCTGCGCATTGCTGTGTATTCCTCTTTTTTCCTTTCTACCTTTCCTTTTTCCATCTTGTTCCTTAAGGGGTTCGAGGTTCTTCCCAAGCATTTGAGGTTCTTTGTCTTTAGGATTTCCTTCTCCAGCAGGGAAACCTGCGTATGCGACATGGAGTGTGAGGGTTTTGCTAAGATGGTCGCCTCCAAACTTTCTAGATCTAACTCTCCTAACTCCATTTCTCCCCCCTCTTCCCCTACAGGGGGAATCTCCACCATAATCAGCTCCTTTTCTGATTCTTGGGAATTTTTTTCCAAAGAGATGGGGGATAGCTTTGAGACTTGATTTTCTTGACTCTGACCTTCCTTAGGGGTTTCACTGACTTTTTCTGGTTGCAGTACCTCAAATCTATTGCGGGTTTGAGTCATTTTGTTAACTTCAGGTCCTGCTATCCTTTTGGCCGCTCTCTTCTTGGTAGTCACTTTTGTGAACCCTTCTGCATTCTTCTTTTCGAGTTTGTTATCACCACCTAGTCTTTTTTTAAGTGGGAAGTTGCGGAAGAGATGCCCGTGTTCATGGCACTGTCTGCATCTGAAAGGGATCTGTTCATAGTCAATCGCTTGAAACCATTCTCCGTCATCCCAAGAGAGTTCAATCCCATCCGGAAAGTCTTGCGAGATATTCATATAGAGGCATATTCTGGCATACGAAGTGTATCTCATATGCTTTGTCTGCTCTGAGACTTTGACGAAGAATCCCAGTATATTGTCAATATCAGTGAGGATCTCTTCTTTCCAGTAATCCGAGGAGAGGGAATTCAAACGGATCCAAACCAGACGAATATTTAAGTTCTCCTTATCAGGTTCTTTCCATGGCGTCAGGTAAAGGCCCACTGAGTTAAAGAAATACGGCCCATTGTCGAAATTTTTTGAGCAGTCAACCTCATTAAAGAAAACTACAGTAAATAAGCCTTTGGCTCTGAGCTGAAGATTGTAATGGCCTTGGGGTTTCCAGGTGGTATTAATCCACCAAATCAGAGCTTGCTCTATCGACCATATCCCTACAAACTTGCCAATCAACTCTTTCATGTACTGAATATCCTCTCGAATCCGATCCGAGCGTATCTGAAGTTTGGGCCCCGTTTTGGATTTTGACATACATTTCGCTGGTTTCCTATTTTTCAGCTTCCAAGGGACCTCACTAATGAGAATAGAACCTTGGTGGATAGTTTAATACTCTGTGGACCTCACTAGTGAAGCAATGCTCTGCTTTCTTATTTGTCTATTGTTAATAATTACTTGTCTGGTTATGTAGATTATGCTACTGATAACCGTTCCTTTTTTTTATAGGGAAGGCCAACTTTGACTAAATCCTCTGTTTTTGCTTTAGAACATAAGTCATCATTCATGCACAGACAATGGATGTCCAAAGGTACCGACACTTGGGGGAACATTGATATCAATCCCCGTGTCTTCTTTTGGAGTAGACCAATTTGATTACACTCATCCAACAGAAAGGAAGAAGAAAGGCTCTTAATTCAATTGGTTTTATTTTTACATCAGTGTTGGGGCTCTTATTGCATGCAGGATTCGTGTTTGTGTTCAAGACAATGTTGGGTCGGGATGGGGATTTGGAATTACTACAACATTTATGGGATGGGATTAGTCATAGTAAATTTGAAATTTCTTTTCTGGGACACCACTATATAGATTCCAAAAGCCTGGAGACATTTCCCTTTATGCAGGGATGCCCAGGCATAGTCCATCACTTTGTAAATTGCATAAGAAGTCCCTCAACATAATTCAATCCCGTACAAGTTGCAAAATAAAGCCTTATGCATCTCCAGGAAGCTGGAATTTAGAGAATACAATGTACAGATGATCTCAAGTACTTCGCTTGCTTCTGTTGTTGCAACTTTGAGGCATGGATTTATATGATCTTTCTATTTAGAATAAGAATTGGTTTGAGACGAGCAGTGTACATGAGGAAGTTTCGTACTTAAATGATAAACAAGTTTAAGTACTTAATTAATACGAAACTTCCTTTAAGTGGGTCGGAGAATCATCAACAGGGGTATGTAACTCTTTGTTTTCTTAAGCAAAATATAACTCACTGTAATCTTGAATGGGGATTTTATTGCACAGGTCGCCCATCGATCAAAGAACCAATCTATTGAGTCAACGCAGATATTATAAGCTGGTTGCAGGTATATCTACGTTTAGTTTGACCCCACGTTTTATATTGTCATAGCTATTTTCGTACTAACCTTCTTGACAGGTCCATCAACTCCACTTAACTCACATATCAATGAAATGAGCAGTGTATAGAATAACATTTATTCCCAGGTAAAACGTTCTTAATCTTGATTGATTTGGAATGGAAATAGCATCCATTCCCAGCCAATGCAATGTTGCAGATCAATGGCAAGCATATCTTCCCCACACGCATGTCATTGTATGTTTTTACAGTATTTTTGTTGCTAACTTTCTAATCAGATCCATCGACATCGCCTAGCTCGCCGAAGATTGGATGATAAGACAAATACATGAACGTTTTATGGAGCACAGGGCATTTATATGTTACTGTATTCAGATCCAGATCCACTATATGATATATTAATGCAGGAAACACAGAGTATCCGATACAAAAGATATCCTTAGATAGGGAGCCTTCCATCATTTCAAAAAATAAAACAGGCAATATGTAGACTTTACTGCAATCTCAAGCTTATGTAAACTGGAAAAGGGAAGAAAAGGGGCTACAGTAAATGGAAACATTTGCAAAATACACACATAGTTTTAAAAAAGCAGATCCAAACATTCAAGAATACACACATAGTTTTAAAGAAGCAGATCCAGACAACCACAGTAAAATGTTTCAAGAATTTGAGACTCAAGGAAAACTCACCGATTCGAAAACCTCTTCGCTAGAAATCTGGTAATATCCCTCTAACACGGTTAGGAGAAGCATCACAAAAGTACAAGATCTGGGAAATTTGGAAAACCCTAAAAAGATTTGAATACCCTCACTCTTGGATCTTTCAACTGCAGTTTTGGCACAGCTACCAACAACATCGGTGTAACATGTTTTGAATCCCCTCACATTAAATCAATTCTTGTACATGAAATCCTGTAATCACATAACTTCCTCTACCTCTGACATGTAACTACTAGAAATAATCACAAAACAATAAGCAGTGAGAATCAAACTGTGCTGGCAGATTCGCTCGGTGACCCAATCAATCTGAGTTTTTATGCAGTCATCCCATTCGAGCGAGCACAAATTAAATGACTCTGATGCAATCCCTATAGATCTATAGCTATTTCCTTTGAAAAAATGTCCTCTTTTCGTTTATTTTTCATTTCTAATTTTCCCATTTTTCCTCAGTTTTTTTCCCTATTTTGTCCTTTGTTTATTTATTTTCCTCTTTATCTTATATATGTTTTGTTTTTTTTTTAATTTGTTAATATAAATATTAATATATTTTATGAAGAGAAAATACAAATCCTAAACAATCATAGCCGGAATGGATTATAAATATGACTAAGAATTGTCTAGGAGGGTTCAACTAATATTATAAGGATTTAATGAAGGCATAGTCATATCATATCATTAGAGGTCACTTGGCATGAGTTGTTGGTGCGATTTAAAAGGTGAGCTTGGGATTAAATCCTTGAATATGATGTTCACATAATTTAATTTGCTCCAAAATCTAATTTATTCCCTACATGTAAGGAATATATATCACATTTCTAACGTGTTTGATGGGAATAGAGAGGAATGTGGGACTTTGGGTGGAAATATGTTGAGAAGTTGGAGTTGTCGGGGTATTTGTTTGGGGTATGGAAAGAGGAATGGATAGTGGACAAAAACACATTTTTGGGGATGTCGGATCAAACTAAGAGAGAAAAATCCATTTTTGTGTCGACCCCAAACAAAATTAGAAGGGTTGTACAAGGTTTCTTTGGGTATAAGGTATGCAATGAATAAATAGAGCCTTGGAAATGGAGCATGATCTAGAAGATGAAGGATATTTGTAAGTTTGAACACTACTTTCGTTAATTTTGAATAACAAAATTTTAACTTGGTTGATTTACAAAATAGATCATGACATGATGTTGCCTTTCACTCTCTCTCCATAAAGATGTTGAAGAAATTACTACACATTTTTTTCTATCATGTCCCTTTGTAAAGGGGACATGGAATGATATTTGAAATTAACAAACAGAAGATGTAGATGGGAAGGAAAATTTCTAGATGAGGCTTTGCAAAACAAGTTGGATATTGAAGAAGTTAGGAAATTACATCATTCCTTGTTGATATTCATTTGTTGGGAAATTTGGTTGCATTGAATGCCACACTTTTTCAAGGAAAGGTTTGACTTCAAAGATGGTGTTCATCAATGTGCTATGGTCAAGTAAGGAAGCATGAGAATGTATGTGCAATTTTATATTTAGTGGTGGGAAAGGACAAGCCTTTTGGTTTCTTTGGTGGTGCTTCCTGAGATAATCTAGGTGTTAGTTGGGTACGAAGAATTCTACACTTATCAAATTCATACAAAATCATTTTTTAATGTAGTTTTTGTGTTGATATGAAAAACATAGTAGAGTTAAGTCTTGCAACAATCTTGATATTTTTTGTATTGGAGAAATGTGTTAGATACCTTCAGAAGTTTGGAGACTCAAACTTGGTTTTATCCAAGCTAGAAAGATCTATCGCTTCTTGGAATTAGAACCTCTTGGGGGGTATGTAGAGCTCAATGACGGAGTCAAAATATGAATTACATTATATATGCTTTTGTCATGTCAACAAAGAACACAATCAAACATATCATCCAAGAGGGCATGGAACTAGAAATCAACCTCCCTATTGGTTATTGGATAGAGGGAAGGTGAACCCCTTAATTTCCCTTCCCAAATCCCATCCCTCCAATTGTGGCTTGAACCAAGTCACCGATCAATTGCTTGAACCGGGACATTTTCATTGCAATTTTGTTTAAACTACATATCGGGGAGTTTATGTGCTTGAAACCACCAATTGCTTGAACGGGGACATTTTCAATTGTGTTTGTTTATATGTTCAAAATAGTGCTTGGGAAGTGAGGAAGAAACAACATTTGTAGTGGCCAATACCATGGATATTGATGGGGATTATGGATATGTTTCTTGGTGCAGAAGTGCAACACTTGCACTCATTTGTCAAGAATGCCAAAGATATGGTCATGTTTTGTTGTGTTAGTAAAAAATGGAGAGAGGCAATTGAAAATATTCGATACCTTTATTTTCTGAGAGTGTTTGTGATGAGAGAATCAATCAATCCGATCTTGTTGTAAGCCACATGGTATTTTCGGCATCTGCATTGGAAGGGATGATTGTTTATTGCCCATTTTTTGGGAATAGATCGTGAGCGTGGTGACTGTCAACAAGCAGCAACGCCACCTCTTTGATATGTAGACTCCTTAAGAGCTCGAATTAACTTGGCATTGGCAGCTAACAATGATTGGGAAAGAAGAGGCACCCAGACCTCTTTCTCAGACCCTTTTGAAAATACAACAACACTAATACCAGAAGATGTAAGACTAATTTTAATGCCATGAAATGGATCCTGAAACAACCCAAACACATAAATAATGATGCAACCATCCTCATGATAGAATCACGACTTGGACAGGGGTGATTGAGTGGTGATGGATATGTTGTGCCTTAGCTAATGCTCCCTCAACAAAATGATTATCCCAAGGAGAAGATCTAATCCTAGATCCCTTTAGCTAGTGCACCCTCCTTCTACCTGAGATGCACCCTTCTAAACAATGGATGGCTGCCTAAGGGATTAGATTAGGGTTGGTGTATCTACCAATCTTTTCCGTGTAAGAGAAGTAGAATGACTAGCCATTAATACTGCACAATAAGAGAACATGGGACCTATTGAGGGTGAGCAAGGATAACCCGCTTGACATAAAGAGGGTGAGGAACAAATCAATGAATAAAATTGGATTTTCCCTATATGCTCTTAAATTGGTGCAAATTCCATGGTGGGCACTTACACAGGATCTAAATATGCCCCAATCCTGGCATAGGAACCTCGATATGGAACTTTACCTGGCGCCAAAGCTACCTTTTCCCTTGCAACTCGATAATCTTCATGGTCAACGGGGTCTGCTGCACATTTTGGTTTCTTAATGTGTGCTCTATCAATAGTGATAATCCATGTCATAAGGATGTCGATACAATGCCAAATAAACCCAAAGGGAGATAAACCTAACACATTAAGGAGGAGATACAATGCCAAATAATCCCAAAGGTAGATAAACCTAACACATTCAGAGGAGATTCTTCTTGGGAATAGGAGATTGATAATCCCATGCTAGTCAAACTTACTCCAGGTGTAAAAAAAGGTTGTTTTAGGCCAAGAATCTAAATGCATTCAAATTTGGTGGAAGTTTGAATGCTTTTGATGATGTACAAACACATATTTTTCAATAGAATAGGCTGGATGTAATTTCTTAGGTGAATTTGGAAAAAAAAAAAAAATTTCTAGTGAAGTCTTAACAATTTTAGAAATGCATAAATGCATATTTTAATAAATATGACCATGTACAAGATCTAAATGAATTTGACAAGATATATATTTTTCAATTAAATTTGTTATTATGATTTGATGATGAGTGGAGTGTCTTCTAAGAATGTTGGGATTCTTCTAAAATCCAAACACAATTTATTTATAGAAAATATCATTGCAAAGATATATATCAATTAGTTGTGAAGTCTCGATGACCTTGAAGAGAAACAAAGGCATATCTCAACAGATAAGTTCTGATGGGCACATCTCAAAGGAATTTGGTGTTATGAATGCCCCTCAATGATGAAGCTCTAATGACCTTGATGACACATGGATGTGTATCTCAATGGAAAATCCCAAGTGCAAGTCATGGTTGAATTTGACTAAATAGGCACACTGAGATCATCAAGTCCCAAAAACCTTAATTATGTAGAAAAGTGTATCTCAAGTTACAAGGCCATAATCAAGTCTCGTTTCAATATGGAATAATAGAGATCTCTCTATTATGAAGCACAACAACCTTAACAATGCATGATTGTGTGTCTCAATGGCCATGCCCCAAGCAAATTCACAAAATTGATGCCCCTCTCTTATGAATCTACATTTCAACAAATGAGGTCAAGTGCAAATCCTTGGTGAATTCAACAAAATGGATACCCCTAGGTCATGAATATTTGCTTGGCTTAGCAATCCATGAATGCATATCTCAATGGACAAGTCCTAGGAAACTTTATTGCGCTAAATACCCTTCAGTTCTGAATTCTCGACAACCTTGGCAATGCAAAACTTTGTATTTCAATATATATTTCCAAGGGCAATCCTAGGTCAAAAGTGCCTAGTCTAAAACAGACCAGCATTTGACTAAAGATAAAATTAGCACCTAATCTGAAATGGAAAAGGTATGTGATGTTCTAAATTTGTATTGTCAACTAAAATAGGAATTTTCCTACATAGATGTTATTTTCCTACACTAAAATAACAACAGAACTTGGAAAGCAGAAGGAAGAAACAAGGGAGAACCTAGGAAACAATCTTGGAGTTGGTTTGGAAACAGTAGGTTGAGGCTATAGGTCCCAATAATTATCCATAGAAGGATGATATACTTGAAAATGCGGGTATGTTTCACATGTCAAAATCCCAATCATCCATAGTCTACCAATTCCCCAATACCAAGCGAACAATTGGCTCAATTTCATAACAACTTGTTGCACAGAAGATGATACTGACAACCCTATCAGTGCTCCTCCTGCCTTGAGTTTCTATACAAGCCACTTTAAATTACCCATGTTAAGAACTATACCCTTATTCAAATGCCCTTCCACCATTTGGTCCAATTACTTGAACTTCATAGCAATGTGGTCTTTATCTTTGTTTTTGGAACAAAAACTGGATATATCTATTTCAATAGGAAGGATTTGCAAACCCTGAAGCTGCACTAGAGTTTCACCATTTTCTATTCTCTGCACAAGTTCTTTTGTTACAACTTCTGGCTCTTTTTCCCCTACGAGAATCAGATTCTTCTTCTTAACCTTTAGAAGGATTTCTATGAGTCAACGTTGCTCATAATCCACTGACCAAAGAGAATAATAGCACCAAATAAAGAGCAAAATTTTCTCACAAAGTCATGGTTATGGTCCTGACACCCTTGTTCAAATTTCTGTTGTTGAATATAAAGAAGCTTGTTATAACTTTTGTCTGTAGTCAACATGTCCTCATAGGTCATTTTGAGAGTGAAATTCCAAAGAGTCTAGTTGGTAGACAAAGACTTGTACTACAATAGATACCTCCTTCAATACAGATTTCGTTAAAGAGATGCATGAGGTAAAAATAACAATACATATTTCGTTCTAGATAACAATATTATGAAAAACAATTAAAAATCGATGTTCGTCTATAAAATAAAAACTTAAATCTTAAACCCGGATCTATCAATCAAGAGAGAGAAAATTTCTTGAGTTTAAATTTCAAGTAGAGTACTAAAATGGAGAGACAACGTGATGAAAGAAATGATAGAGACAAAAATGATGGATATATCGCCCACAAAACTCCAACCTTGCACATAAGTACACATATCACCTATGAACCTAACTCATGTGCTAAAAAACTCCTAATGGCACGCATATCTCAATTTTAGGGAAAACATACCTTTGAATGCTTTATGAAAGGAGTTTGTATTGTTATTTCATTTTATTCCTTCAAACACTGTATAAAACATTTCACATCCTTACAAAATCCTATTGTTATTTATAGTTTGTATTGAGACTCGTAATCTAAGGATTCTTTGTGTGGGACTCATGTGATGGTTAGGTGCCCTATGCTTGGCCCGTGATCCATAAAGGAAAATATTAAGGTGTAATACTTTGTATTTTGACCCTGGATCATGGCTTGGACTGTCCTAATAACCTAGATAATTTCATTTTCTAATAACCTATATTTTGATCTAAAACCATGGATTAGGCTCCAAGAACCATCCTTAATGTTGTAAATATCAAAATGGCTATCATGCCCCACTTGTAATCTAAGGATTCTTTACACAGGAATCATGTGATGTTTAGGGGCTCTATGGATGGCCCATGATCCATAAAGAAAATTGTTGTGGTGTATGACATTATATTTTGACCCTGGATCATGGCTTGGACTATGGGAACCAACTTAATTGGTTTGAAAAACCTCAACACCGATGATGAAAATGAGGATGACAATGATGATGATGGTAAGGACGATGGTACCAATAATGAGGATGACGATGATGATAAGGAATGGTGAGGAAGTGGATGAGAATGATGAGGATCGAGCGTCCATGTCTTGGACACTTAAAAGAGCCCCTATGTAGGGCCTATATAGTGTTTTAGGGTGTTGAAATGGCCCATGAGCCCCTTAGGAAATTCATATGGCCTTAGACCCTATGTTTCCTTAAAATCCATGGTCCAATATCACCACACATACCTCTAAAGATAATATTTGTCCTACATGGTTGATGTATTGGGCATGGTTCAAGGGGGGACATTGATTTCTTAGGGCATAAAAGAGGCTTTTAATGCTCATGGACCATGCACACTGTATGTTTTAAGTGAGCTGGAAGAAGATTGGGCCAATTATGTTTATTTGCTCAATCATAGTACACTAAAATTTCGGAGGAGGAGGACTACCTCAATGATCAAGGAACAAAGGTCACTACATGGTTTTGTACATTGGGGATGGTTGTTAGGATCATAAACATTGTTCAAGGAAGAAAAAAATGTATTAAGGCCTAAAAGAGGCTTTTATCATTCACAGATCATGAACACAATAAAAAGCCACCAAACATTGCATATAGAGTGAATAATTGAAAGTAATGATAGAAAGTATTAAAAAAAAATTGAATTGTAAAAACGAATTTCCTATTATATTTAAAATACTATGAACTGTGGGTTGTTTTTTATAAGAGTCACTTTCAAGCATGCGCTGATTTATTTTTAAATGTCTCACATGTTTATGATATGAGTATATCATTTTAGGAAATCAGTTTTTTTTATATAATTTTGTAAATTTTAATGTATAGTAATTATATAAATATTATTATTTTTAAATGTTTTCTTATAGAAATATATTTTTTTGAAAATTTGGTTTTTAAAAATATTTTTCCAAAATAACTATATAATTATTATTTTTTTAAAATATTTTTATATTATAAATATATCATTTTAAGAAATAAAAAATTTTCAAATATTTTTCCAAAAAATTAAGAAGTCTAATATATGATAGCTATAAAATATTTATAATAAATTTTACTAACAATATTTATAAAGGTGAAGGACATACGATGCCTTCTCTAACTAATATGTTTAATAATAATTAGTTCATCATTATTGTTAAAATCGGTAACTTTATCCATATCGGATATTCTCAAACCCACGTACTCCTGATTATCGCGTCTCTCCTACCTATTAAAATACCCGAAACCACCTCCGTGCTTAGTCCATTCCTACCCCTACTCATCTCCTCCTTATGTCATATATCTCTCACTACCCGCATCCACATCTGCGTCCTTCCCACTCCATATCTTAGGCACAGCTCTCTCACCACCCACGCCAACCAACCCTCTCTTAAAAATATTAATAAATTATTACATTAATAGTATTAGATTGATATTTTTTTATTAAAACTTTAATAAAGATAAAAATATAATAATATTATTATTTTCTTACTAATTATTATTATAATCTTATTTTTATTTTTTCCACTTCCTTCACAATTTCCATTAATAATAATAGTTATTATTATTACTATTATCATCAATAATTGTTTAATTAGAGATTAAGCCCCAAATTGTCACTCACCTTCACATAAGCCAAAATGGCTTTTAATTATTCAACCTTACATACTAGAATGATGATGACAGAATTAAAAACCCAATTGGAGAAATCGGAGACAAGCTTGAACGCCACATTGGACTCTATCATAAAGAGGATGGAAAACTATAAGTCTAGTAATCACCATGAACAATGAAGTACTTCGAGTAAATTGATTGCCTCATCTACAGTTACATCCCCAACGACATCATCTCCGTATTAAGCATCTCCAAATCCACCAACTTCTGACAAGGATTGTGATGAAGAGGAAGTTGAAAAAAAATATGACATATTTGATAAAGATTATGGAAAAGAGGAAGATACTGAAAATCGTTATGTAAAAAAGATGAGATTATTGAGATCAATCAAAATAGTAAGCAAGACAAGCATACAAAATATCATAATGATGACATAAATAATGATGATATATTTGATAAAGATGAAGATGATTTTGACCAAGTTTGTGATGAGAGTCAAGCCAATGTTGCTGATAGTAGCAATGTTCAATGCAACGATAAGGGATGGATCCCAATGTGAAAAAGAAATCAAGTCTGAGAAATCAGATATTTTAGATTCAACCTCTACTTTGACTTTCATCTCACCTCAAAGGAATATCAATGGGAACAACTATAAGATTAATCAGACACAAGATAAGATTGGTGCTTGCAATGTCCCAAATTTGGAATTGGGTCACAATGGCCTAATCACATTGGCCATATTCATTAGAGTTTGTAAAATTGATGTTAAAGGTCAAATAATTGCCAAGGAGGAAAATTACTAGTTTCCTGGGTTTGGGGGTAGAAGCTTTGGGATTTGAAATAATGGGGATAATAAATGATGTTTGAACATTAGAGTGGCATAAATATTTAATAAAGGATCTAAATAAATATATACAAGTGAAAATCAAAGTGGCATTTGATCATGAAGACACATGGAGGAAGTGGGACCCACATATGGCTAGATTTCCCCACTACACTTGGCATCATTCTCTCACCAATTCGAATTCAAGGTGAATGGTAACATACTTGGGGGAGTCCAAAAGGTATTATTCATGGCATGACTCATCCAAGGTCGAAATATAGAGGAAGAGTAACTCCCATGGAAGAGGAAGAGGCAATTTGGAGTTAGTGAGACACTTGGGCTAGATTCCCTAGCTCTATGACAACAATGATGAAGATGCTATGACACCTATGACACAAATCAGACCTGAAGGCTGACATATGACATATATGACATGTCAGGGCTAAAAATAGACTCCAAGAGGGCGCTCAAGGGTGTTAGGGCAACTAAGATGCTTCCACATGTGATTTGGTGGAAGTGGGAAACTAGGAATTGTTGTACAAGTGGCGTTCTTTGGAATCTCTTCCCAACTTGAGTTGGCATGAGTCTCTTGGAAGGAATTCGACCCATGGAGCACATTAGAACTTTATAAATGTCAATAACAAAGAATGAAACCAGCTTTTGATCATTTGTAGAATTTGCAATTGAATTTGTGAAGAGGGAGAGCTAGTGGATGACTAGTTTCTTGCCTTAGCCAATTTCGAGGGTGAAAGATTCCCATCCAAGTTGGCGATTGGAAAGGCCATTCAGACCTTTCATTTGGAGCTTTAATGGAGTCTTTATTTGCAGGTGTAAGCTACAGGGCAGCTCATGGTTTCTTCTATTGCAGCTCGCTCCTTCAACCATTTCCAGTTTTGATGGCATATTCTTGATCCTTGAGGGAGGGCGTTTTTGGTGAGATATTGTACTCTTTGGGGGAGATTCTAATGCCCCATTTATTTTGTAATATGAAGTAAATACTCTGTTCTTCATCTCCAAAAAGTTTCAAGTCGAAATTCCAAGTAGAAATGTATAAATCTCATTTTTAATGGAAGAACAATGTCATTTCCTCACTACCTTGTTGTGAGCCAATGTATTGATGATGATTTCGAATGAATGGATGATTCTATGATATATTTGTGATAAATATACTGCCATGGATGTCTTATACAAGTTTCATGTATTGTACTTGAGCATTTGAAGCATTTTTACTCAGTTTAATTGCATTGGGAGAAGAAATAGTGCCATTTCCCCAAGGGTCGAATTGGGGATTTTTGCAGTTGAATGGGAGAGGGTGAGAACAGTTGTAATAAACCATTAATGGTGCATATGAGAACTTAATAATATACTTAACACATTACATACCTATCTTCATAAATTTGAGTGGGTTTGGAGGCATTTGGGAAGCCATTTTCAGTACTTACCTTAGGGGGATTTGAACCCCAAATTACTAGTAAAATTGCATACTTGGTCCAAAATCTTAAGAGAGTTTGCAGAGGTCTTTTGGTGGCCATATGTTATCCCTGAACATCATATTCAATTCCTAATATCATTCATAAACCTTCCTTGAATATTTGAAGTCATTTGGAGTCAATTTGAGACCTAGAGGCCAATACTAGTCAAAGGGAAATCACTAGTAAAGTTACCTACATTGACCAGAATTGAAAGAGTATTTGCAGAAGTGTTTTAAAGGTACAAAGGCATTCCTGAAACACATATTTATGTTCTAATATCATTCATATACCTTCTCAGAATATTTGGGATCATTTGGGGCAAATTTGGGACCTGGAGATCAAAACTAGTCAAAGGTCGAACCAAGGAAAAAAAGTGGAAAATTGCAATTTTAATAAAATTCCTAACAAGGTTCATTACATTGGTATCAGAGCATGGTCCTGGCACCTGATGTGGTAGAACATTAATGAAGACCAGGAGTCAAATAAATAAGCCACCACCCTTAGAAACGGAAACTGGATGTACTTTGGTGAAAGGGAAGAAGTAGGAGAAGAAGTGCATTCATTGGTCACCATGAGTAAGGATGAGAAATGAACCTTAAAGGAGAATGAGGAGTTTAGGAAATTACTTGAACCATCCTTTGAAGACAAGAGGAGACAATACTTTCAAGAGTTCAGATTGTTGCTTAGTGAAATTGGAAGCAACTCGAAAAAAATAATGAGCAATGGTTCTCTTTTCAAGGAAAAGGATGAAACAATTTATGTCACAAAAGAGGAACCTAATGTAATTTTGGAACATGAGGTACATGTTGATATGCAGGTTATTGAAGATGCTACACTAAAACAAGAAGAAGGACAAGCACTTGTCCTTGTTCAAATGGATTATGAGTTGCCTCATGGAGAGAGTTGCAAAGCCTTGGAAGAGGTACATGATCTCACAATAGTTGGACCAGCCAATTATGGAGAAGATGAATTAAATATTTCAATGGGTAAGAGTTGTAAAGAATTAAAGTTGGTTCATAATTTCCCACCCCACACTTCTTTTCCAGCCACATCACTTTGGGATGAAAATTGGGTGAAAGGTTTTTTCCTAGTGGTGCCACATGAGGGGTATGAAACTCCTACCTCTCCTTTTGATGATGACATGAAGAGAGCACCTCATTATTTAGAATTGAAGCAACATATTGCTTTACCTTATGTTGATACATATCCTCATGGATGTATGGATGAGACTTCTTTGAGTCCTTTGAATTCTCCTTGTTTTTCCTGCTCATTATTTGGTTCAGATTTTAGTGGAGATTCTTCATTCACTTCTTGGATGAAAGAATGCATGGCTGAATATTTTGATGCATATCACATTCTCTTGGAGAAGCACTATCGGACATGGGATCCTCACCTATGTCATTGGAGAAGATTTGATGGGTCACTTGAAGATTGTATGCACTTGAAAAATGGTGGTCTACATGCTTGGAGGTATAAGCACTTTCATGACTGTTTGATGAAGCATCTCCTTTATGTACATTTTCATTATGTTGTTATGTACTTTGATGATATATATTTTGTACTTGTGATGTTTGTAAGAATGCATACAAGAAAATGGCATCCAGGAATCCTCTTATCTGATGGTATGGGTTGGAGAGCACTTTTAATTGTTGGGGTGCAATACAAGCAATGGGACCCTGGAATAATTTTTGTCTCATTGGTTTGAATTTTTTTTTGGGAAAGAAGCAGTATGGGAGATGGATTTCCCACTTAATAAAGTGAATTTTATTAGAGTAGTGCAGCAGCAAGCATGGTGGTTCCTCTCTAAAATCTTCAAGGAAACTCAAAGACTCAAGGTTGGGCAATTCAATGGCAACTTCAAAGAATTATACAGGAAGCAGGTTCTTCAACACCCATGTTTGAAATTGCTTGAGGACAAGCAATATTGGGAAGGGAGGACTTGTCATGTCCCAAATTTGGAATTGGGTCACAATGGCCTAATCACATTGGCCATATTCATTAGAGTTTGTAAAATTGATGTTAAAGGTCAAATAATTGCCAAGGAGGAAAATTACTAGTTTCCTAGGTTTGGGGGTGGAAGCTTAGGGATTTGGAATAATGGGGATAATAAATGATGTTTGAACATTAGAGTGGCATAAATATTTAATAAAGGATCAAAATAAATATATACAAGTGAAAATTAAAGTGGCATTTGATCATGAAGACACATGGAGGAAGTGGGACCCACATATGGCTAGATTTCCCCACTACACTTGGCATCATTCTCTCACCAATTCGAATTCAAGGTGAATGGTAACATACTTGGGGGAGTCCAAAAGGTATTATTCATGGCATGACTCATCCAAGGTCGAAATATAGAGGAAGTGTAACTCCCATGGAAGAGGAAGAGGCAATTTGGAGTTAGTGAGACACTTGGGCTAGATTCCCTAGCTCTATGACAACAATGATGAAGATGCTATGACACCTATGACACAAATCAGACCTGAAGGCTGACATATGACATATATGACATGTCAAGGCTAAAAATAGACTCCAAGAGGGCGCTCAAGGGTGTTAGGGCAGCTAAGATGCTTCCACATGTGATTTGGTGGAAGTGGAAAACTAGGAATTGTTGTACAAGTGGCGTTCTTTGGAATCTCTTCCCAACTTGAGTTGGCATGAGTCTCTTGGAAGGAATTTGACCCATGGAGCACATTAGAACTTTATAAATGTCAATAACAAAGAATGAAACCAGCTTTTGATCATTTGTAGAATTTGCAATTGCATTTGTGAAGAGGGAGAGCTAGTGGATGACTAGTTTCTTGCCTTAGCCAATTTCGAGGGTGAAAGATTCCCATCCAAGTTGGCGATTGGAAAGGCCATTCAGACCTTTCATTTGGAGCTGTAATGGAGTCTTTATTTGCAGGTGTAAGCTATAGGGCAGCTCATGGTTTCTTCTATTGCAGCTCGCTCCTTCAACCATTTCCAGTTTTGATGGCATATTCTTGATCCTTGAGGGAGGGCGTTTTTGGTGAGCTATTGTACTCTTTGGGGGAGATTCTAATGCCCCATTTATTTTGTAATATGAAGTAAAAACTCTGTTCTTCATCTCCAAAAATTTTCAGGTCGAAATTCCAAGTAGAAATGTATAAATCTCATTTTTAATGGAAGAACAATGCCATTTCCCCACTACCTTGTTGTGAGCCAATGTATTGATGATGATTTCGAATGAATGGATGATTCTTTGATATATTTGTGATAAATATACTGCCATGGATGTCTTATACAAGTTTCATGTACTGTACTTGAGCATTTGAAGCATTTTTACTCAGTTTAATTGCATTGGGAGAAGAAATAGTGCCATTTCCCCAAGGGTCGAATTGGGGATTTTTGCAGTTGAATGGGAGAGGGTGAGAACAGTTGTAATAAACCATTAATGGTGCATATGAGACCTTAATAATATACTTAACACATTACATACCTATGTTCATAAATTTGAGTGGGTTTGGAGGCATTTGGGAAGCCATTTTCAGTACTTTCCTTAGGGGGATTTGAACCCCAAATTACTAGTCAAATTGCATACTTGGTCCAGAATCTTAAGAGATTTTGCAGAGGTCTTTTTGTGGCCATATGTTATCCCTGAAAATCATATTCAATTCCTAATATCATTCATAAACCTTCCTTGAAGATTTGAAGGCATTTGGAGTCAATTTGAGACCTAGAGGCCAATACTAGTCAAAGGGAAATCACTAGTAAAGTTACCTACATTGACCAGAATTGAAAGAGTATTTGCAGAAGTGTTTTAAAGGTACAAAGGCATCCCTGAAACACATATTTATGTTCTAATATCATTCATATACCTTCTCAGAATATTTGGGATCATTTGGGGCAAATTTGGGACCTAGAGATCAAAACTAGTCAAAGGTCGAACCAAGGAAAAAAAGTGGAAAATTGCAATTTTAATAAAATTCCTAACAAGGGACATTACAGTGGTATTAGAGCATGGTCCTGGCACCTAATGTGGTAGAACATTAATGAAGATCAGGAGTCAAATAAATAAGCCACCACCCTTAGAAACAGAAACTGGATGTACTTTGGTGAAAGGGAAGAAGTAGGAGAAGAAGTGCATTCATTGGTCACCATGAGTAAGGATGAGAAATGAACCTTAAAGGAGAATGATGAGTTTAGGAAATTACTTGAACCATCCTTTGAAAACAAGTGGAGACAATACTTTCAAGAGTTCAGATTGTTGCTTAGTGAAATTGGAAGCAACTCGAAAAAAATAATGAGCAATGGTTCTCTTTTCAAGGAAAAGGATGAAACAATTTATGTCACAAAAGAGGAACCTAATGTAATTTTGGAACATGAGGTACATGTTGATATGCAGGTTCTTGAAGATGCTACACTAAAACAAGAAGAAGGACAAGCACTTGTCCTTGTTCAAATGGATTATGAGTTGCCTCATGGAGAGAGTTGCAAAGCCTTGGAAGAGGTACATGATCTCACAATAGTTGGACCAGCCAATTATGGAGAAGATGAATTAAATATTTCAATGGGTAAGAGTTGTAAAGAATTAAAGTTGGTTCATAATTCCCCACCCCACACTTCTTTTCCAGCCACATCACTTTGGGATGAAAATTGGGTGAAAGGTTTTTTCCTAGTGGTGCCACATGAGGGGTATGAAACTCCTACCTCTCCTTTTTATAATGACATGAAGAGAGCACCTCATTATTTAGAATTGAAGCAGCATATTGCTTTACCTTATGATGATACATATCCTCATGGATGTATGGATGAGGCCTCTTTGAGTCCTTTGAATTCTCCTTGTTTTTCCTGCTCATTATTTGGTTCAGATTTTAGTGGAGATTCTTCATTCACTTCTTGGATGAAAGAATGCATGGCTGAATATTTTGATGCATATCACATTCTCTTGGAGAAGCACTATCGGACATGGGATCCTCACCTATGTCATTGGAGAATATTTGATGGGTCACTTGAAGATCGTATTCACTTGGAAAATGGTGGTCTACATGCTTGGAGGTATAAGCGCTTTCATGACTCTTTGATGAAGCATCTCCTTTATGTACATTTTCATTATGTTGTTATGTACTTTGATGATATATATTTTGTACTCGTGATGTTTGGAAGAATGCATACAAGAAAATGGCATCCAGGAATCCTCTTATCTGATGGTATGGGTTGGAGATCACTTTTAATTGTTGGGGTGCAATACAAGCAATGGGACCCTGGAATAATTTTTGTCTCATTGGTTTGAATTTTTTTTTGGGAAACAAGCAGTATGGGAGATGGATTTCCCACTCAATAAAGTGAAT
Organism: Larix kaempferi; assembly: GCA_027924585.1. Lineage (NCBI taxonomy): Eukaryota > Viridiplantae > Streptophyta > Pinopsida > Pinales > Pinaceae > Larix > Larix kaempferi. The sequence continues at coordinate 232,310 of BSBM01000318.1, read as the reverse complement.
TTTATTAGAGTAGTGCAGCAGCAAGCATGGTGGTTCCTCTCTAAAATCTTCAAGGAAACTCAAAGACTCAAGGTTGGGCAATTCAATGGCAACTTCAAAGAATTATACAGGAAGCAGGTTCTTCAACACCCATGTTTGAAATTGCTTGAGGACAAGCAATATTGGGAAGGGAGGACTTGTCATGTCCCAAATTTGGAATTTGGTCACAATGGCCTAATCACATTGGCCATATTCATTAGAGTTTGTAAAATTGATGTTAAAGGTCAAATAATTGCCAAGGAGGAAAATTACTAGTTTCCTAGGTTTGGGGGGTGGAAGCTTGGGGATTTGGAATAATGGGGATAATAAATGATGTTTGAACATTAGAGTGTCATAAATATTTAATAAAGGATCTAAATAAATATATACAAGTGAAAATCAAAGTGGCATTTGATCATGAAGACACATGGAGGAAGTGGGACCCACATATGGCTAGATTTCCCCACTACACTTGGCATCATTCTCTCACCAATTCGAATTCAAGGTGAATGGTAACATACTTGGGGGAGTCCAAAAGGTATTATTCATGGCATGACTCATCCAAGGTCGAAATATAGAGGAAGAGTAACTCCCATGGAAGAGGAAGAGGCAATTTGGAGTTAGTGAGACACTTGGGCTAGATTCCCTAGCTCTATGACAACAATGATGAAGATGCTATGACACCTATGACACAAATCAGACCTGAAGGCTGACATATGACATATATGACATGTCAGGGCTAAAAATAGACTCCAAGAGGGCGCTCAAGGGTGTTAGGGCAGCTAAGATGCTTCCACATGTGATTTGGTGGAAGTGGGAAACTAGGAATTGTTGTACAAGTGGCGTTCTTTGGAATCTCTTCCCAACTTGAGTTGGCATGAGTCTCTTGGAAGGAATTCGACCCATGGAGCACATTAGAACTTTATAAATGTCAATAACAAAGAATGAAACCAGCTTTTGATCATTTGTAGAATTTGCAATTGCATTTGTGAAGAGGGAGAGCTAGTGGATGACTAGTTTCTTGCCTTAGCCAATTTCGAGGGTGAAAGATTCCCATCCAAGTTGGCGATTGGAAAGTCCATTCAGACTTTTCATTTGGAGCTTTAATGGAGTCTTTATTTGCAGGTGTAAGCTACAAGGCAGCTCATGGTTTCTTCTATTGCAGCTCACTCCTTCAACCATTTCCAGTTTTGATGGCATATTCTTGATCCTTGAGGGAGGGCGTTTTTGGTGAGCTATTGTACTCTTTGGGGGAGATTCTAATGCCCCATTTCTTTTGTAATATGAAGTAAATACTCTGTTCTTCATCTCCAAAAAGTTTCAGGTCGAAATTCCAAGTAGAAATGTATAAATCTCATTTTTAATGGAAGAACAATGCCATTTCCCCACTACCTTGTTGTGAGCCAATGTATTGATGATGATTTCGAATGAATGGATGATTCTTTGATATATTTTTGATAAATATACTGACATGGATGTCTTATACAAGTTTCATGTACTGTACTTGAGAATTTGAAGCATTTTTACTCAGTTTAATTGCATTGGGAGAAGAAATAGTGCCATTTCCCCAAGGGTCGAATTGGGGATTTTTTCAGTTGAATGGGAGAGGGTGAGAACAGTTGTAATAAACCATTAATGGTGCATATGAGACCTTAATAATATAATTAACACATTACATACCTATGTTCATAAATTTGAGTGGGTTTGGAGGCATTTGGGAAGCCATTTTCAGTACTTACCTTAGGGGGATTTGAACCCCAAATTACTAGTAAAATTGCATACTTGGTCCAGAATCTTAAGAGAGTTTGCATAGGTCTTTTGGTGGCCATATGTTATCCTTGAAAATCATATTCAATTCCTAATATAATTCATAAACCTTCCTTGAAGATTTGAAGGCATTTGGAGTCAATTTGAGACCTAGAGGCCAATACTAGTCAAAGGGAAATCACTAGTAAAGTTACCTACATTGACCAGAATTGAAAGAGTATTTGCATAAGTGTTTTAAAGGTACAAAGGTATCCCTGAAAAACATATTTATGTTATAATATCATTCATATACCTTCTCAGAAGATTTGGGATCATTTGGGGCAAATTTGGGACCTAGAGATCAAAACTAGTCAAAGGTCAAACCAAGGTAAAAAAGTGGAAAATTGCAATTTTAATAAAATTCCTAACAAGGGACATTACAGTGCTTTTGTGAGCATTATAAGTTCGAAGGGTCCATTCAAAGGAATTGACAGAGAATATGTTGGGAATGACATCATGGAAATAGTTAATATTGTTAAGTCTATCAAGTTTGTTCAATTAGCGACAAAATTAGTTAAAAGAAACAACCATGCAAGCAACAAAAGCATAAACGAAACTTCACCAAGTACATACTTAATATGGATTCCAAAAAAAAAGAAACAAGATGAAGCAATGGTTGTAATCAAAATTGCATGTCTCAAGTCTTCAGTTCGACACATGAATATGACATCAACAACTAGCTTTGAGAACAAAGCTTTCCTTAATGGGAAGGCAATGTTACGAACATAAAATAATAAATAACTAATACAAATTAATAAAATTAAGTAATAATAATTAACAAATATTAACTATTAAAGACGTGACTCTTCAAGTGTTTCCCAATTCATATTTAAGGTGGGCCATCAATTGTAAAATATCATCATCTTAAAAAATATCATTTTATCAAATATGCGGGTTATTTAGAAAGTTTATTCATAATTGTTTTGAGAATATTCAGATACATATATTACATTAAAAAATAAAATTTGAAGATAAAACACACCAAATCACATACTTGATATTATGCAAAACAGTGCGAGGCATTACAATAGACTATAATTCAATTTTTTTTTCTGGAACAGACATAAAGTAACAAATCCTTTTCAGTGGGTTGCTTGGGACAAATTAACATGGCCAAAATACTTGGGAGCATGGGGTTTCATCTAAGTACCCCACGTTTTTTGCATTAGCTCTTTCTGGAAAAAATGTGTGGAGAATCCTCAAGGAAAATACCCTATGGACTCAGGTGGTGTACCATAAATATATCTCTACACTCAACATAGAATACTGGATCAGGAATCAATCCTTATGTTACACGAACATTTCAAATATGTGGAAAGAAACCTTACATGCATTTGATCTAGTGGTAGATTGGCTGCAATGGAAAGTAGGAGATGGAATGAAAATCAAAATAGGCACATATCCGTGGATGGCTACATGGGCGATCATACTCTACCAGATCATGGTAGAATATCTCCAAGACCAAGGTATTTTCTGCCTACATCAAATTAGTGAGATAGAGAATACATCAAATTAGTGACATAGAGAATACAAATAAGTATAGACATGGTTGGATCATTGCAGAGCACTTGGACATACTGCAGCCCAATTGGGACACTTGGAAAATTATATTTTCTCATTACAGTTATCCCACATCAGATTGGTCAACTCAGCGGATGAAATTCGGATGAAATTATATGGAGTAGGAATTTTGTTGAGGAATACACCCCATGTTTGGCGATCAAGTTGTCCCTTCCTACTCTATTGAAAAGTATAATTTATTTTCTGTAATCAAAATTTTCATCAACATTATTGGACACCATTAACATCTGCAATGTCTCAACATTCAAATAACATTAAAAAAGACCAACACCAAACTTCCTATCCTAAACTAAATAACAATCCACATACATGCTTATATAAATATTAAAAACCTTTTTAAAGTATAGTTTCAACAATTCAGTTGAATCCTTTCGTGTGTTCAAAGACCAAGGCTCTTAAAATGTGAAAATTTCCACTCCATTGAAATTATTAGCATGGTCTGATTCCGGTAGATCTTCAGCAAGAGCTACATATCCTTTCATAAACAGGAGAGCACGTGCTCTGTAACCCATCTTCATCTTCTTACACTTGACTATACTATTAATACGCATGGAATTATGGGACAACCACAGTTCTCTAGTGGTGGCGGAAATCTTAACCAATAGATTACCTATCACTCACAAACCTTTGAATTTTCATGTAACAGCTCTGTCAATTGATGGAATGCATTCATGCATCAATTTGATGCAGTTGCTGAATGGTTTCAGAGTAAATTTATATAGCGACTAAATTTGATGCAGTTGCTGAATGGTTTCAGAGTAAAGAATCAAAGTATATAAAAAAAAAAAAATACAATCATTACAAACAATCATTACAATAAAGATTGTATTTACATACTTATTATACTTAACTTTTTTCCTATTCCCAATATTCAATCTGCATAACCTATTCTACCAGCTGGACCTACAGCAGAAAAGCATGATGTTTAAAAGCTTGCACAGAATTGAAAGGATCCGATTAGACAGATTCCTGCCAGCATGGAATTGATGTTAGCTGATATCCACAATAGAGAAAGGAACAAATACGATCTAGAGGTATAGCAGAGGGATGCTCAAGCTGGTACCTTACCTCTTTCTCGCTTACGCTAGGGGGCACTAAGATAAGTGCTTTACTCTGCAAATTTGACAGCAATGGCGACTCCCACAAACACTTTAATAGATTCAAATCCTCTCAGCAATATATTTGGACAAGGGTTGCTCCCTTCCATCAAGCAACACGTGACCCTCTCTCACGGTGGCGAGTTTCTTCCAAGGGCAATAATGATCTTCTTGCTGTAAAAGCACAGGATCTGGATATGCAAGACACGCCCACAGTTTTGTGGACTTGTGTTAACGCTTAATTTAAAAGTTTTATCCTTTAAAATGGAAACTTTTGATTTTTTTGGTATGATTTTTAAAAAATTGGATAAATTTTTTAAAAATCTTGGTTACAATTTTGAATCTCTTAAATTTTGGGTATCAGTGAATGTTGAATTTATTTTTAGTATCAAAATCCCCATTAAAACACAGTTAAATTTAACAAAATAAAAATATCTAATTTGAATAAAACCCTGTTCCTACAAAATCATCAAATTTTTAAACAATTCCCTTTATAAATAAAAGATCTACAATCACAATCAAATATGAAGGAGCGCCCAAAGATTGCTATGAGATTGGCGTTATTCTCCCCCAAAAGAAGCACGATCTACGAACAGCGATGAGAAAGTATGATCTGTGCTCTGATACCATCATGGGAAATCTGTTGGAATAGAGAGTTAAAAACAAAAAGGAGGAACATAATAAAACACATATGTGATAATTTGATATTATGAATAACAATGGCACCCATTACAATATGCTGCAGCTATGGAAGATAGAGTTAAAAGGTTTTTATATGTTCTAATCTATTTTTAATAATTTATAAAGTATGGATGAGAGAGTATCTGATCCATTTTAACAAATCAAATCTAATCATTAATGTAGACATTAAGTCCAACAAATCAAATACAATTAAATATAATCATTATGCATAAACATTAAGTCCAACAAATCAAATACAATTAAATATAATCATTATGCATTGACCTCAACCTATTTGATTGGGAGAAAATGAAATGAGTTGCACGATATTAACCATAAAATCCACAATGGATATAGTTGGAAGAAATCATTATTACTTTGTTTTAGTCATACTAAGATATTTGGTAATAATGGAGATCAAGTAAATCTATTGCATGGGAGAAAATTGAACGAGTTGCACGATATTAACCATAAAATCCACAATGAATACAGATGGAAGAAATCAGTATTACTTTGTTTTAGTCATACTAAGATATTTGGTAATAATGGATATGAATTAAATCTATTGCATCAATACTCACAATTAACCAATTACAAATTCAAATTGATTTTAGTTCTTTCTAGAAATGGAAGTAGCGTTGAATAGCAATAGGAAAACACTAACTCCAAGTTTCCAACAAATCAAAATAATCATTATGCAGTGACCTCAACCTATTTGATTGGGAGAAAATGAAATGACTAACACGATATTAACCATAAAATCTACAATGAATATAGTTGAAGAAATCATTATTACTTTGTTATAGTCATACTAAGATATTTGATAATAATGGAGATGAATTAAATCTATTGCCACAATAGTCAAAGTTGACCAATTTCAACTTCAAATTGATTTGATTCTTTATGGAAATGAAAGTAGCGTTGAATAGCAATATGAAAATATCAACTTGGGTGTAGCTACTAGTATGGAATAACATTAAAAAAAATCAACTTATATAAGGCAAAAATCTATTTTACATGAAAATTAGGTGAAAATTAGGTGGTGGTGGTGGAAAATATTATTTTATCATTTATAAAATTCATTTTTTAATAAAAAAATTATAAATATTTTAATAATTATTTTTTAAAAATCAACAAAATTAAATAAAATTATTAATTAATATTTAATTAATTTGATTTAATTAATATCATATATATTACCTTTCTTTAAATACTCACGAAAAGTATTCAAAATAATTTGGACATGTGTATTTAAGAAAATTACCATTTCTATCCTTAAAATCAATTGAAAGTATCATTTTATTTATCGATATCTTTTTATGAATATTAAACTTAGATTATTGGGGGATTCCGTTCAGATGCCATAACTGTGGGGAGGTTGGACATCTTCGAGCAAATTGTCATCTGGACCTTCAGGATACAACTAATCTGTCTTTGACACACTTGGAAGCTCATATTGGTGCCGAGGCTGATGATTCACTCACTGATGCTCTAGTGGGGATTATAGTTTAGCATCTTCATCCTTTGAAGGTCAGCTCAAAGCTATTTTTCCTGCTTTTTACGCCTCTCTTTCTCCCTTGGAGCTCTCTAAGGTTTCTAGGACAACGAGGGTTCTTTTTGAACCGAATAATCCTCCTACTCTTTCTTTGGGGTTGATGCCGGGGGGGGGATTGAAGTCTCTTAGTAATGAGGTTTCCTTGCAGCATGGGGTAGTGGAATCCTTATCTGATGCTCAGCTACTGGAAGATGAATCAGTCCTTCTGGAACAATTTGGGCTATCCTTGACAGGTGCACCCTCGAGCCCAGTGGAGCTTAGGGGTTTGTGTAAATATTCTCTGGAGGTTTATCATGGTCTGAAAGCCCCCTTTACTCCTCTTAGGTCCAGGAATCCCAATGTTACTGCTCGAAAAAAACATGGAGGAAGAAGACGAAAGGAGCTGGCTCGGTCATCGGGTGGTGATGACTTCTCATTTTCTCCTACTCCTTCCCATGAGCAATCTGTTTTGAGTGATAATCAGGTGTTTGTTTCGGATATTTTCAAACCTCTTAAAGCAATGCAGGTTAATACCAAGCTTACTTGATGTAACTTCTTTCTCTTAACCTGCATGGGTCTGGTGGCGCCCATAAATTTCGAGCCCTTAAACACTTGGTTATGACTACTTGTCCAGATATTATTTTCTTCCAGGAAACTATGGTGATGGAGGAGAAGGCCTGAGCCCTTATTTGGTGCCTCTTCCCTTCCCGGGACTGCTACACTACTGATTCTATTAGTCTTTCAGGGGGTTTACTTGTTTCCTGGAACCCCCTTCTTTTCAATTTTCGACCTTTTGTTACTATTGGGGGTATCCTTTTACTGGGCCGCTCACGTGAACTTGATATGGATCTCCAACTCCTTAATTGTTATGGGCCTTATGTGGGTCGTCATATGTTCTAGTCTAAGTTGGACACTATAGGTCTTCTTGATTTTAATTCCTTGATTATAGCAGGGGATTTGAACCTTACCCTACAGAATGGGGAGATTTAGGGTGTCTCGGTTCATTCTGCTCCTCTTCAACTGTGGTTTCACTCTCTGTTTTCTCAATATGGCTTAGTGGATGTAGCTCCAAAACCTATTTCACACACCTGGCAGAATGGTCGAATGGGGGATGCCCATATTGCTAAGAGACTGGACCGTTTCCTCATCGGTGAACGCCTACTTGATGTTGTTTTGAGGTGCTCATCTCACATTGTGCCTGCATGTATTTCTTATCACCTTCCCATTCTTCTGAAGGTGGGCAATGGAGATCGGTTATATCGGTTTCCGTTCAAATATTGTTCGGCCTGGTTATCTGACTCTTCCTTTGAGCTTTTAGTTCGTGATCTTTGGTCTACTAGATTCACTATCCTATCTGGACACTCTATGCACACTTTACCAAGGATCTTGCGTTCTTTGAAACAGGTTGTCATCCCTTGGGTCAACGGCCAACTATAGTCTCATCAAAAGAGGCTGATTGAACTTCATGACCTTATTTCGCCTTATTATCTAAATCCTAATAACCTTAACTTTGTGGGCCCAGATGCTCGGGAATTAAAGACTTTGGAGGCTGAGAAAGATGAGATTTTGTGTCAGGAGGAAGTTATGTGGAGCTTGAAGAGTCGGGCACTCTGAATATCGGCTGGGGACCGGAATACCTCCTTTTTTCACTCCTTTGCAGAGATGCACCGTAAGCATAGTGCAATTTGGGAAATTGAAGACTCTGTGGGTCTGTTGGTCTATTCTAAGTCTGAGATTGAGGCTGCTGCAAAAGTACATTTTGGGACTCTTTTTAAGAAGTCTAGTAATCTTGACTTGGCGACTCAGATGCATATTCTACAGACTATGCCTTCTTTTTCTACCACTGAGGATATTGTTCTATTGAATGCTACGGTTAATTTGGTTGAGGTGGAAGGAATTATGCGTAATATGGCTAAGGATAAGAGTCTTGGGCCTGATGGCTGGTTCGTCGATTTTTTTCTTCAGTTTTTTGATCTCTTTCGTCCTGAGATAGTCTGTTTCGTAGAAGAATCCAGATTATATAGTCAGTTTACTGGTGACCTCAATGCCACCTTCTTGGCTCCTATTCCTAAGATTGTTGAACCTAAGAGGTTTCATGATTTCCGCTCTATTTTTCTCTGTAATGTTCTCTATAAAGTTATTGCCAAGGTTATTGCAAATCGCATTAAGTCTAGTTTGTCAAGGGGCATTTCTAAAGAACAGCTTGGGTTTCTGGACCAACGGTTGATCTTTGATGCGATTGGAGCTGCTCAGGAGACCCTTCACTTTGCCAAGGTATCTCATAGCCCCTCTTTTGTCTTAAAAATTGATCTGGTCAAGGCCTACGACTTGGTAGATTGGTATTTTTTAAGGATGCTATTGTTGAATGTAGGGTTGGATTTTGTTAGTACTCAGTGGATTCTCGATTGTGTCACCTCGGTTAATTATGCAGTTCTCATTAACGGATGCCCTACTGATTTCTTCTAGAGCTCTCGTGGTCTTCGTCAGGTGTGTCCGTTGTCCCCTCTTTTGTTTCTGCTGATTATTGAGGCACTTAGCAGGTTGATTTCTCAAGTGAAGGAAGAAGGTAAGATTGTGGGGATTAAGGTATCCAAACATCTTTCAGTAACCCATTTATTATTTGTGGATGATGTTCTTCTTTTCGGGATTGGTCGGTTCTCAGAATGGCTTCATTTTAAATACCTTTTAGATCTTTTTTGCTTGGCAATTGGTATGGTTATCAGTTCACCAAAGTCATGTCTCTACTATCTTTGTGTTGATGATGGAGTCAAAGCTCAGGTTGTTGATCTTATGTCTTTGGATTGTCATCGGTTAGAACTTGGTCTGACCTATCTAGGTTATTTTTTGAAACCCAACGCATATACCATAAGTGATTGCCACTGCTTAATTTAGAAATTTGAAAAGAAGATTATAGTCTGGTACAATCACAGACTCTCTTTGGTGGGTCAACTAGTTCTTATTCAATCAATCTTAGCCAATCTCCCGCTCTATTGGATTATAGTTGCTCAAGTTCCTCATTCTATTCTTCATCGTATCAGGTCTATTATCTTCAGCTTCCTCTGGTCTACTGGTTCTGATAAGAAGGGTTTTCATTTAGTTACATGGGACTGGATTTCTCTTCCTAGGTCAGTTGGTGGTTGGTGGATTCATAACCTCTTTTGGGTTGCTCAAGCCCTTCATATCAAGAGTTTGTGGCGTTCTCTTACTCACGCTAGTTTATGGGGAAGTATCATGAGGGATAAATATTTGAAAGGTGCTTCATTAACTGAATGGGTCCGCTCGATTAGGAAGTCTTTTGTTGGTGTTTCCAACTATGGGAGGGCTCTTTTACTGACTTTTCCTTTATTATTGAAGCACCTGGCGTGGGTTGTTGGTGATGGTTTCCAGGTTCGAGTAGGTATCGATCCTATTGCTGGATTTAACATGTATCTCTCTATTTCAAATTTGGCTGAGGTTCATCAGAAAGGCTTTATCTTTCTGAATCAAGCTAAGAATGGGTCGACTACAGCTCCTTCCAACTACTGGCTTAAAGCATGTGATCTTGGATTAACTGGTAATGGAGGAGAGTAATGGGATCATTACTTCCAGTCAATCTCACATGCGGGTATTCAACTTACATACTTATTCGACAGACTTGCGTGGAGCTGGCATGATTCTAATGGGGAGATTACTACTCTTTTGGCATACTCGGCCATTGCTCAAGAACACTCTACGCTGGATGGAAAATGGTGATACAACTGGTTGTGGAAATGGAAAGCGCCCTTGAAGATCCTTTGTTTCACTTGGCTAGCTATGTCAAAAAGAATTTTAACGGGTGATTATTTTTATCGTAGAAGTGGTATGGGACCAACTTCGTGCCCACTCTGTCATCAGGCTTTGGAGACTATGGAGCATTTATTTATAAACTGTGTTTTTACTCGGCAGCTTCGATATCATTTTTCAGGCATCTGGGAGATGGATTTTCAGTGGTGTTATGATTCTCTGGAGTTAGCATTGTTGGTTTGGTTTAACAGTCAGCATACTCTCTCCTCCTTCCCTCTTTTTTTCTTTTGGGGACTGTGGAGATTGCATAACTTGGTATTGTTTGAGGATTTCAATCTTACCTTTGCCAGTGCTTGTTCCTTTTTACTCCACTTTGTGTTGGATGTTCTTGTTCATCAGAGGTGGCCTCGTTTGTGTCTCTTATATTCTCCACAGGTTGATGTCGGTCGGCCATGTGGATTTTTCGATGGAGCGTCCCAATGTGGTGCTGGTGGTGTCGGGGGTTTACTTATTATCTCTCAAACGGAGCACTATGAGTTAAGCTTCAATACTGGTAAGGGTAGTAATACTCAAGCATAGTTACTTGCACTGGGTGGATTATTATTTTTTGCTCGGCATCTTAATCTTACAGATCTTCAGGTTCATGGAGATTCATGTGTTGTTGTTGATTGGGCTAGAGGCTTACACACATTAAGGGTTGCTTCTTTGGGTCACTGGTTACAGCGGGTCAAGTCTAAGTCTATGATGGGATTATATATAAATATGTATTTCTATCACATATCTCATCATTTTAACTAGAGGGAAAATTTTCTTTCAAAGAAGGGCTTGAGGCAGAAGGAGGCGATCTTAAATTATATACATTTTGGTGGCCTGCTGAATAGAGCTGAAGGATCTATTACCAATTATTAGGTTTTTATTGTTCGGACTTTTTGTATCGATTTCTGTTATAGTGTTCAGAATCGTTCTTTTAGTTAAGCAGTTTTAGTCCAATAGTAATTTTGTGTGTAAGCCATACTCTTAATTTTGTTTTGATGCATTAAGTAGTATTTACTGGACTATGGTATTTTCAGTATACTCCGAATGTACTCTATCTATGAGATAGGTGTCTTATGTAAGTTTCTTTGATTCACACTTATGAATAGCAAGAAACTTTTTTTCGTTGGATAAAAAGGATATCAAACTTAGATTCATTCATATGTTATATTATATTATATATGATTTTATAAATTTTACAAATTACATAAGGAAATATAGTAAATATTTAATGTTATCATCATGTATTTTAATATCAAAAATTTTAAAATAATATTATAAAAAAAAAATTAGAAATTCAAAATGCTCAAGAAAAAAATGTTACATTCAAAATTTTAACTCTAAATTCTAGTAGTTGGCTTATGTAAAACCCTAAAAGCCATCCTATAGAAAACATATAAACTTGTATAATATATGAATTTAGCATAAAATATTTAATGATATCCATGATGGGCATTTTTCTCCCTATTAATAGTCCCTGCCTACTTGTAGAGTAGAAGGGACTATAGGAATCGATTTCCTTCATTAGTATTACTTTGACACAAAAACCAAAGCATTTTAACCTAATTTTTTTGGTATTATTTTGTGTTCCGTCCAATTAACTAATTGGAGGCCTTATTTGGCCTCTATTCGAGGCAGATGGCCTCCTCCGCTGTAGTCTATGGACTGCATGTAGAGTGTGGAAAGTGTTGTGTCATTCTCCAAGGCACAGTTCGATGTGGCAATCGACATGCATTTGTATCTGCATCGTGTCTCTCTTCCTGATGTCACTGCTCTCCCTAGTGCATGCATGGAAAGACGTTTACATGGTCTGCAAATATTCCTTCTAATATTCCTTGTATTCCCTATGGGTTCAACTGCTGGCACCGACTCCCTACTCATCTCCTCTGGATAAACCAATTTGTTGCAACTCGTGCACAATCGAAACCCATGGAATATCTGCAATCGAAGGTGGGGGCTCATCGTCTACCATGACCACTAGAATGGGTGCACTATGTCGTCGTACAAAAACCAAAATTGCAATTGGAACTAACTCAAACTCAAATTTAGTGTGGTTGATGTAGAAGAAGTTGGACTGTGAAATTTTGCCAAATCTGTTCTCTTTACGAAAGTTCATGCTCCAATGCGGTTTAATTGTCGTATTTGAGCGATTTGAGGAATAAAGCGGTTTAATTTTGGCAAGCCTATTTTTGAGGAGTCACGCTGCTGTTAAATTTTTCCAAATTTGTTTTCTTTATGAAACTTCGACCTCCAGTGTAGTTTAATTGTTGTATTTGAGGCATGACGGGGTTAAAATTTATGTCTGTCTTGCATGGTCTGTAACAAAACTAGGTTGATATTTTTAAATGCTTTTGTTAATTTTAGTATTGATGTAACTCTTTGACTTCTATCTCAATTACCTTATAGTATATGTATGTGTTCGCTTAGAAAGTCGAAGAGTTGTACAAAGTGTGCTTCATTGTAATAAATTCTTAGATATATAAAAGCACTGAAATATTGGATCCATTTTTATTCTCATGAAGTAAATGTAGAACATGATAACATGTATGTTAAACAATCTATCAGAAGGTTTCACCTCTTTATTGTTGCGTGGGACGCAGATCGACCATTATTTGCATTACATGGTTTGATTCCTAGCAAGATTTACAATGGGATTCTCATATGTTTGGCAACTTACTTTACTTGTTGTTGTTGTTGTTCCCTTGATGGCTATTGTTGGAGGTGCTTATGCTATAGCCATGACTCTTTTGTCAAAAAAAGGCCAACTAGCATATGTTGAGGTTGGGAAAGTGGTTTAAGAGGTACAATCTTTATCTTATATTTTTATTAATGCTATGTTTTTACATCTCTGTATCCACTTGCATACAAGTTTCCACTGTTTAATGTCAATGTGTTTTGCACATGGGATTTCCTTGTCCTAGTAATTTTTATGGGAAAATGAAAGTGATACAACAAGATACTAGTTTCAAGGTGGCTCAAATGAGATGTATTTTTACAGAAACAAAATTTTTGTGCTTCCTTTTTTCTACATTCTAGTAACTCCAGATAAGAAATTCAGATATAGTTGGAGGAATAGTTTTCTATAATGCAGAACTATGTCGAGTTTACCTCAGTTTTATATTTATGATAATGTCACAAGATGCATGATACCAATGGCATAAGTATTAGTAAATTATAGAGAGTTGGGGATAAATTCAACCTTTGTTTGAATACCATATCTTTGTTAATGTAGAATTTGCTAAAATCTCAAGCAAACAACTTGGAGTGCCACTGTCGTTCTTATAAATTTGAGACTTTTCGGAAGCGTGGTGATGCAAACGAAGCAAATAGAAGGGTATTACCACGACTGATAATGTGTTTACAAAAATCAAATCATAACATATTTAAAGTTACAAATTGTAATTATCCTCCCATGACAGTGAGTATCCATCAAACAAAAATAATTAAGCAGCCAATCTTTTTCTAAATCAGAATATATGTAAGCTACTCGAAAACAAAGTTCAAAGTTACAAATTGTAGTTATCCTCCCATGACTGCGAGTATCCACCAAAAAATGAATATAATTAAGCAGTAAGGTTTTTTTCGTAATTATCTTTCCATGACAACTAGTATAAAATAAAAAACATAATTAAGTAGTAAGGAGTTTTCTAAATCATAACATTGATTTAAACTGCTTGAAAACAAAATACAAAGTTACGACTGGAGCTATCCTCCCATAATAGAGCATATCATATTTAAACTGCTTGAAAACAAAGTTCAAAGGTACAAACTCTAATTATCCTCCCATAATAGCAAGTATCCACCAAAAAATGACCATAATTACGCCACCCTGGGGTGTTTTCTATTTGAAGAGTGCTACGTTTTTTTAACCCAGAAGATAAATCCCAATTGTTGAATGCTATTAAACAATCATTTAAAGCATTTCATCCATGCACCCCGTCTTCACCTTCAAATGCATCTACGTCTCACTACCATTATCGGCTCCCTAGCCATCCACCTACCTCTTCCTCCATCTTCCGATGGATTTGTATTTCCTCAAAGTTTCCCTCCTCTGCCCAATCACCGACATGTCATTGTGGTGACCATGCTGCACTTCTTCCTTGAAAATTCTCCTTCTATTGACCTATGATTCTTTTTCGATCATCCTTCGCATCATTGCGGGTAATAGAAAATGGAATTATCTTAGCAAAAGCAGTTTTCTCTTATCCTTCTCCCTTATGCTTTTGCTTCTGTGTAGCTGCCGTGTGGCACGTGGCCCATTCCCTTTGATGGGGACTAAGCTACCACACAGCTTTTCCCCTTGTTTCTAATGAGACATATCGTTGTGAGTGTATTGCATTAATCACACATTGAATGGTACACTCTCTTAGGGTCCTAATGTAATGTAATGATACAAACATTGAATGATTTGCATGGTAAACACAAGTGAAATTATTCTATAATGTATCATGTCCTTTGAGTTCCATCACCTAAAAATCCTTGTAGTGTTTGGGCATACCATAGAGTATTAGAGTGAGACAATGATTTATTCTATAGAAGGTATCATTGCAATTATTTTTTAGTGTTGAATATTCCATTTCTTAATATCTAACTTTAAAATTAATGTCAGTGTGGTTTGCAAGAATTTATCAACATGCATCAATAGTTAGATTATAAGAGTTTAGGTTATATGTGTTGTCTTTCAGAAGTTTAATGCACCTAGAATCCTATCAAGCTAGGTATTTTTTAAGGGTGAAATTTCTCCAATTGGTTATCTTTTGGCCATTTTAAAAAAAATATTTGTCATTTCGCTAAAAAATAGCCTAGAGTTTTTACACAATATATGATTAAATTGATAAGTTTTAAAAAAAAAATCAACTTTAAAAGTATATAATATGTTTTTATTGAATATTTATCTAATATTTATATGCATGATTTTTTTAATCTAAATAGTTGCCTAGAATAATATACATCAATATAATATTTTAATCCTTAAAAAATATCCTCCTATCAAGTATAATAAATTCACAAGTTTTTGAAGTCTTCTTAATTTCAAGCTATCAAAATAAATATATTAAAAATACATGGTCAACCAAACTTAATCAACCCACCATAATCAACCATCATCAACCCTAATGAACCATAATGAACCATAGTCAACCATGGTCAACCAAAATCAACCATGGTTATCCTTAGTCAACCATGGTTAACGATAATCCAGTGTAATCAACCCTAATCAACCATGCTCAACCATAGTCAACCATAATTAACCATAGTTAACCATGGTCAAATAATTATGGTCAACCATGCTTAACCATGCTTAACCATGAACAACCATCATCAACCATGAAAATCCAATGTAAACCAACCAGCAGCCGCATGCGAAGCATTGTAAGGCCGACTGGCCTCCTGGCATGTCCTTTCATTTTGGCCTTCCTCCATGTGATGCGCCATGCGGCCAAGAATGACCATGGATAATTCATTGCATCTTCTATGCAGATCGTCATCCTGCATATCCTGCTGCAACACACCGAGGAAGGAAATATGAGCACCCACCCCTTTATTGGCTAAGGCATCTGCCACCTTGTTCCCTTTCTGGCGGACGTGCATGAATTATATGGCTGGGTTGGAGTCCAGAAAATTCCTTAGAGTCAGGAATATACTCTCCCATTTCCAGTTACAGGAAACCTTGGCTATGGCCGAGCCATGCTGAATGTGCGCTGCAATGGATATGATGATGAGGGAGTCCCCTTCCACAGCTAGTGGGGTCCATCCCTGCTATAAGGCCCATCATAATCTGCTAACCATTCCTTCCAATTCAACCACATTATTAGTATTGTCCCCTAAGTCACCCCAGAATGTGCTTAAAATCATGCCTTCTGCATTTCTGATGACTCACTCGAATCCAGACGGGCCAAGATTTCCTTTCGCAGCACCATCGAAGTTAAGCTTGAACGTTCCTTCTACCAAGCATTTCCACACTTTAGGGATGAGAGGAGGCGTGACTGCCTTACTAAGATGACCAATGCTTTCCGGTAAGT
The DNA here is from genome assembly GCA_027924585.1 of Larix kaempferi. Lineage (NCBI taxonomy): Eukaryota > Viridiplantae > Streptophyta > Pinopsida > Pinales > Pinaceae > Larix > Larix kaempferi. Next base: position 215,778 of record BSBM01000318.1, on the reverse strand, counting down.
TAAATATACCCCAGTCATTCAGAATTTGTCTTTCTGCACTGTCCATTTTCCACGCTTCTGCAGTCCAATGGATCAATTTTAACGTTTCCTTTAAATGAATTTTCAGAATATTCTAGACTGCTTCGATGTTTCGAGTTTTGTCTTCAAAAATTCACCTGTTCCATTCCTTCCAGAGTTCCCAGACCACAAAACCCGGAAATAATTCCCAGATCCTATTCAAAGTCTCATTTTTAAACGCTTTGGGTGGCCAATTGGCTATGGAAAGATCAGGGTGATCACGAACTCTAGTGCATTTTTGAAAGCATTCTCCTCCCTTCTCCCACAGGTAGGAGGCCACGGGGCAAGAATCCAGAAGGTGGTTAATGGTTTTTGAGTCTGTCTCACACATGTTGCATCTAGGTGGTCCTATTATCCCTCGATGCTGAAGATTCTCCCATATGAGGATATGTCTTTGTAACAAAAGACAGCGAAAAGAAGTGATTTTGGGATACCAATTACCTTTCCAGATCTTACGCCATTTCTCCTTCATCACCAATCTGTGTTTTTCCATATGCAATCCCATTGCTTCTTTGATGCTAAAATTTCAGGTGTTCGTATACCCCCAATGAACCTTATCCGAGCCATCCAAATCCTCGTTGGGGGTAAGGGATTGCCACCAAGATTTAGGTTTCCAGATCCTGAAGTGGGCATCAGTGGATATGGGATCCCAAAATTCCTTCACCCGCTCCAAAGGACTATTTTGAAGATAGAGAAGTAGAACTGGGATGTTCTCGTAGTTGGCCATGCAGGGTAATTGTAGCCAATTATCCCGCGTAAAAAAGGCTGAGGAACCATCTCTAATCTCCCAAAAAGTGTGTCTTTGGATGAGACCCATGTTCTCCTTTTCCGCATTCCATATGGTCAAGCCTAGTAGGTCCTCTCCCAATCCTATCAATTTTTGTTTGGCCCATTGGGGTGCATACTTATAGTGCCATAGTTTCCCCCATGGTTCCTCGGTGTGAGTAATCCATCTCCACCAAATTTTTTCCCCCAAAACTTTATTTGAGCTGATTAGGTCCTGAAGTCATAAACCCCACACATCTTTTGGTTGGCATAAGGTATCACAGTCAACCGAGGCCCATTTCCTGTTCCCGTTCGATTCCCCCCACAAGAAATTCCTCTGAATGGTGCGAATTTGCTTGAGGACAGATTTAGGGGCTACCAAAACAGAGAACATGTAGAGAGGCATGGCCTGCAACACTGATTTGACCAGGACAATGCGGCTTGGTAGATTCAAGGCTCTAAAGGTCCATTGACCAAGCTTATGCTTGAGTTTATCAAGCAAATCCTTCCAAGAAATTTGACATATATTAGATTCCGCTAGGGGAGCACTCAGATACTTAGAAGGTAGGAGCCCTTCCAAAAATTTTAAGATCCCGAGGATGTTTCTTCTAGTAATTCTCGGAGTATTGAAGAAATACACTTGAGAATTCTCTTTATTGATCTCTAAGCCATTGGCCTCTAGGAAGGTATCCAACCCCCTCTTCACGCCTCTAGCTTCCTGAACAGTTGAAGGTCCCATTAACATAGTATCATCAATGAATTGCTGATGTGTTTGAGGGTCCATCCCTTCACTGAGGGTAAGCCCTCGAGTTTTTCCCTCTCTTTGCATTGCTTTAACCATACAACCCAGACCATTGGCAATGATAATAAAAATGAATGGCGACAAAGGAGCTCCTTGGAAAATTCCCCATGAATCCTAGAAGGGCTGTGACGGGGTACCATTGACCAGGATCGAGAAAAAATCAGAGGAGACCAGACTCATCACCCAATTGGTCCAAGTCACCGTAAAGCCAAAGTGCCTGAGCACCTTTGCAAGAAAATGCCAATTAAGTCTGTCATAATCTTTAGAGAGGTCGAGCTTTAGCAACATACTTGGAATTTTATCCTTCTTCAGAGAATGGATAGTTTCGTGCACAACAATGATGCCATCCATAATATGTCGACCTTCCACAAAACTGGCTTGCTCAGGGGAAATGAGAGGTAGGAGGAGATGGCGAAATCTGTTGGCAATTACTTTGGTGATAATCTTATAGATGACATTGCACAGGGCAATCGGTCTGAATTTCCCTAGGTCTTCTGTGCCATATTCTTCGGGTATGAGCGTGAGGAAGGTGGCATTAAGGGCTTTCAGAATACTTCCCCTCTTCCTAGAATCTTCGACGAGGGCCAACACTTCTTCTTTTAGCCAATACTAGCAGGAGTGAAATAAATTCATGGTGAACCCATCCGGTCCTGGTGCTTTATCCGCTGCCATAAGTTTGACCGCTGCCTCCAATTCTTCCATTTCAATGGGTTTCATCAGCATGAAATTGTGGTCATCCATTATTACCCTTGGTATCAATTGCAGCACCTGTGTTTGGGCCTCAAGCCTGTCAATTGCAGGTTCTGCCAAGAGATCAGCAAAAAATTCATTCAAGGTGTTTTCCACTTCTACCTGAGTTTCAGCGTGAGTGCCATCCGCTCTTTTTAGCCGCACTACGTGGTTTCCTTGACAATATTGAATCGTGGCTTTATGGAAAAACTTGGTAATGTGTTCTCCTTCTTGCAGCCAATGGTTTTTGGATTTCTACTTCTATAGGATTTCTTCCTGTTGCTCGCAAGTATTGAGTTCCCGCATAAGGCTACTCCTCAGTTCTCACTTCCTCAGTGTAGCCCTGGGTCATACCTTTCTACTGTACCTACTGCATTTCCTTATCCAACCGCTTTTTTTCTTGGAATATGTTCCCAAAGGAGTCTAGATTCCAACGCTTAATTTTACCTTTTAGGATCTTCAATTTTTGTTGGAACTGGCACATTAGTGTACCCTTGATGTGAGTTATCTCAGACCACCACTCACAAAGCTTCTCCAAGAGATCTTGGTCGAGAAACAAAAAATTCTCAAACCTAAATGGTCTGCGGAGGTTCTCCCCAACCCTCGACCATTCAAGACTTATCGGCCAATGATCAGAGCCACCTGAAGGGAGTACAAATACTGTCAACTCACCTCCTACCAACATTGTTGATTCCGTAACCAGGAAACGGTCCAAATGACAAGCAATGCTCTTGTCTCCCGTCCTCTTGTTATTCCAGGAGAAGATACTATTTTCCATTCGAATGTCCACCATCTCCAGAGCTTTGATGGCTTCATTAAAATGCTCATTTCTGGGATTCAATTGACAAATTCTGTCGCTTTTCTCATCAAGCATGCATATTAGGTTGAAATCCCCCCCAGAATCCATGACACAGTACCAACCAATTCCTTTAATGAGTTCTGGGAGTTTAAGAAGGTGGGTTTCAGATTGTATGAGGAAGGTCCATATATGTTCGATAGAAAGCCCCGAGTCTTTGTACCCAACACATAGAATTCGGCTGAGAGGGAAAAGTGAGAGGTAAAGAATCTTGTGAGAGTCACCTCCCTCAGGTTCCAAAGAATTCTAATCCCTTCCGTTGCTCCTCTCACATCCATCGCCATGACCTGACATATAGGCCATGCTTTCCTGCCTATTCCTCTTAACTCGACTTCTAAGCACTTGGTTTCTTGAAGGAACATGATCATCGGCTTTTCGAAATCTATTTTCTGTTTTAGAAGATGAATCTTCAACAAGCTCTTACAGCGTCTTATGTTCCAAGTTGTGATCCGCATCTTATAACTGCTTGGTGGTTGAGGCAAGAGTTGTGACAATAGTAAGGTATTGTCCCGATGTGACTAGTTGTGACCCTACCATCTAGATTTGCTGCACATTGTTGTGTCTTCCTCTTTTTTCCTTTCTACCTTTCCTTTTTCCATCTTGTTCCTTAAGGGGTTCCGAGGTTATTCCCAAGCAGTTGAGGTTCTTTGTCTTTAGGATTTCCTTCTCCAGCAGGGAAACCTACATATGTGAAATGGAGTGTGAGTTTTTTGCTAAGATGGTCGCCTCCAAACTTTCCAGATCTAACTCTCCTAACTCCATTTCTACCCCCTCTTCCCCTACAGGGGGAATCTCCACCATAATCAATTCCTTTTCTGATTCTTGGGAATTGTTTTCCAAAGAGATGGGGGATAGCTTTGAGACTTGATTTTCTTGATTCTGACCTTCCTTAGGGGTTTCATTGACTTTTTCGAGTTCCAGTACCTCAAATCTCTTGTGGGTTTGAGTCATTTTGTTAACTTCAGGTCTTGCTATCCTTTTGGACGATCTCTTCTTGGTAGTCACTTTTGTGAACCCTTCCGCATTCTTCTTTTCAAGTTTGTTATCATCGCTTGGTCATTTGTTAAGTGGGAAGTCGCGGAAGAGATGCCCGTGTTCATGGCACCGTATGCATCTGAAAGGGATTTGTTCATAGTCAATCGCTTGAAACCATTCTTCGTCATCCCAAGAGAGTTCAATCCCATCTGGAAAGTCTTGGGAGATATTCATATAGAGGCATATTCTGGCATATGAAGTGTATCTCATCTGCTTTTTCTGCTCTGAGACTTTGACGAAGACTCCCAATATATTGTCGATATTAGTGAGGATCTCTTCTTTCCAGTATTCCGAGGGGAGGGAATACAAACGGATCCAAACCAGAGGAATATTTAAGTTCTCCTTATCAGGTTCTTTCCATGCCGTCAGGTAAAGGCCCGCCAAGTTAAAGAAATATGACCCATTGTCGAAAATTTTGGAGCGATCAGCCTCATTAAAGAAAACTACAGTAAAGAAGCCTTTGTCTCTGAGCTGAAGATCATAATGGCCTTGGGGTTTTCGGGTGGTATTAATCCACCAAATCAGAGCCTGCTCTGTCGACCATATCCCTACAAACTTGCCAATCAACTCTTTCATGTACTAAACATCCTCTCGAATCCGATCTGAGCGTATCTGAAGTTTGGGCACCATTTTGGATTTCGGCATACATTTCGTTGGTTTCCTATTTTCAGCTTCCGAGGGGGCCACTTTACTCAAGCTGCTAGACCCTTCTCCTCCCTTCCCTGTGAGGATATCAGATCCCTGCATTACCTCTTTTCCTTTTTCCTTCTCCAGGTCTGGAGGAGGAGGCGGTTCCTCCCCACCCATGGATTCGTCCATGTGGACCTACCCTTCCCCACTAAGCAGTTGCAGGATCAGGGCCCTAACAGAACCAAGAGTCGTCTAATAAAACTTGCAAACCCTAGATCAGTCAGAATATACATAAATAGAACATGCCATGCAAATTAATTCTAACAATTAGACTTGCACATATATACGTATATATATATATATATATATATATATATATCATACAGGGTTTATAGAACACTTATCCATTTGCAGATGTAGTCCTTCTTCATTAATGAGGAATGGGGGATCCCTTCTCTGAGTTGATAGTCCCTCTGTTTTCCATCCCAACTCCTTTTTACATTCCATATCCCACATATGTCTTACTGACATAATCTTTACCATCTTACTCATATTGTTTACCAATCATGCAGTGCAGATGGGACATTACAAAATATCCAATGGCGTTTCACTTGAAACCCATTTCCAAGATCTGAGATCCTTCCCATGGAGTTTGGCTTCTGTAGGCCCTCTCTCATGGTCTTACTGCAATGTGTCTTCTTGGCACAATTATCAAATAGCCAAACAGTCAACATTATTTAACAATACAATTCAAATCTGATTGTTCCATAACCAATCAATAGCACTAATAATTAAATTCAATATGAATTTGCAACATTGTCTACTACAGAAATTGATTTGCTTAGTCATGAGGCTATCCTCATATTCTTTGGCTCTTGTAAGTGGCACCATTCTTTCCATTATGGATTTATGTTTGCTACCATACATGGACATCCACCTAAAACATGTCCTCCTGACACAATTTTACATAAGCCAAACAGTCATTAGCAATTTATTAGCAAAATTCCAAATCTGAGATTTACAAATCTTCTTTCTAACAAAACTTAGAGTTCTCAACCATGAGATTCTTCTCATGAGGTTTGGCTCTTTCACATGGTAGATTCCATCCTTCATCATGGACTTACCCACATTGCCATACGCAAGACTTTTCTACCTAAAATCTAAACTTCAATCAGCCAAACTCGTTATGAGTATCTATGCATATAATCTTTTCATTGCTACAACAGTCACTGAAGTGATCTCAGAATTATAACACTCAATAATTCAAACACCCTAAGTTGTTAACATTTGAAATGCAATGAAATATATAGATATATATATATGCATCATTATCATAATAAAATTGCAAGACATGGGTACACTTCCCATGCAATTTAAATAAACTATAAATACTCATTACTTCACAGCCATATTCTTTTTATGTAACTCTATCCTTCTAGTAGAGCACTATGGTATCCTATCAGCATATCTACCTTCTTTATGCAATCATTTTCTTGCATTCACAGCAGCTCATGAAATGGTCTCAGTATTAACAATGGTTCACCATTTCATCAATTATCTAATTGCATTGAAACATATATAACAACCATGCATTCTCACAATGCATCTCAACATCTGCACCTGCACATATGCATGCACATTTCCAACATTTACATAATATTTTGATGTGCATTCACTTAATGCATAACCCCTCAGTACTACCTTGCATTAATCCATGAATACTATTCATTCCAACATATTATAGCCTAACCATGGCTATCTCATATGGCATGTACTACCACAACATGACTATAAGTCTTTACTTTCTTTGGTTGTTAAACTCGCAACCAATATACACAAATGGCATGATGTAATTTTTTTCATATGAATGCATTGAGGTTTCTAAGAAACTTATAGGGCGCAAGGCTCCTTGCCTTTACATACCCGCACCTCACCATACTCAGTAGGTTGACATTCACATTCACGCACTCAATACCACATGCAAACCAAATCAACATAGTTTAAACATAGTTGAAGGGATCTTACCAAATCCTCTTTCAACATTTATGCAATTTAAGCACAAATAACTATTACCTGCATGGCTGTCATTAACATTGATTGATGTTACCTAGTCAGTTGGCCTCTTACCAAGGCTACAAAGTCCTTTTTCCAACCTCATGATCACAGATTTGTTGCACCATCCTTTTCTCATAAGGTGGTTGGTCATATGCAACAACATCATCCACATCCTTAGCCATGCTTGGTTTTCTTTGGTCCTACAACTAATGCGAACACAACTAATTATTAGAAACCACCATATGGATATTAAGTGGCTCATTGCATATGTAAAACCTCTCTATTTTACCAATATGCAGTATCATATGTGTGCACAAACATCTGCTCTTGCACTGTGCAATGTTTATTAATATGTCAACTAGTGCATATTCATGCCTTCCATCTAATCTCTTGCATTTTTAGCATTCTCATATCATAATTTTATGTATAGAAAGCTTATAAAATATAAATACAGTTAACAAGATAGGGGTTAAGGAATTCTCCCTTTCCAATCCCTCATCTTTACATGAACTTCCTCTTCCATATCATAGTTGGTTCGATTTCATGGTCTCTTGCAAGCACACAAGGAATCATTAGTTATGGTTTTCTCACCAAACAACAATTCAATACATATACTTATGCATAATATTCCTACATGCTACTTCTAGGCATGCAATTCTAGGAATTGTCCATATTGACAACAACAACAATTTTTTTTGTCAAAATAGCCATTGGCACTTTTCTTCCATGCATAACTATGAGGTATGATAACCTCCTTCAAATTATGGTTATGCACCATTTTTCCCTGTTGGATAAGCTTTCCAATGCTTATCCACGCACTCCATTCCGACTTCGGGTGTGGAAGTTACATTACTTCAAAAATGACAATTTTCGCTAAAATTCTGCACTTTTACATAGTTTGCAAAATATCATGGAAGACCAACTTCAACCACCTGTAGAAGTAAATCTAGAAGGAATCAGGAAAACTTTTCTACTGGGTGAAGTTAGTACATAGAACAAGTAACACTCAGCAACTCGTGGATCTCTATTAAGATGCAGTGTTCATCTTCTATAAATTTATGGGTTTGACCACTTTTCCTTTTTAACCCCCCCCCCCTTTTTTTTTTCAACTCTGCAATTCCAACTGCACAACCTGTGCAACTCCGCAATTCGAACCGCACAGCCTGTGTAACTCCGCAATGCGAACTGCACAACCTATGCAACTCATCTGCAACCTATGCAACTCTACAATTCCAACTGCACAACCTGTACAACTCCTGCGCAACCTGTGCACCGCCTGTGCAACTCATGCACAACTTGTGCGCAACCTGTGTACAACCTGTGCAACTCATGCACAACCTGTGCACAACCTGTGCAACTCCTGTGCAACCTATGCACAACCTGTGAAACTCATGCGCAACCTGTGTATAGCCTGTACAACTCCTACGCAACCCATGCACAACCTGTATAAATCATGCGCAACCTGTGCACAACCTGTGCAACTCGTGCGCAACCTGTGCAACCTATGCACAACCTGTGCAACTCATTTGCAACCTGTGCACATCCTGTGCAACTCATGCGCAACCTATGCACAACCTGTGCAACTCATATGCAACCTGTGCAACTCCTGTGCAACCCGTGCACAACCTATGCAACTCATGTGCAACCTGTGTGCAACCTATACACAACCTGTGCAACTCCAGCGCAACCTGTGCACAACCTATGCAACTCATGCGCAACCTGTGCAACTCCTGCGCAACCTATGCAGAACCTGTGCAACTCATGCGCAACCTGTGGACTTGAGGGGCTCATATCTCCCTCGTCCCTTAACCAAATAAGGCAAGTCTGGCACCATTGGAAAGCTCTTGGAAAGATCTATGAAATCATGTGATTCTCTGCCCCACCTAAGAAATCTGATTCTGCCATTTTCCCGAATCAAAATGCCACCCAAACTTCATCAATACTGTGTTAAAAACACTCGGATATCTGCTTGCAAACTCAGAGTTTGGTCCAAGCATCCCCATTGTTACAACATCGGCTCTGATACCACTCTGTCACGTCTCCTCCCGTCAATCCAATGCAAGGGAGTGAACATGACCAACATAGCGGGCTTATTGACAATCTCAGCCCCATTCAAAATGTTAAGAAATGCATGGATAAATAAAACTTGTGCATACATATTCATAATCAGCAAGCATAGTGGAATTAAACACTATATATGCACACAGTATCATCATGCGTTCAACATATAAACAATTAAAACATTGCATAGCATAGAATTAACATAACTCAACCACAAGAATACTTATCTTGAAATGTAAATGTCCCAACAACTGGCTATGTGAGAGCAACGTTCCACCCAACCATAGATCTCTATGTAGCCTATATTCTTTCAACTAAGAGATCACCCCCGAGCTGGGTTGTGTATCCACTAAGGCGGAACTAGATGGGCTCACTCATAGCCATGGTTTCACTCAAACAATCATGCTAAGCTAACACCTAGTTGGGTTTATCAAGAATGCAATAAGAAAAGGAGGAGGATGCTAAGCCAGTGAGATCAACCCCAGAGCTACAGACATCTTGAGCTAAATTTATGCAATCCAATCCTCTGCTCAAACATCCACACTTGGATTTCTCATAATTCTATCATCAAGTAACTCAATTCCGTCATTGGTTTTCTGGGCTATAAAAATTGGGTTTTCCAATGGATTTCGGGGTATCTAATACTCTCAATTTCGCCTCAAGGTTCATATATATGGATCCCCCATTGGATTTCACTGTCAAATACCAATTCTGGGCGTTTATGACTCTTTCAAACATGGGTTCTTGCAAAGTTGCGATTTCTGGTTTTTCTCACTATTGGGCATTTGTAATGGATGGAAACTGATGATGGGATCTTCAACAATGGAATGAGAATGAGGAAGAACCCATTCCCATGATGTAAAGTGACTTGTGGGTCAAGAAAATAGAGCCCATACTCTGCCATATGAATTTTTGGGCTGCCCATGCTCTATTGAAGCCATGGACTGAATTCTTCAACAACTTCTTTACAACAGAATTAAATGTCAGCAAGGAAAGTCAAATGGGTTCTCACAATAACATTTGGCAGCATACAGTTCAATCCCACAACCCCCTCACCACTCCTTAGTGGATACACATGGCCCCTTCTCATTAGTTGCTCCCATAGCAACTTTTGGCATTTTATTGCATGATGTTTATTTACATCATTTTTACAATGTTCCATGGCTAAATAACACATGGGTAACATAATATCTAATACTTGCTGTTTAAATAAAATTCAAGCATCTACTAATGAATTATATGGAAATTATGGTGCAGTTATAACCCATAAGAATGAGTCCATTAGTGAGGATTGTAGGACATTGATAAATGAGCATTCACTTACATGTATTGATGTAAGGGATCGTCCAGAGCTTATCGTCACATAGTTTCATGGTTATTAAGTAGAGCGCCTCAAATAGACTTATGATGGACATATAAATGATTTGATCTCAACAATTGCAATGTTTAAGGAGCTTGACGATGCAAATAATGATGATTTAATCCCAACAATTGAAATAATTAATGGGATTGAGTTAAGAATTAATGGGAATGGGGTATAGTTGTTTAAGCACCTCTTAAGCATTCACATTTCTTATCATTGAATAAATTTTTTTGTTGATTGCTTCAAGTGCAGAGTTTGCATGCCTTCCACAAGACTAATGTAATAGATATATTTAATGATTCAGTCATTAAATTTTCTTTTAAATATGGATTTTATTTGAGATAAATATCAGTTTGAGGTGATGGAAATCCCATGGGGGGTTCACTCAGTGAACATGTTACATAGAACGAACGTTCGCAGGATATTAAAGAATATCCCTAATTTCATTAAATATTGGAAAATGCCTCATAAAATTGTATTGTTGAACCCCCCTCCCAATATACCTTTCCAATTAAGAAAACCCTTAGTGTCACCAGATATTGTAGTTATTCATTTTTATCAACCCATTTTTAATACCCCCTTTATATCATATTATCAAGTTGTAACAAACATGAGCCCTCATGCATCTTCCCTTAAGCAAACAAGACGCTAAATGAAATAATAGTATAATGCTAATATATCACAAGTTAGAAAAGTTTGGGTAATACTTCTAAATCAACATTTGAGGAAAGAATTGTGCAATTCCTTCCTCAAATGGATTTTTGGGTGATCTTGAGTATGATTGTTGCTAAATCTGTTTATTTTTTCTAGTCCTGAAATCCATATCATTGAAAATACATCTTCAGAATTGCTTGTGATTTAGCATTGCTCAGATTTGTTAATTGCTTCCTGCATTTAGATCTATCGATCCCTACAAGTTGTTTTGACCACAAAAATTTGGAAGACCATTCAATATGATCGTTTTGTGGATCTCTACATAGGATTTGTTTGGGTTTAGAGGATTTCTCTATGCTAGACCTACATATTAGAAGGCTGCGAACCCATCTAGTTATTTTAGTGAAGGTGATTCATTGATCAAGTTGCTTCAAGGGGTTTTGTAGGCTCAAAGTTAATCCTAATGATTATTGTGTCCTTTTTACCAATTGGTGATGTGTCATTCCTTGTTACCATGGGTACTACGTGCAATTTGTCCAATCATACAACCATCAACATATATGATTAATCAAGTAATAACCTCAATATAATCGTGTTGCAATTTGTGTTGAGGTTGTTGGCATATTAGATTCAATTAACCATCAACAATTTCAGATCCGTTGCTTTCTATTTTTGGTGTAGATCATCACATTGAAACCTTCCGCCTTTAGTTAACTTATTCATTATTGAGGTGTAAGTTTCTCAATAAACAATTACACATTAAAAAAAAATACACCTAAAAAATGATATCCCTGAAACAAATTTATAATATTATTATTAAAAATCTAAAATATATTAAAGTATTAATTTATCAATTTATACAAATAATAGTATTTTTAAACAATTATTATTAAGTTAATAAGGATTTTAACTAACTATTAAAACATATGAAACAGAGATTTTAACTAACTATTAGAACATATGAAAGTAATAATTTAGACAGGAAAGAGAGAAACAAACATACATGCAAACTAATGAATCAGAATAAGAACAGTTATTATTAAGGAATTAACTTCATTGCAAACCCCATAGCTCAAGAAAAATGTTGAAAATGAACCAAGCGGTTGCACGAAGTATTAAAACGTATGAAAGTATTAATTTATAAGTTTATGAAAGTAGTAGGTATTTTAACAAACTAAATTAAGGTGTGACAGCAAATTATCTTTGAAATTCTATTCATGATAATGGATAAAATAACCTTGTATTGGTCATAAACTCAACAACATTTACGAACTGTGAAGAATAGTCGCGGATTTTGAGTTCAATAAATCTATGGATCATATTGTTGTTGGGCAGATCATATCCACATTGTGCAGTAGATTGCATCTGTAAATATTTCTCAACGATTCTGGCGATCTCCTGTGTTTGGTAAAGAGTGAACATGGAGAAGTATGACCTACAAGACAAAATCGGAGAGGGATCATATGGGAAGGTTTTCAAGGGTAGAGTCAGAGCAACAGGTCAGATGGTGGCTCTCAAGAGAACATGTTCCGCGTACAATGGCGAAGGGGTTCCTGCCAGTTCTCTCAGAGAAATCGCAAATCTCAAGCTGCTCTCCCGTGGTGAAAACATTGTCAAGTATGTATGTTTTTATTGTTTTTTTCTCACGTTTTTATTGCATATCAACCAAAATTCGGTGGATTCTGCAGCTAATTGCTTTGCGAATTTGCTTATACTCTGCAGGTTGATGGCTGTGGAGGCCGACGACAGTGAAGGTGGAAATGTGGCGGTATATATGGTGTTTGAATTTATGGACTGTGACCTTGGAGCTTGGTATCAGAGATATTTAACTAACCATGAATCACAGCTACCGCCCATGATCGTCAAGGTCCACTTAATATATATTTTTCAATGCATTGCATTGTACATAGTATAACGCTTTATTGTTTATATTATAATTTTTATTTTGTTGTTGAGCATATTGCTGTTTGCGTTGCAGAACATTATGCATCAGCTGCTTAAGGGAGTTGAGTATTGTCACAGGCACGGAGTTATACACAGGTCACTCTTATATTTTCTTCTGTTGTGATCTCATCTCAGCTGATATTTTAAAATATATATTTGCATTAACGTATCGTACGTTTTTGGGATTGCAGAGACTTGAAACCTCCGAATATATTATTGAATTTAGAGGCCGGACTGGTAAAGGTTGCAGATATGGGGCTTGGTAGAGTTCTACATAAGACGTTCGCGTCCTATACCCAAGAGGTAGGTGTTTATTCTTTGCCTGGAAAGACGCGAAACTTGGGATAGTGATTATTCTAATTAAATTAGGGTTTCTAAATTCTAATTGACTATCTAATGCAGGTGGCAACTCTATGGTATAGGCCTCCTGAATTGCTGCTCGGAGAAACGGACTATAATTTTGCAATTGACATTTGGGCTGTTGGGTGCATTTTTGGTACACTACATTTCATTTCGTATAAAGTTTTTTGGTTTGTAGGCATTATACAGTTAAAAAAAACATTAATGGTAATGGTTGTAACTAATTATGCAGCTGAATTGTGTAATATGGAGCCTTTTTTTGTCGGAGATACCGAGACACAATACCATCAAATAATCAAGATATTCCAGTGAGTTTCAGTATTTTAAGTCCAAAAAAGTGTTTACTGTAATTGTATTATCTTTTTGGTAGAAATAAAATTACCATAGTTCTGCTTTCGTCTTTCATCTTTCAGGGTAATAGGAACTCCGAATGAAGAATTATGGCCAGGAGTAACTCAGCTTAAGTATTGGAGTTCTGAATTTCCTAAGTTTAGGCCTCGGGATTTGGGAGATCTCATTCCAAATTTAGATGACTGTGGTTTGGACTTGTTATCAGTAAGATACTCTAGTCCTTTAAGATTCTTGAAGGCATTATTATTTTTACTTATTTAGGGTTAAATAAATATAATTGTCATTTATGCCTTCATTTACTAATGCTTATATAAATTTTAATAAAATTTATTTTATGCAGAAAATGTTTCAACATGAACCTTCGAGAAGAATTTCAGCCAGGAACGCACTATCGCATCCCTACTTTTTTGACGTCGATGCGTGTCTCGACATCTCATTTTCTAATTTATATTAAATCTGTGTCTTACACCTTACACCTGCGTAAGGCACGGTCTATAGTAATCCCTTAGCGGTCAAAGTTCTCTCACTGACTTTCAATTTGTTTAGTTTTTTACAAATATATTTTTATTATAGTTTTTTAATAGCTATAAAAAAATATTAATATTAAATTAAATATTTGTAAATTTAAAAATATTTTTCATAATTTAAAAATATATTAAAATTTTAATCGAGAAGCTTAGTTCTTCATGCTACCACACCCTAACATAATTGGAGTCCGTTGGAATCCGTTTCCAACAAGAAACTTCTAGAATCCACAATTTTCCAGATTTTCATTTGAATTTCACAGAAGCGAGGTCCCTCAAGATCGAGGAGTTTACACGGTTTACAATACTCTTATTAGGGTTTAAATTCCGCCCGATGCTTGGTAATGGCCGCGAAGACGGATTTGCCAATCAACTCTTACAGAATCAGAATACAGATAAGCTGAGGAAGCTTAATGAATCTGGGAAAGCAAAGAAAGATCTGGAGCAATTGGAAGATTTTGATCCAAAGTTGGCAGATGAAGAGCGGGAGAAAGGTACGAGATGCAGTTTTTATTACATATGATATTTGACAAGATATTAGATAGAAAGCTAGCAGAAACCACAATCGTATGGCTCTGAATTTGTCAAGTAGGATACTCGATGATTTTGGTGCATTGTAAGTGAATAATATTCATAGTAACTGAAGATGAATCATATTCATAGTAACTGAAAGAAGAAAGAACTTTAAGATTCTATATGGTGGTTGTATATTCATAGTAACTGAAAGAAGAAAGGACTTTAAGATTCTACATGGTGGTTGTATATTTGTTTTTCAGAAAAATGCTATGTTTCTATTCGTTTGATTACTATTTTAATTCTTCACTATTATGTGACCTCGAAAGGATATTCAAAACTGCACCTTGCAGGTGCTATAGAGATTCGTCGATTGACATTCCAGTTTCTAGCTTTGTCTAGATTGTTTGCCATATTTTAGCGATTAAGAATTTTAGGTTATAGGAAATGAATTCTTTAAGCAACAGTAGTATTCTGAGCCTATAAAGCATTCCATGAAAGCACTTAGAAGGAATCCCAACGATGCAAGGGTAAGCGGTCTTATTACCGTCTTCTTTAGTGTTTCCCTCATTCCAATGCTCATGGCAGATTCTTATGGTTGAGATTTTGGTTGATTAGTGCAGCTGTAAACACAGGTCTACAGATCAACTTCTTACACAAAGTTTGGAGCTTTTGGAGCTTTGGCAGAAGGATCCATCATTTACAAAAGGTTATTAAATAAGTGTATTGAGTTGGATCCATCATTTACAAACGGTTATTAAATAAAGGTTGTTGTTCATTACTTCATGAAAGAATATGACAAAGCCTTGGAAACTTAACACGTAAGCTATATTTCTATGGTATGGTATTCTAACTGTAATTTTTTTGGGTAGTTTTTATCTCCAAGTACTTATACTATAATTAGTGCTCATATATTATATACTTGTGGTTTCAAACATGTTTGAACCACGCAAGAACTATTAGAAAGTGGCCGTAGGTATGATGACTAGTATAGCTAAATTGCTTAATATAAGCATTGCCTTTTAAAATTATGTAGGGTAGTTAAATATTTTTAATAGTATTTTTAATAATATTTGATTTATTAAAATATGGTCTTTAATTGAAACTAGTTATTTTACTACATATATATAGGCTTAATCCTATTATATGTTGCACAAAAATGTGTTGGAGCAAATTAACAAAATCAACACAGGGGACATGAGGAAATGGAGAGACATGTGTGTTTTTGAACTTTGGAGAGACAGGTGTGTTTTTTAACTTTTTTTTTTATGTATTCATATGGGTAATAGGGTCGAGATTAGGACATTACTTCAGTTATTCCTTTGTTTTGATGGTGATCATAAGAGTGATATGCTATTGATTAGTGTGCATATGTATTGTTTGCAGTCCAAAGCAATGCAAGATCCAACTATTCAGCATATCCAACATATATTTTCAGATCCTCTCATGAGACATGTAATGTGAAGTTTTTTTAATTGACATTGAGAAAAATGCTTCGTGTAAAGCAATCATGTCCAATTGCTATATTGTTGGATTTCAAAATATCATGAGATGATTTCTGGTTGAATTAGTCATTAAGTGCCCATGTTATGATTGATTGTCTAGAAATGAATGATGCTAAACCCTTAGTGAAAAGGGATTATGTCCTAAACATCAAAGAAAGGCCAATTAGATAATCAAGTGGTAAAATAAAATCTGCAAGATAATGGGGACTAGGATTGATTTTTGATGCTTAGAATAGGATAGATTTTTAATGCTAAGATTGAACTATTCATGGTAAGGGTTTCTATTGGAAGGATTATGGTATGGGTTTTGAATCATTTTCTTTGAAACTATTCTTCTTGACATGTCTTTTAAAATTCTCATTGGTGATCCTTTCAATTATCAAAAAAGATATACTGATTCAAATGGGCATTGATTCAAATGGGCATTATTTACTTGTTTATAAACCTCCATTCTTATAAAATATTGCATGATGATTAAATATTTCATACCAAACTCACTCATCATAGAAAATTTGAATTCAACCTTCATATTAGAACTCCTACCCATATACAACAAATCATCAACATATAAACCGATAGTAAGAATATCATTACCTTCTTGTTTGTAGTAAAGGATAGGTTCACTCTTACTTCTACTTATGTTGAATCCATTCTCATGAAAATATCCATCAATACTAACATACCAAGCTCTTGGTACTTGCTTTAGGCCATACAACACCTTCTTCAACTTGTAGACTTGATGTTATTTTCCTTGTACTTCAAAACATTGTGGTTGTTCTAACCACATGACATGAAATTACAATCTATTCTCTATAGTGGATGAAGGTTTCATAGGTTGAATAAAACTTGGTGATGAAAAATGTTTATAGGTTTCTGTAAAAGGAGATATAGAAGTCCATATTAAAGAAGGTGTGAAAAATGTTAAAGATGTTTATTACACTCCAAATAAGTCTTGGATAGTTGTGAGAAAAGAATTATAAAGTAGTGTTTGGCAATACGCAATGCACAATTTATGACAAGAGTCAAGGAAATAGGGTGGTTACATTTGTTCCTATGTCAAATAATCAGATGTCCCCATTGGAGTCTGGACAACATAGCATCAATCTTGTTGTTATGGCATATGACAACAGAAGTTGGTTGTGGCATCTAAGATATGGGCATTTGAATTTTCATAGTTTGAAGCTTCTAACATTAAAAAAAATAGTTTATGGTTTTCCTAAGGTTGAAGAGCACAAGGAGGCTTGTGAAGGATCTCCTAAAGGAAAACATGCAAGACAATTTTTTTCATAAGGAAAGGCATGGAGGACCCATTAGCCACTTCAACTAGTTCATTCTAATATTTTTCTATGCACACAAAGAGTTTGGCTAAGTCATCATATTTCATTAATTTTATTGATTGATGATTACTCCTGAATGTGTTGGGTTTATTTTTTGAAGAGCAAAGGTGAAGCTTTTGATATATTCAAGAGGCAAAGGTGAAGCTTTATAATCTAAGGTGAAGCTTTATCACAATTCATTAAAGGCATTAAACCTCTTGAAGTAAAAAATACACTATATACTATATTGTATTGATTTAAGATAGGGCACAGTGGAATTGAACCACCTGTTGATCTATATGTAACTTCGGAATGTATTTCATCTGTGTATTTTATATATATTTATTGTACCCTTATAAGAGATGTGTCATTCCTCTATAAGGAAGTGTCATCATGTGGATTGACAAGTGTCGCAAGTGTGTGTACTTGCCGATGGGTTATTAGACAACCATGTGTGGGGTCGGCCCTGAAATATATATTATAATGTGGATGTGCCTAGCTAGACAAGTCGGCCCCATATGGTCACTGGGAAAAAATGTTAGTATAAATAGAGATCAGGTGATCTCTATTTAGATCATTTGGAAAAGTACATCTCTCTCACTCAGAAAGTGGTGCACTAGTGAGGAGGAGGATCATCTGCTACTAGGAGACTATCTTAGTGTATTTTGGTTGTACTTTGGTTGAGCCATTGCTCTCTCTATCTCTGAGGAAGTTGTGGGGTTTTTCACCTTAGGGTTTTCCCCACGGAAACTCTGTGTCTCTTGTCTCTTATGCTTTTGATTCTTGTGATACTTGTCACACTTATTGTGATTGTCATGCATTGATATACTATATATGTTATTCTCTCAGTAAAGATCCTAGAGTATTATGAATTAATGCTCAAAATTTAACATGGTATCAGAGCTAACTTGAGAAGAAGACATTTTGCAGTGACGAAAACTTGAGTTTCTTGTTTATTGGGTTTCTCTCCACATATTTTGGAAAAGCAGTATAGTAGATTGACTCTACTCATCAAGGCGCATCTATCTGTCCAATCAGAATTCAATTTTGAGTATTTTCAGATTTGACCCTAAACATTAGGGTTTCCACAAAAATAGGAATTTCTAAAATCTGAAGACATAGCTGGAAGCTCCTTGCAAAAATCAAAGTTTAGAGCTTTGGATCGAGATTTTTGGCTGGGTAGATCTCCGGGAAACTCAAACCCTAATTTAGGGCTCTTCGAGTGAACCGAGGAGGACGAAAAGACAAATCTAAAGGGTAAAGCTTTGCTGATCTCAAATTCTGAATGCACCAGGCTGATCAGCTCATCAAGGCGCATCTTTCTGTCCTTTCATAAATTTGAAATTCACATTTTGAATTTTTAGGGTTTTTCGGACAAACCCTAATCCAGGACGAGATCCAATTTTCAGCATTTCAAGTGGTAAGACCTACATCTTTTCTATTTCCATTTGAAGTACTCTTTAAGATGTCTCACCACACCAAGCTTGAGGATAAGCTTGAAGGGGCTGATAACTTCCGAGCTTGGAAGTATATGATTGGGTTAATCCTCGAAGAGAATGAGTTGGACTCATATATAAAAGAAGACATCCCTATCCCAGAGGATGAAGAGGCTAAAGTATTGCATAAGAAAAACTTGGTCAAGGAAAAGAGAATCATTGATGATTCTATCAAAGACCATCTCATACCCCATGTGTCTTCTCTAAAGACACCCAAAGAGATGTTTGACTCTTTGACCAAGCTATTTGAAGGGAAGAACATAAATCGGAAGATGACCCTACGGAACCAATTGAAAGGGGTAAAGTTTCAGAATGGAGAAACCATTCAATCTTATTTTTCAAGAGTCTCCCAGATCAAGGAACTGTAAGTTTTAAACCTTAACAGTGAAGTACAAACATATATCGATTCTTAAGCATTTACAGAAAATACACAATGGCACACACATTACACAGAGATTTTCACCTGGAAACCCTTAACCGGGAAAAACCAGCAAAACTTAGAGCCGCATAGCTCCTTTTTCATTATATGTTTATTTTACATGTACAATACAATAAATGGTATTCTGCAGCATCTAAAACCCTAATTCGTTTACCCGAATTAGGTTACAACCCTAATTCCTTTTACCGGAATTAGATAGAGTACAATGGGTCGAAAATCGCGAAAAAGCAAAAAGCAACCCAAAAAAATTTTGCGCTCCGCGCGGACTCCGGGGGCCTAACGGCCCCCTCCGTGTCGTTTCGGAACCTAACGGTCCGAAACGAAGGGGGTGGGCCCTGTCGGGCTACCCCCCCCTCTAAACCCCCCCCTCCGGACGCGCCCGGCGCAGGCGAATCGAAGGTGCCGTAGGGATCGTGTTGTACACGCAGCGACCATGTGAAGAGATATAACATACCCAACATTCTCCCACTTGTTGTTCTCTTCACATACAGGAGAAATTTATGACTTCAACAATTCAGGGCAACAATGCCCATGTTCTCTTTGCACCAAGAGAACTTCTGAGTACTCACAGACTTTGTCAAAGAGTCTGCAACATTTACCAAAGTGTCAACCTTTTCCAGCAACACTTTGTTCTGTTCAACCATGTCTCTGACGAAATGGTACTGCACATCAATGTGCTTTGTCCTCGAGTGATAAGCAGGGTTCTTTGCCAGAAATATTGCACTTGAGCTATCACAACCAATTTTTACTGCATTCTGAACAAAACCAATACCTGAACACAATCTTTGCAACCATACAGCTTCCTTACTTGCATGGGTAGCTGCCATGTATTCAGCTTCTGTAGTTGAGAGTGCAACTACAGCTTGTCTTCTACTCATCCAACTGATTGCTCCTCCAAATAGATTAAAAACGTAGCCACTTGTAGATCTTCTGTGATCAAGATCTCCAGCCCAGTCAGCATCAGCAAATCCTTGTATATCTATCTCTCTGTTTAGACCGGGTCTTCCTTGGTAGCAGATTGCAGAATCTGTAGTGCCACGCAAATACCTGAAGACCCTTTTTACTGCAGTCCAATGTTCCTTTCCTGGTTTTGACATGTATCTACTCAAAACTCCCACTGCATGGGCTATATCTGGTCTAGTACAGACCATGGCATACATCAGACTGCCAACTGCACTAGCATATGGAACATGAGACATGTCCTCTACCTCTTCTTGTGTAGTGGGACACTGTTCTGCAGATAACCTTACACCTACAGGAATGGGCACCTTCACTGGTTTGCTTTCCTGCATATTAAATCTCTTCAATATCGTTTCAACATATTTCCTCTGATTTAACCAGAGTTTCCTGTTTTCACGATCTCTTTTTATTTCCATGCCCAAAATGAAATTTGCAGCACCAAGATCTTTCATGTCAAATTCAGATGACAGCTGATTCTTGACATCCTTGATGATTTCTTTGTTGTTTCCAATTAGCAACATATCATCAACATACAATATTACATAAATAAAATGATCACCAATTAGCTTAAAATAAACACAGTGATCAGCTTTGCTTCTTGAGAAACCAAGTCCCAGTATATAAGTATCAAATTTTTGATACCACATTCTGGGAGATTGTTTCAAACCGTAGAGAGACTTTTTCAGCTTACAGACAAGCTCCTTTCTTCCTTTCACCACAAACCGTTCTGGTTGCTTCATATAGATCTCTTCATTAAGATTTCCATGTAGGAAAGCCGTCTTTACATCCATCTGTTCTACTTCAAGATCAAAAGCAGCAGAAATAGATAAAAGAAATCTAATAGAAGTCAATTTTGCAACAGGTGAAAAAATCTCACCAAAATCGATGCCCTCAATTTGGGAGTAACCTTTCGCAACTAGTCGAGCCTTGTACTTCTCCACTTTACCTGCTGCATTTAACTTCTTCTTGAATACCCATTTGCTTCCAATAGGCTTTCTTCCTTCTGGCAACTCAACCAGATCCCATGCCTCATTTTTGTCCAAGGCATCCATTTCTTCTATCATGGCCTTCTTCCATAGTTTACTATCTTCTGAATCCATTGCCTCTTTAGCAGTTCTAGGATCATCATCAGTAATAGATAACACAAAATTAGAACGAAAATCAGGGGGACTGTACCTTTCAACTTGCCTTCTTTCTCGGTCAGATCTCCTCAATACCGGAGTCTGTGGATCCGCCTCTTCATCTGATTCAGACGATTCTGCCTCCTCATCTGATTCAGACGAATCTGGTTCCTCAAAAGAGTCACCTCTTTCATCTTTGATATCAAAGTGTAGCTTCTCTGAATCCTTTTCCTTTGGTACATCCTCAATCCTGGAAGTGCTTTCAACTTCTCTGAAGATCACATCTCGACTGTAAACTGTTTGCCTTTTTACTGGGTTCCACAGCTTGTAACCTTTCACTCCATCCTTGTAACCAATGAAGATACATTTTTCCGCCTTATTATCCAACTTGCTCCTTTTCTCCTTTGGAACATGTACAAAAGCATCACACCCAAACACTCTGAGATGAGAGAGAGAGGGTTTCTTACCAGTCCAAACCTCATGAGGTGTCTTGTCAACCAACGCTGATGTGGGTGTCCTATTCACTAGGTAACACGCAGTGTCAACAGCTTCTGCCCAGAATTGTTGTGCTAGCCCTGCACCACTGAGCATACTCCTTGCCTTTTCCATCAATGTCCTGTTCATCCTTTCTGCAACCCCATTCTGTTGAGGTGTGTATGGAGTAGTCTTTTGCCTTGCTATTCCACACGTTTTACAGAACTCCTCAAATTCACTTTCACAGAATTCTCCACCGTTATCTGTTCTGAGTACTTTTATTTTCTTCTCAGTTTGATTCTCTACAAGAGCCTTAAATTCTTTAAATCTATTAAAAACCTCAGATTTCTTACGCAGGAAATAAATCCAAGTTTTCCTTGAGAAATCATCTATAAATGAAACATAATACACAGATTTACCAAGTGATGGAACAGGCACAGGTCCAAAAACATCACTGTGTATTAACTCTAAGATTCCTTTAGCTCTTACAACACCAGATGAGAATCTTACTCGATTCTGTTTACCATATAAGCAATGTTCACAGAAATCAAAATCTAATGTGAAATCAGACATGCCTTCAGCCATACTTTTACCTTGTAATAGTCGAAGACCCTTTTCTCCAATATGTCCCAGCCTTCGATGCCATAGCGATGTCTTCTCACTAGAGACAGTAAGGACTCTGTCTCCTTCATTTTTACCCTCAGAAACAATAGTGCTGTTACATCCATTTTTGAAGGTGCTTCCCAACAACTTGTATAGAGTTCCAATCCGAACTCCCCTCATCAACACCAATGACTCTCGAACCATTTTGCATGTGTTCTTTTCAAATAGAGTTTTCACACCTGCATCATCCATTTTACTTACAGATATAAGGTTTCTAGCCAACTTTGGAATGTGCAGAACCCCGGGAAGAGTTTTAACCCTTCCATCTTTGAGCAGTAGCTTGACCTTTCCTCGACCTATGATTTTCGCTACCGAGTTGTCTCCCAGAAATACATCTCCTCCATCATACTTTTCGTATTCAGAAAACCACTCCCTGTGGGGAGTCATATGATAAGACGCACCTGAGTCAATCAACCACGAATCATGCTCTGCATGTGTACTTGAAGATGCCAGATACACATCTCCTCCTTCCTCTGTAGATTCTTTCCCATCTGCGGATGGAGCGTCATTAGGTCCTCTACTTTTATCAGTAATTTTCGATTTACAATCCTTCTTGTAATGCCCAGCTTTTCCGCACTTCCAGCATTTTCTTACAGAAGGTCCTGGAGATTTAGATCTCCCTCTAGATTTAGATCTACCACCTGAAGACTTATTTTTAGATCTGTCTCCAGGGCGACCTCTTACAAATAAGGCATCCTTGGCTGAACTATCTATGGATTTCCGCCTCATTTCCTCCGATAGTAGGGATGCAACCACATCATCGAAGTTTAGTGTGGTTGCATTACTCCCAATAGCTATGACCAGATTATCCCATGAATCTGGCAAAGAGCACAACAGACTAATACACTTTTCATCATCATCAAGTTTAATACCAACAGATGTCAACTGACTTACCAGAGTATTGAAGGCGTTTAGATGCTCTGAAACAGAGTCTCCATCAGTCATCCTCAGAAGGTACAATTTCTTTCGCAGAAATAACTTATTTACCAGGGACTTTGACTGATACAGACTTCCCAGTTTATCCCATAGCTTCTTTGCAGTGTCTTCTCCAGATACGTTCACCAATACCGAATCTGCAAGGCAAAGACGAATAGTGCTCCTTGCTTTCCTTTCCAGCTTTTCCCATTCTTCTTTTACCGCACCAGAGGGCATGGTACCTGGATCTACTGCGATCCATTGTTCTCTATCTACCAGAAGATCTTCCATCTTGAGCTTCCATAGCTCAAAGCTATGACCATTAAATTTCTCAATCTCGAATCTAGAACTGCTCGCCATTCTTTAAACAAAGAATAAATCACCGCTGCAAAGCTCCCACTGAAACCAGGTTTATCACAAATCCAAGATCGAGCCAAACCCCTGGAAACAAAGGCGTCCCTCTGAACCCAAAATTGCTCTGATACCAAATGTAAGTTTTAAACCTTAACAGTGAAGTACAAACATATATCGATTCTTAAGCATTTACAGAAAATACACAATGGCACACACATTACACAGAGATTTTCACCTGGAAACCCTTAACCGGGAAAAACCAGCAAAACTTAGAGCCGCATAGCTCCTTTTTCATTATATGTTTATTTTACATGTACAATACAATAAATGGTATTCTGCAGCATCTAAAACCCTAATTCGTTTACCCGAATTAGGTTACAACCCTAATTCCTTTTACCGGAATTAGATAGAGTACAATGGGTCAAAAATCGCGAAAAAGCAAAAAGCAACCCAAAAAATTTTGCGCTCCGCGCGGACTCCGGGGGCCTAACGGCCCCCTCCGTGTCGTTTCGGAACCTAACGGTCCGAAACGAAGGGGGTGGGCCCTGTCGGACTACCCCCCCCTCTAAACCCCCCCCTCCGGACGCGCCCGGCGCAGGCGAATCGAAGGTGCCGTAGGGATCGTGTTGTACACGCAGCGACCATGTGAAGAGATATAACATACCCAACAGGAACAACTAGAAGCAGTGGATGAAATGGTAGAGAATGGTGAAGTTGTCATGACCACTCTAAATGGCTTACCTAGGTCATGGGACTCCTTCATTCAAGGTATCTGTGCAAGGAAGAAGTTGATTTCCTTCAGTAGACTATGAGAAGAATGCTCACAAGAAGAAGCAAGGCTTGTGGCACGAGAAGAAAAGATGGGGAATGAAGATCAAGCTCTCACAGCTCACACCAAGAAAGGGAAGTCCAAGAGAGAGCCATCTCACTCCAAGAAATCTTCACATCACTTCAAAGAAAGAAGAATATGCTTCACCTGTAATGAGAAAGGACATATTGCCTTAAATTGTCCCAAGAACAAGAAGGACAACTGTTCAATTTTTAGTATTAAATCACAATACTATAGGATCTTTGCTGAGAGAATAACATCTACAGTATATCAATGCATGACAATCATAATATGACAAGCATCACAAGCATCACAAGAATCAAAAGCATAGAGACAAGAGACACAGAGTTTCCGTGGGGAAAACCCTAAGGTGAAAAACCCCACAACTTCCTCAGAGATGGAGAGAGCAATGGCTCAACCAAAATACAACCAAATAACACTGAGATAGTCTCCTAGCAGATGATCCTCCTCCTCCTCACTAGTGCGCCACTTTTCAGAGAGATAGATAGTTACTTTTCCGAGTGAGTAAAATAGAGATCTCCTATCTCTATTTATACTCACCTTTTTGCCCAGTGACCTACTGGGGCCGACTTGTCTACTTTGATACACCCACATTATAATATATATTAATTAGGGCCGACCCCATAAGGTGGTCTAATAACCCATCGGCAAGTACACATACTTGCGACACTTGTCAATCCACATGACAACACTTCCTTATAGAGGAATAACACATCTCTTATAAAGGTACAATAAATATATATATAATATACAGATGAAATACATTCTGAAGTTACATATACATCAACACTCCCTCTTAACTAGGAAGGTATTTCTCGACACAGATCTTCTAGACAAGTCTTCTTCTCTGGATCATCGTCATCGATGCATCGTCATCATCATCGTCACTGCTGCTACTATCTCAACCAATCTCTGACTCTACTCGTCATAGGAAGTTCTACAGAGCCAGTCCTTTTTCATACTGGATGTAGGCCCAGCACCTGCAGGTCTTCATCATCACTGGCCATACTGTGGAATCCTCAGGACTTATTACGTGCGTCACAAAACCTCGAAAGAGCATCCCAGGCTGTTACGAGCACACAGCTCTACCTATAGGATCTCCTAGGGCACCGAATTACATGTGACCTCACCACAAAACCTCGCAAGAGCATCCCAGGCTGTTACGAGCACATAGCTGTACCTATAGGATCTCCCAGGGCAACGAATTACATGTGGTCATGGAAAAACCTCGCAAGAGCATCCCAGGACTGATTACGGGCACACAGCCCAACCTATCGGATCTCCCAGGGAAACGAATTACATGCCATAGGACAAAACCTCGAAAGAGCATCTGCCAGATATCCCAGGGAACCGAATTACATGCCATAGGAAAAACCTCGAAAGACTATCTGCAGATCTCCCAGGGCACCGAATTACATGTCCTCCCAGAGCAAAACCTCGAAAGAGCATTTGCCAGATGTCCCAGGGCACCGAATTACATGCCATAGGCAAAACCTCGAAAGACCATCTGCAAATCTCCCAGGGCACCGGATTACATGCTCATCTGCACAACCTGATCCATGGCCACAGAGTATCAACCTGATACTCACCATACATCATCCTAATGTATCCATGATCATCCTGATCATCATCACTGCAACGTCCTGCTGCATGTCATCTGGAGCAACATCATGAAGCTCATCATCTATGATCATCCTGATCATCACTGCAACATCCTGCTGCATGTCATCTGGAGCAACATCCTGAAGCTCGTCATCTATGATCATCCTGATCATCACTGCAACATACTGCTGCATGTCATCTGGAGCAACATCCTGAAGCTCGTCATCTATGATCATCCTGATCATCACTGCAACATCCTGCTGCATGTCATCATACCTGATCCACCTGATCATCAATGCATCTTCCTGATGCATACCAAGTATCTACCTGATACATATCATCATACATGATCTTCCTGATCATCAATGCATCTACCTGATGCATACCAAGTATCTACCTGATACATATCATCATACATGATCCTCCTGATCATCAATGTATCCACCTGATACAAATACAAATACATGATACATATCACCATACATGATCCACCTGATCATACAATGTATCCACCTGATACATATACAGATACATGGTCCAAGCATCCAACAGGATGCATATACAAAATACATACACATGATCCAACTGATCATATCCAGCATCTAACATGATGCATACATACATAAATGATCCAACTGATCATATCCAGCATCCAACATGATGCGTACATACATACATAAAAATGATCCAACTGATCATATCAAGCAGAAACCAGAACATCATCCTGATGCTCATCATCCAGCGCTTACATCCACAGCCATGTGAAGGATCCTCGTTCCAACATGTTTGGAATGGCTTCAGCAAATGTGTCCATCACTTCTTCCTCGAAGTGTCCTCGATCTGAAGAACGCCAAGCCTCTCTCTGAAGTACTCAAACTTCACTCTGGCAAGTGGCTTCGTCAGTACATCTGCAATATGCTCGTCCGTCGCAACATACAGGAGCTTCACAGCTCCTCTCTGCACCATATACCTGATATAGTGATATTTGATCTCTATGTGTTTCGACCTGTCATGAAACACTGGGTTCTCGGACAGCTTCACACAACTCTGGTTATCACAGAAGATACCAGTAGCCTCCAATGGGAGATCAAATAACTCAGACAGTAGCTTCCGTAGCCATACTGCCTCACAACTAGCTGAACAGGATGCAACATACTCTGCCTCAGCTGTACTCAGTGCTACATAGGACTGCTTCCTGCTAAACCAAGAGATCACACCTGATCCCATACTGAAACAACACCCAGATGTGCTCTTCCTATCTGCAGCACTACCAGCCCAATCTGAATCAACATAAACCTGCAGGTTAAACTTTTGATTCGCTTCATACTTGAGCCCATAATCCACTGTACCCTTCAGGTACCTCAGAACATGCTTTACAGCAACCAGGTGAACACTCCTCGGATCCATCAGGAACTGGCTCAATGTGTTCACAGCAAAGCAAATGTCTGGTCTTGTGTTCGTCAGGTACATCAAGGACCCAATCATCTGACGATACATAGTGATATCAATCGGCTCAGATGAAGCATCACATAGAAGCTTCAGATTCGATGCCATAGGTGTGGCCATGGCCTTGCAATCCATCATCCCGAATCTCTTCAGGATATCTACTGTGTACTTCCCTTGACCAAGGAAGATCCCACCTGCATTATGCCACACCTCCATACCTAGGAAATAGTGCATCATTCCCAAATCTTTCATGTCGAATTCAGCTGCAAGCTTCCTCTTAGTATCTGCAATCAGTCTGTCATCTCCTGTCACAAATAGGTCATCCACATACAGGAGTAGAATCATTGGATTCCCTTCCTCAACCTTGTAGTAAAGATTGGAATCTGCTTTACTCTTGGTAAATTCCAAGCTAGATAGGAAACTGTCCATCCTACCATACCAGGTTCTGGGAGCTTGCTTCAAGCCATACAAGGCTTTCTTCAATTTGCATACATATGACTCCCTGTCAGGTCTTGGGACTACATCCCAAACATCTTCTTCATGATCTACGGATCATGGCATTCCATTTCTTCATCCCATATCCTGGGAACTTCAATATCTTCAATAGATATCTTTCTTGCTGGAACAAATGTTGTAGTCCTTTTGTAGGTGAAGATATACGGTCTTTCCTACAAAACAAGTTAAATTGCATGATTAGAAACATCTCATAATTTTCAGAACAAATTCTTTACACATAAAAAAATATGTCATGCAGTCATGCAGTTATCTTAGCCAATTCTTCAATACAACATTTATCCATGTTCCACAAATTTCTAGATGCCTTCCAGTCTCTACCAGAACATTGTTAAGAGTTTGCACTACTCCCAACATGTCAGCAAAGAGGTTTCATTCTAGATAAGTAGCACTGGAATGTTGTACAGTGCCATAAGCCACTTACCTATCACATGCATATTAGTAGTATATTGTTCATTAATGCAATCATTCAAATATGTACAATACATCTCCTAAGTCTAGGAACATAAGCATAATATTATTAAACAAACAAAATAGGCAAGAAATGATAATTGAAATACTTATCTTTGTTTGTTTGTTTGGGTGGACTCCCTCTGAGTCTTTGCTTCCTGGTAGGAGCTGCTGAAGTAGCTTATTCTACACCTTTCTGTTGTGGAATGTAGGAAGATGGTCAACTCCCTCTGAAGATCTGCATCCTTGCAGGAGCTACTGGAGTGTGCTCCCTTTTTATCTTTGCTTCCTGGATTACCTGTCCTTATATTCATCTTTGCTGACATCAATATTCTTGAATCCTGGAAAGTATATTCTGTAAGCCTTCGAGCTTTCACTATAACCCACAAAGATGCCCTTCTTTCCTGAAGGATCTAGTTTAGTCCTCTTCTCTTTTGGGACATGAGTATATACTGGACAACCAAATATTCTGAGATGGCTGACTTCAGGTCTCTTACCAGAAAAGACCTCTTCTGGTGTCTTGTTGTCCAATATCTTGTGGGGTGTTCTGTTCTGCACGTATAAAGCTGTTCTGGCTGCTTCTGCCCATAGATGCATAGGAAGATCTTGATCATGCAACATTGCCCTTGCTGCTTCCATGATAGTTCTGTTCTTCCTTTCTACAACTCCATTCTGTTGAGGATTATAAGGAGCAGTCAACTCCCTCTTAATCCCTGAATCACTTCAAAGTTTCTTGAAGTCATTTGAGGTGAATTCTCCACCATTGTCGGATCTGAATGTTTTGATCTTCTTGTCAGTTTGATTCTCCATCAAGTTTTTGAATTCCTTGAATTTGTCAAGCACCTCATCTTTGCCTTTCAAGAAGTATACCCAAGTATTTCTGGAGAAGTCATCAATAAATGATACATAGTAAACATACCCACTTAGGGAACTGGATGACATGGGGCCACATACATCTGAGTGGATGATTTCCAGAATGTCTTTTGCCTTGCTTTCACTGCTTGGGAAAGCCTTCTTAGTGTTCTTTCCTTTTGCACATCCTTTGCAAACACCTTCATGTTTGGTCTTGATTTCAGGAAGACCCTCTACTGCCTTGCTTGCAATTGGAAGTGCCCTATAGTGCATATGAGCAAGTCTTATATGCCAAAGTTCACTTGGCTCCATGGATTCATGTACCATGGCATGTTCAGGTTGTCCCTTCAATTTATACAAGCCTCCCTCTTGCTCTCCAATCACTACTGCATCATCTATGTTCTTTTCCTTTGGCCACATTAGGACTTGGCCATCCACAAATGCAACCCTCATACCTTTTGCATCCAATGCAGAGATGGAGAGTAAGTTCTTCTTAAGTCCAGGTACATACAGTACTTCTTTCATCTTCAATGATTTTCCAGAATCTAGGTTGTAGGAGGCTTCACCACTTCCTTTGATTGGATATTGATAATCATCCCCAAGTTTCACCTTATGGGGTGATTCATGTTCAGAAAGGTTCACAAAAGATTCCTTGAACCCAGTCATGTGTTTGGAGGCCCCACTATCAATCAACCAATCATTACAACCATGAGAAATAGTACCTGTGAGAGCAGAGATCAGAACATACTCTTCTTCACTTGATGAGTCATCATCACTATCACTTTCTGCCCTAGCCTTCTTCTTTGGAGGTTCATCATCTTCGGCAGCATGAGCATGAAACCTTCTTTTGCTTCCCTTCTTCTTCTTACTGGAGTTGTTGTTATTATCCCTTTTGTTCTTGGGACAATCTGAAGCAAAGTGACCCTTCTCATTGCATGTGAAGCATCTTAGGTCTTTCTTGTTCTTTTTATAGGATCTATTGTGGCAAGAGTGATCCTTCTTGGCTTTGCTTCTTTTGGTGTGAGTTGCAAGAGCTTGATCTTCACCTCCCATCTTTTCTTCACGAGCTATAAGTATAGCTTCTTCTTGAGAGCATTCTTCTCGAAGTCTACTGAATGAGATCAACTTCTTCCTTGCACAAATTCCTTGAATAAAGGAATCCCATGACCTGGGTAGGCCATTTAGAGTGGTCATCACCACTTCACCATTCTCCACCATTTCATCTACTGCTTCTAATTGTTCCTTGATCTGGGAGACCCTTGAAAAGTAAGATTGAATGGTTTCTCCATTCTGAAACTTCACTGCTTTCAATTGGTTCCGCACGGTCATCTTCCGATTTATGTTCTTTCCTTCAAATAGCTTGGTTAAAGATTCAAACATCTCTTTGGGTGTCTTAAGAGAAGACACATGAGGAATGAGATGGTCTTTGATAGAATCAGCAATGATTCTCTTTGCCTTGACCAAGTTCTTCTTGTGCAATGCCTTGGCTTCTTCATCCTCTGGGATAGGGATGTCTTCTTTCACATATGAGTCTAACTCATTCTCTTCCACGATTAACCCAATCCTATACTTCCAGGCTCGGAAGTTATCAGCCCCTTCAAGCTTATCCTCAAGCTTAGTGTGGAGAGACATCTTTAAGAGTACTTCAAATGGAAATAGAAAAGATTTAGGACTTACCACTTGAAGTGCTGAAAACTGGATCTCGTCCCGGATTAGGGTTTGTCAGAGAAACCCTAAAAATTCAAAATGTGAATTTCAAAATTCCGAAAGGATAGAAAGATGCGCCTTGGAGAGCTGATCAGCCTAATACATTCAGAATTTGAGATCAGCAAGGTCTTGCCCTTCAAAATTGCCTTTCTGTCCTCCCGGGTTCACTAGGGAGAGCCCTGAATTAGGGTTTGAGTTTCCCGGAGATCTACCCAGCCAAAAATCTCGATCCAAAGCTCAAACCTTCGATTTTTGCAAGGAGCTTCCAGCTGTGCCTTCAGTTTCCAGAAATGCCTATTTTTGTGGAAACCCTAATTTTTAGGGCTAAATCTGAAAATGCTCGGAACTGAATTCTGATTAGACAGATAGATGCACCTTGATGAGTAGATCCAATCTACTATACTGAATTTCAAAAATCTGTGGAGAGAAACCCAATAAACAAGGAATACAAGCTTCCGTCACTACAAAATGTCTTCTTCTCAGTTAAGCTCTGATACCATGTTAAATTTTTAGTATTAAATCACAATACTATAGGATCTTTGCTGAGAGAATAACATCTACAGTATATCAATGCATGACAATCATAATATGACAAGCATCACAAGCATCACAAGAATCAAAAGCATAGAGACAAGAGACACAAAGTTTCCGTGGGGAAAACCCTAAGGTGAAAAACCCCACAACTTCCTCAGAGATAGAGAGATGAATGGCTCAACCAAAATACAACCAAGTAAAACTGAGATAGTCTCCTAGCAGATGATCCTCCTCCTCCTCACTAGTGCGCCACTTTTCAGAAAGAGAGATAGTTACTTTTCCGAGTGAGTAAAATAGAGATCTCCTATCTCTATTTATACTCACCTTTTTTCCCAGTGACCTACTGGGACCGACTTGTCTACTTTGATACACCCACATTATAATATATATTAATTAGGGCCGACCCCATAAGGTGGTCTAATAAACCATCGGCAAGTACACATACTTGCGACACTTGTCAATCCACATGACGACACTTCCTTATAGAGGAATAACACATCTCTTATAAGGGTATAATAAATATATATATAATATACAGATGAAATAGATTCCGAAGTTACATATACATCAACAACAACAACAAATCCACCCAAGAAGAAGGCTAGGGCAGAAAGTGATGATAACTCATCAAGTGAAGAAGAGTATGTTCTGATCTCTGCTCTCATAAGTACCATCTCCCATGGTTGTAATGATTGGTTGATTGATAGTGGGGCTTCCAAACACATGACTGGGTTTAAGGAATCTTTTGTGAATCTATCTGAACATGAATCACCCCATAAGGTGAAACTTGGGGATGATTATCAATACCCAATCAAAGGAAGTGGTGAAGCCTCCTACAACCTAGATTCTGGAAAATCTTTGAAGATGAAAGAAGTTCTTTATGTACCTGGGCTCAAGAAGAACTTACTCTCCATCTCTGCATTGGATACAAAAGGTATGAGGGTTGCATTTGTGGATGGCCAAGTCCTAATGTGGCCAAAGGGAAAGAACATAGATGATGCAGTAGTGATTGGAGAGCAAGAGGGAGGTTTGTATAAATTGAAAGGACAACCTCAACATGCCATGGTACATGAATCCATGGAGCCAAGTGAACTTTGGCATAGAAGACTTGCTCATATGCACCATAGGGAACTTCCAATTGCAAGCAAGGTTGTAGATGGTCTTCCTGAAATCAAGACCAAACATGAAGGTGTTTGCGAAAGATGTGCAAAAGGTAACAACATTAAGAAGGATTTCCCAAGCAGTGAAAGCAAGGCAAAAGACATCCTGGAAATCATCCACTCAGATGTATGTGGTCCTATGTCATCCATTTCTCTAAGTGGGTATGTTTACTATGTCTCATTTATTGATGAATTCTCCAGGAATACTTGGATATACTTCTTTAAGAAGAAATATGAGGTGTTTGATAAGTTTAAGGAATTCAAAACCTTGATGGAGAATCAAATTGACAAGAAGATAAAAACATTCAGATACGACAATGGTGGAGAATTCACCTCAGGTGTCTTCAAGAAGCTTTGCAGTGATTCAAGGATTAAGAGGGAGTTGACTGCTCCTTACAATCCACAACAGAATGGAGTTGCAGAAAGGAAGAACAGAACAATCATGGAAGCAGCAAGACCAATGCTCCATGACTAGGATCTACCTATGCATCTATGGGCAGAAGCAGCTAGAACAGATGTATATGTGCTGAACAGAACACCCCACAAGATATTGGACATCAAGATACCAGAAGAGGTCCTTTCTGGTAAGAAACCTGAAGTCAACCATCTCAGAATATTTGGTTGTTCAGTATACACTCATGTCCCAAAGGAAAAGAGGACTAAACTAGATCCTTCAAGAAAGAAGGGTATCTTTGTGGGTTATAGTGAAAGCTCTAAGGCTCACAGAATATACTTTCCAAGGTTCAAGAAGACTGATGTCAACAAGGATGAATATAAGTTCAAGGACAGGTAATCCAAGAAGCAAAGATCAAGAGGGAGCACACTCCTACAGCTCCTGCAAGGATGCAGATTTTCAGAGGGAGTTGGCCATCTTCCTAAATTCCACAACAGAAAAGTGTAGAAGAAGCCCCTTCAGTAGCTCCTACCAGGAAGCAAAGACTCAGAGGGAGTCCACCCAACAAACAAACAAAGATAAGTATTTCAATTATCATTTCTTGCCTATTTTGTTTGTTTAAATAATATTATGCTTATGTTCCTAGAATTAGGAGATGTATTGTGCATATTAGAATGATTGCATTAATGAACAGTATACTACTAATATGCATGTGATGGGTAAGTGGCCTATGGCACTGTACAACATTCCAGTGCTACTTATCTAGAATGAAACCTCTTTGCTGACATGTTGGGAGTAGTGCAAACTCTTAACAATGTTCTGGTAGAGACTGGAAGGCATCTAGATTGTTGTGAAACATGGATAAATGTTTTATTGAAGCATTGGCTAAGATAACTGCATGACTGCGTGACATATTTCTTTATGTGTAAAGAATTTGTTCTGAAAATTATGAGATGTTTCTAATCATGCAATTTAACTTGTTTTGTAGGAAAGACCGTATATCTTCACCTACAAAAGGACTACAACATTTGTTCCAGCAACAAAGATATCTATTGAAGATATTGAAGATGAAGAAATGGAATGCCATGATCCGTCGATCATGAAGAAGATGTTTGGGATGCAGTCCCAAGACCTAACAGGGAGTCACATGTGTGCAGATTGAAGAAAGCCTTGTATGGCTTGAAACAAGCTCCCAGAACCTGGTATGGTAGGATGGACAGTTTCCTATCTAGTTTGGGCTTTACCAAGAGTAAAGCGGATTCCAACCTTTACTACAAGGTTGAAGAAGGGAATCCTGTGGTTCTACTCCTGTATGTGGATGACTTATTTGTAACAGGAGATGACAGATTGATTGCAGATACTAAGAGGAAGCTTGCTGCTGAGTTCGATATGAAAGATTTGGGAATGATGCATTATTTCCTAGGTATGGAGGTGTGGCAGAGTGCAGGTGGGATCTTCCTTGGTCAAGGGAAGTACACAGTAGATATCCTGAAGAGATTCGGGATGATGGATTGCAAGGCCATGGCCACACCTATGGCATCGAATCTGAAGCTTCTATGCGATGCTTCATCTGAGCTGGTTGATGTCTCTATGTATCGTCAGATGATTGGGTCCTTGATGTACCTGACAAACACGAGACCAGACATTTGCTTTGCTGTGAACACATTGAGCTAGTTCCTGACGGATCTGAGGAGTGTTCACCTAGTTGTTGTAAAGCATGTTTTGAGGTACTTGAAGGGTACAGTGGATTATGGGCTCAAGTATGAAGCAAATCAAAAGTTTAACCTGTAGGTTTATGTTGATTCAGATTGGGCTGACAGTGCTACAGATAGGAAGAGCACATCTGGGTGCTGCTTCAGTATGGGATCAGGTGTGATCTCTTGGTTTAGTAGGAAGCAGTTTTACGTAGCACTGAGTACAGCTGAGGCAGAGTATGTTGCAGCTTGTTCAGCTAGTTGTGAGGTAGTATGGCTACGGAAGCTACTGTATGAGTTATTTGATCTCCCGTTGGATACTACTGGTATCTTCTGTGATAACTAGAGTTGTGTGAAGCTGTCCGAGAATCCAGTGTTTCATGACAAGTCGAAACACATAGAGATCAAATATCACTATATCAGGGATATGGTGCAGAGAGGAGTTGTGAAGCTCCTGTATGTTGTGACTGACGAGTAGATTGCATATGTGCTGACGAAGCCACTAGCCAGGGTGAAGTTCGAAGACTTCAGGGAGAGGCTTGGTGTTCTTCAGATCGAGGACACTTTGAGGAAGAAGTGATGGACACATTTGCTGAAGCCATTCCAAGCATGCTGGAAGGAGGATCCTTCACATAGCTATGGATGTAAGCATTGGATGATGAGCATAAGGATGATGTTCTAGTTTCTGCTTTGTATGATCAGTTGGATCATTTATATGTATATGTATGTACGCATCATGTTGGATGCTGGATATGATCAGTTGGATCATTTATATGTATGTACGCATCATGTTGGATGCTGGATATGATCGGTTGGATCATTTGTATGTATTTTGTATATGCATCATGTTGGATGCTTGGACCATGTATCTATATATGTATCAGGTGGATACATTGTATGATCAGGTAGATCATGTATGTTGATGGATACATTTTGTGGATCATGTATCTATGTATCAGATGGATACACTGTGTATGATGATATGTATCCGGTAGATTCTTGGTGTGCATCAGATGGATGCATTGCATGATCAGGGTGATTGTGGATGACGAGCTTCTCCAAATGACATGCAGCAGGATGTTGTAGTGATGATGATCAGGATGATCATGTGTACATCAGGTGATGTATGATGAGTATCAGATGATACTTTGTGGCAGTGGATCAGGTTGTGCAAATGAGCATGTCTGGGATATACTATAGGTCGGAGTTGCGTACCCATAACAGCCTGGGATGCTCTTTCGAGACATTGCTCTGGGAGGACATGTAATTTGTGCCCTGGGAGATCTTCAGGTCGGAGTTGTGTACCCATAACATCTTGAGATGCTCTTGCGAGGTTTTGTCCTATGGCATGTAATTTACTCTTGGGAGATCTGGACAAGATGAAAAAGGCCTCAGATGCTTCAGCCAGGTTTTGCCATGACCACATGTAATTTGCTCCTGGGAGATCTGGACAGGCTGAAAAAGGCCTTAGATGCTTCAGCCAGGTTTTATGGTGGACCACATGTAATGTGCTCCTGGGGGATCCGACAGTTAGAGCTGTGTGCTCGTAATGGCCTGGGATGCTTCAGCCAGGTTTTGCGGTGAGATCACATGTAATGTGCTCCTGGGAGATCCGACAGGTAGAGCCGTGTGCTCGTAACAACCTGGGATGCTTCAGCCAGGTTTTGTGATGGGTCACATGTAATGTGATCCTGGGAGATCCTACAAGTAGAGTTGTGTGCTCGTAATAGCCTGGGATGCTGCAGCCAGGTTTTGTGACGCACGTAATAAGTCCTGATAATTCCACAGTATGGCCAGTGATGATGAAGAACTGCAGGTGGTGGGCCTATATCCAGTATGAAAAAGGACTGGCTCTGTAGAACTTCCTATGACGAGTAGATTCAGAGATTGGTTGAGATAGCAGCAGCAGTGATGATGATGATGACGATGATCCCGAGAAGAAGACTTGTCTAACAGATCTGTGTCGAGAAATACCTTCCTAGTTAAGAGGGAGTGTTGATGTATATGTAACTTCGGAATGTATTTCATATGTGTATTTTATATATATTTATTGTACCCTTATAAGAGATGTGTCATTCCTCTATAAGTGTCGTCATGTGGATTAACAAGTGTCGCAAGTGTGTGTACTTGCCGATGGGTTATTAGACCACCATGTGTGGGGTCGGCCCTGAAATATATATTATAATGTGGATGTGCCTAGCTAGACAAGTTGGCCCCATATGGTCACTAGGAAAACAGGTTAGTATAAATAGAGATCAGGTGATCTCTATTTAGATCATTCAAAAAAGTACATCTCTCTCACTCAGAAAGTGGCACAGTAGTGAGGAGGAGGATCATCTGCTACTAGGAGACTATCTTAGTGTATTTTGGTTGTACTTTGGTTGAGCCATTTCTCTCTCTATCTCTGAGGAAGTTGTGGGGTTTTTCACCTTAGGGTTTTCCCCACGGAAACTCTGTGTCTCTTGTCTCTTATGCTTTTAATTCTTGTGATGCTTGTCATACTTATTGTGATTGTCATGCATTGATATACTGTACATGTTATTCTCTCAGTAAAGATCCTAGAGTATTATGAATTAATGCTCAAAATTTAACACCACCAACCTTCTGCTTTGAAATGTAGAAGCTCTACCATGTTGGAATCTACTTAATACTGAAAGGGGGGGAGGGTGAATCAATGTTAGAGCAGTTATGAGCAATTTTTAACTTATTTAACAGATTAGTCTTAACTTAGTCTTGATATTATGATTATGCATTCAACATAAATAAAACATTCATCCACATATGCACCAAGACAAAGAACAAAAAACACACATAATTCTAACATGGAAACCGAAACGGGATTAAATCACATAATGTTTTTTTGTAATGAAAATATTACATTCAAGGAAGCTCCAACTTCCTATGTTTACCAGCACCAACTGGAAGGAGGAATTGGCCTCAAGGAATCACCAACTCCCTATGTTATCCAACACCAACTAGAAGAAGGCTACAACCTCCTGCTCCTTTCCTCATCATGCCGCCTAGATATACAAAATAATATATTTTTGTGCAGTTCTTCTGACATGCACACACTTCTGATCTTCTGATATTAGTCCCATTGTGCACACCTTATGTATGCATTCGTAATACTGTCACTTCCCTACATACATCACTTGACTTCTCATTCCACTCAACAGTTCACTTATGATGATGATTTACTTAATGTACTGTGTGCTGCCTCAACTGGTCCAGCATTCTGCACCAAGATTCACTCTTTCATTTTGCTACTACACAACTACACTCACCAACTGATACTATGATACAATTGATAGCTTTTTGTTATGATATTGTGTACTAGTATCAGATGGAACTACACATTTACTGAGATGTATCCATTCGGTTTAAGTGCCACAGTCTTTCAGACAATCTGTGATGTATTGTGCATCATATGATTCATCCTTTTGGTTTAACGTACTTGTCTCAGATCATCCTCATCATGATGTGCATTCTTGATTCTATTGTTGTTCTATCGTTGCACACCTGGTGGACTTCTTTACTTCGCACACTTCACTTCAATCTTCGTGCAGCATCCAAAATTATGCACATCTTTTGATATACTTCAATTCTATTTATGCACTTCTTTATTAATACATATGTGACTGTCTGCGTGCTTCCTGCAATACTATCATTCTATCCTCACGTACTTGCACATACTTATATCATTCTTCCTTTGTATATTTGTGCAACCATCACAGATCTACAACATTAGTTAATACATTCCTCTCCATGTGTGCACTTGGCCTTTCGTCTAGATCATCATGTTATGTTCCTTGAGCGCTTGATGCCCTCGATATGAATCTGTATCTTCCACTTACTTGCTCTTCAACTTTCGATCAAGCTTACTACCACTAGTGCAAAATGAGAGATAAGTGACCAGGCAACCAAAAAATTTGGTCACCGCAGCTTTTTCAAGGGATAAATGACCAAAATTAAGAAATTTTAAGTGAACTGACTAAAAATAACCAAGATAAATGGCCAATTTGGTCACAGGATAAGAACTAAACTAAAAATGACCAAGATAAATGAAAAATTTGGTCACGAGATAAGAACTAAACTAAAAATGACAACATAACAATTGGTCATTTATGTGTTCATTTTTAGTTGTGTCATTCTGTTGATGCCCCAAAGATCACAGCATCAAGCAGAGAGAGGTTCTCCCCAGTAGACTATCCCAATTAGATTGTCCACCGTTTGGTATGGGGAATCTGTCCGGTTAGCGGTTCAAGCAACCATCAGATTTGCTTTCTTTTACATCAGTTATGGCCCAATCCACCGTTCTTTTTTCTTTTTATCGTTAAAATGATATGCAAGTGCCTAAGCTACTTTAATCTAAATGCAAAGCTTAAAAAAAATTTGTATCTAAAACTGAAATAAATCTAATCTATCCTTGCAAGGAGCAAAAGCTGCAAATATGAGTAATGTGCTGAAAGAAGCATCTACAGATCAACAGATAGCCATTAAACCATGAAGATACAACTACAGCAAAAGGCAAAAGATATTAAAAGATAGCTTCCAATTTACATGTAACGCATTCCATTACTCATGTAGGAGAAAAATCATTTGCACAGGAAACAGTAAGATCATTCAATACATAGAAATAATTCAAGACAACAAAGAAAGATCTCACTGTAGAATATGAAAGTCACAAGAATAATCTAGCATGCATCCAACATCCATTTCCATGCAAAAGACGTCCCCTCCAAGCTCTTATTAGGAAAAATTCATTTTCTTGGAGCAAGTGCAAGATAGCTCGTACAAGTTAAGAAAATCATTTTCCCTGCAAAAAGTCCTTTACACTATTCCCTAAGCCTCTATTTATATCTTTACAAAATGCCTCTTGGGATGCCACCTGGCTCTTACACTTGTCCTTTCAAGACATTTCCTAGAAATAACAAATCGTGGCCCTTTTATTATAACAGAAATTTTCTCAAAAATAGAAAAGGACAGCTGTCTAGTGACCCTACGCTCTAAAAACAGGGAAAACAGATCAAAATAAGAACAACACATTATGACTAGCGTGTTCATCCTTGAGGAGGTGCTTCTGCTGGGAGTGAGATACTTGTGTTGGTTGCTACTACTGCTGCTACTTTCTTTTCCTCTTCTGCAATGTAACTGAACCAGATACCAGTGTCTCTGACAACCACATTTGCTGGTGAAGGGAGCAAGATCTTCTGGGAAGTCACATGCTTACCAAGCTCTGCTTCAATACCATGAATTTCTGCAATTGCTGCTTTAAGCAAATGACTGTATACTGATGAAAACCCAATATAGTGATGGAGATCATCAGTGGCCAGGACATCAATCTTCTTTACATATTCTATTTGAATGCCTAGCTCTTCCTTCAAGTTTGATAAACATTGCTCTTTCTTTGGAAACTCATCAAGGGACTGAGGAAACATCAGCTTGCATTTATCATGCACTTCATAGATTTTTTGATATAGGCTGTTACTTTTCTCAATTGTTCCCTAGATCTTAGCCATCAGCTTGAGGCCACAGTTCCTGCAAAATTCCATAAGGGCTACATCTTCTTTAAAATCATCTACCAACTTGAATGGGAGATGCTTGGGAAAATCAACCTTCCCTTCTCTCCATTCCATCTGGCTCGGGATGTTTGCTTTAAACCGAGTGTATTTACCCTTAAGCCTATTGGCCTCTGCATTGACTTCTTTCAATCTAACCATCATGGCTTTGAGCCTACACACTTCCTCAGTAATCAGCTCCTGTGTGCCATGCATTTGTCTCAAAATGTCACAGGACAAGTCATGAAAGGGAGACATATCTATCGCTTTGCTTTCTGCCTGCTCTAATTGTTCAACCATTGCCTGCTTGTCTGCTTCCAGATGAAAGACTCTAGCCTCAAAATCGTTCTTTTCAGCTTCTAGAACCATCATCTGGATCGCCAGGTGCTCCTTTTCTTCTTCTAACTGGCGATATTTATATGACAACTCCTTGTGATCAACAGACAGGCGATTATATTTATTCACTACAAGATCCTTGTAAGCCTTCTCTTTAGCCACAATATGTTGCAACATGCGAGCTCTCCTCTTTGTGGACTCAAATTATCTGACCATATCGACCACATTGTCCTTTGTTGCTTTTGCTGCTGACACAACAGCGGATTCCATGGCTATGGGAGCCTTATTTGTATTTTGCATCACCGTGGTCTCCCGTTGGGTGACAATATCTTCTTGGAAGAGTCTCTTTATCCTCTCTT
This sequence comes from Larix kaempferi, assembly GCA_027924585.1. Lineage (NCBI taxonomy): Eukaryota > Viridiplantae > Streptophyta > Pinopsida > Pinales > Pinaceae > Larix > Larix kaempferi. The sequence continues at coordinate 174,381 of BSBM01000318.1, read as the reverse complement.
TTGACTTCAAGACCACCGCCTTCCTCTTCTTATAATACACAAATTCATCCCATCGGGACACAGTATGATCTTCTGATGGGGTGTAAGGGATGATCGGGAGATCTCTTACATGTACTTCTGTCTCCATGGGTGGGGTCTACACTACATGAGATGTGTATGTTTCCACATTTTGGGTGCCGGAGCCACCTGCTTGAGATGTGTCTGTTTCCACATTTTGGGTGCCGGAGCCACCTGCCTGAGATATGTCTCTTTCCATATCTTGGGTGCCGGAGCCATCTTCCTGAGATATGTCTGTTTCCATATCTTGGGTGTTGGAGCCACCTTCCTGGGCATCATCATTGGTCTTAAGCTCTTCCTCCGCCTTTTGTCCCTCTTCAGTTTTACGTCTTCCTTCTTCTTCTTCAGCTTGCCGCTGATTTTCACTTTCCTCCCTATGCTCTCGTTCTTCTACTTCCTTCTGCTGCATTTCCTCTTCAGCTTCTCTCTGCAACCTTGCTTCTTCAGCTTCTCTCTACAACCTTGCTTCTTCAACTTCTCTCTGTAACCTTGCTTCTTCAACTTCCTGTTGCAGTCTTGCTTCTTCTTTCAATCTTTGGTATTCAAGGGCCAGGGCCTCAGCTGCTTCCCTTTCTTTATGCAGACTGGCTTCTCAGGCTGAGGCAAAGCTAGAGCTAGCTCCACTGTCGTGACGACAAATCTGCAACTCAGTCATGTTGCTAATGCCTCTAAACACTTCTTCCTCTGCATCGTAGTAATGAGCATACTCAAAATGAGCATATACCTCCTTGCAATGTTCGGCAACCTTGCTCTACCTATCATTTCTATGGAAGATCACCTCACTGAAGTGGAAAGCTTTCAACTCTTGAATGTATTCCTCGGTTGTTGCAACCCCTAATAATTTATAGGCTCCTATGCAAAAAGGCAAAGGAGGGAAGGAAGCCTTATGTTGCTTGTTAAGCACTCCTCCTATTCCTTCAACGAAAACTTGCCTGACTGCTTCCTTGAGGACCACATAATCAGTAGCGTATTTTGGCAAAATATATGGTGCTTTGGTACCTCCAAACATCCTGATGTAGGTTCCCTGCTCTGAGAAGTAAAAATCACCATAGTTTTCCAGGACCTCCATGGCATTTTCTAATAGAAAATTGGGCTCTTCCTTGAACATCTGCTCATACAGAGGCATGATGAACTCTTTGCAGATGAGCTTGTAGTTTTATTTGTAATTTTGAGCCCACATGATCTTATAGGCAGTGTAGACCAGGGTGTTGGCCTGATCCCACGTGCAACCTATCCTGGGGAAAGAGAGCTTGGCAAAAATGCAGTCAATAAGATATGAAGACATGTAGAATTCTAACTTTTTTAAGGCCAAACCTTCTCTAGCTGTGGCCACTGTGGATGCCAAACTATCCGAAAGAATAGTATCCCAGTCAAACACAATTCCTTTGAATGCTATGAAGTGGATGATGGGAGCCCACTGGATCCTATATATAGTGCCATCGGGCATGCCGAAAATTCTGCATAACATTAGGGCAATTAATCTAAAAGGAGGTATTAGACTCTGAACATCATATTCATCATTATCTCTCTTCCTCAGCTGATTTCCTGTGACCAATATCCTTTTAGCCATCTCGATATTATTCATCTTTCCCAACCATTCATCGTTTAGAGCTTGCTGGCGACGTGAGAATTTGTAGGCTGCTGCAATATAAGCTGGATGGAATGAAGCGAAAGGCTCTCCCTTGTTGTCATGCAACACTCTTGTTTATGGGTTGGCATGTTCCAGTATCCATCCGATCACTTCAGAGCATGGGAAGAATTCAGGGCGAGTAGAAGCCTTGGCTATACCGGAAGTTCTAATGTTGAGAGAGATTTGTTCTTCCTCCAATAACACATCTGGGATATCGTGGTCCCTGATCATCTGGTAAACATCTCCCCAATGGACCTCGGGAGGAATGCTGGTGGTACACTTAGTGTCTTGGAAAAGAGTTTCAGATTTTAGTTTCATTGGTTCTGGCTCCAACACTTTAGCTTTCTTTCTACCACCTTTTGGGATCGTGGCTTATCCCTGTCAACAACCAAATGTGAATGATCATACAAATTATAACACATTATGAGAGTGTAACATAGAGTAAGACAATTTCATCATGCTAATGATAAACACAGACAAAATTATAAGGCTTCATGCTGGGGAAGCAAACTAAACATAAATCATTCAAGAAAACCAATATGGTCCTCAGACTTGGTTGTTCTAGGGAGACAATGCCTGGTTAAGCACTTTTGAAATGCTTCCGAAAAGGTAAGAATACAACATGTAAAAACTCACTTCCTTCCTAGTCCTTGGAGATAAGATGTCCTCCATCATGGTACTTCTAATGGCCAATGGTAGGCTGGCTTGGAGTGGAAAATCCTATGAGGAAAATGAAAACATGAAACCATTTTCCATAATCGTTAACTGAGTTGAGCAGGTGAGTGGTTGAGTATCTCAAACGACTACTACTGACGCTGCCTTAGGTTTGATAATTTTAGAGAAGCGGTATGTAGCCAGTATAAAACTTGGGTTTGAGTAAATCTGGGTAGGAGTACGACCGAAACGCAGCTGGTGGAAAAAAACAAGCTCGGACGACTCAGAGACAAAGGGCCAACTGGGAACGACTTGGTCATGGCTATGACTCCTAGTTGGAAGTAATGAGAAACTTATGGGGCCACAGCGGCCGTAAATTCTTTAAAACAATACATGCTACCAATGCCTACCGGCCACGTTATGAAACGGGGAAAAAACCCAAGAAATAACTCAACGTAGAGATAAGACAAAGATAATGGTTGATGAGCTTACCTAGAGAGGAAATAGTGGTGGAGTGAGGTCAACACGGTGGTCAATACGCTGAGTTGGAGCGACACACTCTCCCAAACGACGTTCTTTGAATAAAAAACTAACAATGGGAACAATGAACCCCACCGCCCTTATATAAGTTTTGACACGTGTGGTCATTTAAACGGGTAGGCGACGACCTTAAAATGGAGTTAAATGCTTGTATGGCACGGTCTTTTCAAGCCGACTTGGCATTTAAGCGCGACTGTCGGCTGCGGCGAGGACTCACAAGTTTCGTCTGCAGTTGCGGACAGAACTCATGAGTTCCTCTTGAAAGGCGGGAGACTTTGGCGAGGCATTTGCTTGTTGCGGGAGAGAAAAAAGACGCTTCGCACTAGCTGAAAATTTTGGCGAGTCGTTCCGACGTTTCGGGAGCACTTTGTGAGTTCTTCCGAAATTCACTCTCCCAAAATATTATCGTGGCCAATTTTTCCGAGTTGTCCCGAAGTTGCGAAAAGACTCAGTAAGTCCTTCCGATATTGACGAATGACTTTGTTAAGTCTTTTCCGAACTATGAATGGTCGAGTAACCTGGGGAAAAGAACAACTTACTGCGGCAATACTTGGTGAAAGTTTTCGCACTTGCAGGAGACAATCCCGAGTTCTTCTGCAGTTTCGAGCGAGCTTGCTGAGTTCATCCGTAGTTTCGGGAGAGAATCTCAAGTCCTTCCGTTGTTTCGGGCAAGAATTTTGAGTTCTTCCGAAACTTCAGAAACACTAAGTGTTTTCGTTGTTTCAGGGAGCAACTTTAAGTCTTTCCGCAGTTTTGGGAGAGAATCCTAAGTTCATCCATATTTTCGGGAGAGAATCATGAGTTCTTCTACAGTTTTGGGAGAGAATCCCGAGTTCTTTCGCAGTTTCGGGAAAGAGTTGTGAGTTTTGACTTAGAAGAAAAACTTCAATTTTTCAATTTTTTAAAGCAGACTTCCTCAGTTGAAAGAAAACTAAGTCCAAAAAGTTTTCAAAGGAGACTTAACTTTTTTAGGCATTCTTTCTAGGAAAATGAAAGGAGGGGCCCCAATATCTACAAAAATTTTGGTGGGGATGTTGCTGCAACAACACATTCTAGTAGTGTAAAATTATATTTTTGATAATGAATTTGTACAATTTACTAAATTTTAACACTATAGATGGATTCGGAGACCAGGGCCTCCGAATCCATCTGTAGTGTTAAAATTTAGTAAATTGTAACATTAATAGTATACAACTTGGATTATTTTTTAATACATTTCTTCTGAGGGATCATTTCTTTGAGTCCATATTTGTAAGCATAGAAATTGAAAGCTGGTAAGGTGATGCACACGATTTTGCAAGGGTTTACTGAGTTTTTTGCAAGGGATTTGCTTCCAGTTTTTTTTGCCCAGTTTTGCAACTAGTTTTTTGTGCCAAGTTGCGCCTAGTTTTGTGTCCAATTTTGTAAGTTCTATTAATTTAATGTTTAGTTTGATAATAACAAAGCAATGAATCCTATAACTGTCCTTTGTCAAAGAAAAAGAAAATGATTATGAAAACA